>OX451735.1:55315860-56678993 GCA_948472305.1 Vicia faba
ATATATATATATATATATATGTATTATTTTCTAAATATGTATTATATATTCAAAATAATATTTAATATTTATAAAAAAAAGTATTTTTTTATATGGAATATTTTCAAAAGATAAAACAAAATAAAAAAAGAAAATAAAAATGTGTTTGCATTATTTTTGGTATTTTTAAATAAAATGTATCTATTTGTTTATTTATGTATAAAACTAAATCTAAATAAACAAATACCTAATAAATAGGAAAATGGTGCAAAAAATTATTTTTATATTTTTTATATTACAAGGAAAAATAAATAAGTCAAACCAAAAAAAGAAAAGTCAAAAAATCATTAAAATGAACAAAATGGGCTTAGGGGGTTCAGAAGTAAATGTATGGTGCAAATAAGAAAAACATTCCAGGCCCAGCCCAGAACCAGTCATCTTCAACCTCAGAACAAACTTGTTCAAGCAATCACGCGTTTCCTATCTCCCAATTCCTGGACTTTTAAGCAAAACTTTCAACATGAAAAGTGTAGAGCATGAGAAGACGAATCCAGGGATATAAAAAACTTGACTTAACTCTCTAAGATGAGGGAGAATTTCTTCTCCCCCAATTCCTGACCTAGTTTTTCATCAATGTTCAGACTCAAAATTCTTGCAGCACAGATAATATAAATGAAATCTAATCATATGGGCATGTTCAGGGCTATGATTGTGACATGTTTCCTTCACAAACCTAAAGCTAACAATGCCTATACTGAGAGATAGAAATTCATGAACATACCTGTTCAGTTGGAATCGTGCCTTGCAATGGAGGAGTTTTCAGAGCAAGATGATGACTTGTACAACTTCCTTGAAGTGTGAGGATGCTATTCCAAGTTCTACTTTGTCCTGAAACTTCTTGAATCGTACTAGAGAACTCCAACTGCAAAACAAGAAAATGAAAATGGTGGAACTGGTTAGAGGAGTTACAGGTCGTGTTTTATATTTTGGTTAGCTTGCATTGATGGTAGGGAAGATGTTTGATGAGCTTTTAGCAAGAAAGCATGAAAGGGATGAGAGTTGGAACTCAATCTGCAGAGGTTACTCTGTTTGGGAAGTTTGAAGGTGATTTTGAGTTTGTGGAGGTATTGAAGGTCTTAGGGTCGTGCTTCAGCCTAGGATGAATGTTTGGAATGTGTTTGATAACTTTCTCTAAGGCCTGGTTGACTGATATGGAAGTTGGTACTTGTTATGATGTGTTTCTTACTTCTTAAGTCACAATGCCAAGTCTTTGTTACAAGCTTATGCAGGCCTCCTAAACATGCTGCAAAGCCTTGTCTTGATCAGTGCAATGTGTCTCATAACTTGTGCCTTAGAGATTTCTTTGTACTTCAAAGATATGTGAACTTGACATAAAGCAATCTTTTCAAAAATGGCTAAAGTGCTTTTTCCATTTTAAGGTTAATCTCTTGTGTAATGGTTGGATGAATAAGATAATGCTAGGACACAAAGGTTTTGCATTAAATTATTGAGTGTTGGATGGTTTAGAGACCTGTAATGTAGCATAAACCAAGCTGACTTGAAAATGCATAAGTTATGAACATGGAAATTGGCCAATTCAAAAGTGAGTTTTTGCCATATTGCAAAATTCGATTCTCTCAAGTTATGAGGTTGTTTGATGAGTTCTTGGACATTTTGGAAAGCTTGGAATGTGTACTACAATCCATCTTTGAAGTGAAAATTGAAATTCCAAGTAGAAGTGTATGAAAAATGGTCTTGAAGTTAGGTAAAAACTTGCCTAAAATAGGTCAAATTTTCACTAAGTTAAGAATGGTTTGGCACCCTTGTTCCTAAAATTGTAACTTGAGATACAAGCCTCTTTTGGGAAAACTTTGTGAATCAAAGTTGTAGATTATGCAGTGGGCTACAACTTTCATGTTTTGACTTTTGCTTGAATCCAAATGAATCTTGGTGAGAAAGTGGGGCAAAGTTGGGAAAAAATTAGGGTTTTTCATAACTTAGAAAAATTCTAAGTTATGACAAATCCTCATTTCAAACCCTAATTTGCAATTTTTGATTTCTTGGTGAACAAGTTTCATGATTTGGCATGTTTTGATGAAAAATGAATCTTGACCCTTGATTTTGACCAAAAAGTCAAAGTTTGACTTTTCAGTATACAGTCAAAATTGATCAATTGACTGGGGAATTCAACTATCAATCTTGTGTATTTGGGATCTTTTGAACTTGTTGAGCATGTCAAGATAATTCCATGGGGTCCTTGAGTCCATATGTGAGCTTGGTTTGCCATTGGCTAGGTCAAACAGTCAAAAATTGCCTTTGTGCAGTCAAAACCCTAAAAATGACCATTTTGCCCTTTTGATGATCTGATCAAATTTCTTGTGGAATGGTGATCCAAACTTGATCAAATGATCCATGTGAGTTCATAATGTTGATGTGGGTCAATTTTCATGAGATTTGGCTGTCAATTGGCCACAGTTGACTTTTTCCCCAATACAGTTGATTTCTAGGTCAACTGTCCAATTGACTGGGCAAAATTTGGAATCAAGACTTGAAACTTGGTACGGATAAACTTGGGAGTCCAACATGAAGCATGAAAGTCATCTTAGGCATTTTAGGTCAAAATATCTTTGTGCAAACACAAACCCTAATTTGGGTCAACTGTGCAAGGAGAAGTCTTGAGCAGAGGAAACCCTAACCGGGTCTTGATCTTCAAGGGTCTTGTGATGAGAAAATGTTGAGGAAATGGGAGGGAAAATTTTGGGTACAACAGTTGCCCCTGTTCAATCTTCTTGAACCTGAAGAGTTAGATTGGCAAGTTTGCCTTTCGTGACTCGAGGGTAAAAGGAGATTGGACACTAGAGTGCCCAGAAATTTGCACTCGCATGTTGGAGTATCAGCAATGTGATGTTGGGAATGGGCTTACAGATGCCATTTGGAGAGATGGTGGATAGGGAGATGGGCATATAGATGCCATCAGGAGATGCGACAGAACCTTGTCGGGAATGGGCTTACAGATGCCATTTGGAAGCGTTGATCGCATAAGAGATTCCTTAGCGAGAACTTGTGTATTTGAGAAAGACAGATGTTTTCCTGGCTTGTTACAGGTGTTTGATCTTCAATCTCCTTATGCAGATATGCCCTGGCTAGATACAGGTATCGAATCTACAATCGGTTGCTCACAGATGTGCCCTGGCTGGATACAGGAGTCGAATCCGGAAATAGTCGTAAATAGATATGCCCTGGCTGGATACAGGAATCGAAACTTCGAACTCTTCAGACGTGCCCTGGCTAGATACAGGAATCGAGTCTGGAAATGTGGTCAACAGATATGCCCTGGCTGGATACAGGAGTCAAATCTGCAATCGGTGTAGTTGCTAGATATGCCCTGGCTGGATACAGGAATCGAATCTTCGAACTCTTCAGACGTGCCCTGGCTAGATACAGGAATCGAGTCTAGAAATGTGGTCAACAGATATGCCCTGGCTGGATACAGGAGTCGAATCTGCAATTAGTGTAGTTGCTAGATATGCCCTGGCTGGATACAGGAATCGAATCTTCGAACTCTTCAGACGTGCCCTGGCTAGATACAGGAATCGAGTCTGGAAATGTGGTCAACAGATATGCCCTGGCTGGATACAGGAGTCGAATCTGCAATCAGTGTAGTTGCTAGATATGCCCTGGCTGGATACAGGAATCGAATCTTTGAACTCTTCAGACGTGCCCTGGCTAGATACAGGAATCGAGTCTGGAAACTAATCACTCTCAGATGTGCCCTGGCTAGATACAGGTATCGAATCTGGAATTGTGACAGTTGAAGGTAGTTGTCTTTGTAATTGTCTTTTTCCCTGAAAAGGCAAAAACATAAGTTGTATGCAATGTCATGATGTATGATATGCATGATGTCATGATGTTCAACATGAGATAGTGTTGTATGCACTTTATCATGTATGTAAGCAAGATGTATGAAAATGTGAAATGTTTATGAATGTATTTTCGTCTTAGGAAAATAGATCCTTGACGGCCGGCCGGGGAATTGCTCTGTGGAAGAGATACTTTGCTGAAGTTCGATGAGAGGCCTGCTGAGGACTTCAATGATGGATTCCGCTGGGGATAATGATGATAAACTCCGCCGGGGATACCAAAGATAAACTCCGCTGGGGAATACCAAAGATAAACTCCGCTGGGGATTGAAGGAACTTTTCCGAGGGAGATTTTCCGTGGCAATTAGCTGAGGATAACCCAGTTATAAGCCCTGGTGAGGAATAACTTTGAATAAAGCCCGGGAGGGACGTCCGTATTCTGCAGGGGATAAGCTTCTGGAATCTACTGGAGATAAGCTTTAAGACCTGCCGGGGAATGTTGTGCCTTTTCAGGATTGACGGGGAACCAACTCTGCTTGGGGAAAGTATTGCTGAATCTTGTCTTACTCTGCGGGGCGTTGAGATGATTTGGTCACATTCTTCAGTCGAATCTACCTTGGTACCTTGGCGGACAAAGCAACCAGACTGCATCAGACAACTTCACATTGCCCCTGTTTCTGATGTCACCTGTAATTAATCTTTTGTTTCATATGCAAATATTTATGAATCAGCAATTTAATGTCAAATGCATATATAAAAAATGAACATTGGACGTTCTTCGCAAGAAAAAACAGAAAAAGGAAAAACAATGGCAATTTGTATGGACAAGTGAATTTGTATTGATTTGAATTTTGCCTGTGAATAGGCGTTTTTGTACAAGAGGCTGACATCCAAGTAAGAGAATGCCGCCGAATAACATAGAATTTACAATTTTGAAAAGGAAGCAAAACAGCTATGTGAAAAATCCCACTGGGTTCCAACTCTGCTATCGCCTTTATGTCTTCAAGCGTCTCATCACTTTGCTGCCTAGTTGAAGATGAAGCTGATTGGTCGATGCCGAAATCTGAGCCAGATAGTTGATGCCGAATTCCGGATGCGAAGTGATCCAATGAGACATAGTGTTACGCTTTATCCCTAACTTTTGCCTGGACCGCCCTTTCGGGTTTTCAGTCCACCGGGATACCCATTTTTGCCCAAGCCGCCTTTTCAGGTTTTCGACTTGCCGGGTGTACAAATTTTTTTATTTCATCCCTTATTTTTTCCCGAACCCTTTTGGTTCGCCGGGAAGCCCTTATTTTTGCCTAGGTATGTCAACCTAGCGGGTCTTTTATTCATGCGTAGTATCTTTTTACTATGTCTGCATTGGCGGGGTGAGGAAGGTCGTCACCATCCATGGTGGTCAGGATCATGGCTCCTCCTGAGAACACATGTTTAACCACAAATGGCCCTTCGTATGTAGGGGTCCATTTGCCCCGGGGATCACTTTGAGGAAGGATGATGCGTTTGATTACCAGGTCCCCAACTTGATACTCTTGTGGTCTGACTTTCTTGTTAAATTCCCTGATCATCCGTTTTTGATACGTCTGACCATGACAGATAGCGGTGAGCCTCTTTTCGTCAATCAGGTTTAATTGATCAAGTCGAGTCTGGATCCAGTCATCTTCATTCAAGTCTGCATCCTTCATTATCCTGAGAGAGGGTATCTGGACTTCAATTGGCAAGACTGCCTCCATGCCATAGACCAAGGAGAAAGGAGTTGCCCCGGTTGACGTCCTTGCTGAGGTACGGTACCCATGAAGAGCGAACGGTAACATCTCGTGCCAATCTTTATAGGTCACTGTCATCTTCTGCACAATTTTCTTGATATTCTTATTAGCTGCCTCTACAGCCCCATTCATCTTCGGCCGGTAGGGAGAAGAGTTGTGGTGCTGTATCTTGAATTGTTCGCAGAGTTTAGTGATCATCTTGTTATTGAGATTGGTACCATTGTCCGTAATGATTCTTTCCGGGACGCCGTATCGACATATCAGATTATGCCGGATGAAATGTGCCACGACGCTCTTGGTTACCGTTGCGTAGGAAGCTGCCTCAACCCACTCCGTGAAGTAATCGATTGCCACCAAGATGAAGCGATTCCCGTTGGATGCCGTCGGTCGGATCTCACCGATCATATCAATGCCCCACATTGCAAAAGGCCAAGGTGCCGTCAGGACGTTCAGAGGAACCGGAGGAATATGCACCTTGTCAGCATAGATCTGGCATTTATGACAAGTTCGAGAGTGTTGGTAACAATCGGCTTCCATTGTGGACCAGAAATATCCTGCCCGAAGGATTTTCTTAGCCATGGTGTGTCCACTGGAATGTGTCCCAAATGTACCTTCATGCAGTTCTATCATGATCTTCTCTGCTTCAGCCTTATCCACACAACGCAGTAGAGTTGAATCATGATTCCGTTTGTAGAGAATGCCGTTGCTGAGGAAGAATTTTTCCGCAAACCTTCTCATGAATTTCTTGTCATTGACAGATGCACCTTCAGGGTATTCCTGAGCTTCCAAATACCTCTTCACCTCATGATACCAGGGTTTTTCAGTCACCTTTTCGGCCTCAAGCTCGCAGCAGTATGCCGGTTCGTCCAACTTCCAGATAATGATCCGGGGAGCCTCATTGTCCCATTTAACTTTGAACATTGAAGACATCGTAGCTAGTGCGTCCGCTAGCTGATTCTCCTCTCTTGGGAAGTGCTCAAAAGTTATCTCTTCAAAGTGGGGAAGCAAGGTCAACACATACTCCTTGTAAGGAATAAGATTTGGGTGTTTCGTATCCCACTCGCCTTTGATCTGATTGATCACGAGAGCGGAATCTCCGAAGACACTCAGAAATTTGATCCTTAAATCGATTGCAGCTTGTAGACCCATGATACATGCCTCATATTCTGCCATGTTGTTTAGTGCAGTTGAAACATAATCGGGCGGTGAGTGGAGTATGAGTTCCTTTGGGAGATATGATTACAACGCCGACGCTGTTACCCAAAGCGTTAGAGGCTCCGTCAAAATGCATAGACCATCGGGATCCTTCCTCAGGTCCTTCATCCGGTCCAGGCACTTCACAATCAGTTACCACCATGATGTCTTCGTCTGGGAAATCAAAGTTCAATGATTGGTAATCGTCCACAGGTTGGTGTGCCAAATGGTCTTCCAATACACTTCCTTTAATTGCTTTCTAAGTTGTATACTGGATATCATATTCAGTCAAGATCATTTTCCATCTCGCTATTCTTCCAGACAGAGCAGGCTTTTCAAATATGTACTTGATGGGATCCATCTTTGAAATCAACAGAGTAGTGTGAGTCAACATATACTGTCTCAGCCGGCGAGCAGCCCATACTAGAGTGCATCAAGTTTTCTCAAGCAGTGAGTAACGAGACTCACAGTCGGTAAACTTTTTGCTCAGGTAATAAATAGCGTGCTCTTTTCGGCCAGACTCGTCATGCTGCCCCAACACACACCCCATTGAATTGTCAAGTACTGTTAAATATAGTATCAGAGGTCTTCCTTCCACTGGTGGCATAAGAATGGGTGGCTCTTGGAGATATTCCTTTATCTTTTCCAAGGCAGCCTGACATTCATCGTTCCAGCGTACTACTTGATCTTTCTTCAGTAACTTGAAGATTGGCTCACAAGTAGCAGTCAGATGTGAGATGAATCGGGCAATGTAATTCTGTCGTCCCAGGAAGCCTCTGACTTCTTTTTCTGTCTTTGGAGTTGGCATCTCTTGTATGGCTTTTACCTTGGCAGGGTCCACCTGGATACCTTTATCGCTTACAATGAAACCTAGCAACTTTCCAGACCTTACCCCGAAGGTGCACTTGTTGGGATTCAACCTCAGCTTGTATAACTTCAATCGGTCAAACAAATTCCTCAGATGGTTAAGGTGCTCCTCCTCAGTTTGGGACCTTGCAATCATGTCATCAACATATACTTCAATCTCATGATGGATCATATCATGAAATAAAGCAACCATGGCACGTTGGTAAGTTGCCCCAGCATTTTTCAACCCGAACGGCATGGCCTTGTAGCAGAAGGTGCCCCACTGAGTCACAAAGGTAGTCTTTTCCATATCTTCTGGAGCCATCTTGATCTGATTGTACCCTGAAAAACCATCCATGAAGGAAAACACCTTGTGTTGAGCAGTATTGTCAACAAGAACGTCGATGTGAGGCAGAGGAAAATCATCTTTGGGGCTTGCCCTGTTCAAATCCCTGTAGTCGACGCACATTCTGACTTTACCATCTTTTTTCGGCACTGGCACCACATTGGCAACCCACTGAGGGTAAGAGGTCACTGCTAGAAACCCGACGTCGAATTGCTTCATAACCTCAGCCTTGATCTTTTCGGACATCTCTGGACGCATACGGCGGACCTTTTGCTTTACTGGAGGGCAGTCTTCCTTGGTTGGCAGGTGGTGAACTACAATGTCGGCATCCAAACCAGGCATGTCTTCATAGGACCAAGCAAATATTTCCATGTAATCATGTAGCATCTGGATCAATCGTTGCTTCACGCTGAGCTCTAGATTAGCCCCAATCTTGACCTCTTTCCTATCTGTCTCAGTACCCAGGTTAACTGTTTCCACCGGCTCTTCATGGGGTTGAATAGCCCTCTCTTCTTGGAGTAACAGTCTTGCGAGTTCGCCAGGCACTTCGCAGTCATCTTCGCCTTCGTCTTCGGCCAAGTTGATCAGATTCTCGAAGTCATAACTGGTGGTAGCGGAGCCGTTACCAGTGAGATCCAGAGTGGATTGAAACCTGTATAAGTGAGTGTGTGTAAATATAGCTGTTTTGCAATATATAACACAGAAAGAAAAAGAGCACAAGATTTGAAATGCAACAAACATCCAATGTTTTGATTGATGATATATGGAAATGTCATACAAAAAGCCCTCACAAATGGAGCTACGATGCCCCGGGTAGGACACCGAGCCAATAAAGTTTTAACATATTGTTTGTTACAAATTGAAAATCAAAAGAGTTAATTACTGCGTGACAAATGTGATTGGTGTAAAATCCTTTGCCGTCCAGTTGCTTGGTCCGTTGCTGGTAGTTGGATAGATCCAACTGTCAAACTTTGCTTCCTCTACATCCTCCTCGATAGCATTCACCCTTGGACTGGTGATAAACACCAGAGCCTTTCTGATCTTTTCCTTGCGCACAACCATCTGAGCCTCTGCAGTAAAGCCCATCCCAAACTTGTCGTTCTTTTGAGTGAAGTCAGGAAGCTGACCCCAGTTTGCACAATTGCCTTTCTCGATTACAGCCCGGGCATCCTTCAAGGATGCCATCTTCAACGGAAAGTCTTCTTCAACCACTGCTTCAGCCGATGCCAAAATTGGAGGTACCTCCTCAAAATGTTGAAAGGGGGTTTCAATAAACTCCCCGTCCATCTCGATATACCGGAATGAATTCAAGTGACTTACCATGTATTCCTCCTCACCCTGCACAGTAACAATCTTCCCTTTGACAGGGTATTTGAGCTTTTGGTGTAGAGTGGAGGTTACTGCCCCAGCTTTGTGAATCCAGGGTCGACCTAACAAGCAGGAGTAAGATGGACGAATATCCATTACATAGAACGTTGAGTCGAAAACCTGGGAACCCACACGAATAGGGATGTCTACTTCACCGTGCACCATCCTCTTAGAACCGTCGAAGGCTCTAACAATGATGTTACTAGGCTTCAATTCCAGACCCTCACAATCCAAGCGATCCAATGCCTTCTTGGGCAAGACATTCAGGGAAGAACCGATATCCACCAACACGTGTGCGAGAGTAGTGCCCCTGCACTCTATAGAGACGTGCAGAGCATCATTGTGATTTTTCCCTTTGGAGGTAAGATCAGCATCTGAGAACCCAAAACCATTGTCAGCTGTCAAATTGGCCACACAGTCAGTGAATTGATCTGCGGAGGTCTCTTGCGGCACATGGGCCGTTTTCAGAAATGAAATCAGGGCTTTTGCATGGGCCTCTGAGCATAGAAGCAATGATAGCATAGATATTTTGGAGGGGGTATGCCCCAACTGTTCAACAACATTGAAGTCACTCTTTTTAATGATTTTAAGGATTTCCTCCATTTCTTGTTGGGAGGCTTCAACAGCAGTCTTTTTTGGTGCCTCCGTCCTGGCAGGCAAATCGGTAGCAACTTCTTTGCCCCGAGTATCAGAGGACTCAGCGACAATAGTAGACACAGGAACTTGAATTGGAACATGCACACTTGCGGGTGTGATGGTAAGAGGTTTTCGGATAACTGGCGGTGCAATGTCAGGCGAGAAGAGCCTGCCACTGCGGGTAATCTTGGCGGGGCCAGTGATGTTACTGATACTGGTATTAGTGTTGAACTCCTGTTTCACTCCAAGCACATACACGTCGGCCCCATAATGCCATGGGACCGCTTTATCAGACTCATAGGGGAGAGGCCCCGGAACAGTAATAGTGATGGGTGCAACAGACAGAATTTGGACTGGCTTCCTCGGGGGAGCTTTGGCAGGATTATAAATTGTGACAACAGATACTTCTTCAGCGGAAACAAATGGAACAACCGTTTTCTTGAACAAAATTTCTTTGCTATCAATCAGGCTTTGGATGCCTGATTTCAGCAGCGGACAACCGGTAGGGATAACAGCACACAGGAGGCAACCCTTGCTATAACCCGGAAATAAACCGGCTAGTAGTAAGTTCCTCTTAACAGTCAAAAGAGGGGTAGCAACATCATTCACCGAAACATCATATAAATCTTCCTCAATGGCATTTACTCTATGCTGGGGCATAAGAGCAGTTACAACATTTGGCCTCTCAAGCGCTTCAAACTGAATTTCCTTCGCATCGATAAGGTCTTGCACTTTATTTCTCAGGGCCCAGCAATCATCAGTAGTATGCCCGGGGCTATCGGAATGATAAGCACAACGGGCATTTGGGTTATACTTAGGAGATGCAGTATTCACGACCTTTGGCGCTTCTTTGATGGTTACCAAGTTGGTTGATAACAGTTGTGGTAAAATTTGTGACAAGGTCATACTCAACCGAGTATACTGTCTCTTGGGCCTTTCACCTCTTTGTTGATTGTACTGCTGAGGAGCAGCAACAGGTTTTGAAATGACCAAAGCATTGACGGCTTGGCGACTTTCTGGCTTGACTTGTCTTCTAGGACCATAGACGGCACTTGCTTCTTTCTTAAAAGGCCTCTTCTCAGCACTTGCAGCAACACCCTTCTGAATCTTTCCTGACTTGATGCCAGCTTCTATTCTTTCGCCCGTTAAGATCAAATCGGTAAACCCCGCGGAAGAGTTACCAATCAGATGATTGAAAAATGGCCCAGATAGGGTCCCTAGAAACATATCAACAAGCTCACGGTCGGTTAAAGGAGGATGCACCCTGCCAGCCAAATCCCTCCATTTTTGTGCATATTCTTTGAATCCTTCGCCTGTTCCCAATGACATACCCTGAAGTTGGGTACGAGTAGGGGCAAGGTCAGAATTGTATTGGTATTGTTTGTAAAAAGCGGTGGCCAAGTCTTCCCAATTTCGGACGCTGGTTCCTTCTAGTTGATAAAACCACTCCAATTGAGCCCCAGAAAGGCTGTCTTGAAAGAAATGAATCCAAAGGTTTTTATCTTCCATATAGGGTTGGATTTTTCTCACGTAGGACCTGAGATTCATTTTTGGACAGGACAGTCCATCATACCTTACAAACACTGGCACTTTGAACTTTGGGGGAATCACAATCCCGGCAACCAAACCAAATCTTCAAAATCCAAACCCGGTACTCTTTGTAGCTCCATGGCGGCCAACCTGTCTTCTAGCCCTTTGTATTTATCATCAGCTGGAGGGTATTGCTGATCAGAATAGTCTTCATCCTCTTCGACCTCTTCTTCTTCCACATCGGATTTGGAAGGTACCGCAACCCCACCTCCTTTGCTGGTTCCTTCATCAGAAATAGGAGGAAATTCAAGCACTCTCCGAGCTTCTCCGTCAAATCTTCTCCCCAGAGTAGCCACCCCGAGTCTCTTTTTCTTCTTCTTCACTGGGTCTTTATTCCCTAATTGGGTCTTGATATCCTCCTGACCCTTAGCCAAGGTCATCAGGAGTTGCTGAAACTGTGCATTCTGAGCTTGTAGGTCTTTGACTGTTTTCTCGAGATCCATCCTACTGAAATAAACAACAGACAGATAAGGAAACCTGGCGTGAGACCTGCTTATGCACATGATGAATGGTATGCTTATGTATGCAATGCATTCAAGGATTTAGAACATTCAAAATTGTTGTAGACAAAGAAGAACGCACGTCATATTAATAAGAAGAAATTTGTTAGTACATAAATGCCCCATGGGCCAAATATTACAAAATAACTTCTCAAGGCAAAAAGACATTGCGCATCCTCTTTGGTGCGATGTAGGTGTTGAGGGCCTCTTGCTCATGGATTCGGCGGGTAAGCTCTAAAAGCTTCTTCTCACTAGCGTAGAAGCTGGCTTCAAAAGTATTCCGTTCCTCCTTGAGCTGAATCCAACTTTTCTGCATTTCCTCCCACGATGTAGGCATGTCTGGATATAGGATGGTGTAGGGAACCTCTCCTTCCTCGACGGGCTCTTTAATCACGGGGAGTACAAGAGGATAAGGCATCATCAGACTTTGGGCTCGGGCTCGTACCCACTTGAGATAAGGCTCAAGAGGGATGGAGTTCTTGTGTCCCAGAGTCTTGCTATCAACCTTGTTGAGTCTTCCCCAAGCTTTGATGAATCTTTGGCGAAGTCCTTGCGCATCGTTGTCGAAGTCAAAAACTAGTTCAGGAATCAACATGTCATGAGGGCCATCCCTCCGTGCATATCCAAATTTCCTCAAAGCTAGGCAAGGGTTGTAGGTGATACCTCCTCTGATTCCAAGTAAAGGAACATTAGGAAACTCTCCACAACGATCGACGATGATGACATTTTCTCTGGACCGAGAACACCAATGTACATCAGAGTGAGTAAGAGTCATCAACCGTTGGGACCACCTTGAGCCTTGGTCATTCTTCAAGACAGATTGTGGAAGGTGCGAAATAAACCACCTTGCAAGGAGAGGAGTACAGCATATGAGAACACCCCTCTTTCTCATTGTTCGTGTGTAAAATGAGTGAAGAATGTCCCCAAGCAATGTTGGTATTGGATTTCTGGACAAGAAGATTTTGACGGTGTTGACATCTACCAATTGGTCAGGATTTGGGAACAAGACCAACCCATAGATAAGGAGTGCCACAATTTCTTCAAAGGCTTGTAGGTCCAATGAGTTCCAACATTCTTGTGCCTTCTCAAACAAGAATTTTGCTAAGAATCCCTTGACGCCGCTTCTGGTTTCCCAATGCCCCTTAATGTCGGATGGTTGTAGATGTAATGCTCGAGCAACATCTTCCGGCTTTGGCTCCTTTTCTGTACCGTTGAAGGGTAGTTGATTAAGGATAGGAATTCTCAGGAGTTGAGAAAATTCCTCCAAAGTGGGCACCAACTGATAATCAGGGAAAGTGAAACAGTGGTGAAGAGGGTCAAAGAACTGGAATAGCACTTTCATCATGTCTTCTTCAATGTTGGTGTTGACTAGGCTGAGCAGTCTACCATGTCTTTCACTGAAGGATGAGCTTTCCGGAATTCTTGAGGTGAGCTCCTTGAGTTGAGGAGAGATTCTCACAAGGTTGACTTGAATGGTGTTTCTGCGAGGAATTTCCATGACCTACAAAACAAGAACAAAGATGAAGATCCAAACCCTTGAAATGGTTAGTGAATGTATATGATGTATGCACAAAACATATGTACAAGCAAATCACACCAAACCCTAGTTTTAGGCTTGCATGGGGTTTCATAGGTAAGTACCCTCTTGAGTTTAGTTGGCTTAAAAACCTGTCCTATAAATAGTAACCGGGTTCTAAGGAGCTCAATATCATTGGATTGTTTTCAATGTTCATTGTTTTGGTTTAGCCACTTAACTAGCGACCAAAATATTCCAAGAAAATAACCCTCAATGAGTGTAGTATCGAGTATCTACCAACTTCGGACTGCACCAAAGCCGGTCATCTCACTACCCCTAATAAAAGGCCAAGATGGTCAAGTAAGGTTCTAGGTCATTAGTGCTTAGTGACATCACTCAGCGGCCCCGTACTCTCCTTGATTGAACTAAAGGGTTACCGGTACTCACAAATATGCCGCACTAATATAGCTATTGCTTCAACCGTGTCGGTATACCCCGCACAGTTTCCACAATATATTGCTATCTATGAATGTTTCCCCAAATCTGGGTGTAGGATTTCAAACCCAAACAAGAGAGCCAAGATGTAAAGCAATCAAAGCAAACAATTAGTCATGCAAGAGGGTGATCTAAGCCCTAAGGTTACTCCACTTTTAAGTTTTCCCCAGCAGAGTCGCCAGTTCTGTGATACGGTGGGAGAACTGACTGTGAGTTTTGCGTTTGTTTTCGCAAATGTTTCGGTTGAGCAAGAGTCGCCACCGACTTTTTATTTTATCCTAAGGAAAGCTTTAAAAAGCACAGCAAAAATCTTTGAGATTTTTCTTGGGTTCGGGGAGTAGATTATAGAAAGGGAAGGTATTAGCATCCTTTCTATCCATGGTTATCCATGGGCTCTTAGCTACTTGCTTAGATCAACTTGCCTTAATTTTCAATTGTTTGAAATGGTGCTTGTGTGTGTGTGGGTTTGAAAAGGTTTTGAAAAGAAGCCAATGTGGTCGCAACCTTTGTAATGATCCATGTTGGGATGTGTACAAAGGTATGTGTCTTTTGAAAAGGTTTTCATTTGTTTTTGAAAGTTGTTTTGAAAGTGTTGTGAAATGTGTTTTTAGAAAATAGGCAAGTGTTTTGTTTTTGCAAGTTTGATTCAAATAACTAAGAGGTTATCTACTCCTAAATTTCTCAAAGTTTATTGCTATGTTTTAACCCTTTTGACAAGTTTGTTCCACCATTGTATTTGGTGGACAATCTCATGTTAGGAAGTGAAAGGGACGGGCGCGGGTCATCGTTTAGATGGGGATTTTGATAAGGAATTTAAACCTAAACTATTACATCAATATTGAATTATTTACAAGATAATTTAATTGCACAATTTAAATAAAATAAGAATAAATATGCAAGATGCAAAAATGGTTTTTTGTATGTATGAAAAAAGTATTTTTATATGTCAAAATAAACAAAAATAAAAGTATTATTTTTTGGGAGTTTTTCATGTTTAGGGTTAAACCCTAATTCTATTAAAATAAATGCATTATTTATTTATTATGTACAAGTATTTATTTATTGTATGCAAAAATAAAATAAAATGAAGTATATTTGTCAAAAGATATTTTTATATTAAATATTAATAATAAAAAAAAAAGTGTGTATATTTTGTAATTTAACCTAAATATATATATATATATATATATATATATATATATATATATATATATATATATATATATATATATATATATATATATATATGTATTATTTTCTAAATATGTATTATATATTCAAAATAATATTTAATATTTATAAAAAAAAGTATTTTTTTATATGGAATATTTTCAAAAGATAAAACAAAATAAAAAAAGAAAATAAAAATGTGGTTGCATTATTTTTGGTATTTTTAAATAAAATGTATCTATTTGTTTATTTATGTATAAAACTAAATCTAAATAAACAAATACCTAATAAATAGGAAAATGGTGCAAAAAATTATTTTTATATTTTTTATATTATAAGGAAAAATAAATAAGTCAAACCAAAAAAAGAAAAGTCAAAAAATCATTAAAATGAACAAAATGGGCTTAGGGGGTTCAGAAGTAAATGTATGGTGCAAATAAGAAAAACATTCTAGGCCCAGCCCAGAACCAGTCATCTTCAACCTCAGAACAAACTTGTTCAAGCAATCACGCGTTTCCTATCTCCCAATTCCTGGACTTTTAAGCAAAACTTTCAACATGAAAAGTGTAGAGCATGAGAAGACGAATCCAGGGATATAAAAAACTTGACTTAACTCTCTAAGATGAGGGAGAATTTCTTCTCCCCCAATTCCTGACCTAGTTTTTCATCAATGTTCAGACTCAAAATTCTTGCAGCACACATAATATAAATGAAATCTAATCATATGGGCATGTTCAGGGCTATGATTGTGACATGTTTCCTTCACAAACCTAAAGCTAACAATGCCTATACTGAGAGATAGAACTTCATGAACATACCTGTTCAGTTGGAATCGTGCCTTGCAATGGAGGAGTTTTCAGAGCAAGATGATGACTTGTACAGCTTCCTTGAAGTGTGAGGATGCTATTCCAAGTTCTACTTTGTCCTGAAACTTCTTGAATCGTGCTAGAGAACTCCAACTGCAAAACAAGAAAATGAAAATGGTGGAACTGGTTAGAGGAGTTACAGGTCGTGTTTTATATTTTGGTTAGCTTGCATTGATGGTAGGGAAGATGTTTGATGAGCTTTTAGCAAGAAAGCATGAAAGGGATGAGAGTTGGAACTCAATCTGTAGAGGTTACTCTGTTTGGGCAGTTTGAAGGTGATTTTGAGTTTGTGGAGGTATTGAAGGTCTTAGGGTCGTGCTTCAGCCTAGGATGAATGTTTGGAATGTGTTTGATAACTTTCTCTAAGGCCTGGTTGACTGATATGGAAGTTGGTACTTGTTATGATGTGTTTCTTACTTCTTAAGTCACAATGCCAAGTCTTTGTTACAAGCTTATGCAGGCCTCCTAAACATGCTGCAAAGCCTTGTCTTGATCAGTGCAATGTGTCTCATAACTTGTGCCTTAGAGATTTCTTTGTACTTCAAAGATATGTGAACTTGACATAAAGCAATCTTTTCAAAAATGGCTAAAGTGCTTTTTCCATTTTAAGGTTAATCTCTTGTGTAATGGTTGGATGAACAAGATAATGCTAGGACACAAAGGTTTTGCATTAAATTATTGAGTGTTGGATGGTTTAGAGACCTGTAATGTAGCATAAACCAAGCTGACTTGAAAATGCATAAGTTATGAACATGGAATTGGCCAATTCAAAAGTGAGTTTTTGCCATATTGCAAAATTCGATTCTCTCAAGTTATGAGGTTGTTTGATGAGTTCTTGGACATTTTGGAAAGCTTGGAATGTGTACTACAATCCATCTTTGAAGTGCAAATTGAAATTCCAAGTGGAAGTGTATGAAAAATGGTCTTGAAGTTAGGTAAAAACTTGCCTAAAATAGGTCAAATTTTCACTAAGTTAAGAATGGTTTGGCACCCTTGTTCCAAAAATTGTAACTTGAGATACAAGCCTCTTTTGGGAAAACTTTGTGAATCAAAGTTGTAGATTATGCAGTAGGCTACAACTTTCATGTTTTGACTTTTGCTTGAATCCAAATGAATCTTGGTAAGAAAGTGGGGCAAAGTTGGGAAAAAATTAGGGTTTTTCATAACTTAGAAAAATTCTAAGTTATGACAAATCCTCATTTCAAACCCTAATTTGCAATTTTTGATTTCTTGGTGAACAAGTTTCATGATTTGGCATGTTTTGATGAAAAATGAATCTTGACCCATGATTTTGACCAAAAAGTCAAAGTTTGACTTTTCAGTATATAGTCAAAATTGATCAATTGACTGGGGAATTCAACTATCAATCTTGTGTATTTGGGATCTTTTGAACTTGTTGAGCATGTCAAGATAATTCCATGGGGTCCTTGAGTCCATATGTGAGCTTGGTTTGCCATTGGCTAGGTCAAACAGTCAAAAATTGCCTTTGTGCAGTCAAAACCCTAAAAATGACCATTTTGCCCTTTTGATGATCTGATCAAATTTCTTGTGGAATGGTGATCCAAACTTGATCAAATGATCCATGTGAGTTCATAATTTTGATGTGGGTCAATTTTCATGAGATTTGGCTGTCAATTGGCCACAGTTGACTTTTTCCCCAATACAGTTGATTTCTAGGTCAACTGTCCAATTGACTGGGCAAAATTTGGAATCAAGACTTAAAACTTGGTACGGATAAACTTGGGAGTCCAACATGAAGCATGAAAGTCATCTTAGGCATTTTAGGTCAAAATATCTTTGTGCAAACACAAACCCTAATTTGGGTCAACTGTGCAAGGAGAAGTCTTGAGCAGAGGAAACCCTAACTGGGTCTTGATCTTCAAGGGTCTTGTGATGAGAAAATGTTGAGTAAATGGGAGGGCAAATTTTGGGGTACAACACCAACATCTTGGGGTAAACCCCAAGAGTTCTAGACAAAATAAAAGTTGAGGTCACAACTTCTAATCCTAAGTCCAAGAAGTCCACAATCTCCATAATGCCAAGGATAGTAACCAAGTAGTCCAAGTAACATTAAAGTTTTTTATGGTTCAAGTTGATTATTAGGTATCTTAAAAAAGAAAATGAAAGCTCAAATGAGCAAAAATAAAATTTACATAAAAGTAAATGCTCTAATGAGAAAAGATGAAAATAGCATGAAATTTAAATGCCAAAATAAATGTGCTTAAAGTAAAAGCATAAAATAAAAGAATGAAATAAAGTCAATTGTTAATGAGTTTGAAAACTTGCATTTGAAAACTCATTAGAAGATTGGTAAAATCAAAGCCTCTCAACAGCAAGTTTCATTTGCTTTTTGTCAAGTATATCATTCATTTCAAAATCTCAAGGCAACAATAAATGATCAATGATGTTTAAGTGATCCAATTTGACCAAAGTTGATGAAAATTCATTAGAGGATTGATAGGACCAAAGCCTCCTAACAATGAATCTCAAGGTTATTGGATCAAAGGGTTCAAATTAACATACTTGGGCTTACAAACATGGGTTTTGGTCGCGAATGATCATTTTTTCAAATCGGGACAAAATTTAGCGCTATGTTAAGCAATCGTAAGTGGACTTATATAGAAGTCACACCTGTTTTGAGACCGATCAATAGCAATCTATGTACCATATGTTTTGAGAAATGATATGGAAATTATTCTCCAATAACACTTAGTACAATAAGAAAGGGATAAGATGAAGAGGGATGGGATAAGAATTAAACCACATTTGAACTAAAAATTTAATCAAGCTATTATTAAAATCATTCATCCATTTTTGTGGAGTTAAACTCAATACAATGGATCCAACGAAGTTAATAAAACTCATGATCAAAATCTCATAGTCCAAGATCAGCCAGAAAATATACAAGATAAAATATATTTAAAAAAAATAAAGAAAAATACTTAAAAAAAGGTTAAAAAATGGGAATAAAAGTAGAAAATAGAAACTATATTCAAAACATTCAACAAAACTCAAACAAGACCTTAGAAAAATAAAAAATGAGCTCAAATATTTATATAAAATTTTTGGTAATTTTTTAAAGTCAGAATTTATTTTTAAAATTAAAAGAAATAGGAAAAACAAAACAAAAATTGTGAAAAATAATAAAGTCAGAAATAAAAATAAAATGAGGTCACCAATATTTATCGAAAGGTCATTGGATCCTTCCATATTTTTTCAGAATTTAAAAATTAAGAAAAGTATTTTTAAACATTTAAAATAATTCAAATAAACTAAAAAATTATAAAAAAATATCAGAACACAAAATAAAACTGTGAAAAATAATAATCAAAAGGAGAAAAATCAAAAGTATTTTTCATAATTATTTCATATTTTTTGAAGTTAAAATGAATTTTCTATGATTTTTGGAAGTTTAAAACAATTTAAATATAAAAATCAGAAATAAAAATTAAATCAAAAAAATGTGGACCAATGGATGAGAGTCAAAAAACGTTAGTAAGCTAATCTAATGGATCAGACGCGTTGTGCATATCATGGTCTTTAGTAAATAAAGCATGGAATCAATTATTTAAATCAGATTTGAAAAAAAATGTGTGGCACACCTTCATTGTTTGATAGATGACACGTTGGTCATCTTTAACCTCCAGCCAACAAATCTGAAGGTTCCAAAAATTATAAAATTAGGGCACAAGACCAGTACCATTCGCTTCTTCTCTTCAAGACGATTCTAATGGTACATTCGCAAAAAAATTATATAAACTGTAGCTAAGTCGTTTTTGAAAAGAAGTTCTGAAAAGAGATTTGAAATTTCATGGCCAAAACGTACTTCTAGTTGAAAACAAGTGTTGCAAGTAAAATCAGGATGATGAGAGCTTCATAACAGTATCAATGTTTAAGAGAATTGGTGAAGGAATCTACCTATTGAAGTTAAGTTGCAGAGCTCTGAAACTGGACTTGGCTAGCATGATTTAGGAAGTCTTAAAGCTTAATTCTTCTTCTGTTAGCTTCAGTGAGATTCAAGGAAGGTGAATTGACAAAGAAAAATGACTGAGAAAGGCTGTAAGAGCAAATTCGAAGTTGCAAAAAATTGAGTTCAACAGGAAGTTTGGCAGGATGATTCTGGCTCTCTAAGCTTGAGAAAATTAATGAGGTATGATCCTCTATTTATAGGGAAGTTAATTGAATGCTCAAGTGTGTGAAATGATGATGTTTGGAGGGAAATCGTGTGAAGTTGCAAACAAGAAAAGTGTGACTTCTAATTTGATCAAAACTCATCCAAACCTTGTGTTTTAATATGATAATCACTTCTGGAGGTTCACTAAACATGTTTAGAGCAAAAGCGCGCAAAAAAAAATGTGTTTAGAAGTTAAATCAAGGATTTCAAATTCTAACTTTTAAAGAAACTTGAGTTTCAAGTTACCAAGTTCAAATCAATGGCATTCTCAGCTCAAGGAGTCTTAGGACATGATTCTTGAAGCTTTAGAAAGATGAGATCACAATATTTACAATGTGTAAATAATGGAATCAAATGGATACTTGAGCTGAAAATTGTGATGAGTCAAAGTTGAGAAAAAGAAGTTGACTTTTGTACTTAGAAAAATTCTAAGTTTTTCTTCAAAAAAAATGACTTATAATGTCTTGTATTCAAACATGGCCTTCCATTTGAAATTTGCTCTTGACCAAAAAAGATGGCATGAAGTAGATCTCTTGAATGACATTTTGAGACTTGAACTATTTAAAATATACAAAAACTGAGAAGGTTATGACTTGTTGAAGTTGGCAAAAATTCATAAAATGACCTATAATCGTTTGCATCCTTAGGGCATCTTCCATCCATTTTCAAACTTTGCACATAAAAGAAGAGTTGAAGTTAACATCTTCAAGATCATTGTGGAAAATTAATGGGCTCAAGGAGATAAAACTTGACCAAGTTATGATCTTTTGAAGTCACCAAATGGAATTTGATGGCTTATCTAGAGGACTTGTAATCTTTCTTCATCATTAGGTATCTTCCACACAAACTTTTCTTGAAAATTTTGAAGTGATTTGTTAATAACCCTTTGAGGAGAAGCATGTCTTTGGAATCACCCACAAATACCAAAATATGAGCAAGCTATGCCCCTTTGAAGTTCAAAACCCTAGCTCCTAGAGCAACAAAATGCCTTGGGAAACCTTTGCAATTTGGACAAACTTCCTTGTAAAAATACTTTTGTCATGTAAATATAAGTTGTTGAGGATGGTAAGGAGAAACCATAGCAACCAAAAACACTTCAAAATCTTGAGAATTGAGGGATATATGCACTTGTGATCAATGAAACCAAATACTTTTCCAACTAGGTCAAACTTCTTCAATCAACCTTTGTACCTATGAAAGATTTTTGACAACTTGAAACGGGATGAATCATAATAGACTTTGTCATGACATTATTTCAAAATATCTTCATTAATTAAACTTGAATCTCAATGAAGTTTTGTTGAAGAAGGCATGGAAATAAACTCATGAACGTATGGATCAACTTGATGGAATGTATTGTGCTTTCACCTATGATACCAACAATTAGAGCAAATATTCATTGTACTTATTCGTAAAAAGTTAATCAATATGAAACATAGATGATCACAAAATACAAGTTAAGGTGTTTGGTGATTCCCCATGGACAAACCTAAAGATGGGATGAAGAACCAAACCCTAGTGTGTGATCTTGTTGTGATTGAATTGATATGATATGATAGAGGAATATTAGGGGGGAAAATTGGGGTACAACAGCTGCCCTTATTTAAGTGTCTTCTATCTGGAGATGCGAAGATTAAAAAATCTTCGTGTCGACGCGATTGAAGATACTTTAATATAAAACAAGCCCTATTTTTGGCCCAGAGATTGCCATGCAACGCTTACGATTATGAATGCAAATGAACAAATTAAATGAGTGACACAAGACACCACTGGAGATGTAATAAGATAAAAACAAAGATCAAATGGAAAACCCGACCAGGAAAAGAAATCACTAGTGCACAACAGACTTGAATCTATTAGGGTAAAGCCCAAAGAGGAGATAGAGGATAAACGTGATCGAAAGATGACTGCAAACTATCCACTCACTGAGGAGATAGAAAAAAAGCAACATTGACCCACCGAGGAAAGAAGAGGTAAGATAATACAGGTAAATACCAATATTAAGGTAAGTGGCAAATGATTAGAATCAGTGCTCCCGACTGGGAACAAATGAACTTCTTCATAGCAATATAATCTCGACGACAAACTACCTTCCATAATGACAAGGCTACCATTTATCGGGAAAAAATCTCAACAACGAACTACCTCCCATAATGACAAGGCTACCATTCATTAGAGTAACAAATCTCAACAACGAACTACCTTCCATAATGATAAGGCTACCATTCATTGGAGTAACAAATCTCAGCAATGAACTACCTTCCATAATGACAAGGCTACCATTCATTGGAGTAACAAATCTCAGCAACAAACTACCTTCTATAATGACAAGGCTACCATTCATTGGAGTAACAAATCTCAGCAACGAACTACCTTCCATAATGACAAGGCTACCATTCATTGGAGTAACAAATCTCAGCAATGAACTACCTTCCATAAGGACAAGGCTACCATTCATTGGAGTAACAAATCTCATCAAGGAACTACCTTCCATAATGACAAGGCTACCATTCATTGGAGTAACAAATCTCAGCAGAAAACTACCTTCCATAATGACAAGGCTACCATTCATTGGAGTAACAAATCTCAGTAATGAACTACCATCCATAATGACAAGGCTACCATTCATTGGAGTAACAAATCTCAGCAATAAACTACCTTCCATAATGACAAGGCTACCATTCATTGGAGTAACAAATCTCAGCAACGAACTACCTTCCATAATGACAAGGCTACCATTCATTGGAGTAACAAATCTCGGCAATGAACTACCTTCCATAATGACAAGGCTACCGTTCATTAGAGTAACAAATCTCAGCAAGGAACTACCTTCCATAATGACAAGGCTACCATTCATTGGAGTAACAAATCTCAGCAGAAAAATACCTTCCATAATGACAAGGCTACAATTCATTGGAGTAACAAATCTCAGCAATGAACTACCTTCCATAATGACAAGGCTACCATTCATTGGAGTAACAAATCTCAGAAATAAAGTACATTCCATAATGACAAGGCTACCATTCATTGGAGTAACAAATCTCAACAACGAACTACCTTCCATAATGTCAACGCTACCATTCATTGGAGTAACAAATCTGAATCTTCTCTGGGAACTATTAGACTTATTGGGGAAGTATGGGTTGCTCAAATAAAGATACATGTGACTTGCTGTTATGAGGAGGAATTGCAATAATGATTTCCCGGGGGAAAGAAATAGGACTTCCAAGGGAAATGAAATTTGGCTTCCGTAGGAAATGCCAATGTATTCTTGTTTGAGGAGATAAAATCTTCACGTGCAAAATAAATGCACCTTTTCAAACAAGGGCTTGAAGCTTGCAAAAATAATAATACTGCTGGGGACTACCCATTCAAACCAAAAATAGACCGGAATGAAGCAGGTGACCAAAATAACACCTAATGAGAAATAAACTCAAGAGAGAACTACATTTTATCCAGACGATGAATTAAACAGGAAGGCTAAAGCAAAATTCTTCCACGAGGGATAACTCAGTGGGGAAATTGAAAGAATATACACTTTCTGCTTAAGGTTGACACTCTATTGGAGAGAGGATAACACAACTCTGCAAAACAGGGTAATATGCCAACAATAATATGATAAAGATCCATGATTTTCTAAATTCAGCTAGGCATGATGTAGGTATGGATGTATGAATATCATTATGTATATGTTGACAACACAAACATATAAGACCAGGGATAACCTGACCATACCAACTTGGGCACAGTCAATACTCGGCTAAATCACATCGAAGATGAAAATACATAAGAAAGTAAGCACCAACTGAGGAAACAGATTCCTATCTCGCGGCTTAACCTCATTGGGATGGAACAAAATCATTACAGTGAATCAATACAAACATAGGGATATAACAACTTCTTCCATGCTTCACCGGGGAAAAAAACATAGACTTCAATGGGGAAAAGCAAATGTTTTAAGGTCTGTAGATCTACTAGGGACTGTAATACTGGCTTCACTAGGGAAAACAATACCACATTGTCAATACATCAGCTAGGGGATATCATATTGTATTTAATGAGGAGTGCAACAACACATCATCGAGGGGGCACCAATATACATTCTTCAATATTGAGAGTGATGATTGCACCAACTTCTCTGGGGAGAAAATGTGAAACCTCACGTGGATAACAATTTTCTAGGAAATATGTTATCCCCGCTTTACTTGGGGATTTAAGAAGTCAAACATTACAGAAAGAAATCAAACTTATGAGTATTTTAAATCAAACCCATCACTTGGTGGGAGAAAACCCAAAAAGTTGACAATTGTTTCAACATTTCTTAGAAAAGATATTGCCCTTGTCTGGTTGCCTGGGAAACAAACAACAACAATAATCCTAGCACTGCAAAAGGATGATGTTTTGCAAATGGTTCTATCTCAGCATACAAAAGGGAAAAGGGGATTTCATCATAGGAGTGAAGACCTTGTTGGGGAATCCGGGATAGAGACTTCATACAATGAAAACCCGAAATCAAAATGAACCAAGTTCTGACTGGGGAAAACGGGATTACAAAACCAACACCGTACCATACATCAATTGGTATCATCTTCAACTATCTGAGAAAAACATGAAGAACATACTCAATCCAGCAAAAGTGCATTGGGAGAACCTTCCTAGGGAAATCAGACTTCCAAAATTTTTGAGTTCGTCCGTCCCTGGAGTCACTATTTTTGTTCTTCTTGAGTCACAAAATCTAAAGCAATAAGTAATTTGTAAACTCTTTTCAAAAAATAATTTTGTTATTTAATTTGTTTGCTTTGAAAATTACTATCAATAATAAATGAATTCTTTGTAAGCTGAATAAAATAAGAATTGCAAAGAATTGGACAAAAGCTCAAACTTTATTAATAGAATGGCAGTCTGCGAATGGCGAGACTCCATAGATAATTACAATGTTTGGAAAATGGTAATATATATTGAAAAAGATACATTTAAATACAATGACCACTATTCTCCCTAACAACTTTGAATTCCCGAGCAGCGACTTTGGTTGAAGAGTGGTAAGGATTCAAGAAGATTGTTGCTTCAAATGATCGAGTCTTATCTGATGCAGTTACTTGCCAAGAAATCCCTAACTTTTTCCTAGGTTTCCCTTGCAGGTTTTCAACCTAGCGGGAAAATTTATGTTGTTTATGTCTCTAATTTTTGCCTAGACATCCCTTTCGGGTTTTCGGCCTACCGAGACGCTCTTTTTTCCTAAGCCACCCTTTTGGGTTTTCGTCTCAGCGAGCTGTTCTTTTTATTTTTCTAGGCGAAGTTTTTCTTGACTGCATCAACATTCACAGGACGTGGGAAATCCTCGCCATACATTGTTTCAAGAATCAATGCACCACCAGAGAAGGTTTTCTTGACAACATATAGGCCTTCAAAATTGGGAGTCCACATGCCCCTAGAATCAGCGTTGAAAGACACAACATTTCTAAGCACGAGGTCACCTTCTCTGAATTCACGAGACTTGACTTTATTATCAAAATCTTTCTTCATTTTCTTCTGGTATATTTGGCCATGACACAAGGCCGTCATTATTTTCTATTCAATCAAATTAAACTAGTCAAACTTGTTATGGACCCATTTAGCCTCTGATAACTTGCTTTCCATTATCACGCATAAAGAGGGAATCTCAAATTCAATGGGGAGCACTGCTTCCATTCCATACACCAGAGAGAAAGGGGTTTTCCTGTGAGGAAGTACGAAAAAATGTTCGATACCCATGTGTGATACGGTAGGAGAACTGACTTGGGATATTTTGCGCTTGATCGTAAATGTTGCGGTTATCAAGAGTCACCACCGACTTTTCTTTTATCCAAAAGGAAAGGCTGAAAAGAACAGGAAATACCTTTGAGATTATTTCTTGAGTCCGGGGGGAAGATTATGAAAAGGGAAGGTATTAATACCCTTTTCATCCATAGTTATCTATGGGCTCTTAGTTGCTTTCTAAATCACTTTCTTTTATTTGAAAATGTGCTTTGTGGTGGTTTTGAAAGTATTTTGAAAAGGTGCATTCGTTTAGGCAAACTTTGTAATAGTTCTCGTTCGTAAGAACTTATACAAAGTGTTGGACTTTTGAAAATATTTTATGTTTTGAAAGTTTGTTTTTACAAATGTTTGGTGTTTTTGAAAATGAGCAAGGATGTTTATTTGGAAAGTGAGCAAGCAACTAGGAACAATCTACCTACTCAAAAGTCTTTGTTCATTTCTTCCTTCCTTTGATATTGCTATCTTACCATTGATTTGGTAAGAAGCCTTATCTTTGGATGTAAAGGGACGGTGCGAGTCATCGTATAGTCATTATAAAAATGTTGTAAGATTTCTTAGCATTTCTCTTTGAGGGACTAAGATCATTTTGAAAGGCAACATTTGTAGCGTCATCGAGGGACTATGATCTTGTATTTTTGATTGTTTTTGCTAAGACATCCCACATGCATAACATGACCATTTTTATAAGGCAACAAAGTGGAATTACCCTAAGGGTGCATGTGTGCAAGTGTGTTTGATTTACATGCATTGTTTATCTTGAATTAGGGTTTACTAATTGTTGATTTTAGTCTTGCCATACAAACCCTAATTACTAACATTTATATGAAAGTGATAAATTGCAGAAAGTAAATATACTACGCTATTACATCATTAGGGGAGGGGGTATACAAATTTACAAATGGGGATTGCAAGAAAATTAAACGTAATTATCTATTACAACCATATTGAATAATGTACAAGAATTGAAAATATAATGTACAAGAAGATAAATGGAAAAGAAATGATTTTTGTTTGGTTTTTTTTGTGAAAGGGTTTAGTCTTGCCCTAATTAAGAAAATGATTAATTAAAATTAAATAAAGTTAAATGAAATTAAACCTAAACTAATTAAGAAAAGAAATTAAGTTTGAAGCATTTTTAGGGTTTTTTATGAAAGGGTTTAAACTTAATGAAAATAATATGAAAATTAATTAATTAAAAGAAACTTAAGTTCTAAGTTAATTTTAATTTAAAATAAAATAAACTTGAGTCTAATTATTATTTAAATTTAAAAAGAAAAGAAATTAAATTTGCTAAGAAAATGTTTTTTGTCTTTTGTCTTTATAAATAAAATAAAATAAATAAATGTGAAAATAATAAATAAAAATATTTTTGGATTTTTTATTAATAAAAAATAAAAATAAAATAATAATAATAATAATAATAATAATAATAAATAAAGAAAACTAAAATAAAATAAAATAAGAAAAGAAAATAAATTAAATTAAAATAAAAAAAGTTTGGGCCAAGTGTGTGAAAGTGAAGGCAGGGGTTAAAAGTTAGCAAAAAAAAAATACAAAGCCCAATGATGGAGGCCCAGGCGCTGGTTGTGGCAAAAAAAGAAGGAAAATGCTGAAAAAACGAAATAAAAGGTAGCGTTGAGTCTTGAATCCATGACCCTTACCATACACGCGCTACCTTTGCCACTGGGGTGGCTGTACATCCATTAACATAAGCAAAACAAATAATACATAACATAAACCCAGTCCTGAAAATGACTTCATCTTCAACCTCCATCCATAGTTCATGTAACTTGCTCATTTCTCAACAAAAATGAAAGATGCAAACATGAAAATTGCTCTATTTTTCCATACGAATCCAACCATTTAAATATCATAAACTATAAATCAAAGATGAATGAGAATTTCTAAAAGTACCAAATTCTGACCTAACTTTTTTCAGAGATTCAAACCTAAAATTCTCTAAACTCAATCAATATAAATGAAATCTATGGACATGTACAGTTTCAAGGTAATGATATCTACATTTTATCTTCACAAATGCAAGCTTAACAATGCCTAAATGAAAAGATAGAAGTTCAGAAAAGATACCTCAAAACTGGAAATCGTGAAATGCAAATGAGCTTGATTTAAGGTGCTGCAATGATCAGGTTAGCTTCCTCAAGTTCCCAGGAAGCTAATGCAATGATTAGCTTGAGCAATGGATGGCTGGAATGGCCTGGAGAAGTCAACTTGCAGAGCTCTGTTTTTGGTTATAGAAGATGATGGAGATGGAGTTACAGTTATGAAACAGGGACACGGATGGACTATACTTGATTTATAGAAGCTTTGTGATTGATTAGGAAGGAAAACGCACGAGGGAATTATGAGTTATAAGTTCAAAGTCAGAATGTGCACATAAATAGAGTTTTGATGCAAGTTCTAATTTGAGGGAGTTTGGGAGAGTTTCAGGGTGCTTAAGCTTGTGTCTTATCTCACAAATAGTGCCTCTATTTATAAGTAACAAGTTTTGATATTTGTAGTTGATCAAAATTTAAAATCAAATGTTTAAGCTCAACATGTGATTTTCTTGAAAAATCAAGTTTCAATGCTTTGTACTTGCTATTGTGGAGTGGTTATGCTTTAAACAAACTTGCTTCTGACTTTGTAGATGGAGTGTGATCAGAGGGAACAAGTGAGAGGCTCAAGAATTGACTTTGTGCATAAAGCTTGCTTTTCAAGAATGACAATGTTAGCTTTCTTCCCAAAATGGAAAATGGACTTGGACAATGCTTAAACCACTTGGATTATAGCTCAAAAGTTTGTGTAATCCATTAATTGTGGATAGATACACAAGTTAGAGGACCTGCAAAGAAATATTATGCATCCTAACATTGAGATTGGATTATGTGTTCATCAAGAAATGGCTTGTAATTCAAGTTTGAAACCCTAACTTCTTGCCTTCGGTTCTCTTAGCTCAAGCATAATCTCAATGAGTTCTTGGACATTTTGGAAAGCTTATAGCATCCTATATAACCTCTATGTTGGACATTTTTTGAAGATTCATCTTGGAACTATGTGAAAAATTGTCATGAAGTTAGGTCAAAATCCTGCCTAAACTAGGGCAAAATTTCACTAAGTTTTCAAGTTTCATGAACATGTCTTCTCAAAATCATAACTTGAAATCCAAGAATTTCTAGAAAACTTTTTGCTCTACAATGTTTTATATCTCATTGAGATATACAACTTTCATGTTAGAAGTTTCCTTTGAATCATCTTACATCATGGTGTAAATTTGGCATAAAGTTATGAAAAAACATGAATTTTCAACACTTAGAAAAATTCTAAGTCTTGGAAATTTTGACTTTTCAAAATGAAATCTTGAATTTTTGATTTCTTGATGAACTAGTTTCATATTTTGACATGTCTTTATGAATTGTAATCTTTGAAACTTGATTTTGATCAAAAAGTTAAAGTTTGACTTTTCAGTGTACAATTGACTTTTCATCAATTGACTAAAATTCAACTATCAACCAATTGATCTTGAGAAACGTTTTGAGCCATGACATTAGATAATAATGATGCATTTGAATCCTTGAGATCATTCCTTGAACCAATAAGTAATTTTTAGGTAAAAAATCAGAAATTGTACCTTCCCAGTCAAAATCCTAATTTTGACCATTTTGCCCTTTTGATGATCTGATCAAATTTCTTAAGGAATTGTGATCCAAATTTGATAAAATGACATATATGAGTTCATGATGTTGATATGGATAAAAAATTACTAAGTTTGACTATAAATTTACCACATTTGACTTTTTCCTCAATACAGTTGATTTTAGGTCAATTGATCAATTGACTGGGCAAAAATGTGATCCAAGACTCGAAACTTGACATGAGCAATCTTGAGGGTCCAAAATGATCCATGAAAGTCATATGGGGCACTGAAAGTCCATTTTTCATTGTGCAAACGCAAACCCTAATTTGTGTCAACAGTGCTGAGGAGGTGTCTTGAGCTGATCAAACTTTGTGTAGTCTTGAACCAATGGAGATTTTGTGAGAGATTAATTAAGAAATGAGAGGGAGAATTTAGGGGTACAATAGCTTCCCCTGTTCAATCTTCTTAAACCTGAAGAGTTAGATAGGCGGATCCGCCATTCGTGACTTGAAGGCGGAAGATGATTGAACACTAGAGTGCTCAGAAATTTGCACTCGAAGATGTATTGGGAATGGGCTTATAGATGCCATTTGGAGGAATGATGGTAAATACTGGAAGAAGTATCAGCACAAATCTTTGGTTGATTATTACTATAACTTGATGTTTTACCTGTGGAAAAAGGTTTAGTTTAAATGCAAATGTATGCATGATGTTCACAAGATATGGTATTATGCTTAAATGTATTTTGTATGTATATGCTATGATGTATGAACGTGGGATGCATGTTTGTCCAGGAAAATAAATCCCTGACTATTGTTGAAGAGTTCTGAATCACAGATTGCTATTTGTGATTATCTCTTGGATGTTAGCTGTTATCTGGTCGGGTCCAGGCTTCACAACTTGATGAGGATGAGGAAGTCAACTGCTATCTGGTCGATTTCCAGGCTTCACGGTAACTTATTGGGGAAGAATAAATTAACTATTATCTGGTCGGATTCCAGGATTTGCAGACAATTTCTTGAAGTTGAACTGTTAACTGGTCGGATCCAAGCTTCACAGATTTCTTGAAGTGGTAACTACTATCTGGTCGGGTCCAGGCTTCATAATTTTTGAAAAGTTATACTATTATCTAGTCGGGTCCAGGCTTCATAGTGTCTTGCTGGGGATTTTAGCTACTTGTTATCTGGTCGGGCTCTAGGCTTCACAATAGCTTGCTTGAATAGACGAAGTTGAACTGATATCTGGTCGGATCCAGGCTTCACAGATTTTGAGGTGGATAAAGTTAATTGCTATCTGGTCCAGTTCATGCTTCACAAAAAACTTGTTTGAAGAGATAGAGTTAAACTGATATTTGGTCGGGTCCAGGCTTTACAGTAATCTGCTTGGAACTTAGTTGTTATCAAGTCGGTTTCTAGGTTTCACAACAAACTTCTGAGTGGGATTTCTATCTGGTCGGATCCAGGCTTCACAATAACTTACTTGAAAAGATGAAATTGAAAACTGATATCTGGTCGGATCCAGGCTTCACAGTAACTTTCTGGGGTAGAGGAAAACTCTAATTGGGAAAAGAAGTTAAACTATGGTCTGGTTGAGTCCAGGTTCTTCAACATCTTGAAGAGTTAAACTATTATCTAGTCGGGTCCAGGTTTCATAGTTTTTGAAAGTTGTACTATTATATAGTCGGGTCCAGTCTTCATAGCAGCTGAAAGGTTACACTATTATCTGGTCGGGTCCAAGTTCTATAGTGACTTAAGAAGTTGACTACTATCTAGTCGGGTCCAGACTTCATAGTAGCTTGAAAATTGTACTATCATCTGGTGTGGTCCAGGCTTCATAGTATCTGTTGGAGATATTAAAGGTTTTGTTGACGACTTTACTAGGGATTAGGGGTTGTGGCCCTCTGATTTGTAATAGTCTGAAAGACAGACTTCAACTGGAGAGTGTAGACTCAGTCGGGGAAAACAAACTCAGCTAGGGAAGACAGACTATGCCAGGGGAAGACAGACTATGCGGGGGAATTTTTTTGTTCGTTGATTGTTGTATGTTGTATGTTGTATGTTGTTTGTTGTTTGTTGGGGAAATAAACCCTGTTGGGGAAATAAACCCTATTGATGAATACTTGATGAACTACTAACGAGATGGGTTCTTTTTAGGAAGAGATCTATAAGACTTTTTCTTGTAGGATCAACTTAGCTGGGGAGAGAGATGTCAAGAGATTGAGACTCTGGTTGGGTCTCAACCTATGCAAAGAGACTTTGTGGGTAACTCTGTTTGAGGGAAAAGGTTTATTGTAGCCGTTCTTGTGGGGATAATGCTAATGAAATAACTCTGTGGGGATATTCCATATACATTAAAGAGATGCTTGCTGCTGCTTGGCAGGACACATGTGCCAAACAGTTTTAATCATGTTCATATGCATATGTTCGTTCAATTTTAGTCATTGGACAACTTTGCACTCAAAACAAAAACAGAAAGTTTGCACTTCAAAGTATATTTGTATTTATATTTTCCCCATGAATAGGCGTTTTTATACAAAGAGACGGAGATCCTAGTAAGAGGAAATCGTCTAATAGGAAAACAAAAATTAAAAACAAAAACAAATAGCCATGTGGAAATAATCTTATTACATCCCAACTCTATTATTGCCCCAATGTCTTCGAATTCCCCTTGTCGTTTGCCAAAAGTTGATTGGATTGATTTTGGACCGTTTGAACTCCGACCATGGTGATAAAGTTGGTTGTGGTGATTCCACGAGACATAGTCATACGCTTTCAATCCTTTATTTTTTCCTGGATTTCCCTTTCAGGTTTTCAGCCCACTAGGATACCCATTTTTGCCCAAGTCTCCCTTTCAGGTTTTCAACTTGCCGGGTGTACAATCTTTTGCATATATCCCTAATTTTTGTCGGGTGTGTCAACCTAGTGAGTCTCTTATGCGTAGTATTTTTTAACTATGTCTGTGTTCACAGGATGCGGGAAGTCTTCACCATCCATGGTAGTCAGCATCATGGCACCACCAGAGAACACTCTCTTGACAACAAATGGCCCTTCGTAGGTGGGAGTCCATTTTCCCCAGGGGTCGCCTTGTGGCAGAATGATGCGCTTTATCACCAAGTCACCAGCTTGATATACTCGAGGCTTGATCTTTTTTGTTGAAAGACTTAATCATGCGTTTTGGTACATCTGACCGTGACAAACAGCAGCCAATCGCTTCTCATCAATCAAGTTTATCTGATCCAATCTTGTCTGAAACCACTCGTCTTCTCCTAGGCCTACCTCATTCATAATCCTCAGTGAGAGAATCTGAAATTCTACTGGAAAAATAGCTTCCATGCCATAGACCAAAGAAAATGGAGTTTCCCCAGTTGACGTTCTAGATGAAGTACGGTAGCCATGAAGAGCAAACAATAACATCTCATGCCAATCCTTGTATGTCACTACCATCTTCTGCACAATCTTCTTAATGTTTTTGTTGGCCGCTTCGACTGCGCCATTCATTTTAGGTCTATAAGGAGAAGAATGTGATGCTTGATTTTGAACTGAGTACAAAGTTCGGTAATTATAGCATTGTTGAGGTTAGTCCTATTGTCGGTGATGATCCTTTCGAGGATACATAGCGGCAGATGAGGTTATGTTTGATGAATCTGGCTACCACATTCTTGGGGACTGAGGAAAATGAGGCGGCTACGATCCATTTTGTGAAATAATAAATAGCGACCAGAATGAATCGATGTCCATTAGAAGCAGTGGGTTTGATTTCTCCAATCATGTCAATGCCCCACATTACAAATGGCCACAGAGCAGTCATGACATTCAGAGGGATAGGAGGCACATGGACCTTGTCGGCATAGATTTGGCATTTGTGACAAGTTCTTGAATGTTGATGGAAATCAGTCTCCATTGTTGACCAATAGTAGCCAGCTCTCAGGATCTTCTTGGCCATAGTATGCCCACTAGAGTGAGTCCCAAAGAGACCATCGTGCATGTATTCCATAATATCCTCTGCCTCCTTCTTGTCCACACATGGGAGTAGAGTATAATCATGGTTGCGTTTGTACAATATTTCGTTACTTAGGAAGAATTTGGCTGAAAATCTTTGTAAGAACTTTCTGTCATTGATGGATGCTCATCCGGGATACTCTTGTGCTTCAAGGTATCTCTTCACCTCATGGTACCATGGATTTTCTTTATCAGTGTCAAGCTAACAACAGTGTGCAATTTTATCGAATCTCTCAATTGTAATCATGGAAGCTTCGTTGTCCCATCTGACCTTGAACATAGAAGACATGGTGGCCAAAGCATCAACTAATTGATTTTCCTCCCCAGGGAAGTGTTCAAAGGTGATCTCTTCGAAGTAAGGAATCAGAGATAGCACAAGTTCCTTGTAAGGGATGAGATTAGGGTGCTTAGTGTCCCAATCTCCTTTTACTTGGCTAATCACTAGAGTGGAATCCCCAAACACATTCAAATTCTTGATCCTCAAATCAATGGCAGCCTTCAGACCCAAAATGCATGCTTCGTACTCAGCCATATTGTTCATACAATCGAATCATAGTATGGCAGTGAAAGGAGTGTGGCAACCTTCAGGGGATATGATCACAACACAAATTCCGTTACCCAAGGCATTGGAAGCCCCATCGAAGACCATAGTCCATCGGGATCCTTGTTCAGGTCCGTCATACAGTCCAGGTTTCACACGGTCGGTCACTAGCATGAGGTTCTCATCCGGGAAGTCAAAGTTCATAGACTGATAATAATCAACAACTTGATGGGCCAAATGATCTTCTAGTATGCTTTCTTTGATGGCCTTTTGCATTGTGTACTGAATGTCATACTCAGTCAAGATCATTTGCCATCTTGCTATCCGTCCGGAAAGAGCAGGTTTCTCGAAGATGTACTTGATGGGGTCCATCTTAGAAATCAACAGAGTGGTATGAGTCAACATATACTGTCTTAGCCGGCGAGCAACCCATGGCAGAGCGCAACAAGTTTTCTCGAGCAGTGAATATCTGGTTTCACAGTCGGTAAACTTTTCGCTCAGGTAATAAATAGCATGCTATTTTCGGCCAGACTCTTCATGTTGGCCCAAAACACACCCCATAGAGTTCTCTAGTATTGTCAAGTACATGATCAAGGGTCTTCCTTCAACTGGAGGCATGAGAATTGGAGGTTCTTGCAGATATTCTTTGATTTTGTCGAAGGAAGCTTGACATTCATCATTCCATCTGACTACTTGATCTTTCTTTAGGAGTTTGAAGATTGGCTCACAAGTAGCAGTCAAGTGAGATATGAAGCGGGCGATGTAATTAAGACGACCCAAGAATCCTCTAACTTCCTTTTCAGAGTGGGGGACTGGCATTTCTTTGATGGCCTTTACCTTGGCAGGATCGACTTTGATGCCTTTACTTCTGACAACAAAACCTAGAAGCTTTCCAGATCATACTCTGAATGTGCACTTGTTAGGGTTTTACCTTAACTTATACTTTTTCAACCTCTCGAATAGCTTTTACAGGTGACCGAGATGTTCCTCTTCAGTTTGTGATCTGGAAATCATATCATCCACATATACCTCTATTTCATGACGGATCATATCATGAAACAAAGCTACCATAGCCCTTTGATATGTTTCCCCTGCATTCTTCAATCCAAACAACATGACCTTGTAGCAAAAGGTGCCCCATTGCATAGCGAAAGTGCTCTTCTCCATGTCTTTGGGAGCCATCCTAATTTGATTATAACCGGAGAAGCGATCCATGAAAGAGAAGACTTTATGCTGAGCAGTGTTATCGACCAAGACATCAATGTGGGGTAGAGGGGAATCATCCTTGGGGATTTCCCTATTTAAATCCCTATAGTCTATGCACATGCGAACTTTTCCGTCTTTCTTCGGTACTGGAACCACATTTGGAACCCATTGGGGATAAGATGTCACAGCTAGGAATCCTGCATCAAATTGTTTCATCACTTCAGCTTTTATCTTTTCAGACATGTCAGGCCTCATGCGACAAACTTTTTGTTTCACAGGAGGACAATGTTCTTTTGTCGGCAGATGATGAACTACAATGTGTTATCTAAACCTGGCATATCTTTACATGACCAAGAAAACACTTCCACATAGTCATGCAACATCTGAACCAATCTTCTTTTGACACTTCTTTCCAGGTTAACGTTGATCTTAACTTCTTTCTTGTCTGTCTCGGTACCTAGATTGATGACTTCAACTGAGTCTTCGTGCGGCTGAATAGATTTTTCCTCTTGTAATAGAAGTATGGATAGTTCTCCCGGTATTTCACAATCTTACTTGCCTTCGTCTTTGGCTTGGTTAATTGGACATTCAAAGTCATAGTCAGAAATAGTAGAGTCATTGGAAATGAGATCCAGAGTGGATGAGGACCTGCAAGAGTGTGTGTGTGTGTGCATGTAAGATACATGGCTATTTTGAAAAATGTAGAAAAAGAAAGACAACGAACACAAAGATTTGAATGCAAAAGAGTCCAATGATTTGTATTGAATAATCATATGATAAGATGAACATAAATAAAACCCTTGACAAATGGACCAAAGTGCCCTGGTCCAGACACATGGCTTAAAAGTCATTGTTAAATATTACAGACAAAATATTCTTGAATTAATAAAAAGAAATAAACAAGTGATTACTCCTCAATGAAGTAGATGGGAACGAAGTCCTTTGCTTGCTAATTGTTGAGTTCCATTGTAGTAGGATACACCCAATCTTCAAATGCACACTCATCATCAGAATCACCTACATCATTGACTTTGTGGCTTCCAATACGGAGAGGGGGCTTCCCTGCATGAGCGTGCCTCACTTCCTTCTAAGCCTTGACGATGAAACCCAAATGAAAATTTGTACACTTTGAATGGGATCTCGAGGAGTTGCCCCTAAGTATCACAACTTCCTTATTCCACTGCAGCACGAGCATCTTTGAGTGAAACTATCTTCGGTACGACCTTAGCAACTTTGGACACATCAGAGGAACATTTGGTAGCAGCAACCATTGGTGGCAAAACTTTAAAGGCTTGACACGAGGTCTCTATAAATTCTCCATCCATCTCCACATATTTGAAAGAGTTGAGGTGGCTTACCATGAACTCCTCCTCACCATAGATAGTGACAATTCTTCCTTTGACCGGATACTTAAGCTTTTGAAGAAGAGTTGAGGTTACTTCCTCAACTACATGGATCCAAGGGAGACCCAACAAAAAGGAGTAGGCAGGACGGATATCCATAATGTAGAAGGTAGAGTTAAAAATCTGTGAGCCTACCTTGATCGGGAGGTCCACCTCTCCATGAACTGTCCTTTTGGACCCGTCGAAAGCCCTCACAAAGATATCACTTGGTTTCAAGACTAAACCTTCACAATCAAAATGGTCCAACGCCCTCTTGGGTAGCACGTTTAAAGAAGAGCCAGTGTCGACCAGAACATGTGCTAAGATAGTCCCCTTCCATTCGACAGAAACATGTAGAGATTTGTTATGGTTTTTCCCAAGCGGTGTCAGATCCGCATTTGAGAACCCCAAACCATTATCGACCGTCAAGCTTGCCATGAAATTTTCAAAATGGTCAGTTGTGGTCTCATGAGGGACATGAGCCTTCTTCAAGAATTTGATTAACGCCCGAGTATGAGCATTGGAACAGAGTAGCAAAGACAACATAGAAATCTTGGAAGGGTTTTGCCCCAACTGCTCCACGATCTTGAAGTCGCTCCTTTTTATGATTTTTAAGATCTCATCCATTTCACTTGCGGAAGGTTCTCCATCAGCAATGTCCTTTACATGTATCTCCGTCTCAACATGATTGGTAATTATTAGGGGAGCAATAGTTGGTTCATTTGAAATCCTGATAGGAGCTTTGGAGGAAATCCTAAGATATTTATTTATGATGGTTATAATGGAGTGATCTTCACATTTATTAGTCAAACTTTTGGTAAGCGGAGTCTTCTCAAATAGGATCTCGTGGCTACCCATCAGGCGTTGAATGCCTTCCTTCAACCCTTCACATCCATTGAGTTTTTTGGTACAGCAAACACAGTCCTTCACACAGCCGGGGAAAATCCTGGCTTTCAACAAATTCTTTTTGATGATGTCCAATGGAGTAGTCAAGTCTTTGACAGAGGAAACAAAAAATGTATCTTCAACAGCATTGACACCCTTCTCATGGTTTGGCATAGGTGCGGTGATTAAATTCGGAGTTGGAGGAGGATCAAATTCAATGGTCTTGTTATCGATTAAGTCCTGAATTTTATTCTTCAGTGCCCAACATTGGTTAGTCTCATGCCCGGGACTACTTGAGTGATATGCACATTTGGCGTTTGGATTATACTATGGTGAAGAGGTATCTGGATTGGCCGGAGGATCACACAATGTCACCAAATTAGCCTTTAGTAAGTGTTGTAAGGCTTCGGATAATGACATGCCTATCCTCGTGAATTGTCGTCTCGGAGTCTCAAATCGTTGGTGATTAGCAGATGGTATTTGAGTAGGAGTTTGATTGGAAATTCGGACATCATTATCAGACTGGCGGTCATCCTTCTTGGTACGGGCCCTTTCCATGTACTCAACATTGATTTCTTTCTTTGCGGCAAAAGTTTTCTTTATAGGATTGTAAATTGAGGCAGATGCCATGGGGATCTTCCCTCTTTTGATGCCGCTTTCAACCCTTTCACCGGTTAAGATTAGCTCGGTGAAACCGAATGAAGAGCAGCCAACCAATAAGTTAACGAATGGACTAGATAAATTGCCCATAAACATGTCAATGTGCTCCCTATCAGTCAAAGGTGGTAGAACCCTACTGGCAAGGTCTCTCCATTTTTAGGCGTATTCTTTAAATCCTTCATTCTTCCCCATTGTCATATCTTGCAACTGAACTCTTGTCGGCACCAATTCGGCATTATACTGGTATTCGTGGTAGAAAGCGGTGGCTAAGTCCTCCCATGTATTGATACGGGAACCATCCAACTGGTAAAACCACTCTAGTTGCGTTCCGGCCAAGCTTTCTTGAAAAAAGTGAACCCAGAGTTTCTTATCAACGGAGTGCGGATGTATCTTGCGCACATAAGATTTTAGGTGAAGTTTTGGACAGGAAACTCCATCGTACTTTGCAAAGACTGGTATCTTGAATTTGTGGAGAATAACAACCCCAGAGATCAAACCCAAATCATCAAAATCTAAACCGGGGACGACTTGGATCTCAACGGCCTTCAGTCTGTCTTCTAACTACCTGTACTTGACATTGGCAGGAGGATACTATTCGTCAAAATAATCATCATCATCAGACGCTTGATCATTAATACACCTAGACTGGGTACTCCTAGCTTCCCCAATCCGATTCTCGTCTTCCTTAGATGAGTCTTCCACTACCGAGATCTGACAGACCGACTCTTTGACTCTTTGATTCTTCTTCGGTTTCTTTTTAGCTTCCAACAATTCCATCATATCTTGTTGCCCCTAGGCTAGGGCCAGTAGAGTCCCCTGGAACTGAGAGTTTTATGCCTGAAGGTCCTTCACTGTTTTCTCTAGATCCATCTTGCTGAAATACACAGCAGAAAGATAAGGAAACCTGTCATGGAAAACCTGTTATGTTATGATGCATGGAAGATGTGTATGCAAATGATTTCAAGGATTTATGAAATTTAAATTTGTATAGACAAAGCATGAACAATGTTGTACCCCAATTTTTGCCCCTAAGATCCCTTCATCATACCATGTTGATTCACTCATAACAAGATCACACTAGGACTCTTGGTTCCCCTTCCTACTTTGAGTTTTACTCCTTTTGAGGAATTACCAAGCACCTTGACTTATGTTCCTTTTGTGATCATGAATATTGTTTTGTTTTCTTCATTTAACTAATAAAATGCAATGTTGGTGTGTCTTTCTTATTATCCATGTAGGCAAGGGCAATGAGATTTAACAAGTTATTCCATGGGTTCATGAGTTTATTTCCATGCCCTAGTCAATATAGCTTGAGAAGTTCAAACCTCACCATTGGATTGGTTTTTGGATAATTGGCATGGCAAGGTTGCTTTGGTTCATCACATTTCAAGGTTATTAGATTTGACTCAAAAGTACAAGGGGTTGATTGGAGAAGTTGTCATGTTTGGACAAGGCCTTGTTCCTATTGGTCACAAGAGCATAATTCTCTCAAAATTCAAGATATGGAAGTGGTTTTGGTGGCTAAGAGTTATCGTTATCATCCTTAACAACTTCTATTCACAAAGCAAGAATATTGGTACAAGAAGTTTGTTCAAACTTGTCAAAGTTCCTCAAGGCATTCTCTTGATCTAGAAGCTAGGGTTTTGAACTTCAAAGGAGTATATCTTTCTCACCTTTTGGTATTTTTGAGTGATTCCAAAGAAATCCTTCTCTTTAAAGTGTTATCAACAAATCACTTCAAAAGTTCCAAGGAGTTTTCATGTGGAAGAAACTTGGTGAAGAAGAAAGATTACAAGTCATCCAGATGAATCCACAATTTTACATAAGTAACTTCAATTGATCATAACTTGGTCAATTTTCATCACCTTGAGTACATTATTTTTCCATAATGATCTTGAAGATGTGAACTTTATGCCTTCTTTTATGTGTAAAATGGGAAAATGGATGGAAGGTGCCTTAAATATGCAAAAGATTATAGGTCATTTCATGATTTTTGGCCAACTTCAACAAGTCATAACTTGCTAAATTTTTGGATATTTTGAGTGGTTCAAGTTTCAAAATGTCATTCAATAGATCTAATTCATTCCATCTTTTTTGGTCAAGAGCAAATTCCAAGTGGAAGGCCATGTTTGGATGCAAAAGATTATAGGTCTTTTTGAAGAAGAATTTAAAATATTTCTAAGTATGGAAAGTCAACCCTTTTTCTTCAACTTTGACTCAATGTAACTTTCATCTAAAGTATCCATTTAACTCCATTATTTTTCCATTGCAAATCTTGTAACCTCATCTTTCTAAAGCATCAAGAATCATGCCCTAAGACCCCTTGAGTTGGAAATGCCATGGATTTGAATTTGGTAACTTGAAACTGAATTTTCCACAAAGTCAGAATTTTGAAATCCATAATGTGACTTCTAAACACAAGATTTATGCGCATTTTTTATTTAAACTTGATTAGCAAACTTTCCAGAAGTGATTAGCACCCCAAAACGCAAGACTCAGTTGAGTTTTAATGGAAATGAAGTCACACTTCACTCGTGTTCGACCTTCACTCAATTTCCCTCCAAACTTCCTTGTTTCTTCCAATTTTCATTCCCATTCACTTCCCTATAAATAAAGGGTCATCCCCCATTAATTTCTTCAAATTTTGAGAGCCAAAAACACCCTGCCAAAACTTCACACAAACCCATCTTTTTTTTTAATTCAGTTTCTGAGATTTAAGCTCCCTTTTCCAAAATTCTTTGCACATTCATCACCCTTAAGCGTCACATAAACTCTCCAACACTTAAACCAATCAAAACGAGCCATAATTCAAGCTACAGAAGTCCAGTTTCAGAGCTTCTTCCTTGAACTTCGAAAAAGGTAGAATTCTCCACCATTTGGATCCAAATCAAGCACTAATCTATTCTACTCCTTCTCCTAATTCCAATGTTGCTTACAATTTTTAAATCCATTGAGAATTGAGAGAGAAATCTCAAATTGAAGGTGCTCGCTATTTTCTAGGTTTTTGATTCATATCTCTCTCCATACCTTATATAAATTTGGCGCGATGGTGGTGTTAGAATCGTCTTGAAGAGACGAGTTTAATGATACTAGCTTGGGATCCTAATTTTTCCTTTTGAAGGATCTCATAAAATCCCCATTGCAGGGTGTCTGGAGGTTGAAGATGATGACATTTCTCGTCTCAGCCAATGATAGCGTGTCAAACGTTTTAATCTCATTGGTTGCCCTTTTTCTGATCCTATGCGTATCTCACTAAGGTCCATATCAAGTACAACGCGTCTGGTCCACTAGATCAGCTTACTAACGCGTTTTGACTATGATATGATGGTCCACATCTTTTTTGGTTTTATTTTATTTTCTGATTTTATATTTTTATTGATTAAATTTTCAAAAATTTATAACTCTTTTATTTTTTATCCAAAAATTATGAAAAAATTCACAAAAATACTTTGAATTATTTCTGATCTCGTGACTATTTTTTCACATTTTTATTTTGACATTTGATTTTTGTTTTTGTATTTTTTGAGTTATTTGCTTTCTTTTAATTACTTAAAAAATACTTTCTGACATTTTTTAATTCTGAAAAAACTCATAAATATTATTCTGCATATTTTTGACTTTCTGAAAATTTTATGGAATTTTATATTGAGGTTTACTATTTTTGACCTATTTTCTATTTTTTTGAGCAATTTTAAATAGTTTAAAAATAGTTTCTGACTTTTAAAAATTACCAAAAATTTTATAATAATATTTGGATCCATTTTTGATTTTTCTATGGCCTTACTTTTTCTTTCTTGATTAATTTGAACATAGTTGATATTTTTCTCCTCTATTTTGATTTTTAAACATTTTTTAAACCCTTTTAATGTATATATTAAATATATATTATTTTGTGATTATTTTCTGGATGTCTTGAGTTGATTTTTTGATCATGACTTTATTAACATCATTGGATCTTGGGTGTTGAGTTCAACTCTACTAAAATGGATGAATGATTTTAATAATAGTTTGATTAAATTTTTGATTCAAAAGTGGTTTATTCATTTTTTCCAACCCATCTTCATCTTATCCCTTTCTTATTGCACTAGATGTTATTGGAGCATGATCTTTATATCATGTCTCAAAACAAATGGTGCATAAATTGCTATTGACCGACCTCAAAATAGGTGTGACTTCTATATAAGTCCACTTACGATTGCTTAACATAGCGCTAAATTTTGTCCCGATTCGAATAAATGATCATTCGTGGCCCAAACTTATGATTGCAAGCCCAAGTATGTTAACTTGATCTCTTTGATCCAATAACCTTGAGATTCATTGTGTGGAGGCTTTGGTTCTACCAATCCTCTAATGGATCTACAACACCTTTGGTCAACGTGGATCACTTAAACATCGTTGATCATTATATGGTACTTGTGAGAATTCCAAATGGATGATATACTTGACAAAAAGCAAATGCAACTTGTTGTGTGGAGGCTTTGTGTGATACGGTGGCAGAACCGATTGTTTTTACTGGTTTGCATTTTGAATTTTTTATGTTCACAAAATGTCGCGGTAAGCAAGAGTCGCCACCGACTTTTATTTCATCCAATCATGGAAAAGGAAAAAGAACAGAAAAAACCTTTTTTCGAGATATTCTGAGTACAGGGGGTAGATTATAGAAAGGGAAGGTGTTAACACCCTTTCTATCCATGGTTTTCCATGGGCTCTTAGGTACTTGCTCATTTTTCAAATTGCTTGTGTGTGCTTGTTTTGAAAAGTTTTGTTTACTTCGTGATAACCCTTGTATCAGTCCTCAAGGATGTGACGATGTTTGCTTTGAAAATTTGTTTTGAAAGGTGTTTGTGTGAAAGGTTTTTATTGAGCAAATACTTAAGATTCTACCTACTCGAAAAAAGATTGTTTGTTCTCATTTCCTTTAGATAGTGCTATCCTACTATTAAGGAGTAGGTAGCACCGTCGTTGGAGTTGTAAGGGACATTCGAAAGGGACAAGTACAGTCACCAAAGCAACAGTTAGAAAACTTTAGTTGTAACCCTAGAGTCTTAAGATCTTTCTGAGGCAACATTCCTGAGGTGACATTCGAATGGGACAATTTGATCTTTTTAGACTGGAGGGCAACCACTAAAATCTCATATGCTTAATGATTGTTTACCGAAGGCAACCGAAGTGAGGTAAACCCTAGGAGTGAATATGTGCAGATGAATTGTTTCGGTTATTTAATCTTTGCACATTAGGTGATCTACCGTTTTAATTTAAGATATTCTTGCCATACAATCCTATTAGCATACATCTAGACAGTTAAATATTTGCAGGAATTTAAAGTACGGGAAAATAAACCTAGTTATTACAAGGCTTCAGGTAAGGGGATTAATTACATAACCAAAGAATCGGGGATTAAAGTAGTAAATAAAACCCTAGTTTAACTATTACAAACCATTGGCAGTTACAAAAATAATGGAAAATAAATAATTAAATGCGTGACGAGTTAAATACGAGGGACGTTGAAAAATAACCTAAACCCTAATTGAAAGAAAAAAAGATTTTTGTACATTTTTTATTGGAGAAAACAATGAAATTGCAATTTAAATAAAACCCTAATTTCTAATTGCTTTTTAATTATGAAAATGTATTTAAGTTAACCTAATTGATTAAAATAAATATTTTAATGAAAAAATGATTTTGGTGTATTTATAAAGAAAATTAATTAAATTATGTACAATTCAAATCCTAAGTCTAATTATTTTTAATTATAAAAGGAGATTAAATTGCCCTAAGTCAATTAAACTAAATTAATTAACAAATAAAATGTTTTTATTAAAAAAAAAGATTTTATGTATTTTTTTGGTTTTTTGATTTTGTAGAAAAATAATAATTTTGTGTTAATTAATTAAAACAATTAAAGAAATTAATTCAAGCAATAAAAAAAGAAATGGAAAGAAAATGCAAACTGGGCCTGTGTACTAGCAAAAAAGGGGGTGCCAATCTGAATTTTTCAAGCCCAATAACCCTTCAAGCCCGGTCAGCATTTGATTCTTTGTAGCATTGACTTGAGGGTACATCATGGTCCCTCACTTCCTGTGCGTTGGATATGGTATTATGCTGGATCTAGTGGCCGGATGATGGTGGAGTATGGTGGCCGTTTAGGATGACAATGCATAGGAAGCTGTAAGTGAAAGTTAGGAAAATAAAATTTGCTGGGACCTGGGATCGAACCCAGGTCCTCCCACACAATACCAAGCACACTTTACCACTAAGCCATCTGCCTTGTTTTGTTAGTATAATAAAAACAAATAATATGTATAAAACAAGTGGATTAATGGATAAAAGAAAAAACACGCGCCAACTTTCAAATAGTCCAATGATGATTGGACACATTATCTTCTTCTTCCTCATCCGTCATTTTGATCCTTGCCTTTTACCTACGGACAAGCTTCGTAGCCATAGCCCTGTAACATTCAAAAATCCATAAAACGCAAGATAAATGAAACTAACTATATAGATCAACTCGTTTTGATCTTGTGAACATCATGGTACCCTTCTTTTTTCCCAATTTAACCTGTAGAACAAACCCCTAAATTGCACACGTAAACCCTAACAATGGCAAAGGCACATATAGGCATCAAAAATTCAATTGAATCATGCAGTTAGCTTGCAAACATCTCAAACATCTCAAACATCACAAATATACCAATTAATCATGCTGATGATGCAAGAAATACAATAATAGATTTTAAAAAAAAAAGCAAACCGAGTGAACTTGTAACGCGCGATTCTGGGTGTTTCAGGCCTTGCAAACGATCCAATTGGCTTCTGGTAAGGTCCAAGAAACGATTGGAAGTGTTGGAATGGCTTGAATTGATCTCTAAGTTCAAAAATGGTCCAACACTTTTTGTCACTTTTTTTGAATTTTGTTTGGTATTTTCACGACTGCCAATCCTTGTCCCATGCTTTGTTCTTGTCCATTATATATCTAGGAATGAATTAGGGTTGCAAAATTGGATTGAATCTTTGCAATTATAAGAGATTTGATTTGATTTTCATGCTACATGTAAACTTGCTATTTTTAGCCAAATCATCCCTTTCTTGTACCAATTATGCTTGATTCGTTTTGTCCTTGATAATTCAGCATATTTTGATTGCCAACCTGTCCAAAAACCAAATAAAATCATATCTTTGCTATTATTCATCAATTATTTGATTTAATTCAATTTTTAATTAATAAAAAATAAAAATAAATTGAAAAATGAAGCAAATAATGTGTGGGTGAATATTTGAGTCTTGGACAACATTATAAGTGAGGTGAAAGCATAAAACGTTTGGTCCATTTAGCAAAAAATGCATTTTTAAGCACATTTGACTTTTGGCAATTATGCAAAAAAGGTCAACTTTGATAAGGCATATCTCCTCCAATTTTAACCCTTGAGAGGCGTTCTTGGACTTTTTAGAAAGATTAGGATGTCTACTAAGCAACCTTTTTTGTCTCATCTCAATTGATTCTTCCATGTTCATGCAAGAAGCTTTGACCCAAAAGGTGTTTTTGTTGACTTTTCAAAAGGACCCATAATGTAGAAATTCATATCTTTTCATGAGTGCATATTTTGAACTTGTGGGATGAAGATGAGTTGTATGGAATTGCATTATATTCAAAATGAGCTTTGGATGGAAATTTTTTGATAAAGCATGTGGAAGTTATGCTTGGTCAAAGTTTGGTTGACTTTTCCAAAGAAACACTAATTCTAGTACCTTTTGGGTTTTGATGAATTTGGGGCATTCCTTGAGGAATCATGATCAACCCTTGATAAAATGATGGATATAACTTCAAAATATTGATGTTGACCAAAAATCTTGAAGTTTGACTATATGTGGGTCATATTTGACTTTTGACCTAATACAATCAATTTTCAAGCATCTGAGCAGTTGACTGAGCAAATTCTTGTGCAAGGCATGAAATTTGACATGTAGGGTCTTGAGAACATATTAAGACCATGTAGATCATATGAGGCCTCTGTGGTTCACCCATCTTGATGAAAATGGAACCCCTAATTTGAGGTATACTTCCTTAGGAGAGAGTTTGTCTGGTCCACTCTTGGGCAACCTTGAGCAAATTGAAGATCTCAAAGGACATGTATTGAGTAAATTGAGAGGGAAAATTTTGGGGTGCAACACTTTGGTTCTACCAATCCTCTAATGAGTTCCAAATGCAAGTTTCAAGATGGTCATCCAACTAACCACTAATTATTGACTTGTTTTACCTTATGCTTTTATTTTTTTTATGCTTTATGTACTATTTACTTTTAGCATTTACATTTCATGCCATTTTCATATTTTCTCATTTGAGCATTTTTCTTGCCATTTTTACTTTGCTCACTTGGGCTTTTCTTTTCCTTTCTTAATATACTTAATAATCAACATAAACCCTAAAAAATCTTTAATGGTACTTGGACTATTTGGTTACTATCCTTGGCATTATGGAGCATGGGACTTTTTCTTGGACTTAGGTTTAGAAACCTTGGCCTATCTTGAAGACCTTGTGATCTTATCTGATTATTTTGTCTGGAGTTCTTGAGGTTTACCTCAAGATATTGGGTTGCTTGTTTGTTTTTGTGTACAGGTTTTTGTGATTACACCCTCTGTTTGTAATATGGAATTCACCCGTATACAACCGTTACTCAGCCCAATTTTTTGTGAAGACTTAATACACTTGAATTTTGTTTCTCTCAAGAGGTCTAGTATTTTTGCTTGCTTGGTTTCAATCCAAAGAATGGGAACTCTATCTTGGATCATAATGTCAAGTATTGGCCTCTTATTGGTTAGATGGTTCTTATCCCTAGCTTTTACCTTATGCTTTAGGATAGCCTCTTCTTCTCCTCCCATCTTCTGTAATTTCAAAAATCTTCTTCCCCTTTTGAAAACTCTTCTTATTTTGAAACTTGAACTATTTTCATAATAAACTTGGACTTATGTCCATGCATTTTCAAAATATTTTCATAAATAAACTCCAATCAACTTAATAATACCTTGACATCTTTTTTGTGAGAAGACTAAAAGTCAATCAATCTCATTTCAAACCATTTTGCCACTTTGGCTTTTTACCTTTTAAAACTTTTCTTAAAAGATTAAACTCTTGTCAATCCTTGTAGTGATGCAAACAACTATACTTCTACAATATGTAGTGAAGAGAGATATTTTCCACTTGGGTGTTGAGTGAGGAATTGTTGATTTTGAAATCCAAGTCATATCCTCCACTTTGAGATGATGCAAATTCTCCTTTCTCATGATTGTGGGTAGTAGGTGTGTTTTCCACACGGACAATGATGATGATGTTTTATCTTATAAAATTAACCAACACATTTGTGTTTCAAATTTTTAAAAGAGGAACTATGTGTACCATGATCCCCTATTGCATGAAAGGTGGTACGTAGGCACTAAAGGTTCGCAACCGCGGCGGGTGCAAAAATTATAAAATAAATACGCTTCTTTCCTCACCTCCACCATCCACTTTTTATATACAACAGTTTTCATAGCCAAAATATACAGATTTTACAATGAGGCTCCTGTGGAGTACCGTAGATGTTTAGGGTGCTAATACCTTCCCTTTGCATAACCAACCCCCTTACCTTGAATCTTTCCCCTTTTTTTGGGTTATTCTCTCTTTTCCCATTCCTTTGGAAACAATAAAGCGCGGTGGCGATTTTTATTTTGATTTGTATAAAGTCTAGTCAATCCAATGACTTAGTCTGAAAAAATGGCGACTTCACTAGGGAAAGATTGACCTCTTGCTGGTCCATTCGTAAGTGGGTTAAGCCTATCTTTGTTTATATATGTATATGTGTAATTGCTGTTTTTTGTGTTATATGTTATATTAATGTTTGTCTGGATTTTCCTAGTTTTCAGGGTGCTTAGTGATTACTCATAAGTCCTATACCCGGACTTGGGAAAACTTTAAGATAGGACGAGCGGTATAGTCATGTTAACTTTGAGGGAGTAATCCCAAAAAAGGAGGCATGAGATCCCCCACTCAGTGGAGGCCCCTTTGACTGTAGTGTCGTTTACCGAGTAATCAGGAAGGCGTACTGCTTTCAACCTGGGAGCCTGCTGAAACTGAGGACGGTAGAATACCAAACCCATCTTGGCATTTTAGGTGTAGTGTGGAAGCTATGACGGAGTAATCCGGAAATAGTTGTCACGCGATACTACGCTCGGACGAGTCTTTCTTGAGAATATTACTAATTACTGACTTAATCGGGAAGTAGGTAACATCTGAAGGAAGGATGTAGATTGGCTAGCCTGCCTTTCGTGATCTGAAGGTGGTAGATGATTGAACACTAAAGTTCCCAGAAATTTGAACTCGCATGAAGTGGCACTTGATTTTTGATATCGGGAATGGGCTTACAGATGCCATTTGGAGATTGTTGGAGAATTGTCAGAGATGGGTTTAAAGATGCCATCCAGGATGTGACGGAGAATCGTCGGAGATGGGCTTAAAGATGCCATCTAAAGAATGTTGATTTCCCGAGATATTCCTTCGATGAGAGTCCCTGCTCCTGTCGTTGAGGAGGAATCTTCTTAGGATTGTTGGTATCTGTCTTGGGAGAAATAGAATTTTAGGAGCTTCAGTTGTTCGTTACTCTACTGGGGAATTAACTCCGGCTTGAGGAAGCGGATGTGAACTGCATATCTGGTCAGGGTACAAGCTGCACCGCGACTTATTGGGGAACTGCAAAACCAATCGTGTTTGATAGGGTCCCGGTCTTACAGTGTTGTGAACTGTTGTCTGGAGATAAGAGAGAAGGAACCCGGATAGTAAGGTTATGAGAAGGAACCTGGATAATAAGGTTGCTTCGATATGAAATCCTGGATAGTAGGGCTGTGAGAAGGAACCTGGATAGTAGGGTTACTTCGATATGAAAGCCTGGATAGTAGGGTTGTGAGAAGGAACCTGGATAATAGGGTTACTTCGATATGAAAGCCTGGATAGTAGGGCTATGAGAAGGAACCTGGATAGTAGGGTTATTTCAATATGAAAGCCTGGATAGTAGAGTTGTGAGAAGGAACCTGGGTCATAGGGTTACTTCGATATGAAAGCCTGGATAGTAGGGCTGTGAGAAGGAACTTGGGTCATAGGGTTTCTTCGATATGAAAGCCTGGATAGTAGGGCTGTGAGAAGGAACCTGGGTCGTAAGGTTACTTTGATATGAAATCCTGGATAGTAGGGATGTGAGAAGGAACCTGGATGGTAGGGTTACTTCGAGATGAAAGCTTGGATAGTAGGGCTTATGGGAAGAAACTTGGGTAGTAGGGTTACTTCGAAGCGATAGTGTAGATTAGTTTACCCGTTTGATTTCGGGAACTGAGTTTCCGTTAGACGTCTGTAGATGTAATTTGTATAATTACTGAATTTGTTGAAGCTAATGCTTTTCCTGAAAAGATATCAGGGTTAGTTATATGCGATGCATGAAATGCAGGGTGAGATGATATTCTCAAAATAAATGAGATTAGGATGTATATGGTACGCATGTGTATGTCATGATGTATGTTTATGACATGCTATCGGGGTATGCTCGCGTCTGGGAAAATAAATCCCTGACGGTTGCTGGAGATTTGTAAATATTCTGTCGGGACGAGATGCGGGAGAATAACTCCGCGGGGACCAAACTTAGGGGGAAGAGATACTCTGTTGGTAGACTTGCTGATCTAGATGAATAAACTCAGCTGGGGATGAAATTTACTGACTCGCCCGTGATTATGAACCTCAGCTGGGGAGAGTTATGTCCTGTTTCGGGGAAGCTGACATCAATGCCTTTGGATACTTTTACTCTGTGGGGGAGTGTATGTTCCAATAATTATATTCCCAAGCTGGCTCTATCGTGGTACCTGCGGGGCAGAGTAATTGTAGGGTTTGGCACTTCTTGTTTTTTGCCTGTTTCTGGAATTACGAGTAATTTCTTTTTGTTTCTTATGTAAATATTTATGAGCAGCAATCATTTTCAAATGCATATATCAAAAATAAATCATTGTACGTTCTTGCAAAGCAAAATAGAAAAAGAAAAAACAGATTGAAGTGTTGTGAAAATGACTTGTATTGATTTTTGAAGTTGGCCTGTAATAGGCGTTTTGTACAAAGAGGCTGACGTCCTACTAAGAGAACACCACCGAAAGTTAGAAATTATACAATTTGTGTAAAAGAAAGAAAAACAGCTATGTGAAACAACCCCATTGGGTTCTAACTCTGTTATTGCCTTTATATCTTCTAGCGTCTCATCACTTTGCTACTTGGCCGAAGGTTGATCAGATTGGTTGGCGCCGTCTGAGCTTGATAGTCGATACCGAAGTCTGGTCGCAAGATGATCCAATGAGACATAGTGATACGCTTCAATCCCTAACTTTTTCCTAGACCGCCCTTTCGGGTTTTCAGTCCACCAAGATACCCTTTTTTGCCCAAGCCGCCCTTTCGGGTTTTCAACTTGCCGGGTGTTCAAATTTTTTTATTTTCATCCCTTACTTTTGCCCGAACCCTTTTGGTTCACCGGGAAGCCCTTATTTTTGCCTAGGCCAATCAACCTAGTGGGTCTTTGATTAGGCGTAGTATCTTTTCACTATGTCTGCATTGATAGGGTGAGGAAGGTTGTCACCATCCATGGTGGTTAGAATCATAGCTCCTCAAGAGAAAATGTTCTTAACCACAAATGGCCCTTCGTACGTGGGGGTCCATTTGCCCCTGAGATCACCTTGCAGAAGTATGATGCGTTTGATCACTAGATCCCCGACTTGATATTCTTGTCGTCTGACTTTCTTGTTAAAAGCCTTGATCATTCGCTTTTGATACGTTTGACCATAAAAAATAGCAGTAAGTATCTTTTCATCGATTAGATTTAACTGATCAAGTCGGGTTCGGATCCAGTCGTCTTTGTTCAAACCCACATCCTTCATAATCCTGAGAGAAGGTATCTGGACTTTGATGGGTAGGACTGCCTCCATGCCATATACCAGAGAGTAGGGTGTTTCCCTTGTCGACGTCCGTGCTGAGGTACGGTACCCATGAAGAGCGAATGGTAACATCTCGTGCCAGTCTTTATATGTCACTGTCATCTTCTGTACAATCTTCTTGATGTTCTTGTTAGCTGCTTCAACAACCCCATTCATCTTCGGCCGGTAGGGAGAAGAGTTATGATGCTGTATCTTGAACTGTTTACAGAGCTCGGTGATCATTGTGTTGTTGAGATTCGTACCATTGTTAGTGATAATTCTCTCTGGTACACCATATCAATAGATCAGATTGTGTCGGATAAATCGCACTACAACGTTCTTAGTTACTGTAGCAAAAGAGGCTGCCTCAACCCACTTCGTGAAGTAATCAATGGCCACTAGGATAAAGCGATGTCCATTAGAAGCGGTGGGCCTGATTTCTCCAATCATGTCGACGCCCCACATTGCAACGGGCCACAGAGCTGTCAAGACGTTTAAGGGGACCAGAGGCACATGCACCTTATCAGCGTAGATTTGGCACTTATGACAAGTTCGAGAGTGCTGATAACAATTGGCTTCCATAGTGGACCAGTAGTATCCTGCCCGTAGGATCTTCTTAGCCATGGTGTGTCCACTACAATGGGTTTCGAAGGTCCCTTCATGTAGATTTGTCATGATCCTCTCTGCTTTACTCTTGTCTACACACCGTAGTAGTGTGGAGTCATGGTTGCGTTTATAGAGGGTTCCATTACTGAGGAATAACTTTGCAGCAAACCTTCTCATAAACTTCTTATCATTGAAATATTCCCCTTCGGGATACTCTTGAGCCTCGAGATACCTTTTGACTTCGTGAAACCAGGGTTTGCCTGCCACTTCTTCGGTATCGATTTCACAGCAGTGTGCTTGTTCATCCAGCCTCTCAATGGTGATTTGGGGAGCTTCATTGTCCCACCTAACTTTGAACATAGAAGACATGGTAGCTAGCGCATCCGCTAACCGGTTCTCCTCTCGTGGAAAATGTTCAAAGGTTACCTCCTCAAAGTGTGGGAGGAATGTCAGTATATATCCTTTGTATGGGTTGAGATTCGGGTGCTTCGTATCCCACTTGCCTTTGATCTGAATTATCACCAAAGCGGAATCCCCGAATACACTCAAGAAATTGATCCTTAGGTCGATAGCAGCTCGAAGACCCATAATACATGCTTCATACTCCGCCATATTGTTGGCACAGTTGAAACATAATCGGGCAGTGAATGGAGTATGACAGCCCTCGGGAGATATGATTACAGCACCAATGCCATTACCCAGTGTGTTTGAGGCTCCATCAAAATACATAGACCATTGGGATCCCTCCTCGGGTCCTTTATCCAGTCCAGGTTCTTCGTAGTCAATCACCAACATGATACTCTCACTCGGAAACTCAAAATTCATAGACTGGTAGTCATCCACGGCCTGATGAGCCAAATGATCAGCCAATAAACTTCCCTTGATTTCTTTTTAGGTTGTATATTATATGTCATACTCAGTTAAGATCATTTTCCACCATGCTATCCTTCTGGAGAGAGCGGGCTTCTGCGAAAATATACTTGATCGGATCCATCTTTGATATCAACAAGGTACTATGAGTCAGCATATACTGTCTCAGTCGGCGAGCAACCCATGCCAAAGCGCAACAAGTTTTCTCGAGCAATGAGTATCATGTCTCACAGTCGGTAAACTTTTTACTAAGGTAGTATATTTCATGCTCTTTTCGACCAGACTCGTCATGCTGCCCCAGCACACACCCCATTGAATTGTCTAGCACTGTCAAGTATAATATCAAAGGACTTCCTTCGATCGTAGGCATCATAATTGGTGGTTCTTGAAGGCATTCCTTGATCCTTTCGAAAGTGGTCTGGAATTCATCATTCTATTTTACCACTTGATCTTTCTTCAGTAGCTTGAAGATTGGCTCACAAGTAGCAGTCAGATGTGAAATGAACTTGGCGATGTAATTTAGACGTCCCAAGAAACCTCTAACCTCTTTCTCTATACGGGGAGCTGGCATTTCTTGTATAGCTTTTACCTTTGCAGGATCTACTTGGATGCCTTTATCACTGACAATGAAACCCAGAAGTTTACCAGACCTTACCCCGAAGGTGAACTTGTTCGGATTCAACCTCAGCTTATACATCCTTAACCTGTCAAACAAATTTTGGAGATGATCAAAGTTCTATTCCTCAGTCTGAGACCTGGCTATCATATCATCAACATAGACTTCGATCTCATGGTGAATCATATCATGGAACAAAGAGACCATGGCGCGGTGATAAGTTGCCCCAGCATTCTTCAACCCAAAAGGAATCACCTTGTAGTAGAAGGTGCCCCACTGTGTAACAAAGGTTGTCTTCTCCATGTCTTCAGGAGCCATCTTGATCTGGTTGTAGCCAGAGAAACCATCCATGAAGGAGAAGATTTTGTGTTACGCGGTGTTGTCGACCAGAAGATGAATGTGAGGAAGTGGGAAGTCATCCTTGGGGCTTGCCCTATTCAGATATCTGTAATCCACACACATCCGTACCTTACCGTCCTTTTTAGGTACCGGAACGACGTTAGTAACCCACTATGGATAGGAAGTGACAGCTAAGAATCATGCGTCGAACTGTTTCATGACCTCTGCCTTGATCTTATCTGACATTTCAAGGCGCATACGACGGACCTTCTGTTTAATCAGAGGACAATCTTCTTTAGTCGGCAGGCAATGTACCACAATATCAGTGTCCAAACTAGGCATGTCTTCATAGGACCAGGCGAAGATCTCAACATAGTCGTGCAACATCTGTATCAACCTCTATTTGACGCTAAGCTTCAGATTTGCACCTATTTTAACCTCTTTTTTGTCTTCCTCAGTACCCAAGTTCACTGTCTCAACCGACTCTTCATGGGGTTGTATGGCCCTTTCTTCCTGTTGTAGTAGTCTAGCAAGTTCTCCAGGCACCTCACAATCATCCTCACCTTCGTCCTCGGCTTGGTTGATCGGATTTTTGAAGTCATAACTGGCAATTGCAGAGCTGTTATCAATGGGATCCAGAGTGGATATGGATCTGCATTATGGTACGTGAGTGTGTGTAAGAGAATAGCTGTTTTTATAAAGTGAAAAACATAAAAGAAAAACAGAGAGCGCAAAATTTGTATGCAAGAAACGTACAATGCTTTGTTAATGATATATGAAATTACAAATAATATTGCTCACAAGCAAAGCCAATATGCCTCGGGCAAGGCACGGGGCCGTAAAGTTTTAAATTATTTATTACAAATCTCAAAACAAGTAAGTCAGTTACTGCGAAATAAAAGAAACAGGTATAAAGTCCCTAGTCGTCCAGTTACTCGGTCCACCGTTGGTAGTTGGGTAGATCCAGCTGTCGATGTCCGAGTCCTCCTCACTGTCTTCAATGGCGTTAATTCCCCGATTGCTGATGCGTAGGGGCGGTCCTTCATCCCGAGCGCGTCTAACAGCCCTTTAAGCCCCTGTAGTAAAGCCCAAACCAAATTTGTCAATTTTGTGAGTAAAATCAGGGAGCTGACCCCAATGGGTACACCCACCTTCTTCAACCACGGCCATGGCGTCCTTGAGAGAAGCCATCTTCAGAGGAGGTTTGCTGCTGGTAGTAATTTCATTTGATGCCAAGATCTGAGGGACCTCTTCGAAATTCTGACAAGGAGTTTCTATGAATTCCCCGTCCATCTCTATGTAGCGGAAGGAATTGAGATGGCTCACCATATACTCCTCTTCACCCTGCATTGTGACAATCTTCCCTTTTACCGGATACTTCAGCATTTGGTGGAGTGTGGAAGTAATTGCCCCAGCCTCATGGATCCATGGACGACCCAGCAGACAAGAATACGAAGGCCTGATGTCCATCACATTGAAGGTGGACCCAAAAGTATGAGAACCTACTTTGACATGGATGTCCACCTCCCCGTGCACCATTCTCTTCGACCCGTCGAAAGCCCTTACCACAATGTTACTAGGCTTTAGAGTCAAAACTTTGCAATCCAACCGGTCCAACGACTTCTTAGGCAAGACATTCAGCAAAGACCCAGTATCTACCAGCACATGAGCCATAGTGGTTCCCCTGCATTCAATCGAGACATGCAGCGCATCATTATGCTTCCTTCCCGTTGGTGTCAAATCCACATCTGAAAAACACAACCCATTATCAGCCGTCAGGCTAGCCACACAATCTTTGAACTGATCAACTGAAGTCTCTTGCGGCACATGCGCAGTTTTGAGGAATGCAATCAAAGCCTTCACATGGGCCTCAGAGCACAACAGTAGGGATAACATGGATATCTTTGATGGGGTATGCCCCAGCTGCTCTACCACATTATAGTCGCTCTTCTTAATGATTTTCAGTATTTTCTCCATTTCTTGCTTAGAGGCTTCCACAACAATTTTCTTAGGCGCCTCCGTCTGGGCAGGCTCACCTATAATTTCCTTGTCGCGGGTATCAGACGATTCGTCGACAGGGGTAATAACTGGAGTAAGAACAGGAATTGTAGTGGATGTACTAACAGGAACAACAGATGGAATGACAATAGGCTTGTTGACAGTCTTAGGGGAAATCTCAGGAGAGAAGACCCTTCCACTTTGGGTGATTTTACTGGTTCCGACAATGTTATCGATATCAAGATCAGGCTCTTCATCTTTCAGATTTTGTTTGATGCCATGATAGTACACATCGGCACCATAATGCCATGGTACAGCTTTGTCCAAGACATACGGGACAGGACCGGGAACAGTGATTATCAGCGGAGAAATTCTTAGAGAAGATGTAATCCTAACAGGTCTTCTCGAGGAAACCTTGGAAGGATTGGCAAATGGTTATAATGGCAACGTCTTCAATTGGAACAACAGGAATCATAGTTTTCTCAAACAAAATCTCTCTGCTATCCATCAAGCGCTGAATACCTGACTTCAGCAAATAGCAACCAGAAGGCAGAGATGAACACATGTGGCGACCTTCACCACAACCCGGAAATAAACCGGCCAACAACAAACTCTTCTTGACAGTCATGGGAGGAGTAGAAACTTCATCAACAGAGGTAACAAACAAATCAGTGTCAACAACATTAACTCCACGGCCGTGTTTAGGAATGGGAGCAGTTATGACGTTGGGCTTCTCCGAAGCATCAAAATATATTTCCTTGGCTTCAATAAAGTCTTGTACTTTGTTCCTCCGAGCCCAACAGTCACTTGTATCATGGCCAGGACTCTCAGAATGATAGGCACACCGAGCATTTGGATTATATCGGGGAGATGTAGTATTTAGATTCTTGGGAGCCTCTTTCAAGGTTGCCAAGTTGGATCTCATCAGGTGAGGTAGCACTTCAGCCAAGGTCATGTTGATGCGGTTAAACTGTCGTTGTGGTCTTTCCACCCTTTGTTGATTGTTGCGTTGTGGAGAAACTGCAGGTCTAGGTATCATTACGGCACTTACTATCTGACGATGTTCAACCCTGTTTTGGCCCCTTGGGCTATATATGGCACTGGCTTCCTTCTTACCAGCAAAAGGCTTCTTTACTGAACTCGAAGAGGCATCCTTCTGTATTTTACCGCTTCGAATCCCATCTTCTACTCTTTCTCCAGTTAGAATCAGCTCGGTGAAACCAACTGATGAGTTGCCGATCAAATGATTGAAAATGGACCAGATAGTGTCCCCGGAAACATATCAACCAACTCCCTATCAGACAACGAGGGTTGAACTCTTCCAGCCAAGTCTCTCCATTTTTGTGCATAGTCCTTAAATCCTTCACTTGCACACATGGACATATTCTAGAGTTGAGTACGAGTAGGAGAAAGGTTGGCGTTGTATTGATATTGCTTGTAGAAAGCAGCAGCCAGATCTTCCCAATTTCGGACATTGGCTCCCTCCAGCTGGTAGAACCATTCAAGCTGAGTCCCTGACAGATTACCTTGAAAGAAATGAACCCATAGATTTCTATCAGCAGCGTGGGGCTGAATTTTCGTGACGTAGGAACGGAGATGGAGCTTTGGGCAGGACACCCCATCATACTTAGAAATAACTGGAGCTTTGAACTTGCGTGGGATGACCACCCCCGACACCAATCCCAATTCTCTGAAATCCAATCTAGGTATCCTCTGAACTTCCATGGCACTCAGACGTTCTTCCAACTGCTTGTATATATCCTCAGCAGGAGGATATTGCTCATCATTGTAATCGGTATCATTGTCAGAAACTGCAGAACTGGGATCCTTCTCTTCTTCTTGATTCCCCCTTCCTTGGATGAGGAGGTCAGATCGACCTGTCGCTTCAACCGCTCTCTAAACCTTCTGCCCATATTCAGAATACCAGCAGCCTTCTTCTTTTTCTTCTTCTCTTTCAGGATGAGGGCTTTCAGATCCTGCTGCCCTTTTGCCAGACTTATGAACATTTGTTGGAATTGGGCGTTCTGTGCCTGAAGGTCCTTGATGGTTTGTTCGGAAGACATTTCGTGCTGAAATAAACAGCGAATTAGATGAGAAACATGTAATGGTACCTGTAATGATGCGTATGATAATGGGATGCGTATGCAATGATTTCAAAGACTTCGGGAAATTTAAATTTGCAAACCAAAATAAACAAAGATTTTATTAGCTGAATTTGAAGGTTCAAAATGCCTTTTAGGTGTTACAATTAAAAAGAAATCTAAAATTATAAAAGACATCAAAATTCCCATGGATGCTTTCTCTTTGTGCCGAGATACTCATTCAATCCTTTTTCCTCACGAAGTTGCTTTGTGAGATCTAAAACCTTCCTCTCCTGAGCATGGAACTGATCCCTGTATGTATCCCGCTCCTTCATAAACTGAACCCAAGACCTCTGTAACTCTCCAAGATCCATGGGCATATAAGGATAGAGAACCGTGTAAGGAATGCCTTCTTCTGTAGTGGGTTCCACAATCATTGGTAAAACGGCCACGTAGGGCATCATAAGCTTCTGGGCACGAGCTCGTACCCATTGGAGGTAAGGTTTCATAGGAGTGGAAGTTTTTGGCCCCAAAGTCTTGGCGCCAGATCTGTTTACCATGCCCCAAGCTCGTATGACCCTCCGGCAATACTCTTTAACATCATCCTCATAGTTGAATACAATACCCTTGATAAGTAGCTCATGGGGACCATCCATTCGAGTGTAACCAAATTGTCGTAGAGCTAAACAAGGACTGTAGGTTATACCCCCTCTAATACCAAGCAATGGGACATTAGGGTACTCTCCACATCAATCAATAATAGCAGTGTTTTCCATAGCTTGAGAACACCAAAGAATATCCGTATGAGCGAGTGACATTATCCTTTGTGACCAACCCAAACCTTCTTCACTCTTCAGTATGGACTTAGGGAGGTGAGAAATAAACCACCTCGACAGCAACGACATGCAGCACATAAGAATCCATTTTCTCTTCATGGTACGAGTATGCAGAGTGTGCAGAATATCTCCAAGAAATGTTGGCAAAGGGTTGCGAGAGAGGAAGATCTTGATAGTATTCACATCTATGAATGAGTCTGGATTAGGGAACAAGACTAACCCGTAGATTAGAAGAGCCAAGACCTCCTCAAAAGCCTGAAAATCCATATCATCCCAAAACAACTGGGCCTTGTCTATCAGAAACTTAGCTAGAAAACCCTTGACTCCGCTTCTTGGTTGCCAATTGGATACCACGTCAGCTCGTTTCAAATGCAAAGCTGCTGAAATGACTTCTGGCTTAGGAACTTCTTCTAGACCTGTGAAGGGTAACTGTTCGAGAATGGGTATATCCAACAGCTGAGAGAATTCCTCCAAGGTAGGTACCAACTGATAGTCTAGAAAGGTGAAGCAGTGGTGCTTGGGATCAAAGAACTGAAAGAGTACACTCATCATATTTTCATCAAAGTTTGAAGTAACCAGGTTGAGAAGTCGACCATGTCTCTTAGTGAGCGCATAAGTTTCAGAAACCCTTGATGCTAGCTATTTGATGTCAGAAGGTATCTTCACAAAGCTGATTCGGATAGTGTTTCTGCGAACGAAAGCCATAATCTGCAAAACAGAACAAAGATAAATTCCCTTGGTCTTTGAAATGGTTAGTACCATAAGAATGGATGTTATGTTATGATGCATGATGTCATGAGAAACCACAGGTATAACAAACAAAGGTATAACAAACACAGTCAAATCACACAAAGTTCTTAGGTTTAAGGCTTGCATGAGGTTAAAGGTAGTACCCTATTGAAGTTTAGTTGGTTTCAAACTTGTCTTAAAAAGTAATCGGGTTCTAGAGGATCTCAATATCACTGACCATCCTTTATCGGGCATTGTCTCAGCTCAAGCAATCTTTTCTTGCGGCTAAAATATCCCGAAAGTCTGATCTCAATGAGTGTAGCATCGAGTATCAACCAATCCTCAGCTCTACACCGAGGCCGGCTATCTCACTTCTTTCTAATGGCCAAGTTTGTTCAACTAAGGTTCTAAGGTCCGTTAGTGCTTCACGACACCACGTGACGGCCCCGTATTCTCCTCGTTTCCCCATGAAGGATACCGGTACCAACCAAAGTGCCACACCAACACAGCCATCGCTTAAACCATGTCGGTCTACACCGTACAGTCTCCACGATCTATTGTTGTTTACCTAAAAGTGCCCCCAGATCTGGGTGTAGGATCTATAGTAACCCCAAACAAACCCTCAAAAGTAAAGCAATTAAGACAATCAAGAGAAGCAATTTAATGACCTATATCCTAAGGTATACCGCACTTATTTGGACCCCAGAAAAGTCGCCAGTTCTGTGATACGGTGGCACAATAGACTATTTTTACTGGTTTGCGTTTTGTGTTTTTTGTTTGCAAAATGTCGCAGTAAGCAAGAGTCCCCACCGACTTTTATTTCATCCAATCATGGAAAAGGAAAAAGAAAAAACCTTTTTTCGAGATATTCTGAGTACGGGGGTCGATTATAGAAAGGAAAGGTGTTAGCACCCTTTCTATCCATGGTTTTCCATGGGCTCTTAGGTACTTGCTCATTTTTCAAATTGCTTGTGTGTGCTTATTTTGAAAAGTTTTGCTTACTTCATGATAACCCTTGTATCAGTCCTCAAGGATGTGACGAAGTTTGCTTTGAAAATTTGTTTTGAAAGGTGTTTGTGTGAAAGGTTTTTATTGAGAAAATACTTAAGATTCTACCTACTCGAAAAAAGATTGTTTGTTCTCGTTTCCTTTAGACAACACTATCCTACTATTAAGGAGTAGGTAGCACCATCGTTGGAGTTGTAAGGGACATTCGAAAGGGACAAGTACAGTCACCAAAGCAACAGTTAGAAAACTTTAGTAGTAACCCTAGAGTCTTAAGATCTTTCTGAGGCAACATTTCTGAGGCAACATTCCCGAGGGAACATTTGAATGGGACAATTTGATCTTTTTATACTGGAGGGCAACCACTAAAATCTCCTATGCTTAATGATTGTTTACCGAAGGCAACCGAAGTGAGGTAAACCCTAAGAGTGAATATGTGCAGATGAATTGCTTCAGTTATTTAATCTTTGCACATTTGGTGATCTACCGTTTTAATTTCAGATATTCTTGCCATACAATCCTATTAGCATACATCTAGACAGTTAAATTTTTGCAGGAATTTAAAGTGCGGGAAAATAAACCTAGCTATTACAAGGCTTCGGGTATGGGGATTAATTACATAACCAAAGAATCAGGGATTAAAGCAGTAAATAAAACCCTAGTTTAACTATTACAAACCATTGGTAGTTACAAAAATAATGGAAAAGAAATAATTAAATGCGCGACGAGTTAAATACGACGAACGTTGAAAAATAACCTAAACCCTAATTGAAAGAAAAAAGATTTTTGTATATTTTTTATTGGAGAAAACAATGAAATTGCAATTTAAATAAAACCCTAATTTCTAATTTCTTTTTAATTATGAAAAAGTATTTAAGTTAACCTAATTGATTAAAATAAATATTTTAATGAAAAAATGATTTTGGTGTATTTTTAAAGTAAATTAATTAAATTATGTACAATTCAAATCCTAAGTCTAATTATTTTTAATTATAAAAGGAGATTAAATTGCCCTAAGTCAATTAAACTAAATTAATTAAGAAATAAAATGTTTTTATTAAAAAAAAAGATTTTATGTATTTTTTTGGTTTTTTGATTTTGTAGAAAAATAATAATTTTGTGTTAATTAATTAAAACATTTAAAGAAATTAATTCAAGAAATAAAAAACGAAATGGAAAGAAAATGCAAACTGGGCCTGTGTACTAGCAAAAAAGGGGGTGCCGACCTGAATTTTTCAAGCCCAATAACCCTTCAAGCCCGATCAACATTTGATTCCTTGTAGCGTTGACTTGAGGGTGCATCATGGTCCCTCACTGCCTGTGCGTTGGATATGGTACTATGCTGGATCTAGTGGTCGGATGATGGTGGAGTATGGTGGGCGTTTAGGATGACAATGCATATGAAACTGTAAGTGATAGTTAGGAACATAAAATCTGCTGGGACCTGGGATCGAACCCAGGTCCTCCCACCCAATACCAAGCGCGTTTTACCACTAAGCCATCTGCCTTGTTTTGTTAGTATAATAAAAACAAATAATATTATATAAAAACAAGTGGATTAATGAAGAAAAGAAAAAACGCGCGCCAACTTTCAAATAGTCCAATGATGATTGGACACGTTATCTTCTTCTTCCTCATGCATCGTTTTAGATCCTTGCCTTTTACCTATGTACAAGCTTCATAGCCATAGCCCTGTAACGTTCAAAAATCCATAAAACGCAAGATAAATGAAATCTAACTATATAGATCAACTCGTTTTGATCTTGTGAACATCATGGTACCCTTCTTTTTGCCCAATTTAACCTGTAGAACAAACCCCTAAACTGCACACGCAAACCCTAACAATGGCAAAGGCACATATAGGCATCAAAAATTCAATTAAATCATGCAGTTAGCTTGCAAACATCTCAAACATCACAAATATACCAATTAATCATGCTAATGATGCAAGAAATACAGTAATAGATTTTGAAAAAAAAGCAAACCGAGTGAACTTGTAAAGCGCGATTCTGGGTGTTTCAGGCCTTGCAAACGATCCAATTGGCTCCTGGGAAGGTCCAAGAAACGATTGGAAGTGTTGGAATGGCTTGAATTGATCTCTAAGTTCAAAAATGGTCCAACACTTTTTGTCACTTTTTTTGAATTTTGTTTGGTGTTTTCACGACTACCAATCCTTGTCCCATGCTTTGTTTTTGTCCATTATATATCTAGGAATGAATTAGGGTTGCAAAATTGGATTGAATCTTTGCAATTATAAGAGATTTGATTTGATTTTCATGCTACATGTAAACTTGCTATTTTGAGCCAAATCATCCCTTTCTTGTACCAATTATGCTTGATTCGTTTTGGCCTTGATAATTCAGCATATTTTGATTTCCAACCTGTCCAAAAACCAAATAAAATCATATCTTTGCTATTATTCATCAATTATTTGATTTAATTCAATTTTTAGTTAATAAAAAATCAAAATAAATTTAAAAATGAAGCAAATAATGTGTGGGTGAATATTTGAGTCTTGGACAACATTATAAGTGAGGTGAAAGCATAAAAAGTTAGGTCCATTTAGCAAAAAATGCATTTTTGAGCACATTTGACTTTTGGCAATTTTGTAAAAAAGGTCAACTTTGATAAGGCATATCTCCTCCAATTTTAACCCTGAAGAGGCGTTCTTGGACTTTTTAGAAAGATTAGGATGTCCCCTAAGCAACCTTTTTAGTCTCATCTCAATTGAGTCTTCCATGTTCATGTAAGAAGCTTTGACCCAAAAGGTGTTTTTGTTGACTTTTCAAAAGGACCCATAATGTAGAAATTCATATCTTTTTATGAGTATATATTTTGAACTTGTGGGATGAAGACGAGTTGTATGGAATTGCATTATATTCCAAATGAGCTTTGGATGGAAAATTTTTGATAAATCATGTGGAAGTTATGCTTGGTCAAAGTTTGGTTGACTTTTCCAAAGAAACACTAATTCTACAACTTTTGGGTTTTGATGAATTTGGGGCATTCCTTGAGGAATCATGATCAACCCTTGATAAAATGATGGATATAACTTCAAAATGTTGATGTTTACCAAAAATCTTGAAGTTTGACTGTATGTGGGTCATAGTTGACTTTTGACCTAATACAATCGATTCTCAAGCATCTAAGCGGTTGACTGAGCAAACTTCTTGTGCAAGGCATGAAATTTGACATGTAGGGTCTTGAGAACATATTAAGACCATGGAGAGAATATGAGGCCTCTATGGTTCACCCACCTTGATTAAAATGGAAACCCTAATTTTAGGTATACTGCCTTAGGAGAGAGTTTGTCTGGTCCATTCTTGGGCAACCTTGAGCAAATTGAAGATCTCAAAGGACATGTATTGAGTAAAATGAGCGGGAAAATTTTGGGGTTCAACACTTTGGTTCTACCAATCCTCTAATGAGTTCCAAATGCAAGTTTCAAGATGGTCATCTAACTAACCACTAATTATTGACTTGTTTTACCTTATGCTTTTATTCTTTTTTATGCTTTATGTACTATTTACTTTTAGCATTTACATTTCATGCCATTTTCATCTTTTCTCATTTGAGCTTTTTTCTTGCCATTTTTACTTTGCTCACTTGGGCTTTTCTTTTCCTTTCTTAAGATACTTAATAATCAACAAAAACCCTAAAAAATCTTTAATGGTACTTGGACTATTTGGTTACTATCCTTGGCATTATGGAGCATGGGACTTTTTCTTGGACTTAGGATTAGAAATCTTGGCCTATCTTGGAGACCTTGTGATCTTATCTGATTATTTTGTCTGGAGTTCCTGAGGTTTACCTCAAGACATTGGGTTGCTTGTTTGTTTTTGTGTGCAGGTTTTTGTGATTACACCCTCTGTTTGTAATATGGAATTCACCCGTATACAGCCGTTACTCTGCCCAATTTTTTCTGAAGACTTAATACACTTGAAGTTTGGTTCTCTCAAGAGGTCTAGTATTTTTGCTTACTTGGTTTCAATCCAAATAATGGGAAATCTATCTTGGCTCATAATGTCAAGTATTGGCCTCTTGTTGGTTAGATGGTTCTTATCCTTAGCTTTTACTTTATTCTTTAGGATAGCCTCTTCTTCTCCTCCCATCTTCTGTAATTTCAAAAATCTTCTTCCCATTTTGAAAACTCTTCTTGTTTTGAAACTTGAACTATTTTCATAATAAACTTGGACTTATGTCCATGCATTTTCAAAACATTTTCATAAATAAACTCCAATCAACTTAATAATACCTTGACATCTTTTTTGTGAGAAAACTAAAAGTAAATCAATCTCATTTCAAACCATTTTGCCACTTTGGCTTTTTACCTTTTAAAACTTTTCTTAAAAGATTAAACTCTTGTCAATGCTTGTAGTGATGCAAACAACTATACTTCTACAATATGTATATAAGAGAGATATTTTCCACTTGGGTGTTGAGTGAGGCATTGTTGATTTTGAAATCCAAGCCATATCCTCCACTTTGAGATGATGCAAATTCTCCTTTCTCATGATTATGGGTAGTAGGTGTGTTTTCCACACGGACAATGACGATGATGTTTTATCTTATAAAATTAACCAACACATTTGTGTTTAAATTTTTTAAAAGAGGAACTACGTGTACCCTGATCCCCTATTGCACGAAACGATGTACATAGGCACTAAAGATTCGCAACCGCGGCGGGTATAAAAATTAAAAAATAAATATGTTTCTTTCCTCACCTCCACCATCCACTTTTTATATACAACAGTTTTTATAGCCAAAATATATAGATTTTACAAAGAGGCTCCTGCGGAGTACTGTAGATGTTTAGGGTGCTAATACCTTCCCTTTGCATAACCAACCCCCCTTACCTTGAATCTTTCCCTTTTTTTTGGGTTATTCGCTCTTTTCCCATTCTTTTGGAAACAATAAAGTACGGTGACGATTTTTATTTTGATTTGTATATAGTCTAGTCAATCCAATGACTTAGTCTTGAAGATTTCTACCGCTACAAAAAAATGGTGACTTCACTGGGGAAAGATTGACCTCTTGCTGGTCCATCCCTAAGTGGGTTAAGCCTATATTTGTTTATATTTGTATATGTGTTATTGTTATTTTTTGTGTTATATGTTGTATATATGTTTGTCTGGATTTTCCTGGTTTTCAGGGTGCTTGGTGATTAATCATAAGTCCTATACCCGGACTTGGGCAAACTTTAAGATAGGACGGGTGGTATAGTCAAGTTAACTTTGAGGGAGTAATCCCAAAAAAGGAGGCATGAGACCCCCCACTCAGTGGAGGTCCCTTTGGTTGTAGTGTCGTTTACTGAGTAATCAGGAAGGCGTACTGCTTTCAACCTGGGAGCATGCTTAAACTGAGGACCGTAGAATACCAAACCCATCTTGGCATTTTAGGTGTAGTGCGGAAGCTATGACGGAGTAATCCGGAAATAGTTGTCAAGCGATACTATGCTCGGATGAGTCTTTCTTGAGAATATTACTAATTACCGAGTTAATCGGGAAGTTGGTAATATCCGAAGGAAGGATGTAGACTTTGGGAACCTCTAGAACCTTGTTTGGCAAGTGATAACTTTAGACCAACACCTTATGGGTAATATCTTCGACCTCATGCTCGTGACGTTGAACCTATGAACCCTATATGTGTGATCTTGTGTGTGATTGTTGCGTCATGCATCCATGCACTCATAAGCATCTTTTGAAGAAACCATATTTCAAGGGATTTAAAGGTTGACTATTTGTGAATATCTCAGATACTTTTTAACCATGGATTCTGGAAAGAGAAAGACCGGAAAATACAGTTTCAAGGATCCCAAGATAGATGAGTTGATCAGTCTAATTCCCGAGATCGAGTGTTCTGAAGACTTTCGGAAGAAGTATGGATCCATTATTCCTCTCGTGAAGCTGGAGATGAAGGAGGGTATTCTCTCGACCTTGGTCCAGTTCTATGATCCGACGTATCATTGCTTTACTTTTCCCGACTATCAGTTGATGCCTACACTGGAGGAGTATTCTTATCTATTGGATTTACCTGTTATTGATCGTGTTCCTTTTACTGGTTTAGAGGGTGAGCCAAAATCACATGAGATAACTGCCTTGATTCATCTGGGAAAGTCTAAGGTGGAAGCCCATATGACTACCAAATGAGGGATTAAAGGATTATCAGCTCAGTTCTTATTGGAGAAAGCTCGTTACTTTTCCAGAATGAGGAGTACAATTGCTTTTGAGGCCATCTTTGCTCTGCTTGCTTACGGGTTGTTCTTATTTGCTAATGTGGACAAGTTTGTCGACATTAATGCTATCAGGATCTTCATGATGGGAAACCTAGTTCCTACACTGTTGGGTGATGCTTATTACTCTATCCATCTTCAGAATTCTTATCATGGGGGGATGATTATCTGTTGCACGCCTATGTTATACCGGTGGTTTATCTCTCATATGCCTCAGTCTGATGCTTTATGGGATGTTAAGAAGGAACCCCGTTGGGCTCCTAAGATCATGGCACTTACTCACTCGAATATTGATTGGTATCATCGAGTTTACCAGGATATAGAGATTATTGACAGTTGTGGTAGTTTCCCCAATGTACCTCTTCTTGTTACAAAGGGAGGAATTAACTATAACCTTGTTCTTTCACAGCGACAACTTGGTTATCTGATGAGGGATAAACCAAATAGTATTCATTTGAGTAGTTTCTTTCTGAAGGAAGGGGAAGACCATAAGGAAGCTAAGGAGAAGATTGCGAAGGCCTGGCGTCACATTCATAAGAAGGGTAGGAAGGATTTGGGACCTAGGGGTGTTGTTTCTTTGGAGCCATATCTTCAATGGATCCGATCGAGAGCCATTCAGTTAAAGATGCCGTATACCCGGGAGACACCCATGTCTGATCTATTTGTGAAGACCACTCCTCCCTTATTAGATGATTTGGAAGAGCTGCAGCTTGCTTTGGTTAGGATGCAACAGGAAAGGGATGCTTGGAAGAACATGTTCCAAATTTTAGAGAGTTCCTACAGATCAGACCTAAAGGAGAAAGACGATTTGATTGAGATTCTTGAGAGTCAAGCATTAGAGTCTATAGAGAGGCAAGGGGATTTATTTTATCCTAAGCCTCAATCAGGTGTTGATCACTTACTTCTTGATTCAGATGATTGGAAGGAGGTTGCAATGAGACATGTGGAAGAAAACCAGAGGTTGAAGGCTCAGATTTCCAGGCTTACAGGGAAGCGCCAGCGTATAGAGTGATCCCCATCAGCTCTTTTTCTCAGGATTTTAGATTTATTTTCATCTTGTACTTGAGATCATTGAAACTTGTAATCCATTTTGGAGTTATTATAATATAATTTTCAGTATTTCAAAAGTGCTATTACTTTGATGATTGCAATATGTCTATAAACTTTAAATCCCTTGAAATATTAAATAACAAAGTAAAAATAATCATGTGAATTTCATATCATGCATCATATTTCACATATATCTTGCATTTGTTATGCATACCCAAGTGTCTTTCTAAGCTTCTTTACTTTGTTCAGCAAGCTGACTCATCACTACAACACTCGGGCTAATTTCAAAAAGAAGATGGACAACTTAGAAAAAGAGAATCGCAAGCTGCATGAAGAAGTTTCTGCTTTGAAGGCCGACATGGCCAATCTGACTACTCTGATGGAAGCTCTGGTGGCTGCTCAGAATCAGTCACGGAGTGTTCAACCTCAACCAACAAGGGCAACTACTGAAGTTCCGAATGTTCCCGTATCTGCTACTCTGACTGTTATTCAGAATCACATGCCTCAAGGTTATCCATGGGGAATGCCAGAGAATTTTTCACCTGAAGGTTTCAATCTTGGTCCTCAAGATACTCTAGTGGTTCAGACTATTGTTACTCCGGCACCTCCTGTGGTGCATGTTGTTCCCGCTGCGCCTCCTTCAGTGAATATGGTTCCGTTTGTTAATGATGATGTGTGTCATCCTTTCCCTCCGCCGAGTGAAGACTTGGGTCTTTATGACAGAATGGATGATTTTTAAGAGCAGTTTGACAAGATGCAGAGAGAGATGAAGGCCCTCAGGGGAAAAGAGTTATTTGGGCATAATGTGAATGAGCTATGTTTGGTCCCGAACGTTAAGATACCTGCTAAGTTCAAGGTCCCAGAGTTTGAGAAGTATAAGGGAAACACTTGCCCTCGTGCTCACCTGGTGATATACGTGAGGAGAATGTCTACCCATACTGATGATCAACGTCTGCTGATTCACTTTTTTTAGGATAGTTTGATCGGTGTTGCGTTGAAGTGGTATATGAGTTTGGACAACGCCAATGTCCATACTTTTAATGATTTGGGAGAAGCATTCATCAAACAATACAAGTACAACATGGACATGGTGCCTGACCATGATCAACTTAAGGCCATGGTTCAGAAAGACAGGGAATCGTTCAAAGAGTATGTGCAGAAATGGCGCGAGGTAGCCGACCAAGTGATTCCTCCCATGGAAGAGAAGGAGATGACTAAGATTTTCTTGAAGACGCTGGGAGCTTTCTACTACGAGAGGATGGTAGCAAGCGCGCCAAGTGACTTTACTGAGATGGTAGGAATGGGTATCCGCTTGGAAGAGGTTGTAAGAGAAGGTCGTTTGACGAAGAGTGAAGGATCTGGAGATGCGAAGAAGCCATCTTATGGGTTTACCAAGAAGAAAGAAGTGGATGAAAATGTTGTTATACAAGAGAGGAGGGTAAACGCTCCTTGAAGGAATTATCAGCGTCATCAGCAAGTCGCCTTAGTTACTCCTGTTATGAATACAGCTCCAACTACCGTTGCTTATCAGAGACTGTCCCAACAGGGGAATCTGGGGTATAATCAGAGAAGGGAGAGTTATGACCCTATTCCCATGAGCTATACAGAGTTACTACCGCCATTGATTCAGAAAAAGTTGGTATAGACACGACCACATCCCGCCGTACCATCACCATTGCCTTGGTATTACAAGGTAGACCAAACATGTGCTTTTCATCAAGGAGCACCAGGGCATAATGTCGAGAATTGTTATCCTTTGAAAACTGAGGTACAGAAATTGGTGAAGTCTGGTGTTCTATCTTTTAAAGACGTGGGACCTAATGTGAAGGATAATCCTCTACCCGAGCATGGGGGAGTAAATGCTGTAAATATGGTGGTCGGTTGTCCAGGCGACTTCCGGATTTTTCGACATTAATCTGGTTAGAGGAGATTTGGTGAAAATGCACGTAGACCTCTGAATTTAGCTACTATATGCATGACCATAACTGTTGAGCTACTTGTAGTACAAATATACAAGGTTGCGATAAGATAAAGGCTGATTTACAGGAGATGATGGATGAGGGCCTCATCCATATAATCAAGCCTAGGGAAGAGTATGAAGAGGAAGTGAACATGGTTTCTGGATGTCCTGGTGAATTCAGAATTTTTGATGTGGAGTATATGAATGAGGATCTCGTGCAGTTGCATGCTACCTTCTGCCATACGGCTGGTCAGGTGGAACACCAATATGGATCTTGCATAGTTTGTTGTCGAGACGCCCGAGGATGTTCAATCATGAAGAAGGGTGTTCAGTTGCTGTTACACAATGGAACTATCAAGATCATAGGTCAAAGGGATGATTATCATGAAGTTGATATAGTTGAGGTTTGTTTAAAGGAAGAAGAGTCAGAGGAAGAGTATGCCTCCGCAAATGAGTATTTCTCTTCAGACGAAGATTTTTTTTCCAGAAATGACTTATTGATGACTGGCTGTGTTGAAGAAGGGGTAAACGTCACCGTGCCTTGTTTTGGTGCACCCGCCCATTTTGAAGTGGAGTATCATATAAAGCCAGCTATTACCCCATTGGTAATTAGTTTGCCAAGTCCTATCCTCTATAAATCAGATAAGGTTGTGCCTTACAAATACAACGCTACAATCTTGGAGGACGGTGTGGAAGTTCACATCCAGCCAATGCCTGATGTTGGAAATATAGCTGAAAACAGCAGGATGACCCGTAGTGGTCGTGTGTTTGCGCCGGTTATTCGGAGAGATGTTGCTGCTGGAAAGAAAGTTGTTGAGAGTGATAAACCTAGGAAGACTACAGGAGAGACTAGTGGAGCTACACTAGAGAAAGAAGTGGATGATATTTTGAAGATAATTAAGATGAGCGACTACAGAATTGTAGATCGGCTACTGCAGACTCCTTCAAAGATATCTATCTTAGCTTTATTAATGAACTCCTTTGCTCATAGAGAAACCTTGATGAGGGTTCTGGACCAAGCTTTTGTGGAGAGTGACATGCCAATAGATCAATTCAGCGGTGTAACTGGAAACATTACGTCATGTAATAACTTGAGTTTCTGCAATGATGAATTACCAGATGAAGGGAGGAATCACAAACTGGCCCTCCACATATCTATGAACTGCAAGAATGATTCACTATCCAATGTGCTAATTGATAATGGATCCGCGTTGAATGTTATACCGAGGAGTACTCTCATGAAGTTAAAATATCAAGGAACACCTATGCGCCCGAGTGGCATCATTATGAAAGCATTTGATGGGTCGAGTAAATCTGTCATCGGTGAAGTGGACTTACCTATCCATATAGGACTACATTTGTTCCAGATAACCTTCCAGGTCATGGACATTATTCCCGCATATATTTGTTTGCTAGGACGGCCATGGATACATGAAGCAGGGGCTGTCACTTCAAATTTACATCAGAAGCTAAAGTTTGTGCGTGAAGGGAAGGTAGTGATTATAAATGGGGAGCAGGCATTGTTGATATCTCATTTGTCCTCCTTCAGTATTGTAGAAGCAGATGAAGCTGTTGTTGGAACCCAGTTCCAAGCCCTATCCATTGACAACATAAGGGGAAATGAGAATTCCATGGTCTCGCTAAAGGACGCGCAGCAGGTTGTGCACAATGGTCCTAGTGCAGTTTGGGGACGAATTGTGGATCCACCCGTGAACAAGAACAGAACTGGTTTGGGTTTCTCTTCGAAGAATGGCAAAGGCTAAAGTTTGAAGTCAAAGTCTACTATGAGCACCTATCATGATGTTTTCCGTAGCGGAGGTTACCTTTATCCAACTGATTCTGGAATTAATGTTGTTGAGGAGGATGAAGCAGAGCAGGAAATGCCAAATTATGTGATGCATGGAGTCAGGGTTCAGAACTGGGTCACCATTGATGTTCCCTCTTGCATACATGTTTCAAAGTAATTTGATTTGTTAATCTTTTTTTCTTGAAAAAGCTTTCACTCTGCCCAAGGTGGAAGTATTAATGTTGTAGGGCTTATATGTTTGTTGTGACTGTTAAGATCAGTAATAAAAGTTGTCTTTGTTTCCAAAATTATGTCTTTATTTTTCTGCTTTTCCTTGGAAAATGGTAATAAAAAAAACCTTTCAAAATAAATAATAACTGAAATTCAATTTGCATGATGACTTGTTATATGTGTCAGTTTCTAAATGCAATCACAAGTCATATGTGCAGATTAATTAAAAAACTCGTTGAATACAATAACCCTGCACCCTCTCCCAACTTTGAATGTCCTGTGTTTGGGGCTGAAGAAGAAGATTATGATGAGATTACAGAAGAGGTCTCACGGTTACTTGAGCACGAGGAAAATACCATCCAGCCATATAAAGAGCCTTTGGAAGTGATCAATTTGGGTTCGGAAGAAGATCCGAAGGAAGTCAAGATTGGAGCATCGTTGCACCCCGATGTGAAGAGAAAGTTGATTGAGTTGTTGAAAGAGTATGTGGATATTTTTGTTTGGTCTTACCAAGATATGCCTGGTCTAGATACATATATTGTCGAGCACCGTTTTCCGTTGAAGCCAGAGTGTCCACCAATTAAACAAAAGTTGAGAAGAACTCACCTAGATATGGCAGTAAAGATCAAAGAGGAGATTCTAAAGCAGATTAATGCTGGTTTTCTCGTGACGTCGGTGTATCCTCAATGGATTTCTAATATTGTCCCAGAACTGAAAAAAGACAGAAAAGTCCGCATGTGCCTAGATTACAAAGATCTAAATAAAGCTAGTCCAAAAGATGATTTTCCATTACCACATATCGACATGTTAGTGGATAGCACAACAAAATTCAAAGTATTCTCGTTCATGGACGGATTTTCCGGGTATAATCAAATAAGAGTGGCTCCAGAGGACATGGAAAAAACAACGCTTATCACACCCTGGGGAACATTCTGTTACAGAGTGATACCCTTCGGGTTGAAGAACGCTGGTGCATCGTACCAGAGGGCTATGACAACCCTATTCCATGATCTGATGCACAAGGAAATTAAATTATATGTTGATGATATGATTTCCAAATCCCAGACTGAAGAAGGGCATATAGAAGATTTGTTGAAGTTGTTTCAACATTTGAGGAAGTATCGTCTCCGCTTGAATCCAAATAAATTCACTTTCGGTGTTCGATCGAGGAAGTTGTTGGGTTTCATTGTTAGCCAGAAAGGAATTGAAGTTGACCCTGATAAAGTCAAAGAAATTCAAGAAATGCCAGCATCGAGAACTGAAAAGCAAGTCAGAGGTTTCCTCGGGCATTTGAATTATATTTCCAGATTCATTTCCCACATGACTGTAACATGCGAACCGATCTTTAAGTTGTTAAAGAAAGATCAAGGTTGTGTATGGACGGATGACTGCCAAAGGGAATTTGAGAGTATTAAAGAATATCTGCTTGAACCTCCTATCTTGCTCCCTCCCGTAGAAGGAAGACCGTTGATTATGTATCTGAGAGTGTTAGATAAATCCATGGGTTGTATTCTGGGACAACAGGATGAAACAGGGAAGAAGGAGTTCACCATCTATTATCTCAGTAAAAAATTCACTGATTGTGAGTCGCGGTATTCCATGCTGGAAAAAACATGTTGTGCTTTGGCCTAGGAGGCAAAGCGTTTGCTGCAATATATGTTGAATCACACTACTTGGTTAATCTCCAAAATGGATCCAATCAAGTACATTTTTGAAAAGCATGCTCTTACTGGGAGAATTGCCCGCTGGCAGATGTTGTTATCTAAATATGATATCGAATACCGCACTCAAAAAGCTATTAAAAGTAGTGTGTTGGCAGATTATCTTGCTTACCGACCAGTGGAGGATCACCAGTCTGCAGAATATGAATTCCCCGATGAGGATGTGATTTTCCTGAAAGTGAAAGATTGTGATGAACCATTACCTGAGGAAGGTCCTGACCCTGAATCTCGTTGGAGTATGATATTTGATGGAGCTGTGAATGCTTATGGTAAAGGAATTGGTGTTGTGATTGTCACTCCTCATGGATCGCACATTCCTTTTACTGCAAGGTTAACATTTGATTGCACTAATAATATGGAAGAATATCAGGCTTGCATCATGGGTCTCGAAGAAGCTATTGATCTCCGAATTAAAATTCTCGATGTGTATAATGATTCAGCTTTGGTAATAAATCAGATTAAAGGAGAATGGGATACTCGTCACCCCGGCTTGATCCCTTACAAAGATTATGCTAGAAGATTATTACCATTTTTCAATAAAGTTGAATTCCATCACATCCCTAGAGATGAAAACCAAATGGAGGATGCTCTGGCAACTTTGGCTTCTATGTACCAAGTGAATACTTGGAATGATATACCCCGAATTATGGTTCGATGTTTGGATAGGCCCGCTCATATGTTTACAACAGAGAAGGTAGCAGATGAAAAACCTTGGTATTACGATATCAAGCATTTTCTTCAGACTCGTGAATACCCGATTGGTGCGTCGAAGAAAGATCGAAAGACATTGAGAAGATTTGCAGGCAATTTCTTCCTCAGTGAAAATGTGTTATACAAGAAAAATTATGACATGGTCTTACTCAGATGCGTAGATAGACACGAAGCAGACATGTTGATGCATGAGATTCATGAAGGTTCATTTGGAACTCATGCCAATGGACATTTGATGGCTAAAAAGGGCAGGTTATTATTGGCTGACAATGACATCTGACTGTTACAAATTCGCAAAGAAGTGCCATAAATGTCAGATTTATACAGACAAGGTCCATGTGCCTCCGACACTTCTCAATGTGATTTCCTCCTCGTGGCCTTTCTCTATGTGGGGTATTGACATGATTTGGATGATAGAACCCAAAGCTTCAAATGGGCACCATTTTATCTTGGTAGCAATTGATTACTTCACCAAGTGGGTGGAGGCTGCTTCATATGCCAATGTTACTAAGCAGGTGGCTGTGCGCTTCATTAAGAATAATCTTATATGCCGGTATGGTGTGCCGAGCAGAATCATCACTGACAATGGCTCAAATTTGAACAAGAAGATGATGACAGAACTGTGTGAAGAATTCAAGATTGTCCATCATAATTCATCTCCATACAGGCCAAAGATGAATGGGGCTATTGAAGCTGCTAATAAGAATATCAAGAGAATTATCCAGAAAATGGTTGTTACTTATAAGGATTGGCATGAAATGCTCCCTTTTGCTTTGCATGGATATCGAACATCTGTACGCACTTCAACAGGAGCAACCTCGTTCTCCTTAGTGTACGAAATGAAAGTTGTACTCCCAGTCGAGGTAGAGATTCCCTCTTTGCGTGTGATAATGGAAACCAAGTTGACGGAGGCTGAATGGGTCCATAATAGGTTTGACCAATTGAATTTGATTTAGGAGAAGAGAATGACAGCCTTGTGTCATGGCCATTTATATCAAAAAAGAATGAAGAAATCTTTTGATAAAAATTTAAAACCTCGTGAATTCAGAGAAGGCGACCTCGTGCTCAGGAAGATCATGTCTTTCGACACTGATTCTAGGGGCAAGTGGACTCCCAATTTTGAAGGCACGTATGTTGTCAAGAAAGCCTTCTCTGGCGGTGCATTAATTCTTGAAACTATGGATGGCGAGGAGTTCTCACGTCCCATGAATGTTGACGCGGTCAAGAAATACTTCGCCTAAAGAAATAAAAGAACAACTCGCTAAGTTGAAAACCCGAAAGGGTGGCTTAGGCAAAAAAGGAGCATCTCGGTAGGCATAAAAACAAAAAGGGAGGTCTAGGCAAAAATTAGAGACATAAACAGAATAAATTTCCCGCTAAGTTGAAAACCCGCAAGGGCAGCTTAGGCAAAAGTTAGGGATTTTCTTTGCAAGTAACTACGTCAGACAATACTTGATCGTTGAAGCAACAATCATCTCGGATCCTCACCATACTTCAATAAAAGCTGCTGCTCAGGATTTCAAAAGTTATTAGGGGGGATGGTGGTCATTGTATCTCAATGTATCTTTTCCATTATGTATTACCATTTCCCAAACTTTGTAATCATCTATGGAGTCTCGTCATTTGCAGACTACCATTCTATTAATGAAATTCGTGCTTTTACCAAATTCTTTGTGTTTCTTATTTTATTTAGCTTGCAAAGACTCCATTTATTACTTATAATAACTTTCAAACCAAAGAGATTAAATAACAAAATTGATTTTTTTTCAAAAAAAAAGATTTTTCGAATTTACTTTTACTTTGAGATTTTTGATGAAACAATGACAACAAAAATGGTGATCCCAGGAATTGACAAACTCCGGTTGTTTTGAGAAGTTTTTGTTCCCCCTGTGAAGGTCTACTCGGGTTGTTTTTTTCGTATTGGGTTTATGGTTCGGGTATCCTCAGTCAAGTTTGGATTCATTTCTCCTCTTTTCTGAGTTTTCATGATGTGAAGTTTCAATCTGCATTTTTCTCCAATGAAGTAGGCTTGAATTCCCCAGCAATGTTTGGATGTTTCGGTGTCAGTTTTCTTTATTTGAGACTGGTCTTGCAATCTCCAGTAGGCATGTTACTTTTGAGAAACACTGGTTTCCCCAGTGAAGCCTGAAAAAGGATGTTCTGCCCCGATATCTATTTGATTTGGCTACCTCCAGATTATGTTTCTCTTCAGTAAAGTTAAAAGCAGGCAGTAGGTTTGGTTTCCGCAGTTGGCCTTTACCTTTCTTGGAATGATCATCTTGGTTAAAGCTTAGTCGAGTGTTGTTAGTGCCCGAGGCAGTTTTTCCTGGTTGTTCCCCATGTTGTGTATCTGTTTTGTCAGCATGCACACGATAACACTCATACATTCATACATGCATCATGCATAGCTAAAATTGACAAATCATTGTTCATTGACATTTGTTAATATTTTTGCTGACATATTACCCTGTTTTGCAGAGATAAGTTACCCTCTTTTCATTAGAGCGTTGGTCTTAAGCAGAAAATGTACATTCTTTCAACTTCTCTACTGGGTTGTCCCTCATAGAAGATTTCTGCCTTAGCCTTCCGGTACAGTTCCTTGTTTGGATAAATTTGGTTTTCCCTCTTGAGTTTATTTCTCAAAGGATGAATTCAGGTTGACTATTTCATTCCAGTTTATTTCTGGTTTGGATCTATGGTTCTCTGGCAATGCTATTCACTTTGGAATCCTGAAAAACTCCAAGCTTTGTTTGGTGCATTTATTTTTGCACAAGAAGACTTTATCCCCTTAGCAAGAACATCATGGCATCTCCCCAGGAAGTCATACCTCTTGCCCCAAAAAAGTCACTTCCTTTTACAATCCTCCGCGACCACAAACAACAAGTCTCTTTATTTAAGACAGCTTGTGTATCATCCTTTCCAGGCGGAGTGCCTTGGTTGAAGAAGAAGTTGAGACCCGTTCTAGGCGAAACACCAGAATCTTGGGTAAACTTGTTATCTTTTTGCTACCCTCAAAGAACGTTGGTAGTTCATCGTCAGTGAACAGCGGTGATATGATATATTCTCTTTCTACCTTTAGTAAAAGTTGGTAGACCATCGGTAGTGAATGTTGGTGTTTGTTATCTTTTTGCTATCTTTAGTGGACGTTGGTAGTTCATCGTCAGTGAACGGCGGTGATATGATATTTTCTCTTTCTACCTTCAGTAAAAGTTGGTAGACCATCGGCAGTGAACGTCGGTGTTTGTTATCTTTTTTCTATCTTCAGTGAACGTGTGTAGTTCATCGTCAGTGAACGGCGGTGATATGATATTTTCTCTTTCTAGCTTCAGTGAAAGTTGGTAGGACATCAGCAGTGAACGTCGATGTTTGTTATCTTTTTGCTATCTTTAGTAAACGTGGATAGTTCATCGTCAGTGAACGGCGGTGCTATGATTATTTCTCTTTCTACCTTTAGTAAAAGTTGCTAGGACACCGAAAGTGAACGTCGGTGTTTGTTATCTTTTTGCTACCCTCGGTGAACGTTGGTAGTTCATCGTCAGTGAACGGCAGTGATATGATATTTTCTCTTTCTACCTTCAGTGAAATTTGGTAGACCATCGGAAGTGAACGTCAGCGTTTGTTATCTTTTTTCTACCCTCAGTGAATGTTGGTAGTTCATCGTCAGTGAACGGCGGTGATATGATATTTTCTCTTTCTACCTTCAGTGAAAGTTGGTAGACCCTCGGCAGTGAACGTCGGTGTTTGTTATCTTTTTGCTACCCTCAGTGAACGTTGGTAGTTCATCGTCAGTGAACGGTGGTGATATGATATTTTCTCTTTCTACCTTCAGTAAAAGTTGGTAGACCATTGGCAGTGAACGTTGGTGTTTGTTATCTTTTTTCTACCCTCAATGAATGTTGGTAGTTCATCGTCAGTGAACAGCGATGATATGATATATTCTCTTTCTACCTTCAGTGAAAGTTGGTAGACCATCGGCAGTGAACGTCGATGTTTTTTATATTTCTCTCTGCCTTCAGTAAACATTGGTACGTTTGCCTTCAGTAGAAGTTGGTGTGTCCTTTGACCATCCTACAATCCTCTCTAATTCAGTTCTTTTGGTCCACCAGTGATTTATTTTCCTGGTGGGGTTGCTCCTTTGTTTCTTTATTATTGTTTCATCCTCAATGATACTTTGCGTCTCTTTGGTCCTATTCATATGCATTCATATGCATAAGCATTTGCATGGCATCTTAGGGCCAAAAATAGGGTTTGTTTTATATTTAAGTATCTTCGATCACGTCGACACGAAGATTTTTAACCTTCGTATCTCCAGATAGAAGAAACATAAATAAGGGCAGCTGTTTTACCCCAATTTTCGCCCCTAAGATCCCTTCATCATACCATGTTGATTCACTCACAATAAGATCACACTAGGATTCTTGGTTCCCCTCCCTACTTTGAGTTTTGCTCCTTTTGAGGGATTACCAAGCACCTTGACTTATGTTCCTTTTGGGATCATGAATATTGTTTTGTTTTCTTCATTTAACTAATAAAATGCAATGTTGGTTTGTCTTGCTTATTATCCATGTAGGTAAGGGCGATGAGATTTAACAAGTTATTCCATGAGTTCATGAATTTATTTCCATACCCTAGTCAATATAGCTTGAGAAGTTCAAACCTCACCGTTGAATTGGTTTTGGGAGAATTGGAATGGCAAGGTTGCTTTGGTTCATCACATTTCTTGGTTATTAGATTTGACTCAAAAGTACAAGGGGTTGATTGGAGAAGTTGTCATGTTTGGACAAGGCCTTGTTCCTATTGGTCTCAACATCATATTTCTCTCAAAATTCAAGATATGGAAGTGGTTTTTGTGGTTAATAGTTCTCATTATCATCCTCAACAACTTCTATTCACAAAGCAAGAATATTGCTACAAGAAGTTTGTTCAAACTTGTTAAAGTTCCTCAAGGCATTCTCTTGATCTAGAAGCTAGGGTTTTAAACTTCAAAGGAGTATATCTTTCTCACCTTTTGGTATTTTTGAGTGATTCCAAATACATACTTCTCTTCAAATTGTTATCAACAAATCACTTCAAAAGTTCCAAGGAGTTTTCATGTGGAAGAAACTTGGTGAAGAAGAAAGATTACAAGTCATCTAGATGAATCCACAATTTTACATAAGTAACTTCAATTGATCATAACTTGGTAAATTTTCATCACCTTGAGTCCATTAATTTTCCATAATGATCTTGAAGATGTGAACTTTATGCCTTCTTTTATGTGGAAAGTGGGAAAATGGATGGAGGTTTCCTTAAATATGCAAAAGATTATAGGTCCTTTCATGATTTTTGGCCAACTTCAAAAAGTCATAACTTGCTCAATTTTTGGAGATTTTGAGTGGTTCAAGTTACAAAATGTCATTAAATAGATCTACTTCATTCCATCTTTTTTGGTCAATAGCAAATTCCAAGTGGAAGGCAATGTTTGGATGCAAAAGATTATAGGTCATTTTTGAAGAAGAATTTGAAATATTTCTAAGTATGGAAAGTCAGCCCTCTTAACTTTGACTCAATGTAACTTTAATCTCAAGTAGCCATTTAAATCCATTCTCTTTCCATTACAAAGCTTGTAACCTCGTCTTTCTAAAGCATCAATAATCATGCCCTAAGAGCCCTTGAGTTGGAAATGCCATGGATTTGAATTTGGTAACTTGAAACTGAATTTTCCACAAAGTCAGAATTTTGAAATCCATAATGTGACTTCTAAACACAAGATTTATGGGCATTTTTGATTTAAACTTGGTTAGAAAACTTGCCAGAAGTGACTAGCACCCTAAAATGCAAGATTTGGTTGAGTTTTGATGGAAATGAAGTCACACTTCACTCGTGCTCGACCTTCACTCAATTTCCATCCAAACTTCCTTGTTTCTTCCAATTTTCATTCCCATTCACTTCCCTATAAATAGAGGGTCATCCCCCATTCATTTCTTCAAGCTTTGATAGCCAAAAACACCCTGCCAAAACTTCACACGAACCCATCTTTTTTGAATTCAGTTTCTGAGATTTAACTCCCTTTTCCAAAATTCTTTGCGCATTCATCATCCTTAAGCATCATATAAACTCTCCAGCACTTAAACCAATCAAAATGAGCCATAATTCAAGCTACAGAAGTCCATTTTCAGAGATTCTTCCTTGAAATTTGAAAAGGTAGAATTCTCCACCAGTTGGATCCAAATCAAGCACTAATCTATTCTACTCCTTCTCCTTATTCCAATGCTGCTTACAATTTTTAAATCCATTGAGAATTGAGAGAGAAATCTCAAATTGAAGGTGCTCACTATTTTCTGGGTTTTTGATTTATATCTCTCTCCACACCTTATATAAATTTGGCGCGATGGTGGTGTTAGAATCGTCTTGAAGAGACGAGTTCAATGATACTAGCTTGGGATCCTAATTTTTCCATTTGAAGGATCTCACAAAATCCCCATTGCAGGATGTTTGGAGGTTGAAGACGATGACATGTCTCATCTCAGCCAATGATAGCGTGCCAAACGTTTTAATTTCATTGGTTGCCCTTTTTCTGATCCTATGCGTATCTCACTAAGGTCCATATCAAGCACAACGCGTCTGGTCCACTGGATCAACTTACTAATGCGTTTTGACTATGATCTGATTGGCCACATCTTTTTGGTTTTATTTTATTTTTTGATTTTATATTTTTGTTGATTAAATTTTCAAAAATTCATAACTCTTTTATTTTTTATCCAAAAATTATGAAAAAATTCACAAAAATACTTTGAATTATTTATGATCTCATGACTATTTTTTCACATTTTTACTTTGAAATTTGATATTTTTTTTTGTATTTTTTGAATTATTTGCTTTCTTTTAATTACTTAAAAAATACTTTCTGACATTTTTTAATTCTTAAAATTCATAAATATTATTTTGCATATTTTTGACTTTCTGAAAATTTTATGGAATTTTATATTGAGGTTTACTATTTTTGACCTATTTTCTGTTTGTTTGAGCAATTTTAAATAGTTTAAAAATAGTTTCTGACTTTTAAAAATTACCAAAAATTTTATAAAAATATTTGGACCCATTTCTGATTTTTCTACGGCCTTACTTTTTCTTTCTTGATTAATTTGAACATAGTTGATATTTTTCTACTCTATTTTGATTTTTAAACATTTTTTAAACCCTTTTAATGTATATATTAAATATAATATTATTTTGTGATTATTTTCTGGCTGTCTTGAGTTGATTTTTTGATCATGACTTTATTAACATCATTGGATCTTGGGTGTTGAGTTCAAGTCCACCAAAATGGATGAATGATTTTAATAATAGTTTGATTAAATTTTTGATTCAAAAGTGGTTTATTCATTTTTTTCCATCCCCTCTTCATCTTATCCCTTTTTTATTGCACTAGATGTTGTTGGAGCATGATCTCTGAAACGACCTGGCCGAACCGTCATCTTCTAAGGAAATATCAATGAAATCGCCATCGAACGTCTTTTATCCCGCCGAAAGGGAAAGGTAAACATCGAGAAAACCTGAAGAGGGAGAAATCACGGTCTTTCGACCGAGAGATCGGGTAAGGGAGTCTGTTACGCGAGAGGAAGGTATTAGCACCCCACACGCCCGTAGTACTCTACGGTATCCACTCTTGTTGTCTAATCTAATGGGTGTGGTCAAAACCTATGTCTATGGCTTAAAGCTAAAAAGGGAATGCATGCGAGAGAAAAAGAAGAAAACAATGTAGGGAAAATAAAAGTTGTGCTCGGTTGGGCCCTACCCCAATGCCTACGTATTCCTTTTAAGGAATCAGAGCAGCCGTAGTTCGGCTCATATATTCTGGTTGGTTTGTGTTTTTTAGTTAAGACAATAAAAACAGTCAAGATGGCGAAACATCAAATAAAACAACAAACAAATGAGATGGTAAAACATCAGCTAAATAATAACAAAGTAACATGTCAAAGATGGCGAAACACCAAATGATAAAACATCACACCTAACAATGACATTGAGAGTCAGAGTAGGATAACCAACATGTGCGATGACGAAACATCGACTATAAGATAACAAGGTATCATGGCAAAGATGGCGAAACATCAATAAACCGAATGACAAAACATCACACCTAACAATGATATTGAGAATCAAAGTAGGATAACAAACATGTGCGATGGCGAAACATCGGCTTCAAACAAATATGCAATGGCGAAACATCGGCTAAAAGATAATAAGGTATCATGGAAAAGATGGAGAAACATCAATAAACCAGATGACAAAACATCACACCTAACAATGATATTTAGAATCAAAGTAGGATAACAAACATGTGCAATGGCGAAACATCGGCTTCAAACAAATGTGCGATGGCGAAACATCGGCTAAAAGATAATAAGGTATCATGGGAAAGATGGCGAAACATCAATAAACCAGGTTTAAAAACAAAGCCAAGAGGCGCACAAACAAATAAGATTGATTTATATATTTTACCTTGAAGAAGGGTTTGAGTTTATTAGAAGTGTTTTATGATTTGCCAAGAAAACAAATTTTGTTTTAAGATGCAAAATGCAAAGGAAGGAAAAAACAACTAAGGGAAACTAGCCTAGCACTATCCCTAGTGTTATCATACAATGATTGACCCTAAGGTTGAGGATAAAGGAATATCCTACCCTATGCTAGCATACATGGATTCCTACCTTAATTAACATGTCAAAGGAAGCTTAACAAAACTTATCCTATAGGGAACAGGCAATAAGAGCGAAGTCGTGATCTCAATTTCTAAATTGAGTGACTCATCGATCAACAATTAAAGAAAAAAACAATAAACATCCTATAGGGAACATGCACTGAGAGCGAAGTCGTGATCTCAATTTCTAAATTGAGTGACTCATCGATCAACAATTAAAGAAAAAAAACAATAAACATCCTATGGGGAACATGCACTGAGAGTGAAGTCGTGATCTCAGTTTCTAAATTGAGTGACTCATCGATCAATAATTAAAGAAACAAACATAAACACATGTATCAAACAAAACAGAGGGCCTCCTAACATATATCAGCAACAGAGGTCCCATCATGGAACATAGAACTGTGAAAATAGAAGAAAGGAAATAATGCAATACTAAATGGATGACTGTCCGTAGCAACTGAGCAAGAATAAAAGAAACCCAGAGAACTTCAAGCAAGCTGGCATCAGCAGAAAAATCAAGTCAGAAATTATGCCATCAGGATGTAAGTATTGAGATTTTCAGATATGAATAGATCTCATGGGCAATTTATAGCATTCATAATCACATGTATATATCCTTCATAGACTATCCAATATGCCAAGCACAAGAGTAGTGCCAATATAATAAATTATGTTCCACAAATAAAGTGAAACACAGTAGTCTCAAGTCAAAAATGGAAAACTTTTCTCAGAGTACCTCGCGCATTCAACAACCAAGTTAGTATTCCGATAAATAGAATGATGACTCACATAAGGGATGGATGATGACACCATAATGAAGTGATAAAACATGATAGCAACTATCAAAACATTAGATATGATAGACAAAAGGAAACGTGCATATGCACAATTTGATCAAAAGTTAGAGGAATGTTGCTCCTTTCTATCACTATATTGAATTGACAATTGAATATCAATCAAGGATCATGGGAGATTGAGAAGAATACAATCAAAGACCATGAAGGTCAGTAGCAACCACAATTCAATCACACTCAATTACTTCATCACAGCTCACAAGCATAATAGAAGAGGAATCCCACACAATGCATCAAAGACTTAGATCTCAAGCTAAACATGGAAGAAACTCAAACAAGGACAAAAATGCAAACCCTAGCCAAAAGTCATAAAAAGGTCAAAAATAAAATCAAAAATTCAAATCTTTAAACAATTAAACAGAAATTCACATCTCAAAATGAAATTCCAATCAAAAGTCAGAAAAATATCCAACCAAAATTATATTCAAATATTAGAATTAAAAACCAGCATACATGATTTTTTGTGGAATTTTTGAGTTAAAGGAAATATTAAAATAAAAATCAAAAAAACAATTAAACAATTAAACTATTATTTAATGACAAGAATGCAAACCCTAGCCAAAAGTCATAAAAAGGCCAAAACAAATTATATTCAGACACTATGATTAAAAACAAACTTATATGATTTTTTTGAGGATTTTTTAATTAAAGGAAATATTAAAATAAAAATCAAACAAACAATTAAACAATTAAACAATTATTTAATGACAAAAATGCAAACCCTAGCCAAAAGTCATAAAAAGGTCAAAACAAAATTATATTCAGACACTATGATTAAAAACAAACTTATATGATTTTTTTGAGGATTTTTGAATTAAAGGAAATATTAAAACAAAAATTATGAAGCAAATTTCTAATCAAAAATAGAAAAAAATGCTAAACCAAAATCAGAATCAATTTCTAAATTATTTTATGAGTCCAAAACAATTTTTGTGGAATTTTTAGATCAAAAGAACTATTAAAATAAAAACAATCATTGAACAAACAATTAATTAAACTTATGAATTTTTAAACCAATCAAAACATTTTCAAAAATTCCAATAAAATTACACAAAATACTAGAATTTGTTTTAGACTTGTGATAATTTTTTCAGAATTTTTAAAATTGTTTTGATCAAGAAACAAAAATCAGAAAATCAATTGAAATCAAAATAAAAACTAAAATTCAAAAATTCAAATGGACCATTCAGATGATGACACCTCGTCATCCCTAACCTCCAGCCAAACCAGAAAACGCGCGCGCCCATCAGTGTTGCACCCCAACTTCAGTCCCTCCAAACAAACTCGTTTCTCAACCATTTTTCATCAAATCAAGTGCAAATTAATGCTAACATGGCAAGGAATTAAACACAATTCAAATCACATCAAATAGACAACCATGGATCTAGAAATCTCAGCATGAAAACATCAAAAACTCACCGAAACCTAGAGTTACATAGATCTCAAACAAACATTGTATACCAAATGAAACCTCAAATTGCTTCAGAATCATTCATATAACATCCACAAACAGATATTCATGCTTAATTTCAACAATAAACAGCTACATTTCAAAAATCAAAGTTGAATGAACCTACCTCAATTCAAAATCCGAATGCTTGATTCTCTCACTCCAGATGCGATTATAGGCTTGCTTTAGCTTCCTTAGCACTTGAGGGTGAAGAGCCAAGAAGAAAAACTCCCAATGCACCACTGAAACTTGAGATTTGAAGAAAAGTGCAGCTATGGAAATTCTGAGTTCAGATCTGGAATTTGGAAGTTGTGAGCTCTCTCCCCCGCCTTCAGTGCTTGCTTCTTATTATATATGACATGTAGAGTAGGTTTTTCAAGAGAAATGGGCTTCAAAGTGAGTGCATTGCCCAATTAGAATTTTTTCTATATTGAAAAATGAAATTCTGACCATGCCATCCGCTCGTGCGTTTTTCCCCCTTTCAATTTCTTTTGAGGCCTTTCTTACTCATATTTTGATCCACCAAATCTTGGCCCTTGATTCCTCATGATGAGATCATGCTAGTGTTTTTGCAAATTTGGCAAGTTTTGTCAATTTTTGAGTCATGGTGGTACAACTGCACATGGGGCACGATTTTGCTGCCATTATGGGCTTCCTCAAATCACAAATGAGTCATGGGCCTGATTATAAGTGAAAAGAGTGACTTAAAATGAAGTTCTCAAGTTTTGGCATTTTGCTTACATGGCTAAAGTTCAATAAAATGGGATGAAATTCAAAAGAGCATAACTTGCCAATACTTTTGAATTTGGACACAAATGAGTACAATTTGGAAAGGTATTGAAAAGATATACAATCCCTTAGTTTTGTGTTTTATCAATTGAATCTATTAAGGTCCTCAAAATTTGACATGAAATTCACTAATTTTGGAAAATGACCTAGAATTTTAACTTGAGGCATGAACTTCCAAAGACCATAACTCTTGACTCTTTGCTAATTTATACATGAGACCAAAATGAGATGAAATATCACCCTCTTATCTTTCCAATAATATTTCTTTTGCATTTTTTTGATCAAAGGTGAATAAAACATGAATTTTTGAAGTTAAGTCCTCATTTCCCAAAATTAGAAACTTTTAGGGTTTCTTCATGAACAAGTTTCAACCCAAACCTCAATATTTTTTATCCAATGATCAAAATGGACTTGAAATATGAAAAGTACACCCTTGAATTGATGGTTGTCCAAAAGTTCACTTGGTCAACTTTGACTTTGACTGATTTTGACCAAAATGACCATTTTGCCGCTTTGAATTAATTGGTCCACTTCTCTTCAAAATTGATGGTCAAAACTTCAAACATAATATCTCCCAAATATATAGAGGCCATGTACAAAGTTTAACTTCAAAACTCTCAATAAATCTTGATAAAATCCTAAACCCTAGTTTTGGTTGACACCTTAGGAGACTGATGAATCATCTCCAAAATTTCAAATCCTCTGGGCATCTTGACCAATTTCTTGCACAAAGACTTTTCAAATACCAATGAGATGTTGTAGCTTCCAAATCAAGATTTTTACATTGATCAATAGCCTTGATCAAACAAAACCCTAATTTTGACTGGTGAATCAAAAGAGTGATTCTTCTTATAATCAATCTTAAACTTCAATCCTCTGATGATCCAAAGAGATGGATAAAATATCTTGAGATATGCAATAACTTTTGAGCTTGAAAGATCCAGAGGTTTAGGTGATAAGATTCTACTTGAGCAACTTGTCATTGCAATCAACCTTCAAAGCTTGAGGAAGACTTGATAACCAAAGTATTTTGATCCCATCACAATGTGTGAATGCAATGCAATATGATATTCATGATGAAACATAAGCCTAAATCAAGAGGGTAAATTTTGGGGTGCAACAATCTCTATATCATGTCTCAAAACAAATGGTGCATAAATTTCTATTTACCGGCCTCAAAATAGGTGTGACTTCTATATAAGTCCACTTACGATTGCTTAACATAGCGCTAAATTTAGTCCCGATTCGAATAAATGATCATTCGTGGCCCAAACTTAGGATTGCAAGCCCAAGTATTTTAATTTGATCTCTTTGATCCAATAACCTTTAGATTCATTGTGTGGAGGCTTTGGTTCTACCAATTCTCTAATGGATCTATAACACCTTTGGTCAACGCGAATCACTTAAACATCGTTTATCATTAAATGGTACTTGTGAGAATTCTAAATGGATGATATACTTGACAAAAAGCAAATGCAACTTGTTGTGTGGAGGATTTGGTTCTACCAATCCTATAATGAGTTTCAAATGCAAGTTTCAAGATGGTCATCTAACTAACCACTAATTATTGACTTATTTTACCTTATGCTTTTATTCTTTTTTATGCTTTATGTACTATTTACTTTTAGCATTTACATTTCATGCCATTTTCATCTTTGATCATTTGAGCATTTATTTTCTTGCCATTTTTACTTTGCTCACTTGGGATTTTATTTTCCTTTCTTAAGATACTTAATAATCAACATAAACCCTAAAAAATATTTAATGGTACTTGGACTATTTGGTTACTATCCTTGGCATTATGGAGCATGGAACTTTTTCTTGGACTTAGGATTAGAAACCTTGGCCTATCTTGGAGACCTTGTGATCTTATCTGATTATTTTGTCTGGAGTTCCTGAGGTTTACCTCAAGACATTGGGTTGCTTGTTTGTTTTTGTGTAGGTTTTTGTGATTACACCCTCTGTTTGTAATATGGAATTCACCCGTATACAGCCGTTACTCTGCCCAATTTTTTCTGAAGACTTAATACACTTGAAGTTTGGTTCTCTCAAGAGGTCTAGTATTTTTGCTTACTTGGTTTCAATCCAAATAATGGGAACTCTATCTTGGCTCATAATGTCAAGTATTGGCCTCTTGTTGGTTAGATGGTTCTTATCCCTAGCTTTTACCTTATGCTTTAGGATAGCCTCTTCTTCTCCTTCCATCTTCTTTAATTTCAAAAATCTTCTTCCCCTTTTGAAAACTCTTCTTGTTTTGAAACTTGAACTATTTTCATAATAAACTTGGACTTATGTCCATGCATTTTCAAAACATTTTCATAAATAAACTCCAATCAACTTAATAATACCTTGACATATTTTTTGTGAGAAGACCAAAAGTCAATCAATCTCATTTCAAACCATTTTTCCACTTTGGCTTTTTACCTTTTAAAACTTTTCTTAAAAGATTAAACTCTTGTCAATCCTTGTAGTGATGCAAACAACTATACTTATATAATATGTAATGAAGAGAGATATTTTCCACTTGGGTGTTGAGTGAGGCATTTTTGATTTTGAAATCCAAGCTATATCCTCCACTTTGAGATGATGCAAATTCTCCTTTCTCATGATTGTGGGTAGTAGGTGTGTTTTCCACGCGGACAATGACGATGATGTTTTATCTTATAAAATTAACCAACACATTTGTGTTTCAAATTTTTAAAAGAGGAACTACGTGTACCCTGATCCCCTATTGCATGAAAGGTGGTACGTAGGCACTAAAGGTTCGCAACCGCGGCGGGTGCAAAAATTATAAAATAAATACACTTCTTTCCTCACCTCCACCATCCACTTTTTATATACAACATTTTTTATAGCCAAAATATACAGATTTTACAAAGAGGCTCATGCGCAGTACCGTAGATGTTTAGGATACTAATACCTTCCCTTTGCATAACCAACCCCCTTACCTTGAATCTTTCCCCCCTTTTTTTGGGTTATTGCTTTTCCCATTCCTTTGGAAACAATAAAGCGCGGTGACAATTTTTATTTTGATTTGTATAAAGTCTAGTCAATCCAATGGCTTAGTCTTGACCATTTCTAACGCAACAAACAAATGTCAAATTTCATTTATTAGTTCAAAATAACTACAACATGCCTCTTGGGACAAAATAAATCTCTAAGATAAAAAGACCGAATGCATCCTCTTTGGTGCAATGTAGGCGTTCAAGCTTTGTTCTTCATGTAGTCTCTTTGTAAGCTCCAAGACTCTCTTCTCACTAGAGTAGAATTAAGATTAGAAGGTATCTCGTTCTTCCTTTAGCTGAATCCAACCTTTTTGCAAGTCTTCAAGAGAAGTAGGCATGTCGGGATGGAGGACAGTGTATGGGATATCTCCTTCAACCACAGGTTCCATGATAACTGGTAAGATGGGGGGATAAGGCATCGCAAGCTTCTGAGCATGAGCTCATACCAACCTAAGGTAAGGCTCAAGGGGAATGGAATTCTTGTGTCCCAGCGTCTTACTATCCACTTTGTTTACCATCCTCCAAGCTCGTATAAAGCTCGGACGGTAGCCTTGATCGTCGCTCTCGTAGTCGAATACCACTCCTTGGATGAGCATCTCATGAGGACCATCCCTTTGGGCATAACCAAACTGTTATAAAGCTAAGAAAGGGTTGTAAGTGATACCTCCCCTAATACAAAGCAAAGGGACATTAGGGAATTCCCCACAGCAGTCGATGATAGTAACATTCTCCAAGGATTGAGAACACCAATGAATATCTGAATGTATGAGCGTCATTAACCTATGGGACCACCTCAAACCTTACCCGTTCTTCAACACAGATAGGGGAAGATGCGAAATAAACCATCTCTCCAAGAGAGGAGTGCAACACATGAGGATCCCTCTCTTCCTTATAGTGAGATAGTGGAAAAAGTGTAGGATATCTCCCAACAAAGTAGGCACTGCATTGCGAGACATGAAGATTTTGACAGCATTTACATCTATAAGTTGGTCATGGTTTGGAAACAAAACCATCCCATAGATGAGAAAGGCCAAGATTTCTTCAAAAGCTTGTAAGTCCAAAGAGTTCCAACAATCTTGAGCTTTCTCAAATAAGAACTTGGCTAATAATCCTTTGACACCACCCCTTGTTTCCCAATTAGTCGTGACATTAGATTGTTGCAAGTGTAGTGCTCGGGAAATCTCTTCAGGTTTTGGATCTCTTTTCGTACCGTTGAAAGGTAGTTGATTGAGAATAGGAATCCTCAAGAGTTGAGAGAATTCTTCCATAGTAGGTACAAGCTGATAATCGAGAAAAGTGAAGCAGTGGTGTAGAGGATCAAAGAATTGGAAAAGCACCTTCATCATATTCTCATCAGTGCTAGAGGTAACCAAGTTTAGGAGGCGACCATGTCTTTCGATGAATGAAGAGTTCTCAGGGACCCTTGATGCTAACTCTTTTAGTTGATAAGGAATTCTTACGTGGTTGACTTGGATAGTATTCCTGCGGATAGAAGCCATATCCTACAAAACAGAACAAAGATAAATCCCAATAATCCTTGAAATGGTTAGTGAGAATGAGTATGATGTTATGATGTTTATGATGTTATATACAAATAAGCATATAAAAACAAGACAAACAAGTCCTTAATTTTAGGCTTGCATGGAGTCTTATAGGTAAGTACCCTCTTGAAGTTTTAGTTTGCTCAAACTTGTCCTAGAAATAGTAACCAGGTTCTAAGGGATCTCAATATCACTGATCTTTCTTGTCGGGCATTGTTTCTGTGCAAGCCTCTTTCACGGCGATCGAAATATCCCGAGAAGTCCGATCTCAATGAGCGTAGTATCGAGTATCAACCAACTTCGGATTGCACGAAAGCCGGCTATCTCACTACTTCCTAATTGGACAAGTTGGTCAAGTAAAGGTTCTAAAGTCAGTTAGTGCTTCATGATACCACACAACGGCCCCGTATTCTCCTTGACTATTCAAGGGCTACCGGTACCCACAAATATGTCACACTAACGTAGCTATTGCTTAGGCCATGTCGGTATACCCCGCACAGTTTCCACAATGTATTGCTACTTACCTATAAGGTATCCAAAATCCGGGTAGAGGATTAGAACAAGCCCAAACAAAGAACCAAAATGTAAAGCAAACAAATCAAAAAATGAAAGCAAGTAAAGGTGATCTAGCCCTAAGGTAACCCCACTTTTAAGCCTCTCCCCAGCAGAGTCGCCAATTCTGTGATACGGCGGGAGAACTGACTTGGGATGTTTTGCGCTTGATCGTAAATGTTGCGGTTAGCAAGAGTCACCACCGACTTTTCTTTTATCCAAGAGGAAAGGCTAAAAAGAACAGGAAAGACCTTTGAGATTATTTCTTGAGTTCGAGGGGTAGATTATGAAAAGGGAAGGTATTAGCATCCTTTTCATCCATAGTTATCTATGGGCTCTTAGTTGCTTGCTAGATCACTTGCTTTTGTTTGAAAATGTGCTTTGTGGTGGTTTTGAAAGTATTTTGAAAAGGCGTCTTCGTTTAGGCAAACTTTGTAATAGTTCTCGTTCGTAAGAACATATACAAATTGTTGGACTTTTGGAAATATTTTATGTTTTGAAAGTTTGTTTTTGAAAGTGTTTGTTTTTTTTGAAAATGAGCAAGGATGTTTGTTTTGAAAGTGAGCAAGCAAATAGGAACAATCTACCTACTCAAAAGTCTTTATTCATTTCTTCTTTCCTTTGATATTGCTATCTTACCATTGATTTGGTAAGAAGCCTTATCTTTGGATGTAAAGGGATGGGCGTGGGTAATCGTATAGTCATGATAGCAATGTTGTAAGATGTCTTAGCATTTCTCTTTGAGGGACTAAGATCATTTTGAAAGGAAACATTTGTAGCGTCATCGAGGGACTATGATCTTGTATTTTTTATTGTTTTTGCTAAGACATCCCACATGCATAACATGAGCATTTTTATAAGGCAACAAAGTGGAATTACCCTAAGGGTGCATGTGTGCAGGTGTGTTTGATTTACATGCATTGTTTATCTTGAATTAGGGTTTACTAATTGTTAATTTTAGTCTTGCCATACAAACCCTAATTACTAACATTTATATGAAAGCGATAAATTGCGGAAAGTAAAATTACTACGCTATTACATCATTAGGGGAGGGGGTATACAAATTTACAAATGGGGATTGCAAGAAAATTAAACCTAATTATCTATTACAACCATATTGAATAATATACAAGAATTGAAAATATAATGTACAAGAAGATAAATGGAAAATAAATTATTTTTGTTTGGTTTTTTTTTTGTGAAAGGGTTTAGTCTTTCCCTAATTAAGAAAATGATTAATTAAAATTAAATAAAATTAAACCTAAACTAATTAAGAAAAGAAATTAAGTTTGAAGCATTTTTAGGGATTTTTATGAAAGGGTTTAAACTTAACAAAAATAATATGAAAATTAATTAATTAAAAGAAACTTAAGTTCTAAGTTAATTTTAATTCAAAAGAAAATAAAATAAACTTGAGTCTAATTATTATTTAAATTTAAAAAGAAAAGAAATTAAATTTGCTAAGAAAATGTTTTTTAATCTTTTGTCTTTATAAAGAAAATGAAATAAATAAGTGTGAAAATAATACATAAAAATATTTTTGGATTTTTTATTAATAATAATAATAATAATAATAATAATAATAATAATAATAATAATAATAATAATAATAATAATAATAATAATAATAAAGAAAACTGAAATAAAATAAAATAAGAAACGAAATTAAATAAAATTAAAATAAAAAAAGTTTGGGCCATGTCTGTGAAAGTGAAGGCAGGGGTTAGAAGTTAGAACAAAAAAAAGACAAAGCCCAATGATGGAGGCCCAGGCACTGGTTGTGGCAAAAAAAGAAGGAAAATGCTGAAAAAACGAAACAAAAGGTAGCGCTGGGTCTTGAACCCATGACCCTTACCATACACGTGCGCTACCTTTGCCACTGGGGTGGCTGTACATCTGTTAACATAAGCGAAACAAATAATACATAACATAAACTCAGTCCTGAAAATGACTTCATCTTCATCCTCCAGCCATAGTTCCTGTAACTTGCTCATTTCTCAACAAAAATGAAAGATGCAAACATGAAAATTGCTCCATTTTTCCATACGAATCCAACCATTTAAATATCATAAGCTATAAATCAAAGATGAATGAGAATTTCTAAAAGTACCAAATTCTGACCTAACTTTTTTCAGAGATTCAAACCTAAAATTCTCTAAGCTCAATCAATATAAATGAAATCTATGGACATGTACAGTTTCAGAGCAATGATATCTATATTTTATCTTCACAAATGCAAGCTTAACAATGCCTAAATGAAAAGATAGAAGTTCAGAAAAGATACCTCAAAAGTTAAAATTGTGAAATGAAAATGAGCTTGATTCAAGGTGCTGCAATGATCAGGTTAGCTTCCTCAAGTTCCCAGGAAGCTAATGCAATGATTAGCTTGAGCAATGGATGGCTGGAATGACCTGGAGAAGTCAACTTGCAGAGCTCTGTTTTTGGTTATGGAAGATGATGGAGATGGAGTTACAGTTATGAAACAGGGACAAGGATGGACTATACTTGATGTATAGAAGCTTTGTGATTGATTAGGAAGGAAAACACACGAGGGAATTGTGAGTTATAAGTTCAAAGTCAGAATGTGCACATAAATGGAGTTTTGATGCAAGTTCTGATTTGAGGGAGTTTGGGAGAGTTTCAGGGTGCTTAAGCTCGTGTCTTATCTCAAAAATAGTGCCTCTATTTATAAGCAACAAGGTTTGAGACTTGTAGTTGATCAGAATTCAAAATTAAATGCTTAAGCTCAACATGTGATTTTCTTGAAAAATCAAGTTTCAATGCTTTGTACTTGCTATTGTAGAGTGGTTATGCTTTAAACAAACTTTCTTCTGACTTTGTAGATGGAGTGTGATCAGAGGGAACAAGTGAGAGGCTCAAGAATTGACTTTGTGCATAAAGCTTGCTTTTCAAGAATGGCAATGTTAGCTTTCTTCCCAAAATGGAAAATGGACTTGGACAATGCTTAAACCACTTGGATTAAAGCTCAAAAGTTTGTGTAGTCTATTAATTATGGATATATACACAAGTTAGAGGACCTGCAAAGCAATATTATGCATCCTAACATTGATATTGGATTATGTGTTTATCAAGAAATGGCTTGTAATTCAAGTTTGAAACCCTAACTTCTTGCCTTCGTTTCTCTTAGCTCAAGAATGATCTCAATGAGTTCTTTGACATTTTGGAAAGCTTGTAAAATCCTATACAGCCTCTATGTTGGAAAATTTTTGAATATTCATCTTGGAACTATGTGAAAAATTGTCATGAAGTTAGGTCAAAATCCTGCCTAAACTAGGGCAAAATTTCACTAAGTTTTCAACTTTCATGAACATGTCTTCTCAAAATCCTAACTTGAAATCCAAGAATTTCTAGAAAAAGTTTTGTTGTACAATGTTTTAGATCTCATTTATATCTACAACTTTCATTTTGGAAGTTTCCTTTGAATCATCTTGCATCATGGTGTAAATTTGGCATAAAGTTATGAAAAAACATGAATTTTCAACACTTAGAAAAATTCTAAGTCTTGGAAATTTTGACTTTTCAAAATGAAATCTTGACTTTTTGATTTCTTGATGAACTAGTTTCATATTTTGACATGTCTTGATGAATTGTAACATTTGAAACTTGATTTTGATCAAAAAGTCAAAGTTTGACTTTTCAGTGTAAAGTTGACTTTTCATCAATTGACTGAAATTCAACTATCAACCAATTGATCTTGAGAAATGTTTTGAGCCATGCCATTAGATCAAAATGTTTCATTTGAATCCTTGAGATCATGCCTTGAACCAATAAGTCATTTGTTAGGTCAAAAATCTGAAATTGAACCTTCCCAGTCAAAACCCTAATTTTGACCATTTTGCCCTTTTGATGATCTAATCAAATTTCTTGAGGAATTGTGATCCAAATTTGATCAAATGACATATATGAGTTAATGATGTTGATATGGATCGAAATTTATGAGGTTTGACTATAAATTGACCATAGTTGACTTTTTGCCCAATACAGTTGATTTTAGGTCAACTGATCAATTGATTGAGAAAAAATGTGATCCAAGACTTAAAACTTGACATGAGCAATCTTGAGGGTCCAAAATTATCCATTAAAGTCATATGGGGCATTAAAATTCCATTTGTCCTTGTGAAAACTCAAACCCTAATTTGAGTCATCAATGTTGAGGAGGTGTCTTGAGCTGATCAAACTTTGTGTAGTCTTGAACCAATGGAGATTTTGTGAGAGATTACTTGAGAAATGAGAGGACAAATTTTGAGTTACCACACCATGCAACGCAAAATGAAGCATCTCATGCCAATCTTTATAAGTGACAACCATTTTCTGGATAATCTTCTTGATGTTCTTATTAGTAGCTTCAACAGCCCCATTCATCTTTAGCTTGTAAGGAGATGAATTATTATGGACAATCTTGAATTCTTCGCAAAGTTCTGTCATCATCTTATTATTCAGATTTGAGTCGTTGTCAGTGATAATCATGCTTGGCATACCATACCGACATATGAGATTGTTTTTGATGAAGCGCACTGCCACATGCTTAGTGACATTAGCATATGAAGCTGCTTCCACCCATTTGGTGAAGTAGTTAATTTCCACTAAGATGAAACGATGTACATTCGATGCTTTGAGTTCGATCATTCCAATCATGTCAATACCCCACATAGAGAAGGGCCATGGGGAAGAAATAACATTGAGAAGTGTTGGAGGCAAATGGATTTTGTCAGCATAAATTTGGCATTTATGGCACTCCTTTGCAAATTTGTAACTGTCAGATTCCATTGTTAGCCAATAATAACCTACTCTAAGCATCCTTTTCTCCATAGAATGTTCGCTGGCATGAGTACCAAAGGAACCTTCATGGACTTCATGCATCAACATGTCTGTTTCGTGTCTATCCACACATCTGGGCAAGACCATGTCATAATTTCTTTTATACAACACATCTTCATTAAGGAAAAAGCTACCTGCCAACCTTCTCAATGTCTTTCTATCTTTATTCGATGCACCATCCGGGTATTCCTGAGTTTGGAGAAAATGCTTGATATCATAATACCAAGGCTTTTCATCTACTGTTTCCTCCGCCGCAAACACATAAGCCGGTCTATCCAAATGTCGCCCTATGATACGAGGCATATCATTCCAAGTATTCACTTGATACATAGAAGCCAGAGTTGCCAAAGCATCCGCCGTCTGACTTTCATCTCTGGGAATATGATGGAATTCAACTTTGTTAAAGAAGGGTAATAATCTTCTAACATAGTCTTTGTAAGGGATCAATCTAGGGTGACGAGTATCCCATTCTCCTTTAATATGGTTAACTACCAAAGCTGAATCACCATATACATCTAGAAATTTGATTCTGAGATCAATGGCTTCCTCGAGACCCATGATACAAGCCTCATACTCCACCATATTATTGGTACAATCAAATGTCAGCCTTGCAGTAAAAGGAATGTGTGATCCATGTGGAATGATAATCACAGCGCCAATTCCTTTTCCATAAGCATTCACAACTCCATCAAATACCATACCCCACCGGGATTCAGGATCAGGACCTTCCCCAGGAAAAGGTTCATCATAATCTTCCGCTTTCAAAAACATAACATCCTCATCAGGGAAATCATATTTAACAGACTGATAATCATCTACCGGTTGGTGAGCAAGATAATCCACCAACACGCTTCTTTTTATAGCCTTCTGAGTACGATATTCAATATCATATTCAGACAACAACATCTGACAACGGGCAATTCTTCCAGTAAGAGCAGGCTTTTCAAAAATATACTTGATTGGATCTATTTTGGAAATCAACCAAGTGATGTGATTCAACATATATTGCCGCAACCGCTTTGCCGCCCAGGCCAGAGCACAACATGTCTTTTCCGGCATAGAATACTGTGACTCACAGTCAGTAAACTTCTTGCTGAGATAATAAATGGAATATTCCTTCTTCCTTGTTTCATCTTGTTGTCCCAAAATACAACCCATAGAATTATCTAACATTGTCAGATACATGATCAATGGTCTTCATTCAACGGGAGGGATTAAGATAGGAGGTTCAAGAAGATACTCTTTAATACTTTCAAATGCCCTTTGGCAATCATCTGTCCACACACAACCCTGATCTTTCTTTAACAACTTAAAGATCGGTTCACACGTTACAGTCATGTGGGAAATGAATCTGGAAATGTAATTCAACTGCCCAAGGAAGACTCTAACTTTCTTTTCAGTTCTTGGCGCAGGATTTTCTTGAATTGCTTTGACTTTATTAGGGTCAACTTCAATTCCTTTTTGGCTGACAATGAAACCTAGCAATTTCCCTGATCGGACACCGATGGTGCATTTGTTTGGATTCAAACGGAGACGATACTTCCTCAAATGCTGAAACAGATTCAATAAATCTTCTACATGCCCTTCTTTGGTCTGTGATTTGGAAATCATGTCATCAACATATACCTCAATTTCTTTGTGCATCAGATCATGGAATAGGGTTGTCATAGCCCTCTGGTACGTTGCACCAGCGTTCTTCAACCCGAAGGGCATCACTCTGTAACAGAATGTTCCCCAAGGTGTGTTAAATGTTGTTTTTTCAATGTCCCCAGGAGCCATTCTTATTTTATTATATCCGGATCCGTCCATATGCGACAATGGAAAATCATCTTTTGGACTAGCTTTATTTAAATCTCTATAATCAACGTACATGCGAACTTTTTCGTCTTTCTTTGGTACTGGGACAATATTGGAAATCCACTGAGGGTACACTGATGTCACAAGAAAACTGGCATTAATCTGTTTTAAAACTTCTTCTTAATTTTCACTGCCATATAAGGGTGAGTTATTCACAATTTTTGCTTGACTGGCGGGCACTATGGCTTCAATGGCAAATGATGCTCCACGATATCAGTATCTAGACCGTGCATGTCTTGGTAAGACCAAGCAAAGATGTCCACATACTCTTTCAATAATTCAGTCAACCTTCTCTTTACATCGGGGTGTAGTAATTCTCTAATCTTGACCTCCTTTGGCTCTTCCTATGAACCAAAATTGATGGTCTCCAATGGCTCTTTATACGGCTGAATTACACTTTCCTCACGCTCGAGCAACCATGAAACCTCATCTGGAATGCCATCATATTCTTCTTCTTTGGCCCCATACACAGGATATTCAAAGTGGGGAAAGTGTGCAAGGTCATTGTATTCAACGAGTTTATTAATTAATATGCACATATGTTTTATGATTGCTTTTAGAAACTGACACATATATCAAGTGATTATGCATATTTATTTACATCTATTATTTATTCAAAAAAAAAGGGTTTTTTCTTATTACCATTTTCCAAGAAAAAGTAGAAAATAAAAACACGATATGAGAGTCAAAGACAACTTTTATTTATGATTTTAATGAGCAAAGCAAACAGATAAGCCCATACAATATTAACTTTCACCTTGGGCAGAGTGAAAGCTTTTTTTGAAAAAATAGACAAAAACAAATTACTTTGAGACATTAATGCAAGAGGGAATATCAATAGTGACCCGGTTTTGGACTCTGACTCCAGGCGTCACATAATTCAACATTTCCCGCTCTTCTTCATCCTCCACAATAAAATTAATTCCAGAAATAGTTGGATGGAGGTACCCTCCGCTGTGGAAAATATCCTGATAATTGCTCAAAGTAAAATTTGACTTCAGGGTCTCAACTTTGTCATTCTTCACTAAGAATCCTAAACCAACCATGTTCTTGTTCACCGACAAATCAACAATCTGCCCCCATACTTTACTTGGGCTATTACACATAACCTGCTGAGCATCTTTGACTGAAGCCATAGAATTATCATTCTCTCTCACGTTATTAACGAACAAAGCTTGGAACTACGTTCCAACATCAGCTTCATCTGCTTCTACAACACTGAAAGATGATAGATGAGAAATCAGCAATGCTTGCTCTCCATTTATAATAACCACTTTTCCTTCACGCACGAACTTTAGCTTTTGGGGTAGAGTTGAAGTGACAGCCCCTGCCTCATGTATCCATGGCTGTCCCAGTAAACAGATGTATACGGGCACAATATCCATGACTTAGAAAATGATCTGGAAAGGGTGTGGGCATATATGGATAGGCAGATCCACTTCCCCAATAACTGACTTCCTTGATCCATTGAAAGCTTTACAATAATACCACTTGGGAGCATGGGAGCCCCTTGATATTTCAGTTTAATTAGCATGCTCTTTGGTATAACATTTAAGGCGGACCTATTATTAATCCGCACATTTCACAACGAATCATTTCTACAGTTCATGGATATGTGGAGGGCTAGATTGTGATTCCTCCCTTCGTCAGGTAATTCATCATCGCAAAAGCTTAGGTTATTACAAGATGTAATATTACCTACCATAATAGTGAATTGATCTAACATCATATCACACTCCACAAAGGCTTGGTCCAACACCCACATTAAAGATTCTCAATGGGCAGTAGAATTCATCCGCAATGCTAGGATATATATATCTTTGAAGTAGTCTGCAATAGCTAATCTACAATTCTGTAGTCGCTCATTTTGATAATCTTAAAAATATCATCCACATCTTTCTCCACGGTAGCACCACTAGACTCCCCTACGACTTTCTTATTCTCATCACTTTCCACAACTTTCTTACTAGCATTATCATTTCCCCGAACAACCGGGACAAATACACGACCATTGCGGGTCACCCTACCAATCTCAACAATATTCTCGATGCTAGATAACGGCTGTATGGGAACTTCCACACCATCCTCTAAAATAGTAGCATTGTACTTGTACGGTACAACTTTGTCTAATTTGTAAGGAACAGGTCCTGGCAATAAAATCACCACTGGGGCAACAACTGACTTACTACAGTGTTCAATCTCAATGGGGCAAAATCATTAAAACAAAGGCATAATTACGTTCACACCTTCTACAAAAAATTTGGGTATCAAAGAATCATCGATGGAGAACATATCATCATCTGAGGAAAAGAATTCATCTGTCGAAGCATATTCATCATCTGATTCATCTTCATCCAAGCAAACTTAAATCTTGTTAACCTCATCGTAATCATCTCTTTGGATTAAAACTTTGATAGTTCCATTATCCAATAACAACTGAATACCTCTTCTTACAATGGAATATCCTTGGGAATCCTTGCAGCAAACCCGACAATATCCATAGTAGTGCTCTACCTGACCAGCCATGTGGCAAAAGGTAGCGTGCAACTGCACGAGATCATCATTCATATGGTCCACATCAAAGATCCAGAATTCTCCAGGACATCCAAGAACATGTTCACTTCCTCCTCATATTCTTCTCTAGGTCTGATTATATGGATGAGGCCCTCATCTAACATCTCCTGCAAATTAACCTTTATCTTATTGCAACCTTGTATATCAATACTACTGATACCATAACCATCATGGTCATGAGTATAGTAACTAAACTCGTAAAAGTCTGCATGCATCTTTACCAAGTCTCCTCTGACCAAGTTAATATCATAAATGCGGAAGTCCCCTAGATAACCTGCAACCACGTTAACACCATTCGTTCCTCCATGCTTTGGCAGAGGATAATCTTTGACATTAGGACTGGATTCTTTGAAGATAAAAGGCTAGATCTCACCATTTTCTGTACCTCAGACTTCATAGGATAACAATTTTCCACATTATTCCCTGGTGCACCCAGATGGAAAGCACGCGTCTGATATGCCTTGTAGTACCAAGGCAATGGTGATGGTATAGCCGGAGGTAGCCTAGTCTAGACCAACTTTTTCTGGATCAATGCTGGGAGTAACTCTGCATAACTCATGTGGATAGAGTAAAAAGTCTCTCTCCTTTGATTTTGCCCTTGATTTCCTTGAGGGGATGGTCTTTGATAAGCGACTGTAGTCAGAGTTGTATTAACAACTGGAATTACTGAGGAAATCTATTGATGGAACTGATGTTTTCTTCTAAGAGGATTAACCCTTCTCTCTTGAATAACAACATTTGTCTCTCCTTCTTTGTTTTTAGCAAACCCGTATGATGGTTTCTTCACATTGCCAGAATTTTCACTTTTTGTCAGACGACCTTCTCTTACAGCTTCTTACAAACGGACGCCCAATCCCACCATCTCGTTAAATTCACTGAGTGCACTCGCTACCATTCTTTCATAATAGAATGCACCTAGTGGCTTCAGAAAAATCTTTGTCATCTCTTTTTCTTCCATTGGAGGAATCACCTGGGCGGCTACTTGATGCCATCTCTGTGCATATTCTTTAAATGACTCCTTGTCCTTCTGGACCATGGCCCTAAGTTGATCACGGTCAAGCGCCATGTCCACATTGTATTTGTACTATTGATAAACGCTTCACCCAAGTCATTGAAATTATGAATGTTGGCACTGTCCAGGCTCATGTACCATTTAAATGTTGCACCGGTTCAATTGTCTTGAAAGAAATGAATTAACAGGCGTTGATCATCTGTATGAGTAGACATTCTCCTCACATACATTACTAAGTGAGAATAAGGGTAAGTGTCTCCCTTGTACTTTTCGAACTCTGGTACTTTGAACTTTGCAGGTATTTTCACATTTGGAACTAAACACATATCATTCACATTCAGCCCAAACAGTTCTTTTCCTCTGAGGGCCTTGACCTCTTTTTGCATCCTATCAAACTGATCCTGAAAATCGTCTATTCGATCATAGACACCCAAGATTTCACTTGGTGGAGGAATAGAGCGATACAGTTATTCATTAGTAAATGGTACCACATTCATCGAGGGAGGTGCCACATAGTGAATCTCATTTCTAGCAGCAGGAGTAATATGCAGTATAGGAGGTGCAGAAGCAGCAGCAACATGAGCATGTGGAGAAGCTTGAGCATCCTGATTGTAACCTTCGGGTATAAAGTTCTCTAGAATTCCCCAAGGATAACCTTGAGGCAAACGATTCTGAACAACAGCAGTTGGAGTAGTAGAAACAAGAACATTCGGAGCTTCGGTAGTAACTGTTGTTTGTTGAGGCTGAGCAAGTGGTGGCTGATTCTGAGCAGCCACCAAAGATTCCACTAGAGCAGTGAGATTGGCCATACCGGCCTTTAGAGCAGAAACTTCTTCGCGCAGCTCGCGATTCTCTTGTTCTAGATTGTCCATCTTTCTTCTAAAATTAGCTCGAGTATTATACTGATGAGACAGCTTACTGAACAAAGTAAAGAAGCTCAGTAAGACACTTGGTTATGCTTAAAAATGCAAGAAGTATGTACAATATGATACATGATATGCAACGCATATGATTTATTTGATTATTAATATTTCAAGGAACTCAAAGATTTATAGACAATTTTGCAAATATCAAAGTACTAACACATTTGAAATACTGAAAATCTCATTATAATAACCTCAAAGCGGATTTCACTTTTTAGTACAAATTTCAATAATCCCAAGTACAAGATGAAGATAATGTCTAAAAACCCTAAGAAAGAAAATCTGAAGGAGATCACTCTACACGCTGAAACTTCCATATGAGTCTTGTAATCCAAGCCTTCAACCTCTAGTTCTCTTATGCATACTTGTTGGCGACCTCTTTCCAATCATCAGAGCCGGGAAGTGAGCAACTAATGTCTGACTGAGGCTTAGAGGAAAATAAATCCTCTTACCTCTCCATCATCTCTACAACACGAATCTCAATAATCTTGATCAAATCGTCTTTCTCCTTTAGGTCTGCTCGGTAGGACACCTCTAGAGTCTGGCACTTATTCTTCCATGCTTCCTTTTCCTGCTGCATCCTGACTAATGCAAGCTGAAGTTCTTCCACATCTTATAACAAGGGAGGAATGGTTTTCACAAACATGTCAGGCATGGGTGCTTCCCGAGAATACGACATCTTCAATTGGATGGCTCTTGCTTGTATCCACTATAGAAAAGGCTCCAAAGAAACATTCCTTTTGGTCCAAGGTCCTTCCTACTTTTCCTGTGAATATGACGCCAAGCCTTCACAATCTCCTATTTAGCTTCCTTATGAACCTTTCCCTCTTTAAGAAAGAAACTACTCAAATGAATACTATTTGGCTTATCCCTCATCGGATATACAAGTTGTCTCCGTGCAAGAACATGGTTGTAGTTAATTCCTCCCTTTGTACCAAGAAGAGGTACATTGGGAAAACTACCACAACTATCAACAATCTCTACATCATGGTAAGCCTGGTGATACCAAATAACATCTAAATGAGTGAGGGCCATAATCTTTGGAGCCCAACGATGTTCCTTCTTGACATCCCAGAAAGCATCAGACCTAGGTAAGTGAGAAATAAACCACTGATACAACAAAGGCGTGCAACAAATTATCATCCCTCCATGGTAAGAATCCAGAAGATAAATAGAATAATAAGCATCACCCAATAATGTAGGGACTGGGTTCCCAATCATAAAGATCCTAATAGCATTGATATCCACAATTTTGTCGATATTAGGGAATAAGAACAATCCATAAGCAAGTATAGAAAATATGGCTTCAAAAGCAACCGTACTCTTCATTCTGGAAAAATAGCGAGCTTTCTCCAATAAGAACTGAGCTAATAATCCTATAATCCCTCCTTTGGTAGTCATGTGGGCTTCAACCTAAGACTTCCCCAAATGGATCAAAGCATCAATCTCATGAACTTTTGGCTCCCCCTCCAAACCAATAAAAGGAACACGATCGGTGATAAGTAAACCCAGCAGATAAGAATACTCCTCTAATGTAGGCATCAACTGATAATCAGGGAAAATAAAGCATCGATACACCAGATCATAGAACTGGACCAAAGTCGAGAGAAGACCCTCCTTCATCCTGAGCTTCATAAGATAAAAGATGGACCCATACTTCCTCCGAAAATCTGTAGAACTCTTGATCTTAGGTATCAGACTCATCAACTCATCTATCTTGAGATCTTTGAAATTGTACTTCTTAATCTTTTTTTTCCAAAATACATAGTCAAAAAGTACCTGAGATATTCACAAAGAGTCAACTTTAAGTCCCTTGAAACAAAATGTTTTAAAGGATGCTCATGGGTGCAAGAATGCATGATGCAACAATCACACACAAGATCACAAACATAGGGTTCATCGGTTCAATGTCACAAGCATGAAGTCGAAGGTACTACCCACAAGGTATGGTCTAAAAGTTTATCACCTGTCGAACAAGGTTCTAAGATGTTCCCAGAGTCTACATCCTTCCTTCGGATATTACTAACTTCTCGATTAACTCGGTAATTAGAAATATTCTCTAGAAAAACTCGTCTGAGCGTAGTATCGTGTGCCAACTATTTCTGGATTACTCTGTCATAGCTTCCGCACTACACCTAAAAGGCCAAGATGGGTTAAAGCTTCTACGGTCCTCAGTTTCAGCAAACTCCCAGATCGAAAGCAGCATGTCTTCCAAATTACTCAGTAAACGACACCACAGTCAAAGGGGCCTCCACTGAGTGGGGGATCTCATGCCTGAATTTTTTGGGATTACTCCCTCAAAGTTAACATGACTATACCGTCTGTCCTATCTTAAGTTTGGCCAAGTCCGGGCATAGAACTTATGAGAAATCACCAAGCACTCTGAAAACCAAGAAAATCTAGACAAACATATATACAACATATAAGATACAACACATAATAGCACATATTCAGATAAACAAAGATAGGCTCAACCCACTTTGGAATGGACCACTAAGAGGTCAATCTATCCCCAGTGAAGTCGTCATTTTTATGTAGCGGTAGAAATGTTGAGAATAAGCCATTGGATTGACTTGACTCGCACAGGTTAAAATAAAAATCGGCATTGCGCTTTATTGTTTCCAAAGGAATGGAAAAAGAAAGAATAACCCAAAAAAAGGGGAGAGAATCTAAGTTCGGGGGTTGGTTATGCAAAGGGAAGGTATTAGCACCCTAAACATTTACGGTATTATATAGGAACCTCTTTGTAAATCTGTGTATTTTGTCTATAAATGTGTATAAAATAATAGATGGTGGAGATGAGAAAAGAAGTATTTTTTAATAATTTTTGCACCCGCCGCGTTTGCGAACCTTTAGTGTCTACGTACCACCTTCTGTGAAATAGGGGATCAGGGTACTCGTAGTTCATCTTTAAAAATTTTAAAACACAATTGTGTTGGTTAAATTTTAATAGACGAGATGCCATCGTCATTATCCGAGTGGAAAACATACTTACTACCCACAATTATGAGAAAGGAGAATTTACATCACCTCAAAGTGGAGGATATGGCTTGGATTTTAAAATTAACAAAGCCTCACTCAACACCCAAATGGAAAATATCTACCTTCACTATATAATGTAGAAGTATAGTTATTTGCATTACTACAAGGATTGACAAGAGTCTAATCTTTTGAGAAAATTTTAAGGTAAAAAGCCAAAATTGCAAAATGGTTTGAATGAGATTGATTGACTTTTAATCTTATCACAAAAAAAATGTCCACGTATTATTAAATTGATTAAAGCTTAATTAAGAATTTTTTTTGAAAATGCATGGACATAAGTCCAAATTTATTATGAAAGTGGTTCAAGTTTTGAAACAAGAAGAGTTTTCAAAAGGAGGGAGAAGATTTTTGAAATTAAAGAAGATGGGAGGAGATGAAGGGACTATCCTAAAGCATAAGGTAAAAGCTAGGGAAAAGAATCATCTAACCAACAAGAAGCCAACACTTGACACGATGAGTCAATGAAGAATTCTTATCCTTTGGATTTGAAACCAAAAAAGCAAATATAATAAACCTCTTAAGGAAACCAAGCTTCAATTGCATTAAGTCTTCACAAAAATTGGGCAGAGTAACTGTTGTATATAGATGAATTCCCGGTCTCAGATAAAGCATGCAATCACAATAACCTGCACACAAAGAAAACACACAAACAACCCAATGTCTTGGGGGTAAACCCCAAGAACTCCAGACAAAATAACAGTTGAGGTCACAAGGTCTCAAAGTAGGTCACAACTTCTAATCTTAAGTCCAAGAAATCCATAATCTCTATAATGCCAAGGATAGTAACCAAGTAGTCCAAGTAACAGTATATTTTTTTATGGTTCAAGTTTATTATTAGGTATCTTCAAAAAGAAAATGAAAGCTCAAATGAGCAAAAATAAAAATGACATAAAAGTAAATTCTCAAATGAGCAAAGATGAAAATAGCAAGAAATCTAAATGCCAAAATAAATGTGCTTAAAGTAAAAGCATAAAATAAAAGCATAAAATAAAAGCATAAAATAAAGTCAATTGTTAATGAGTTATAAATTAGAGGTTAGTTGAATGACCATCTTAAAACTTGCATTTGAAAACTCATTAGAAGATTGATAAAATCAAAGCCTCTCAATAACAAGTTTCATTTGCTTTTTGTCAAGTATATCATTCATTTCAAAATCTCAAGGCAACAATAAATGATCAACGATGTTTAAGTGATCCAATTTGACAAAAGTTGATGAATATTCATTAGAGGATTGATAGGATCAAAGCCTCCTAATAATAAATCTCAAGGTTATTGGATCAAAGGGTTCAAATTAACATACTTGAGCTTACAAACATGGGTTTGGGCTACAAATGATCATTTTCTTAAATCGGGACAAAATTTAGCGCTATGTTAAGCAATCATAAGTGGACTTATATAGAAGTCACACCTATTTTGAGAACCGTCAATAGCAATCTATGTACCATATGTTTTGAGAAATGATATGGAAATCATTCTCCAATAACATTTAGTACAAGAAGAAGGGGATAAGATAAAGAGGGATGGAGTAAGAATTAAACCATATTTGAACAAAAAATTTAATCAAGCTATTATTAAAATCATTCATCCATTTTTTGTGGAGTTAAACTCAACACCATGGATCCAATGATGTTACTAAAGCTCATGATCAAAATCTCATAGTCCAAGATTAGTCAGAATATATACAAGATAAAATATATTTAAAAAATAAATAAATAAAAATGTTTAAAAAAAGGTTAAAAATGGGAATAAAAGTATAAAATAGCAACTATATTCAAAACATCCAAGAAAAATCAAACAAGACTATAGAAAAATCAGAAATGAGCTCAAATATTTATATAAAATTTTTGGTAATTTTTTAAAGTCAAAAACTATTTTTAAAATTAAAAGAAATAGGCAAAACAAACCAAAAATTTTGAAAAATAGTAAAGTCAGAAATAAAAATAAAATGCGGTCACCAATATTTGTCAAAAGGTCATTGGATCCTTCCATATTTTTTTTCAGAATTTAAAAATTAAGAAATGTATTTTTAAACATTTAAAACAATTCAAATAAACTGAAAAATATCAGAACACAAATATTCAAAAGTATTTTTCATAATTTTTTTCAGATTTTTTGAAGTTAAAATGAATTTTCTATGATATTTTGAAGTTTAAAACAATTTAAATATAGAAATCAGAAATAAAAATAAAATTAAAAAAATGTGGACCAATGGATGAGAGTCAAAACATGTTAGTAAGTTAATCCAATGAATCAAACGCGTTGTTCATATCATGGTCTTTAGTGAATAAAGCATGGAATCAATTATTTAAATCAGATTTGAAAAAAATGTGTGGCACGCCTTCATTGGTTGATAGATGACACGTTGGTCATCTTCAACCTCCAGCCAACGAATCTGCAGGTTTCAGAAACTGTAAAATTAGGACACGAGACCGGTGTTATTCGCTTCGTCTCTTTAAGACGATTCCAATGGTACCTTCGCGAAAAATTTATATAAATTGTAGCTTACTCGTTTTTGAAAAGAAGTTCTGAAAAGGGATTTGAAATTTCATGGCCAAAACGTACTTCCAGTTGAAAACAAGTGTTGCGACTAGAATCAGGATGATGAGAGCTTCATAACAGTATCAAAGTTTGAGAGAATTGGTGAAGGAATTTACCTATTGAAGTTAAGTTGCAGGGCTCTGAAACTGAACTTGGCTAGCACGATTTAGGAAGTCTTAGAGCTTAATTCTTCTTTTGTTAGCTTCAGTGAGGTTCAAGGAAGGTGAATTGACAAAGATAAATGATTGAGAAAGGTTGTAAGAGAAAATTCAAAGTTGCAGAAAGTTGAGTTCAAGAGGAATTTTGGCAGGGTGATTCTGGCTCTCTAAGCTTGAGAAAATGAATAAGGTATGATCCTCTATTTATAGGGAAGCTGATTGAATTCTCATGCGTGTGGAATGATGAAATTTGGAGGGAAATCGTGTGAAGTTGCAAACAAGAAAAGTGCGACTTCTAATTTGATCAAAACTCATCCAAACCTTGCATTTTAATATGCTAATCACTTCTGGAGGTTCACTAAACATGTTTAGAAGCAAAAGCATGCAGAAAAAATGTGTTTGGAAGCTAAATCAAGGATTTCAAATTCTGACTTTTGAAGAAACTTCAGTTTCAAGTTACCAAGTTCAAATCAATGGCATTCTCAGTTCAAGGAGTCTTAAGACATGATTCTTGAAGCTTTATAAAGATGATATCACAAGCTTTACAATGTTAAAAGAATGGAATGAAATGGATGCTTGAGCTTAAAATTGTGATGAGTCAATGTTGAGAAAAAGAGGTTGACTTTTGTACTTAGAAAAATTCTAAGTTTTTCTTCAAAAAAATGACTTATAATGTCTTGCATCCAAACATGGTATTCCATTTGAAATTTGATCTTGACCAAAAAAGATGGCATGAATTTGATCTCTTTAATGAAATTTTGAGACTTGAACCATTTAAAATATCCAAAAAATGAGAAGGTTATGACATGTTGAAGTTGGCAAAAATTCATAAAATGACATATAATCTTTTGTATCCTTAGGGCATCTTCCATCCATTTTCAAACTTTGCACATAAAAGAAGAGTTGAATTTCACATATTAAAGATAATTATGGGAAAATAATGGGCACAATGAGATAAAAATTTACCAAGTTATGATCTTTTGAAGTCACCTAAGGGAATTTGATGGCTTATCTAGAGGACTTGTAATCTTTCTTCATCATTAGGTATCTTCCACACAAAAGTTTCTTGAAACTTTTAAATTCATTTGTTGATAAACTTTTGAGTAGAATCATGTCTTTGAAATCACCCAAAAATACCAAAATATGAGCAAGCTATGCCCCTTTGAAGTTCAAAACCCTAGCTCCTAGAGCAACAAAATTCCTTGGGAAACCTTTGCAATTTGGGCAGACTTCCTTGTACAAATACTTTTGTCATGTAAATAGAAGTTGTTGAGGATGATAAGTAGAAACCATATCAACCAAAACCACTTCCAAATATTAATAATTTAGGGAGATATGCACTTGTGATCAATGAAACTAAAGACTTGTCCAACTAGGTCAAACTTCTTCAATCAACCCTTGTACCTTTGAACTATTTTTGACAACTTGAGACATGATGAATCATAATAGACTTTTTCATGATATTATTTCAAAATATATTCAATAATGAAGCTTGAATCTCAATGAAGATTTGTTGAAGAAGGCATGGAAATAAACTCATGAACCTATGGATCAACTTGATGGAATGTATTGTGCTTTCACCTATGATACCAACAATTAGAGCAAATATTTATTGTACTTATTAGTAAAAAGTTAATTAATACAAAACATAGATGATCATAAAATACAAGTCAAGGTGTTTGGTGATTCCCCATGGACAAACCTAAAGATGGGATGAAGAACCAAACCCTAGTGTGTGATCTTGTTGTGATTGAATTGATATGATATGATAGAGGAATATTAGGGGGAAAATTGGGGTACAACAACTACAAAAAAAATCATTACAACAAAAAGAAGTAAAACAAGATGAACATATCCTAATCTCCATGCCAATTGTATGCTTCTAACCTCATGCTAAATTCCACGCAAATATGCAGACCTTATTTACCATGACATTTCACCGTTACATGCTTTGTACTAGCCCTGCACCTGCATAGTCAGAAGAAAATTACAGTATAAAAAAATAAGAAAATATAAAAGGGAAAGGGTGAAAACCGTGTGCAAGGGGGCCACATCAATTAAATCACAGGGAAAGTATTACTCAAAGTCAGATTGGACAGAAATAATTGCCAGTGTCGGTTTAAGAATAAAAAAGAAAGTCAGAGTAATGTTTCAAGATCATTTCACACAAAAAACCTGTCCCTCTGCATTTACAACCAAATCAGTCAGCAAGAAAGACCAATAAACTAACTACAGCCCTACATCCATCATCCAACTTAGAAAAATATCCAGAAAGTATAAAATCAAAACCAAGCCAGCTTCATTTTTGGTTCATCCACAGCTCGGTTCAGAAAAAAACTATGGAAAATAAATAAATAACTCATAGCTATTTTCTAACAAATTTTTGATCACCTAACTGACTTCACAACTGAATTTTAACCTTCCAAAACTATGCTACTAATAGTTCTTAGCTAACAGGTCTCTAACAGAAAAACTAATTAGCATGTAATAGTTTTGACAGAACTAGCACCCAATCTTTTTCTTTCAACCTATAACTAACTCAAACTAACAACTAACTGCCATAACAGAATCCAAACTAACCTCCAAATGAAAAAATAGAATTTTAAACTCTAAAACTAACTACTATCAGTTTGAATCTCATCCATCAATTTGTAAGCGAAATTTAGAAGCCAAGGGTTGAGATCTCATTACCTTTAACAAACTTGCAGCAAGTATATAAGAGAACTCCAACAGAATTGAGGGGGAGATTGATTCATTTTTACGATACACAACTGCAGAAGGATCACTCTCCAAAATTCACTCTTCTTAATATCCCAATCTTCACACTTCATCACCATCACGTGCATTCTTCAACACCCTGAAGAATCACCAAAAACATTTTTCTTCTCCTCTCATCTTCATCTTCATTCGTTAATCACCCTGGAGAATCACCAAAATCAATCTCTTAATAATCTCTCTCTCCCTCTTAATTTAATCTTCACCGAGCCTTTAAGCATCACCTTCCTCTACATCTTCTCAACCATTTTTTTGAACCACCATTTTCCACATTCCCATCCTCACTCGTAATCACCATTCACCTTCACGCCATAACCGCTAATCGTCTACATTCTCAAGAATCCCTCACATCAAACTTCATCTTCCTCCTTTCACAACCACCATTGACTCACTCTTTATCCAACTTCTGTCACCCTCCAACCTCACCTTCTGCAACCTCCATCAACTCAACACATTCATCAATCTTCATCAGTTGATGCAAGAAATTTCATTGCATATTCTACTCTCTATGCAAAACAACTTCAAACCTTCAACCTCGCAAACATTAACAAATTCTCAGTGTCAAGCATGATAATTGGCGAGTGTGATCATGCATAAATTTGTAAGCTAAGAAGGATTCAAAACGAGGGAGAAGAAGAGCTAAGGAAGGAAAAGAGAGTTCGGACGCTTACCTTCGGCTTTCTCGACTATATAACTTCTATGAAGAGTCTCCTGAGCTTTTCCGCAGGTAAGCCTTGAGAACTCTTTCCTTATTCTGCTTCATTTAAATCTTTGTACTAGTGTATGGAGGAGGTTAAGTAGATTATTCGAGTAGCCGCATCATGTTTTCTGTTTCAATTTAGAGAAGAGTGAGGCAGATTGAGTTCGTCGAGGTATGGTGAGGAGGAGACTGGAAACGATGAGGTGATGGTGAATCTGCAATAAATGTGAATGGATTGAGGCAGGATCGGTTGACATCGTTGGAAGATGAAATATGAGGTTGAGGGGAGGATGAAGAAAAAGAGATGATGAGCAGATAACATGGAGTTCACAGCGCCACCGTAGAATTTGCAAGGAGAGGTGTTGTACCCAAAATTTCCCTCTAAGACCCCTTCATCATACCATGTTGATTCATTCACAACAAGATCACACTAGGATTCTTGGTTCCCCTCCCTACATTTAGCTTTGCCCTTTTGAGGAATTACCAAGCACCTTGACTTATGTTCTTTTGTGATCATGAATATTTTTTGTCTTGACTTCTTCTTTTAATTAATTAAAGTGAAATGTTGGTTTTTCTTGCTTGTTATCCATGTAGGAAAAGGCCATGAGATTCAACAAGTCCCCCCCCCCCCCCCCATGGGTTCATGAGTTTATTTTCATGCCCTAGTCAATAAAGCTTGAGAAGCTCAAACCTCATCATTGGATTTGTTTTGGAAGAAATGGCATGGCAAGGTTATTTTGGTTCACCACATTCCAAGATTATCAAATTTGGTTGAAAAGTACAAGGGGTTTAATTGGAGAAGTTGTCATGTTTGGACAAGGCCTTGTTCCTATTGGTCACAAGAGCATATTTCTATTAATTTTCAAGATATGGAAGTGGTTTTGGTGGCTATGAGTTCTCAATATCATCCTCAACAACTTCTATTCACAAAGCAAGAATGTTGGTACAATAAGTTTGTTCAAGCTTGTCAAAGTTCCTCAAGGCATTTTTCTTGATCTAGGAGCTAGGGTTTTCAATTTCAAAGGAATATATCTTGCTCATATTTTGTTATTTTTTAGTGATTACAAAGACATCCTTCTCTTCAAAGGTTTATTAACAAATCACTTCAAAAGTTCCAAGGAGTTTTCATGAGGAAGAGACTTGATGAGGAAGAAATATTACAAGTCCTCCCGATGAATCCCCAATTTTCCATGTGTGACTTCAAATGGTCATAACTTGGTCAATTTTTATCACCTTGAGTCCATTATTTTTCCATAATGATCTTTAAGATATGAATTTTATGCTTTCTTTTATGTGAAAATTAATAAAATGGATGGAAGTTTCCTTAAGGATACAAAAAATTTATAGGTCATTTCATGATTTTTTTTCCAACTTCAACAATTCATAACCCTCTCAAATTTCGGAGATTTTGAATGATTGAAGTTTCAAAATGTCATTCAAGAGATCTACTCCATGCTATCTTTTTTTGTGAAGAACAAATTCCAAATGGAAAGCCATGTTTGGATGCAAGACATTATAGGTCATTTTTGAAGAAGAATTTGAAATCTTTCTAAGTATGGAAAGTCAACCCTTTTTCTTAAACTTTGACTCAATACAACTTTCAGCTCAAGCATCCATTTAAATCCATTCTTTTTCTATTACAAAGCTTGTAACCTCATCTTTCTAAAGCATCAAGAATCATGCCTTAAGACCCCTTGAGCTGAGAATGCCATTGTTTCAAAAGTGTTAACTTGGAATTGAAGTTTCATTGCAAGTCAGAATTTGAAATTCATGTTACAACCTCTAAATCTCAAATTAGCACGCGTTTTGGGTCTAAACATGATTATACAACTTTCCCAAGTGGATTAGCGCATCAAAACGCAAGAATTGGATGAGTTTTAGTGAAGTTTAGATCACACTTCACTCGTGCATCAGGTGTGCACGAATTCACTCTAAAACGCATCATTCACTCTTCCTTTTGATCCCATTTGCTTCTCCTATAAATACATGAACTATCCCATTCATTTTCTCAAGCTTGGATAGCCAGAATCACACTGCCAAACTTATTTCATAACTCAGAATTTAGTAACTTCAAAATCCATTCTCGAGCCTTGTTCAATCCAATTTTTCCATCAATTCACCTTCCTTGATCTTCCCTGAAGCTAACCATATAATTACATTTTAGAATCGTGCCCTATACTGCTCCATAGAAGTCCAGTTTCAGAGCTCTGCAACTCAACTTCAATAGGTAGATTCCTTCATCAATTCTTCAAAACTTTGATATCATTGTGATGATCTCATTGCCCTGGTTCTAGTCGCAACACTTACATCTCTCTGGAAATATGTGTTGACATGAAATTTCAAATCCCTTTTCAAAACTTTCCTTCCAAAATGCTTGAGCTACAGTTTATATAAATTTGGCGCGAGGGTGTGGTTGTCTTCGTCTTGAAGAGACGAAGCGAATGGCATAGGTCTGAGCTTCTGATTTTATAGTTTGAGATACCTGCAATTCGTGTTGGCTGGAGGTTGAAGATGACAAACGTGTCATCTTCCAACCAATGAAGGCGCACCATCTGTTTTTTTAAAAATATGATTTAATTAATGATTTTGTACATTATTCACTAATGACCATGATATGCACAGCGCACTAGATCCCTTGGATTTGATTACTAACGCGTTTTGACTCTCATCCAATGGTCCACATATTTTACTTTTATTTTCTTTTTCTGATTCTTATATTTTAATTGTTTTAAATTTAAAAAAAAATCATAGAAAATTCATTTTCATTCCAAAAAATCTAAAAAAATTATAAAAAATATTTTTGATTATTCTCTTTCTGATTTTCATTTTTTCACAATTTAATTATTTGTTTTGGTATTTTTTATAAATTTACACTTTATTTGATTTGTTTTAAATGTTTAAAAAAATATTTATACATTTTTAAATTTTGAAAAAATTAAGGAATGATCCAATGATATTGTGACAAATATTGGTGATCTTATTTTATTTTTGTTTCTGACTTTACTATTTTTTATCATTTTTGGTTTATTTTACCCATTTATTTTAATTTTAAAAATAGTTTCTGACTTTAAAAAATTACCAAAAAAATTTGTAAAATTGTTTGAGCCCTTTTCTGATTTTTTTTATGGATGAATGATTTTAATAATAGTTTGATTAAATTTAATTCAAAAGTGTTTTGTATATTCTCTCCCATCCCTCTTCATCTCATCCCCTTCTTATTGCACTAAATGTTGTTGGAGCATGATCTCTATATCATGTCTCAAAACAAATGGTGCATAGATTGCTATTGACCGGCCTCAAAATAGGTGTGACTTCTATATAAGTCCACTTACGATTGCTTAACATACCGCTAAATTTTGTCTCGATTCGAATAAATGATCATTCGTGGCCCAAACTTATGTTTGCAAGCCCAAGTATGTTAATTTGATCTCTTTGATCCAATAACTTTGAGATTCATTGTGTGGAGGATTTGGTTCTACCAATCCTCTAATGGATCTACAACACCTTTGGTCAACGCGGATATCTTAAACACCGTTGATCATTAAAAGGTACTTGTGAGAATTCCAAATGGATGATATACTTGACAAAAAGCAAATGCAACTTGTTGTGTGGAGGCTTTGGTTCTACCAATCCTCTAATGAGTTCCAAATGCAAGCTTCAAGATGGTCATCCAACTAACCACTAATTATTGACTTGTCTTACTTTATGCTTTTATTCTTTTTTATGCTTTATGTACCATTTACTTTTAGCATTTACATTTCATGCCATTTTCATCTTTGCTCATTTGAGCATTTACTTTCTTGTCATTTTTACTTTGCTCACTTGAGCTTTTATTTTCCTTTCTTAAGATACTTAATAATCAACATAAACCCTAAAAAATATTTAATGGTACTTGGACTATTTGGTTACTATCCTTGGCATTATGGAGCATGGGACTTTTCTTGGACTTAGGATTAGAAACCTTGGCCTATCTTGGAGACCTGGTGATCTTATCTGATTATTCTATCTAGAGTTCTTGTGGTTTACCTCAAGACATTTGGTTGCTTGTTTGTTTTTGTGTGCATGTTTTTTTGTGATTATACTCTTTGTTTGTAATCTGGAATTCACCCGCATATAGCCGTTACTCTGCCCAATTTTCATGAAGACTTAATAAACTTGAAGTTTGGTTCTCTCAAGAGGTCTAGTGTTTTTTTGCTTGATTGGTTTCAATCCAAGGAATGGGAATTCTATCTTGGCTCATAATGTCAAGTATCGGCTTCTTGTTGGTTAGATGGCTCTTATCCTTAGCTTTTTACCTTATGCTTTAGGATAGTCCCTTCTTCTCCTCTCATCTTCTTTAATTTCAAAAAATCTTCTTCCTCCTTTTGAGAACTCTTCTTGTAACCATTTTCATAATAAACTTGGACTTATGTCCATGCATTTTCAAAACATTTTCATAAATAAACCCCAATCAACTTAATAATACCTTGACATTTTTTATGAGAAGACTAAAAGTCAATCAATTTCATTTCAAACCATCTTGCCATTTTGGCTTTTGTCTTTAAATTTTTCTCAAAAGATTGAACTCTTGTTAATCCTTGTAGTGATACAAACAACTATACTTCTACAATATGTAGTGAAGAGAGATATTTTCCACTTGGGTGTTGAGTGAGGCATTGTTGATTTTAAAATCCAAGCCATATCCTCCACTTTGAGATGATACAAATTCTCCTTTCTCATAATTGTGGGTAGTAGGTATGTTTTCCACACGGACAATGACGTTGATGTTTTATCTTATAAAATTAACCAACACATTTGTGTTTTAAATTTTTTTTTAAAAGAGGAACTACGTGTACCATGATCCTTTATTGCACGAAAGGTGGTACGTAGGCATTAAAGGTTCGCAACCGCGACGGGTGCAAAAATCATAAAAATATATATTTCTTTTTCTCACCTCCACCATCTATTTTACATACAACATTTTATAGAAAAAATATACAGATTTCACAAAGAGGTTCCTGTGGAGTACCGTAGATGTTTAGGGTGCTAATACCTTCCCTTTGCATAACCAACCCCCTTACCTTGAATCTTTCCCCCTCTTTTTTGGTTATTCGCTCTTTTCCCATTCCTTTGGAAACAATAAAGCGCGGTGGCGATTTTTATTTTGATCTGTAAAAGTCTAGTGAATCCAATGGCTTAGTCTTAAACATTTCTACCGCTACAGAAAAATGGCTACTTCACTGGGGATAGATTGACCTCTTGCTGGTCCATCCCTAAGTGGGTTAAACCTATCTATGTTTATATCTGTATATGTGCTATTGTTATTTATGTGTTATATGTTATATGTATGTTTGTCTGGATTTTCCTGGTTTTCATGGTGCTTGGTGATTACTCATAAGTCCTATACCCAGACTTGGGAAAACTTTAAGATAGGACGGGCGGTATAGTCATGTTAACTTTGAGGGATTAATCCCAAAAAAGGAGGCATGAGATCCCTCACTCAGTGGAGGCCCCTTTGATTGTAGTGTCGTTTATCGAGTAATCAGGAAGACGTACTGCTTTCGACCGTGGAGCCTGCTGAAACTGAGGACCGTAGAATACCAAACCTATCTTGGCCTTTTAGGTGTAGTGCGAAAGCTATGACGGAGTAATCCAGAAAGAGTTGTCACGCGATACTATGCTCGGACAAGTCTTTCTTGAGAATATTACTAATTACCGAGTTAATCAGGAAGTTGGTAATATCCGAAGGAAGGATGTAGACTCTGGGAACCTCTAGAAACTTGTTCGGCAGGTGATAACTTTTAGACCAACACCTTATGGGTAGTACCTTCGACCTCATGCTTGTGACGTTGAACCTATGAACCCTATATGTGTGATCTTGTGTGTGATTGTTGCATCATGCATCCATGCACTCATAAGCATCTTTTGAAGAAACCATATTTCAAGGGATTTAAAGGTTGACTATTTGTGAATGTCTCAGGTACTTTCTAACCATGGATTCTGGAAAGAGAAAGACCAGGAAATACAGTTTCAAGGATCCCAAGATAGATGAGTTGATCAGTCTAATTCCCGAGATCGAGTATTCTGCAGATTTTCGGAAGAAATATGGATCCATTATTCCTCTCATGAAGCTGAAGATGAAGGGGGGTATTCTCTCGACCTTGGTCCAGTTCTATGATCTGATGTATCATTGCTTTACTTTTCCCGACTATCAGTTGATGCCTACACTGGAGGAGTATTCTTATCTATTGGACTTACCCATTATCGATCGTGTTCCTTTCACCGGTTTGGAGGGTGAGCCAAAACAACATGAGATTGCTGCTTTGATTCATCTGGGGAAATCTGAGGTGGAAGCCCATCTGACTACTAAAGAAGGGGTTAGAGGATTACCAGCTCAGTTCTTACTGGAGAAAGCTAGTTATTTTGCCAAAATGAAGAGTACAGTTGCTTTTGAGGCCATCTTTGCTCTACTTGCTTACGGGTTGTTCTTATTTCCTAATATGGACAAGTTTGTTGACATTAATGCTATCAGGATCTTCATGATTGGAAACCCAATTCCTACATTTTTGGGTGATGCTTATTACTCTATTCATCTTCAGAATTCTTATCATGGGGGGATGATTATCTGTTGCATGCCTCTGTTATACTGGTGGTTTATCTCTCATATGCCTCAGTCTGATGCTTTACGGGATGTCAAGAAGGAGCCCCATTGGGATCCTAAGATCATGGCACTTACTCACTCGGATATTGATTGGTAACACCGAGCTTACCAGGATATAGAGATTATTGACAGTTGTGGTAGTTTCCCCAATGTACCTCTTCTTGGTACAAAGGGAGGAATTAACTATAACCCTATTCTTGCACAGCGACAGCTGGTTATCCGATAAGGGATAAACTAAATAGTATTCATTTGAGTAGTTTCTTTCTGAAGGAAGGAGAAGACTATAGGGAAGCTAGGGATCAAATTGTAAAGGCTTGGCGTCACATTCATAAGAAGAGTACGAAGGATTTGGGACCTATGGGTGTTGTTTCTTTGGAGCCATATCTTCAGTGGGTCCGATCGAGAGTTATTCAGTTAAAGATTCCATATACCCGGGAGACACCCATGCCTGATCTATTTGGGAAGACCACTCCTCCCTTATTAGATGATATGGAAGAGCTGCAACTTGCTTTGGTTAGGATGCAACAGGAAAAGGATGCTTGGAAGAACAAGTTCCAAACTTTAGAGAGTTCCTATAGAGCAGATTTGAAGGAGAAAGATTACTTAATTGAGATCCTTGAGAGTCAAGCAGTAAAGTCTATGGAGAGGAAAGGGGATTTATTTTATCCTAAGCCTTAATCAGGTGCTGATTACTCAGATGATTGGAAGGAGGTTGCCATCGGATATGCGGAGGAAAACCAGAGGTTGAAGGCTTAGATTGCCAGGCTCACGGGGAAGCATCAACGTATAGAGTGATCTCCATCAGTTCTATTTCTCAGTGTTTTAGATTTTATTTTCATCTTGTACTTGGGATCATTGAAACTTGTAATCCATTTTGGAATTACTATAATAAAAAATTTCAGTATTCCTTTGATGTTTGCAATCTGTCTATAAATCTATAAATCCCTTGAGATATTAAATAACAAATTAAAAATAATCATGTGCATTTCATATCATGGATCATATTGCACATATTTCTTGCATTTGTTATGCATATCCAGGTGTCTTACCATGCTTCTTTACTTCGTTTAACAAGCTGACTTATCACTACAACACTCGGGCTAATTTCAAAAAGAAGATGGGCAACTTAGAAATAGAGAATCACAAGCTGTGCGAGGAAGTTTCTGCTTTGAAGGCCGGCATGGCCAATCAGACTAATCTGATGGAAGCTTTGGTGGCTGCTCAGAATCAGCCACTGAGTGCTCAACCTCAACCAACAAGGGCAACTACTGAAGCTTCGACTATTCCCGTATCTGCTACTTCAGTTGTTGTTCAGAATCGCATGCCCCAAGGTTATCCATGGGGAATGCCAGAGAATTTTACACCTGAAGGTTTCAATCTTGGTCCCCAAGATACTCCAGTTGTTCAGACTATTGTTACTCCTGCACCTCCTGTGGTACATGTTCCTGTTGCACCTCCTTCGATGAATATGGTTCCGTTTGTTAATGATGATGTGTGTCGTCCTTTCCCTCCACCAAGTTAAGACTTGGATCTTTATGACAGAATGGATGATTTTCAAGAGCAGTTTGACAAGATGCAGAGAGAGATGAAGGCCCTCAGGGGAAAAGAGCTATTTGGGCAGAATGTGAACGGGCTATGTTTAGTCCCGAATGTTAAGATACCTGCTAAGTTTAAGGTCCCGGAGTTTGAGAAGTACAAGGGCAACACTTTCCCTCGTGCTCATCTGGTGATGTACGTGAGAAGAATGTCTACCCATACTGATGATCAGCGTCTGCTGATTCACTTTTTTCAGGATAGTTTGACCGGTGTTGCGCTGAAGTGGTATATGATTTTGGACATCACCAACATCCATACTTTCAATGACTTTGGAGAAGCATTCATCAAACAATACAAATACAACGTGGACATGGCGCCTGACCGTGATCAACTCAGGGCCATGGTTCAGAAAGATAGGGAATCATTCAAATAATACGCACAAAGATGGCGTGAGGTAGCCGCCCAAGTGATTTCTCCCATGGAAGAGAAGGAGATGACTAAGATCTTCTTGAAGACGCTGGGTGCTTTCTACTATGAGAGGATGGTAGCAAGCGCGCCAAGTGACTTTACTGAAATGGTAGGAACGGGTATCCACTTAGAAGAGGCTGTGAGAGAGGGTCGTTTAACAAAGAGTGAAGGATTTGGAGGTGTGAAGAAGCCATCTTATGGGTTTACCAAGAAGAAAGAAGGAGATGCAAATGCTGTTATACAAGAAAAGAGGGTAAACACTCCTAGAAGGAATTATCAGCATCATCAGCAAGTCACCTCAGTTACTCCTGTTATGAATGTCGCTCCAACTACCGTTGCTTATCAGAGATCATCCCAGCAGGGGAATCAAGGGTATAATCAGAGAAGGGAGAATTATGACCCTATTCCCATGAGCTATACAGAGCTACTACCGGCATTGATTTATAATAAGTTGGTTCAAACCCGACCACCTCCTGCCATACCGTCACCATTGCCTTGGTATTACAAGGCAGACCAAACATGTGCTTTTCACCAGGGAGCACTAGGGTATAATGTTGAGAATTGTTATCCTTTGAAGACTGAGGTGCAGAAATTGGTAAAGTCTGGTATTCTATCTTTCAAGGACATGGGACCTAATGTGAAAGATATCCTCTACCCAAGCACGGGGAGTAAATGTTGTGAATATGGTGGCCGGTTGTCCAGGAAACTTCCAGATTTTTGATGTTAATCAGGTTAGAGGAGATTTGGTGAAAATGCATGCACACCTCTGCGAATTTAGCTATTATACACATGACCATTCCGGTTGTGCTATTTGCAGTACAGACATACAGGGTTGTGATAAGATAAAGGTTGATTTGCAGGAGATGATGGATAAGGGCCTCATCCACATAATCAGGCCTAGGGCAGAGTATGAAGAGGAAGTGAATATGGTTTCTGGATGTCCTTGTTAATTCAGAATTTTTTATGTAGAGTATATGAATGAGGACCTCGTACAGTTGCATGCTACCTTCTGCCATACGGCTGGTCAGGTGGAACACCAATATGGATCTTGCCTAGTTTGCTGTCGAGATTCCCGAGGATGTTCAATCATGAAGAAGGGTGTTCAGTTGTTGTTAGACAATGGAACTATCAAGGTCACAGTTCAGAGGGTGATTACCATGAAGTTGATATGGTTGAGGTTTGTTTGACTGAAGAAGAGTCCAATGAAGAGTATGCCTCTCCAGATGAGTATTTCTCTTCAGACGAAGACTTTTTTTCCAGAAATGACATATTAATGACTGATTATGTTGAAGAGGGGGTAAACGTCATTGTGCCTTGTTTTGGTGCACCCGCCCATTTTGAAGTTGAGTATCACAGCAAGCCAGCTATCACCCCATTGGTGATTAGTTTGTCGGGTCCTATCCCCTACAAGTCAGTTAAGGTTGTGCCTTACAAATATAATGCTACCATCTTAGAGGATGGAGTGGAGGTTCCCATCCAGCCAATGCCTGATGTTGGAAATATATCTGAAAATAGCAGGGTGACCCGCAGCGGTCGTGTGTTTGTGCCAGTTGCTCGAAGAGATGTTGGTGCTGGAAACAAAATTGCTGAGAACGTTGAACCCAAGAAGGCTTCGGGTGAGACTAGCGGAGCTACGTTAGAGAAAGAAGTGGATGATATTTTGAAGATAATCAAGATGAGCGACTACATAATTATAGATCAGCTACTGCAGACTCCTTCGAAAATATCTATCTTGGCTTTATTGATAAACTCATCTTCTCACAGAGAATCCTTGATGAGGGTACTGGACCAAGCTTTTGTGGAGAGTGATATGCCAATAGACCAATTCAGCAACGTAGTAGGAAACATTACGTCGTGTAATAACTTGAGTTTCTGCGATGACGAACTGCCAGATGAAGGAAGGAATCACAACCTGGCCCTCCATATCTCTATGAACTTCAAGAATGATTCACTATACAATGTGTTGATTGATAATGGATCCGCGTTGAATGTTATACCGAGGAGCACACTTATGAAGTTGAAATATCAAGGAACGCCTATGCGCCCTAGTGGCATCATTGTGAAAGCGTTTGATGGGTCAAGGAAATCTGTCATCGGTGAAGTGGACTTGCCTATTCATATAGGACCACATTTGTTTCAGATAACTTTCCAGGTCATGGACATTGTTCCCGCTTATAGTTGTTTGTTGGGACGACCATGGATACATGAAGCAGGGGTTGTCACTTCAAATTTACACCAGAAGCTAAAGTTTGTACGTGAAAGGAAAGTAGTGATCATAAATGGGGAGAAGGCATTGTTGATATCTCATTTGTCCTCTTTCAGCATTGTAGAAGATAATGAAGCTGCTGTTGGAACCCAGTTCCAGGCCTTATCCATTGACAACATAAGAGGAAATAAGAATTCCATGGTTTTGCTGAAGAATGCGTAGCAGGTTGTACGTAATGGTCATAGTGAGGTATGGGGACAGATCGTGGAACCACCTGTGAACAAGAACAAAGTCGGCTTGGGGTTCTCTTTGAAGAATGACAAACATAAGAGCATGAAGCCAAATCCTGCTGCAGGCAAATATCAAAAACATTTTTCGTAGCGGGGGTTATCTTCATCCAACTGTTTCCGGGATCAATGTCGTTGTGGAAGTTGAAGCAGAGCAGGAAATGCCGAATTATGTGACGCACGGAGTTAGGGTTGAACTGGATCACCATTGATGTTCCCTATTGCATACATGTTTCAAAGTATTTCGCTTTGTTAATCTTTTTGAAAAAGCTTTCACTTTGCCCAAGGTGGAAGTATTAATGTTGTAGGGCTTATCTGTTTGGTGTGATTTTTAAAATCAATAATAAAAGTTGTCTTTGTTTCCCAAATTGTGTCTTTATTTTCTGCTTTTTCTTGGAAAATGGTAATAAAAAAAAGAGAAAAAAAACCTTTCAAAATAAATAATAGCTGAAATTCAATCTGCATAATCACTTGTTATATGTGTCAGTTTCTAAAAGCAATCATAAATCATATGTGCAGATTAATTAAAAAACCCGTTGAATACAATGACCCTGCACCCTCTCCCAACTTTGAGTGTCCTGTGTTTGGGGCTGAAGAAGAAGATTATGATGAGATTCCAGAAGAGGTATCACGGTTGCTTGAGCACGAGGAAAATTCCATTCATCCATATAAAGAGCCATTGAAAGTGATCAATTTGGGTTCAGAAGAAGATCCGAAGGAAGTCAAGGTTGGAGCGTTGTTTCATCCTGATGTGAAGAGCAGGTTGATTGAACTGTTGAAAGAGTATGTGGATATTTTTGCCTGGTCTTACCGAGATATGCCTGGTCTAGATACAAATATCGTAGAGCACAGTTTGCTGTTGAATCCAGAATGTCCGCCAATCAAACAGAAGTTGAGAAGAACTCACCCATATATGGCAGTAAAAATCAAAGAGGAGGTTCTAAAGCAGATTAATGCTGGTTTTCTTGTGACGTTAGTGTATCCTCAATGGATTTCCAATATTGTCCCAGTACCGAAAAAAGACGGAAAAGTCCGCATGTGCGTAGATTACAGAGATCTAAATAAAGCTATTCCAAAATATGATTTTCCATTGCCACACATTGATATGTTAGTGGATAGCACAACAAAATTCAAAGTATTCTCGTTCATGGACGGATTTTCCGGGTATAATCAAATAAGAATGGCTCCAGAGGACATGGAAAAAACAACGTTTATCACACCCCGGGGAACATTCTGTTACAGAGTGATGCCCTTCGGGTTGAAGAACGCTGGTGCAACGTACCAAAGGGCTATGACAACCCTATTCCATGATCTAATGCACAAGGAAATCGAAGTATATATTGATGATATGATCGCCAAATCCCAGACTGAAGAAGGGCATATAGAAGATTTGTTGAAGTTGTTTTCGCGTTTGAGGAAGTATCGTCTCCGCTTGAATCCAAATAAATGCACCTTCGGTGTTTGATCAGGGAAATTTTTGGATTTCATTGTTAGCCAGAAAGGAATTAAAGTTGACCCTGATAAAGTCAAGGTGATTCAAGAAATTCCAGCACCAAGAACTGAAAAGTAAGTCAGAGGTTTCCTCGGGTGTTTCAATTATATTTCCATATTCATTTCCCACATGACTGCAACATGTGAACCGATCTTTAAGTTATTAAAAAAAGATCAAGGTTGTGTGTGGAAAGATGATTGCCAAAGGGCATTTGAAATTATTAAAGAATATCTGCTTGAATCTCCTATCTTGCTCCCTCATGTAGAAGGAAGATCGTTGATTATGTATCTGACAGTGTTAGATAAATCCAGGGGTTGTACTCCGGGACAACAGGATGAAACAGGGAAGAAGGAGTTCACCATTTATTATCTCAGTAAAAAATTCATTGATTGTGAGTCACGGTATTCCATGCTAGAAAAGACATGTTGTGCTTTGGCCTGGGCGGCAAAGCGGTTGCGGCAGTATATGTTGAATCACACTACTTGATTGATCTCCAAAATGGATCCAATTAAGTACATTTTTGAAAAGTCTGCTCTTACTGGGAGAATTGCCCGCTGGTAGATGTTGTTATCTGAATATGATATCGAATACCGCACTCAAAAGGCTATTAAAAGCAGTGTGTTGGCAGATTATTTTGCTCACCAACCAGTTGAGGATCACCAGTCTGTAGAATATGAATTCCCCGATGAGGATGTGATGTTCCTGAAAGTGAAGGATTATGATGAACCATTACCTGAGGAAGGTCCTGACTCTGAATCTCGTTGGAGTATGATATTTGATGGAGCTGTGAATTCTTATGGTAAAGAAATTGGTGTTGTGATCGTCACTCCTCGTGGATCGCACATTCCTTTTATTGCAAGGTTAACATTCGATTGTACTAACAATATGGCAGAATACGAGGCTTGCATCATGGGTCTCGAAGAAGCTATTGATCTCAGAATTAAAATTCTAGATGTTTATGGTGATTCAGCTTTGGTAATAAATTAGATTAAAGGAGAATGGGATACTCGTCACCCCAGCTTGATCCCTTACAAAGATTATGCTATAAGATTGTTACCGTTCTTCGATAAAGTTGAATTCCATCACATTCCTAGAGATGAAAATCAAATGGCGGATGCTCTGGACACTCTGGCTTCTATGTACCAAGTGAATACTTGGAACGATATACCCCGAATTATGGTTCAACGTTTGGATAGGCCCGCTCATGTGTTTACAATAGAGGAGGTAGCAGATGAAAAACCTTGGTATTATGATATCAAGCATTTTCTTCAGACTCAAGAATACCCGATTGGTGCGTCGAAGAAAGATAAAAAGACATTGAGAAGATTGGCAGGCAGTTTCTTCCTCAGTGAAAATATGTTATACAAGAGAAATTATGACATGGTCTTGCTCAGATGCGTGGATAGACTCGAAGCAGACGTGTTGATGGATGAGATTCATGAAGGTTCATTTGGCACTCATGCCAATGGACATTCGATGGCTAAAAAGATGCTAAGGACAGGTTATTATTGGCTGACAATGGAGTCTGACTGTTACAGATTTGCAAAGAAGTGCCATAAATTCCAAATTTATGCAGACAAGGTCCATGTGCCTCCGACACTTCTCAATGTGATTTCCTCCCCGTGGCCTTTCTCTATGTGGGGTATTGACATGATTGGGATGATAGAACCCAAAGCTTCGAATGGGAACCGTTTTATCTTGGTAGTAATTGACCAGTTCACCAAATGGGTGGAGGTTGCTTAGTATGCCAATGTTACTAAGCAGGTGGTTATGCACTTTATTAAGAATAACCTTATATGTCGGTATGGTGTGCCGAGCAGAATTATCATTGACAATGGCTCGAATCTGAACAACCAAATGATGACTAAACTTTGTGAGGAATTCAAGATTGTCCATCACAATTCATCTCCATACAGGACAAAGATGAATGGGGCTGTTGAAGCCGCTAATAAGAATATCAAGAGAATTATCCAGAAAATGGTTGTTACTTATAAGGATTGGCATGAAATGATCCATTTTTCTCTACATGGATATCGAACATTTGTCCGCACTTCAATAGGAGCCACCCCGTTCTCCCTGGTGTATGGAATGGAAGCTGTACTCCATGTCGAGGTTGAGATTCCCTCGTTGCACGCGATAATGGAAACCAAATTGATAGAGGCTGAATTGGTCCAGAACAGGTTTGACCAATTGAATTTGATTGAGGAGAAGAGGATGACAGAAAGCTTTTGATAAAAAGGTCAAACCTCATGAATTCAGAGAAGGCGACCTCGTGCTCAGGAAGATCATGTCTTTCAATGCTGATTCTAAGGGCAAGTGGACTCCCAATTTTGAAGGCCCATATGTTGTAAAGAAAGCCTTCTTTGGTGGTGCATTAATTCTTGAAACTATGGATGGCGAGGAGTTCCCACGTCCCATGAATGCTGATGCGGGCAAGAAATACTTCGTCTAAAGAAATAAAAGAACAGCTCGCTTAGTTGAAAACCCGAAAGGGCGGCCTAGGCAAAAAGGAGCGTCTCGGTAGGCCGAAAACCCGAAAGGGCGGTCTAGGCAAAAATTAGAGACATAACAGAAAAAAAAATTCCCGCTAAGTTGAAAACCCGCACGGGCAGCTTAGGAAAAAGTTAGGGACTTTCTTGGCAAGTAACTACGTCAGACAAGACTTGATTGTTGAAGCAACAATCTTCTCGGATCCTCACCATACTTCAACAGAAGCTGCTACTTAGGATTTCAAAAGTTGTTAGAGGGGATAACGGTCATTTTATCTCAATGTATCTTTCCCATTATATATATTACCATTTTCAAAACTTTGTAATCATCTATGGAGTCTCTCCATTCGCAGACTGCCATTCTATTAATGAAATTTGAGCTTTCACCCAATTATTTGTATTCTTTATTTTATTTAACTTGCAAAGACTCCATTTATTATTGATAATAACTTTCAAAGCAAAAGATTAAATAACAAAATCGATTTTTCAAAAAGGAATTTACAATTTGCTTTTACTTTGAGATTTGTGATGAAACAATGACAACAAAAATGGTGATCCCAGGAATGGACAAACTTCAGTTTTTTTGAGAAGTTTTTTGTTTACTCAGAATGATTCACCCTATTGGCTTTATGACTCCGGTATCCTCGGCCAAGTTTGGATTCATTTGTCCTCTTTTCTGATTTTTCATGATGTGAAGTTTCAGTCCGAGATTTCTCCATTGAAGTTTTTGTTTGGCCTAATAGAAGTTTTTTTTCCAGAGAAGTTGGTATCATAACCACTCTTGAAGAACGCAGGTCCCTGGTTTCTCTAGATGAAGGACGTATTGTGGATGTGGTGTTAACCTCGCCAATAAAGTAGGCATGAATTCCCCAGTGAATGTTTGGATGTTTTGGTGTTAGTCTGTTTTATTTGAGACTGGTTTTGTAATCTCCAGCAGGAATGTTACTTTTGAAAAACACTTGTTTCCCCGGTGAAGCCTGAAGAAGGATGTTCTATCCCTGTATCTGTACTATTTTATCACTTTGATTTGTCTACCTCCTGATTATGTTTCTCCCCAATAAAGTTAAAGCAGACAGTAGGTTTTGTTTCCTCAGCTGGCATTTACTTTTTCTTGGAATGATCATCTTGGATGAAGTTTAGCCGAGTGTTGTTAGTGCCCGAGGTGGTTTTGCCTGGTTATTCCCAATGTTGTATATTTGTTTTGTCAGCATACGTACGATAACACTCATACATTCATACATACATCATGCATAGCTAAAATTGGCAAATCATTGTTCATTGACATTTGTTAATATTTTTGTTGACATATTACCCTATGTTGAAGAGTTACGTTGTCCTCTTTTCAATAGAGTGTTGGCCTGAAGTAGAAAGCGTATATTCTTTCAATTTCCCCACTGAGTTGTCCCTCACGGAAGATTTTTTCTTTTGCCTTCCAGTACAACTCCTTGTTTGGATGGATTTGGTTTTTCCTCTTGAGTTTATTTCTTAAAGGATGTATTCTGGTTGACCGTTTCATTCCAGTTTATTTCTGGTTTGAATCTGTGGTTCCACGGTAATATTATTTACTTTGGATTTCTGAAAACTTCAAGCTTTGGTTGGTGCATTTATTTTGTACAAGAAGACTTTATCTCCTAAGCAAGAATATCATGGCATCTCCCCAAGAAGTCATACCTCTTTCCCAAAAATTACTTCCTTTTTTATCTTCCATGACAAGAAGTAGCAGGACTCTTTATTTGAGCAACTTGTGCTTCCCTGTAAAAGTCGACCTAACTTTTTGCTATCTCCTCTATGAGTGAATAGTTCGCAGTTTGTCGACAGATTACGCCGAATGGCAAGACTTTCAATATCACAGAAACATCTCATTGTGAAATCTTTGCAAATGGAAGTCTCTTTATTTGAGACAGCTTATGTATTATTCTTTCCAGGCGGAGTGCCTTGGTTAAAGAAGGAGTTGAGACCCGTTCTGGGTGAAATGCCAGAATATTGGGGAAACTTGTTATCTTTTTGCTACCCTCAGTGAATGTTGGTAGTTCATCGTCAGTGAATGGCGGTGTTATGATATATTTTCTCTCTCTACCTTCAGTGAAAGTTGGTAGGTCACCTTCAGTGAAAGTTGGTGATTGTTATCTTTTTTCTACCCTCAGTGAGCGTTGGTAGTTCATCGTCAGTGAACGGCGATGCTATGATATATTCTCTTTCTGCCTTCAGTGAAAGTTGGTAGGACGTCGACAGTGAACGTCAATGTTTGTTGTCTTTTTGCTACCCTCAGTGAATGTTGGTAGTTCATCGTCAGTGAACGGTGGTGATATGATATATTCTCTTTCTACCTTCAGTGAAAGTTGGTAGGACGTCGGCATGAACGTCGATGTTTGTTATCTTTTTGCTACCCTCAGTGAACGTTGGTAGTTCATCGTCAGTGAACGGCGGTGCTATGATATTTATTTTCTCTCTACCTTCAGTGAAAGTTGGTAGGACATCGGCAGTGAATGTCGATGTTTGTTATCTTTCTCTCCATCTTCAGTGAACGTCGGTAGCTTCGCCTTCGGTAGAAGTTGGCGTATCATTTGACCATTTTACCATCCTCTCTGAGTCAGGTCTTTTGACCCACCAGTGATTTATTTTCCTGGTCAGGTCGCTCTCTTGTTTCTTTATTATTGTTACATCCCCAGTGGTGTTTTGCGTCTCTTTGGTCTTGTTCATATGCATTCATGATCATAAACATTTGCATGGCATCTTAGGGCCAAAAATAGGGTTTGTTTTATATTTAAGTATCTTCAATCGCGTCTACACGAAGATTTTTAACCTTCATACCTCAGGATAGAAGAAACTTAAATAAGGAAAGTTGTTGTACCCCAATTTTTGCCCCTAATATCCTTTCATCATACCATTTTGATTCATTCACAACAAGATCACACTGTGATTCTTGGTTCCCCTCCCTACATTTAGCTTTGCCCTTTTGAGGAATTACCAAGCACCTTGACTTAAGTTCTTTTGTGATCATGAATATTTTTCTTCTTGACTTCTTCTTTTAAATAAATAAAGTGCAATGTTGGTTTGTCTTGCTTGTTATCCATGTAGGTAAAGGCCATGAGATTCAACAAGTCCCCCCCCCCCATGGGTTCATGAGTTTATTTCCATGCCCTAGTCAATAAAGCTTGAGAATCTCAAACCTCATCATTGGATTTGTTTTAGAATAAATGGTATGGCAAGGTTATTTTGGTTCACCATATTCCAAGATTATCAAATTTGGTTGAAAAGTACAAGGGATTTGATTGGAGAAGTTGTCATGTTTGGAAAAGGCCTTGTTCCTATTGGTCACAAGAGCATATTTCTCTCAATTTTCAAGATATGGAAGTGTTTTGTGGCTATGAGTTCTCATTATCATCCTCAACAACTTCTATTCACAAAGCAAGAATGTTGGTACAAGAAGTTTGTTCAAGCTTGTCAAAGTTCCTCAAGGCATTTTTCTTGATCTAGGAGCTAGGGTTTTGAATTTCAAAGGAATATATCTTGCTCATATTTTGTTATTTTTGAGTGATTCCAAATACATCCTTCTCTTAAAAGGGTTATTAACAAATCACTTCTAAAGTTCCAAGGATTTTTCATGAGGAAGAGACTTGATGAGGAAGAAAGATTACAAGTCCTCCCGATGAATCCCCAATTTTCCATGTGTGACTTCAAATGGTCATGACTTGGTCAATTTATATCACCTTGAGTCCATTCTTTTTCCATAATGATCTTGAAGATGTGAATTTTATGCTTTCTTTTATGTGAAAAGTGAGAAAATGGATGGAAGTTCCCTTAAGGATACAAAAGATTATAGTTCATTTCATGATTTGTTTCCAACTTCAACAATTCATACCTCTCACAAATTTTGGATATTTTGAATTATTCAAGTTTCAAAATGTCATTCAAGAGATCTACTTCATGTCATCTTTTTTGGTCAAGAACAAATTCCAAGTGGAAAGCCATGTTTGGATGCAAGACATTATAGGTCATTTTTAGAGAAGAATTTGAAATATTTCTAAGTATGGAAAGTCAACCCTTTTTCTTCAACTTTGACTCAATACAACTTTCAGCTCAAGCATCCATTTAACTCCATTCTTTTTCCATTACAAAGCTTGTAACCTCATATTTCTAAAGCATCAAGAATCATGCCTTAAGACCCCTTGAGCTGAGAATGCCATTGTTTCAAAAGTGTTAACTTGGAATAGAAGTTTCATTGCAAGTCAGAATTTGAAATTAATGTTACAACCTCTAAACCTCAAATTAGCACGTGTTTTGGGTCTAAACATGATTAGCCAACTTTCCCAAGTTGATTAGCGCATCAAAACGCAAGAATTGGATGAGTTTTGGTGAAGTTTAGATCACACTTCACTCGTGCATCAAGTGTGCACGAATTCTCTCCAAAACACATCATTCACTCTTCCTTTTGATCACCCTGCCAAACTTATTTCATAACTCAAAATTTAGTAACTTCAAAATCCATTCTCGAGCCTTTTTCAATCCAATTTTTCCATCAATTCACCTTCCTTGATCTTCCCTGAAGCTAACCATATAATTAAATTTGAGAATCGCGCCCTATACTGCTCCATAGAAGTCTAGTTTCAGAGCTCTGCGACTCAACTTCAATAGGTAGATTCCTTCATCAATTCTTAAAAAATTTGATATCATTATGATGCTCTCATTGCCTGGTTCTAGTCACAACACTTACCTCTTTCTAGAAATACTTATTGGCCATGAAATTTCAAATCCATTTTCAAAACTTTCCTTCCAAATTGCTTGAGCTACAATTTATATAAATTTGGCCCGAGGGTGTGATTGTCTTCGTCTTGAAGAGACGAAGTGAATGGAATAAGTATGAGCTTCTGATTTTACAGTTTGAGAGACCCGCAATTTGTGTTGGCTGGAGGTTGAAGATGACCAACGTGTCATCTTCCAACCAATGAAGGCGCGCCATCTGTTTTTTTAAAAATCTGATTTAATTAATGATTTTGTACATTATTCACTAATGACCATGATATGCACAGCGCGCCAGATCCCTTGGATTTGATTACTAACGCGTTTTGACTCTCATCCAATGGTCCACATATTTTACTTTTATTTTCTTTTTCTGATTTTTATATTTTAATTGTTTTAAATTTCAAAAAAATCATAGAAAATTCATTTTCAGTCCAAAAAATCTAAAAATATTAAAAAAAATGTTTTTGATTATTCTCTTTCTGATTTTCATTTTTTCACAATTTAATTTTGTGTTTTAGTATTTTTTATAAATTTACACTTTATTTGATTTGTTTTAAATGTTTAAAAATACTTTTATACATTTTTAAATTCTGAAAAAATTAAGGAATAATTCAATGATATTGTGACAAATATTGGTGACCTTATTTTTTCTTTCTGACTTTACAATTTTTTATACTTTTTTGTTTATTTTACCCATTTATTTTAATTTTAAAAATAGTTTCTGACTTTAAAAAATTACCAAAAAATTTTGTAAAATTATTTGAGCCCTTTTCTGATTTTTCTATAGTCTTACTTTTTATTTCTTGATTAATTTGAATATAGTTGATATTTTTCTCTTTATTTTCTATTTTTTAAACATTATTTTTTACCCCTTTTGTATATATTAAAATGTGATATTATTTTGTGACTATTTTCTGGCTAATCTTGGGTTAAATTTTGAATCATGTACTTTATTAACATCATTGGATCCATGGTGTTGAGTTTAACTCCACAAAAATGGATGAATGATTTTAATAATAGTTTGATTAAATTTAATTCAAAAGTGGTTTGTATATTCTCTCTCACCCCTCTTCATCTCATCCCCTTCTTATTGCACCAAATGTTGTTGGAGCATAATCTCTATATCATGTCTCAAAACAAATGGTGCATAGATTGCTATTGACCGGCCTCAAAATAGGTGCGACTTCTATATAAGTCCACTTACAATTGCTTCACATACCGCTAAATTTTGTCCCGATTCAAATAAATGATCACTCGTGGCCCAAACTTATGTTTGTAAGCCCAAGTATGTTAATTTGATCTCTTTGATCCAATAACTTTGAGATTCATTGTATGGAGGCTTTCGTTCTACCAATCCTCTAATGGATCTACAAAACATTTGGTCAACGCGGATCACTTAAACATCATTGATCATTAAATGGCACTTGTGAGAATTCCAAATGGATGATATACTTGACAAAAATAAAATGCAACTTGCTGTGTGGAGGCTTTGGTTCTACCAATCCTCTAATGAGTTCCGAATACAAGCTTCAAGATGGTCATCCAACTAACCATAATTATTGACTTGTCTTACTTTATGCTTTTATTCTTTTTTATGCTTTATGTACCATTTACTTTTAGCAATTACATTTCATGCCATTTTCATCTTTGCTCATTTGAGCATTTACTTTCTTGTCATTTTTACTTTGCTCACTTGAGCTTTTCTTTTCCTTTCTTAAGATACTTAATAATCAACATAAACCCTGAAAAATCTTTAATGGTATTTGGACTATTTGGTTATTATCCTTGGCATTATGGAGCATGGGACTTTTCTTGGACTTAGGATTAGAAACCTTGGCCTATCTTGGAGACCTGGTGATCTTATCTGATTATTCTGTCTGGAGTTCTTGAGGTTTACCTCAAGACATTGGGTTGCTTGTTTGTTTTTGAGTGCAGGTTTTTTTGTGATTACACTCTTTGTTTGTAATATGGAATTCACCCGCATACAGCTGTTACGCTGCCCAATTTTTATGAAGACTTAATACACTTGAAGTTTGGTTCTCTCAAGAGGTCTAGTATTTTTTTACTTGATTGGCTTCAATCTAAGGAATGGGAATTCTATCATGGCTCCTAATGTCAAGTATCGGCTTCTTGTTGGTTAGATGGCTCTTATCCTTAGATTTTTACCTTATGCTTTAGGATAGTCCCTTCTTCTCCTCCCATCTTCTTAAATTTCAAAAAATCTTCTTCCTCCTTTTTAGAACTCTTCTTGTTTTTAAACTTGAACCATTTTCATAATAAACTTGGACTTATGTCCATGCATTTTCAAAACATTTTCATAAATAAACCCCAATCAACTTAATAATAACTTGACATTTTTTGTGAGAAGACTAAAAGTCAATCAATCTCATTTCAAACCATCTTTCCATTTTGGCTTTTATCTTTAAACTTTTCTCAAAAGATTGAACTCTTGTCAATCCTTGTAGTGATGCAAACAACTATACTTCTACAATATGTAGTGAAGAGAGATATTTTCCACTTGGGTGTTGAGTGAGGCATTGTTGATTTTAAAATCCAAGCCATATCCTCCACTTTAAGATGATGCAAATTCTCCTTTCTCATAATTGTGGGTAGTAGGTATGTTTTCCACACGGACAATGACGATGATGTTTTTTCTCATAAAATTAACCAACACATTTGTGTTTTAAAATTTTATTAAAAGAGGAACTACGTGTACCCTGATCCCCTATTACACGAAAGGTGGTACGTAGGCACTAAAGGTTCACAACCGCGGTGGGTGCAAAAATCATTAAAAAAATATATTTCTTTTTCTCACCTCCACTATTTATTTTATATACAACATTTTATAGCCAAAATATACAGATTTTACAAAGAGGTTCATGCGGAGTACCATAGATGTTTAGGGTGATAATACCTTCCCTTTGCATAACCAACCCCCTTACCTTGAATATTTCCCCCTCTTTTTGGGTTATTCGCTCTTTTCACATTCCTTTGGAAACAATAAAGTGCGGTGGCAATTTTTATTTTGATCTGTAAAAGTCTAGTCAATCCAATGGCTTAGTCTTAAACATTTCTACCGCTCCAAAAGGAAAAGTTTTTTTTGTTTCACGAAGAGATGGAGCGTCCTAATTCCTAACCCTATTCCTCTTTCAAATTTTTTTTTTTAATCTTATTATTTCCTTTTAATATTCAATAAATAATAAAACAAAATCTGGAAAAATGAATTGGAACTGGTTTGTTTGGACTGAGCTTGGAGTCTGTTGGGTCTATCCACTCAAGCCCATGCCAATTTTTTTAGAGCTTGGAGTTGGTGTTACAAAAAAGTACTCCCTTGTTGGATTCAACCTTGGGCCTTAGCACCTGATGCCTTTTACTGCAACATACTCCCTGTTTGTTGGCTTGCACTCCTTGGGCTTATTCTATTTGCAATTTCTTTTGAATAATTTTGTTAATTGTTTAGATTTGTTCAAATTTTTCCATGATTAAAAATTACAAAAAATCAATAAGAATTTGTTAGATTTTTTTATTTGATTTTAAGAATTAATGCATGATTATCTGATTACTTGAGATTTGTGGTTCACCTTTGCTTGTCAAGATCTGAGTCTTATGCATGTTTATTGCGTGATATGCGGATATGCTTGAGTTTCCGATTATGATTTATTTTCACATCGATGATGCTTCGACACTTATTCCGAGCATATGATTTCTGAATCTTTTCTTTAATTGAAGAAGCTTTCGCGAAGATCATCGGGTTTCTTTATTTTGATATGCTTCGCTACGGATTAATATCCATTTGGTATTTTCTCTTGTTTATCTCATTTTAGCACTTTATTGTTTTCTAGATATCATGAGAAGTAAGAACTTTACTGATTTCTAGATATCATGAGAAGTAGGAAATAAAGAGTGTGCGCTTGAAGTCGTTGTTTAATGTCCTGTAGCAGGAACCGCTTTCTATATGTTATCTGTGTTTGTTTAAAATCCTACCTTGGAAGTAGGTATTCCGCACATGTGTATACATTTGTGTCCATATTATATTACAGATGATAAGTCCTTAAAAGGAGGAAAGTGGGCAGGGTTTGCAATCAACCCCTGCACATTCTAGTCAGTGTCATCCTTAGCTCATGTTGTATGTCGATGCTTCAGAGTCGTGCAGATCCTATATATCGAGTCAGTCATATGGAGAAGGGTTCGCAACCAACCCCCACACTTTGTTAGGAGTTCGCAATGGCCATTCCTGATACTTTGCTACCCACTTGTTTGCTTCGGGTTATCCTCTCCCCTTAGCTAAAGTGACGCTTTTATTTTTTATTTCATCTCAGTATCCTGCTTGTTTTCTTCGGGTGATCCACTCCCCTTAGCTAAAGTATTTTCTCTTCATACCCCAATCCCCTGAGTCAGTGTACCCCGAACGTGTGCTTTTGCCAAAGCACTTGTTTGATATGCCATGCTCCCTTAGGATTGCTCGTGTAGGGTTAGTCTTTGAGCTAGACATTAGGATATTTATCCATGCATGTTCACTTAGGTAGATATTTCCCTTTCTTCCTTGACGTAGGGCCATTATTGTATGATTACACTAGGGCTAGAGATTAGTATAGTCTCTATTAGTTGTTTTCTTTTCTTTTAATATTTCATCTTAAAACAAAAATATTCTTTTTCTTGGAAAATCATAAAACATCTCTAATGAATTTAAATCCTTCTTCAAGGTAAAAAATACAAACCAATCTTAATTGTTTGTACGCCTTTTGGCTCCATTTTAAATTTTTCTATCTTCGTGTCGATGTTTCGCCATCGCTTATGTTTGTTATCCTACTTTGATTTTCAATATCATTGTTAGGTGTGATGTTTTATCATCTAATTTGTAATGTTTTTCCATCCTTGCCGTGATATTTTTCTATCTTTGTGTCTATGTTTCTCCATCGCGTATGTTTGTCATCCTACTTTTATTTTCAATATCATTGTTAGGTGTGATATTTTATCATCATCATTGTGATGTTTTATCATCATCATTGTTAATGTTTTTCTATCGTTGTTGATGTTTTGCCATCATTGTTGATGTTTTGCTATCATTGTTAATGTTTTGCTATCATTGTTGATGTTTTGCCATCATTGTTAATTTTTTTCATCCTTGTCGTTGTCTTGCCATTGTTGTTGATAATTTGTCGTCGTATCTGATGTTTTGCCATTTTGATTATTGTTTTGTCTTTTTAACTAAAAAACAAAAAAAAAACAAAACATACGAGCCGGACTACGGTAACCCAGATTCCTCAAAAAGGATACGTAGGCATTAGGGTAGGGCCCAAGCGAGCACATCTATATTTTCCCTACAGTATTTTCTCTTTTCTTTTGCATACATTCCCTCTTTTCATTTTCTTTTAGCTTTTAAGCTTTAGACATAGATTAGACACACCCATAAGATAGAATAACAAGAGTGGATACCGTAGAGTACTACGGACGTGTGGGGTGCTAATACCTTCCCCTCGGGTAACAAACTCCCTTACCCGATCTCTCAGTCGCAAGAATGTGATTTCACCCCTTCAGGTTTACTCGATGTTTACCTTTATCTTTTGGCGGGATAAAAGACGTTTGATGGCAACTTCATTGATTTTATATCCGATGATTGTTCGGTCTGTTGTTTCACTTTCTCATTCTTTCGAATGATTGGCGAAGGTGATCCATATGAATTTCATCTGATACAGATTTTACTAATATGTCATCAATATAAACCTGCATGAAAGTCTCAATAAAATCATGAAATATAGAATTCATTGCTCTTTGATAAGTTGCCCCAGTATTTTTTAAACCAAAAGGCATGACTACCCATTCATGGATGCCAAATACCCCAGGGCATCAAAAAGTTGTCTTGGATACATCTTCTTCAAAAATGAAAATTTGATTATATCCAAAGTATCCATCAAGCATACTAAGATACTCGACGCATGCGGCTGATTCAATTAGAATTTCTACCACAGGAATTGGATATTCATCCTTTGGGGTTGCAAAATTCAAATCTCGAAAATCTAAGCAAACCCTAATAGACCCATTTTTCTTAATAATAAGCACTATATTTGCAATCCATTCGACATACCTTGTGGTCTGGATGAACTTGCATTGGAGGAGTCTTCAGATCTCCTCTTTTATCTTTGATAGAATATTTAGTGTGAATCTCCTTGGTGTCTGCTTGATGGGCTTCCTTCTATCCTTGGTAGGCAGCATCAGTTTGACCAGTTCTCTGCTTAAACCAGTCATCTCATCGTAATCCCAAGCGAAATAATCCTTATACTCTTTAAGCAATTGAATCACTTTGGCTTTCATTTTTGGGATGAATTTTCACTCACATAGTTGGGTCTTTTGATGGACCCCTAACCCAAGTCCACTTCTTCGAGAAGGTCTTGCGCCATCATCTTTGCACTTGATTTTGTTGGATCCTTCTTGAATCCCAAAGGCTCTTCATCGTATATTAGATCTAGCCTCTGGTCTTTTTCTTTGAAGGGTATCTCTTCGTCATGGGGTTTTGGTTTGAAATCCACCCCATGTCCCTTCGCATGTATTGCTTTATCTTTGACTTTGACAACCATGTGTTTTACTTCGGCCTCTAAGGCCTCCTTTAGTTTATATTCGGCTAAATAAGCTGAAATATTTTCTAAGTATTAGGACTTAGACATTGTCAATGTCTTCATCAGCCCAGCAAGTTGGTCGTATTCCTGGAATACCTTCTACATCAGCTTCTTCTCCCATAACTTCTCTATCCCACTGGAATCCATGAGTTGGGTGTAGAGTAAGGAAGTAAAGAGCATTCTTGTTGGGTGAATATGTGTCATCAACAGGGTTGCATGGCCCAGTGTTGGCCAAATTCCTATCGAAGTTTCTTTTATCCACATGGTTAACTTCTGCCATGTAATAAATTTGATCTGCTTCAATGTTTTCGACAATCCTGTCTTCTCTCTATATTGATATTTGTTGATGCATTGAAGAAGGAACTACCCCTATACCATGGATCCATTCATGTCCTAGCAATAAGTTATAATTTGTATTCGCTTCAATGACCATGAACATGGTGGGTCTTGTAATTAAACCTACAATGAGATCCACTTGCACCACTCCAAAAGTTTGGCCTATCTTACCTTCATAGTTTGAAAGTACCATGTTATGGGGCTTGATATCAGTGTCGAACATGTCAATTCTTTTCAACGTGAATTGGGGCATTAGATTCACCTCAGCTCCACCATCTACCAAAATTTTATTGATTCCCACACTTTCCACCTTTTCCCTTATGAATAAAGGTTTGAGGTGATTCTTCATTCTCTGATCAGGTTGCTCGAAGAATGCATTTTTTTCTTCAACAAGTCCATTATTCAGGATATAGTAGCACACTGGTTTATGTTTTTCCATCTCAATCTCATCAGCTTCCTCTGATTCTTTGACCTCAGTTATTTGATCATAATCACGGGAAGCACTGAGACCACATTACAGTTGATGTTGAGGGAATACTCTCCGTCTGATTCAAAGGCATTGGTCAACATGTCTTCGTCATTCACTAGGTTTTTTTTATCTTTTTCTCCATTCTCTTCTTTCTTTGGGGAAAATAGTTTTCTCCCCATAGGTTTATTCTCTTCAACCATAATGGTTGAGGGAAGTTGGTTACTACTTGACTCTCCCACTTATTTTTCTGCCAATTCTCGTTGAGCTTTCTTTATCCTTTGGTGTCTTCACCATTGGGACCTAAACATGGGATTTTTCCCTTTGTAACTTTCTGACTTGTAGGCTTGTTGCCTCGATACATGGAATTGCTTTCGATACGCTATGGATTTCCTTGCTCCTGGTTCGAAACTCCTCCATTTTTCCTTTCATGCTCCCTTTCCTTCGTTTGGGTTTATCCATCTGTAAATTGGGATATTTGCAGGTGGCTTAAAGGTAACTCTTTGATCTCCCTTGGGATAAGGGCTATCAGGCCTCCTGGGAATTCCCCTTTCGTCGAATGTGAAGTTTCTCCTAAGACCCCTCTGGTTGTCCCAATAATGAGCATATGGGATTCTCTCAAAGGTTTCTGATGCCTTTCGATCACAAACCACACTGCACCTTGGTCATATCAGCCACTCAGATTTGTTTTGTGGTAGTGGACAAGGAAACCCATCAAACTTTCTCCATCCTTTGAGTAGACAACTCCTATTTGGTCCTATTTCCTCCAATTTCCCCCAGTTCGAGCATATAGGACTTTTTAATAAGTTTATGCTACCTTTAGATCATATCATGTTGCATATAGGACACATTAGCCCCTAATAATTCTTTTTGTGGCAGAGAACCATGTAGTCTAGCAAACTTTCTCCAGCCTTCAGGTACCCATTCCTAATCTGATCATGTTCCATTCTGAGGCGCCTTTCGACTTCCTCTATATCAGGAGCAGGCTGGTTCAGCTCCACCATGTTAAACTCAAGGCTAGGACCTTCATTAATCCTGACCTTTTCTAACTTTACTCTAAGGCCTTCAGTGGCCTTTTCCATTCCAACATTTGTGGAAATATCATCAGTAATTTTGCCTTTGATATCCTGGTTATCTAGACCTTCAGCAATCTTTTGCCCTTCGATACCTGCAACAAAATCCTCAGTAATATTTTTCATGGTATTGGAAAGGCCTTCAGTAGCCTCCTTTATTTTGATTCCTGCAACAAAATCTTAAGTGATCTTGTCTTCAGGATGTTGGTTGATGTTGAAACCAGCAACTTCCAGCATATGGATATCTGCAGGTTTGGCATAATTGGTTTTTGCTACGTGTAAAGAGGGTCATCATCAACCTTCATTTGGCTTTTGTTCTTTTCGCCAAACTTCAATCTCCCTTCCTTGATAGAATTATGAATCAAATCCCTGAAAAGAAAACATTGTGAGCTTTTATATCCCAAAAAGTTATGATACTTACAAAAACCTCTTTTCTTCCGCTGATCTAATGGAGGAATTTTGGCACCAGGTGACACTATCATCTGGCCATCCTTTACCAACAAATCAAATATTTCGTCATATTTTGTTACGTCGAAAGTGTATGTTTTCTTAGGGAACTTATCGTTCTTTTCTGGTTCTCCAAGATTCTTCCCGTTCGAACGGGTTAGAACTTTTGAAGGATATGGTGGGCCTTGCTTTAATTAAGTCAAGTACACTTCACATTCTTCGTAGTCTGAAAAATCATTGCAGGCTTCTTGTTCCTCTACACCGGTTTCGACATATGCAACTTTTTCTTTTTTATGGATTTTGTTCGCTCTGGCTTTTTCGACCTTTAAGCACTCCACTTGTCGAATCCTATATGCCAATTGGGACATATCTCTTAAGTAATGAGGATCTAACTTCTTTCTAATGGAGAAATGTAATCTTCTTGCATCCATCTCAACTAATTCGTGTTCAGGAACTTGGGTAAAGCATCTTGCCTTTAATAGGCGGAATCTGTTGAGGTAATCATCAATTGGTTCGCTAAACTTGCGCTTGATGTTAGCTAATTCACCTAGGCGTATCTTTGATTGACCTACATAAAACTGTTCATGAAACAGCCTTTCTAAATGTTACTAATCTTGGATAGAATTTGCTGCAAGGGTAGTGAACCATGTGAAAGCATTTTTGGTTAGTGAACTAGGAAAATATTTTATCCTTAAGTTTTCATTATTCATTGTCCCCGGCCTCAATAAGGTAACTGGCTATATGTTCGACAGTTGATTCGCTGGTGTCACCAAAGAATTTTATAAATTTGGGACTTTCCAACCCTTGGGCAATTCAGTTTGCAAAATATATTCAAATAAAGGAGAAGTGTAATTCGGCCTCCTTTTAGGCCTTTTAGACAGGAACCTTTGATTATGGAGTGCATTTCTTTGATTCTGTTGAACTTAGTTAATTGTTGGGTCTTCTTCAAAAATTACCCCCTAATTTTCCCTAACCCATTCCCTCTAAGGATGTGGTGGGGGTTGAGGGACATTAAATAATTCAGCGATACACGTCATTTGCACAGCCATTTACACAACGATACACATCAAAGATTACCCCCTAATTTTCCATAACCCATTCCCTCTAAAGATTTTACCCATTGTTTGTGCGGGAATTTGGACTAGTTCATGGTTACTCGCGTCCATTTGCTCTCTAATCACCGCTGCAGATTGATTTGTTAAATTTTCCATTTAGGAAGAAACTCCTTCTATTTGTGGTTGTACATTTTGACCCCTATTATTAACAGCATATCCAAAAACTTGTAATGGAGAAATAACTTTCATCACAGGGTCTGAGTATGTTGAAGTGGAATTATGTAAACCCATCATAAACGAAGATGGCATGCCATAAGGTTGCTCATGACCATTTTGAGGCATGGAAAAACCAAGCGGCCCCTGAGGCCTACAGAATGTATGTCCCCCTGGATGGGGGGTCCCTTTTGGACCATGGGGTCCTATATAGGTCAAAATATGGCCAACATAAGAGTTCGACTGTGTTGGCGTCGAACTTGTTGAAGACGGTATAACCTCTGAAAATGCACAAAAAACCGTAGTTCCCCCTGTCGAAGTGACTGGGGGTGGCACTTCATCATTGTTAGAAGGGTTCTGATTATGTAACTCCCGTAATTTAATTAATTATTTAATTAAATTATTTTTGGATTATTTGTGAAGTTGTGTTATGATGATAGTTGATGTGTTGTTGTTATTGGATTTATTTATTCTATTAAGTTGTGGAATAATATTAGAATAATAATATTGTTTGATGTGAGCTTATTTTAAGGACTAGAAGTAGTAGAAAGGGGGTGTAGGAGTTTTAAGCCCATTAAGAGATAATGAGAATTATAGGGTTATTATATTAGTTATTGAGAAATAATAAGGAAAAAAGAAGAAGCAGTAAGAAGAGAAAAAAAAGGGTAGGAAGAGAACGTGAAAGTTGCAGAAAAGAAGGAAAAGAGCCAAAACGGAAATCAATCAGAAAAGTTATAGAGCGACCTTCAATCCAAGGTAAGGGTGGGGTTCTGACTCTATAATAAGGTTTATGATGAGTAGTATGTGGGATTAGATGTGAAAAGTTGTTTTGTTTATGATTGAATTGTATATATATATATATATATATATATATATATATATATATATATATATATATATATATATATATATATATATATATATATATATATATATATATATATATATATATATATATATATATATATATATATATATATATATATATATATATATATATATATATATATATATATATATATATATATATATATATATATATATATATATATATATTGTTGTTTGATAAAGATCAATGATTTAGAGAAGAATAATGTTGCCCTAATGTTGTATAATTGATGTAGAAACATAGGATTATTATAAGTGATGATTAACTATGATTAGAGGATGTTTTTAGGGCCTAAGGCAGGGAAATCGTGGTGAAAATGCAGTGAAATTGCAGAAAATGTTCATGACATAACAGTATGAGTCGACCTCAACAGCCATGCGTCGATACATGCAGGTTTTTGGACTCAGGATGAGTCGATACATAGGATTATGCATCGATACATGCAGTGTTGCAGACTCAGTATGAGTCGATACAAGAGGATTGTGTGTCGACTCGTGTAGGATTTTAACCCAGTATGCATCGACTCAAAACATTATGCATCGACTTATGTAGTCTGATTTTTTGGCAGATTTGTTTCCAAAGGCTGTAACTTGAGTTTCCGGACTCCGTTTGAGGTGTCGTTTGAAGCGTTGAATAGTTGACGCGATGGAATTCATTATTAAGGATTAAAATGAAGGATAAGGAGAATAATCCTAGCAACCCAAATTATGATTAGATTTAGCTTCCCGCGTTAATCGCTATGATGATTTTGTGAAGTACGATGAGGACAAGATGATTATAGATTATTGTTTGGTTCATAACAGTAAGATTAATGATGATAATGATGTAGTATTGCAAAATAATAATATGTAGAAGTTTGGTAATTAGAGATAAGCCTTAGATGATTAACTAAATATAGGCATTGTCGTGTTGTAGGCCTATGGCCAACATTGAGAGATTGTTGATTTGTTGTTGTATTTTTGTTATGGCTGAGTTATTGATGAAATTATATTGATGAAAATATGTCGATGAAATTCTATTGATGAAAATATGTTGATGAAATTATGTTGATGAATTATGTGATGAATGATGTTGATGAATGATGTCGAGATGCCTCTAATAATTGGCGGCTATTAAGATGTAGGCTTCTGGCTAACGATGATGTTGTGTTGAGATGTTGCTAATTATGGTTGTGGTTACTACATTCATGATTGTGTTGCATACATTGCATTTCAAGATGGAGCTGTTACTCGTTAAGATGTCATGTATTGGCGAATATTAAGATGAAGGCTTATGCCTTGTTGACGCCTCTATTTATTGGCAATTATTTTGAGATGGTAGTTCTTCTCCAATGGTACCACATGCATTTTCATAGTATTGAGTCACATTTTATGACTGCATGAAGAAGCTGTAAGTGTGTATATTATTGGTATTCTGTTGTGATTATTGGTGTTTATGAGATGTGAAGTGGTGTTATTATATGAGTTGATCTAACATATTATTTATCATACATTTTATTATATTGTTAAATATCTCACCCCTTCTGTTTGAATGTTACCCTTACGTTGGTAACGTGCAGGTAATCCAGAGTGAAGGCAGTATACCTTCGGTAGTTCGAGTCGGTGTCATTGCTCTGATACATAACACTCGGGGGGATGAACGCTTGTTGCTTTTAATTATTGATTATTTCGGTTGTTGAAATTTAATTCGATTGTTGCTAAGTATGTGTTATTTTAAAGTTGCTGTAATTGTTGGACAAAGATGTTATTATGATTCTGCTGCGTAGTTGTTCAAGTTGTTGAATTAAGAGATTAAATTATTTTGTTGTTGGTTCATCCGAAGTTAAAGTGTTATGTATCCATGTTGAATGCAATATGTTTTTAAGTTGAATTTGTGGCGTCCTGATTCAGTTGTATGAATTTTATAACTCTGATTTACATTCATAATTGCCGGGTAGAATTGGGGTGTTACAGATTACATGTCTGGCTTTGGTTCTCCATTTTCCTAACATATTTTCTTAGGTATTTCTTTGTTGTTTATGGCTAATTTACCACTTCTAAGTCACATACAACACAAAAATACAAAAGGGATGATGAAGATTTTCAAAACATTTTACTAGAACAAAACATCTGTTAATTGAACACAGCTCCCACTGGCGTGCCAATTTGTTTACCGTGAAATTTGGTAAACAACCGTCGGTCTTCCAAATCAAAGAAAAGATTGGTGACTTGCAGGATCAACCAGATTGATCCTAAGGACATGTGTTCTTATTCAAACTTTTTTTCTTGAAAGCAAAGAATACTTTCGGCAGCATTCATAATCTTTTAAATAATATTGATTTTGATTGTTAATTCGAAGGTAGTAATGTAACGCTTTAAAGAAAAGACTTCTATGAAAAAGACTTTTGATTTAAACTTAAAAGGAATGTATAAAACTTCAATTGAAAATGAATGGCAATAAACATAAAATCGGTGCATCATACGTACACTCACAACTCGTTTCTCGAACACTGGTACTTTGAGTAATTTAGAGTAATTTGTACAAAGATGTGAACACACTGAATCCTAAGACTAAGATCCATATATATACTAATTCGACCATAATGGTCTTCTTGTAAGATATTGCCACGTTTGACGTCTACATGCGCCTTCGAACCTTATGCTTCCACGCGTCTTTTCGGATAAGGATACATATTTGGATTTCAAATCTTTCTCTATTTCGAAGCGCCAAACATTCTCAACGTGTTACAACGAACTGATCTTCGAAAATTAAATCTCTAACCCTCCGTCGAATTAATTCAACAAATTTGGACCATCCATAATCTTGATCACTCGAACCTCAAAAAGAAAATATCTATATTTTTCTAATTTAATTACGGTCGAAATTCTCCACTAACACGAGTGCAATGAAAACCGAAACATACATGGAATTATCTTCAGGATTCTTTCCATCAGGATAAAAGTAAATATCTCAAACGTAACCACCAACGCTGAAAGTGTCACTGATGATGTACCTTTCAGCTCCCACATTGAAGAAAAGAAAAGTGTTATACAAACCACATCATTTGAATACTTACCCAATACATAGAAGCAACCTGCTGCATTAAAAGCAACATGCTGCACTTTTTTTATGAGTCCCACGTTGGAAGTTTTTCAGCAAATGAAAGAGTTTATATACCTCTTTTATACAACACTTATTAAAACCCTATTATTGGGCTATTTGAAAAGTTGATGTTCTTAAGATCCAAAGATAATATTTTAACAATTAATTTATCAATAAATATTCATAAAAAATATTAATAAAAATAATTTTAAAAAAATTAAAAAAATTAAAAAAGTAAAATATAATAAAAAAAGTAAAATTTTTAAAAAAAATATAAAATTAAAAAAATTAAAAAAATTCCACATGGATTTTAGAAAAAAAAAATACCACATGGACTGCCGCGTTGGCAGCTAGAGAGAGTCTTTGCTACAAGGTGGTAGTTAGGGGGTATTTGAGAGAATCTGAAAGTTACGAGGGGGTTTTAAAAAAAAACTTTACTAGGGACTAAAAGCAAAACTCGTTAATATTACAGGGGTTTGTATATTTAACCCTTTTTTTTATAAGTTTGTTTTCAATATAAGCTATTTATTTATGTTTTCAATTATGTATACAATTGAATTCTAAAAATGAGGATTGCCACATGCTCACATTCTTATATTATTATAAGATTAAGAAATCCATCCAAGGTTATAAACCTAGTTAAGATACATATAAAGCATGGTCTGTCAAGGTTGTCCTCACCTTTCATGAAAATAGAAAAGGTTCAAATCTTTTTCCTAAAAAATTCAATGAAATCACCATTTTGATCACGAGGGTTATCTTATGTTAAGAAGTAGATCAAAAGCACACATTATTGTTAGACAGCGACAACATATCTAGAGGGGGTGAGTAGATTCCCCTTTTAAAAATAATCCAGAAAATTTCTGGTTTTTGAAAAGATTGTTTTATCAAAGAGCAACGCATAAGCTTTTTCGAAATTTCGTCTTTACGGACGTTATTGGAAACTTGGATATGCAAACTAAAAGAAATTCAATATAGAATAAGAACAATACTTGAATTAATATGCTTGAATCACTTTACATCTTATTTATTATTTATTGAAAGTTACTAGTAAAGCTATTTCCAATGGCAATATTTAAAGAACTAGATGAATCAATTTATCAAACACTTGGTGTGCAAGTGAATTTTCAGAATTTTCCCTTAAGTTGTATGATACAAAAAACCACTTATAATCAAAAGTGATTATAAGTTATATCAACACTTGTTGCATAATCAAAAACAGTTCGGAAAATTTCTTACAATTCAATTGATAACGCAATGCTATTTGACCAATTGATCAATGAAAATCAACGCAAGTAAAAGAAAAAATAAAAGAGACACGAGAAATTTGCATTCATAGTTCCCAACTTCTGTCCTCGCGTGTGGGTACGTCTGCGCCTAATTCCAATGGAGTTAGGATAATTTTTACTATGCAAAATGTTGATACAAGAGAAATGTTCAAGAGCAAATTCACAAACCCTAATGCTTGTTATTGATTCAACCCCTTCTCCTCTTTTGATCTTGAGAAATACCAAGACACAATACTTTGCGTTCTTTATCTCCAAAGCTTTCATGCACCATCAATTTCAAACTATTGCATCACAAGACTTCAATTGTAATCCTTCATTCTCTCGCTACTTCATTTGTGTTCTTTATCTCTAAAGGATCACTTGCATTCTTTATCTCCAAAGGAATTCACTTGGCCACAATTACCTCTCAAACGTGTTGCACGGAAACCCCCAAATCAACCTATGATCTTCGAGGACAAACTCGCGATTTTTCCAGATGAAGACCCCTACAAAGCTCAACTCAATACTCAATTAGACACTATCAATCCTCGTCTAGATGGCACCCGAACAAAAGATTATCATAATGTAATGTCAGTGTGTATGCATAGGTTGGAGGTTGAAGATGAAGAGAAATATATGCTAATTTCATGGTATCACCAAGTTATGAATGATGCATGAATGATGTATTTATAGTTTAGAGTGAATATGGAAAGAAGGGCATGTTTTGAAATAAAGGATTTTAAGAAATTCATCAAACAAACAGTATGTGTCGACCTATATGACGTATGTGTCGACTCATACATTATTTTAAAGCTGTATGTGTCGACCTATGCAAGACTATGTGTCGGCCTGACCAAGACAGAGACTACATTCTTTAAAACGGTAGCAAATATGTCGACTTGAAAGAAAAATGTATCGACACATAAAATAAGAATTTATGCAATAACAAAAATCCTCCAGTATGTGTCGACCTATGCAATGCATGTGTCGACATAAGACTTACAGAGGCTACATACTTTAAAAATGAGTTGCATGTGTCAACCTGAAAAGCGGATTGTCGACACATGCAACAAAAATTTGTGCAAACACAGTTTTTTAATGACTTGAATCAAATTTAAAATGACTTTTATTGATCTCCAAACAACTTATAACTTATAAATGATTAGAGTGCCACACTAAACTCAAAGATAATGTCCAACTATAGAAATGAAATATTCTCTCATTTTTGACATCATTCAAAACACTTAAGAGACCAAGTTTCACTAAAAAACATATTTTGTAGAATGAAGTGTCCTTAAACAATAGGAATGTTGTTGCTTATAACACAAGGTTGTCTTGAATGTACCAGGCTCAAATCAATATGGAATGGTGTAACCAAAGTAATTAAATCAAGTATCTTTTCAAGTATATTCACAAAGGTTACTATTGAATCACTGCAAATATAGTTCCTTCAGAAAAAGTGTCTTATAATGATCATACCATGATTGATGAAATCAAACAATATTTGTATTTTAGGTATGTCTCATCAAGTGAAGCATGTTGTAGAATTTTTCTGCCAATATTCGTGGGAGAAAACCTATTGTAGAGTGTATGTATTTTCATCTCATTAGTCAGAAATCCATCTACTTCACTGGTTTTCACAAAATTGAAAATATATTAGAAAAATGAAGTACAAATCTCTAAATAAAGAAGGTGATAACAATCAAACTCTAAGTCCGAGCACATGTAAAAGAATTGTATTTCCTTCATCCTTTGTTGGTGGTCGTAGGTTTATGGATCAATTGTAATATGAAGGGATGGCTATTTGTAATTCAAATTGGACTGAGATTCAAAGAGTACTTGCACCTCTTCATTTGTAACCACAAGATCGACCAGAAGTCATTTCAAGAATTTTCAAAATCAAGTTTGATCAATTGTTATCTGATTTAACCAAGAAAGGTGTATTAGGCAATGTACTTGCATGTAAGTTATTTCTTCACCTTTCCTTTTCATTTATTATACTACTACTCATAATATCTTTTAAATTTCTTATTCGATGATAAATATGTACATCATTAGGTTTCAAAAGAGAAGCTTGCCACATGCGCATATGCTGATATTTTTTAATCCTTCAAACAAGTCTCCAAGACCTAATGACACTGACAAGATAAGTAGTGTTGAAGTGCTTGATCCGTTGAAAGATCCTAGGTTGTACAATTTGGTTAAAAACTATATGGTTCATGGTCCTTGTGGTTTGGAAATCTTAATTCCCCGTGCATGAAAGATAGGAAATGTTCCTAGTATTTTCCAAAAAAAGTTCAACCTACAACTATAGTCGACCAAAATAGTTATCCCATTTATTGAAGAAGAGACAATGGACACGCAATTGAAAAAACACAATCATCCTTCACAGTGGATATGTAGTTCCTCACAATCCAAGTTTATTGTTGAAATATGAATCTCACATCCACATGGATTGGTGCAATTAAAGCACTTCTATCAAATACCTATTCAAATACATAAGCAAAGGTTCTGATCGAATTTTTGTTGTTATACAAGGTTCAAACAATACTACACATGGTTATAAAATAACATTGACGAGATCAAGCAATATTTATATTGTCGATACATATCCCCAAGGGAAGCATGTTGGGGGATATTTTCATATTTTATACACGGTAGGAAGCTAGCAGTGGAGAGTATATTTTCACATGGATGGAGAAAACTCTATTTACTACAAAGACTTTGAGCAAGTTGGTAATGTTTTATTCAAACCAAGTGTAACCAAATCAATGTTTACAACCTGGTTTGAGGAAAACAAAAATTATGAAGAATCTAGATTATTAACTTATGGTGACTTTCTTTCTAAATTTGTTTATCATAAACGAAGTAGGAGTTGGAAACAAAGGAAAAGAGGGTATACTATTGGTCGTCTTATTTGGGTTCCTCAAAGCACGGGTGAATTGTATTATTTAAGGATGATGCTAACTGTCAAGAAAGGCCCATTATGTTATAAAGACATTAAAAAAGTTGATAGTTTCAAACATAAAACGTCCAGAGAAGCATGCTTTTCTATGGGATTTCTACAAGATGATAGAGAATTTATTGGGGAAATCAAAGAGGCACGTGTTTAAGGTTATATTTTTTTACTATGTTGTTATCCTCATCCATGAATAGACCCAAACATGATTTGAGTAATTCTTGGATATATTCATGGATGGGGATAACAACATAGTAACAACTGCACTTAAGTCTAAAAAAATGTCTTTCCCATTGCCACAAGTGGGATTGCAAGTTTGTTGTTATCAGGTGGAAGAACAACTAATTCTTGATTTAAGATTCTATTTGCAACATTGACAAAAGAGATGATCTTGTTGAGCTTCTAAAGATGACAAATATAATCATATGGGATGAAACTCTTATGGCAAAGAGTTTTTTCTTTGAGGCTCTTGACAAATCCTTAAAATATATTATGAGTGGAAATACACATGCTTCTGATAAACAATTTGGAGGTAAGGTTGTTGTGTTTAATGGTGACTTCTGGCAAATTCTCCTCGTTATACCAAGAGGTACTAGATCTATTATTATCCATGCAAGCATCAATGCTTCTTATATTTGGGATCATTGTAGAGTGTTGAAGCTTACAAAGAACATGTGCTTGCAAAATGGTTCAATTATTTCTACAACGGAAGACATAAGGATTTTCTCAAAGTGGATATTACAAATTGGAGATGCGACCATGTGTGAGCCAAATGAAGGTTATGCTGATATTTCTATTCCAGATGTATTTTTAGTTTCAAAATTTGTAAATCATATTAAGACAATTGTAGAGAATACCTACCCTGATCTCATTCATAACTACCTTGATTTCACCTATCTTTAAAGTCGTACAATTTTAGCTTCAACAAATGAAGTAGTAGAAGATATCAATCAATACATCACAAACCTTCTTCCAGGTATTCAACTTCCATTTAGTCTTATTTAATTTTGTAAATAGTAAATACCTTATATTAATATATTTTTCTCATTTAGTATTTTTTTTCTCTTATTGTAGGAGAAAAGAAAGAATACTTAATTAGTGATTCTATATATAAATCAAATTTTACTAACTTTGATGCATAAGAGCAGTTGACTCCTGAATTTCTAAATGCTGTTAAAACTTATAGATTGCCTAATCATTCAATCAGATTGAAAGTTAGGGCCACTATTATGCTGATGCGCAACCTAGATTAATCTGAAGTCTTATTAAATGGTACACGACTCACTGTAATCAGGCTTGTTAATCATGTCATTGAAGCAAAGATAATTTATGGAAAGAATATTGATAATATCATTTATATTCGTAGAATGTCTTTGTCCCCCTCATAATCACCATGGTCATTTAAATTGGTGAGACGATAATTTACGATAATTATTTCTTTTATAATGTTGATTTATATTTACTAAAAAAAAATTTTAGTCATGGTCAATTGTATCTGAATATCTCTAGAGTTAAAACTAAATAGTTTTTAAGATTCTTATTCATGACAAAAATAAAGAAACTATGACTACTGCCATTAATGTTATATTCAAGGAAGTGTTTCACAACATTTAATAGGTATATTTTTATTATATTTCTTTTATCATTTCAAGTTAAATATAACTTCATTTTTGTACTTTATATCCAATCTTTCTTTCTTTTTTTAGGGTCAACCTTTTACTATATTTTGAAGGTTGATGTTAAGACTCTAACCTATTTCATAATCATTATTATAAATTTTTTATAAGTCTTTCTACAATATCATATTTAATTTATTCGTACTGTGTGCATAGTTTGTTATTATATATATATATATATATATATATATATATATATATATATATATATATATATATATATATATATATATATATATATATATATATATATATATATATATATATATATATATATATATATATATATATATATATATATATATATATATATATATATATATATATATATATATATATATATATATATATATATATATATATATATATATATATATAATCTAATCCTAATCGGAAAAAGCAGTGATATTTTGAGCTCAATCATTATCTTACACAAGACAGAATGTGGGTCTCCCATGTGAATCTTGAAACAATCCCACATGCAAGAACATGAGTCCTGTAATTGGATTGAAACTGGTTTTTTATTATATCTCCTTCATTAAATACAGAATTTCATGAAAATCCTTCTTCAATCGTTTAGAATATTTTTCAAATTTTAATGTTATACTATTTGTTATGGTATATTAATTTTTAAACTATTATCTTGCGAACCACCGATCGACTTTTTTCATCTATTCTTTCAATTATGTTTTTATATTCAAAAAACTCAAATCTAAAACCTTACTGATCTGACCTCAATTCCAAATAAATCAATGTGAAGTTTGACCCTTTGTTCTTTTATATTAGAAAATATTTGACAGTTTAGTTCCAAAAAAATTAAATATTTATCAATTAGAGATCATTAGTCATTTTGTTAAATTAAATAAAAAAATTAATTAGATTATTAATTGAATAATTAATTAGATATTTAGTTAATTGATTTAAGTTTAATATGAGTGGCTGTTTAGAAGATTAATTTTGCATAATGGATCATCTTCATCCATCCCTCCCTCTCCTTCAACCAAAACACATTTAAAAGAATAGAGAAAATTTAAGAAAATAATAAATAGAAGAACAGAAAAAAAATATCAGAGAAAAAAAGAGACATATTTGTGAAGGAAATAGTTGGAGAGAAAATCTTAAAGAAGAGAAATCAGTCCCTTAATTTTGTAATAAAGAGAATGTTAATTGATTATCATATGTTGCTAGTGGATGAGAGGGTGGAAGTTAACAAATTGGTGTATCTGGCAAGAAAATCCAAAAAGTCTTGAATTATGGATTGTATGTGTTACCAAGTTTGAAGAAAAAACATATAATTCAATCAATTTAAGTTTCATGGGTTATATGTTTATCAAGTTTGAGTTCAATGCTAAGTTTATATCTTGGATAAGTGCATGTTTTTTTCTCAAAAATCCATGTGGTTTTGGTTAATGGTTGTCTAACTTAAGAAATCAACATGGAAAGAAATTTGAAGTAAGGTGACCCCTAACTCATTTCCATTTCCTGCTAATGGTAATAGGCCTGAGTGGATTGTTTTTCAATGTAGTGGGTATATGCCTTTTATTTGGGTTTAGAGTTGGTTGAGTGCCTCCCATTTTCGCTATGTGGATGATATGAGTATCTTGGTGGAGGCTACAATAGATAACCTTGAGTTGATTAAGGCTATTCTTCAAGCATTTGAGTTTGCCTCGGGTCTTTAGGTGAGTTTTATGAAGAATAGTCTAATTAAGGTTAAAGTGGATCATGTAATTTTGGACCTCGATGGTGATTATCTCCATTCTAAGCATGAGTTTCATCCCCTTAAAGTATTTAGGGTTACCGGTGGGAGATAAGCCCCATAGTGTATCTACATGAGAACCTCGTGTTAGTTTGTTTTCTACACGATTAAGCTCGTGGAGGCATTGGTCTGTTAGTCTGAGGATTGGGTTATTTTACCTAACTTTGTCTTTACTATTATCCATATCTTCTTCTTGTCTTTCTTAAAAATTCATGTTAATATTTGGAAGAAGATTGTAATGATCCAAAGAAGGTTCCTATAGAGAGGAGTTAAAAGGGAAACTAATATTTTTTTGTTCAAGTGGATCGATGTTTGCTTACTTCATCTAACCCTTTTAGAAAAATGGATATGGAGGCTCATTTCGGGTGCTTTTGGCTTATGGTGTGACATCTTATCTACCATATACGACACCCATGGGTTCTCCTCCCCTTTAGAAGGTAGGTCTGTTGGGTTCTATTATGCTTCATCATGGTGGAAAGAAGGGACTCCTTAGGTTTCTAGATCATCTTAGTAAGAAAGAGGAATTAAGCCTTCAAACGCTTTTCTAGAATGTTATGTGGGTTGGACCATATCTCTTTCCTTTTAAGTTCCTTAGGATGTTTAGTATCCTTAACCTATAAGATTGGATTGTTGATCATATCAGAGTGTTTATGAATGAGAGTCTAACTTGGGATTTGAAGTGGAAGATATCATTTTTATCTACAAGGATGATGTGGTCTATAATCTGCTCTTAGCCATTCATGATGTGACTTTCTCCCTATATCATTTACAGGTCGTGGTGGTGACACTCAGGGGGATGGTGTTTTTTCATCACCTCAGCTTACTCCGGTCTCCTTGAGTGAGACATGTTACATGTTCTTTTGGTCAATCCAGAAATTTGGTTATTCCACTTATCTGGAATAGTTAGCCCTTATAAATTAGTTGTTTTCTTTTGAAAAAATCTTTAAGACAAGGTCCCTAATAGAGATCATTTTGTGTAAGTGTAGGGTGTTAGTGGATATTAAAGGAGTTTTTTTCCGATGTGTAGGAGGAAGGAAATTTGGTTACTCATCTATTTATAGCATGCTTCTTGACATTGTCTGTTTGGTAGAGTTTCTTTAGGGGGTTCGGCAGTGTTTTGTTCTTTTTATGGATCTTTGTGTTATTTGTTTTGTCCTTAGATCATTTGGAGGTAGGTCTAGGGTGAGGGGTGGTTTGGTTATGGAACTCTATGATTTGGTCGATTTGGAAATTCTAAAACTATATCACTTTTTAATGTTTATCTAACAATGTGAATGATATGGAAGATAAAAGCATATTCATAACTTGGAAATGGTATATTTTTGGGCATGCAAAAACTCTTGTGCTTTCTCTACCTAGTTTTAAAAAAAGAGATCCACGCGTAAACGTTTAACTTGCCATAAAATTTATGTGAGGACCAATAACATAGATTTATCCTTCATCATGTGATCATTCAAAAAGGTAAATCACGCATAACAATCCTACATTTAATATTCTAATTGACAAAAAATATTCTTACAATTTTCTCAGTAACTGCCCGTGAGACATTTCAAGTGAACTCTTTAATTGGTCTTAGTCGAGCTATGTTCCTTACCTAATGCACTAAAGGTGGATGACAATCAATCACAAGCCATTGTTGGTTCGAAAAGGGATCATCTTTATTTTCTAAAAGATATATGTATTATTTACATAAGAAATTTATATACAAAAGTATAGTAATGGAGGAAATGAGAATGGAAGAGAATCTTAACCTAGTTGATTATGTCCAAATTGTTATTTCCATAGTTTTATGATTGGCTAAATTTTACTAAAACATGGTTCTATATTGATGTTGAGCAAGATATTGTAACATGTTTATCAATTGTCACAATAGTTTTACTATTATGTGTTTTAGACAGATGTCGAAGACAGATGTCATGATGGGAGTCTTTTAAGGTTTTAGTATTTGTGTTCTGTGTATATCATTGTTGTACCCCAAAATTTTTCCTCTCATTTTACTCAATACATACTCCTAGAGATCCTCAATTTGCTCAAGTTTGCCCAAGAGTTGATCAGACAAACTCTCTCCTAAGGCAGTATGTCTCAAATTAGGGTTTCCATTTTTATCAAGATAGTGGACTCGAAAGACCTCATATGCTCTCCATAGTACTAATATGTTCTCAAGACCCTTCATGTCAAGTTTCATGCCTTGCACAAGAAGTTTGCTCAGTCAATTGCTCAGATGCTTGAGAATCGACTGTATTAGGTCAAAAGTCAATTGTGGCCCACATATAGTCAAACTTCAATATTTTTGGTAAATATCAAAATTTTAAAGTGATATCCATCATTTGATCAAGGGTTGATCATGATTCTTCAAGGAATGCTCCAAACTCATCAAAACCCAAAAGTTGCTAAATTAGGGTTTCTCAGGAAAAGGTCAACCAAACTTTGACCAAACATAACTTCATCATACTTTATCAGAAATTGTCCATACAAGGCTCATTTTTAAGAGGATGAAATTCCCTACAACTCATCTTCATCCCACAAGTTCAAAATATGCACTCATCAAAAGATATGAATGTCTACATTATGGGTCTTTTTGAAAAGTCAACAAAAATACCTTTTGGGTCAAAACTTCTTACATGAACATGGAAGACTCAATTGATATGAGACCAAAAGGGTTGCTTAGGGGACATACTAAGATTTCTAAAAAGTCCAAGATCACCTCTCTAGGATTAAAATTGAAGGAGATATGCCTTGTCAAAGTTGACCTTTTTTGTAAAATTGACAAAAGTCAAATGGGCTCAAAATTACATTTTTTTGCCAAATGGGCCTAACTTTGTATGCTTGCACCTCACTTATAAAATGTTCCACGACCAAATTACTTATCCACATGTTATTTGCTTCATTTTCCAATTTATTTTTATTTTTTATTAATTAAAAATTGAATTAAATCAAATAATTGGTAAATAATATCAAAGATTTGTTTTGATATGATTTTTTGACAGGTTTGCAATCAAAATATGCTGAAATATCAAGGCCAAATCGAATCAAGCATGATTGGTACAAGAAAGGGATGATTTGGCTCAATATAGCAAATTTACATATGGCATGGAAATCAAATCAAATCTTCCATAACTTCAAAGATACAAGCCAGTTTTATAACCCTAATTCGTTCTATGATATATAATGAAGATGTACAAGGCATAAGACAAGGGGTTGCAGTCGTGAAAAAGCAAAACAAACTTCAAAATTTCAAAGAAAAGTGGTGGTTCGATTTCCATTCTAGAGGTCAATTCAGGCCATCATAACATTAACAATAGATTGTTGGACGTCTCAGGAAGCCATCCCAATCAATTGCAAGTCGCCCCAAGTCCAAAATCATCACGTAGCAGTCACACGGTTAGCAATTTTTTTCAGAATCGGTTATCATAATTCCTGCATCATTAGCACGTTTAATTGATATATTTGTAATCTTTGACATGTTTGCAAGCTGACTGAATAGTTTAATTACATTTTGGAAGCCTATATCTGTACTTGCCATTGTTAGGGTTTCCACATGCATTTTAGGGTTTTTGGCTACAAGTAAAATTAGGCCATGATTAAGGTACCATGATGACCGTGACATCATAACCAGTGGAACCCTGGTCTTCAATTTCATTTATATTGCGTTTTGTGAGTTTTTGAATTATGCTGGTTATAGCCATGGAAGTTTGTCCGTGGGTAAAAGCCATTATCTAACACGACGGTTCCAGGAAGAAGAAGATATGTGTCAGCCATCCATTGGAGCATTTGAATTTGTGCGCGTTTGATTCAGTTTGTTTGGTTTTTATATATTATGTTTAATGGTTTTTATACTAACAAGTAAAACGTGTAGCTCAGCTGGCAACGTAGCATTGATGCTAAGCATAAAGACATGGGTTCAATCCCAGGTCCTAGGGCACTCTTTATTTTATTTTCTTTCAACATATCATATGCAATTCTCTCCCAAGCGCTCACCATACGACTCCATCATCCATCCAGTGGATTCCTCATCAGCCAGATCTAACGCCTCCTACTGTGAAGGAGTATGGTACACCCTCAGAAGATCAGCACATGGGATCTAGCGCAGGATGGGCCATCAACCTTGGGCCCAGCAGTTTCAACATTGCACCCCCCCCCATTCAGCACAACACAGGCCAATTTTCAATTCTTTTTTTTATTTCTTTTATTTTAATTAATTTGTTTAAATTATTTTTCACCAAAATTAATTACTTTTTTTAATTTATCATAAAATCAACAAATCAGAGAAATCACAAAAAGATCATTTTTTTATAAAATATTTTAATTTAATTAGTAAATTAGGTTAATTTAATTTCTTTTTTTCATAATTAAAATAATTAGAAAACTAGGTTAGTTTAATTCTTTTTGTAAATAAAACTAATTAAATCTTTTCTCCAAAATAACTTAAATATTTTCATCAGTTAGATTTTTAGGGTTTTTAACCATTCTCGCATTTAATTTGCCACACGCATTTTAATTCTTTTTTATTATTATTGTAACTGTTTCGAGGTTGTAATAGTAATTATGGTTTTAAACTTCCGCATTTTTATTTTCAGTCAAGATGATTATGTAACTTCCAAAGCCTTGTAATAGCTAGGTTTATTTTTCGCACTTTAAATTCCTGCAAATATTTAACTGTTAGATGCATGGTTAATATGATTGTATGGGAAGATTACTTGAAATTAAAATGGTAGATCACCTAATGTGCAAAGACTAAATAACTGAAAAATTCACATGCACATGTCCACTCCTAGGGTTTGCCTCACTTCGGTTGCCTTCGGTATCATTAAGCATAGGATATTTTAGTGGTTGTCCTCCAGTCTAAAAGATCAAAATGTCCCATTCGAATGTTGCCTCGGAAATGTTGCCTTGGATAGATCTTAAGACTCTAGGGTTACTACTAAAGTTTTCTAACTGTTGCTTTGGTGACTGTACTTGTCCCTTTCGAACGTCCCTTACAAACTCCAACGACGGGGCTACCTACTCCTTAAATAGTAGGATAGTGCTATCTAAAGGAAATGAGAATGAACAATCTTTTTTCGAGTAGGTAGAATCTTAAGTACTTGCTCAACAAAACTTTTCACACAAACACCTTTCAAACCCAATTTTCAAAACAAACTTCGTCACACCCTTGAGGACTGATACAAGGGTTATCACGAAGTAAAACATTTTCGAAAACAAGCACACACAAGCAATTTGAAAAACGAGCAAGTACCTAAGAGCCCATGGAAAACCATGGATAGAAAGGATGTTAACACCTTCCCTTTCTATAATCTACCCCCCGTACTCAGAATATCTCGAAAAAAGGTTTTTTCTGTTCTTTTTCCTTTTCCATGACTGGATGAAATAAAATTCGGTGGCGTCTCTTGCCTACCGCGACATCTTGCAAACAAAAAAATGCAAAATGCAAACCAGTAAAAACAGTCGGTTCTGCCACCGTATCATAGAACTGGCGACTCTGTTGGGGACAAATAAAGTGGGGTTTAACTTAGGATCTAGGTCATTTCAAATTTCTTTCTTGTTTGTTTACTTTATTCTTAAAAGGTTATTGCTTGGGTTACTATAGATCCTACACCCGGATCTGAGGGCACTCATTAGGTAAACAACAATAGATCGTGGAGACTGTACGGCATAAACCGATATGGTTTAAGTGATGGCTATGTTGGTATGGCACTTTGGTTGGTACCGGTATCCTTCATGGGGAAACGAGGAGAATACAGGGCCTCCGCGTGGTATCGTGAAGCACTAACGGACCTTAGAACCTTAGTTGAACAAACTTGGCATTAGAAAGTAGTGAGATAGCCGGCCTCGGTGCAGAGTTGAGGATTGGTTGATACTCGATGCTACACTCATTGAGATCAAACTTTCTGGATATTTCGGCCGTAAGAAAAGATTGCTTGAGTTGAGACAATGCCCGATAAAGGATGGTCAGTGATATTGAGATCCTTTAGAACCCGATTACTTTTTAAGACAGGTTTGAAACCAACTAAACTTCAAGAAGGTATGACCTTTAACCTCATGCAAGCCTTAAACCTAAGAGCTTGGTGTGCTTTGTCTGTGTTTTTTATACCTGTGGTTTATCATGACATCATGCATTATAACATACCATTCATTCTTATTGCACTAACCATTTCAAAGACCAAGGGAATTTATCTTTGTTCTGTTTTGCAGATCATGGCTTCCGTTTGTAGAAACACTATCCGAATTAGCTTTATGAAGATACCTTCCCAACTCAAAGACCTAGTATCAAGGGTTTCTGAAACTTCTGCGTTCACCAAGAGACATGGTCAACTTCTAAACCCGGTTACTTCAAACTTTGATGAAAAGATGATGAGTGTACTCTTTCAGTTCTTTGATCCCAAGCAACACTGCTTCACCTTTCCAGACTATCAGTTGGTGCCTACCTTGGAAGAATTCTCTCAGTTGTTGGATATACCCATTCTTGAACAGTTTCCCTTCACAGGTCTAGAAGAAGTTCCTAAGCCAGAAGTCATTGCCTCAGCTTTGCATCTGAAACGGGTCAACGTGGTATCCAATTGGGAAACAAGAAGCAGAGTCAAAGGTTTTCTGGCCAAGTTTCGGATAGACAAGGCCCATTTGTTTTGGGATGATATGGATTTTCAGGCTTTTGAGGAGATTTTGACTCTTCTAATCCATGGGTTAGTGTTATTGCCTAATCTGGACTCGTTCATAGATGTGAATGCTATCAAGATCTTCCTCTCCCGCAACCCTGTGCCTACCTTGCTCGGAGATATTTTGCACACTCTCCATACTCGTACCATGAAGAGAAGAGGGGTTTTTATGTGTTGCATGCCATTGCTATAGAGGTGGTTTATTTCTCACCTCTCTAAGTCCGTACTGAAGAATGAAGAAGGTCTGGGTTGGTAACAAAGGATAATTTCACTCGCTCACATGGATATTCTCTGGTGTTCTCGAGCTATGGAAAACACTGCTATTATTGACCGCTGCGGGGAGTACCCTAATGTCCCATTACTTGGTATCAGAGAGGGTATAACCTGCAATCATTGTTTAGCTCTGCGACAATTTGATTACGCTCGAAGAGATGGTCCTCATGAGTTACTTATTAAGGGAATTATATTCAACTATGAGGATGATGTTCACGAGTATCGCCGGAGATTCATACGATCTTGGGGCATGGCAAACAGATCTGGAATCAAGGCTTTGGGGCCAAAGGCTTCCATTCCTATGGAACCTTACCTCCAATTGGTACGAGCTCGCGCCCAGAAGCTTATGATGCCCTATGTGGCAGTTTTACCGGTGATTGTGGAACCCACTACTGAAGGAGGAATTCCTTACACGGTTCTCTATCCTTATATGCCCACTGATCTTGGGGAATTACAGAGGTCTTGGATTCAATTGATGAAGGAGTGGGATACTTACAGGGATCAGTTCAATGATCAGTTCAATACTTACAGGGTTTTAGAGCTCACAAAGCAGCTCCAGGAAGAAAAAGGACTCAATGATTATCTCGGCACAAAAAGGAAGCATCCATGGGAATTTTGATGTATTTTATAATTTTAGATTTGTTTTAATTGTAACATCTAAAAGGCATTCGAACTTTGAATTCAACTAATAAAATCTTTGTTTATTTTTGGTTTGCAAATTTAAATTTCCCAAAGTCTTTGAAATCATTGCATGCACATCCCATTCATAACATTGCATGTACAGGTACCATTACAGGTTTCTCATATTCTTCGCTGTTTATTTCAGCAGAAATGTCTTTCGAACAAAGCATCAAGGACCTGCAGGCACATAACGCCCAGTTCCAACAAATATTCATAAGTCTGGCAAAAGGGTAGGAGGATCTAAAAGCCCTCATCCTAAAAGAGAAGAAGAAAAAGAAGAAGGTTGTTGGTATTCTGAATATGGGAAGAAGTTTTGGAGAGTGTTTGAAGCGACAAGTCGATCTGACCTATTCATCTAAGGAATGGGAGAATCAAGAAGAAGAAAAGGATCACAGTCCTGCAGTTTCTGACAATGATACCGACTACAATGATGAGAAATAGCCTTCTGCTGAGGATAAATACAAGTAGTTGGAAGATCGTCTGAGTGCCATGGAAGTTCAGAGGATACCTGGGATGGATTTAGAAGAATTGAGATTGGTGTCGGGAGTAGTCATCCCGCAGAAGTTCAAAGCTCTAGTTTTTGCTAAGTATGATGGGATGTCCTGCCCAAAACTCCATCTCCGATCTTATGTCAAATATCCAGCCCCACACTACTGATAGAAATCTGTGGGTTCATTTATTTCAAGATAGTCTGTCAGGGACTCAGCTTGAATGGTTCTACCAATTGGAGGGAGCCAATGTCCGAAATTGGGAAGATTTGGCTGCTGCTTTCTACAAGCAGTATCAATACAACGCCGACCTTGCTCCTACTCGTACTCAACTCTAGAGTATGTCCATGGGTGCAAGTGAAGTCTTTAAGGACTATGCACAAAAATGGAGAGACTTGGCTGGAAGAGTTTAACCCTCATTATCTGATAGAGAGCTGGTTGATATGTTTCTGGGGATGCTATCTGGTCCATTTTTCAATCATTTGATCGGCAGCTCGTCAGTTGGTTTCACCAAGCTGATTTTAACTGGAGAAAGAGTAGAAGCTGGGATTCAGATCGGCAAGATATAGAAGGATGCCTCTTCGAGCTCAATAAAGAAGCCTTTTGCTGGTAAGAAGGAAGTCAGTGCCATCTATAGCCCGAGGGGCCAAAACAGGGCTGAACATCGTCAGACAGTAAATGTCGTAATGATACTTAGGCCTGCAGTTGCTCCACAATGCAACAAACAACAAAGGGTGGAAAGACCACAACTGCAGTTTACCCGAATCAACATGACATTGGCTGAATTTCTACCTCATCTGCTGAGATCCAACTTGGCAACCTTGAAAGAGGCTCCCAAGAATCCAAATACTACATGTGATCGGTGGAAATAGAACTGACTGTTTTTGAAATGCTGGTTCGCGAAATGTCGCGGTAAGCAAGAGTCGCCACCGTCTTTTATTTTCTCCAACAAGGAAAGGACAAAAGCACATCAAAATTCCTTTTCGAGATGTTTCTCGGTTCGGGAGGTAGATTATAGAAAGGGAAGGTGTTAGCACCCTTTCTATCCGTGGTTATCCACGGGCTCTTAGGTACTTGCTCACTATGTTTTCAAAATGTTTTTCTTTTCTTGTGTTTGTGGGTTTTGAAAAAGTTTGTTTGAAAACTTCAATTTAACTCTTGTATCTGTCCTCAAGAGTGTATGAAGTGTTTGTTTGAAAACTTCAATTTAACTCTTGTATCTGTCCTCAAGAGTGTATGAAGTGTTTGTTTGAAAATTTTTTGAAAGTGTAGGTGCGAAAAGTTGTTTTTTTGTTTTGAAAGAGCAAGTACCTTAGAACCTCTACCTACTCAAAAGAAATTAAGCTGTGTAAATGTCCTTTAGACAGTACTATCCCACTATTGAGAAGTAGGTAGCACCGTCGTTGGAGTTTTTCGGGTCAATTCGATTATAGGGACATGTGTGGTCACCAAAGCAATAGTAGGACGCCTTAGCGGTAACCCTAATGTCTTAGATCTTTTTTTTATCCGAGGCAACCGTTTCTAGGCAACTGGATCTTTAGACAGGAGGGCGACCTCTAAAACACCCTATACTCAATGACCACCTCGAGGCAACCAAGTGAGGCGTACCCTAGGAGTGGCATGTGCGAGTGTGTCAGGATTCAGTTTAAGATTATCTTTGCACATGTATTATGGTGAGCTACGATTTGATTTTAATTTCATACAAGTCTTGTCATGCATAGTTAACAGTTAATAATTTGCGGAAAGTAAATCTACGCTATTACAAGGCGTCGGGTATTTACATCGCCAAAAACATAACCCTTGAAAAGTAAATGCGAGAAAATAAAGAAAGCGGTAAAAATATCCTAATTACGCTATTACATCCTCGGAACAATTACATAAATATGATCAAAATAATATGCGCGCGAGAAATTGAATCGGAGAAGTCCTTAGGATTTCGACCCTTTATTGAGAAAAGAATGAATTTTGGTCCTTTTTTGCATTTAATTTAACCTAATTCTAATTAATTAATTTAATTAAAAGAGGAAAGTATTTTTTTAGTTTTTTAATGTCTTAATGAAAATAAAATAAAAAGGATTAAAATTGTCAAAAGAAAAAACCTAATTCTATATTGATTTTATTTATTGTGAAAAAGTCAAATTTAACCTAATTAAACTAAATAAGTTATATTAGTATTTATTTACAAAAATAATTAAATTAAGGTGAAATTAATAATAATAATAATAATAATTATATTTCTCATTTTTATTATGAAAATTAATTATGAGTTAATTAAATAATAATAATAATAATAGTTATTAAAATAAAATAATAAAAGATAAAATATAAGAAGAGAAAAAAATAAGAAAACAAAACCCAAGGGGTGTTGGGCCCAGATGGAGGTGAACTTGGAAATTTCTGGCCCATTAACACATAAGCCTGTTTGACTTTGGAGATTAGCTGCACGTGCATTGACCAGGAGTATGATGGTCACTCATCTTTGGCCTTCATATCTGCTTTGCTGGCCACTTGGCGCTTGGATGCCTGGAGATACATGATAGAACACTTTTGTTTCCCTGCATGTGATCATGTTAAACAAAATAATATAGGAGTTTTGGTGGACCTGGGACTCGAACCCAGGTCCCAATGATTCTTGGACAACACACTATCCACTAGGCCATTTTCTTGCTTTTGTTATTATAATGAGAAACAAATATAATATATAAAAACTAATCCCTATGCTGTAAACATAAAAACAAACGTGCATTTTTTGAATTGCCCAATGGTATACCAACGCGTCATCATCTTCCTCGTTGAACCTGCATAAAACACATTAGATAGCGGGGGTTTTTAACCCCCACAACCTGCAACGACTAATAATAGCGATTAGGCCTGTGTTCAACATATATATTTCGCGATGGTCCCCTTAGATTCGTCTGGTCTCAACGATTTCAACCATAGGCATTAGAGGTGCTAATTTTTCCTGGGCTGTAAAGCCCCAAATTCAAAGCTTGGAAACCCTAGAAAACGTTCATGGTGTCTTTGGATTCTGGGTGTTTTAATCCAATTAACCTATGCCAAAAGCTTTGTATAGTTCCTATTAACACAAAACAATCAACAAAATATGTCAAATGCACATGAATAATGAGATGCGATTCTGAAAAAAATGTTCAAACCGTGAAACTGTTCTTGGGTATTTCTTGAGCTTTAGCACTTGGTTTGGATTGCAATATGTCTCTGGGAACCCCTGCAATAGATTAGAAACCACAAAATGCTTTGAATCGTGCTAAACTATGGAAAACAGTTTTCACTTTTCTTTGATTTTTTTCAATGTTATTATGGCCTCTTCTGCAGCAAAATCATGTGTGCATGAGTAGGGTTTGATTGTGTATATATAGTAGAAGAGAATTAGGTTAAATCTTGCACAAAAAATCCATTGCATGATGGTTTGAATATTTGATTTGCAATCACATATTTTTGAATCTTTTTGATTGAAGAAACTTGCCAAACTTGGAGATTTTTGTCCCTTTGATTTGCACACGAATTTGCCAGCTTGATTAGGTCATTCTTGCTTCAAAAAAAAGATTGAAAAACCATATCTTTGAATTTCCTACAATTTAAATTAATTAAATGAATTAATATCAATTAAAAATCTAAATAATTAATAAAAATAAGAAAATAAATTCAAATAGGCTTGATGGGTCGTGAATAAGTCATGGATAAAGTTTCAAGAAGAAATTTGAGGCACATTAGCAAAAACAAAGTGTTTTAAGCAAAGTTGACTTTTGCAAATTCACAAAAATTTCCCAACTTCTCCAATGCATATCTTGCTCAATTTTGATCATATGAACATGTTCTTGGACATTTTGGAAAGGTCTTGAAGTACTCTAACCAATGCCTTTGGTCCCATGTCATTTGTATTTACCAATATCAAGTTATGGTCTTTAACTTAAAGTGCATTTTTGTTGACTTTTGAAATTGACCTATAATGTAGAAATTGATACCTTTTTGTGAGAGCATTTCTTGGACTTGGAATGTGAATATGGATTGTAGGAAATGTCATCCCCTTCAAAATGAGCATTGGATGGGATTTTTCTGATGAACCATGAAAAAGTTATGCCTTGGTCAAGATACAGTTGACTTTTCTGTTGTCCAAAAATAGTAACTTTTGGCATCTTGATGATTTTTGAGCCATACTTGAGGAATCATGATCAAGACTTGATAAAATGATGATTGTGAACTCAAAATGAGATGTTAACCAAAAATTCTGACTTTTGACTGCAAAATGACCATTTTGCCCCTGCAGTTGACTGTGGGTCAAATGAAGCTTTTGATTGTGCAAATTGACACTGTGAGTCTTGAAACTTGACATGTAGATGCTTGAGAATGTATATAGGCATATGTGACTTGATTGAACCATTGAAAACCTCAAATTCCTTGAAAGAACCAAAACCCTAATTTTGGCTGGCTTAGGAGGCATTTGGACTGTGCAACCCTTGAGCAATATTGAACCATTTGAAGATGATTCTTGACAAACCTGGAAGAATATGGGAGGCAAAATTTTGGGGTACAACAGTTGCCCCTGTTCAATCTTCTTAAACCTGAGGATGTAGATTGGCTTGCGTGCCTTTCGTGATCCGAAGGTGGAAGATGATTGAACACTAAAGTGCCCAGAAATTTGCACTCGCATAGTGGAGCATCAGCAATGTGATGTCGGGAATGGGCTTACAGATGCCATTTGGAAAGATGATGGATAGAAGGGATGGGCTTATAGATGCCATCTGGAGACGTGACAGAATCTTGTCGGGAATGGGCTTATGGATTCCATTTGGAGATGTAATGGATAGTTGTGGAGATGGGCTTAAAGATGCCATCTGGAGATGTTGATCGCGTAAGAGATTCCTTAGCGAGAACTTGCGTACCTGAGAAAGAAAGATAATTTCCTGGCCTGTTACAGGTGTTGATCTTCAAACTCTTCAATGTAGATAACTTTCCTGTCTAGATACAGGTATAGATCTACAATCAATCGCTCACAGATATGCCCTGGCTAGATACAGGTATCGAATCTGGAACTTCAAAATGTTGGTCGAGATAGCTTTCCTGGCTGGATACAGGTGTAGACCTCTGACCTGAGAATGAGAGATAATTTCCTGGCCTGTTACAGGTGTTGATCTTCAAACTCTTCATGCAGGTACTTTCCTGGCTAGATACAGGTATAGATCTACAATCAATTGCTCACAGATATGCCCTGGCTAGATACAGGTATCGAATCTGGAACTTCAAAATGTTGGTTGAGATAGCTTTCCTGGCTGGATACAGGTGTAGACCTCTGACCTGAGAATGAGAGATAATTTCCTGGCCTGTTACAGGTGTTGATCTTCAAACTCTTCATGCAGATACTTTCCTGGCTAGATACAGGTATAAATCTACAATCAATCGCTCACAGATATGCCCTAGCTAGATACAGGTATCGAATCTGGAACTTCAAAAGGTTTTTTGATGATAATGTGATGAAGGAATCTGAGACGATTGCTACTCCAAATAGATGATGAAGGAATCTTGGACGATTACTACCTCAGCAGGATGATGAAGGAATCAGGGACGATTACTACCTCAGCAGGATGATGAAGGAATCAGGGACGATTACTACCTCAGCAGGATGATGAAGGAATCTTGGACGATTACTACCTCAGCAGGATGGTGAAGGAATCAGGGACGATTACTACCTCAGCAGGATGATGAAGGAATCAGGGACGATTACAACCTCAGCAGGATGACGAAGGAATCTGATGACTTCTACCTCAATGGGGTGATGAAGGAATCTGAGCGACTTCTACTTCAGCGGAATGATGAAGGAATCTGGACGACTTCTACCTCAACGGAACGATGAAGGAATCTTGACGACTTCTACCTCAACGGAATGATGAAGGAATCTGGGCGACTTCTACCTCAACTGAATGATGAAGGAATCTGGGCGACTTCTACCTCAACGGGATGATGAAGGAATCTGATGACTTCTACTTCAAAAAGATGATGACTTTTATCTGTTGATCGTTCTTTCCTGAAAAGGTAAAGAGTTCGTTATATGTAATGTCATGATGTATGCATTGCGTAATGATGTTCTCAAAGTAAATGAGATTTGGTGATATGATGCGTATAGGCATGTATCATGATGTATGAAAATGTGATGTCTATGAATGTATTTTCGTCTGGGAAAATAAATCCTTGACGAATGCCGGGAAGTTCGTTGAATCCTGGGTCGATGTTGAAGAGTAGAGTCCTTCGTTTCTGCCGGGGATGATGAACGAAGATGATTGCAAGAATAAACCTGTAGGAGAAGATGACTCCGTTGGGGAATAAACCTGATGGAGAGATTACTCTGCGGGGAATTACTCTGTGGGAAGAGATACTTCGCTGAGATTTTGATGATAACTCCGCTGGGGATTCCTGTTGATAAGCTCTGTTGAGGGATTTGATGAACTCCGCTGGGGATAGGAAGAACTTCGCCGAGGACGATCTTTCCGTCGTAATTTGCTGAGGATAACCCAGTTAGGCTCTGGTGAGGAATAACCTTTGAATATGGCTGGGAGAGATATTTGTACTCTGCAGGGGACAAGCTTCCAGGATCTACTGGGGAGATTGATTCAACTCTCCTGGGGAAACTTTTGGACTGTACTGGGGAAATGGCTCCACTGGGGTGTCTGTATTCCGCTGGGGAACAATCTTATATTTCTGTTGAGGAATATTGAGACTGCCAGGGATGCTTGCTAGGGAACATCTGTATACTCCACTGGGGAATATTGAGATCTTCCGGGGATACCCAACTTCTTTGGGGCTGACAGTAGCCTAACTCTGCTCGGGGGAGAGTATTGCTGACTTGCTAGGGATACTGTGCCTTTTCGGGGCTGATGGGAGACTAACTCTGCTTAGGGAGAGTATTGCTGAATCTTGTCTTACTCTGCGGGGAGTGAAGGTATCTTGGTCATATTCTTCAGCTGAATTTACCTTGGTACCTTGGAGGCCTTGATAACTGTCGAGTTGACAAATCTTCTTCTGGTAGGCAAGTGATGAGATGACGGGACATAATCGTACGCTTTGATCCCTAATTTTTGCCTGGACTGCCCTTTCGAGTTTTCAGTCCACCGGGATACCCATTTTTGCCCAAGCCGCCTTTTCAGGTTTTCGACTTGCCGGGTGTACAGATTTTTTTCATTTTCATCCCTTATTTTTGCCCGAACCCTTTTGGTTCGCCAGGAAGCCCTTATTTTTGCCTAGGCCAGTTGACCTAGCGGGTCTTTGATTATGCGTAGTATTTTTCGACTATGTCCACGCTCTCAGAATGTAGGGAGTTGTCACTGTCAGCAGTGTGGTGTTGCCATACTACCAGAAGATGTTTGATCAGGCAAGATTCGTAGCTGGAATTCAGGTCCAATGCCCCCAGTGACTCAGGCGGAGATTTGCCCCTGGCTATTTGGCATCTTGAGAGATTCCTTGAATCTTGACTGGACTGCCCCAGATGATGGACAATGATCACGTCTGCCCCTTGGTTGGAAGTGTTTTTCCACTTGAGATGACCCTTTTGTTGAGAAGATTCTTGTTCACTGGATATTCATCGTGCGAATTTCTCTGCTGTTTGAACAAATAGTCATATGAAAACAATGTTATTTAAAAATGCAAAGCTTATGTCTGTTTTGAAGTTTTTTGAAAATGCAGTTTTCAATAAAACAAGTGATTTTTTGTAAAATGTGATGTCAACTCAGGATTTTACAACAAGCCCTACAGGATTCAGGATACCTTTTGTAATAGTATGCTTTCGAACTAACCCATGCTTCAGCTAGGACTTTTAAGGGTTATAACGTGGCTTGGTTCACGGTTTAAGAAACAAAGGATAAAGGCTCAAATTTTATTTGTACCCACCCACTCTTCGTGATGTTCTTCAATCCTAAACTCAGTTAATCGTGCATTAGATCTTGTTTGAGTCTTTGCTCTGATATTCCGGTGATGGTTCGGATGTTGACAATTTATTTTGAACAGGCAGTCATTTCTTTTTGTTGAGGGTTTGTAGGACCTCTTTCTTTTTGATTTCGTTATCCCTGTCTTTTTGCCTGAACTGTTTCTTTTGTGATTACAGTCAGCGGGATGCCCCATTTTTGTAAGTCTCCTTCATAGGTTTTGACTTATTGGGCTTTTATTTTGAGAGATAATGACTGCCTGTCCTTAAGATCATAAGGAACCATCACTGTCTTTTTGTCTCGGAAGGACTTCTTTGATGTCATTTATTGCGCACCTGGATCAACTGAGAAAACTACCCTGCCCCAGGTTATGATTAAGGGTTTTAATTTTCGAAAAGAAAAACTCCGACTTCTTTGGCTCAAAGGGGTTGACTAGGGATTATCTTCCTTATAACTCCACTGTTTAGGATTTGAAACAATGCTTGTACCTCATCAGCGGGGTCCGTTCAAAAGTATACTGTAAATATCGTGGTATCGTTTTCGTCATCCTCCCTCAAAAGGTTTAGAATTTTTTTAATCGAGAGTTGAACATCACAAAAAAAATGAAAGCAATTTGAATATAGTGAATACGAATGGATTGATTCAAAACAGACATATGCGATGCATTGACAAAGTAATAAAGTTTGACATGAGTAAATGTTCGAACAATCAAAAGAAAATTACAAATTGAAAATTCTAATGAACAAAAAGTCTTCTCGTCTCAGGACTTGTCACTTCAAATGGTGACCCTTGGAGGGATAGTAGAAGAACTCATCCTGACCATCTTGTGCGAACTCCAATGCTCCTTCATCAATCAGGTTTTGGATTTTATACCTCAACTTCCAACAGTCGTCAGTATCATGCCCCGGGCTGTTAGAATGATATGCACACCTGGCATCAGGATTGTAGTTGGGTGAAGGAGTCTTAGGATTAGGGTGAGGTCCTATCAACGTCACCAAATTCAACTTCAACAGGTGTTGCAAAGCTTGGGACAGCGGCATGTTGAGCTTGGCAAATGGCCTCAGAGTAACCTGTTGCTTATGGTCAGGTTGTTGTTGGACCTGTGAGGTAGTGGCACCTTGGAGGGGTCCAAACCTTTGACTTCTCAGAAGCTGATTAATGACGTGATCCTCAACCTTGACTATTTGCTTCATACGGTTGTATTTGTCTTGATGAAGCTGGTTGATCACGGTTCTCAACTCTTCTTGTTCCCGAGCTAAGCCTTGGATGAGAGCCATTTGCCCCAGCATCTGGGTTCTCATTGTATCTACCTCAGCTTGCAGACGTTTCAGCCGTTCGTCCTTATCGTCTTCAGGGCTGTTCCTGACCAAAGTCCCCATGAGGAGTGTTCTCAACTCTTCCTGCCCCTTGGATAGACTTAGGAAGATCTCCCTGAACTGAGTCTCTTGAGCATGAAGATCCTGGTTGTCTGGTTGGAAAGCCATTGCTGAAATAAACAGCGAGAATATGAGAGACCTATAAAGGGTAACCTGTTATGCAATGATATGTATGATATATGTATGCAATGTTTTCAAGGATCTCGCGGGGTAACCAAGAAGATTGTTATAATTTGAATCTGGTAACTTGATTGAAGGAACTTCATGTTGTTGAGAGTCCTTCTTCAAGAGTTAGGCTCACCATATCGAGTGGGTCATAGCCCCTGACTCAAGTTATCGTGACTTGATCTCCGAACAACCTTGGCTAGAGGAAAATAAATCCCCTTTGCCCCTTTGCCCCTTGCTAGACAGTTGGTTCATCATGACCTGCATCACAAACCCTTGAGATCCTTGAAATGGGTTAGTCCTTATGCAAGATGCATGCAATGTTATGATGGTATGATGTTATGATAAAGGCACACCACAAGTATTCACAAAAGTCAAACATGGTAAGGCACACAAGTCACACAAGACAGCCCTTAGAGTTCAGGCCAGTATGAAGTTCAGGTACTACCCTCTTTCAGTTTCAGTTGGTTAAGACCTGTCCTAAAAATAGTAACCGGGTTCTAGAGGATCTCAATATCACTGACTACCCTCAATCGGTCATAACTCCAGCTTCGCAACCTTTTCTTGCGGCCGGAACCATCGCGAGAGTTTAGCCTCAATGAGTGTAGCATACTGCTACTGTTCTATGGCCAAGTTGGTCAATTTAAGGTGCTAAGGTCAGTTGGTGCTAGATGACTCCTCAGAAGACCCATATTCTCCTCGTTCCAACACAAGGGATATCGGTACAGACCAAGGTGTCACACCAACGTAGCTACTGCTTCACCCGTATCGGTCTACGCCGGACAGGTCCCTCACAGTTTATTGCTACTTACCTAAAGGGTATTCCCCAGATCCGAGTTAGGATCTATGAAACTCCAATACAAGCCCACAAATATAAATCATACAAAGCATGCAATTGAAAACATAGAATGATCTAATCCTACGGTAGATCTCACTTATAAATCTCCCCAGCAGAGTCGCCAGTTCTGTGATCAGTGGAAATAGAACTGACTGTTTTTAGAATGCTGGTTCGCGAAATGTCGCGGTAAGCAAGAGTCGCCACCGTCTTTTATTTTCTCCAACAAGGAAAGGACAAAAGCACAGCAAAATTCCTTTTCGAGATGTTTCTCGGTTCGGGAGGTAGATTATAGAAAGGGAAGGTGTTAGCACCCTTTCTATCTGTGGTTATCCACGGGCTCTTAGGTACTTGCTCACTATGTTTTCAAAATGTTTTGCTTTTCTTGTGTTTGTGGGTTTTGAAAAAGTTTATTTGAAAACTTCAATTCAACTCTTGTATCTGTCCTCAAGAGTGTATGAAGTGTTTGTTTGAAAACTTTTTGAAAGTGTAGGTGTGAAAAGTTGTTTTTTTGTTTTGAAAGAGCAAGTACCTTAGAACCTCTACCTACTCAAAAGAAATTAAGCTGTGTAAATGTCCTTTAGACAGTACTATCCCACTATTGAGAAGTAGGTAGCACCGTCGTTGGAGTTTTTCGGGTCAATTCGATTATAGGGACATGTGTGGTCACCAAAGCAATAGTAGGACGCCTTAGCGGTAACCCTAATGTCTTAGTTTTTTTTTTATCCGAGGCAACCGTTTCGAGGCAACTGGATCTTTAGACAGGAGGGCGACCTCTAAAACACCCTATACTCAATGACCACCTCGAGGAAACCAAGTGAGGCGTACCCTAGGAGTGGCATGTGCGAGTGTGTCAGGATTCAGTTTAAGATTATCTTTGCACATGTATTATGGTGAGCTACGAGTTGATTTTAATTTCATACAAGTCTTGTCATGCATAGTTAACAGTTAATAATTTGCGGAAAGTAAATCTACGCTATTACAAGGCGTCGGGTATTTACATCGCCAAAAACATAACCCTTGAAAAGTAAATGCGAGAAAATAAAGAAAGCGGTAAAAAGATCCTAATTACGCTATTACATCCTCGGAACAATTACATAAATATGATCAAAATAATATGCGCGCGAGAAATTGAATCGGAGAAGTCCTTAGGGTTTCGACCCTTTATTGAGAAAAGAATGAATTTTGGTCCTTTTTTGCATTTAATTTAACCTAATTCTAATTAATTAATTTAATTAAAAGAGGAAAGTATTTTTTTAGTTTTTTAATGTCTTAATGAAAATAAAATAAAAAGGATTAAAATTGTCAAAAGAAAAAACGTAATTCTATATTGATTTTATTTATTGTGAAAAAAAGTCAAATTTAACCTAATTAAACTAAATAAGTTATATTCGTATTTATTTACAAAAATAATTAAATTAAGGTGAAATTAATAATTATTATTATTATTGTATTTCTGATTTTTATTATGAAAATTAATTATGAGTTAATTAAATAATAATAATAATAGTTATTAAAATAAAATAATAAAAGATAAAATATAAGAAGAGAAAAAATAAGAAAACAAAACCCAGGGGGTGTTGGGCCCAGATGGAGGTGAACTTGGAAATTTCTGGCCCATTATCGCATAAGCCTGTTTGACTTTGGAGATTAGCTGCACGTGCATTGACCAGGAGTATGATGGTCACTCATCTTTGGCCTTCATATCTGCTTTGCTGGCCACTTAGCGCTTGGATGCCTGGAGATACATGGTAGAACGCTTTTGTTTCCCTGCATGTGATCATGTTAAACAAAATAATATAGGAGTTTTGGTGGACCTGGGACTCGAACCCAGGTCCCAATGATTCTTGGACAACGCACTATCCACTAGGCCATTTGCTTGCTTTTGTTATTATAATGAGAAACAAATATAATATATAAAAACTAATCCCTATGTTGTAAACATAAAAACAAGCACGCATTTTTTAAATTGCCCAATGGTATACCAACGCGTCATCATCTTCCTCGCTGAACCTGCATAAAACACATTAGATAGCGGGGTTTTTTAACCCCCACAATCTGCAATGACCAATAATAGAGATTAGGCCTGTGTTCAACATAAATATTTCGCGATGGTCCCCTTAGATTCGTCTGGTCTCAACGATTTCAACCATAGGCATTAGAGGTGCTAATTTTTCCTGGGCTGTAAAGCCCCAAATTCAAAGCTTGGAAACCCTAGAAAACGTTCATGGTGTCTTTGGATTCTGGGTGTTTTAATCCAATTAACCTATGCCAAAAGCTTCGTACAGTTCCTATTAACACAAAACAATCAACAAAATATGTCAAATGCACATGAATAATGAGATGTGATTCTGAAAAAAATGTTCAAACCATGAAACTGTTCTTGGGTATTTCTTGAGCTTTAGCACTTGGTTTGGATTGCAATATGTCTCTGGGAACCCCTGCAATAGATTAGAAACCACAAAATGCTTTGAATCGTGCTAAACTATGGAAAACAGTTTTCACTTTTCTTTGATTTTTTTCAATGTTATTATGGCCTCTTCTGCAGCAAAATCACGTGTGCATGAGTAGGGTTTGATTGTGTATATATAGTAGAAGAGAATTAGGTTAAATCTTGCACAAAAAATCCATTGCATGATGGTTTGAATATTTGATTTGCAATCACATCTTTTTGAATCTTTTTGATTGAAGAAACTTGCCAAACTTGGAGATTTTTGTCCCTTTGATTTGCACACGAATTTGCCAGCTTGATTAGGTCATTCTTGCTTCAAAAAAAAGATTGAAAAACCATATCTTTGAATTTCCTACAATTTAAATTAATTAAATGAATTAATATCAATTAAAAATCCAAATAATTAATAAAAATAAGAAAATAAATTCAAATAGGCTTGATGGGTCGTGAATAAGTCATGGATAAAGTTTCAAGAAGAAATTTGAGGCACATTAGCAAAAACAAAGTGTTTTAAGCAAAGTTGACTTTTGCAAATTCACAAAAATTTCCCAACTTCTCCAATGCATATCTTGCTCAATTTTGATCATATGAACATGTTCTTGGACATTTTGGAAAGGTCTTGAAGTCCTCTAACCAATGCCTTTGGTCCCATGTCATTTGTATTTACCAATATCAAGTTATGGTCTTTAACTTAAAGTGCATTTTTGTTGACTTTTGAAATTGACCTATAATGTAGAAATTGATACCTTTTTGTGAGAGCATTTCTTGGACTTGGAATGTGAATATGGATTGTAGGAAATGTCATCCCCTTCAAAATGAGCATTGGATGGGATTTTTCTGATGAACCATGAAAAAGTTATGCCTTGGTCAAGATACAGTTGACTTTTCTGTTGTCCAAAAATAGTAACTTTTGGCATCTTGATGATTTTTGAGCCATACTTGAGGAATCATGATCAAGACTTGATAAAATGATGATTGTGAACTCAAAATGAGATGTTAACCAAAAATTCTGACTTTTGACTGCAAAATGACCATTTTGCCCCTGCAGTTGACTGTGGGTCAAATGAAGCTTTTGATTGTGCAAATTGACACTGTGAGTCTTGAAACTTGACATGTAGATGCTTGAGAATGTATATAGGCATATGTGACTTGATTGAACCATTGAAAACCTCAAATTCCTTGAAAGAACCAAAACCCTAATTTTGGCTGGCTTAGGAGGCATTTGGACTGTGCAACCCTTGAGCAATATTGAACCATTTGAAGATGATTCTTGACAAACCTGGAAGAATATGGGAGGCAAAATTTTGGGGTACAACAGTTGCCCCTGTTCAATCTTCTTAAACCTGAGGATGTAGATTGGCTTGCGTGCCTTTCGTGATCCGAAGGTGGAAGATGATTGAACACTAAAGTGCCCAGAAATTTGCACTCGCATAGTGGAGCATCAGCAATGTGATGTCGGGAATGGGCTTACAGATGCCATTTGGAAAGATGATGGATAGAAGGGATGGGCTTATAGATGCCATCTGGAGACGTGACAGAATCTTGTCGGGAATGGGCTTATGGATTCCATTTGGAGATGTAATGGATAGTTGTGGAGATGGGCTTAAAGATGCCATCTGGAGATGTTGATCGCGTAAGAGATTCCTTAGCGAGAACTTGCGTACCTGAGAAAGAAAGATAATTTCCTGGCCTGTTACAGGTGTTGATCTTCAAACTCTTCAATGTAGATAACTTTCCTGTCTAGATACAGGTATAGATCTACAATCAATCGCTCACAGATATGCCCTGGCTAGATACAGGTATCGAATCTGGAACTTCAAAATGTTGGTCGAGATAGCTTTCCTGGCTGGATACAGGTGTAGACCTCTGACCTGAGAATGAGAGATAATTTCCTGGCCTGTTACAGGTGTTGATCTTCAAACTCTTCATGCAGGTACTTTCCTGGCTAGATACAGGTATAGATCTACAATCAATTGCTCACAGATATGCCCTGGCTAGATACAGGTATCGAATCTGGAACTTCAAAATGTTGGTTGAGATAGCTTTCCTGGCTGGATACAGGTGTAGACCTCTGACCTGAGAATGAGAGATAATTTCCTGGCCTGTTACAGGTGTTGATCTTCAAACTCTTCATGCAGATACTTTCCTGGCTAGATACAGGTATAAATCTACAATCAATCGCTCACAGATATGCCCTGGCTAGATACAGGTATCGAATCTGGAACTTCAAAAGGTTTTTTGATGATAATGTGATGAAGGAATCTGAGACGATTGCTACTCCAAATAGATGATGAAGGAATCTTGGACGATTACTACCTCAGCAGGATGATGAAGGAATCAGGGACGATTACTACCTCAGCAGGATGATGAAGGAATCGGGGACGATTACTACCTCAGCAGGATGATGAAGGAATCTTGGACGATTACTACCTCAGCAGGATGGTGAAGGAATCAGGGACGATTACTACCTCAGCAGGATGATGAAGGAATCAGGGACGATTACAACCTCAGCAGGATGACGAAGGAATCTGATGACTTCTACCTCAATGGGGTGATGAAGGAATCTGAGCGACTTCTACTTCAGCGGAATGATGAAGGAATCTGGACGACTTCTACCTCAACGGAACGATGAAGGAATCTTGACGACTTCTACCTCAACGGAATGATGAAGGAATCTGGGCGACTTCTACCTCAACTGAATGATGAAGGAATCTGGGCGACTTCTACCTCAACGGGATGATGAAGGAATCTGATGACTTCTACTTCAAAAAGATGATGACTTTTATCTGTTGATCGTTCTTTCCTGAAAAGGTAAAGAGTTCGTTATATGTAATGTCATGATGTATGCATTGCGTAATGATGTTCTCAAAGTAAATGAGATTTGGTGATATGATGCGTATAGGCATGTATCATGATGTATGAAAATGTGATGTCTATGAATGTATTTTCGTCTGGGAAAATAAATCCTTGACGAATGCCGGGAAGTTCGTTGAATCCTGGGTCGATGTTGAAGAGTAGAGTCCTTCGTTTCTGCCGGGGATGATGAACGAAGATGATTGCAAGAATAAACCTGTAGGAGAAGATGACTCCGTTGGGGAATAAACCTGATGGAGAGATTACTCTGCGGGGAATTACTCTGTGGGAAGAGATACTTCGCTGAGATTTTGATGATAACTCCGCTGGGGATTCCTGTTGATAAGCTCTGTTGAGGGATTTGATGAACTCCGCTGGGGATAGGAAGAACTTCGCCGAGGACGATCTTTCCGTCGTAATTTGCTGAGGATAACCCAGTTAGGCTCTGGTGAGGAATAACCTTTGAATATGGCTGGGAGAGATATTTGTACTCTGCAGGGGACAAGCTTCCAGGATCTACTGGGGAGATTGATTCAACTCTCCTGGGGAAACTTTTGGACTGTACTGGGGAAATGGCTCCACTGGGGTGTCTGTATTCCGCTGGGGAACAATCTTATATTTCTGTTGAGGAATATTGAGACTGCCAGGGATGCTTGCTAGGGAACATCTGTATACTCCACTGGGGAATATTGAGATCTTCCGGGGATACCCAACTTCTTTGGGGCTGACAGTAGCCTAACTCTGCTCGGGGGAGAGTATTGCTGACTTGCTAGGGATACTGTGCCTTTTCGGGGCTGATGGGAGACTAACTCTGCTTAGGGAGAGTATTGCTGAATCTTGTCTTACTCTGCGGGGAGTGAAGGTATCTTGGTCATATTCTTCAGCTGAATTTACCTTGGTACCTTGGAGGCCTTGATAACTGTCGAGTTGACAAATCTTCTTCTGGTAGGCAAGTGATGAGATGACGGGACATAATCGTACGCTTTGATCCCTAATTTTTGCCTGGACTGCCCTTTCGAGTTTTCAGTCCACCGGGATACCCATTTTTGCCCAAGCCGCCTTTTCAGGTTTTCGACTTGCCGGGTGTACAGATTTTTTTCATTTTCATCCCTTATTTTTGCCCGAACCCTTTTGGTTCGCCAGGAAGCCCTTATTTTTGCCTAGGCCAGTTGACCTAGCGGGTCTTTGATTATGCGTAGTATTTTTCGACTATGTCCACGCTCTCAGAATGTAGGGAGTTGTCACTGTCAGCAGTGTGGTGTTGCCATACTACCAGAAGATGTTTGATCAGGCAAGATTCGTAGCTGGAATTCAGGTCCAATGCCCCCAGTGACTCAGGCGGAGATTTGCCCCTGGCTATTTGGCATCTTGAGAGATTCCTTGAATCTTGACTGGACTGCCCCAGATGATGGACAATGATCACGTCTGCCCCTTGGTTGGAAGTGTTTTTCCACTTGAGATGACCCTTTTGTTGAGAAGATTCTTGTTCACTGGATATTCATCGTGCGAATTTCTCTGCTGTTTGAACAAATAGTCATATGAAAACAATGTTATTTAAAAATGCAAAGCTTATGTCTGTCTTGAAGTTTTTTGAAAATGCAGTTTTCAATAAAACAAGTGATTTTTTGTAAAATGTGATGTCAACTCAGGATTTTACAACAAGCCCTACAGGATTCAGGATACCTTTTGTAATAGTATGCTTTCGAACTAACCCATGCTTCAGCTAGGACTTTTAAGGGTTATAACGTGGCTTGGTTCACGGTTTAAGAAACAAAGGATAAAGGCTCAAATTTTATTTGTACCCACCCACTCTTCGTGATGTTCTTCAATCCTAAACTCAGTTAATCGTGCATTAGATCTTGTTTGAGTCTTTGCTCTGATATTCCGGTGATGGTTCGGATGTTGACAATTTATTTTGAACAGGCAGTCATTTCTTTTTGTTGAGGGTTTGTAGGACCTCTTTCTTTTTGATTTCGTTATCCCTGTCTTTTTGCCTGAACTGTTTCTTTTGTGATTACAGTCAGCGGGATGCCCCATTTTTGTAAGTCTCCTTCATAGGTTTTGACTTATTGGGCTTTTATTTTGAGAGATAATGACTGCCTGTCCTTAAGATCATAAGGAACCATCACTGTCTTTTTGTCTCGGAAGGACTTCTTTGATGTCATTTATTGCGCACCTGGATCAACTGAGAAAACTACCCTGCCCCAGGTTATGATTAAGGGTTTTAATTTTCGAAAAGAAAAACTCCGACTTCTTTGGCTCAAAGGGGTTGACTAGGGATTATCTTCCTTATAACTCCACTGTTTAGGATTTGAAACAATGCTTGTACCTCATCAGCGGGGTCCGTTCAAAAGTATACTGTAAATATCGTGGTATCGTTTTCGTCATCCTCCCTCAAAAGGTTTAGAATTTTTTTAATCGAGAGTTGAACATCACAAAAAAAATGAAAGCAATTTGAATATAGTGAATACGAATGGATTGATTCAAAACAGACATATGCGATGCATTGACAAAGTAATAAAGTTTGACATGAGTAAATGTTCGAACAATCAAAAGAAAATTACAAATTGAAAATTCTAATGAACAAAAAGTCTTCTCGTCTCAGGACTTGTCACTTCAAATGGTGACCCTTGGAGGGATAGTAGAAGAACTCATCCTGACCATCTTGTGCGAACTCCAATGCTCCTTCATCAATCAGGTTTTGGATTTTATACCTCAACTTCCAACAGTCGTCAGTATCATGCCCCGGGCTGTTAGAATGATATGCACACCTGGCATCAGGATTGTAGTTGGGTGAAGGAGTCTTAGGATTAGGGTGAGGTCCTATCAACGTCACCAAATTCAACTTCAACAGGTGTTGCAAAGCTTGGGACAGCGGCATGTTGAGCTTGGCAAATGGCCTCAGAGTAACCTGTTGCTTATGGTCAGGTTGTTGTTGGACCTGTGAGGTAGTGGCACCTTGGAGGGGTCCAAACCTTTGACTTCTCAGAAGCTGATTAATGACGTGATCCTCAACCTTGACTATTTGCTTCATACGGTTGTATTTGTCTTGATGAAGCTGGTTGATCACGGTTCTCAACTCTTCTTGTTCCCGAGCTAAGCCTTGGATGAGAGCCATTTGCCCCAGCATCTGGGTTCTCATTGTATCTACCTCAGCTTGCAGACGTTTCAGCCGTTCGTCCTTATCGTCTTCAGGGCTGTTCCTGACCAAAGTCCCCATGAGGAGTGTTCTCAACTCTTCCTGCCCCTTGGATAGACTTAGGAAGATCTCCCTGAACTGAGTCTCTTGAGCATGAAGATCCTGGTTGTCTGGTTGGAAAGCCATTGCTGAAATAAACAGCGAGAATATGAGAGACCTATAAAGGGTAACCTGTTATGCAATGATATGTATGATATATGTATGCAATTTTTTCAAGGATCTCGCGGGGTAAACAAGAAGATTGTTATAATTTGAATCTGGTAACTTGATTGAAGGAACTTCATGTTGTTGAGAGTCCTTCTTCAAGAGTTAGGCTCACCATATCGAGTGGGTCATAGCCCCTGACTCAAGTTATCGTGACTTGATCTCCGAACAACCTTGGCTAGAGGAAAATAAATCCCCTTTGCCCCTTTGCCCCTTGCTAGACAGTTGGTTCATCATGACCTGCATCACAAACCCTTGAGATCCTTGAAATGGGTTAGTCCTTATGCAAGATGCATGCAATGTTATGATGGTATGATGTTATGATAAAGGCACACCACAAGTATTCACAAAAGTCAAACATGGTAAGGCACACAAGTCACACAAGACAGCCCTTAGAGTTCAGGCCAGTATGAAGTTCAGGTACTACCCTCTTTCAGTTTCAGTTGGTTAAGACCTGTCCTAAAAATAGTAACCGGGTTCTAGAGGATCTCAATATCACTGACTACCCTCAATCGGTCATAACTCCAGCTTCGCAACCTTTTCTTGCGGCCGGAACCATCGCGAGAGTTTAGCCTCAATGAGTGTAGCATACTGCTACTGTTCTATGGCCAAGTTGGTCAATTTAAGGTGCTAAGGTCAGTTGGTGCTAGATGACTCCTCAGAAGACCCATATTCTCCTCGTTCCAACACAAGGGATATCGGTACAGACCAAGGTGTCACACCAACGTAGCTACTGCTTCACCCGTATCGGTCTACGCCGGACAGGTCCCTCACAGTTTATTGCTACTTACCTAAAGGGTATTCCCCAGATCCGAGTTAGGATCTATGAAACTCCAATACAAGCCCACAAATATAAATCATACAAAGCATGCAATTGAAAACATAGAATGATCTAATCCTACGGTAGATCTCACTTATAAATCTCCCCAGCAGAGTCGCCAGTTCTGTGATCAGTGGAAATAGAACTGACTGTTTTTAGAATGCTGGTTCGCGAAATGTCGCGGTAAGCAAGAGTCGCCACCGTCTTTTATTTTCTCCAACAAGGAAAGGACAAAAGCACAGCAAAATTCCTTTTCGAGATGTTTCTCGGTTCGGGAGGTAGATTATAGAAAGGGAAGGTGTTAGCACCCTTTCTATCTGTGGTTATCCACGGGCTCTTAGGTACTTGCTCACTATGTTTTCAAAATGTTTTGCTTTTCTTGTGTTTGTGGGTTTTGAAAAAGTTTATTTGAAAACTTCAATTCAACTCTTGTATCTGTCCTCAAGAGTGTATGAAGTGTTTGTTTGAAAACTTTTTGAAAGTGTAGGTGTGAAAAGTTGTTTTTTTGTTTTGAAAGAGCAAGTACCTTAGAACCTCTACCTACTCAAAAGAAATTAAGCTGTGTAAATGTCCTTTAGACAGTACTATCCCACTATTGAGAAGTAGGTAGCACCGTCGTTGGAGTTTTTCGGGTCAATTCGATTATAGGGACATGTGTGGTCACCAAAGCAATAGTAGGACGCCTTAGCGGTAACCCTAATGTCTTAGTTTTTTTTTTATCCGAGGCAACCGTTTCGAGGCAACTGGATCTTTAGACAGGAGGGCGACCTCTAAAACACCCTATACTCAATGACCACCTCGAGGAAACCAAGTGAGGCGTACCCTAGGAGTGGCATGTGCGAGTGTGTCAGGATTCAGTTTAAGATTATCTTTGCACATGTATTATGGTGAGCTACGAGTTGATTTTAATTTCATACAAGTCTTGTCATGCATAGTTAACAGTTAATAATTTGCGGAAAGTAAATCTACGCTATTACAAGGCGTCGGGTATTTACATCGCCAAAAACATAACCCTTGAAAAGTAAATGCGAGAAAATAAAGAAAGCGGTAAAAAGATCCTAATTACGCTATTACATCCTCGGAACAATTACATAAATATGATCAAAATAATATGCGCGCGAGAAATTGAATCGGAGAAGTCCTTAGGGTTTCGACCCTTTATTGAGAAAAGAATGAATTTTGGTCCTTTTTTGCATTTAATTTAACCTAATTCTAATTAATTAATTTAATTAAAAGAGGAAAGTATTTTTTTAGTTTTTTAATGTCTTAATGAAAATAAAATAAAAAGGATTAAAATTGTCAAAAGAAAAAACGTAATTCTATATTGATTTTATTTATTGTGAAAAAAAGTCAAATTTAACCTAATTAAACTAAATAAGTTATATTCGTATTTATTTACAAAAATAATTAAATTAAGGTGAAATTAATAATTATTATTATTATTGTATTTCTGATTTTTATTATGAAAATTAATTATGAGTTAATTAAATAATAATAATAATAGTTATTAAAATAAAATAATAAAAGATAAAATATAAGAAGAGAAAAAATAAGAAAACAAAACCCAGGGGGTGTTGGGCCCAGATGGAGGTGAACTTGGAAATTTCTGGCCCATTATCGCATAAGCCTGTTTGACTTTGGAGATTAGCTGCACGTGCATTGACCAGGAGTATGATGGTCACTCATCTTTGGCCTTCATATCTGCTTTGCTGGCCACTTAGCGCTTGGATGCCTGGAGATACATGGTAGAACGCTTTTGTTTCCCTGCATGTGATCATGTTAAACAAAATAATATAGGAGTTTTGGTGGACCGGGGACTCGAACCCAGGTCCCAATGATTCTTGGACAACGCACTATCCACTAGGCCATTTGCTTGCTTTTGTTATTATAATGAGAAACAAATATAATATATAAAAACTAATCCCTATGTTGTAAACATAAAAACAAGCACGCATTTTTTAAATTGCCCAATGGTATACCAACGCGTCATCATCTTCCTCGCTGAACCTGCATAAAACACATTAGATAGCGGGGTTTTTTAACCCCCACAATCTGCAATGACCAATAATAGAGATTAGGCCTGTGTTCAACATAAATATTTCGCGATGGTCCCCTTAGATTCGTCTGGTCTCAACGATTTCAACCATAGGCATTAGAGGTGCTAATTTTTCCTGGGCTGTAAAGCCCCAAATTCAAAGCTTGGAAACCCTAGAAAACGTTCATGGTGTCTTTGGATTCTGGGTGTTTTAATCCAATTAACCTATGCCAAAAGCTTCGTACAGTTCCTATTAACACAAAACAATCAACAAAATATGTCAAATGCACATGAATAATGAGATGTGATTCTGAAAAAAATGTTCAAACCATGAAACTGTTCTTGGGTATTTCTTGAGCTTTAGCACTTGGTTTGGATTGCAATATGTCTCTGGGAACCCCTGCAATAGATTAGAAACCACAAAATGCTTTGAATCGTGCTAAACTATGGAAAACAGTTTTCACTTTTCTTTGATTTTTTTCAATGTTATTATGGCCTCTTCTGCAGCAAAATCACGTGTGCATGAGTAGGGTTTGATTGTGTATATATAGTAGAAGAGAATTAGGTTAAATCTTGCACAAAAAATCCATTGCATGATGGTTTGAATATTTGATTTGCAATCACATCTTTTTGAATCTTTTTTATTGAAGAAACTTGTCAAACTTGGAGATTTTTGTCCCTTTGATTTGCACACGAATTTTCCAGCTTGATTAGGTCATTCTTGCTTCAAAAAAAAGATTGAAAAACCATATCTTTGAATTCCCTACAATTTAAATTAATTAAATGAATTAAAATAAATTAAAAATCCAAATAATTAATAAAAATAATAAAATAAATTCAAATAGGCTTGATGGGTCGTGCATAAGTCATGGATAAAGTTTCAAGAAGAAATTTGAGGCCCATTAGCAAAAACAAAGTGTTTTGAGCAAAGTTGACTTTTGCAAATTCACAAAAATTTCCAAACTTCTCCAATGCATATCTTGCTCAATTGTGATCATATGAACATGTTCTTGGACATTTTTGGAAGGTCTTGAAGTCCTCTCACCAATGCCTTTGGTCCCATGTCATTTGGATTTACCAATATCAAGTTATGGTCTTTGACTTAAAGTGCATTTTTGTTGACTTTTGAAATTGACCTATAATGTAGAAATTGATAACTTTTTGTGAGTGCATTTCTTGGACTTGGAATGTGAAGATGGATTGTAGGAAATGTCATCCCCTTCAAAATTAGCATTGGATGGGATTTTTCTGATGAACTATGAAAAAGTTATGCCCTGGTCAAGATACAGTTGACTTTTCTACTGTCCAAAAATAGTAACTTTTGGCATCTTGATGATTTTTGAGCCATACTTAAGGAATCATGATCAAGACTTGATAAAATGATGATTGTGAACTCAAAATGAGATGTTGACCAAAAATTCTGACTTTTGACTGCAAAATGACCATTTTGCCCCTGCAGTTGACTGTGGGTCAAATGAAGCTTTTGACTGTGCAAATTGACACTGTGAGTCTTGAAACTTGACATGTAGATGCTTGAGAATGTATATAGGCATATGTGACTTGATTGAACCATTGAAAACCTCAAATTCCTTGAAAGAACCAAAACCCTAATTTTGACTGGCTTAGGAGGCATTTTGACTGTGCAACCCTTGAGCAATCTTGAACCATTTAAAGATGATTCTTGACAAACCTGGAAGAATATGGGAGGGAAAATTTTGGGGTACAACACTACATCTCCCCGATATAATCCAAATGCTCGGTGTGCCTATCATTCTAAGACTCCTGGCCACGATACCAATGACTGCTGGGCTCTAAGGAATAAGTTACAATATCTGATTGAAGCCAAGGAAATTGAGTTCGATGCTTCGGAGAAGCCAAATGTCATAACTGCTCCCATGCCTAAACACGAACGTGGAATTAATGCTATTGATACTGATTTGATCGTTACCTCTGTTGATGAAATTTCTACTCCTCTCATGACTGTGAAGAAGAATTTTATGTTGGCCGGTTTATTTTCGGGTTGTGGTGAAGGTTGCCACATGTGTTCATTTCTACCTTCTGGTTTCCATTTACTGAAATCGGGTGTTCAACGCTTGATAGACAACAAGGAAATTTTGTTTGAGAAAACTTTGGTTCCCGTAGTCCCATCTGAAGACATTGCCATTATAACCATTTCCGCCAATCCTTCCAAGATCTCCTCGAGAAGACCTGTTAGGATTACATCTGCTCCAAGAATTGCTCAGCAGATAATCATTGTTCCTGGTCTTGTCCCATATGTCTCGGACAAAGCTGTCCTCTGGCATTATGGTGCCTATGTGTACTATCATGGCATCAAACAAGATTTGAAAGATGAATAGGTTGATCCTGATATTGGTAACATTGTCGGAACCAGCAAAATCACCTGACGTGGAAGGGTCTTCTCTCCCGAGGTTTCCCCTAAGACTGTCAACAAGCCTATTTTCATTCCATCTGCTGCTCCTGCTAATACATTAACTACTGCTCCTATTCTTACTCCAATTATTACCCCTATTGGTGAATCATCTGATACCCGCGGTAAAGAAGTTATAGGTGAGCCTTCCCGGACGGAGGCACCTAGGAAAATTGTTGTGGAAGCCTCTAAGTAAGAGATAAAGGAAATACTGAAAATAATTAATAAGAGCAACTACAATATGGTCGAGCAGCTGGGGCAGACCCCATCAAAGATATCCAGGTTGTCTTTGCTATTATGTTCTGAAGCCCATGCGAATGCTTTGATTGCATTCCTCAAGACTGCGCATGTGCCGCGGGAAACTTCAGCTGATCAGTTCAAAGATTGTGTGGCTAGCCTGACTGCCGATAATGGGTTGGGTTTTTCAGACGCAGACTTGACACCAAAGGGAAGGAAGCATAATGATGCTCTGCATGTATCGATTGAATGCAGGGGCGCCACTATGGCTCATGTGCTGGTAGATACTAGGTCTTCGCTGAATGTCTTGCCTAAGAAGGCGTTGGATCGTCTGGATTGTGAGGGTTTGACGTTAAAGCCTAATAACATTGTGGTAAGGGCTTTTGACGGATCGAAAAGAATGGTGCACGGGGAAGTGGACATCCCTGTCAAAGTGGGTTCTTAGACTTTTGGGTCCACCTTCTATGTGATGGATATCAGGCCGTCGTATTCTTGTTTGCTGGGTCGTCCTTGGTTCAACAAGGCTGAGGTAGTTACTTCCATATTCCACCAAATGCTGAAGTATCCGGTAAAAGGGAATATTGTCACAGTGCGGGGTGAGGAGGAGTATATGGTGAGCCACCTCAATTCCTTCCGCTACGTAGAGATGGACCGGGAATTCATAGAAACTCCTTGTCCGAATTTAGAAGAGGTCCCTTAGATCTTGGCATCGACTGAAACAACTACCAACAGCAAACCTCCTCTGAAGATGGCTTCCCTCAAGGATGCCAGGGCCGTGGTTGAAGAAGGTGGGTGTGCTAATTGGGGTCAGCTCCCTGATTTCACTCAAAAAACAGACAAATTTGGGTTGGGCTTTACTACAGGGGCTCAAAGGGTTGTTCGACGCGCTCGGGCTGGAAGACCTCCCCTGCACATCAGTAATCGTGGGATTAATGCCATTGAAGAAAACAATGAGGACTCAGACATCGACAGCTGGATCTACCCAACTACCAACGGTGGACCGAGTAACTGGACAGCTAGGGACTTTATACCAGTTTCATTTATTCCGCAGTAATTGACTTACTTGTTTTGAGATTTGTAATAAACAATTTAAAACTCTATGGCCTTGTGCTTTGCCTGAGGCACATCGGTTTTTTTTTGTGAGGGCTGTTATTTGTCATTTCATATATCATTAATAAAGAATTGGACGTTTCTTGCATACAAATTTTGCGCTCTCTATTTTTATTTTTTGTTTTCACTTTATCAAAACAACTATTCTCTTACACACACTCATATATCATAATGCAGATCCATATCCACTCTGGATCCCATTGATAAGAGCTCTGCTATTGCCAGTTATGACTTCAAAAATTCGATCAACCAAGCCGAAGATGAAGGTGAGGATGATTGTGAGGTGCCTGGAGAACTTGCTAGACTACTACAGCAGGAAGAGAGGGCCATACAGCCTCATGAAGAGCCGGTTGAGACAGTAAACTTGGGTACTGAGGAAGATAGAAAAGAGGTTAAAATAGGTGCAAATTTGGAGCTTAGCGTCAAACACAGGTTGATACAAATGTTGCACGACTACGTTGAGATCTTTGCTTAGTCCTATGAAGACATGTCTGGTTTAGACACTGATATTATGGTACATCGCCTGCTGACTAAAGAAGACTGTCCCCCGGTTAAACAGAAAGTTTGGCGTATGTGTCCCGAAATGTCAGAGAAGATCAAGGCAGAGGTCATGAAACAGTTCGAAGCATGATTCTTAGTTGTCACTTCGTATCCACAGTGGGTTGCTAACATCATTCTGGAACCTAAGAAAGACGGTAAGGTATATATGTGTGTGGATTACAGAGATCTAAACAGGGCAAGCCCCAAGGATGACTTCCCACTTCCTCACATTGATGTTCTGGTCGACAACACCGTGCAACACAAAATCTTCTCCTTCATGGATGATTTCTCTGGCTACAACCAGATCAAGATGGCTCTGGAAGACACGGAGAAGACAACCTTCGTTCCACATTGGGGCACCTTCTGCTACAAGGTGATGCCTTTTGGGTTGAAGAATGTTGGGGCAACTTATCAGCGCACCATGGTCGCCTTGTTCCATGATATGATTCACCATGGGATAGAGGTTTACGTCGATGATATGATAGCCATGTCTCAAACTGAAGAAGAAAATCTTGATCATCTACAAAAGCTGTTTGATAGGTTGAATACGTACAGGCTGAGGTTAAATCCGAACAAGTGCACCTTTGGGGTAAGGTCTGGTAAGCTTCTGGGATTCATCGTCAATGATAAAGGTATTTAGGTAGACCCTGAAAAGGTGAAGGCCGTACAAGAGATGTCGTCTCCCCATACAGAGATGGAAGTTAGAGGCTTCTTGGGACGCCTAAATTACATTGCCCGATTAATTTAACATATAACTGCTACTTATGAGCCAATCTTCAAGCTTCTGAAGAAAGATCAAGTGGTAAAGTGGAATGATGAATGCCAGACTGCTTTTGAAAGAATCAAGGAATACCTTCAAGAACCACCAATTTTGATGCCTCCAGTTGAAGGAAGACCTTTTATATTATACTTGACAGTGCTAGACAATTCAATGGGGTGTGTGTTGGGGCAGCATGACGAGTCTGGTCGAAAAGAGCACACAATATACTACCTTAAGAAAAAGTTTACCGACTGTGAGACACAATACTCGTTTCTCGAGAAAACTTGTTGCGCTTTGGCATGGGCTTCTCTCCGGCTGAGACAGTATATGCTGACTCACACTACTTTGTTTATATCAAAGATGGATCCGATCAAGTACATTTTCGAGAAGCCCGCACTCTCCGGAAGGATAGCAAGGTGGAAAATGATCTTAACTGAGTATGACATACAATATACAACCCAAAAAGCAATCAAGGGAAGTGTATTGGCTGATCATTTGGCTCATTAGGCCGTGGATGATTACCAGTCCATGAATTTCGAGTTCCCGAATGAGAATATTATGATGGTGACTGACTACGAAGAACCTGGACCGGATGAAGGACCTGAGGAAGGATCCTGATGGTCTATATATTTTGATGGATCCTCAAATGCACTGGGTAACGGCATTGGCGCTGTAATCATATCTCCCGAGGGTTGTCATACTCCATTCACTTCCCGATTATGTTTCAACTGCACCAACAATATGGAGGAGTATGAAGCGTGCATCATGGGCATTCGAGCTGCTATTGACCTAAGGATCAAGTTCTTGAGTGTATTCGAGGATTCCGCTTTGGTGGTAAGTCAGATTAAAGGCGAGTGGGATGCGAAACACCCGAATCTCATTCCTTGCAAAGAGTATGTACTGACATTGCTCCCACACTTCGAGGAGGCAACCTTCGAACATTTCCCACGAGAGGAGAACCAGTTAGCAGGCGCGCTAGCTACCATGTCTTCTATGTTCAAGGTTAGGTGAGACAATGAAGCTCCCCAAATTAGAATTGAGAGGTTGGGTTAACCAGCACTTTGCTGTGAAATCAATACCGAAGGAGTGGCAGACAAACCCTGGTTTCACGAGGTCAAAAGGTATCTTGAGGCTCAAGAGTATCCCGAAGGCGCATCAGTCAATGATAAGAAGTTTCTGAGAAGGTTCGCTGCAAATTTCTTCCTCAGTAATGGAATCCTCTATAAACGCAACCATGACTCCACATTACTACGGTGTGTAGACAAGAGTGAGGCAAAGAGGATCATGATAGATCTACATGAAGGAACCTTCGGAACCCATTCCAGTGGACACACCATGGCTAAGAAGATCCTACGGGTAGGATACTACTGGTCCACTATGGAAGTCGATTGCTATCAGCACTCTCGAACTTGTCATGAGTTCCAAATCTACGCTGATAAGGTGCATGTGCCTCTGGTCCCCTTAAATGTTTTGATAGCTCCGTGGCCCTTTGCAATGTGGGGCATCGACATGATCAGAGAAATCAGGCCCACTGCTTCTAACGGGCATCGATTCATCCTAGTAGCCATTGATTATTTCACGAAGTGGGTTGAGGCGGCTTCCTTTGCTACAGTTACTAAGAACGTCGTAGCACGGTTTATATGACATAATCTGATCTGTCGATATGGTGTTCCAGAGAGAATTATTACTGATAATGGTACAAATCTCAACAACACAATGATCACCAAGCTCTGTAAATAGTTCAAGATACAGCATCATAATTCTTCTCCCTACCGAGAAGAGATGAATGGCGTTGTTGAAGCAGCTAACAAGAACATCAAGAAGATTATACAGAAGATGGCGGTGACATATAAAGACTTGCATGAGATGTTACCATTTGCTCTTCATGGGTACCATACCTCAGCATGAACGCTGACAGGGGCAACCCCCTACTCTCTGGTATATGGCATAGAGGAAGTCCTACCCATCAAAGTCCAGATACCTTCTCTCAGGATTATGAAGGATGCGGGTTTGAACGAGGACGACTAGATCTGAACCCGACTTGATCAGTTAAATCTAATCGACAAAAAGAGACTTAGTGCTATCTACCATGGCCAGACGTATCAAAAGCGAATGATCAAGGCTTTTAATAAGAAAGTCAGGCATCAAGAATATCAAGTCGGGGATCTAGTAATCAAACGCATCATACTGCTGCAAGGTGATCCCAGGGGAAAATGGACCCCCACGTACGAAGGGTCGTTTGTGGTTAAGAACATTTTCTCGGGAGGAGCTATGATTCTAACCACCATGGATGCTGACAACCTTCCTCACCCTGTCAATGCAGACATAGTGAAAATATACTACGCCTAACTAAAAGACCCACTAGGTTGATTGGCCTAGGAAAAAATAAGGGCTTCCCGGTGAACCAAAAGGGTTCGGGCAAAAGTAAGGGATGAAAATGAAAAAAATTGTACACCCGACAAGTCGAAAACCCGAAAGGGCAGCTTGGGAAAAAAGGGTATCCCGGTGGACTGAAAACCCGGAAGGGTGGTCCAGGCAAAAGTTAGGGATATAAAGCGTACCACTATGTCTCATTGGATCATCTTGCAAACAAAATTCGGCATCAACTATCAAGCTCGGACAACACCAACCAATCTGATCAACCTTCGGCCAAGAAGCAAAGTAATGGGACGCTTGAAGATATAAAGGCAATAGTAGAGTTGGAACCCAATAGGGTCGTTTCACATAGCTTTTTTTCTTTCTTTTACACAAATTGTATAGTTTCTACTTTTCGGCGGCGTTCTCTTACTAGAGCGCCAGCCTCTTTGAATAAAAACGCCTATTACAGGTCAACTTCAAAAATCAATACAAATCATTTTCACAAGAAACTTCAATCTGTTTTTTCTATTTCTATTTTGCAAGAACGTCCAATGACTTATTTTTGATATATGCATTTTAAAATGATTGTTGCTCGTAAATATTTACATGAGAAACAAAAGACAATTACTCGTAATTCCAGAAACAGGGGCAAAAGCAAGAAGTGCCAAACCCGACAGTTACTCCGCCCAGCATGTACCGGGATAGAGCCAGCTTGGAAACATAATTATTTGTACATACACTCCCCACAGAGTAAGAGTATCTGAAGGAATTGATGTCAGCTTTCCTGAAACAGGACGTAACCACCCTAGCTGAGGTTCATAGTCGCGGACGAGTCAGTAAATTTCATCCCCCAAGCAGAGTTTATTTCTCCAAATACAGAGGCTCAATCCCCAACAGAGTTCAGCACTTCATCTACAAAAATACATTTTATAAGTTCATTCCCCGCAGAGTTTAGTCTCAAGCAGCATCTCCTCCTGACAGAATATTTACAAATCTCCAGCAGCTGGCAGGGATTTATTTTCCCAGACGCGAGCATTCCACGATAGCATTTCATGAACATACATCCTGACATACGCATACATATCATATACAGCATAATCTCATTTATTTTGAAAACATCATCTCACCCTACATTTCATGCATCACATATAACTAACCCTGATATCTTTCCAGTAAAAGAGGATTATCTTCAACAAATTCAGCAGTTGTGCAAGTCACATCTGCAGACGACTAACAAAAAATCAGTTCCCGAAACCAAATGGGTCAACGAATCTACACTATCGCTTTGAAGTAACCCTACTATCCAGGTTCCTTCCCACAAGCCCTACTATCCAGGCTTTTATTTCGAAGTAACCCTACTATCCAGGTTCCTTCTCACAGCCCTACTATCCAGGCTTTAATATCGAAGTAACCCTACTATCCAGGTTCCTTCTCACAGCCCTACTATCCAGGCTTTCATATCGAAGTAACCCTACTATCCAGGTTCCTTCTCACATCCCTACTATCCATGCTTTCATATTGAAGTAACCCTACTATCTAGGTTCCTTCTCACAGTCCTACTATCCAGGATTTCATATCGAAGTAACCCTACTATCCAGGTTCCTTCTCACAGCCCTACTATCCAGGTTCCTTCTCACAGCCCTACTATCCAGGTTTTCATATCGAAGTAACCCTACTATCCAGGTTCCTTCTCACAACCCTATTATCCAGGCTTTCATATCAAAGTAACCCTACTATCCAGGTTCCTTCTCACATCCCTACTATACAGGCTTTCATATCGAAGTAACCCTATTATCCAGGTTCCTTCTCACAGCCCTACTATTCAGGCTTTCATATCGAAGTAACCCTACTATCCAGGTTCCTTCTCACAGCCCTACTATCCAGGCTTTCATATCGAAGTAACCCTACTATCCAGGTTTCTTCTCACAGCCCTACTATCCAGGCTTTCATATCGAAATATCCCTACTATCCAGGTTCCTTCTCACAGCCCTACTATCCAGGCTTTCATATCGAAGTAACCCTACTATCCATGTTCCTTCACACAACCCTACTATCCAGGATTTCATATCGAAGTAACCCTACTATCCAGGCTTTCATATCGAAGTAACCCTACTATCCAGTTCCTTCTTACAGCCCTACTATCCAGGCTTTCATATCGAAGTAACCCTACTATCTAGGTTCCTTCTCACAGCCCTATTATCCAGGCTTCCATATCGAAGTAACCCTACTATCCAGGTTCCTTCTCATAGCCCTACTATCCAGGCTTTCATATCGAAGAAACCCTACTACCCAGGTTTCTTCTCACAGCCCTACTATCCATGCCCTCATATCGAAGTAACCCTACTATCTAGGTTCCTTCTCATAAACTTACCATCTAGGTTTCCAGACAGCAGTCCACAACACTATAAGATCGGGACCCGATCAAACACGATTGGTTTCGCATTTCCCTAGTAAGTCACGGTGTAGCTTGTACCTTGACTAGATATGCAGTTCACTTCCGCTTCCTCAAGCAGGAGTTATTCCCCTAGTAGAGTAACAGACAACTGAAGCTCCTAAAATTCTACTTCTCCCAAGATAGATACCAACATTCCTCAGCAGATTCCTCATCAACAACAGGGACAGGAACTCTCATCAAAGGAATGTCTCAGGAAATCAACATCCTGTAGATGGCATCTTTAAGCCCATCTCCGACGGTAATCCGTCACAGCTTGGATAGCATATTTAAGCCCATCTCCGACAATTCTCTAGCGAATTCCAAATGGCATCTATAAGCCCATTCCTGATATCACAAATCAAGTATCACTTCATGTGAGTGCAAATTTCTGGGCACTCTAGTGTTCAATCATCTTCCACCTTCAGATCACGAAAGACAGACGAGCTAATCTAAATCCCCAGGTTTAAGAAGATTGAACAGGGGCAGCTGTTGTACCCCAAAATTTTCCCTCTCATTTTACTCAATACATACTCCTATAGACCCTTAATTTGCTCAAGTTTGCCCAAGAGTTGACCAAACAAACTCTCTCCTAAGGCAATATGTCTCAAATTAGGGTTTCCATTTTTATCAAGATAGGTGGAATCCAAAGACCTCATATTCTCTCCATGGTCCTAATATGTTCTCAAGACCCTCCATGTCAAGTTTCATGCCTTGCACAAGAAGTTTGCTCAGTCAACTGCTCAAATGCTTGAGAATCGACTGTATTAGGTCAAAAGTCAATTATGGCCCACATACAGACAAACTTCAATATTTTTGGTCAACATCAACATTTTGAAGTGATATCCATCATTTTATCAAGGGTTGATCATCATTTTATGGTTTCTTAGGAAAAAGTCAACCAAACTTTGACCAAGCATAAATTCCTCATACTTTATCATAAATTGTCCATCCAAGTCTCATTTTGAAGAGGATGCAATTCCCTACAACTCATCTTCATCCAAAAAGTTCAAAATATGCACTCATCAAAAGATATGAATGTCTACATTATGGGTCCTTTTGAAAAGTCAACAAAATCACCTTTTGGGTCAAAGCTTCTTACATGAACATGGAAGACTAAATTGAGATGATACCAAAAGGGTCGATTAGGGGACATCCTAAGCTTTCTAAAAAGTCCAAGAACACCTCTCTAGGGTTAAATTTAGAGGAGATATGCCTTGTCAAAGTTGACCTTTTTTGCGAAATTGCCAAAAGTAAAATGGACTCAAAATTACATTTTTTGCCAAATGGGCCTAACTTTTTATGCTTGCACCACACTTATAACTTGGTCCACGACCCAATTACTTATCCACATGTTATTTGCTTCATTTTCCAATTTATTTTTATTTTTTATTAATTAAAAATTGAATTAAATCAAATAATTGGTAAATAATATCAAAGATCTTTTTTGATATGATTTTTTGACAGGTTTGCAATCAAATGATGCTGAAATATCAAGGCCAAATCGAATCAAGCAGGATTGGTACAAGAAAGGGATGATTTGGCTCAATATAGGAAGTTTACATATGGCATGGAAATCAAATCAAATCTTCCATAATTGCAAAGATACAAGCAAATTTTATAACCCTAATTCGTTCTATAATATATAATGAAGACGTATAAGGCATAAGACAAGGGGTTGCAGTCGTGAAAAAGCAGAACAAACTTCAAAATTTCAAAGAAAAGTGGTGGTTCGATTTCCATTCTAGAGGTCAATTCAAGCCATCCTAACATTACCAATAGATTGTTGGACGTCTCAGGAAGCCATCGCAATCAATTGCAAGTCGCCCCAAGTCCAGAATCATCACATAGCAGTCACACGGTTTTCAATTTTTTTCTAAATCAATTATCATGATTCCTGCATCATTAGCATGTTTAAATGATATATTTGTAATCTTTGACACGTTTGCAAGTTGACTGAATAGTTTAATTGCATTTTGGATGCCTATATCTTTACTTGCCATTGTTAGGGTTTCCACATGCATTTTAGGGTTTTTGGCTATAGGTAAAATTAGGCCATGATTAAGGTACCATGATGATCGTGACATCATAACCAGTGGAACCCTGGTCTTCAATTTCATTTATATTGCATTTTATGAGTTTTTGAGTTGTGCAGGATTATAGCCATGGAAGTTTGTCTGTGGGTAAAAGCCATTATCTAACACGACGGTTCCAGGAAGAAGAAGATATGTGTCAGCCACCCATTGGAGTATTTGAATTCGCGCGCGTTTGATTCAGTTTGTTTGGTTTTTATATATTATGTTTAATGGTTATTATACTAACAAGTAAAACGTGTAGCTCAGCTAGTAACGTAGCATTAATGCTAAGCATAAGGACCTGGGTTCGATCCCAGTGTAGCGGTAGAAATGTGAAAGACTAAGCCATTGGATTGACTAGACTTTATACAAATAAAAATAAAAATCGCCATCGCGCTTTATTGTTTCCAAAGGAATGGGAAAAGAGCGAATAACCCAAAAAGAGGGGGAAAGATTCAAGGTAAGGGGGTTCGTTATGCAAAGGGAAGGTATTAGCACCCTAAACATCTACGGTACTCCGCAGGAACCTCTTTGAAAAATCTGTATATTTTGGCTATAAAAATGTGTTGTATATAAAATGGATGGTGGAGGTGAGAAAAGAAATATTTTTATGATTTTTGCACCCGCCGCGGTTGCGAACCTTTAGTGCCTACGTACCACCTTTCGTGCAATAGGGGATCAGGGTACACGTAGTTCCTCTTTTAAAAATTTGAAACACAAGTGTGTTGGTTTATTTTATGAGATAAGACATCATCGTAATTGTCCGTGTGAAAAACATACTTACTACCCACAATCATGAGAAAGGAGAATTTGCATCATCTCAAAGTGGAGGATATGGCTTAGATTTTAAAATCAACAATGCCTCACTCAACACCCAAGTGGAAAATATCTCACTTCACTATATATTGTAGAAGTATAGTTGTTTGCATCACTACAAGGATTGACAAGAGTCTAATCTTTTGAGAAAAGTTTAAAGATAAAAGCCAAAGTGGCAAAATGGTTTGAAATGAGATTGATTGATTTTTAGTCTTCTCACAAAAAAGGTCAAGGTATTATTAAATTGATTGAAATTTATTTATGAAAATTTTTCGAAGATGCATGGACCTAAGTCCAAGTTTATTATGAAAATGTTTCAAGTTTCAAAACAAGAAGAGTTTTTTTTTAAAGGAGGGAGAAGATTTTTTGAAATTAAAGAAGATGGGAGGAGAAGAAGAGGCTATCCTAATGCATAAAGTAAAAGCTAGGGATAAGAACCATCTAACCAACAAGAAGCCAATACTTGAAATTATGAGTCAATATAGAATTCCCATTCTTCGGATTGAAACCAAGCAAGCAAAGATACTAGACCTCTTGAGAGAACCAAACTTCAAGTGTTTTAAGTCTTCGCAAAAATTGGGCAGAGTAACGGCTGTATACGGGTGAATTCCAGATTACAAACAAAGATCGTAATCTCAATAACCTGCACACAAAACAAACAAACAACCCAATGTCTTGAGGTAAACCTCAACAACTCTAGACAAAATATCAAATAAATTCACAAAGTCTCCAAGATAGGCCAAGGTCTCTAATCCTAAGTCCAATAAGTCCATCACTCCATAATGCAAAGGATAGTAACCATGTAGTCCAAGTATCATTAATGATTTTTTATGGTTCATGTTGATTATTAGGTGTCTTTAAAAAGAAAGAAAAACTCAAGTGAGCAAAATAAAAATGACATAAAAGTAAATGCTCAAGTGAGCAAAGATGAAAATAGCATGAAATGTAAAATGCTAAAAGTAAATGGTACATAAAGCATGAAAATAAAAGCGTAACGAAAAGTTAATTGTTAGTAATTAGTGGTTAGTTGGATGACCATCTTGAAACTTGCATTTGGAACTCATTAGAGGATTGGTAGAACCAAAGCCTCCACACAACAAGTTGAATTTGCTTTTTGTCAAGTATATCATCCATTTTGGAATTCTCACAAGGCAACATGTAATGATCAACGATGTTTAAGTGATTCGCGTTGACCAAAGGTGTTGTAGATCCATTAGAGGATTGGTAGAACCAAAGCCTCCACACAATGAATCTCAAGGTTATTGGATCAAAGAGATCAAATTAACATACTTGGGCTTGCAATCATATATTTGGGCCACGAATGATCATTTACTCGAATCGGGACAAAATTTAGCGCTATGTTAAGCAATCGTAAATGGACTTATGTAGAAGTCACACCTATTTTGAGGCCGGTCAATAGCAATCTATGTACTTCATGTTTGGATAAATGATATAGAGATCACCATCCCTTAACATGTAGCACAATTAAAAAAGAAAGGGATAAGATGAAGAGGGAGGGAAATGATAAGCTAATTTGGATCACCATTTCAAAATTCTTTCATCTTTAAATTCAACCACTCCTCTAGATGGATTAAAGCACTAAACATATCATTAATCCAAAGCACCAAAAATGAATTAAATAATTCACTCTTAGGTAGATTTGAATTGATGAACATTTATCCAACTTCATCTACATCACAAAGTCCATTGAGTTTAAAGACAAATTGGACATTTAACATTGCAATCCAAACCAACAATCAAAAGGAGTGAGTAGAAAAAGCATTTTGGATCAAAGCTGCCCCAAAACAAGGCAAAAATGCATTCTGTCCTGGTGTAAATCGATTTACACTACTATGTAAATCGATTTACACAGTACAGTTTTCAAAAATTCGCGTGAAATTGCTTCTGTGCAATCGATTTACACTTAGTGCAAATCGATTGCACACGGTAACAATAGCAAAAACAACATTTTAAAAGGGCAATTTCTTGTTCAAACTTTCCATCAAACACCTTATGATCATGGATCCACTTGAGCACGAAAATTCTATCAAATTATGAGAAAATAACACCATTGAAATCACAAAATAATGCTCAAAGAATCAATCCCAAAGATCACCAAGAGATCACATTGTGAAAGATGAATTATCCAACTTACCAAAGGTAGATCTAGAGAATTATCAAAACAACTTCAAGAATTTGCTTCAATTCAACCACAAGAATCAATTGACCAAGCTTGGATGTAGAGAATTGATGGAGAAAAAGTGTTTGGATGAAGGTTTAGCTCAAAGATTAGTAAGCTTCAATGCAAAGTTTACTAACTTTTTGAAAATGGAGCTTTGAGTGAATTTGGTAGATGGAGAGAATTGAGAGATTTTTTAGCAAGGTGGATTTGGCTATCAAAAGCTTGCAATTTGAATGAAATGAGAGCTCTATTTATAGAGTTTTAGGATAGGGATTAGTGGTAATTTGGTAATTGATTCTTGGAGCCAAAATTTGAATTAATGATAACTCTTTCAAAAATTAGAGCCAAAATTTGAATTAATGATAATTCTTTCAAATATTAGAGCCAAAATTTGAATTAATGATAATTCTTTTTTAAAAATGAAAGATTGGCACTAAAATTTGAATTAATGATACATCTTTCAAAAGTGAAGGAAAATTGGAGCCAAAATTTGGCAAGTTTAAAATGCTGATTTTTTTTTTATTTTCACGCTGTGCAATCAATTGCACTATAGTGCAAATCGATTTGCACAGTGTATTTTTTTCAAAAATGGCGCAAAATACACTATGTGCAATCGATTTCACTTTAAGAGAAATCGATTGCATCAGTGAAAAAAATGAAAATTTTTAATTCTTTTTCTTTGCAAATAGAGATTTTAGGAAAATAATACCAGAAATCCTTATTTGTCAGATGCTTCGACTTGGTACCTACAAAACAAAAATATACAAAGACAAAGACAAATATTTTTTGTATTTTGATTAGAAGTTAGTCAACAACACATATACAAAATACACAACCAAGGTGCTTGGAGATTCCTCAAGAGCAAACTTAAAGAGAGGAAAAAAGAGGAAGAACCAACCCTAATGTGATCTTGTTATGATCGAGTTGATATGATATGATAGAGGAATCTTAGGGGCAAAAATTGGGGTACAACAGCTGCCCTTATTTAAGTGTCTTCTATCCGGAGATACGAAGGTTACAAATCTTCGTGTCGACGCGATTGAAGATACTTAAATATAAAACAAGCCCTATTTTTGTCTCTAAGATGCCATGCAATGCTTATGATTATGGATGCATATGAACAGAACAAAAGAGACCCAAAGATACACTGGGGATGCCACAAAAATGAAGAAACAAAGGAGCAACTCCACCAGGAAAATAAATCATTGGTGGACCAAAAGAATAGAACCAGAGAGGAGGATAACAAGCATCGACGTTCACTGCCGATGTCTACCAACGTTCACTGAAGGTAGAGAGAAGAAGATATACCGACTCACAGATGACGGTAAACTACCAACTCAATAGTTGAAGGTAGAAGATAAAATATATCATGCCATCGCCGTTCACTGACGAGGAACTATCACCGTTCACTGATGATAGCAAAAAGATAAGAAACACCGACGTTCACTGCCGATGCACTACCAACATTCACTGAAGGTAGATTTTGAAAATATCATACCATCGCCGTTCACTGACGAGGAACCATCACCGTTCACTGATGATAGCAAAAAGATAAGAAACACTGACGTTCACTGCCGATGCACTACCAACGTTCACTGAAGGTAGATTTTGAAAATATCATACCATCACCGTTCACTGACGAGGAACCACCACCGTTCACTGATGATAGCAAAAAGATAAGAAACACTGACGTTCACTGCCGATGCACTACCAATGTTCACTAATGGTAGATTTTTGAAAATATCATACCATCGCTGTTCACTGACGAGGAACCACCACCGTTCACTGATGATAGCAAAAAGATAAGAAACACCGACGTTCACTGCCGATGCACTACCAACGTTCACTGAAGGTAGATTTTGAAAATATCATACCATCGCCGTTCACTGAGGAGGAACCACCACCGTTCACTAATGGTAGCAAAAAGATAAGAAACATCGACGTTCACTGTCGATGCACTACCAACGTTCACTGAAGGTAGATTTTGAAAATATAATACCATCGTCGTTCACTGACGAGGAACCACCACCATTCACTGATGATAGCAAAAAGATAAGAAACACCGACGTTCACTGCCGATGCACTACCAACGTTCACTGAAGGTAGATTTTGAAAATATCATATGTTCCCCAAACTTCTGGTGTTTCACCTAGAACGGGTCTCAACTTCTTCCTTAACCAAGGAATTCCTCCTGGAAAGGGTAATATATAAGTTGTCTCAAATAAAGATACTTCCACTTGCAAAGATTTCACAACGAGCAATTTCTGTGAATTTGAAAGTCTTGCCATGCACTGGCATAAACTGACGACGGACTGCAAGCTAACCACTCATAGAGGAAATAGCAAAAAAAGTTACGTCGACTTGTACAGGGAAGCACGAGTTGCTCAAACAAAGATACCTGTTGCTTGTTATCATGGAGGATTGCAAACAGAAACGACTTTTTGGGGATAGAAATGTGGCTTCCCGGGGAAATGAGATATGACTTCCTGGGGATAGAAATATGGCTTCCTGGGGAAATGAGATATGACTTCCTGGGGAAATGCCACATTATTCTTGCTGAAGAGATAAAGTCTTCTCGTGCAAAATAAATGCACAAATCAAAGCTCAAAGTCCTCAGAAATCCAGAGTAAATAATATTGTCATGCAACCACAAATCCAATTAGAAACAAACTGGAGCAAGACGGCCAAAGAATATACATCCTTTGAGAAATAAACTCAAGAGGGAAAACCAAATCCAACTAAGCAAGGAGCGCTGCAGGAAGGCTTGAACACAATGTCAATAAAAAATGATTTGTAACAATGCATGATGCATGTATGAATGTATGAGTGATATCGTGCATATGCTGGTAAAAGGATACATAATCAGTACAAACAAACAAAACCGCCTCAGGTACTAACAACATTGGTCTAAACTTCAACCAGAAAGATCAATCCAAGAAAGGTAAAAGCAACTGCGGAAACCAAACCTATTGCCTATCCTAACTTAACTGAGGATAAACATAATTCGGATGTAGCTAAATCAAACAGATACCGGGATAGAACATCTTTCTTCCATTTTCATCGGAGAAACCAGTTTTCCAAAAACAACGTGCCTACTGAAGATTGCAAAACTAGTCTCAAATAAAGCAGACTGACGCCGAGACAACCAAACCTCACTGGGGATTCAAGTCTACCTCCCTGGAGAAAAAACTACGGATTGGAAACTTTTCATCATGAATACTCATTCCAACAAGAGATGCCCTGGGATAACCTTCCCAGGGAATAACACACAGACGTCCATGGGGAAAACAAATGTTTCACAGTCCGTACTCCTACTGGGGATTTCGATACTGATTGTGAATAAGGCAAATGGGAACCAAATTGTCAAAATATTCACTGGGGAACTCAAGCCCACTTTGAAGGAAGAAAAACATACGGACTTCACTAAGGAAGACAATACTTCATCATCGAGACCTCTACCGGGGACTTCATGCTGACTTCATTGGGGAGGTCGACACCACATCATCGAGGGGAAACCAAGATACGTTCTTCACTGGGGAAAAAGGACTTCAATCAAATAAACAAGGCCTTCATTGGAAAATACTGGATTGAGTCTTCATATCAACCAAACCTATTCCAACAAAAGATGCCCTGGTGTAGTCTTCCTGGGAAATCAAGAAGTCAACACTAATGCCAATACTGCAAAAAGAGCGATATCTTAGCACACCAGGGGAGTAAAACCTTTCATCATATGAGGGAAAACCTCGCTGGGGAACCTGGGATAAAGGCTTCTGACCATGCAAACCCAAAATCAAAAGCGAACCAAGACTTGGCTAGGGATCATGGGATCACAAACCTAATATTGTACCTTACGCCAACTGGTATCATCTTCAACTATCCGAGAAACACACAAAGATTGCACACATACCAACAAGATGACTTGAGAGAACCTTCATGGGGAACCAAGAAGTTAACAGTACAACAAGAAGTCAAAGTTATGGGGATTTTAAATCAAACTCAACACTTGGTGAGAGAAAACCCAAAAAATTGACAATTGTCTCAACACCTCTTAGAAAATATACTGCCCTTGTCTAGCTACTTGGGAAGCACATAACAACAATAATGTCGTAACAAGAGAAAGCACTGCTCTACAAGAGATTCCATATCAATAAAAAGTGAGAAAGAACTCCATCAAATGAGCAAATGCTTCATAGCTCTTTTTAATCTCTGTTTGATCACCACCTGGATGGGTAAAGAATCACACTCAGCTGGAGAAGTCTGCAGCAAGACTGGAAAAATGGGATTATGAACCCAACATCATAACACAACTTGAGGAAGGTTCTCAGCTTGGGTTAGACATAGCAGATATCTTGACAAAATCTGGATATGCCCTTGGAAACCAATCTGGTGTCCCAAGCTTACTGGGCTGATCAAGGTAACTTTCATAACTTGCCCTTGGCTGCATACTTTTAAGATAACCTTTCTGATCAAATGGATTTCATAGATTTGTCGAATCTTGACGTAACTGCCCTAGATTGGCTGAATGTTGCATCCTCTTTGCTCCACAACTCTTCCCGGCAACATGCCTTTTGCTGATACTCAAATGTAAACTTTCATGATATCAAGCAGTTGTTTTACAAGCAGAAAATGTTTATTCTAAGAATAAAAACTCTAATGCAACAATTATGTAAGTCTTGAAGATTTTATTTGAAAAGATGTCGCAAAACCCTGTGAACGAATCACTAGCCAGGATGCGACATGGATTTTTTTGTGTGAAATATAACAAAAGCATATGATACCAATCACAATAATTTATCAAAATCAATGGGAGTTAGGAAACACTATTTCATTGGAGTATGCTTTCGAAATAAACCATGTTTCAACTAGGACTTTTGAGGGTTGTAACGTGGCCTGGTTCACGATTTTAGAAAAAAGATTTAAGGCTCAAAAATATTTGGTGCCCACCCCCTTCATGATGTTCTTCAGTCCTAAGTTCAGTTAACTTGACACGAACATTCATCTCTCCAAAGAAATTTCGAGATGGTTGAGGAATTAAGCAAGGTTTTCTTTGGACATGCAAGTCACTAATTCCTGCTTCTTTTGGGTTTCTTGTCACGCGACTCTGTTCTTTTCTAATGATTTCACATTGTAATCCTTTATCGCATTTTAGGCTTTCCATTTCTTCCTTGCCTTCGGGACAAATTCCTTTTGACTTTGACTCTGAAGTGCAGCGGGATGCCCTGACTTTTGCCTAAGCGACTTGTTTTTTCAAGTTCCGACTTAGCGGGGCTTTTTGTCTCTTTCTTTTTCATCATGATTTTTTATTCATGTCATCTTTTTTTTTTGTTGACATGTCGCGTGACTTTGAGTCATTTGTGACTTGTCGGAAGGATTGTGACTGCCCTATTTCTGGGTAGATGAAAGATAACCATTGTTGTATCGTCATCTGTTGTTCCCCTGATATGTGAGAGATACCCATTGGAATAACATCTTCTTTTTATGCACACTACTGATATGCGGAGGTTAAACATTGCAGTTTTGAATTCCCTCAACCTTTTGAAGGATAACCATTATTGTATCCTTAGATGCGCACTCCTGATGAGTTCTGAATGCTCGATCAAATTAACTAAACACTACCCTACCCCTGGTTAAAAAAATGAGGGGTTTTTTAATAGAAAAAGAAACTCCTACTTCAAGGCTCAAAGGGGTTAACAAAGGTTTCACTCCCTTATATCTCCGGTGTTTGAGGATTTGAAACAATGCCTGTACATCGTCAACATGGTTTTATCCAAAAGCATACTACCAGAAAATTTGTGTTTTAATATCATCATCCTCCCTCCAATATCTGCCTAGGCAAGAGAATGGGTAACAAGTTGGTATCATAAAGCAATTTAAAATTGAAAACAAATACGAGTGAAACGAATGAATTTCTTCAAGACAAACATACTCATTGTATTAAGATTAAACATTCAAATGCAAACAAGTCCTTACATGCAAACAGTGCAATGATAAACAAGAAAAATTAAAAATGAGAAAGCAGTAAAAATGCTAATAAACTGAGAAGGCTAATCATCCTTAAACTCCAAGGCATTCTTCAATTAAGTTTATTCTTCGGCAAAGATTTGACTTGAACCTCAAGAAAAATATCCTTAAATGACAAGATACCACTTTGGACCAACCTCTGAACTTCAACCTTCAAAGCAAAGCAATCTTCTAAACCGTGCCCAGGAGCATCCTGATGAAAGGCACAAGAAGCGTCAGCCTTATATCCTCTTGGCAGTTTTTTGGGAACAACTGGTCGAGCTCAAGTTTGAACCAGATTCTTCTTTAACAAAGAAGGATACAACTCTGTGTATGTCATTGGAATTGGATCAAAGCTCATTTTCCTATGATGACATTGCCCTTGATTTCCTTGTAGAGGTACCCTCTGATATGCAACAGCAGTCAGAGTCTCATTGATGAATGGAGTCACAGAAGCAACTTGCTGATTCCTATTATGAGATCCTCCTCGCCTACCACGAAGTATAGCGTAGGAGTCTTGCTCTTTCTTCTTGGAACAATTATCACCATACTTCTTAGCACCATTTGACGAGTCCCCGTCTTCAGATAAATGACCTTCACGGACAATTTCCTCTAAATGGACTCCCATGCTTACCATTTTGTTGAAATCAGCGGGAGCACTTGCAATCATCTTCTCATAGTGGAAGTAACTAAGAATTTTCAGGAAGATCTTTGTCATCTCCTTTTCTTCCATGGGAGGAATCACTTGTGCAGCCACTTCGTGCCATCTCTGCGCATATTCTTTGAATGATTCTATGTCTTTCTGAACCATGGCCCTAAGTTGGTTACGGTCAGGCGCCATGTACACATCGTACTTGTATTGTTTAATGAATGCTTCTCCCAAATCATTAAAAGTATGGATGTTGGTGTTGTCTAAACTCATGTACCATTTCAACGCAGCACCGGTAAGACTATCCTGGAAAAAATGAATCAGCAGACGCTGATCATCAGTATGGGTAGACGTCCTTCTCATATACATCACCAAATGAGCACGAGGGCAAGTGTTGCCCTTGTACTTATCAAATTCCGGGACCTTGAACTTAGCAGGCACTTTAACATTCGGGACCAAACACATCTCATTCACATTCTGCCCGAACAACTCTTTTCCCCTAAGAGCATTCATCTCTCTTTGCATTCTATTAAACTGCTCTTGGAAATCATCCATTCTGTCATAAAGACCCAAGTCTTCACTCGGCGGAGGGAAAGGACGACACACATATTCATTAAAAAACAGAACAAAATTCACCGAAGGAGGTGCAGCAGGAACAGTATGCACCACAGGAGGTGCAGGAGTAACAACATTTGGAACCACTGGAGCATCTTGAGGACCCAGATTGAAACCTTCAGGTGCAAAATTCTCTGGCATTCCCCACGGATAACCCTGAGGCATACGGTTTTGAATAACAGTCGGAGTAGCGGATACAGGAATAGTCAGAACTTCAGTACTTGCCCTTGTTGGTTGAGGTTGAACACTCGGTGGCTGATTCTGAGCAACCACCAGAGCTTCCATCAGAGTAGTCAAGTTGGCCAAGCCATCCTTCAAAGAAGAAACTTCTTTGTGCAGCTCGCGATTCTCCTGTTCTAAGTTGTCCATCTTCTTTTTGAAATTAGCCCGAGTGTTTTAGTGATGAGTCAGCTTGCTGAATGAAGTAAAGAAGCTGGGTAAGGCACCTGGATATGCATAACAAATGCAAAAACATGTGCAATATGATGCATGACATGCAACGCACATGATTATTTTTGCTTTATCATTTAATATTTCAAGGGATTTATGATTTATATTGCAAACATCCAAGTAATAAAGCTTTTGAAATACTCAAAAATTTTATTATTCTCTTTTCAGAATCCATGGTTTAATAGTACCAAAGGTATTCACAAATAGTCAACCTTTAAATCCCTTGAAATACTATTTTCTTTAAAAGATGCTCATGAGTGCATGGATGTATGATGCAACAATCACACACAAGATCACACATATAGGGTTCATAGGTTCAACGTCACGAGCATGAGGTCGAAGGTACTACCCATAAGGTATTGGTCTAAAAAGTTATCACCTGCCGAACATGGTTCTAGAGGTTCTCAGAGTCTACATCCTTCCTTCGGATATTACCAACTTCCCGATTAACTCGGTAATTAGTAATATTCTCAAGAAAGACTCGTCCGTGCGTAGTATCGCGTGACAACTACTTCCATATTACTCCGTTATAGCTTCCGCACTACACCTAAAAGGCCAAGAGGGGTTAGGTAATCTACGGTCCTCAGCTTCAGCAGGCTCCCAGGTCGAAAGCAGTACGTCTTCTCGATTACTCGGTAAATGACACTACAGTCAAAGGGGCCTCCACTGAGTGGGGGATCTCATGCCTCCTTTTTTGGGATTACTCCCTCAAAGTTAACATGACTATACCGCCCGTCCTATCTTAAATTTGCCCAAGTCCGGGTATAGGACTTATGAGTAATCACCAAGCACCCTGTAAACCAGGAAAATCCAGACAAACATATATGCAAAATATAACACATAAACAACAATAGCACATATACAGATATAAACAAAGATAGGTTTAACCCACTTAGGGATGGACCAGCAAGAGGTCAATCTTTCCCCAGTGAAGCCGCCATTTTTTCTGTAGTGGTAGAAATGTGAAAGACTAAGCCATTGGATTGACTAGACTTTATACAAATCAAAATAAAAATCGCCACCGCGCTTTATTGTTTCCAAAGGAATGGGAAAAGAGCGAATAACCTAAAAAGAGGGGGAAAGATTCAAGGTAAGGGGGTTGGTTATGCAAAGGGAAGGTATTAGCACCCTAAACATCTACGGTACTCCGCAGGAACCTCATTGAAAAATATGTATATTTTGGCTATAAAAATGTGTTGTATATAAAATGGATGGTGGAGGTGAGAAAATAAATATTTTTATGATTTTTGCACCTGCCGCGGTTGCGAACCTTTAGTGCCTACGTACCACCTTTCGTGCAATAGGGGATCAGGGTACACGTAGTTCCTCTTTTAAAAATTTGAAACACAAGTGTGTTGGTTGATTTTATGAGATAAGACATCATCGCAATTGTCCGTGTGAAAAACATACTTACTACCCACAATCATGAGAAAGGAGAATTTGCATCATCTCAAAGTGGAGGATATGGCTTAGATTTTAAAATCAACAATGCCTCGCTCAACAATCAAGTGGAAAATATCTCACTTCACTACATATTGTAGAAGTATAGTTGTTTGCATCACTACAAGGATTGACAAGAGTCTAATCTTTTGAGAAAAGTTTAAAGATAAAAGCCAAAGTGGCAAAATGGTTCGAAATGAGATCGATTGCTTTTTAGTCTTCTCACAAAAAAGGTCAAGGTATTATTAAATTGATTGAAATTTATTTATGAAAATGTTTCGAAGATGCATGGACCTAAGTCCAAGTTTATTATGAAAATGTTTCAAGTTTCAAAACAAGAAGAGTTTTTTTTTTAAAGGAGGGAGAAGATTTTTTGAAATTAAAGAAGATGGGAGGAGAAGAAGAGGCTATCCTAATGCATAAGGTAAAAGCTAGGGATAAGAACCATCTAACCAACAAGAAGCCAATACTTGACATTATGGGTCAATATAGAATTCCCATTCTTCGGATTGAAACCAAGCAAGCAAAGATACTAGACCTCTTGAGAGAACCAAACTTCAAGTGTTTTAAGTCTTCACAAAAATTGGGCAGAGTAACAGCTGTATACGGGTGAATTCCAGATTACAAACAAAGATCGTAATCTCAATAACCTGCACACAAAACAAACAAACAACCCAATGTATTGAGGTAAACCTCAAGAACTCCAGACAAAATATCAAATAAAGTCACAAAGTCTCCTAGATAGGCCATGGTCTCTAATCCTAAGTCCAAGAAGTCCATCACTCCATAATGCAAAGGATAGTAACCATGTAGTCCAAGTATCATTAATGATTTTTTATGGTTCATGTTGATTGTTAGGTGTATTTAAAAAGAAAGAAAAACTCAAGTGAGAAAAATAAAAATGACATAAAAGTAAATGCTCAAGTGAGCAAAGATGAAAATAGCATGAAATGTAAAATGCTAAAAGTAAATGGTACATAAAGCATGAAAATAAAAGCGTAAAGTAAAGTTAATTATTAGTAATTAGTGGTTAGTTGGATGACCATCTTGAAACTTGCATTTGGAACTCATTAGAGGATTGGTAGAACCAAAGCCTCCACACAACAATTTGCATTTGCTTTTTGTCAAGTATATCATCCATTTTGGAATTCTCACAAGGCAACATGTAATGATCAACGATGTTTAAGTGATTCGCGTTGACCAAAGGTGTTGTAGATCCATTAGAGGATTGGTAGAACCAAAGCCTCCACACAATGAATCTCAAGGTTATTGGATCAAAGAGATCAAATTAACATACTTGGGCTTACAATCATATGTTTGGGCCACGAATGATCATTTACTCGAATCGGGACAAAATTTAGCGCTATGTTAAGCAATCGTAAATGGACTTATGTTGAAGTCACACCTATTTTGAGGCCGGTCAATAGCAATCTATGTACTTCATGTTTGGATAAATGATATAGAGATCACCATCCCTTAACATGTAGCACAATTAAAAAAGAAAGGGATAAGATGAAGAGGGAGGGAAATGATAAGCTAATTTGGATCACCATTTCAAAATTCTTTCATCTTTAAATTCAACCACTCCTCTAGATGGATTAAAGCACTAAACATATCATTAATCCAAAGCACCAAAAATGAATTGAATAATTCACTCTTAGGTAGATTTGAAATGATGAACATTTATCCAACTTCATCTACATCACAAAGTCCATTGAGTTTAAAGACAAATTGGACATTTAAAATTGCAATCCAAACCAACAATCAAAAGGAGTGAGTAGAAAAAGCATTTTGGATCAAAGCTGCCCCAAAACAAGGCAAAAAAATGCATTTTGTCCTGGTGTAAATCGATTTACACTACTATGTAAATCGATTTACATAGTACAGTTTTCAAAAATTCGCGTGAAATTGCTTCTGTGCAATCGATTTACACTTAGTGCAAATCGATTGCACACGGTAACAATAGCAAAAACAGCATTTTAAAAGGGCAATTTCTTGTTCAAACTTTCCATCAAACACCTTATGATCATGGATCCACTTGAGCACGAAAATTCCATCAAATTATGAGAAAATAACACCATTGAAATCACAAAATAATGCTCAAAGAATCAATCCCAAAGATCACCAAGAGATCACATTGTGAAAGATGAATTATCCAACTTACCAAAGGTAGATCTAGAGATTTATCAAAACAACTTCAAGAATTTGCTTTAATTCAACCACAAGAATCAATTGACCAAGCTTGGATGTAGAGAATTGATGGAGAAAAAGTGTTTGGATGAAGGTTTAGCTCAAAGATTAGTAAGCTTCAATGCAAAGCTTACTAACTTTTTGAAAATGGAGCTTTGAGTGAATTTGGTAGATGGATAGAATTGAGAGATTTTTTAGCAAGGTGGATTTGGCTATCAAAAGCTTGCAATTTGAATGAAATGAGAGCTCTATTTATAGAGTTTTAGGATTGGGATTAGTGGTAATTTGGTAATTGATTCTTGGAGCCAAAATTTGAATTAATGATAACTCTTTCAAAAATTAGAGCCAAAATTTGAATTAATGATAATTCTTTCAAATATTAGAGCCAAAATTTGAATTAATGATAATTCTTTTTTAAAAATGAAAGATTGGCACTAAAATTTGAATTAATGATACATCTTTCAAAAGTGAAGGAAAATTGGAGCCAAAATTTGACAAGTTTAAAATGCTGATTTTTTTTTTAATTTTCACGCTGTGCAATCGATTGCACTATAGTGCAAATCGATTTGCACAGTGTATTTTTTTCAAAAATGGCGCAAAATACACTATGTGCAATCGATTGCACTTTAAGAGCAATCGATTGCATCAGTGAAAAAAATGAAATTTTTTAATTCTTTTACTTTACAAATAGAGATTTTAGGAAAATAATACCAGAAATCCTTATTTGTCAGATGCTTTGACTTGGTACCTACAAAACAAAAATATACAAAGACAAAGACAAATATTTTTTGTATTTTTATTAGAAGTTAGTCAACAACACATATACAAAATACACAACCAAGGTGCTTGGAGATTCCTCAAGAGCAAACTTAAAGATAGGAAAAAAGAGGAAGAACCAACCATAATGTGATCTTGTTATGATCGAGTTGATATGATATGATAGAGGAATCTTAGGGGTAAAAATTGGGGTACAACACCCAGGTCTCAGCACTCTCTTTATTTTATTTTCTTTCAACAGATCCTATGCAATTCTCTCCCAAGCGCTCACCATATGACTCCATCATCCATCCAGTGGATTCCTCATCAGCCAGATCTAACGCCTCCTGCAGTGAAGGAGTATGGTACGCCCTCAGAAGATCAGCACATGGGATCTAGCGCAGGATGGGCCATCAACCTTGGGCCCAGCAGTTTCAATATTGCACCACCCCCATTCAGCACAACACCCATTTTGAATTCTTTTTTTTATTTCTTTTATTTTAATTAATTTGTTTAAATTATTTTTCACCAAAATTAATTACTTTTTTAATTTATCATAAAATCAACAAATCACAAAAATAACAAAAAGATCATTTTTTAATAAAATATTTATTTTAATTTAATTAGTAAATTAGGTTAATTTAATTTCTTTTTTTTCATAATTAAAATAATTAGAAAACTAGGTTAATTTAATTATTTTTGTAAATAAAACTAATTAACTCTTTTCTCCAAAATAACTTAAATATTTTCATCAATTAGATTTTCAGGGTTTTTAACCATTCTCGCATTTAATTTGCCACACGCATTTTAATTCTTTTTTATTGTTATTGTAATTGTTTCGAGGTTGTAATAGTAATTAGGGTTTTAAATGGACCATTCTCGACGACATCCCATACTTCTTCACCTTGTGTTTCTAGATGCTCTTTCACGCGTATTTTCCAAAAGTCGAAATATTCACCACAAAATAAAGGAGGCTTGTTGTTACTACCACCATCTCTGAAAACGGGATTTTAATTTGCGGAAGCCATTCTGGATCTTTTAGGAACAGGTTACCTATAACCTGCTCTGATACCAATTGTAAGTACGAAGTGCGCCTAAGAGGGGGGGGGGGGGGGTGAATTAGGTACTTTAAAAAATTCTGGTTTTAGTGATGATGGATATTATTTTTTGGTTAATGGTGAGCTTAGGAAAGCTTAAAGTGCAGAAAAATAAAGAGACACGAGCGATATATCCTGGTACCCCTCATAGTCCGAGAGTACTTCAGTCCCCTTTCAACATGAAAGAGATTTCCTTATTGTGGCAAACTTAAACAAGAACTACCAAAAAGCCAAGAACAATCCTCTTGGACCAAGAACAATCCTCTTGGATTTTCACTATGTCAACTATGAGAACAATCCTCTCAAAGTGACTACACTTGTATCCAACAATCCTAGAAAGACAAGATTTAAAAACACTTAAACTTATTTCCAACAATCCTGGAAAAATAAGTAAGTAACTATCAATTTTTGAGTTTGAGTGAGTTGAGTAGTATTGATCACTTAGAGTGATTTAACAAAGAATGATCTTATCTTCCAATAATAATATTGTATAATGACTCAAGATATAATTGCTCAAAGTTTTCAGTTTAACAATGTATAAAAATGTGCAGAAAACTTATGTATGAAAGTGAAGAAGTGCTTGAGTTTGTATTTTGAAAATTCAGAAAATATTTTTGGAAGAGGTGTTGAAAATAATTTTGAAAATAAATATTTATATGTTCATAACACCCTTTTGAAACATCATAAAGTTCTGAAAATGAATCATGAAAAATTCCAAGATTGAGTGAAAGGTTTCAATGAAAAGGTATTATGAACAGGCGTGTGAAAAGTTGTTGTTTTTCAAAATCGTTCAGCATGCAATCGATTGCACCCTTTGTGTAAATCGATTGCACAATGTTTCAACAACTATATTTTCAAAAGTTTTAAGTGTGCAATCGATTGCACAAGCAATGTCAATCGATTGCATGTAAAGTCAGTAGCAAAAATAAGTGAGTGCAATCGATTGCACAAGCAATGTCAATCGGTTGCATGTAAAGTCAGTAGCAAAAATAAGTGAGTGCAATCGATTGCACAAGCAATGTAAATCGATTGCACTGAGAAACAGAAGCAAACATTTTGAAAATTTTAAGTATGCAATTGATTGCACTGAGAAACATAAGCAAAAGATCTGAAAAATTGAGGCATGCAATCGATTGCACTAATATGCAAATCTATTGCACTCAAGTAAAAAATGAGTTTTAACTTTGAAAACCTTGAGTAATGATTTATAAAAAAATTCTTATTCACCATTGAGCATCTATATCTTAAGATCAAAGTAAATAATATCATTATACCTTGAAAGTTGTTAAGAGCTTTGAACTTAAGATTTTGTCCATAAATGCCTTTGAGCTTGATCATAAATCTTTGCCTTCTTTGTCAATCATGGTTTGTCTTCATCAAAATAAAAGTTCATTTGAGAAACTTGACTTTACATTCTCCCCCTTTTTGATGATGACAAACAATTTTGCTTTATGCGTTGTAGTTTCAAGAAAGAAATTTTCTCCCCCTAAGATGCAAAACTCCTCCTATGTATGAGAAGGTTGAAATCCTTTATATTTGTTCATCTTGGTTGGAGAGTACCTTTAAATTAAAAATTAAGACAAGGAAAAAATACAAGCATAAAGTACCACATCTTTATCCCCCTTTGACATTATCAAAAAGAAGGGAAAGATGCAAAAAAACAAATAGTAATAAAGCAATATATCAAGAAAACTTTAATTAAACAAGCAACACACATTTTTTAACGATTACATAGAAATTTAACAAACAAAACATAGAATAACAAGATAAGGACATAACAAAAAATAGAGTTGGCCAGAACTGCAAGGGTGATGCATGTTCTGGTGGTTATATAACCAAGAGCCTTGATTCGGGAATTGTTGTTGAAGTGAGGGTTCTGTGTAGTGTTAAGGAGGTGCAACTGGATTATTTGGATCATATGGTGGAATGTGAAGATGAGAGTAAAGGTATGAAAATTGTTGATTCACATCTGCACATAAGTCATTAATTTGAGTTGTCGTAGAATCATTGATCGCATTCCACTGGTTGTTGATGTTGGTGTTCATGGAAGCAAATTGTTGAGACATGTAATCCATAAGCTCTTGATTGCTTGGACCAGAGAGAGCAGTAGGTGGAGGAGGCACAGCTTCACCGCCTTCGACTTCTTGGTCGTTCCCTTCATCGCCAACAACATCTTCACCAATGTAAGTGATAGTTTTTATTTCCGGATTATAATGCATGCCCATCCTGGAGTCAACATTCTTGATGGAAATCTTATTCAGATTTGGATCCATATGCAATTTTTCAATCCCAGAAAAATCCACTCCAAATTCCTCTATAATTAAAGTAATAAAATAAGCATATGGAAAAAATTTAGATTTTGCATCGACTCTCAGCATATGCACCATTATAAGCCTTGCCCATTTTACACTTATCCCTTTCTTTCTTGCATAAATCAGCTGCATTTCCAAGTCGGTCACAGTGCAGTGGTTTCCAACTCTTGGAAACATGATATAGACCATAAAGTAATGAAATAGGCGATCGTCTATATAGAAGTTACCTGCACTCCAGGAGTCTCTGGATGGAATTACTCCGCCTAGACCACGAATCCGTTTGGCGCGGAATTCAGCTTCACTTAACCTCCCAATGCTGTAAAAGAAATCCATTTTCTGGTAGTCATCCCATACCTCATTTTCAGGGTCATATAGAGAACTTCCAGTGTAAGGAATATGAAGAATCTCACCAACAACCTGAGGAGTTAGAGTGATACGAGTACCCAACACATATGTCACCATTTTGCCTTTTTGTGGAGTTAAATTGCTGAAAAACACTCTTACCAAATCCGGATAATATGAATCGAATGATGAAATTAATGGTTCAAGACCATAAGCAACTAAATCATTTTGAAAAGAGAAGCATTCTTGTGGAAAGGATGATAGCATACCATATTAGGGATTGGATACTATTTTCCTTTGAAAGTCTTTTGTGAATCTGACTTCTTGTTCTTCAGTGAGAGATGAAAGCAATGGATTAGATGTTGAATCAATCTTTTTCTTCCCTTTTTCTAAAGCTGGCACCTTTCTTTTTTGTCTTGAAGCCATGGGTATGAAGTTTAGGTTTTTTGAGGATTTTAGGTTTTGTGAAAGAGAAAGGTGTTTGTGAGATGAGATTTGGAAATGATTTGAGTAGATAGGGAATGAGTGGATTGTATTAAAGTGTATTTAGCTTGGGAATATGAGAGAGAGGAATTTTGACCAACACAATTTTCTGTCATAAAAGCAAGTTATAGAACGTGTAATCGATTTGCACACAGGTGCAATCGATATGCACATTAAACATAATTAAAATAAAACTGAAACGCACAGAGTGCAATCGATTTGCATTGATGGTGCAATTGATTTTCACTTGAAACAGAAAGGTCAGAATTGAAAATACTCCATGAGCAATCGATTTACACTCTTTGTGCAATCGATTTGCATCAACCAAAAATGACCAAAACCAAATTTTTCTTTAAAAAATAAATACCACATAACATATATTCACATATAGCATGTTTAAAACATATATATAAAATCATAACAAGGATAGAAGGCACCTTATAAGTCATGTTCGTCAAGTATGCCAAGCTCTCATCGAATCTTGTAGAACGGTTCTCTTGCCAAAGGTTTGGTGAAGATATCGGCAAGCTGATTATGAGTATCTACAAAGGTTACCTCGACATCTCCTTGAAGAACATGATCACGGAGGAAATGATGTCGTATGTCTATGTGTTTAGTTCTTGAATGCATGACGGGATTCTTCGTAATGTTTATTGCACTTGTATTATCGCACCGTAGAGGAATGCATCCTAGATCGAGTCCGTAGTTACGAAGTTTTTGTTTGAGCCACAAAATTTGAGCGCAACTACTACCCGCTGCAATATATTCAGCTTCGGCCGTGCTAAGAGCAACGCATGATTGTTTCTTTCAGGCCCATGATACTAATGCATTACCAAGGATGTGGCAATTACCACTTGTTCTTTTTCTATCTGTTTTACAACCTGCATAATCCGCGTCAGAATAACCAACTAAGTTGCAAACACTAACTTTAGGATACCATAGTCCGACATTCATTGTTCCTTTGAGATATTTCATGATCCTATTTACCGCCGTGAGATGAGATTCCTTTGGATTAGCTTGAAAGTGATCACAGAGACAAACACTAAACATTATGTCAGGATGGCTTGCTGTCAAATACAGTAAGGAGCCAATCATACCTCGATACTTTGTAATGTCGATAGAAACACCTAATTCATCTTGATCAACATATGAACCGGAACCCATTGGTGTAGACATTGCCTTACAGTTATCCATGTCAAATATTTTCAAGAGTTCCTTGAAATATTTGGATTGGTTGATGAAGATGCCATCTTTTAGTTGTTTGATTTGAAGTCCAGAAAATAGTTCATTTTACCCATCATGGACATTTCAAATTCTCCTTGCATCATTGCTGAAGATTCTTCACACATTTCTTGATTTGAAGAATCGAAAATGATGTCATCAACATAGACTTGTGCTAGCAAAGTGTCATCTTTGATTTTCTTGATAAACAGAGTCTTATCAACTTTGCCGTTTTCAAAACCTTTTCGCATAAGAAGTTGCTTAAACGATCATACCATGCCCTTGGTGCTTGTTTCAATCCATATAGAGCTTTTCTCAATTTAAATATATAAGATGGATTCTTGAAATCTTCGAACCCCGGGGGTTACTTAACGTAGACTTCTTCAGTGACATATCCATTCAAGAATGCGCTTTTGACATCCATTTGGAAAAGCTGAAAATTTACTGAACAAGCATAGGCAAGTAAGAGACGAATAGCTTCTAACCTTACAACCGGAGCTAAAGTTTCTTCAAAAACTATTCCTTCTTCTTGATTGTAGCCTTGTGCTACCAACCTTGATTTGTTACGAACAACTATTCCATTCTCATCAGGTTTGTTTTTAAACACCCATCTTGTTCCAATAATGTGTTTGTTGCTTGTCCTAGGGACAAGTTCCCAAACTTGATTCCTTTCAAATTGATTCAATTCTTCTTGCGTAGCAATAATCTATTGGTCATCTCCTAAGGCTTCATCAACTTCTGAAGGTTCAATTTGAGAGACAAATGCCATGTTTAGGCAAGCATCTTTGAGATTTAATCTTGTTGTCACACCTTGACTTAGATCGCCAATTACTTTATCGATAGGATAATCTCTACGAGTTCTTCATTCTTTTGGTAGATCATTAAGATTTGACTCTTGTTGGAGTGATTCTTCATGTTGAATTGGTTGATCTTTGAAAGAATTTTCTTGAGGACCTTCTAGTATTTCATCATCATTATCACAAACAATATTATCCTCGTTGGAGGGGTTAGTTTCATCAAAATATACATGCACTGATTCTTAAATTGTTAAAGTTATTTTGTTGTAGATTCTATATGCCTTACTAGAAAGAGAGTAGCCAAGAAAAATACCTTCATCAGATTTTTCATCAAACTTACCATGGTTATCTTTGTCGTTGTTTAAGACAAAGCATTTGCATTCGAAGATGTGAAAGAAAGCAATGTTTGGTTTCCTCCCTTTGAAGAGTTCATATGGAGTTTTCTTTAAGATAGGTCTTATGTTAACTCTATTGCTAACAAAACATTTCGTGCTTACCGCATCCGCCCAAAAGTATTTTGGAAGAGTTGAATCGCTAAGCATTGTTCTATCAAGTTCCATAAGAGACCTATTATTTCTTTCTACCACTCCATTTTGTTGAGGATTCCTTGGTGCCGAGAAGTTGTGAGATATTCCATGTTCTCCACAGAATTCTTCAAATAGAGCATTTTGAAATTCTCCGTCGTGATCACTTCTTATTGAGGCAATTATTAGAGACTTATCATTCTGAATTTGTTTAGCATACTTCTTGAACACCTTGAATGCATCACTTTTCTGCACTAAAAAGAATGTCCAAGTATATCTATAGAAATCGTCAACAATAACCAAATCATATATGTAGTTGTTTAGGTATTGGCATGCATTTTTGGTAAAACCAGGTGTATGAATGTCATGACTGATGCCATAACATTCTAGTTTATTAGGTACAGATTTATTAGGTACATTTGCAGAAAAATATTGTCATACAGGTACTGATGTTTATGAGTGTGTATCTGAGCATTTTGCAAAATGATCACATTTACCAAAATCAATAAACAGGAATTCAGATGTCATAACAAATGTTAAGACATCCTGTTCTGAACTAACAGGTATGCAGTTTGGTTAATTCTGAGTTTTTTTCAGGAAAATGACTCAGTCTTTCCATAACAGAATCCTGTGTTTTCTTTGGGTTAACCTAGCTCAACCCCAACCTGGTTGATCTAGTCCTGTGACCTAGTCTTAAGGTCAAACGGAATTAACCCTAGATTTTTGTGGAAACCCTAACTGACGATGCAGCTGCTATATATTCAACAGAGCTGCTGTCTTGGAACGTATCCCTTTTTGACAGAAGATCATTTAGAAGCTGTATAGTTTTAACTATTGTAATCCAAGCAATTATCATGGTGATAAGTGACTTGGAATAGGTTTTAATTGTAAGGGTTGTGTATCACTCAAAGCTTTGAAGCAAGAGTGTTTGTATGTCTCTTGACTAAAGCTGTGAAGCAAAGTCAAGTTAGGTTTATGTATCACTCAAAGCTGTGAAGCAAGAGTGTTTGTGTTGCTTGATTAAAAAGCTGTGAAGCATAATCAAGTGTATGTTTTGAAGTGTGTCTTCATCAATTCATTAGTCAAATTGTTTTATGTATCACTGCTGTGATTGAGGGGGAGTGAGTAGGAACTCAGGTTTAAGTTGTACTTAGATTGAAGTTGCATTGGGTAGGTCTTAAGTGAAGGAGATAAACTGGTTGGTTTATTCCTGAATTAATATCTCTTATAGTGGATTTCCTCCCTGGCTTGGTAGCCCCCAGAGTAGGTGTTGTTGCACACTGAACTGGGTAAACAATTGACTGTGTTCTTTACTGTTTTTGTATTTACTGTCTAATAGAAAGTCAGATATGGTGTCATAACATTGAACGTGACATTGAGTATCTGCAGCCAGAATTTCAATTGGCATCAGAGCAGGCACCCTGCCTGTATTACTGGGTGAGATCTAGGGATATCACTTTCTGGCACTATGGACAAAGAAGGAGTTTTTGGAAATAGACCACCCATTCTGGATGGAACAAATTATGACTACTGGAAACCTCGTATGATTGCCTTCTTAAAATCTCTAGACAAAAAGGCTTGGAGAGCTGCTGACAAAGGATGGATCCATCCCACCATAACTGAGAAAGATGGGACAATCAGTTTGAAGCCTGAGGAAGATTGGAGTAAAGAAGAAGATGAGTTAGCCCTGGGAAATTCCAAATCTTTAAATGCCTTGTTCAATGGAATTGATAGAAACATTTTCAGACTAGTACATCAATATGAATTGGCCAAGGAAGTTTGGGACACTCTCAAAACTACTCATGAGGGCACTTCCAAAGTGAAAATGTCAAGGCTTCAGATGTTGACTACCAAGTTTGAGAATCTAAAAATGATGAAAGATGAAACCATTCATGAGTTTCACATGAACATCTTGGAGATTGCCAACACCTCAGGAGCACTGGGAGAAAAGATGTCAGAAGAAAAATTGGTGAGAAAGATTCTCAGATCCTTGCCTAAAAGATTTGCTATGAAGGTAACTGCCATAGAGGAATCCCAGGACATCAGCAAGTTGAAAGTGGATGAACTAATTGGGTCTCTTCAGACTTTTGAGATGGGGATCACTGAAAATGGTGACAAGAAGAACAAGAGCATAGCACTTGTATCCAACACTGATGTTGAAAACAAGGAGGATGAAGAAGAAAATATTTCAGAAGCTATAGCCATGCTTGGAAGACAGTTCAACAAACTCATCAAAAGAATAGATCCAAAGTCAAGGTCTAATGTTCATAACATTCCCTCTGACATTGACAATTCCAGCAGAAGACCAAGGTCAGAAGAGAAGGGAAATCAAGGCAGAGGAATTCAATGCCATGGCTGTGAAGGATATGGGCATATTCGAGCTGAATGTCCTACCTTTCTTAAGAAACAAAAGAAAGGAATGACTGTTACTTGGTCTGACTGTGATTCAGAAAGTAATTCTGAAGAAGAATCTGCCAAACTAGTTACTGCTCTAACTGGTGTCTGTACCTCTGAAAGTGACACGAGTGATGAAGAAGTGACATTTGAAGAACTGGCTGATACTTACAAGAAATTGTGTATCAGAAGTACTGAAGTCTGTGTGCAGAATGAGAAACAATCAAAACCCATCATAAAGCTGGAGGCTGAAAAAAGGGCAAACCTTGAAACTATAAGTCATCTAGAAGGGGAAGTTCAATTGCTGAACTCACAACTGAATCAAATGACCAAATCTGTCAAGATGCTGACTAATGGAACAGACAAATTGGAAGAGATCCTTCAGGTTGGACAAAATGTGGGAAATAAATCTGGACTAGGATTTATGGAAGCAAAGAAATCTGGTATAGATAAGAAGATCAGGTCTGATAAGCAAATGTCAAAACAGATGTCTCAACACAACTCTCAACATCAGGAACAAAGACATATGAAGAAAAGGTACCAAAGATGGAGATGCCATCATTGTGGGAGATATGGCCACATAAAGCCTTTCTGCTTCAGATTGCATGGATACCCTAATCAGAACTCAGGTGTCAAACCTAAGTCTAAAAAGGTACCACATGATCCTAAATGGAAGAAAAAGGCTACTGCCCTGAAGCCCACACTTCCCTGAGGGTCTCTGCAAAGGAAGACTGGTACTTTGACAGTGGGTGTTCCAGACACATGACTGGAATCAAGAACCTCCTCAATAATGTTAAACCTCACACCACCAGTTTTGTGACCTTTGGAGATGGTGCTAAAGGTGAAATCAAAGGAGTTGGTAATTTGGACTGCCCTGGAGTTCCAAGTCTGAATGAAGTACTGCTGGTAAAAGAGCTGACTGCTAATCTCATTAGTATCAGTCAATTGTGTGATCTAGGATTCAAGGTCAATTTCTCAAAATCTGAATGTCTTGTAATTAATGAAAAACAAGAAATTGTAATGAAAGGAGTCAGATCTAAAGACAAATGTTACTTGTGGGAGCCTGAGAACACTAATCTCTCCTCTGTGTGTTCCATTGCAAAAGAAGAAAAAGAAGTGAAACTGTGGCACCAAAAACTTGGCCATCTTCATCTAAGAGGTATGAAAAGGATTATCTCCATGGAGGCAGTCAGAGGGATTCCAAGACTGCAAATTGATGAAGGAAGAGTTTGTGGTGAATGTCAGGTTGGTAAGCAGACTAGGATGTCACATCCAAAGTCAAGACATCTGACCACCTCTAAGGTTCTAGAACTTCTTCATATGGATCTGATGGGACCAATGCAAGTGGAGAGTCTTGGTGGAAAAAGATATGCCTATGTGGTTGTGGATGATTTTTCCAGATTCACCTGGATTAACTTCATTAGGGAAAAATATGATGTATTTGAAGTTTTTAAAGAATTGTGCAAAAGAATTCAAAGAGAAAAGGAAGGGTGTATTGTCAGAATCAGAAGTGATCATGGCAAGGAATTTGAAAACAAAAAGTTTGATGATTTCTGTTCCTCAGAAGGAATTAGTCATGAATTTTCTTCTCCTATAACTCCTCAGCAAAATGGAGTTGTGGAAAGAAAAAACAGGACCATACAGGAATCTGCCAGAGCAATGATACATGCCAAAAGACTTCCTATGTATTTTTGGGCTGAAGCTATGAATACAGCCTGCTATGTCCATAACAGGGTCACCTTGAGAAAGGGAACCTCATCCACCATATATGAACTCTGGAAAGGAAGAAAACCAACTGTGAAGTACTTCCATGTGTTTGGCAGCAAATGCTATATTCTGGCAGATCGTGAACAAAGAAGAAAACTGGACCCTAAAAGTGATGAAGGCATATTTCTAGGATACTCCTCAAACAGTAGAGCTTATAGAGTATTCAATTCCAGGACCAAAGCCATGATGGAATCAATAAATGTTATAATTGATGATTATCATGAAGAAATAGATGTCCCTTGTAATGTTGAGACATTCTTTGAGACTTCAACCCAACAGAATGATCTACCCAACACCTCCACAACAGAATCTGAATCAAAGGAAGCTAGCAAGATCCCTTCCATCAGAATTCAGAAGGATCATCCAAAAGAGCTCATCATAGGAGATCTCAACAGTGGAGTCATTACAAGATCTAGAGAAATCATCTCAAACTCTTGTTTTGTGTCCAAAATGGAACCAAGAAATGTCAAAGAAGCTTTAACTGATGAATACTAGATTGGAGCAATGCAAGATGAACTGAACCAATTCAAGCAACATGAAGTTTGGGAACTGGTTCCTAGACCTGAAGGAACTAACATCATTGGCACAAAATGGATTTTCAAGAACAAATCAGATGCTGAAGGAGTTGTCACCAGGAATAAGGCAAGACTTGTTGCTCAAGGATACACTCAGGTTGAAGGGGTTGATTTTGATGAAACCTTTGCACCTGTAGCCAGGCTGGAATCAATTAGACTCCTATTGTCAATTGCTTGTCTTCTTAAGTTCAAGTTATTTCAGATGGATGTGAAAAGTGCCTTTCTAAATGGGTACTTGAATAAGGAAGCTTATGTGGAACAGCCTAAAGGCTTTGTGGATCCAAATCACCCTGATCATGTCTACAAATTGAGAAAAGCTCTATATGGCCTGAAACAAGCTCCTAGAGCATGGTATGACAGGTTAACAAAGTTTCTCTCAGACAAAGGATACAGAAAAGGAGGCTTGGACAAAACACTCTTTGTCAAAACTGAAGGAGGGAAGTTGATGGTTGCCCAAATATATGTTGATGACATAGTGTTTGGAGGAATGTCAGAACCTATGGTTAAACGTTTTGCTGACCAGATGCAGGCTGAATTCGAAATGAGTCTCATGGGAGAACTAACTTATTTTCTTGGACTGCAAGTCTCACAGATGGAGGACTCAATCTTCTTATCTCAAAGCAAGTATGCTAAGAACATTGTAAAGAAGTTTGGTATGGAGAATGCCAGTCACAAAAGGACTCCTGCTCCTACTCATTTAAAGCTTTCCAAAGATTCAAGTGGGGTTAAGGTGGATCAAAGTCTGTACAGAAGCATGATAGGAAGCTTGTTGTACTTAACAGCCAGCAGACCTGATATTGCTTTTGCAGTTGGAGTTTGTGCAAGATACCAAGCTGATCCCAAAGTCAGTCATATCAATCAAGTGAAGAGAATTTTGAAGTATGTGAGTGGAACTTACAACTATGGGTTGCTATATTCTCATGGCTGTGAACCAACTCTGATTGGTTACTGTGATGCTGATTGGGCTGGTAGTGCTGATGATAGAAAAAGCACCTCTGGAGGATGTTTCTTCTTGGGAAATAATCTGGTTTCCTGGTTCAGCAAGAAATAGAATTGTGTGTCTCTCTCTACTGCTGAAGCTGAATACATTGCAGCTGGTAGTAGCTGCTCTCAAATGATCTGGATGAAACAGATGCTTACTGAGTATAATGTCACACAAGATGTTATGACATTGTACTGTGACAATCTGAGTACAATCAACATTTCCAAGAATCCCATTCAGCATAGTAGGACCAAACATATTGACATAAGACATCACTTTATCAGAGACCTTGTAGAAGAGAAGACAATCAAATTGGAACATGTTGCCACTGAGCTACAGCTGGCTGACATTTTTACCAAGGCTCTTGATGCAAATCAATTTGAAAACTTGAGGGGTAAGTTGGGTATTTGCCAACATGAGGAATTGTAGCAATTAATTTTGCTTAAAACAAGGGTTAAAGGAGTTATGCTTGTTCTGATTGGGTTAAAATTATATTTTCCCATTTCCTTCAATTCTTTTAAGAAGTTGAATAGACACTCCTTTTCTTCCTTCCCCTCTCGTCTTCTCATCAAAACCCAGTCTCTCAATCAGAATTTTCTCTTCAGTTGCTGTTGGTCCTCTAAGACTGTCAAAATGTCTCAAACACCATCATCATCCAATACGATTATTTCAACCTCTTCCTCTGATCAAGATTCTAGGACAATCTCTTCTTGTCTGGACTCTGAAGTCCTGGAGATCTCTTCTCTTAGAAAAGTGGAAACTAACCCCACCAAGGTCAAAGAGCTGAGAACAAGACATGCAGGAAGGTCCCAAGCTTCTGCCTCTGGTAATCCATCTCATCCTTCTTCTTCAGTTCCCCCTGAAATTGCAAATAGGGAAGGGTCAGCCTATGTTCGTCAAGCAATAGCTAAAATTGTTTCAAGAATTCTGAATGAGAACCACTTAGTTCCTGGCATTTCTGTTCCTTTAAATCAAGAAAGTTCAAATGCTGAAACAAATCCAGATGTCTCTAAGGATGTTGAGACATCAGACAAAGAGAAGAATGTTGACATTGCTCACAAGAAAAGGAAGAATCCCGAATCCTCTGAGTCTGATGACAGTGCTTAAAGATTGGTGGAGTTGGTGCTGGTACCTGGTAGAGTTTGGAAGTGTGTTCAGTTTTTAGTTGCTGTTCTTATTACTTTTTCTGGATGACTGTATAACTTTTAAGAACATGTATCTTTGGCCCATTTGTGGCTAAAGAGGAGAGATATAGTTTGGTAGACTTCCTTTGACATTCTATTTTTCTGCAGTCATATTTATTCTGCTGCTATCTATCTCTGATTGCTTAGGGGCTTTAGCCAAAAATCTGCCAAAGGGGGAGTTTGTAGTTGTTTAGGTATTGGCATGCATTTTTGGTAAAACCAGGTGTATGAATGTCATGACTGATGTCATAACTTTCTAGTTTATTAGGTACAGATTTATTAGGTACCTTTGCAGAAAAATATTGTCATACAGGTACTGATGTTTATGAGTGTGTATCTGAGCATTTTGCAAAATGATCACATTTACCAAAATCAGTAAACAGGAATTCAGATGTCATAACAAATGTTAAGACATCCTGTTCTGAACTAACAGGTATGCAGTTTGGTTAATTCTGAGTTTTTTTCAGGAAAATGACTCAGTCTTTCCAGAACAGAATCCTGTGTTTTCTTTGGGTTAACCTAGCTCAACCCCAACCTGGTTGATCTAGTCCTGTGACCTAGTCTTAAGGTCAAACGGAATTAACCCTAGATTTTTGTGGAAACCCTAACTGAAGATGCAGCTGCTATATATTCAACAGAGCTGCTGTCTTGGAACGTATCCCTTTTTGACAGAAGATCATTTAGAAGCTGTATAGTTTTAACTATTGTAATCCAAGCAATTATCATGGTGATAAGTGACTTGGAATAGGTTTTAATTGTAAGGGTTGTGTATCACTCAAAGCTTTGAAGCAAGAGTGTTTGTATGTTTCTTGACTAAAGCTGTGAAGCAAAGTCAAGTTAGGTTTATGTATCACTCAAAGCTGTGAAGCAAGAGTGTTTGTGTTGCTTGATTAAAAAGCTGTGAAGCATAATCAAGTGTATGTTTTGAAGTGTGTCTTCATCAATTCATTAGTCAAATTGTTTTATGTATCACTGCTGTGATTGAGGGGGAGTGAGTAGGAACTCAGGTTTAAGTTGTACTTAGATTGAAGTTGCATTGGGTAGGTCTTAAGTGAAGGAGATAAACTGGTTGGTTTATTCCTGAATTAATATCTCTTATAGTGGATTTCCTCCCTGGCTTGGTAGCCCCCAGAGTAGGTGTTGTTGCACACTGAACTGGGTAAACAATTGATTGTGTTCTTTACTGTTTTTGTATTTACTGTCTAATAGAAAGTCAGATACGGTGTCATAACATTGAACGTGACATTGAGTATCTGCAGCCAGAATTTCAATATACATTACCTCTGAAACTCCTTCTTGATGGACCAAATAAGTCCATATGTAACAATTGTAGTGGCCTTGTAGTGGACACTGTTGTACCCCAAAATTTGCCCTCCCATATTCTTCAAAATTTGCCAAGTCAAAGCTTCAAGATCTCCCCAAGGGTTCCACAGTTCAAGGGCCTCCTAACAGTCAAAAACTAGAGTTTTGGTTCTGACAAAGAAATTGAAGTTTTCAAGGGTCCAATCAAGTCCCACATGCTTATAAACATTGTCAAGTATCCTCATACCAAGTTTCAAGACTTACAGCACAAAATTGCACAGTCAAAAACCCTAATTGCCCTTCAGTCAACTGCAGGGGCAAAATGGTCATTTGACAGTCAAAAGTTCAAATTTTTGGTCAACATCTTATTTTGAAGCCACAAACATCATTTGATCAATGTTTGATCATGATTCTCAAAGCTTGGCTCAAAAAGTCTCAAGATGCAAAAGTTTCCATATTTGGACAGTTGAAAAAGTCAACTGTAACTTGACCAAGGCATAACTTCCACATGGTTTATCAGAAAAATTCCATCCAAAGCTCATTTTGAAGAGAAAGACATTTCCTACAACTCCTCTTCACACTTCAAGTCCAAGAAATGCCCTCACAAAAAGTTTTCAATTTCAACATTATAGGTCATTTTCAAAAGTCAACAAAAAGGGACTTTAAGTAAAAGGCCATAACTTGAGATTGGTAAATCAAAATGACATGGGACCAAAGGCATTGGTTAGAGGACTTCAAGACCTTTCCAAAATGTCCAATAACATGATCAAAGCTTAAAAATGGAGCAAGATATGCCTTGTGGAAGTTGGGAAATTTTTGGATATTTTGAAAAGTCAACTTTGCTTCAAATGTCTTAAAATTGCTAATGGGCCACATTTTCTTCTAAGATTCATCATCCAAAGCATGGGCACGACCATTTGGCCCAAAGGGAAGTCATTCATCATTTTTATTTATTTATTTGAATTTTTAATTGCTAATAATTCATTTAATTAATTAAAATATGGAAAAAATACCAAAGCAAACTTTTTAAATCTTTTTATGCATGAAATATCTCCAAGATTTCGTGCAAATCAGATAGGGAAAGAATCAATGTGATTTGGACATGATTGGTATCAAATATGCATGAAAAAGATTGAAAAATTATGCCATGAAAATCAAATATTCTCTACATCAATGCTTTGATCCTTTGGCTCAGAATTTAACCCTAATACACTCCATACATAAGCCACAAGCTAGACCAAAAGAACAAGACCTGAAAGCTGCGCCAGAATTCAAGCACCACTTTTGCATTTTTTGTGAAAAACTCCAAAACTGAAAACGTGATTCCAAGGCTTTTCAAGATCAAATAATCATTCCATTGCATTCCTGAGACTTCAAGGAAGGTTTTCAGATCAAAACCATCAACTCTAACGTCAAGAATTGGTAGAACAACCTCATTCTGTTCATGCTTTTCTTTGTATTCTTGTATCATAAATCATGCATTGTTTGCAATTTTTAATATTGGATTTGTATTCAGTGGATCATTCTAAAGCTAACCTTGTATTTTGATTGAGTTTTTATGCATCGTACACGATTTTGCCATTGAAGCACGCTAGGGTTCTTCAAGCTTCAAATTGGGCATTTTTGAATACTGTAAAATTGGGACTTCCCAATACCATGACTGAACTCAGGAAGCTTGGACGAACATAATGCACTAATCGCGCCCAATTTATATAGCAAGATGGGCTAATCGCTATTTTTGAAAAGCTTGCATTTTGGGGGGGTTTAAAACCCCCGCTAACCTTTTTCTGTTTCAGGCATAATTGGAGAAGATGATGATGTGTAGGCCAATGAGTGGTTCATTTGAATTTCGCGCTAAAATCTTCCACTAACCCTTGTTTTAGCTCATATTGATTTGTTGTCATATAATAAACAAAGCGCTTCGTTGGATCAGTTGGCAAGCATGTGCATTGGTAAGCAACGGGACCTGGGTTCGATCCCCAGGTCCCCCTTCTTATTTCCATATTTTTCATCTAAACACGTTTCTATGTAGCTCGTTCCCCGAAGACCACCATGTAGCAACAATTCAAGCGTGCCACATGGCCACCAAGATCAGACCAAAGGTCAGGATTCAGAGCCCATGATGTGCCTCAGTCAATGCACCCACATGCTTCATGAAAAGTCAAACAAAGGCCTTAAACGTTGGGCCTGATTGCTAGTCAAAAAACCTCCAGTTTGGGGACAGAACCCCCCATGGTTTGCTTTTTTACCCTTTTTTTCATATTTTTTCTATTTTATTTGTTTTTGTAAATTTTTTTTTAAATCTTTAAATTAATTTATTTTCATAAAATATAAAAATAATATAAAAACCAGAAAAGACAAAAAAAAATAAAATATATTTGATTTAATGTTTTTGTAAATAAAATCTTGTATCAATTAATTAGTTTTTATTCTAGGATTAATTTTAACATTTTCCTAATAAATTTAAAATTTGTAGAATTAGGTTAATATTTTTATCCTTTTCTTTTATCATTATAATAATTAATTATATATTTTTGTAAATAAAATTGTATTAATTAATTAGGTTAATTTTAGATTAAATTTTAATGCTTTTCTTAATAAATTAAAAATAACTAGAATTAGGGTTAATATTTTAATTTCATTTAATTCTCTCATAAAAATCCATAAATACAAAAAACTAAAAAAATAATTTCTTTGCATTTTAATTTAATTAATTTCATAATTACAATTTAATTTCCTTAAAAGGGTCCAACGCCCTCGCTTTCGATTGTTAATTTGTTTCGCACGTTTTATTTCCTTTCTTATAATATTAATGTAATTCTCCCAAAGCCGTGTAAATTAAATATTTATATTTCTTGCATCTTTATTTTATGTCAAATCGGGTCCTGGATTTAATTCGGCGATGTGGACCCGCGCCTTTGTAATAGTTTAGGAACTTTTAATTTCTCGCAACTTTTAACTGCTAATAAATTGCATGCAAGAATGAATGACAAAATAAAAACAAAAGCGTAGATCACCCATGACATGAACAAGACAAAAATAAATGAATCTGACACACAAATCACACACCACCCCTAGTACGCCTCACTGTTGCCTTGCCTCTCGAAAGGTGATCGTCGAGTATAGGATGTCTTAGTAAGTCCTCATGATCCAGGAACCTGGCATGAGGGTAGCTTCTAAGGTGTCTTCCCATTGCTCTGGTGATCACCATGTCCCGAATCTTCGAATTGACCCGAATACCTCCAACGGTGGTGCTACCTACCTCTCAATGGTGGGATGGCACTACTTTAAGGACATTTACACAGACGAATTCCTTAGGGTAGGTAGACGACTCTAGATACTTGCTCTAATTTCAAAAATAAATCAAAAATACTTTTCACACCGACACCTTTTCAAAAAAAGCTTTCGAAAGCAATTTTTCAAACACTCTTGAGGACTGATACAAGAGTCGAACTGGAATTTTCAAAGAAACTTTTTAAAACCCACAGTTGAAAAGCAAACAAACCATTTTTGAAAACACAATGAGCAAGTATCTAAGAGCCCATGGATAACCATGGATAGAAAGGGTGCTAACACCTTCCCTTTCTATAATCTACCTCCCGAACCGAGAGCAATCTCTATAAGGAATTTTTCTGTGCTTTTGTCCTTTCCATTTGGAGAAAATAAAAGACGGTGGCGACTCTTGCTTCCGCGACATTTCGCGAACCAGCGTTAAACAGTCAGTTCCAGATCCACCGATCACAGAACTGGCGACTCTGCTGGGGAGATCTTTATAAAGTGAGGTGTACCTTAGGGATAGTTCATAACTGTGTTTTCAATTGCTTTCTTTGCTTGCTTTAAATTGTGGGACTGTCTCGGGAGTTCTATAGATCCTAACCTGGATCTGGGGATACCTTCTTAGAAAGTAGCAACAAGGCTGTGAGGGAACTGTGCGGGGTATACCGACATGGTTGAAACAGTCTGCTATGTTGATGTGGCACTTTGGTGTGTACCGGTAACCCTTGAGTTCAGTCAAGGAGAGTACGGGGCCTCCGCGTGGTGTCATGAAGCATCAACATACCTTAGGAACCTTAATTGAACTATCTTGGCCTCTTTAGGGTAGTGAGATAACTGACTTTGGTGCAGTCCGAGGTTGGTTGATACTCGATACTACACTCAATTGAGGGTTGCTTTCCTGGAATATTTCGGTCGCCAGTTCAGTGGCTAAATCGAAACGATGAACAATGAAAGCAATCCCGTGATATTGGGACCCTTAGAACCCGGTTACTTCTAATAGGACAGGTTGAGCCCACCAACTTCAAGAGGGTAATACCCAGACCCCATGCTGGCCTAAACTCTAAGGGCTTGTCTTGTGTGACTTGTGTGCCTTACATGTTTGTCTTTGTAAATATCTGTGGTGTGTCTAATCATAGCATCATGACATCATCCAACATCATATGCATTGACTAACCATTTCAGGGGTTCGAATCTTCATCTTTGTTCTTGTTTTGTAGGACATGGAAACTATTCGCAGAAAGACAGTTCAAATCAGCCTTGTAAGGATCCCCCCTCAGCTTAAGGAGCTTATATCCAGGATTCCCGAGAGCTCTTCATTCAGTGAAAGGCATGGAAGACTCATCAGCTTGGTCAATACCAACATTGAGGAAGATATGATAAAGTTCCTGTTCCAGTTCTTTGACCCTCTGCATCACTGTTTCACCTTCTTGGATTATCAGCTGGTACCTACATTGGAGGAGTTCTCCCGGCTCCTGAAGATCCCTATCCTTGATCAACTACCCTACAACGGTACGGAAAAGGAACCCAAGCTGGAAGAGATTGCTAAAGCCTTGCACCTACAATCATATGACCTCAAGGGACATTGGGAAGTTAGAAGTGGTATCAAAGGGTTCTTAGCCAGGTTTCTGTTTGAAAAGGCCCATGAGTGTTGGAACTCCTTTGACTTACAAGCTTTTTAAGAAGTTGTGGCCCTCCTTGTCTATGGTTTGGTGTTGTTCCCTAACCCAGATCAGCTTATAGATATCAGTGCTGTCCAGATCTTCATGTCCAAGAATCCTATACCTATGTTGCTGGGGGACATCCTTCACTCATGTTACACTCGAACCATGAGGAAAAGAGGTGTCCTTATGTACTGCACTCCTCTCCTGGGAAGGTGGTTTATTTCGCACCTTCCACAGTCAGCTTTGAAGAACGAGCGGGGTTTGAGATGGTCACAACGGTTGATGACTCTTACACATGCAGATATACATTGGTGCCCTCGATCCAGAGAGGATGTCACTATCATTGATCGTTGCGGGGAGTACCCTAATGTTCCTTTACTTGGAATCAGAGGAGGTATTACTTACAACCCGTGCCTGGCTTGGAGACAGTTTGGTTATGCTCGGAGGGATGGCCCTCATGACATGTTAATTCCTGACATAGTTTTTGACTTCGACAACGATGCACAAGGACTTCGCCAGAGATTTATCAGAGCTTGGAGGATGCCAAGTAGGATAGACAGTAAGACACTGGGGCACAGGAACTCTATCCCGTTGGAACCTTATCTCAAGTGGGTACGCACCCTCTCCCAGAAGTTAGTAATGCCTTATCCTCATGTGCTCCCTGTGATCAAAGAGCCAGTCTTGGAAGGAGTGGTGTCCTACACCATTCAGCATCCTGACATGCCCACGTCCTGGGAAGAGATACAGAAGAGCTGGATCCAGCTTAAGGAAGAACGGAATTCTCTTGAGACCAGTCTACATGCTAGTGAAAAGAAGGTCTTGGAGCTCACCCGTCTATTGCATGAGGAGAGGAATCTCAACACCTACATAGCTCCAAAGAGGATGCGTAGTGTCTTTTGGGATTGAGTTGCTTTTGTTTTATTTTGCCCATGAGGCTTTGATGTACCAAACAATTGTTTCCTTAATAATAACGTATGTTCTTTTTTTGTCTACAACAAATTTGAACTTTCGAACCCTTGAATGCATTGCATAAACACATATCATTCATCATGTGCATAGCAGGTTTTCTTCTTTTCAGGGTGCTTACCGTTCTTCGCTGTTTATTTCAGCATCATGAATCCTGACTCATCATCAACCGAGATGACCATCAAGGCTCTTCAGGCGCAGAATGTGCAATTTCAGGAACTAATCATGGGTCTGGCTCAGGGCCAAGAAGAGCTGAAGGCTCTACTCCTGAAGAAGGAGAAGAAGAAGAAGAAGAGAACTGTTCTTTTCAACTCGGGCCGAAGGTTTGGCAACACTCTGCAGAATGAAGAGGCTGGTTCTTCTATAGGCAAGAGCAGTCCCCAAGGGGGAAAAGGTCCTAGTCCGGTAGTCTCTGACAACGAGACTGATTTCGATGAGGAATAGTATCCTCCGGCTGAAGACCGGTATAAGCAGTTGGAAGACAGACTGAATGCTATGGCAATCCAACAGGTGCCTGGGCTGGATTTAGGAGACTTGGGTTTATCTACTGGTGTGATTATTCCTCACAAGTTCAAAGCACCATCCTTTACCAAGTATGACGGGGCGTCTTGTCCCAAGCTACACCTCAGGTCTTACGTGCGGAAGATTCAACCGTACTCAGTGGACAAGAATTTGTGGATCCACTTCTTCCAGGAGAGTATTTCAGGGACTCATCTCGAATGGTTCTATCAGCTGGATGGGACCAAGGTTCGTAACTGGGAGGAGTTGGCTACTGCTTTTTATAAGCAGTATCAATATAATGCCGACCTTGCCCCTACACGTACCCAACTCCAGGGTATGTCGCTAGGGTCAAGTGAAGGTTTCAAAGAGTACGCACAGAAGTGGAGGGATCTGGCTCGCAGGGTGCAGCCTTCGTTGACTGACCGGGAGTTGGTAGACATGTTCTTGGGGACCCTATCTGGGCCATTTTTCAACCATCTTATCGGGAATTCATCTGCAGGGTTCACTGATCTTATTCTGACTGGAGAGAGAATAGAGGCTGGGATGAAGTCTGGTAAAATTCAGAAGGGTGCATCTGCAAGTTCTGAGAAGAAGCCCTTTAAGAAGGAGGCCAGTGCTGTATACGTGTCTAGAAGGCAAGAGAAACCTGAGCGCCGCCAATCTGTCAACGCGATGATGATTGCTAAGCCTGCTGCCGCTCCTCGGCAAACCAATCCACCAAGGGCTGAAAGACCCCGAAGAGAGTTTACCCGGTTGAGTATGACTCTATCACAAATCTTGCCACAGTTGCTGTCCACCAACCTAGTGACTGTCAGGGAGGCCCCCAAAGTTGTGAATACTGCCTCCCCCAAATACAACCCAAATGCCCGCTGTGCTTATCACTCCGATAGCCCGGGGCATTCCACTGATGACTGCTGGGCCTTAAGGAATAAGGTACAAGACCTTATTGATGCAAAAGAGATACAGTTTGAAGCGCCTGAGAGGCTGAATGTGGTGAATGCTCCTATGCCCCAGCATGGAGTAAACGCCGTTGATGAAGATGTATACGCTGTTTCGGTGAATGATGTAGCTACTCCCTTAATGACTGTCAAGAGGAACCTACTGTTGGCCGGTTTATTTCCGGGTTGTAGGGAGGGTTGCCTTTTCTGTGCTGTTTCCCAATCTGGTTGTCCTTTGCTGAAGTTGGGCATCCAAAGCCTAATGGACAGCAAAGAGATTCTGTTCAAGAAGTCTGCTGTTCAGTTGGTTCCAGTAGAAGAAGTTTCTGTGGTTACAATCTTTAATAATCCGATCAAGGCTCTCCCAAGGAAGCCGGTTCAAATCATGACTGTCGCACCTGTTGTTATTACTGTTCCGGGGCCTCTCCCCTACAAATTTGATAAGGTTATCCCCTGGCACTATGGGGCAGATGTGTATGTGAATGGAATCAAACAAGAGTTCAACACTGGCACCAGTATCAGCAATATCACTGGTCCAACAAAGGTTACCCGCAGTGGCAGGCTCTTCTCGCCTGACATTGCACCGCCCGCTATTCGAAGACCTCTCACTATAACACCTACAAATGTACCTGTTCCCAGTTTTGATCAAGTTGTTTCCCCTGCTGCCGAGTCATCTAATGCTCGGGGCAAAGGGATTGAAGATGAGCCTTCCCGGATGGAGGCACCAAGACCTGTAACTGCTGAGGCCTCCCAACAAGAGATGGAGGAAATTCTAAAGATAATCAAGAAGAGTGACTTTAATGTTGTCGAGCAGCTGGGGCATACGCCCTCCAAAATCTCCATGCTCTCCTTGCTACTGTGCTCAGAGGCCCATGCTAAGGCCTTGATTTCATTTCTCAAGACGGCCCATGTGCCACAGGAGACATCTGCGGTCCAGTTTACTGATTACGTAGCAAATCTGACAGCGGACAATGGTCTGGGTTTCTCGGATGCTGACCTTACTGCTAAGGGAAGAGACCACAATGATGCCCTGCATGTCTCTATTGAATGCAGGGGCACTACTCTTGCGCATGTGTTGGTGGACACTGGTTCTTCCCTAAATGTGCTACCTAAGAAAGCCTTAGACCGTTTGGATTGTGAAGGCCGGTGTAGCGATAAAAAATGTAGCGGGGTAAATCGGAGATCGAATTATTGATTAATTCGTCTCACGAAAGCAAGAGTCGCCACCGCGCTTTATTGTTTCCAAAGGAAAAGGGAAAAGAGCGAAATAAAACCCTAAATATGCAATGTAAATAATAATAAAAATACAAAGCGTTTTTGAAAAGAGATCTTATGGTTCGGGGATTGGTTATACAATGGGAAGGTATTAGTACCCAATACATCTATAGTACTCTATAGGAACCTTTTTGAAATATCTGTTTATTTAAAATTTGATTGCTTGATAAAAATAAATTGTTTTGGCCGAAAAGGGATACGGATAGGTTTTTGAAGATACGACGACCTAACGTCGAAGTTTTTGTTTAAAGGGCATAAATTTTGAAAAGATTAAATACTTGAAGGCAAAATTATCCTAAGTTTTAATAAAAAATGCAAATATTCGCGCGATTAGATTTGAGGACATGAAGTCAACAAATTTATCATTTTTCCTTTGGATTGGCGCAAACAGAATAATCAAATAAAAGATGAAATATTTAAACAGAAAATTATGAGAGATAAATGATATATGACAAATTTAATAAGAGACTAAGTATGTGAACGTGCATTTTTAGGTTTTTTGTTTAATATATGAAAAGAAGATGTTTTAATTGTTTCTTCATTTTTTACGTATTTTTCATATGGATGAAGGCAATGAGAATTAATTAAGGGGAATAAAATGTTTTTTTTAAAGTTTTTATGTTTCTCTTTTTTATATGTTTTTTTAATATTAATAAAAGTATTTATTTTAAGAGTTTATTAAATAATTAAACTAAATTAAAGCTTACAGTCATTAATTTAAATCTAATTAGAAATAAGGAAGACTAAAATTATTAAGATAAACCTAAACTTAAACTAAATAGGAATGGATAAAATATTAAAAATTGTCTGATTAAATTAACTCCTTTATTTTATTAGGTTCACTAATTAATTAAACTAATAACATTCTAAAAAAGGCTAATAGAAAATAAAATAGGAGTAATGGCGTATTAGAATTTGAGGGTAGATAAACAAAATATTGTATGGGCTAAAAGGTGTCAAAGAGGCCCAATCAATAACAGATGCAGGGGGGTAAAAGCAATTTCGTTTGGGCTTTAAGGCAGGAAAACAGGTTTAGGTCCAAAACATGATAATTGGTTTTAGGGTAAACAAATGTGTTTAGCTGAATGGGATTAGGGTTCTGGTCTTGGCCGAAACAGCGCTCAATCACTCTCGATTCATCTTCTTCGTCTTCGCGCGTTTATCTTCTTCGCTTGAGTTTCTGAAATCGTCCTTTGTCTATGGCCACCAGTGACCTCGATCTCCTTCTTCCCTCCAGTAAAGCGTTAAGGGGATGACGGATTCGGTAAGCTTATGCTTTATTCGCTTAGGGTTTGTTTTATTTGCATGTGTTGATTTTACCTATTTTGATCCTAGTTTCATGTTATGTGATTATTGAGAGGGTTATGAAGGAGAAGAAGGATAAAGAAAAATTACCCTTGGAGACGGAGGAGGGAAGTCGTGGGTGCTAGGAGGCCAAGGGCAGCGAGGGAAACACGTGATGCTTGCTTCAGCTTGGTACCCTGGTATTCGTTCTTGATTCTTTACTTTTGGCTTTGATGAGGGTGAAACACCTAGCTTCTGAATACCTTGATTTTCTTTCTTCTCTTTCACTGTACCCTTTGCGTTGCCTTGAACATTTTGAATGCTATGTTGAAATAACCATTTTGACTAGCTTGATGTTGTTGACGCTTTTTTTCTCTTCTTCTCTTCTGATCTCTGTATGCTTCGTGGAATTTGCCTATGATGAACTCTGAGGCCTTCGTATGCTTGGGTTTGGAAATCAGTTTAGGCCATGTGGGTTTCGGTTATACGCTATGTGGTTATGGTTGATGGTCTTGAATGGTTTTATGTTGATGGACAATGGTTTAATAGGTCTGATGTTAGGAAATCAGTTTTGGTTTTGAGGCATTCTACAAGTCATATGTTGGTTTTGTAACACAGTGGCAGGTTCTGGTTTTATATGCAGTAGGCTATATGGTTTATGACAGGTCTTGATATATGGTTTTACAGTAGGAACGGTTTTGGTTTGATTCTACTGGTTTTATGTGTTTGGCCATAAGGTTTGATATGGTTATGTCTTTTTTGGTAGCAGGTTTGGGTGATTGAGGTTTTAAAGCTTGAGGCTTTGAAATGGTTTATGCAGTTTGCGGTTTATGCAGATTGTTTTGAACAATCGCTTTTGCTTTTGGTAGTTTTTTGGTATATGTTGTGAACTCTGCCTCTTGAAGGGGTTTTGGTTTTCTTATATCAATTGCTTGGCATTTTTTGTGTTTGATGGCTCAGGTTTACGTTAGCTGGAGGTCTTCTGCACAATGTTGCTTCATACAGTTTGTTGCACTCCCTTTTGTGCTTCTTTCCTCTTACTGTGTTACTGCTGCATTTTGTTTTGTATCCATTTCTGCCTAATCAAAACCTGCAAAACCAAATTTCTTCTCTCTTCTCTCTCATGGGTACACTTGATACATAGAATTGATGTATTGTACTGCTGTTCTGAAAAGGCATAGGCTGGAACATGATGAAAAAGGAAATATATGTTGCTTGCACATTGTTTTGAAACTGCATAATTCTTTTTGTCTTGCATGGGAGCCTATGTTATTTGGCTTCTTCTTAAGTTGCATAGGTTTACGTTGCATTGCTTGTGGGAAATGGCATATGCTGTATTTGTATGCTGTGTATAATTTGAAATATACATTGTGACAAAGAAATTATGCATATTTAGTTTTGAAAAATAAAAATGAATTTGTGCATATTTCAAAATTGTGCATTCATTTATGAAATAAAATTCCTCCTTTTTTGTGAACCGGGAGAAATCCCGTGATTTGCAAAAAAGGGTAAACTGATTCCAGCCGTTTGCTTTTAATGATGAACATTAAATTTATTTTCTGCTTTTAATTATTTATTCAAATCTGACTTTTCTTTTAATTGTTTTTGCAGGTAAAATTAAATGAGCAGACAAAAAGGCATTGGATAGAAGATGAAGATTTAGAATTTAGGAAAATAGTTTTTTATTTTACTTTAATCATTTATGTAATTGCCATTATAAATATTTTGTAATAACACAATATTTAAATGATAATTGTAATAAATAGAATAAAGTGAATAAAATTCTATTATTTCCCAATTAATTCTTTTTTCTTTCCAATTATTTATTTATTGTTTATAATTCTTTAAATTATATAATAACTGAAAATCAAATCCAATCATTTAAATTCAGAATGATAAACAAATAAATAAACATCATTGGCCAATTAACAATTTTAATTATTTAATTCATTATTCATAATATTCTAAATTATAATAATTAAAAAATAGAATTTTAATTATTTAACCTAGAATGATAAAGAATTAAATAATCATTGTTGACCAATTAATAAACCCATTCTCAAAATGTTTATTTCATTATTCATAAGTCTTTAAATTATATAACAATTGAAAATAGATTCCAATTATTTAAATTTAAGATAATAAATAATTAATAAACGTCATTTAAGTCTTGATCAGTTGATAAATTTAGCGTTCAACAAATAAATAGCTCTCGACTCGAAGCAGTTATGAATTTTTACACTGCTTTAAAAATTTGATAAAAATAGGTCAAAACCCTTGCAATGCGAATGATGCAGATGGGAGATGGTATCTTAGGTCAAAATTTGGGGTACAACAGCCGGGAACTAAAACCTAGCAATATCATCGTCAGAGCCTTTAACGGTTCCAAGAGGATGGTTCATGGAGAGGTTGACATTCCTATTCGCGTGGGCTCTCAAGTTTTCGACTCTACTTTTTATGTGATGAATATCCGTCCATCGTATTCTTGTCTGCTGGGTCGACCTTGGATCCACAAAGCTGGGGCAGTGACCTCCACCTTGCACCAGAAGCTCAAGTACCCCGTCAGAGGGAAGATTGTCACTATGCAGGGAGAGGAGGAGTATATGGTGAGCCATTTGAATTCCTTCAGGTATATTGAGATGGACGGGGAGTTTATTGAAACCCCCTTTCAACATTTCGAAGAGGTACCTCCAACTTTAGCAGCAGCAGAAACAGTGGTCGAAGAGGATGTTCCTTTGAAGATGGCTTCCCTAAAGGATGCCCGGGCTGTGATCCAGAAAGGTGAATGTGCTAACTGGGGCAGGCTTCCTGACTTTACACAGAAAACTGACAAGTTTGGACTGGGTTTTACTGCAGAGGGACAGAAGGCTATGCGGAAGGCAAAGACCAGAAGACCTCCTGTGCTCATTACCAATCCAGGAGTGAATGCTGTTGGGGAGGATAATGAAGTGGATGAAGCAGAGTTCAATAGCTGGATTTACCCGACAACCGAGGGCGGATTGACCAATTGGATTTCCAAAGACCATACTCCTGTTACTTTTGTTACGCAGTAATAAACTTCTTTGTTTTGTTATTTGTAATAAACAATAAATAAAACTCTATGGCCCGGTGTCTTACCCGGGGCACCGTGGCTTCATTTGTAAGGGCATATAAATTGTCATTTCATATATCATGAATAAAGACCTTGGACGTTTTCTCGCATTTCAAATCTTATGCTCCTTTTCTGTCTTTCCTTCCTTTATATATTTCAAAACAGCTGTATTTACACACACTCACTCATACAGGTTTCAATCCACTCTGGATCTCACTGGTAATGACTCTGCTACTGCCAGTTATGACTTCGAAAATCCGATCAACTTAGCCGAAGACGAAGGTGAAGATGATTGCGAAGTGCCTGGCGAGCTTGCAAGACTATTACTCCAGGAAGAGAGGGCAATTCAACCACATGAAGAGCCAGTGGAAACAATAAACCTGGGTCTTGAGGCAGACAGAAAGGAGGTAAAGATTGGTGCCAACCTAGAGCTCAGCGTGAAGAAACGGTTGACTCAGATGCTACATGAGTATATGGAGATCTTTGCCTGGTCCTACGAAGACATGCCCGGGTTGGATACCGATATTGTGGTCCATCATTTGCCTACTAAGGAAGACTGCCCTCCGGTTAAGCAAAAGGTTCGTCGTATGCGTCCAGAGATGTCTGAGAAGATCAAGGCCGAGGTTATGAAACAGTTTGATGCCGGGTTTCTTGCAGTGACTTCTTACCCTCAGTGGGTTGCTAATGTGGTGTCGGTACCAAAGAAGGACGGTAAGGTCAGAATGTGTGTCGTCTACAGGGACCTGAACAGGGCCAGCCCCAAAGATGACTTCCCCTTACTTCACATTGATGTCCTTGTTGACAATACAGCTCAGCATAAGGTGTTCTCTTTCATGGATGGTTTTTCAGGTTACAATCAGATCAAGATGGCACCTGAAGACATGAAAAAGACTACCTTTGTTACTCAGTGGGGCACCTTCTGCTACAAGGTCATGCCTTTTGGACTGAAAAATGTTGGGGCAACCTACCAACGTGCCATGGTTGCTTTATTTCATGACATGATCCATCATGAGATAGAAGTGTATGTTGACGACATGATCGCAAGGTCCCAGACTGAGGAAGAGCACCTAGATCATCTGCAGAAGTTGTTTGATCGGTTGAAACTGTACAAGCTGAGGTTGAACCCGAACAAGTGCACCTTCGGGGTAAGATCTGGAAAGTTGCTAGGCTTCGTTGTAAGTGATAAGGGTATTCAAGTGGACCCTGCCAAGGTTAAAGCTATTCAAGATATGCCGGTTCCTAAGACAGAGAAAGAGGTCAGAGGCTTTTTAGGACGCCTGAATTACATTGCTCGGTTCATCTCGCACATAACTGCTACCTGTGAGCCAATCTTTAAGCTGCTGAAGAAAGATCAGGTAGTACGTTGGAATGATGAATGTCAGGCTGCTTTTGACAGAATCAAGGAATATCTCCAAGAACCACCCATCCTTATGCCACCGGTTGAGGGGAGACCTCTAATATTATACCTGAGAGTACTTGACAACTCAATGGGGTGTGTGATGGGGCAGCATGACGAGTCTGGCCGAAAAGAGCATGCCATTTATTACCTTAGCAAAATGTTTACTGACTGTGAGACCCGATACTCACTGCTTGAGAAAACTTGCTGCACTTTGGTATGGGCTGCTCGCCGGCTGAGACAGTATATGCTGACTCACACTACCTTGTTGATTTCAAAGATGGATCCTATAAAGTACATATTCGAAAAGCCTGCTCTGTCTGGGAGAATAGCAAGATGGTAGATGATCTTGACAGAATACGACATCCAGTACACAACACAGAAAGCCATCAAGGGAAGTGTATTGGCAGACCACTTGGCACATCAGGCAGTAGACGACTATCAGTCAATGAACTTCGAGTTTCCGGACGAGAGCATCATGATTGTGACTGATTGTGAAGTACATGGACCGGATGAAGGACCTGAGGAAGGATCCCGATGGTCTATGCACTTTGACGGAGCCTCCAATGCTTTGGGTAACGGTATCGGCGCTGTGATAATATCCCCTCAAGGCACTCATACTCCACTCACTGCCCGGCTATGTTTCAACTGCACCAACAACATGGCGGAGTATGAGGCATGCATCATGGGTCTCCAAGCTGCGATCGACTTAAGGATCAAGTTTCTAAGTGTCTTCGGAGATTCCGCTCTCGTGATCAATCAGATCAAAGGAGAGTGGGATACGAAACATCCGAATCTTATTCCTTACAGGGAATGTGTGTTGACATTGATCCCCCACTTCACGAAGATAACCTTTGAACATTTCCCGAGAGAGGAGAATCAGCTGGCGGACGTGTTAGCTACCATGTCTTCTATGTTCAAGGTCAAAAGGGACAATGAGGCTCCCCGGATCATCATCTGGAAACTGGACGAACCGGCATACTATTGTGATCTCGAGACTGAATTGGTAATTGAGAAGCCGAGGTACCATGAAGTGAAGAGATACTTGGAAGCTCAGGAATACCCTGAAGGTGCATCTGTCAACGATAAGAAGTTTCTGAGAAGGTTCGCAGCGAAGTTCTTCCTCAGCAACGGCATCCTGTATAAGCGAAACCATGATTCGACCTTACTGCGTTGTGTGGATAAGACTGAAGCAGAAAGGATCATGAAAGAGCTACACGAAGGGACCTTCAGAACACATTCCAGTGGACACACTATGGCAAAGAAGATCCTTCGAGCAGGGTATTTCTGGTCCACAATGGAAGCAGACTGCTACCAACATTCTCGGACATGCCATAAATGCCAGATCTATGCAGACAAGGTGCATGTTCCTCCCGTTCCTCTGAATGTCTTGACAGCACCTTGGCCATTTGCAATGTGGGGCATAGACATGATCGGTGAGATTAAACCTACGGAATCCAATGGGCATCGCTTCATCCTAGTGGCGATTGATTACTTCACGAAGTGGGTCGAAGCAGCTTCCTACGCTACGGTAACCAAGACGGTTGTGGCACGGTTCATTCGGCATAATCTGATATGTCGATACGGCGTCCCAGAAAGAATTATTACAGACAACAGTACCAATCTCAATAACAAGATGATCACTGAGCTCTGTGAGCAGTTTAAGATACAGCACCATAACTCTTCTCCTTACAGACCGAAAATGAATGGGGCTGTAGAAGCAGCAAATAAAAATATCAAGAAAATTGTGCAGAAGATGACAGTGACTTATAAGGATTGGCACGAGATGTTACCGTTCGCTCTACATGGGTACCGTACCTCAGCCAGGACGTCAACCGGGGCAACTCCTTTCTCCTTGGTCTATGGTATGGAGGCAGTCTTACCGATCGAAGTGCAGATACCCTCTCTCCGGATAATGAAGGATGCAAATCTAAACGAAGATGATTGGATCCAGAAACGACTTGATCAATTAAACCTTATTGATGAAAAGAGGCTTGTTGCTATCTGTCATGGTCAGACGTATCAGAAACGGATGATCAGGGCATTTAACAAAAAGGTCAGACCACAAGAATATCAAGTTGGGGATCTGGTAATCAAGCGAATCATCCTTCCTCAGAGTGATCCAAGGGGCAAATGGACCCCTACGTACGAAGGGCCATTTGTGGTTAAGCATGTGTTCTCAGAAGGAGCCATGATTCTAACCAACATGGATGGTGACGACCTTCCTCACCCCGCCAATGCAGACATAGTAAAAAGATACTACGCATGAAAAAGACCCGCTAGGTTGACATACCTAGGCAAAAATTAGGGCTTCCCGGCGAACCAAAAGGGTTCGGGCAAAATGAAGGGATGAAATGAAAAAATCTATACACCCGGCAAGTCGAAAACCTGAAAAGGCGGCTTGGGCAAAAAATGTGTATCCCGGTGGACTGAAAACCTGAAAAGGCGGTCCAGGCAAAAGTTAGGGATAAAGCGTAATACTATGTCTCATTGGATCACTTTGCATCCAGAATCTGGTATCTATATCAAGTTCAGACGGCATCGATCAGTCAGCTTCATCTTCAACTAAGGTCATCAAGTGATGAGACTCTCGGAGATATAAAGGCAATAGTAGAGTTGAAACCCAGTGGGATCATTCATTTCACACAGCTGTTTTATTTTCTTTTGTATAAATTGTATAAACTCTTTTGTTCGGCGGCGTTCTCTTACTAGGACGTCAGCCTCTTGTACATAAACGCCTATTTTTACAGGCAAATTCAAAATCAATACAAAAATCACTTTTCAGTTAAAATTGCCAATTGTTTTTCCTTTTCTGTTTTGTTTTGCGAAGAACGTCCAAGGTTCAATTTGTGATATATGAATTGACAATAATTTGCTAACTCACGAATATTTGCATACGAAATAAAAGGTTAATTACAGGTAACATTAGAAACAGGGGCAATAAAGAGTTGTCTAAGCAATCTAAGTGTTCTGTCCTCCAAGGTATCAAGGTAGGTTCAACTGAAAAACATAACCAGCATATCTTAATTCCCCAGAGAGTGATCCAGCAAGTCAGTGCGCTCTCCCCAGGCAAAACTACTATCAAACTTAAGGAAGTTGAGTATCCTCCAGCAGATCTCAACATTCCCCAGCAGTATACAAACATTCCTAACAAGTATCCCCGACAGTCTTGACCTAAAGATTGTTCCCCGGTGGTCTATCAAACATGCAATGGAGTCACTTCCCCAATACAGTTCAAATCTTCCCCCACGAGAGTCCAATCCAGTTTCCCCAGGAAAGTTGGAATCCATCTCCCCAAACAGTAAGCTTATCCCCAGTAGATTCTGGAAGCTTATTCCTCGCAGAGCACGAACGTGTCCCCCGGCTTCATTCAAAGAGTTATTTCCTTACCAGGATATAACTGGGTTATCCTCAGCCAAAAGCCACGGAAAGAGCGTCCTCGACGAAGTCTTCTTATCCCCAGCGAAGTCTATTAACACTTCCAACACAACAATGGTATCCCCAGCGAAGTTACCATCAACATTTCAGCAAAGTACCTCTCTCCCCACAGAATATTGCTCCCCAGCAAGATCGTTAGAGTACTTTTCTCCCTGCAGAATATTCCATTCGCCAAGTTTTTTCCCCAACGGAGTTATCTTCTCCTACCGGTATTCTTGCAACTATCATCCCCAGCGGAGGCAAAAATCTATCCTTCAACATCAGCCCAGGAGTGACTTCCCGGCATCCGTCAAGGATTTATTTTCCTAAGACGAAAACATACATTCATAAACATCACATACATCATTATAGCATGCATATACGCATCATATCTTACAAATCTCATTTATATTGAGAACATCATCGCTTGATTCATATCATGCATTGCATATGACTGACCTTTACCTTTCAGGAAAGATCCAGTTAAATTCTCAACTATATTTCAAGACCTAGACCAGTTCAGTTAAGTCGACCCTAAGATTTTTCTGTTTCTTATCCAGTCAAAGGCCTTCTCTGGTTCAGTCAGATCGACCCTAAGATCTCCCTGTTTCTTATCCAGTTGAAGATTTCAAGACCTAGACCGGTTCAGTTAAATCGACCCTAAGATTTTCCTGTTTCTTATCCAGTCAAAGGCCTTCTCTAGTTCAGTCAGATCGACCCTAAGATCTCCCTGTTTCTTACCCAGTTGAAGATTTCAAGACCTAGACCGGTTCAGTTAAATCGACCCTAAGATTTTTCTGTTTCTTATCCAGTCAAAGGCCTTCTCTGGTTCAGTCAGATCGACCCTAAGATCTCCCTGTTTCTTATCCAGTTGAAGATTTCAAGACCTAGACCGGTTCAGTTAAATCGACCCTAAGATTTTCCTGTTTCTTATCCAGTCAAAGGCCTTCTCTAGTCCAGCTAAATCGACCCCTAACAGATTTTCCTGATAAAGACTCAGTAGAAGATATCCAAGATTCTCTCAGCGTTACTGTTGAGGTTGAAGTCGCCCAAGATTCTCTCAGCGTTACTGTTGAGGTTGAAGTCGCCCAAGATTCTCTCAGCGTTACTGTTGAGGTTGAAGTCGCCTATGGTTCTCTCCCCGTTACTGCGGAGGTAGTAATCATCCCCAGATTCTCTCAGCGTTCCTGTTGAAGTAGTAATCATCCCCAGATTCTCTCAGCGTTCCTGTTGAAGTAGTAATCATCCCCAGATTCTCTCAGCGTTCCTGTTGAGGTAGTAACCATCCCTGGTTCATTCATCACCTTTTGAAGATCTAGATTCAGCTCCTGTAACCAGTCAGGACACATCTACACAAAGAGTTTGAAGACCAGCTCCTGCAACAGGCCAGGTAATCATTTTCTTTTGCAGGTACGCAAGTTCCCGCTAAGGAATCTCTTACGCAATTGACACCCAGATGGCATCTATAAGCCCATCCACCATCCATCATCTCTTAGCATGGCATCTATAAGCCCATCATCCCATCCATCAATCTCCAAATGGCATCTATAAGCCCATTCCACCATCACACTACTATGTGAGCGCAAATTTATGGGCACTCTAGTGTTCAATCATCTTCCACCTTCGGATTACGAAAGGCCCGTCAGCCAATCTGCATCCTCAGGTCTAAGAAGATTGAACAGGGGCAATTGTTGTACCCTAAAATTTTCCCTCCCATATTCTTCAAAATTTGCCAAGTCAAAGCTTCAAGATCTCCCCAAGGGTTGCACAGTTCAAGGGCCTCCTAACAGTCAAAAACTAGGGTTTTGGTTCTGACAAAGAAATTGAAGTTTTCAAGGGTCCAATCAAGTCCCACATGCTTATAAACATTGTCAAGTATCCTCATACCAAGTTTCAAGACTTACAGCACAAAATTGCACAGTCAAAAACCCTAATTGCCCTACAGTCAACTGTAGGGGCAAAATGGTCATTTGACAGTCAAAAGTTCAAATTTTTTGTCAACATCTTATTTTGAAGCCACAAACATCATTTGATCAATGTTTGATCATGATTCTCAAAGCTTGGCTCAAAAAGTCTCAAGATGCAAAAGTTTCCATATTTGGACAGTTGAAAAAGTCAACTGTAAATTGACCAAGGCATAACTTCCACATGGTTTATCAGAAAAATTCCATCCAAAGCTCATTTTGAATAGAAAGACATTTCCTACAACTCCTATTCACACTTCAAGTCCAAGAAATGCCCTCACAAAAAGTTATCAATTTCAACATTATAGGTCATTTTCAAAAGTCAACAAAAAGGGACTTTAAGTAAAAGGCCATAACTTGTGATTGGTAAATCAAAATGACATGGGACCAAAGGCATTGGTTAGAGGACTTCAAGACCTTTCCAAAATGTCCAATAACATGATCAAAGCTTAAAACTTGAGCAAGATATGCCTTGTGGAAGTTGGGAAATATTTGGATATTTTGAAAAGTCAACTTTGCTTCAAATGTCTTAAAATTGCTAATGGGCCACATTTTCTTCTAAGATTCATCATCCAAAGCATGGGCACGACCATTTGGCCCAAAGGGAAGTCATTCATCATTTTTATTTATTTATTTGAATTTTTAATTGCTAATAATTCATTTAATTAATTAAAATATGGAAAAAATACCAAAGCAAACTTTTTAAATCTTTTTATGCATGAAATATCTCCAAGATTTCGTGCAAATCAGATAGGGAAAGAATCAATGTGATTTGGACATGATTGGTATCAAATATGCATGAAAAAGATTGAAAAATTATGCCATGAAAATCAAATATTCTCTACATCAATGCTTTGATCCTTTGGCTCAGAATTTAACCCTAATACACTCCATACATAAGCCACAAGCTAGACCAAAAGAACAAGACCTGAAAGCTGCGCCAGAATTCAAGCACCACTTTTGCATTTTTTGTGAAAAACTCCAAAACTGAAAACGTGATTCCAAGGCTTTTCAAGATCAAATAATCATTCCATTGCATTCCTGAGACTTCAAGGAAGGTTTTCAGATCAAAACCATCAACTCTAACGTCAAGAATTGGTAGAACAACCTCATTCTGTTCATGCTTTTCTTTGTATTCTTGTATCATAAATCATGCATTGTTTGCAATTTTTAATATTGGATTTGTATTCAGTGGATCATTCTAAAGCTAACCTTGTATTTTGATTGAGTTTTTATGCATCGTACACGATTTTGCCATTGAAGCACGCTAGGGTTCTTCAAGCTTCAAATTGGGCATTTTTGAATACTGTAAAATTGGGACTTCCCAATACGATGACTGAACTCAGGAAGCTTGGACGAACATAATGCACTAATCGCGCCCAATTTATATAGCAAGATGGGCTAATCGCTATTTTTGAAAAGCTTGCATTTTGGGGGGGTTTAAAACCCCCGCTAACCTTTTTCTGTTTCAGGCATAATTGGAGAAGATGATGATGTGTAGGCCAACGAGTGGTTCATTTGAATTTCGCGCTAAAATCTTCCACTAACCCTTGTTTTAGCTCATATTGATTTGTTGTCATATAATAAACAAAGCGCTTCGTTGGATCAGTTGGCAAGCATGTGCATTGGTAAGCAACGGGACCTGGGTTCGATCCCCAGGTCCCCCTTCTTATTTCCATATTTTTCATCTAAACACGTTTCTATGTAGCTCATTCCCCAAAGACCACCATGTAGCAACAATTCAAGCGTGCCACATGGCCACCAAGATCAGACCAAAGGCCAGGATTCAGAGCCCATGATGTGCCTCAGTCAATGCACCCACATGCTTCATGAAAAGTCAAACAAAGGCCTTAAACGTTGGGCCTGATTGCTAGTAAAAAAACCTCCAGTTTGGGGACAGAACCCCCCATGGTTTGCTTTTTTACTCTTTTTTTCATATTTTTTCTATTTTATTTGTTTTTGTAAATTTTTATTTAAATCTTTAAATTAATTTATTTTCATAAAATATAAAAATAATATAAAAACCAGAAAAGACAAAAAAAAATAAAATATATTTGATTTAATGTTTTTGTAAATAAAATCTTGTATCAATTAATTAGTTTTTATTCTAGGATTAATTTTAACATTTTCCTAATAAATTTAAAATTTGTAGAATTAGGTTAATATTTTTATCCTTTTCTTTTATCATTATAATAATTAATTATATATTTTTGTAAATAAAATTGTATTAATTAATTAGGTTAATTTTAGATTAAATTTTAATGCTTTTCTTAATAAATTAAAAATAACTAGAATTAGGGTTAATATTTTAATTTCATTTAATTCTCTCATAAAAATCCATAAATACAAAAAACTAAAAAAATAATTTCTTTGCATTTTAATTTAATTAATTTCATAATTACAATTTAATTTCCTTAAAAGGGTCCAACGCCCTCGCTTTCGATTGTTAATTTGTTTCGCACGTTTTATTTCCTTTCTTAGAATATTAATGTAATTCTCCCAAAGCCGTGTAAATTAAATATTTATATTTCTTGCATCTTTATTTTATGTCAAATCGGGTCCTGGATTTAATTCGGCGATGTGGACCCGCGCCTTTGTAATAGTTTAGGAACTTTTAATTTCTCGCAACTTTTAACTGCTAATAAATTGCATGCAAGAATGAATGACAAAATAAAAACAAAAGCGTAGATCACCCATGACATGAACAAGACAAAAATAAATGAATCTGACACACAAATCACACACCCCCCTAGGGTACGCCTCACTGTTGCCTTGCCTCTCGAAAGGTGATCGTCGAGTAGAGGATGTCTTAGTAAGTCCTCATGATCCAGGAACCTGGCATGAGGGTAGCTTCTAAGGTGTCTTCCCATTGATCTGGTGATCACCATGTCCCGAATCTTCGAATTGACCCGAATACCTCCAACAGTGGTGCTACCTATCTCTCAATGGTGGGATGGCACTACTTTAAGGACATTTACACAGACGAATTCCTTAGGGTAGGTAGACGACTCTAGATACTTGCTCTAATTTCAAAAACAAATCAAAAATACTTTTCACACCGACACCTTTTCAAAAAAAGCTTTCGAAAGCAATTTTTCAAACACTCTTGAGGACTGATACAAAAGTCGAACTGGAATTTTCAAAGAAACTTTTTAAAACCCACAGTTGAAAAGCAAACAAACCATTTTTGAAAACACAATGAGCAAGTATCTAAGAGCCCATGGATAACCATGGATAGAAAGGGTGCTAACACCTTCCCTTTCTATAATCTACCTCCCGAACCGAGAGCAATCTCTATAAGGAATTTTTCTGTGCTTTTGTCCTTTCCATTTGGAGAAAATAAAAGACGGTGGCGACTCTTGCTTCCGCGACATTTCGCGAACCAGCGTTAAACAGTCAGTTCCAGATCCACCGATCACAGACACCACATTCTTAGATTCGAAAGTTGATTTTGTTTGTTTCCCCTTTTGACAAGCATCACAGAGTCTTTCTTTGATAAAATTTCTCTTAGGAAATCCAATGGCAAGATCATGCTTGATTAGTTTATTCAAGTGTTCCATGTGAATATGAGCAATTCTTTTGTGCCACAGCCATGAATAATCGTTGTTCGCCATGAGACATTTAACCTTCAAATATGGATCATCAAGAGAAATCATGAATATATTATTGATTCTTTTACCTTTAAGTATAACCTCATGTGTGACTTCATCTTCTATCAAGCATTCATCCTTGGTGAACTTGATCTTGAAGCCTTTGTAACAAAGTTGGCTAATACTAAGAAGATTGTGCTTTAGTCCTTCAACATAAAGAACATCTTCAATGTATGTGAAAGGTGGAGCACCAACTTTGCCTTTGCCATGGATTCTTCCCTTATTATTGTCTCCATAAGTGACAAAACCCTTGGCCTTTAGCACTAGATTTAAAAATTGGTGTATGTCTCATGTCATATGCTTTGAACAACCACTATCAAGATACCAAAGATTGCATGTGGTATTCAAGCATACCTGCAAAACAAATTAGACTTTGTTAGGTACCCAAGTTGCTTTGGGTCCTTCATAATTAATGCCTTTCTTTACCCACATATAATGCCCACTTGCCACACTAAAGGTTCTAACATAGCAAGCATTAGGTGTATGGCCTTTAATACCACAATAAAAACAAGTAGGTTCAAAGTTACTTCTATATCTAGAAGGATAAGATTTCTTCTTAGGAAATGTTTTCTTTTTAGGATAGCGATGAACTATTTTAGGTTTGTTCACTTTCTCTTTGGATGATTTATCACTAGCCTTAATAAAGATAGTTTTATTAGAACTTAGTTTTGAAAACTTTGAATATCCAAGACCACTTTTGTCATTGGAGTATCTTTGTTGGATAAGGACACCTTCCAAACCAATTTGGCCTTTTTCATATCTTTCAATTACTCTTTTTAATTGGACAATTTGGAAAGAGAGTGATTCATAATTTTTTCATACAAAATTCTGTTTTTGTTCATCACTTAATTTTTGTTTTTATTCTTTGAAATCTTTTTCCATAGATTCACATTTTTCTTCTAAGGATGAAATTTGTTTCTTTTGTGATGAAATAGTTTTATACAGAATTTTGCATTCATTCAATAGTTCATCTATAGCACCTTGTGCATCACTATCAAAAAGATAAAATTCATTACTAACCTCATTGTCTTCATCATCGGAATGGTGTGAGGCCATCAATGATAGATTTTCACTTTCATCACTATCGGAATCGGATGAGGAACTTATATCATTATCTTCCCATGCAACATAGGCCTTTTTGTTCTTGAATCCCTTTTTGCTTTTGAAGCCACCTTTCTTGGAGAGTTTTGGATAATCCGGCTTGATATGATCTTGCTTACCACATTCATAACATGTGACTTCTTGTGTTGATATGGAAGCTTCCTTTTTCTTAAAATTTTTCTTTCCTTTTGAATGATAAAAGGGTTTGTCATTTCTACCAAAGAACTTACCAAGCCTTTTAACAAGAAGCATGAAATTTTCATCTTCTTCCGGATTGTCTTCCTTTTCAAATTCCTTGTAATCTATCTTCAAAGCAATATTCTTGGATTTCTTCTCTTGATTTTCATGTTTTTCAAGTCTTCCAAGTTCCGTTTCATATTCTTGAAGTTTCCCAAACAATGTTGCGGACGTCATGGAGGAGAGACTTTTCTTTTCTGAAATTGTCGTTACCTTTTGTTGCCATTCCCTAGTTAAGGACCTAAGTACTTTTAGATTTAGTTCATCATTCGTCAAAGTCTTACCAAGAGCACTTAGATGATTTGTCAAATGCACAAATATCTTTTGTAGGTCAAGAATGGTTTCTCCGGGATGCATTCGAAATAATTCGTATTCTTGACTCAGGGTATTTAGTCTTGATCTTTTAAATTCAACAGTTCTTTCATGAGTTTGTACCAAGGTATCCCATATTTCTTTTGTTGTCTTGCATGCCGAGACACGGAAGAATTCATCCATGCTAAGTGCACCTTGAAGAAGGTTTATTTCCTTTTTATCATAGAGAACTTTCTTCTTATCATCATCGTCCCATGCAATTTTAGGCTTTGATGAGCCAACACCATTGATTACCGTTATAGGGATGAATGGACCATTCTCGACGCCATCCCATACTTCTTCTTCATGTGCTTCTAGATGCGCCTTCATGCGTATTTTCCAGAAGTCAAAATATTCACCACAAAATAAAGGAGGCTTGTTGTTACTACCACCATCTCTGAAAATGAGATTTTGATTTGCAGAAGCCATTCTGGATCTTTTAGGAACAGGTTGCCTATAACCTGCTCTTATACCAATTGTAAGTACGAAGTGCACCTAAGAGGGGGGGGGGGGGGGGGGTGAACTAGGTACTTTAAAAAATTCTGGTTTTAGTGAAAATGAATATTATTTTTCTGGTTAATGGTGAGTTTAGGAAAGCTTAAAGTGCAGAAAAATAAAGAGACACGGGCGATATATCCTGGTTCCCCTCACAGTCCAAGAGCACTCCAGTCCCCTTTCAACATGAAATAGATTTCCTTATTGTGGCAAACTTAAACAAGAACTACCAAAAAGCCAAGAACAATCCTCTTGGACCAAGAACAATCCTCTTGGATTTTCACTATGTCAATTATGAGAAAAATCCTCTCAAAGCGACTACACTTGTATCCAACAATCATGGAAAGACAAGATTTAAAAACACTTAGACTTATTTCCAACAATCCTGGAAAAATAAGTAAGTAACTATCAATATTTGAGTTTGAGTGAGTTGAGTAGTATTGATCACTTAGAGTGATTTAACAATGAATGATCTTCTCTTCCAATAATAATATTTTACAATGACTCAAGATATAATTGCTCAAAGTTTTCAGTTTAACAATGTATGAAAATGTGCAGAAAACTTATGTATGAAAGTGAAGAAGTGCTTGAGTTTGTATTTTGAAAATTCAGAAAATATTTTTGTAAGATGTGTTAAAAATGATTTTGAAAATGAATATTTATATGTTCATAACACCCTTTTGAAACATCATAAAGTTCTGAAAATGAATCATGAACAAATGCCAAGATTAAGTGAAAGGTTTCAATGAAAATGTATTATGAACAGGCATGTGAAAAACTGTTGTATTTCAAAATCGTTCAGCATGCAATCGGTTGCACCCTTTGTGTAAATCTATTGCACAATGTTTCAACAGCTATATTTTCAAAAGTTTTAAGTGTGCAATCAATTGCACAAGCAATGTCAATCGATTGCATGTAAAGTCAGTAGCAAAGATAAGTGAGTGCAATCAATTTCACAAGCAATGTAAATCGGTTGCACTGAGAAACAGAAGCAAACATTTTGAAAATTTTAAGTATGCAATCGATTTCAAAAGCAATGTAAATTGATTTCACTGAGAAACAGAAGCAAAAGATCTGAAAAATTGAAGCATGCAATCGATTGCACTAATATGCAAATCGATTGCACTCAAGTAAAAAATGAATTTTAACTTTGAAAAACTTGAGTAATGATTTATAAAACATTTCTTATTCACCATTGAGCATCTATATCTTAAGATCAAAGTAAATAATATCATTATACCTTTAAAGTTGTTAAGAGCTTTGAACTAAAGATTTTGTCCATAGACGCCTTTGAGCTTGATCATAAATATTTGCCTTCTTTGTCAATCATGGTCTGTCTTCATCAAAACAAAAGTTCATTTGAGAAGCTTGATTTTACACTTATTTGAAGCTTTTAATAAAAACTAAGTATTATTTATTTGAAGTGTAATATTCTTTTAATTTTTTTAAGGCTAGTTACAAGATTTGTGGTCGTAGGTATAACTGTGGTGATTGGAAGTGAAAGGGGTTCTCATATCTAGTGGTCTCTAGGTAGAAGTTGCACAAGGTATTGATTAGGCGAGAAGTTTTATACTAGGTATGGTTTATCTTTGATCTAATACTATCATAGTTGATTTCTTTCCTGGCTTGGTAGCCCCCAGAGTAGGTGATGTTGCACCGAACTGGATTAACAATTGATTGTGTTGTTTAATTTTCTGCAATTTATATTTTTGCATAATCAACAGTTTTAGCAAGTATTCTGTCATCAGATGTTATAACATTTGTATTGACATTGCATGGTGTTGGGATATCAGTCTAAACATATGTATTTGAAGATCCAGAATTTCAGTTGGCATCAGAGCAGGCACCATGTTCTATCTATTGGGTGAGCTCCAAGGAGAATAGTTTCAGGTACTATGGATAAAGAAGGAGGATACAACAATATACCACCCCTTTTAGATGGTTCCATTTATGATTGGTGGAAAGCTATAATGATGGCTTTTTTTGAAGTCCATGGACAAAATAGCTTGGAAGGCTGTTTTAAAAGAATGGGAACATCCCGTTAATACATACAAAGATGGGAATGTATCATCAAAGCCAGAGGAACATTGGAGTGATGAGGATGATAAATTAACTATTGGAAATTCCAAAGCCTTGAATTATTTATTAAATGGATTTGACAAGAATGTTTCCAGTCTGATTAATACATGCATTGTAGCAAAGGATGTTTGGAAAATTTTAAATATAATTCATAAAGGTACATCCAAAGTTAAAATATCAAGACTTCAACTTCTCACTTCTAAATTTGAGAATCTAAAGATGAATGATGATGAAACCATCCAGAAATATCATATGAAGATTCTTAAAATAGCTAATACATCTAGTGCCTTGGAAGAAAATATGTCAGAAGAAAAGCTTGTTAGAAAGATTCTTAGGTTTCTACCTAGGAAATTTGACATGAAGGTACCAACCATTGAATAGGCTCATGACATCAGCAACATGAGGGTTGATAAACTTGTTGGTCTACTTCAAACTTTTGAATTGGCTATTGGTGACAAATTTTACAAAAATAACAATATCATAGCTTTTGTCTCTAATTCTGAAGATGAAGAAGGCCAAGCTAATCTGGATGCGGACAAAGGTCTGTCCAATACCATTGTATTACTTGGGAAATAATTCAATAGAATTTTGAAGAGAATGGATAGAAGAGGAAGACCAAATGTTCAGAATATCTCGTATGACATCAGGAATAATGAGGAGTTTCAAAAAAATGCCAGATCTGAAGATAAGACTAATCAAAGAAATCATTCAACGTTATGAGTGTGAAGGTTTTCGTCATATCAAACCATAATGTCCCACTATTCTCAAGAGGCATGAGAAAGGATTTAATGTGTCTTGGCCTGGTGATGATAAATCAGAAGATGGGGCTAACAATGAAACTGTAAACCTTGTGATGAAAGTGTTCTCTATGAAGACCTTGATGTATCTTATGAGTATACATGTGATATGTGTTAAGAAAGTCTTAAGACGGTAGAAGAACAAAAGAAGATCATAGCTGAATTGGAGAATGAAAAGAAGAAGCTTTTATGTTCTGTTTCACATCTTTAAAGTGATGTGTCTCTCTTAAATTCCAAGCTTAATAACATGTCAAATTCTTTAAAAAGATGAATAGTAACGCTGATATGGTGAAAGAGGATGGAGATACAGAAGTTGATTATTAGTCTTATAATAAACAAAGAAGAGTGTCTAAGAATAAGTCATTACCTTTTGAAAGGAAGATAATGATCAACATGTCCAACAACATGTTACAACATCCTGGAAGACATGATGAAACTTTATCCATATTTCAATCATCCACTTGGATATGTCATTATTCTGGTGGGCATGATCATATTAAGTCTTTATATTATAAATTGTATGGAGATAAAAAATATTCAGCTCATCTTAAGGTTAATCAAGTGAGCAAAAAGAGAAGTGTTGAAAATAGGGATATTAGCTTTATATCTCATACTTCCTTAAGATACTCAAATGGAGAAGACTGGTACTTTGATAGTGGGTTCTCTAGACACATGACAGGGATCATAAATTATTGGTGAATATTTGGTCTCATCCTACAGGTTCTGTCAGATTGGTGATGGGTTCAAAGATGAAATCAAAGCAGTTGGAAAGTTGATGTGTGTTGGTTCTCCTAGTTTAGAGTATGTTCTTTATGTAAAAGGATTAACTTCAATTCTCATTAGCATTAGTCAATTGTGTGACCAAGGTCTGCTAGTCTACTTCTCAAAGTTAGAATGTTTGGTCAAAGATAAAAAGGATGTTATTCTGATGAAGGGAATTAGATCTAAAGACAACTATTATTTATGGGAATCTCAGATAACTGCTTATTCTTCCACATGCCTGATAAATCATGAAGAAGAAGTTAAGTTGTGACACCAAAAGCTCAAACATCTTAATATAAAAGGAATGGTGGAGATTTTATCTGAAGGAGCTATCAAGGGAATTCCAAAACTCAAGATTGAAGAAAGGCAAGTCTATGATAAGTGTGAAACTAGAATGAAAACTAGGATATCACACCCAATGTTGCAACATCAGACTACTTCCAAAGTGTTAAAACTTCTTCATATGGATATAATGGGACCTATGCAGATAGAAAGCTTAGGAGGGAAAAGGTAAGTTTATGTGGTTATAGATGACTTTTCTGGATATACTTGGAAGAATTTTCTTAGAGAAAAATTAGATTCTTTTGAAGTATTCTAAAATCTGTGTCAAAGAATTCAAGAGAAGAAGAATATTGTGGTTGTCAAAGTCAAAAGTGAACATGACATGGAGTTTGAAAATGCAAAATTCTCTGAATTTGATGATTCAGAAGGTATTAGTCATGAGTTTTCTCATTCCACCACTTCTCTGCAAAATGGAATTGTTGAGCAAAAGACTATGGTTATACAGGAGTCAGCTAGAGTTATGCTTTCTACCAAGAAATTACCATTGAATTTTTGGGTTGAAGCTATGAGTATTGCTTGCTACATTCATAATAGGGTCACTTTGAGATGAGGTACTTCAACTACTTTCTATGAGATATGGACTAGAAGAAAGCCTACAGTCAAGCATTTTCATACCTTTGGAATTAAATGATATGTCTTAGTGAACAAAGATAAAAAGGGTAAGGAAAATATCATAAGGAATAAGGGGATGTTCTAGGTTACTCTTCAAATAGAAGAGCTTATAGAGTGTTTAACTCCAGAACTAAAGATGTTATGGAATCCATAAGTGTGATGATTGATGATTCTTTCCCTGAAAAAGATAAGGATATCGAAGACAATGTTGGAACATCTTTTGTGTAGTCTGATGAAAAGGAAAAGAAGCAATTTGTGAGTCCACAAGTGTTGATTTAGAAGTTAGAGTTCACATAGAAAAACTCAAGGAGATCAATACAAGATACTATAATGAAGAAAACATTACAGAATCCAGTAAAGAAATATCAAGTTCATGTCTTATTTCTAAGCTTGAACCAAGGTCCTGTTTTACTTTCCAAGAAAGAAGAATCTTGAACTGCATCATAGGGTCAAAATAGGTCAGTAGGTATTTGTATCTAAGAGATAGTCTGATTTCATCTAAGAATACCATTGTTTCTGAGTATGGTGAAACAAGGAGATGTTGTTATCAATTGGTATGAATTGACCACATGTTGAAGTATCATAATTTCAAACATAATGTTATGAAATTACTTGTTGAAGATCTAAATGATATCAGATATCTCATTCAACATGGATGAAACAAGAACCTTGATAGTCATAATAAACTTATCAATAATCTTACTGAAGGAAAGGTTATTATTATGGAGCATATGGAAAACAAGGAACAACTTACTGTTGTAAGCAGTGGAACTTTTGAAGAGTTATATCAATTATAGTTATGGAGGAGTGTAACTGATACCAAATATTTCCTCTATGTTCTGATGCTTAGGAAGCCTAAGAAAATTGCTATTGGATGGGACAAAGGCTCTCTGCAAAGGGTTGGTGTCAGCACCAAAGAGTGTTGAAGTATATTTGACAGAGGAAAGAGGTAGATGATCACTTAAATTTGTTGAAGTTTGTTTGGTTCCATCAACTATTATGTGTTTCCATCTTCTATTTTGTGCTTCCATATGTGTTTATTGCTTGTGTGTTGTGTGTGCTTCCTTTTTTGTATGTTTACATTTACTCTATTTTTTTTGTCAATTTTTTGGCAAAAATGGGGGAGTATAGTGTTAGCGTGTTATGTGTGTCCTAATCTTATGAAACATGTCTTGACATGTTATGTAGCATGTTGATATTACTGTCCTATATCTAAGGAGAGAGTAGTGATTATGGTTTCTTACTGGATGGAACTATTTAGGGGGAGCATGATAGTTTGTTATGCTTGTTGGAGTTTCTGCTGCTGCTACTACTGCCGGTGGAGTTTGTGTTCATGATGTCTTGTCTGATGTTATGACATTTTGCCTGATTTGTGAAAATCGTGTTTCTGAGGTTGTTATATATTCTGCTGTTGTTGCTTCAGATGTATGAACTTGGCTAGTTTATATTTGGTTCTATGGATTTTCTTGTGTGTTGGGTTTTCCTTTGAGGAGGAGCATGCATCATGTGTGCTAGGGGGAGTTTGGCCTGTCTGTGATGTCAGACCTCGTGTCAGGACATTTGTTTTATGGAGTATTGAAGATGTTTATTTGTAACTGCATGCGTTCTCTAATGTACTTTTTGTTGTAGTTTGTACGAAGTTTACATGATTGCATATAGCTTGTTTTATGGTTGTATTCCTTTCTCCAGGGTTTTTGTGCATTGATTGTTTTAGCCAAAAAAATTCCAAAGGGTGAGATTGTTAGTTTCATGGTTTTATGATTGGATATATTTTGGTAAAACATGGTTTTATACTGATGTTCAAAAATATGTTGTAACATCTTCATCAATTATCATAACATTTTTACTATTATGTGTTTCAGACAGATGTCATGACATCTTGGTCTATGTACAGCAGGCATTGTTGTTGTATATCTCTTGACGAATTTGATTTGTTTTAATGAGATCCTTTTGGATATACCTCATCATTATACGCAGATCAAGAAGATTATTTAGGAACAAAGTGGATATTTTATTTGTTTGATTAAAAATGATCTTGGAGACTTTTTAGGAAACTATAAAAAATTTGTTCCTATTTTCATGTGAAGATTTTGCAGGTGATTTAAAAAGTGAAGATTGGATTTTACTTGTAGAGGCCATGCCCATACTACAAGAGAATATAAATAAGGACATGTTATGACCTAAAATAGAAAGCATTCACATAGAAGAAACCGTGTGTGCAACATAAGGATTAGGGTTTTGAGAGTTTTTTAAGGTTTTAGTGTTTGTGTTATTTGTATGTCACTCATGTACCTTTTGATGCATTAAGTAGACTGATTGTTACTTGATTTTATATCAGGTTGTTATTCTCACTCATGAGCTTTTAATCAAAGAGTTGGGTATTTTTCTTAGTTGAAGCTTTTAAGCAAAACTAAGTATTGTTTATTTGAAGCGTAATTTTATTTTTGGTTTTTAAGTCTAGTCACAAGGTTTGTGGCTTTAGGTATCACTGTGATGATTTGAAGTGAGGGGGGGGGGGGGGGGGGGGGTTCTCATATCTAGTGGTCTCTAGGTAGAAGTTGCACAAGGTAGTGTGTAATACGGTGAGAGAACTTACTTTTTTGGTTTTATCCAAATGTGCGAATAGCAAGAGTCTCCACCGACTTTTCTTTTATCCAATATTTAGGAAAGATAAAAAGAACAGGAAAGAGGTTTGATAGATTTTGAGTTTGGGGGGTAAGTTATGAAAAGGGAAGGTATTAGCACCCTTTTCATCTGTAGTTATCTATGGACTTTTAATTGCTTAGCTCACTTTTAAAACTTTCTTTGTGTGTGTGTGATTTTTTTGAAAATATTTTCAAATGCCAATGTAAGGCTAACTTTGTAATAATTCTTATATCAGTCCTCAAGAATGTATACAAAGTGCTTTTGAAAATATTTGTTTGGAAAGTAGTGTGAAAAATGTTTTGAAAAGGTTGTGAGCAAGCGATTAAGAGTTCTTACCCACTAAGTCTTTCTTGTTACTTTCCTTCTCCTTTGGAGATATTACTATCCATACTATTAGTTGATAGGTAGCCCTATCTATTGGATGTGAGGGGACAGGCGTAGGGTCATCGTATGGTCATCGAAGGCAACATGTAAAGATACTTTAGCAATTTGTATCAGAGGGGCTATGATCACTTTATAGGCAACTCAGAGGGTCATTGAGGGACTGTTATCTTTATTTGAAGGGACTATGATGATTTAATCGAGGGTCTTTTGCTAAAGTATCCCCGCTTTCGAGGGACATGACCAATGTTCATAAGGCAATAAGAGAGGATACCATAGAAGTGAAAGTGTGTGAAGTGTTTATTTTCAGTTATATTACCTTGAATATTAGGGTTTTCTACGTTTAGTTATTAGTCTTTCCATACAAACCCTATTTCTGATGAAATATGTGGAAGTTATGTTTGGTCAAAGCTTAGTTGACTTCTTCTAAAGAAAACCCTAATTTAGTAACTTTTGACTTTTGATGAATCTGGAGTTTTCTTGATGAATCATGATCAACCCTTTATCAAATGATGAATGTGACTTAAAAATATTGATGTTGGGACATCAGTTTGAACATTTGTATTTGAAGTGCCAGAATTTCACTAATGAAAATTGATTAAGAGTTATTTGATTATTTAAATTTTTTTACTTAAAATGTGTTGAAGATAAAATGATTGAGTAAATTGATATTAGTTAAAAGTGAACTGAAGATAGAATGTTTGATTAAACTAATTTTTGTTTTAAGTGACTGGAGGATAAAAATAATTTATGTTTGACAAAATTCATGTTAGAGTGAGTTAAACAATAAATTTCAATGTAAAAATCATGTTTAAATTTAAAAGATACAAATAATAACTTCAACTAAAATAAATTTATGAGGAAAAATCAATTATAGTATGAAGAATCAATTATAATGAATTTCAAAACAAGTTACTTAGTTTGTAGATAATTTCTTTAGAGGGAGAATAGTGAAAACGAAGAAAACTCAGTTTGAGGTGGAGTTTCCTACCATGGATACTAGTAGTAGTAAGGGAGTGGCTACAAAGATCTCTGATTATCATTTGACTCATGATAAGGTGCATAATCCTCAACTTTGTACCAAAGCTCCTAGTAATTAAAAAATTTGTATATCATTAAAAATAATTTAAAAATTAAAAAAATTGTATTTTCAATAATTAAAAATAATTTGTATATCTAATCATTGTAACACTCTATTTTTAATTAAATTATTTTAATTGATTTATTTGTGATTTTGGCATGATTTATTTAATTATTATGTTGTTGTGATTAAATGAATAGAATTCTTGGGAGTGTGTGATCTTGAGATAAGAGTGTTAAGGGAGAGTAGAAGTTGTTAGTATAATTTAAACTTATTTAAATTATTTTACTAATTAAAATAATAATAGTGCATTTCATTTATTTAACTAAAATGAGGAAATAGAGAATTTGGGTCAAAAGTGGAAAATAAAGAAATAGAAAGGAGAAATGAGTGAGAGAAGATTAAGTGAGGGGAGAAACTACAATTTTAAATAGATTAATATCTTAACTATTTAAAGTTAAGCATAATGTAGGTTTAGACAGTATTTGTCAGTACGTGAAAAATGGATTAGATAGGCAAGAGGCTAGATAAAGAGTTTAGAGAATAGAAGGCTAGAACTTAGAGAAGAAGCATCAATCAAATCAGAAAATTATCAATTGCTTCTACAAAAATCAGGTAAGGGGGAGAACCACTTCTCTAATAGGTATATGCATAAGGATAGAATGAGGAGTTTTTAACCTCCAATAGAATTGTTGGATTTTTTAATTAATTTTGTAATTTGATGATGAATTGTTGTTATATGATGATGTGGGTGATAAAATTTGTGCACTATTATGTGTAAAAAAAATATGTTTTGAGATGATGCGATATGTTCTTCATTGTTGGGTTTTTGAAGGTTTTGGGACAAACCTGAATTCATGGGATTAAACATGTTAAAACTGATTGTGATGCGGTGGAACTGACTTGAGGGTTTTGCGTTTGTGTTTGCAAATGTTGTGGTTTAGCAAGAGTCGCCACCGACTTTTATTTTATCCAAAAGGAAAGGTAAAAAAGCACAGGAAAGACCTTTGAGATTGTTTTTATGTTCGGGGGGTAGATTATGAAAAGGGAAGGTTCTAGCACCCTTTTCATCCATGGTTTTCCATGGGCTCTTAGTTACTTGTTTTAGATCACTTGCTTTGCTTTGACAATTGTTTGAAATGGTGCTTTGTGCGGTTTTGAAAGTATTTTGAAAAGAGGCCTTTGTTTAGGCAATCTTTGTAATGATTCTCGTTTGTAAGAATGTATACAAAGATGTTTGTCTTTTGAAAATTATTTCAATGTTTTGAAAGTTTCTTTGGAAAATGTCTTGAAATGTGTGTGTGATAGTTTGAAAATAGCAAGGATTGTTTTTCAAATTGATCAAGTAACTAGAAGCTATCTACCTACTCAAAAGTCTTTCTTGTACATTTTTATTCCTTTGATGTTGTTGACCTACCATTGTTTTGGTAGATAACCCTATCTTTGGATGTTAAACGGGACGGGCGTGGGTCATCGTATGACCATGATAGCAATATTGCCAAGTATCTTTAGCAAGTTTTGAGGGACCAAGATCATTTGTTTTTAGGCAACCAAGATAGCGTCATCGAGGGACTATGATCTTTTGTTTTGTTTTGTTTTGCCAAGATACCTAGCATGCATACCATGGCCATTTTGTTTAGGCAACCAAGTGGGTGAAACCCTAGAGGTGTTTGTGTGCAAGGTGTTGTCATTTTTCATGTATTTTGTCTTGTATTAGATCATGCTATTTGTTTGATTTTGTCTTATCATACAAACCCTAGTTTTTACTAAACATGCATATAATGCGATAAATTGCATAAAGTAAATCTAAGCTATTACAACAATATTATGGGAGGGGGGATACAAGTTTTTGAATAGGGATATTTGTACAAAATAAAACCCTAATTTATTATTACAACCCAATTGAATTTGTATACAATAAATAAATAAACAATTATTTAAATATGCAATAATATGTATTTATGCAAAAAAAATGTTTTGTAATTGTTTTATGTATGAGAAAAATAAATTATTTAAGTCCTAAAAATAAGAAAAAAATAATATTATTATTTTTAAAAGGGGAAACCCTAATTTTTTTGTTTCAAAAGAAAATATGTTTTCTATATTATTTTATTCATTTATGTACAAGAAATAAATAAATAAAAAATATTTTCAAGTATTAAAAAATAAAATGTGTATGAAAATAATATTTTATGTATGAAAAAAAATAAAATAAAAATGCATGATATTTTTAAATGTTTTTACTATTTTTTAAGAAAATGAATTTTTATTTATTCTAGTAAACTATTTTATTATGCAAAAAAATAAAATAAAAAATAAAATAAAAATGGAAAAAATAAAGAAAATCATTTTTTGTGATTTTTAATGTTCAGAAAAAATTATTAAAGTTAATAATCATAAAAATAAAAAGAAAATATGAAAAAATAACAAAATATGAATAAGGGGGTGCAAAAGTAAACTAGGGGGTGTGAAAAGTAGCAAGCCCAAGGCCCAAGCCCATGAAAGCTTCATCCCTGACCTCCAGACAACAAATCTGCACGTGCTTGCCTTCAAATCCTGTTCTTGCTCATGCTTGCATAAAATCAAAAACTCATAACATAAAAAGTGTAGCTGGTGAACTCACGATTCCAATGATATAAAACTCATGACCTAACTCTCAAAGATCAGGGAGAATTTTAATGGCCCTAATTTATGACCTAGTTTTTTCAGCATGTTCAACAACCAAATACTCTTAGCTCAGTTAATATAAATGGAAACTATGCATATGTACAGCTTAAGCAAGTTAAGGACTACATTTTTGCTTCACAAATCGTGACCTAAGGATGCCTAAATAGAGAGATAGAAACTTGAAAAATACCTTGTTCAGTTGAGTTTGGATATGGCAATATGGGGACTTTGGGTGAGGCCTGAAGATCGTGTGAGCTTCCTTGAAGTTCCCTCAAGCTTCTCCAATGCTCATCTTGCCTTGTAGATGCTTGAATCTCCCTGTAGAAGTCAACCTACAAACCTTCAAAATGAAAATGGTGATCCTTGAAACAGAGGTTACAGTTGCAAGACAAAGGCCTGGAGAGTTTAGATAGGAGGTATGGAATGTGTTTGAAGCCTTAAAACAAAAAACGCACGAACAAAATATGATTTGGCTTGAGTTTTGCAGAATATGCCATGTTTGGGCAGAAAAATGGGATTTTGGTGTTTGTGAATGTTTGAGATGTTAACAATTCGTGTATTGGCTTGTTACAAGGTTCTGAGGTAGTGTATAATAATGCCAAGACTTCTCTTTATCAGATACACAAGTTACTTGACTTTTGCAAGTTTGCTTGCTTTTGAAGAAAGTTGAAAGTGACAATGCCAAAGTGCTGTACAGGCTAACTCTAGGGCTTCAAGGAGTTGGTATACTTTTCCTGATGTTTGTGGATCTTGCTTGCAACAAAAGATCAGGTCCATGGCTCAAGATTTGCAAAGTTGTAAAAAGCATGCTTTATCAAAATGGTATTATGAACTTTATGCCATTTTTGGAATAATTCTTTGTGCAATGCTTCAAAAGTCAGAACAAGGCCATTACCCAATGTGTTAGCATTCAACTATGGAGTGTAGAAGGGATTAGGACCTGTAATATCAAGTACAAGCATGTTAGGACAGATTTGCAACTTGAACCATTGTGAAAATTGCCTTGAACAAAAGTGATAAATTTCCATTTGCATTTCTTCGATTCTCCCTAACCATAAATGATCTTGGAGATTTCTTGGATATTTTGGAAAGCTTGTAACATGCTCTAAAATCCATATTTGAAATGAAACTTTAGATACCTCTTGGAACTAGGTGAAAAGTTGCCATGAAGTTAGGTCAAAAATCAGCCTAAACTAGGGCAAAATTTCACTAAGTTAAAAAGTTTATGGACCCTTATTCATAAAATCGTAACTTGAGATCCAAGCATCATTTGAGAAAACTTTGTTAACAAAAGTTGTAGATTTCATGGAGGACTACAACTTTCATGTTGGAAGTTTTCTTTGAATCCAATTGCATCATGGTGAAAAAGTTGTGGAAAGTTGGGAAAAAATAAGAAATTTTCCATACTTAGAATTTTTCTAAGTTATGAAAAATTTTAAAATTAAACCCTAATTTGCAGTTTTAGGTTTCTTGATCAACAAGTTTCACATTTGACATATCTTGATGAATTATGACCCTTGGCACTTGATTTTGACCAAAAAGTCAAAGTTTGACTTTTCAGTGTACAGTTGATTTTTGATCAGTTGACTACAAAATTCATCAGTCAATCCTATGCATTTGAGACCTTTTGAACCATGTGATTAGGTCAAGATGATGCCATTGAGTCCTTGAAGTCATTATTGAACCCAATTGGTCATTGGCTAGGTCAAAAATCAGAAATTTCCCTTTCTCAGTCAAAACCCTAATTTTTGACCATTTTGCCCTTTTGTTGATCTGATTAAATTTCTTGAGGAGTTGTGGTCCAAACTTGATCAAATGGTACATAGGAGCCTATAATGTTGTTTTGGATAAAAAAATTATGAAGTTTGACTGTAAATTGGCCATGGTTGACTTTTTCCCCAATATAGCTGATTTTTAGGTCAACTGTCCAATTGACTGGGCAAAAATGTGATTCAAGGCTTGAAACTTGGTATGAGAAATCTTAGGGATCCAAGATGGTGTATGAAAGTCACATTAAGCATTGATGGTCCAAAAATCCTTGTACAAACGCAAACCCTAATTTCAGGCTATCAGTGCAAGGTGAGATCTTGAGCTGAGCAAACCCTAATCATGTCTGGAGTCCAAGAAGTCTTGTGAGGAAAATCGATAATATGAGAGGGAAAATTTTGGGGTACAACAGCTTCCCCTGTTCAATCTTCTTGAACCTGAAGAGTTAGATTGGCGAGTTTTATCGTTCGTGACTCGAAGGTAAAAGATGATTGGACACTAGAGTGCCCGTAAATTTGCACTTGTCAAAGTGTAGTTGAGGGAATGGGCTTAAAGATTCCATTTGGAGATGTGATAGAATCTTGTTGGAGATGGGATTGTAGATTCCATCCAAGAATGTTTGCTGAATTGTATGTTGTAAGTCAGTGGAATAAGTATCAGAATGGTATCCGTGTCTGGAACGTATATGTACTGTATCATGGGACTGAATCTGAATGAGCAAAGGAATAGCATCCGTATTTGGAGCGTATCCAAGTTGTATCTGAATGTTGAATCTGAATAAGCAATAGAATAGCATCTGTGTCTGGAGCGTCTCTGAGCTGGGGAAATCAGAATAAGTGACAGAAAGGCAACCGTGTCTGGAGCATATCTGAATTGTATCTGAAGTCTGAATCTGAATGAGTGATAGAATGGCTTCTGTGTCTGGAGCGTATTTGTATTGCATCTGAATCAGAAAACTGAATAAGGGCCAGAATGGCATCCGCGTCTAGAGCGTATCTGAACTAGAATTTGAATAAGTGACAGAATGACTTCCGTGTCTAGAGTGTATCTAAACTTGAAATTGATAATTGAATCTGAATGAGAAATAGAATGGCTTCCGTGTCTGGAGCGTCTATAATATGTATCTGATAGTTGAAATCTGATTAAGTATCAGGATGGCATCTGTATCTGGAGCGTATCTGAACTGTATCTGAAATCTGAATCTGAATGAGCAACAGAATGACTTCCTTGTCTAGAGTGTATCTGTACTGTATCATGATTGTATACTGTTAATGGTAGCTTGTTAATCTTATCCTAAAAAGGGTAAAATGTTAGCTAAAACACAAAGTTTAAGTTGCATGAAATGTATGATGCAATAAATGTGTTTTATGAATGTTTATGATATATGGATGTAATGTGTGCGCATGTAAGCTGATTAGTTGTCTTGCTGAGGAAAATAAATCCTTGATGGCTGGGGATAATAGAAACTCTTGACTGCTGACGGGGAAAATAAATCCCTGACTACTGAGAGTAAGAAAAATCTTGGGTGACTGTTGGAGATTAAAAAAAAAATCCTTAACAACTTCTGTGGGGAAGTGAGAATCCTTCATGTCTTGAAGTTGGAGTATTGACAAAATCAGTTGTGAGAGTAATGCCAAACTGCTTGAGAAATTTTCTTGGAGAATTCAGAGAATTCTGATGTCCTCTATTGGGGATTACACAATGGGAATCCTTACTCGGCTGGGGAATAGGGAAAACTCTGATGATTTCTGTGGGGAACTAAGAATGAGAATCTTCATTCTGTTGAGGAGTAAAAGCTTTGGTGACTTCATGCTGGGGAGTGATGAAGACCCTGGAAACTTCACTTGGGAATCAATAATGAGAATCTTCATTCTGTTGGGGAGTAAAAACTCTGTGGGGAAGAAAGCTTACTGCTGGAGAGTAAGTTCAGGAGTTTTCGGTCGTCTGCCACTATACTGGGAAGTTATCCTAGGTTGGGGAGAGACAAAAGTTAACTATTATCCGGGTGATTTCCAGGCTTCAAGATAACTTGCTGGGGAAATTGGATGGTTTCCGCTGGGGATTAGAAGTCTTGGCTCGACTGAGGATGAAGGTTTCAGCTCCGCCGGGAATCTGTAATTCAAAGCTTTGGCTCCGTTGGGGATTGGGAGTTTGAAAACTTAACTCTGATGGGGATTAAAGGTTTGAAATTATAACTCCGCTGGGGATATGTATTTCAAAGTTTTAGCTCCACTGGGGATCTAGATGTTGTACTATAGGGATTGCTCTTGGAATAGCCTAAAGATGTTTTCCTATCCTTTCAGTCTGTCAATAATTGTTCTTTTCCATCATGTTTATTTGTAAACAGTAATTATGTTCAAATGCATATGTTCATCAATGAATCATTGGACGTTTTTGCAAATAAAAACACAAGTGTAAAAAGAAAAAGACAAATAGTTTTTGAACTTTGAAAGAGATATCTTTGTATTAACTTTGAGTAAGTGTTTTGTACAAAGGAGACAGACATCCTAGTAAAAGGATGGTGTCATAAAAGTAAGAAATTTTTTATACAAAGAAATATAGCTATGTGTGTAAAAATCCCATGGGGTTCCCATTCCGCTATAGCCATCGTATCTCTGAATATCTTGTCCATTCGTTGCTTCGTCCGAAGATGATTGGATTGATCAGAAGCTTCAGGGTTGTCAGTGAAGAGATTGTCTTTAAAGTGATCCGACGAGACATAGTCATACGCTTTAATTCCCTAACTTTTTCCTGGACCGCCCTTTCGGGTTTTTAGTCCACCGGGAAGCCCTTTTTTGCCCAAGTCGCCCTTTCGGGTTTTCAACTTGTCGGGTGTACAGATTTTTTGTTTATCCCTAATTTTTGCCTGAACCGCCCTTTCGGGTTTTCGATTCACCGGGATGCCCTTTTTTTGCCTAGGTGTGTCAACCTAGCGGGTCATTTATGCGTAGTATCTTTTGACTATGTCTGCGTTCGCAGGGTGCGGCAGGTCGTCGCTGTCCATGGTGGTTAAGATCATTGCCCCACCAGAAAAGATGTTCTTGATCATAAAGGTCCTTCGTAGGTAGGAGTCCATTTGCCCTTGGGATCACTTTGCGGCAAGATGATGCGCTTGATTACCAAATCCCCGACTTGATATACCTGGCGCCTGACTTTCTTGTTGAATGCCTTGATCATCCGTTTTTGATACGTCTGACCATGGCAAACAGCAGTAAGTCGCTTCTCGTCAATCAAGTTTAGTTGATCAAGCCGGGTCTGAATCCAATCGTCTTCACTCAAACCAGCATCCTTCATGATTCTTAAGGAGGGAATCTGAACCTCGATAGGTAAAACAGCTTCCATGCTATATACCAAGGAATGAGGTGTTGCCCCAGTTGATGTATGTGTCGTGGTACGATACCCGTGAAGAGAAAACGGTAGCATTTCATGCCAGTCCTTGTAGGTGACTGTCATCTTTTGTATGATCTTCTTGATATTTTTATTCGCAGCTTCGACAACACCATTCATCTTTGGCCGGTAGGGAGATGAATTGTGATGTTGAATCTTGAACTGCTCGCACAAAGCGGTGATCATAGTATTGTTAAGGTTTGTACCGTTATCAGAGATAATCCTTTCGGGGATACCGTACCAGCATATAAGGTTCTGCTTGATGAAGCGGGCAACCATATTCTTAGTAACAGATGCAAAGGAAGCTGCTTCGACCCACTTGGTGAAGTAGTCAATGGCCACCAGAATGAAGCGGTGTCCGTTGGATGTTGTAGGCTTGATATCTCCAATCATGTCGATTCCCCACATAGCGAATGGCCAAGGAGCTGTTAGGACATTTAGAGGAACTGGAGGCATGTGGACCTTGTCAGCATAGATTTGACATTTATGGCATGTTCGGAAATGTTGATAGCAGTTAGCTTCCATGGTAGACCAGTAGTAGCTTGCCCGTAGAATCTTCTTAGCCATCGTATACCCGCTAGAGTGAGTGTCGAAGGTGCCTTCATGCAATTCAGCCATAATTCTTTCAGCTTCAGCTTTGTCCACACAACGGAGCAGAACAGAATCATGATTGCTCTTGTATAGGATGCCATTACTCAGGAAGAACTTTGCCGAAAATCTCCTTAAGAACTTTTTGTCATTGACTGAAGCTCCTTCAGGGTATTCTTGCGCCTCGAGATACCTTTTGACTTCATGAAACCACGGCCGGTCCACTACTTCTTCTGTATTAATCTCATGACAATGTGCAGGTTCGTCCATCCATTCAATGGTAATTTGGGAAGCCTCATTATCCCAGTTAAGTTTAAACATAGATGACATTGTAGCTAGAGCATCTGCTAGCTGATTTTCTTCTCGCAGAAAGTGCTCGAAGGTAATCTGCTCGAAATGTGGTAACAATGTCAAGACATGTTCTTTGTAAGGGATGAGGTTTAGATGTTTAGTATCCCACTCTCCTTTGATCTAACTGATGACCAAAGCTGAGTCCTCAAACACATCTAAGGATTTGATTCCCAAGTCTATGGCAGCCTTGAGTCCAAAGATGCAAGCTTCATACTCTGCCATGTTGTTCGTACAGTTGAAGCAAAGTCTGGCTGTGAAAGGTGTATGGCAACCTTCTGGGGAGATGAGTACCGCGCCGATACCGTTGCCAAGTGCATTTGAGGCCCCATCAAAGTACAGGGTCCATCGGGATCCTTGTTCATGTCCGTCATATGGTCTAAAATCTTTAACATTGTCCAATGTCATTATGTCTTCGTCAGGGAAGTCAAACCTCATGGATTGGTAATCTTTGACAGCTTGATGGGCTAGATGATCAGCTAGCACACTCCCCCTTTATAGCTTTTTGGGTTGTGTATTGTATGTCGTATTCCGTTAGGATCATCTGCCATCTTGCTATCCTTCCAGACAAAGCAGGCTTCTCAAAGATGTACTTCATCGGATCCATCTTATATATCAGCAAAGTGGTATGAGTCAACATATACTTCCTTAGTCGGTGAGTAGCCCATACCAAAGCGCAGCAAGTTTTCTCGAGCAGTAAATATCTTGTTTCACAGTCGATAAACTTTTTGCTAAGGTAATAAATGGCATGCTCTTTTCGGCCAGACTCGTCATGTTGGCCCAGTACACACCCCATTGAATTCTCTAAGACAGTCAGATACATGATTAGCGGTCTTCCTTTGACGGGTGGCATCAAGATAGGAGGTTCTAGCAAATACTCCTTGATTTTATCGAAAGCAATTTGACAGTCATCATTCCATTTAACTACCTGATCTTTCTTCAACAACTTGAAGATTGGTTCACAGGTAGATGTTAGGTGAGAAATGAACCTTGCAATGTAGTTTAGGCATTCCAAGAAACCTCTGACCTCATTCTCAGTGCGAGGAGCAGGCATTTCTTGTATAGCTTTGACTTTGGCAGGATCAACCTTGATGCCTTTGTTGCTGACAATGAAACCTAAGATTTTACCGTACCGGACTCCAAATGTACACTTGTTTAGGTTTAATCTGAGCTTGTACTCCTTCAACCTGACAAACAGCTTTTGCAAGTGATCAAGGTGTTCTTCTTCAGTTTGTGATCGGGCTATCATGTCATCTACGTAGACCTCTATCTCATGATGTATCATATAATGAAAAAAAGCTACCATGGCGTGTTGATAGGTTGCCCCGGAATTCTTCAGTCCGAATGGCATCACTTTGTAGCAGAACGTACCCCACTGTGTAACAAAAGTAGTTTTCTCCATGTCCTCAAGGGCCATTTTGATCTGGTTATAGCCTGAGAATATGTCCATGAAAGAAAATACTTTGTGTTGAGCTGTGTTGTCAACCAGGATGTCAATGTGCGGAAGTGGAAAGTCATCTTTAGGGCTGGCCCTGTTTAAGTCTCTATAATCCACGCACATTTTGACTTTGCCGTCCTTCTTAGGCACGGGCACAATGTTAGCAACCTATTGAGGATAGGAAGTAACAGCCAAAAATCCAGCATTGAACTGCTTCATAACTTCTGCTTTGATCTTTTCGGACATGTCAGGTCTCATGCGGCGGACCTTTTGTTTCACTGGTGGACAATCTTCTCTTGTGGGGAGATGGTGTACCACAATGTCTGTATCGAGTCCCGACATGTCTTCGTATGACCAGGCGAAGATCTCAACATAATCATGTAGTAGCTGAATTAGGCGCTCCTTGACACTCGGCTCTAGATTGGAACCTATCTTGATTTCCTTTGTCTTCCTCAATTCTCAAGTTTATTGTATCCAACTTCTCCTCATGAGGTCGAATTCCTCTTTCTTCTTGCTGGAAAAGTCTGGCCAATTCCCTTGGCACCTCGCAATCTTCCTCACCTTCGTATTCGGCTTGGTTGATCAGATCTTCAGAGTCCCTGAAGGCTATAGCATAATCGTTACCCATGGGTTCCGGAATGGAAGGATACCTGCATTTGTGAGTGTGGGTGTGTGTAAGGGAATAGCCATCTTAAAACAACAAAATGTAAAAGAAAGACAATGAGCAAAAAGGTTTATATATGAAAAGCGTCCATGATTCATTAAAATGACATATGAAATGAAAATAAGAACCCTTACAAATGGACCTATGTGCCTCGGGTAAGACACGCGGTTGAAAAAGTACGAATTGTTTTTGAATTATTACAGTCCAACATAAATGGAAAAGATAAATTACTGCGGTATGAAAGTAATCGGAACAAAGTCTTTTGCTTCCCAGTTGCACAGTCCTCCGTCAACAGTGGGGAAAATCCAGTCTCCCAAGCTGCCCTCTTCTTCACTGTCCTCTAGCGTATTAACCCCTCGGTGGCTGATCTTTACAGGTGGCCATCCGGCACGGGAGTGGCGCACGGCCTTCTGACCATTCGAAGTAAATCCCAAGCCGAATTTGTCTGCTTTGAAAGGAAAGTCGGGAAGTTTCCCCCAAATAGTGGATTTGCCTTCTTCTACCACTGCTCTAGCATCCTTTAAAGAAGACATCAGAGGCGGAGGTCTTGTGATCACAGGAGTTGAGGACACTGTCTTGGTCGCATCTATCTCTTCAGAAACTTCTTCGAAGTGTTGGAAAGGGGTCTCTATGAATTCTCCATCTAATTTCACATAACAGAAAGAATTAAGATGACTGATCATGTATTCCTCTTCGCCATGAACAGTTATGATTTTCCCCTGGACAGGGTACTTGAGCTTTTGATGCAGAGTGGAAGTGACAACTCCAGCATGGTGAATCCAAGGTCTTCCCAACAGGCAAGAATAGGAAGGACAGATTTCCATCACGTAGAACATTGAATTGAATGTCTGGGTACCCACCTTGATCAGGATGTCCACCTCTCCATGGACCATCCTCTTAGAACCATCAAAGGCTCTGACAATTATATTGCTGGGTTTCAGGGTTAAGCCTTCACAATCCAGTCTATCCAAGGCTTTCTTCGGCAAGACATTTAAAGACGACCCAGTATTAACCAAAACATGAGCTAGGGTGGTTCCCCTACACTCCACCGATACATGTAGCGCGTCATTATGTTTTCTCCCTTTGGAGGTCAAGTCTGCATCGGAGAATCCCAAGCCATTGTCAGCTGTTAAGCTAGCCACACATTCCTGGAATTGATCAGCGGAGGTTTCTTGTGGCACGTGGGCCGTCTTCAAAAACTTGACCAAAGATTTAGCATGTGCCTTAGAGCACAACAATAGGGCTAACATAGATATTTTGGAGGGGGTCTGCCCCAGTTGTTCAACAACATTGTAATCACTTTTCTTAACGATCCTCATAATCTCCTCCATCTCTTTCTGGGATGTTTCAGGAATGACTAATGACTGAGCCTTCGCCAAGACAGGCTCCTCTTGAACATTCTTTCCTTTTTTCTCAGCATCGGAAACAGGGATGGGAACTGTATTGTTATTGTTGGCGGGTACACTTGCAGGTACAGTTACAGGGGTAATCTTCGAGATGGCCGCGGGTCCAAAGACTGTTGTTGGAGGAGCAATCTCTGGAGAAAATATTCTCCCACTATGAGTAATTTTGCTTGTTCCGGAAATGTTACTGATGTCGGGATTATCTTCCTCAGAGCTTTCTTCTTCAATGGTTTGTTCAATCTGTTTGACACCATGGTAGTAGATATCTCCACCATGGTTCCATGGTACCATTTTGTCAGTTTTGTAAGGGGTTGGCCCTGGAATTGTTATCTTCAACGGAGTAGTCATAGGAGAAGATGTAATCCTAACGAGTTTTTTAAGAACCCTGGAAGAATTGGCGTATATGGTTATTATTGAAACTTCTGGAACTGGAATGGGTGAGACGGGAGCTTTCTCAAACAAAATTTCCTTGTTATCAATCAATTATTGGATTCCTTTCTTCAAAAGAGAACAGTCAAATGGGGAGGACAGGCAAGCATGGCAATCTTGGTCACATCCTGGGAACACCCCAGCCTTCAACAAATTCAACTTGATGGTTAGGAGAGGAGTTGACAATTCATCTACAGCAGAAACAAATAGATCTTCTTCCACAATATTGGCATTATGCCCATGCCTCGGCATTGGGGCAGAGATTACATTCGGCTTTTCGGGAGATTAAAATTCAACTTCCTTATCATTAATTAGATCTTGAATCTTATTCTTCAGGGCCCAACAGTTTTTGGTGTCGTGCCCTGGACTTTCTGAGTGGTACGCGCATCTGGCGTTGGGATGGTAATGTAGAGAAGTAGTGTTAGGATTTTTAGGAGCTTCCTTTAGCATGGCCAGGTTTAACTTCAAGAGATGTGGTAAGACTTGAGCAGGAGTCATGTTTATCTTGGTGAATTTCCTTACAAGCCTTTCCACCCTTTGCTGGTTATTCCTCGGCTGATCATTTCTCGGCTGATTGTTTCTCGGATGATCTTACGCAGACTTCTGAATCATAACGGCCCTCACAGTTGGTCGTCTTTCGGTTCTTCCCTGATTTCTCTAGGCATAGACAACTGACACCTCCTTCTTTCTAGTGAAGGGCTTTTTTGCAGCAGCAGAGGTAGATGCATCTTTCTGAATGTTTCCACTTCTAATACCGGCTTCCACCCTTTCTCTAGTTAGAATCAACTCAGTGAAACCTGCAGAGGAGCTTCCAATTAGGTGATTAAAGAAAGGACCTGACAGATTCCCCAAGAACATGTCCACAAGCTCTCTTTCAGATAAAGGTGGTTGCACCCTTCCGGCCAAATCCCTCCATTTTTGGGCGTAGTCTTTAAAACCCTCATTGGTAGCCATGGCCATACTCTGTAGCTGAGTACGGGTTGCTAAGTATTCCCAATTATGCACATCAGACCTCTCCAACTGGTAAAACCAATCCAGCTGCGTCCCCGATAAACTGTCCTGGAAAAAATGGACCCACAGGTCTTTGTCAGAAGAATATGGTTGAATTTTCCTGACATAAGATCGTAGGTGCATCTTTGGGCAAGACAACCCATCATACTTAGAGAACAAAGGAACTTTAAATTTAGGAGGGATTACAATTCCAGAAACCAACCCTAACTCTTCAAAGTCCAGCCCAGGCACTCTCTGTATCTCCATAGCAGCTAGACATTCTTCTAAGTTCTTGTATTTGTCATCGGCCAGAGGGTACTGCTGTTCAGAATAGTCCTCATCCTCCTCTTCCTCTGCTTCAGAATCAGATGGCACTGCAGTTCCTTTACCTTTTCCTTCCCCCTCTTCAGATGTTGATGGGAATTCCAAAGTCCGTCTAGCTTGTCCTTCAAACCTTCTGCCCAAGATGGCCACACCAGCTCTCTTCTTTTTCTTTTTCTCTTTTTCCTTCTCTAGTAGAGTCTTGAGCTCCTTCTGCCCCTTATCCAAGGTCAAGAGTAGCTGTTGAAATTGTGAATTCTGAGCTTGTAAGTCTTTGACCGTTTGTTCAATATCCATCTTGCTGAAATAAACAACAGAGAGATGAGGAAACTTTGTGTGAAGATCTGTTTATCCATATGATGAATGATATGTATTCATGTAATGCATTCAAGGATTCAGAAATTCAAATTTGTTTTAAACAAAAAAGAAACACACGTCATATTAATAAGATAGAATTTGTTAGTACATCAATGCCTCATGGGAAAAATAATACAAAATTCTAAGGTAAAAAGACGTTGTGCATCCTCTTTGGTGCAATGTAAGTGTTGAGAGTCTGTTCTTCATGAAGTTGACGAGTGAGTACCAAAACCTTCTTCTCGCTTACGTAGAATTGGGCTTCGAAAGTATTGCGCTCTCCCTTGAGCTGTATCCAACTCCTTTGTAAGTCTTCGAGTGATGTTGGCATGTCAGGATGTAGGAGGGTGTATGGAAGCTATCCTTCCATAACAGGCTCTATAATCACAGGGAGAATGTAGGGGTAAGGCATCATAAGACTTTGGGTGCGGGTTCGTAACCACTTGAGGTAAGGCTCAAGAGGGATGGAATTCTTGCGTCCCAAGGTCTTACAATCCACCTTGTTGGGCATCCTCCAAGCTTGGATGAACCTTTGTCGGAGTCTCTGGTTGTCGTTGTCGAAGTTGAAAACAAATCTTTGAATCAGCATGTCATGTGGGCCATCCCTTCGGGCATAACCAAATTGTCTCAGAGCCAAGCAAGGGTTGTAGGTGATGCCTCCCCTAATGCCAAGTAGAGGGACATTAGGGAATTCCCCACAATGGTCAATGATGATGACATTCTCTTTTGATCGAGAACACCAATGAATATCTGAATGGGTAAGATTCATCAATCGTTGTGACCACCTCAAACCTTGCTCATTCTTCAAAATTGATTGGGGAAGATGAGAAATAAACCATCTTGCCAGTAGAGGAGTGCAACACATGAGAACACCTCTTTTCCTCATTGTTCGAGTGTGAAAAAAGTAGAGGATATCCCCAAGCAATGTAGGCACCGGGTTGCGAGTCATGAAGATTTTGACAACACTTACATTTATAAGTTGGTCAGGATTAGGGAACAAGACCATCCCATATATGAGAAGAGCTACAATCTCCTCAAAATCTTGCAAGTCTAGAGAATTCCAACAGCTTTGGGCCTTCTCAAACAGAAACTTTGACAAGAAGCCTTTGACATCACTTCTAGTTTCCCAATGTGTTGTGACATCAGAGGAGTGCAAGTGTAAGGCTTGAGAAATCTCTTCTAGCTTTGGATCTCTTTCCGTACTGTTGAAGGTTAGTTGATTGAGAATAGGAATCCTCAGGAGTTGAGAAAATTCCTCCAAAGTGGGCACAAGTTGGTAGTCAGGAAATGTGAAGCAATGATGCAAAGGGTCAAAGAACTGGAAGAGAACTTTCAGCATATCCTCCTCAGTGTTGGCAGTGACCAAGTTGAGTAGACGACCATGTCTCTTGGTGAATGGAGAATTCTCAGGAATCCTTGAAGCTAGCTCCTTGAGTTGTGGAGGAATTCTTACAAGGTTGACTTGGATAGTTTTCCTGCGAAGTGAATCCATAACCTACAAAACAGGAACAAAGATTAAAATCCAAATCCTTGAAATGGTTAGTGGATGCATATGATTCTTCATGATGTCCATGATGTTATGCACAAGTATACATGTACGAGCAAATCACACAAGTTCTTAGTTTAGGCTTGCATGGGGTTTCATAGGTAAGTACCCTCTTGAAGTTTAGTTGGCTCAACCTGTCCTAGAAATAGTAATCGGGTTCTAAGGAGCTCAATGTCACTGGATTGTTTCCTTGTTCATTGTTTCAATTCAGCCTCTTTACTGGCGACCGAAATATTCCAAGGAACCAACCCTCAATGAGTGTAGTATCGAGTATCTACCAACTTCGGACTGCACCAAAGCCGGTCATCTCACTACATCCTAAAAGGCCAAGTTGGTCAAGTAAAGGTTCTAAAAGTCCATTAGTGCTTCATGACATCACTCAGCGGCCCCGTATTCTCTTTGATTGACTCAAAGGCTACCAGTACCCACAAAAATGTCGCACTAATATAGCTATTGCTTAGACCATGTCGGTATACCCTGCACAGTTTCCATAACGTATTGCTATTTACCTATGAATATTTCCCAAATCCGGGTAGAGGATTCAAACCCAAACAATAGGACCAAAGTGTGAAGCATACAAGTCAAGCAAGATAAGCATGTAAAGGTGATCTAAAACCCTAAGGTAACCCCACTTTTATAATTATCCCCAACAGAGTCGCCAGTTCTGTGATGTGGTAGGAGAACTGACTTGAGGGTTTTGCGTTTGTGTTCGCAAATGTTGTAGTTTAGCAAGAGTCGCCATCGACTTTTATATTATCCAAAAGGAAAGGTAAAAAAGCACAGGAAAGACCTTTGAGATTGTTTTTGGGTTCGGGGGGTAGATTATGAAAAGGGAAGGTGCTAGCACCCTTTTCATCCATAGTTTTCCATGGGCTCTTAGTTACTTGTTTTAGATCACTTGCTTTGCTTTGACAATTGTTTGAAATGGTGCTTTGTGTGGTTTTGAAAGTATTTTGAAAAGAGGCCTTTGTTTAGGCAATCTTTGTAATGATTCTCGTTCGTAAGAATGTATACAAAGATGTTTGTATTTTGAAAAATGTTTCAATGTTTTGAAAGTTTATTTGGAAAATGTCTTGAAATGTGTGTGTGATAGTTTGAAAATAGCAAGGATTATTTTGCAAATTGATCACGTAACTAGAAGCTATCTACCTACTCAAAAGTCTTTCTTGTACATTTTTACTCCTTTGATGTTGTTGACCTACCATTGTTTTGGTAGACAATCCTATCTTTGGATATTAAACGGGACGGGTGTGGGTCATCGTATGACCATGATAGCAATATTGTGAAGTATCTTTAGCAAGTTTTGAGGGACCAAGATCATTTGTTTTTAGGCAACCAAGATAGCGTCATCGAGGGACTATGATCTTTTGTTTTGTTTTGTTTTGCCAAGATACCTAGCATGCATACCATGGCCATTTTGTTTAGGCAACCAAGTGGGTGAAACCCTAGAGGTGTTTGTGTGCAAGGTGTTGTTATTTTTCATGCATTTTGTCTTGTATTAGGTCATGTTATTTGTTTGATTTTGTCTTATCATACAAACCCTAATTTTTACTAAACATGCATATAATGCGATAAATTGCGTAAAGTAAATCTAAGTTATTACAATAATATTATGGGAGGGGGGATACAAGTTTTTGAATAGGGATATTTGCATAAAATAAAACTCTAGTTTATTATTACAACCCAATTGAATTTGTATACAATAAATAAATAAACAATTATTTAAATATGCAATAATATGTATTTATGCAAAAAATGTTTTGAATTGTTTTATGTATGAGAAAAATAAATTATTTAAGTCCTAAAAATAAGGGAAAAAATAATATTATTATTTTTAAAAGGGGAAACCCTAATTTTTTTGTTTCAAAAGAAAATATGTTTTCTATATTATTTTATTCATTTATGTACAAGAAATAAATAAATAAATAATATTTTCAAGTATTAAAAAATAAAATGTGTATGAAAATAATATTTTATGTATGAAAAAAAAATAATAAAATAAAAAAGCATGGTATTTTTAAATGTTTTTACTATTTTTAAGAAAATGAATTTTTATTTATTCTAGTAAACTATTTTATTATGCAAAAAAATAAAATAAAAATAAAATAAAAATGAAAAAAATAAAGAAAATCATTTTTGTGATTTTTAATGTTCAGAAAAAATTATTAAAGTCAATAATCATAAAAATAAAAAGAAAATATGAAAAATAACAAAATATGAATCAGGGGGGTGCAAAAGTAAACTGGGGGGTGTGAAAAGTAGCAAGCCCAAGGCCCAGGCCCAGGACAGCTTCGTCCCTGACCTCCAGACAACAAATTTGTGCGCACTTGTCTTCAAATCCTGTTCTTGCTCATGCTTGCATAAAATCAAAAACTCATAACATAAAAAGTGTAGCTGGTGAACTCACGATTCCAATGATATAAAATTTATGACCTAACTCTCAAAGATCAGGGAGAATTTTAATGGCCCTAATTTCTGACCTAGTTTTTTCAGCATGTTCAACAACCAAATACTCTTAGCTCAGTTAATAAAAATGGAAACTATGCATATGTACAGCTTAAGCAAGTTAAGGACTACATTTTTGCTTCACAAATCGTGACCTAAGGATGCCTAAATAGAGAGATAGAAACTTGAAATATACCTTGTTTAGTTGAGTTTGGATATGGCAATGTGGGGACTTTGAGTGAGGCCTGAAGATCGTGTGAGCTTCCTTGAAGTTCCCTCAAGCTTCTCCAATGCTCAGCTTGCCTTGTAGATGCTTGAATCTCCCTGTAGAAGTCAACCTGGAAACCTTCAAAATGAAAATGGTGATCCTTGAAACAGGGGTTACAGTTGCAAGACAAAGGCCTGGAGAGTTTAGATAGGAGGTATGGAATGTGTTTGAAGCCTTGAAACAAAAAACGCACGAACAAAATATGATTTGGCTTGAGTTTTGCAGAAGATGCCCTGTTTGGGCAGAAAAATGGGATTTTGGTGTTTGAGAGTGTTTGAGATGTTAGCAATTCGTGTATTGGCTTGTTACAAGGTTCTGAGGTTGTGTAGAATAATGCCAAGACTTCTCTTTATCAAATACACAAGTTACTTGACTTTTGCAAGTTTGCTTGCTTTTGAAGAAAGTTGGAAGTGACAATACCAAAGTGCTGTACAAGCTAGCTCTAGGGCTGCAAGGAGTTCGTATACTTTTCCTGATGTTTGTGGATCTTGCTTGCAACAAAAGATCAGGTCCATGGCTCAAGATTTGTAAAGTTGCAAAAAGCATGCTTTATCAAAATGGTATTATGAACTTTATGCCATTTTTGGAATAATTCTTTGTGCAATGCTTCAAAAGTCAGAACAAGGCCATTATCCAATGTGTTAGCATTCAATTATGGAGTGTAGAAGGGATTAGAACCTGTAATATCAAGTACAAGCATGTTAGGACAGATTTGCAACTTGAACCATTGTGAAAAATGCCTTGAACAAAAGTGATAAATTGTCATTTTCATTTCTTCGATTCTCCCTAACCATAAATAATCTTGGAGAGTTCTTAGACATTTTGGAAAGATTTTAACATTCTCTAAAATCCATCTTTGAAATGAAACTTGAGATACCTCTTGGAACTAGGTGAAAAGTTTCCATGAAGTTAGGTCAAAAATCTGCCTAAACTAGGGCAAAATTTCAGTAAGTTAAAAAGTTTATGGACTCTTATTCACAAAATAATAACTTGATATCCAAGCATCATTTTGGAAAACTTTGTGAATCAAAGTTGTATATTTCATGGAGGACTACAACTTTCATGTTGGAAGTTTTCTTTGAATCCAATTGTCTCATGGTGAAAAAGTTGTGGAAAGTTGGAAACAAATAAGAAATTTTGCATACTTAGAATTTTTCTAAGTTATGGAAAATTTTCAAATTAAACCCTAATTTGCAATTTCAGGTTTCTTGATCAACAAGTTTCACATTTTAACATATCTTGATGAATTATGACCCTTGGCACTTGATTTTGACCAAAAAGTCAAAGTTTGACTTTTCAGTGTACAATTGATTTTTGATCAGTTGTCTGCAAAATTCATCTGTCAATCCTATGCATTTGAGACATTTTGAACCATGTGATTATGTCAAGATGATGCCATTGAGTCCTTGAAGTCATGCTTGAACCCAATTGGTCATTGGCTAGGTCAAAAATCAGAAATTTCCCTTTCTTAGTAAAACCCTAATTTTTGACCATTTTGCCCTTTTGATGATCTGATCAAATTTCTTGAGGAGTTGTGGTCCAAACTTGATCAAATGGTACATAGGAGCCTAGAATGTTGTTGTGGATCAATAATTATGAATTTTGACTGTAAATTGGCCATGGTTGACTTTTTCCCCAATACAACTGATTTTTAGGTCAACTGTCCAATTGATTGGACAAAAATGTGATTCAAGGCTTGAAACTTGGTATGAGCAATCTTAGGGATCCCAGATGGTGTATGAAAGTCACATTAATAATTGATGGTCCAAAAATCCTTGTACAAACTCAAACCCTAATTTCAGGCTATCAGTGCAAGGTGAGATCTTGAGCTGAGCAAACCTTAATCCTGTCTAGAGTCCAAGAAGTCTTGTGAGGAAAATCTTGATAATATGAGAGGGAAAATTTTGGGGTACAACACTGATAAATTAATTTGTTATGGGTGTATTATAACATGTATGATGTGTTTTGGATTGAATTTGGGTGGTTGAAAATGATTTTGGGAGATTCTAATGATCTCCTAATGAAAAATCATGTTTTTGATGTTGATGTTACCGACGACAACCTGGTTGCCATCTTCAGGTTCATAGAAACCAGAGCATCGTGGTCATGACAACCAGGTCTCCATTGTTAGAGTCATGGCAACCAAGGTGTCATGAGCCTAGAATTTGCATAAATTTCAATTTTGATCGTATTAAGATGCAAATTTCGTTTTTTTTTTACTTTTGTTGACTGTTTGGCTACTATTAACCTTTGTTAGTGATGAGATGATGTTAAATATTGATTCAAAATATTTTAAATCAATTTTATAAATTGAGTGACAATTGATGAGATTATTGAATGTTGTTATTGATGTTGTATTGAACAAGGTTATGAGTTGTGATAATGATATAATGTTGATGAATAGTTGCACACATATTGTTGAGCATGTTGTTGATGATAATTGTGTTAAACACGATTATTGAGTTGTAATAATTATGAGTTGTTGCCAAACATGTTGATGAATGATTGTGTGTAATTACTTTAGTTGTTTAATGATTATATGGAATGCATATTATTGATGCTTTATGGATAAATATGTGGAAGTACATAATCGTTGTTGTTTATGGTTCGAAGGGGGATTACAAACATGTTGTTTTTATTGTTGAATCAATGGTATTCCATGCATCATTTGTATTGTTATTGTTGAAAAAGAGAGGTTGCAAGTCTAGAAGGGTGGGTTGGTAAGTCCCAAACCTAGAAGTGTGAACCATGTTCACATGAAGACTTTTGTTGATTGGTACCACATGCATGAGTTGAGTCATTATCTATATTGCATTTTGTTTGGCTTGGGCTCCCTTCCTATATGGAGAAAGACCCAAATATGAATAGTCCATTTCTCTCACTTATTTAAGTGGAGAATGTCAATTTAGGGTCAAGAGAGATAGATAGAGAAAATATGGATTCAAAAAGAGAGAAAAGAGGAGGGAAACCCATTCCCATTTTTTCTGCATTAGTCTCACTAAAACGTTGATCCCCAATTCTTTTGTCGTCGGCTAGAGCTGAAATTTGGTGGGCTTGTTCGCAACACATATATCTAACTTTTGACTGTTGGGATCTTCAAAATAAGGTCTGAGTTGAAATATATTAGCTTCACACTGAAGCTGCAGATTTGGGAAATTTTTCAGCTTTTTGACTCTTATTTGTAAGTTAATTTTCTTTGTGATTTACGGTTGTTATCACTATTTTTTGAATCAATTTAAGACTCTCTTGTATCCTTAATTGATTATAGTGGAGATTTTTCTTTGGTTTGGATGACTCATGGTTTTTACTCTCATGTTGAGGGGTTTTCTACATTAAAAATAGCAGTTTTCTTTTGTGCCTTTATTGTTTGGTTGTTGTCTTATATTTGTTGTTGATCCTCAAGATTCCTACAAGTTTGGGAATTATATATCTGTTGTGTATTATTTTGTTATTTTGTCTTCATTTTCCATCTGAGTGGCATCAACGCTCTTTGTTAAGGTATGTTTTACTTGTTCGAATGATGGTGTCAAATACAAAGATGAAGATGATATTGTTGAATGGTTCTAATTACCATTTATGGAAGGGTAAGATGAAAGAATTACTATTGGTGAAGAAATTGTATTTACCAGTTTTTAGTTCTGCAAAGCCGGATTATGTGTTTGATGAAGAATTGGAGTTTGAACATCAACATGTATGTGGTTTTATTCGATAATATGTAGAAGATAATGTTTATAATCATATTCCTAATGAGACATGTGTAAAAACTTTAAGGGATAAGATAGTTTACTTATATGCCTCTAAATCATGGAATAATAAATTATTCTTGTTGAATAGCTTCATCAATTTAAAGTATAAGGAGGGGACTTCTATTTCAGATCACTTGAGTAAACTTCAAGGGCTCCTTAATCAGATGTCAGGAATGAGTATCAAATTTGATGATGAACTTTTGGGACTATTTCTATTGTTGTTTTTATCAGGGTCTTGGGAGACGCTTCGGGTTTCTATTACAAGTTCTGCTCCTAAAGGTGTTGTTTCTTTAGAAACGGCTAAGGTTGGTATTCTTAATGAGGAGATGATAAGTACGGCACATGGTTCTTCATCTCAACCTAAGGTACTTGTCACTAAAAATAGGAGGATAAGTCATAAACAGGAACCAAAGGGTGGTAGAGAGAATAATAGAAGCAAGTACAAGCCACGATACAAGAATCTGGAGTGTAATTATTGTCACAAAACATGACACGTACAAAAGTATTATCAGTGAAAAAGGGATAACAAAGGAAAGAAAGGTAAGTATAAACAAATAGATCATGATGATCATGATTATAATCGTGTTACTACTGCTAATAGTAATGATCTTGTTATTCTATGTGATCATGAGTCTATTGATCTCGTATTAGATGAGAACATGTGGATAGTTGATAGTGGTGCTACATTGCATGTTACACCAAGGAAGAATTTCTTCACATCTTATACTTCTAGTGATTTTGGAGTGTTAAATATAGGTAATTAAGGTGTATCTAAGGTAATTGGTTTGGTGAAGTTTGCTTCCAAACTAACATGGGAATACAATTGTTTCTTAGAGGTATCAAACATGCTATGGATGTATACTTTAATTTGATCTCTGTGCATATGCTTGATGATTGTGGTTATAATAACCACTTTGGTTCTGGAAAGTGGAAATTCAACAAAGGTAACTTGGTTGTGGCTTGAGGGGAAATCTTTCTAAATTGTATTGGACAAAAGCTTTGGTTGCTAGGGACAGTGTGAATGCTATCGACATGGAAGCATCTTTGTGGCACCCAAGGCTTAGTCATATTAGTGAAAAAGGATGTTCTTCATGGTTTAAAGAATGCATATTTGGAGAAGTTTTCTCATTGCATGACTGGTAAACAGACTAGTGTATCTTTCAAGATACATCCTCCCTCAAGGAAGTAAAAGTTTCTTCAATTGGTATATTCTAATGTTTATGGTCCATTAATGGTAAAATCCTTTAGTGGTGTACTTTATTTTGTTACCTTTATTGATGATTGTTCCAGGAAACTATGGGTTTACACCTTGAAGACAAAAGACTGAGTGTTGGATAATTTGAAAGAATTCCATGATTTGGTAGAAAGGCATACATGCGAGAAGCTAAAATGTGTTTGTTTTGATAATGGTAGTGAGTATGCTGGACCATTTGATGCCTATTGCAAGCATCACGGTATTGCACATGAAAAGAATCCTCTTAAAACTCCTCAATTAAATGGTTTAGCATAGAGGATGAATCAAACACTAATTAAGAGAGTAATCGGTATGCTCTCTGAAGCTAAGTTGCCAAAAAATTATTGAGGTGAGGCACTTTACACAGCGGTGGATGTTCTTAATTCTACTCCTAATGTTGATTTAAACAGTAAAGTTTCAGAAAAAATTTGGTTTGGAAAGAATGTCAAGTATGATCATTTGAAAGTCTTTGGTTGTGAGGCTTTTATGCATATTCCAAAGGATAAAATATCCAAGTTAGATGCAAAGTCAAAATAATGTATATTCATTGGCTATGGGAAAGATGAGTTTGGTTACAAGTTGTATGATCCTGTAGGGAAGAAGCTTATCCAAAGTCGCGAGGTAGTATTCATGGAAGACCAAAATATTTAAGACATTGATAAGGTAGAGAATACTACACCCAACAAAGATATCATCTTGTTTAATATTGATCCAGTTTGGTTACCTAATCATAATCTAAATGGTATTGGTGGTGATGACTAGAATGGTGAGCCATGTTGATAATCAAAAAGTTGGAGATGAGGTGAATATTCCAACTAATGATGATGAAGAGGAGAATGATATGTCACAAGATGAGAATATTGGTTAAGCTCCAAAATAATATCAAGCTCAACTTAGAAGGTCTATCAACCAGAGACAACCTTCTACAAGGTATAATTTTAATGAGTATGTGACCTTGACTGATGAGGGTGAACTTAAGTGTTTTCAAGAGGCCATGGAAATTGATGAAAATCAAAAGTGGTTGGATGCAATGTGTGAAGAGATGAAATTATTGCAATATAATCACACTTATGATTTAGTGAAGTTTCCTAAATGTAAAAGGGCTTTGGAAAACAGGTGGATTTATAGAGTTAAACATGAGACAAACTCTAAGTCTCCAAGATATAAAGCTAGATTAGTGGTGAAAGATTACCGTTAAAGAAAGGGTGTTGATTTTAATGAGGTTTTCTCACTTGTTGTAAACATGTCATCAATTAGAATTGTGTTTAGTTTAGCTGCTACTCTTGATTTAGAGATTGATCAAATGGATGTGAAAACGACTTTCCTGCATGGTGATTTGGAGGAAGAGATCTACATGAAACATCCTGATGGTTTTCAAGTTAAAGGCAAATAATATCATGTTAGTAGATTGAGAAATAATCTATATAGGTTGATGCAAGCTCCAAGGCAATGGTACAAGAAGTTTGAGTTTGTTATGTGTGATCAAGGATACCAGAAGACTACTTTAGATCATTTCGCCTTTATTAGAAAATATTCTAATGATAACTTCATTATCTTATTGTTATATGTTGATGATATGCTTATTGTAGGGAAAAATATTTCTAACATTAACAAGTTAAACTAGAAGTTGGGAGAGTTATTTGCCATGAAAGACATGGGAGCATCTAAGTAGATCTTGGCATTAGAATCATGTGTGACAGAAAAGAGAAGAAACTTTAGATGTCACAAGAACATTATATCGAAAAAGTGTTGCAAATATTCAAAATGGAAAACTTTAATGCGGTAAGCACACCTCTTGCTACTTATTTCAAATTGAGTTCTAATCAAAGTCCTTCAAGTAAAGATGAAGCGTTTAATATGAAACATGTTTCTTATGCGTCTCTTATGGGTAGTTTGAGTATGCAATAGTGTGTATAAGACCATATATAGCACATGTTGTTGGTACAGTCAGTAGATTTTTGTCAAATCCAAGTAGAGAGCATTGGAATGCTGTAAAATGGATTTGAAGGTATCTTCACGGTAATACTTGTATGAGGTTTTTCTTTTGAGGAGATAAGCCTACTCTAGTAGGATACACTGACTCTGATATGGCTGGAAACATTGATTACAGAAAGTCCACTTCAGGCTACATGATTAAATTTGCAGGGGGGGTTATGACTTGGCAGTCTGGATTGCAAAAAAGTGTAGCATTGTCTACTACATAGGCTGAGTTTATTGTCATTACCGAAGCATGCAAAGAGTTACTTTGGTTGATGAGTTTTTTGTAGGAGCTTGATTTTGTTCAAGACAAATATGTGTTATTTATTGATAGTCAAAGCGATATTCATCTTGGTAAGAATCTGACTTTTCATAATAGGTCCAAACATATTAATGTGAGATATCATTGGATACATGATGTTTTGGATGCTAAGTCGTTGGGGTTAGATAAGTTTCATATATATGATAATGGTTCTGATATGATGACTAAAGCATTACCAATAGGGAAGTTTGAAGCTTGTTGTGATATCACCGGTTTTGAGATTTCCTCCACATAGTTGTGAGGGGGGGATTTGTTGGGCTTGAGCTCTCTTCATATGTGGTGAAAGACCCAAATATGAATATCTTATTTTTCTCAATTATTTAAGTGGAGAATGTCAAGTTAGGGTTAAAATAGATAGAATAAGAACATAAGGATTCAAAAAGAGAGAAAAGAGGAGAGAAACTCATTCCCATTTTCTGCACCAGTCTAATTAAAACTGCGATCTCCAATTCGTTCACTGTTAGATCGAGATGAAATTAGGTGGGCTTGTTCGCAACACACAAACACACACACACACACACACACACACACACACACACACACACACACACACACACACACACACACACACACACACACACACACACACACACACACACACACACACACACACACACACACACACACACACATACATATATATATATATATATATATATATATATATATATATATATATATATATATATATATATATATATATATATATATATATATATATATATATATATATATATATATATATATATATATATATAACTTTTGATCATTGGGAACTTCAAAACAAGGTCTGAGTTGAGAGATATCGGCTTCGCACTAAACCTGTAGATTTGGTAATATTTTCAACTTTTTTATTATTCTATGTAACTTAGTTTGCTTTGTCATTTAATTTTGTTATCACTATTTTGTGAATCACTTTAAGACTCTCTTGAATCCACAATTGATTATAGTGGAGCTTTTTCTTTGGTCTAGACAACTCGTTGTTTTTACTCTCATATTGAGGGGTTTCCATGTTAAAAATACTGGTGTTCTTTTGTATCTTTATTTTTCTGATGCCATCTTATATTTGTTGTTGATCCTCAGGGATCCTACAAATTATGGAATTATGTATTTGTTGCATATTATTCTGTTATTTTGTCTTAATTTCCCATCACATTTACATAAAATTATTTGTGAATGAGATGTTGAGTTGTTAAATGGTTGAGAATATTGATTATGAGTTGCATGTGAGTGTGATTAAGTATGATGTTGAGTTTGGTGTGATAATAAGAATATGGGATTGATGTCGAACATGTGTAGATGTCTGTATTCTACCTTGCAAGCTATAGCACTTAATTCATTAAAGTGAATTCTCATCCCATTTGCTTTGATTTTGACCGCCATGGATATCTTATAAATACTCAGGAGTAGAGTTTACTAATGTGAGTGGGAAATAGCTCTTGGAGTTATTTTTGAAGGTTGAAAAAAACACAAAAAAGGGGAGGTTTCAATCTGGGTTTTCCAAAACTATTTCTTTTAGAAATGCTTCTCACAAACGAACAATGATAACTAAATGAGAAAGAAAAGTGACATTAGTTTATACAAGTTCACCTTAGAAAAGGCTACACTTGTCCACCCGTCATGGTAATTTTTCCTTAGAAAAAACTTAATCCAATAATCTAGAAAGATTACAACAACCTCTAAGAGTTAAGAAAAACAACTTAGCACTCTCAAGTAATTATGACTACAACTTAGTCATTTGAGGAAACAAAACTAGAAAGATTTACAATCAAACAGTGTTTACAAAAGTTCTTCTAAAAAGTATATTTAATACTATAATAAAGAACAGATGTTTGCACACAAATATGAGCAACAACTCTTGTGTATACAACAATGATAAATAACACAATAATGAGCAACAACTCTTGTGTTTTAGTGAAAAGAAGTTAACACAAATTTAAGCAGAAACTCTTTGTGTTGTTGTTTCTTTTGAATATTTTCTCTCTTTGTTTTTATTTTATTCACTTTTATCAAATTAAGTAGTTTTCCCTTTATATAGGCTGAGAAAAGAAGACTGTTGGAAAATGTCCCTTTTACCAAGTCCCCTGCTACAACGGTAGCATATGATCATGGGAGACAAAGAGCAGACCGAAACTTCATTTGTACACTACGTTCTTAACAAATAACGAAAAAGGTATTTGTATGTTGTGCTGTATTCTTCTTGTGTAAATTTTTGATCTTTTCTTCTGATGAGATACGTCTGATCTTTGAAGTAGTGAGATAGCACAAAAGGGATCATGTCTTTGTTCTCAATCTTTTGATAGAATTTTTTTGATAAGAAATAATAAATATTCTAGAAGATGTTTCATTGAAGTGTTCACAAATGTATCAAAGTCTTTCAGAACTAGAACATTGTCTTCAGACATGTAGCAACAACTTATCTGACAAACAGTTTCTTGATATCTTAGCTGGAAGAAAAAAGCTTTATCTAAGAAGCACTATATTTTGTTTTTTATATTTAAAGCAACAACTTGATATATGATCTTGTCGTATGAAGATTCCTTTTCTGGACTCACTCGTGACTTCAGAAGTAATAGTTTATCTGAGAAGTACGCGTGGATCTCTTTCTGGCGAACATTCAACATTCATTAGAACTACTGAATTTTAATTCTCTATCTTTATGATTGGCATTAAATTTGGTAAAACTAACTTGATAGAAACATGATGAACAAGATGTCCTATCATAAAGTCTTGACATCTTGTCTGTTACAATTTCGCAGATTGGATTTATTTGGTTTAATTAATTATTACATAATATTATGATAATATTAAGTAATCCTATGTGGCATCCAAGATTGAGGTATCAGATATTCTGTTTAAGTTTAAGGTTATTTTGTTTTTCTAAATATTGATACATTTTAGGAAACACTTTATTGAAGACCTATTATTTTGGAGAAGATTCTGCAGAATTTTAGCAATTGCCCTGCTGCTTTTTTGAAGCCCAAATCCATACCAAACAATGTTTATAAAAAGAAGACCTCAAATATAATTCAAGGGTGGAACGCATTGTGTTGTTAAGTGATCTTTTAGGGTTTGTGTGTTCATGTTATTAGTGAGCCTATCTAATTCATATTGATATAAGTGAAGTACTGTCTCTATTGAATTGTAAGTTCTGTTAATCATTCTTATGTTTTTAAGCATTGAATGGTTGGGCATCTTTAAAGTGTGACTTCTGAAAAGATTTCAAAGTTTTGTTGTTTCATCACTGGTGTGATTTAAAGGAAAGTGAGAAAGGTCTCATACCTAGGTGAATCTTAGGTAGAAGTTAAACACGAGTAGTGATTATGTGCGTAGATGGTAAACTGGAGATAGTTTTCTGAAAGTCTACAAACTGATACTATTTAGTGGATTTCCTCCCTAGCTTGGTAGCCCCCAGACGTAGGCATTGTTGTACACCGAACTGGGTTAACAACTTTTTGTGTTATTTTAATTTCAGTATTCTTAACTTTGTTTATATTTCCATTGTGTTTTGATTAGATATCAATGTCTCGACATCTATTAGGACATCTGATATCTGCATACAAGAATTTCACTTGTGTTTCTTCATAAACGCATGTAATAGTCTTTTTGAGACGTGCTTAAGTATAGTTTTGGTGATTCTTCAGACATCAATTAAGAATCAAATAGAATACTTTATCTACACACTTAAGAAACTATTAGAAAACAAAATTGTTACACATAAAATATATGCATTATCATCATCAAAATTCATAGATTACCTGTAGAACCAAATCTTGTTCTAACAATCTCCCTATTTTTGATGATGACAAAACAATGTATTTTGATGAAACAATTTTACAAGGTTATATTCATCAAGATACCAGAGTAAGTTTAGAAAAGTCCCCCTGAGATAAACAATTTCCCACTGAGTTAAATACTTAACAATCTTTAGAAGAGAAATGGATATTTGAGCATTGTTATCTTTCTTAATGCCTGGTTAAAGCATACAATCCTCTTTATGCTTATCAGAACTTGACTTAATCAGAATATCTTTTCAAGGATCTTGTTTACTATAAACCTTATAAATGATAGAAGTTTTGTATTCGATCTTGATTTTTTAGAACCCATAAGACATTAGAAGTTTTTTATCAGAACCTTCACTACTACAAAACGCACATACAACAACGCCATACTCACCACGATTCGCCCTAAAACCGTAGTGACACTGCTAAACTAATGCGCTAACATTTTATTTTTATTTTTTAATTGAAAATTTAAGGTTATAATTACGGTTAATTCCCTAATCGTGGTGATACAGTCAAACTTTCCTGGATTCGATCCTTAGCTCCCTCAAATACTTTATCCCTTTTACTTTAATGCACACCTTTTCAATTATATTTATATGTAATTAAAAAATAATAGGGATATCACTACGACTCTTTTGTACAGCTGTTGTGCCATACCCCAAATTTTCCCGCCTTGGCGCTACGGTCAAAATTAATTTCAGACTTGGATTTTTATAAAATTCTTTTGATATACATTAATATTTTGGGTTTTATAAATATTCGTTCTCAAGTCCAATTAAAAATATGATTATTTATTTCAAATTATTTGTATTTTTAAAATAACAAATATTTACACACCTTTCATATACTTTCAATTGGGTTTATTTACAAATGAGTAACATAGCATAATTGGTAAATAATGAAACTTTCAAGTATGAGGTCGCGGGTTTGAAACTCTTGTGATGCATTTTAACATTTTTTGTTTTTTTTATACTAATTTTCTTTCCTTTTTAGAGATCAGGCTTTGGGCTTTACATTCATTTTGGATAACTTACTTGCTAAGCTTTTTAACCAAATTCAGGTCTATAAATAGAAATCTTATTTGTCCTAAATTTTCATCAATAATTTTACAATTATAAAATCCACAAAATCTCCAATCACACACAAACTTTTTTTGGTTTCATTTTAAGGTTCATAACCCTGTTGTTGTTTATGTCAGACAACAACAACAATTTCTTTATTCTTGGCCGATGATTTCATATGAGACCCCCTCCCTTTATTTTTAATCTTTTTATTTTTAACCAGATGATGATTACCTGATGATTACACTTTTTTCAAATTATATTATGATACTAACAATTTTTGGGAGGGCATTCATTACATACACAAGCCTTTAAATGGGAAATTAACACACATTGTATAGTCATATATACTAATAATTGTGCATACTTTCTCAATTTTTTTTTGGAGTCAAACCCTCTTTTCTTTTGTTTTCATGTGAAGAAATCATAAATTAACACCATTCAAATTAAAATGTCAAACCCAAAATGTTTCCTCCACAAACATATTTAGAAAGCATTTGTGTTGGTACAAGAAGTTTGTTCAAAATTGTCAAAGTTCCTCAAGGCATTTTCTTAATCTAGGAGCTAGGGTTTTGAATTTTAAAGAAGCATATCTTGCTCATCTTTTGGTATTTTTGAGTGATTCCAAATATATCCTTCTCTTCAAAGGGTTATCAATAAATCACTTCAAAAGTTTCAAGGATTTTTCATGTGGAATAAGCTTGATGATGAAGAAAGATTACAAGTCCTCTAGATGAACCCCCAATTTCTCATGTGTGACTTCAGATGATCATAACTTGGTCAATTTTTATCACCTTCAGCCAACTCTTTTTCCATAATTATCTTGAAGATGTGAGCTTTATGCCTTCTTTTATATGCAAAGTTAGAACATGGATGGAAGATGCCCTAAGGATACAAAAGATTATAGGTCATTTCATGATTTTTTGCCAACTTCAACAAATCATAACTCTCTCAATTTTTGGATATTTTGAATGGTTCAAGTTTAAAAGTTTCATTCAAAGGGTATATTTCATTCCATCTTTTTTGTTCAAGAGCAAATTCCAAGTGGAAGGCCATGTTTGGATGCAAAACATTATAGGTCACTTTTGAAGAAAATTTTGAAATATTTCTAAGTATGGAAAGTCAACCCTTTTTCTCCAACTTTGACTCAATACAACTTCTTTCTCAAGCATCCATTTGATTTCATTCCTTGCATATTGAAAAGCTTGTGACTTCATCTTTCAAATGCTTCAAGAATCACATCATAAGGTGCCTTACATTGTTGGCACCATGGTTATGAAAGTGGCATCATGAAATGGAAATTCCAAGTTCAGTCAAATTTGAAAATTAGTTTAAATCCAATTACAAGCCTGTTTAAGGATCAATTTCGTGTCTAATCATGTTTAGGAACTTGCCATAACAAGAAACGACCCTTAAACCATCCAATTTGCTGTGTTTTGAGCCATGTGAAGTCACAGCTTTCACATTTAGCAGGTCCACACGATTTCACTCATTTTGCCTCCAATTCACACGCTTGAACCTTGCATCATAATCAGCTATAAATAAGGATCATCCCACACTCTTTTCTTCAAGCTTTTGATAGCCAATTGACTCCTATTCAGATCCCACACGAACTCTGAATTTGAAATTCTGATTTCTTACATTCTCACCTTAAAACACCAAAAGCTCCATTCAGTTAGCTTCATTGAACTTTTCTGAAGCTAACCATACGGTTACTTTCAAGAATCGTGACCAATATTGATCTGTGGAAGTTCAGTTTCAGAGAAATTCCTCACTACTTTGTTCAGGTAGATTTCTTGTCCAAATTGATTCAAATAAAAGACTAACCCACTCCTTGTGTTCTTCTGATCCTCGTGCTCTTTATAGTTTGCAATTTCATTGAGAATTGAGCAAGATATCCCAAATTTTCGTGCTCGTTATTTTTTCTGGTTTTTTTCAAACACAACCTTGCATAACTTATATAAATTCGGCACGATGATACCATTAGAATCGTCTTGAAGAGACGAATCTAATGGTACCGGCCTGATTTGCTAATTTTACAATTTGGAAGATTCAATTTGGGGATGGATGGAAGTTGAAGACGATGACATGTCCGTCTTCAACCAATGATATGAAGCCACGCTATTTTTTTGAAATGGATACAATGTCCTTGCCTTACAATGCGCGTGGCTTAGGAACCCTTAGATCTGATTACTTTTGTGAGTCAGACTCCATCCAACACGCCATATTTTAAGTTGTTTTATTTTTAAAATGTTGGATCCGGTGTAATATTTAGTAATGACCATGATATGCACAGCACGTCAGATTCCCTGGATCTGATTACTAACGCGTTTTGACTCTCATCCATTGGTCCAAATCTTTTTGGTTTTTATTTTCTTTTCTAATTTTTATATTTAATCATTTTAAATTTCAAAAAATCATAGGAAATTCATTTTTAGTCCAAAAAATATGAAAAAATCATGAAAAATATTTTTGATTATTCTCTTTCTGATTTTTATTTTTTCACAATTTAATTTTTTGTTTTGGTATTTTTTAGATATTTTCACTTTATTTGAATTATTTTAAATGTTTGAAAATATTTTTATACATTTTTAAATTCTGAAAAAATTATGGAATGATCCAATGACATTGTGACAAATATTGGTGACCTCATTTTATTTTTGTTTTTGAATTTGTTATTTTTTATCATTTTTGGTTTATTTTACTCATTTCTTTTAATTTTAAAAATAGTTCCTGACTTTAAAAAATTACCAAAGTTTTCATAAAAATATTTGAGTTCTTTTCTGATTTTTCTATGGTCTTACTTTTTATTTCTTGATTAATTTGAATATAGTTAATATTTATATCCCTTATTTCTATTTTAAAACATTTTAAAACCCTTTATATATATATATATATATATATATATATATATATATATATATATATATATATATATATATATATATATATATATATATATATATATATATATATATATATATATATATATATATATATATATATATATTAAATACAATATTATTTTGTGATTATTTCTGGTTGATCTTGGATTAAATTTTTTATCATGGACTTTATTAACATCAATTGATCCATGGTGTTGAGTCTAACACCACAAAAATGGATGAATGATTTTAATAATAATTTGATTAAAATTTAATTCAAATGTGGTTTGTATATTCTTCCCCACCCCTCTCCATCTCATGCCTTTCTTATTGCATTAAGTGTTATTGGAGCATGATCTCTATATCATGTATCAAAACAAATGGTGCATAGATTGCTATTGACCAGCCTCAAAATAGGTGCGACTTTTATATAAGTCCACTTACGATTGCTTAACATAGCGCTAAATTTTGTCTCGATTCGAATAAATGATCATTCGTGGCCTAAACCTATATTTCCAAGACCAAGTATGTTAATTTGATCTCTTTGATCCAATAACCTTGATATTCATTGTGTGGAGGCTTTGGTTCTACCAACCCTCTAATGGATATACAAAACTTTTGGTCAACGCGGATCACTTAAACATCGTTGATCATTAAATGTCACTTGTGAGGATTTCAAATGGGTGATATACTTGACAAAAATAAAATGCAACTTGTTGCGTGAAGGATTTGGTTCTACCAATCCTCTAATGAGTTCCAAATGCAACTTTCAAGATGATCATCCAACTAACCACTAATCACTAATAATTTACTTTATCTTTTGTTGTTACTTTATGCCCTTTTATTTTGTATGCTTTATGCACCATTTACTTTTAGCATTTACATTTCATGCTATCTTTATCTTTGCTCAATTGAGCCCTTTCCTTTTCTCCTCTAAGACACCTAATAATCAACATAAACTATAAAAAACATTAATGGTACTTGGACTATTTGGTTACTATCCTTGGCATTATGGAGTATTGGATTTCTTGGACTTAGGATTAGAAGCCTTGGCCTATGTTGGAGAACTTGTGACTTTAATTGATATTTTGTCTGGAGTTCTTGAGGTCTACCTAAAGACATTGGGTTGTTTGTTTTTTTTTTGCAGGTTATTGTGATTACATTCTTTGTTTGTAATCTGGAATTCACCCGTATGCAGACGTTACTCTGCCCAAATATTTTATGAAGACTTAATACACTTGAAGTTTGGTTCTCACAAGAGGTCTAGTATCTTTGCTTGCTTGGTTTCAATCCAAAGAATGAGAATTCTATCTTGGCTCATAATGTCAAGTATTGGCTTTTTTGTCGGTTAGGTGGTTCTTATCCCTAGCTTTTATCTTATACCTTTAGGATAATCTCTTCTTTTTCTCCCATCTTCTTTAATTTCAAAAATCTCCTTCCTCCTTTTGAAAACTCTTCTTGTTTTTAACTTGAACCACTTTCATAATAAACTTGGAGTTATGTCCATGCATTTTCAAAACGTTTTCATAAACAAACTTCAATCAACTTAATAATACCTTGGCATTTTTTGTGAGAAGAGTAAAAGTCAATCAATCTCATTTTAAACCATTTTGCCACTTTGGCTCTTTTATTTCAAAACTTTTTTTCTTTCAAAAAAAGATTAGACTCTTGTTAATCCTTGTAGTGATGCAAACAACTATACTTCTATAATATGTAGTAAAGAGGGATATTTTCCACTTGGGTTTTGAGTGAGGCATTGTTGATTTTAAAATCCAAGCCATATCCTCAACTTTGAGATGATGCAAATTCTCCTTTCTCCTGATTATGGTTAGTAAGTATGTCTTCCACACGGACAATGACAATGATATCTTATCTCATAAAATTAACCAACATACTTTTATTTTAAAAAATTTAAAGAGGAACTGCGTGTACCCTGATCCCCTATTGCACGGAAGGTGGTACGTATGTACTAAAGGTTCGCAACCGCGGAGGGTGAAAATCATAAAAAATATATATTTCTTTTCTCACCTCCACCGTCTATTTTTATACAACACTTTTATAGCCAAAATATACAGATTTTACAAAGAGGTTCCTGCGGAGTACCGTAGATGTTTAGGGTGCTAATACCTTCCCTTTGCATAACCAACCCCCTTACCTTGAATCTTTCCCCCTCTTTTTTGGGTTATTCGCTCTTTTCTCATTCCTTTGAAAATAATAAAGCGTGGTGGCGATTTTTATTTTGATCTGTATAAGTCTAGTCAATCCAATGACTTAGTCTTAAACATTACTACTGCTACAGAAAAATGGCGACTTCACTGGGGAAAGATTGACCTCTTGTTGGTTCATCCCTAAGTGGGTTGAGCCTATCTTTGTTTATATCTGTGTATATTCTATTGTTGTTTATGTGTTATATGTTGTATATATGTTTTCCTGGATTTTCCTGGTTTTCAGGGTGCTTGGTGATTACTCATAAGTCCTACACCCGGACTTGGGAAAACTTTAAGATAGGACGGACGGTATAGTCATGTTAACTTTGAGGGAGTAATCCCAAAAAAGGAGTCATGAGATCCCCCATTCAATGGAGGCCCCTTTGACTGTAGTGTCGTTTACCGAGTAATTGGTAAGACGTACTGCTTTGGACCTATGAGCCTGCTGAAGCTGAGGACCGTAGAATACCTAACCCATCTTGGCCTTTTAGGTGTAGTGAGGAAGCTATGACGGAGTAATCCAAAAATAGTTGTCATGGGATACTACGCTCGGACGAGTTTTTCTTGAGAATATTACTAATTACCGAGTTAATCGGGAAGTTGGTAATATCCGGTGGAAGAATGTAGACTTTGGGTACCTCTAGAACCTTGTTCGGCAGGTGATAACTTTTAGACCAATTCCTTATGGGTAGTACCTTCGACCTCATGCTCGTGACGTTGAACATATGAACCCTATATGTTTATGATCTTCTGTGTGATTGTTGCATCATGCATCCATGCACTCATAAGCATCTTTTGAAGAAATCTTATTTCAAGGGATTTAAAAGTTGACCATTTGTGAATGTCTCAAGTAACCATGGATTCTGGGAAAAGAAAGACCGGGAAATACAATTTCAAGGATCCCAAGGTAGATGAGTTAATCAGTCTAGTTCCCGAGATCGAGTGTTCTGCAGATTTTCGGAAGAAGTATGGATCCATCATTCCTCTCATGAATTTTAGGATGAAGAGGGTTTCCTCACGACCTTGGTCCAGTTCTATGATCCAATGTATCATTGCTTTACTTTTCCCGACTATCAGTTGATGCCTACACTGGAGGAGTATTATTATCTATTGGATTTACCTGTTACCGATCGTGTTCCTTTTACTGGCTTGGAGGATGAGCCAAAATCACATGAGATTGCTGCTTTGATCCATTTGGGGAAGTCTGAGGTTGAAGCCCATATGACTATTTAAGGAGGGATTAGAATATTACCAGCTCAGTTCTTATTAGAGAAAGCTCGTTACTTTGCCAGGATGAAGAGTACAATTGCTTTTGAGGCCATCTTTTCTCTACTTGCTTACGGGTTCTTCTTATTTCCTAATGTGGACAGGTTTATTGACATTAATGCTATCAGGATCTTCATGATTGGAAACCCAGTTCCTACATTGTTGGGAGATACCTATTACTATATTCATCTTCTGAGTTCTTACCATGGGGGGATGATTATCTGTTGCACACCTCTGTTGTACCGGTGGTTTATCTCTCATATGCCTCAGTCTGATGCTTTTTGGGATGTCAAGAAGGAACCCCGTTGATCTCCTAAGATCATAGCACTTACTCGGATATTAATTGGTATCATCGAGCTTACCAGGATATAGAGATTGTTGACAGTTGTGGTAGTTTCCCCAATATACCTCTTCTTGGTATAAAGGGAGGAATTAACTATAACCCTATTCTTGCACGATGACAACTTGGTTATCCGATGAGGGATAAACCAAATAATATTCATTTGAGTAGTTTCTTTCTGAAGGAGGGAGAAGACCATAGGGAAGCTAGGGAGCAGATTGCGAAGGCCTGACGTCACATTCATAATAAGAGTGGGAAAGACTTGGGACCTGGGGGTGCTGTTTCGTTGGAGCCATATCTTCAGTGGGTCCAAACGAGAGCTATTCAGTTGAAGATGTTGTATTCTCTGGAAACACCTACGCCTGATTTATTTGTGAAGACCACTCCTCCCGTATTAGATGATCTAGAAGAGCTGCAACTTGCTTTGGTCAGGATGCAACGGGAAACAGACGCTTGGAAGAATAAGTGTCAAACTCTAGAGATTTCCTATAGAGAAGATTTGAAGGAGAAAGACGACTTGATTGAGATCCTTGAGAGTCGGGCTGTAGAGACCATGGAGAGGCAAGGGGATTTATTTTCTCCTAAGCCTCAGTCAGATGCTATTTTCTCACTCCCTGATTCAGGTGATTAGAAGGAGGTTGCCACCAGATATACGGAGGAAAACCAGAGGTTAAAGGCTCAGGTTGCCAGGCTCACAGGGAAGCGCCATCGTATAGAGTGATATCCATCAGCTTCTCTTTTCAGGGTTTTAGATTTTATTTTCATCTTGTACTTGGGATCATTAAAACTTGTAATCCATTTTGAAGTTGTTATGATAAAATTTTCAGTATTTTTAAATGTGTTATTACTTTGATATTTGCAATATGTCTATAAATTTTAAATCACTTGAAATATTAAATAACAAAATAAAATCATGTGCATTGCACATCATGCATCATATTGCACATATTTATTGCATTTGTTATGCATATCTAGGTGTCTTACCAAGCTTCTTTACTTTGTTCAGCAAGCTGACTCATCACTACAACACTCGGGCTAATCTCAGAAAGAAGATGGATAACTTAGAATAAGAGAATCGCGAGTTGTGCGGGGAGGTTTCTGCTTTGAAGGCCGGCATGGCCAATCTTACTGCTCTGATGGAATCTCTGGTGGCTGCTCAGAATCAGCCACCGAGTGTTCAACCTCAACAAATAAGGGTAACTACTGAAGCTCTAACTATTCCTACGTCTGTTGCTCCACCTGTTATTCAGAATCGTATGCCTCAAGGTTACCCATGGGGAATTCCAAAGAATTTTGTGCTTGAAGGTTTCAACCTTGGTCCTCAAGATACTCTAGTTCTTTAGACTATTGTTACTCCTGCACCTCTTGTGGTGCATGCTGCTCCTGCTCCACCTCCTTCAGTGAATATGGTTCCATTTGTTAATGATGATGTGTGTCGTCCTTTCTCTCCACCAAGTGAAGACTTAGGTCTTTATGACAAAATGGATGATTTCCAAGAGCAGTTTGACAAGATGAAGAGAGAGATGAAGGCCCTCAGGGGAAAAGAGTTATTTGGGAAGAATGTGAATGAATTACGCTTGGTCCCGAATGTTAAGATACCTGCGAAGTTTAAGGTCCTGGAGTTCGAGATATACAAGGGCAACACTTGCCCTTGTAATCATTTGGTGTATGTAAGTAGAATGTCTACCCATACTGATGATCAGCGTCTGCTGATTCACTTTTTTCAAGATAGTTTGACCGGTGTTGCGCTGAAGTGGTATATGAGTTTGGACAACGTGAACATCCATACTTTCAGTGACTTGGGAGAAACGTTTATCAAATAATACAAGTACAACATGGATATGGCGCCTGGCCGTGATCAACTCAGGGCCATGGTTCAGAAAGACAGGGAATCATTCAAAGAATATGCACAGAGATGCCGTGAGGTAGCCGCCCAAGTGATTCCTCCTATGGAAGAGAAGGAGATGACTAAGATTTTCTTGAATACTTTGGGTGCTTTCTACTACGAGAGGATGGTAGGGAATGCGCCAAGTGACTTTACTGAGATGATAGGCATGGGTATCCACTTAGAAGAGGCTGTAAGAGAGGGTCGTTTAACAAAGAGTGGAGGATCTGGAGGTGTGAAGAAGCCATCTTATGGGTTTACCAAGAAGAAGGAAGGGGATGCAAATGTTTTCATGCAAGAGAGGAGGGTTAACACTCTTAGAAGGAATTCTCAGCGTCATCAGCAAGTCGCCTCAGTTACTCAAGTTGTGGGTGTAGCTCCAACCACTGTTGCTTATCAGAGACCATCCCAGCAGGGGAATCAAGGGTATAATCAGAGAAGGGAGAGTTGTGACCTTATTCCTATGAGCTATACGAAATTACTATCGGAATTGATTCAGAAGAAGTTGGTTCAGACCCAACCACCTCCCGCTGTACCATCACCGTTATCGTGGTATTTACAAAGCAGACCAAACATGTGCTTTTCATCAGGGAGAACCAGTGCATAATGTTGAGAATTGTTATCCTTTAAAGACTGGGGTGAAGAAATTGGTGAAGTATGGTATTCTATCTTTCAAGGATGTGGGCCCTAATGTGAAAGAAAATCCTCTACCCAAGCATGGATGAGTAAATGTTGTGAATATGGTGGCCGGTTGTCCAGGCGACTTCCAGATTTTTTACATTCATCTAGTTAGAGGAGATTTTGTGAAAATTCATGCAGACCTCTGTGAATTTAGCTACTATACGCATGACCATTCTGGTCGTGCTATTTGTAGTACGGATATACAAGGTTGCGATGAGATAAAGGCTAATTTGCAGGAGATGATGGATGAGGGCCTCATCCATATAATCAGGCCTAGGGAAGAGTATGAAGAAGAAGTAAACATGGTTTCTTGATGTCCTGGAGAGTTTATAATCTTTGATGTGGAACATATGAATGAGGATCTTGTACAATTGCATGCTACTTTCTGCCACTTGGCTGGTCAGGTGGAACATCAGTATGGATCTTGTCAAATTTGCTGTCGAGACTCCCGAGGGTGTTCAATTATGAGGAAAGGTCTTCAGTTGTTGTTGGAAAATGGAACCATCAAGGTTACAAGTCAAAGGGATGATTACCATGAAGTTGATATGGTTGAGGTTTGTTTGGCTGAAGAAGAGTCGGATGAAGAGTATGCCTCTACAGATGAGTATTTCTCCTCATATGAGGATTTGTTTTCCAGATATGACTCAATAATAACTGGTTATGTTGAAGAGGGAGTAAACAGTATTGTGCCTTATTTTGGTGCACCTGCCCATTTTGAGGTTGAATATTATAGCAAGCCAACTGTTACCCCATTGGTGATTAGTTTGCCGGGTCTTGTTCCCTATAAGTCAGATAAGGTTGTACCCTACAAATACAATGCTACAATCTTAGAGGATGGAGTGGAAGTTCCCATCCAGCCAATGTCTGATGTTAGAAACCTTGGCCTATGTTGGAGACCTTGTGACCTTAATTGATATTTTGTCTGGAGCTCTTGAGGTCTACCTCAAGACATTGGGTTGTTTGTTTGTTTTGTGTGGAGGTTATTGTGATTACATACTTTGTTTGTAATCTGTAATTCACCCGTATGCAGCCGTTACTCTGCCCAAATTTTTATGAAGACTTAATATACTTGAAGTTTGATTCTCACAAGAGGTCTAGTATCTTTGCTTGCTTGGTTTCAATCCAAAGAATAGGAATTCTATTTTGGTTCATAATGTCAAGTATTGACTTTTTTGTCGGTTAGATGGTTCTTATCCCTAGATTTTATCTTATACCTTTAGGATAGTCTCTTCTTTTTCTCCCATCTTATTTAATTTCCAAAATCTCCTTCCTCCTTTTGAAAACTCTTCTATTTTTTAACTTTAACCACTTTCATAATAAACTTGGACTTATGTCCATGCATTTTCAAAACATTTCCATAAACAAACTTCAATCAACTTAATAATACCTTGGCATTTTTTGTGAGAAGACTAAAAGTCAATCAATCTCATTTCAAACCATTTTGCCACTTTGGCTCTTTAATTTTAAAACTTTTTTTTCAAAAAGACTCTTGTCGATTCTTGTAGTGATGCAAACAACTATACTTCTATAATATGTAGTAAAGAGAGATATTTTCCACTTGGATGTTGAGTGAGGCATTGTTGATTTTAAAATCCAAGCCATATCCTCCACTTTGAGATGATGCAAATTCTCCATTCTCATGATTGTGGGTAGTGAGTATGTTTTTCACACGGACAATGACAATAATGTCTTATCTCATAAAATTAATCAACACACTTTTGTTTTAAAATTTTTAAAGAGGAACTACGTGTACCCTGATCTCCTATTGCACGGAAGGTGGTACGTAGGCACTAAAGATTTACAACCGCGGCGGGTGAAAAAATCATTAAAAAAATATATTTCTTTTCTTACCTCCACCATCTATTTTTATACAATATTTTTATAGCCAAAATATACAGACTTTACAAAGAGGTTCCTGCGGAGTACATAGATGTTTAGGGTGTTAATACCTTCCCTTTGCATAACCAACCCCCTTACCTTGAATCTTTCCCCCTCTTTTTTGGGTTATTCGCTCTTTTCCCATTCCTTTGGAAACAATAAAGCGCGATGACGATTTTTATTTTGATCTGTATAAGTCTAGTCAATCCAATGGATTAGTCTTAAACATTTCTACCGCTACAAGCGTCATGAGCTAGAAAGAAACTTTTGATTCTGTCTTTCCAGTAATCGAAGTTTTCACCATTAAAGTTTGGAGGTTTGCCGATGATTCTGTATTTCTCATCATGGTAATCATTGCTGATGTTCTGACTTGATCCCACCATAATTTTTTTCTTGCTTGGATCTTTTTATGACACGGTTAAGTGCTTGTACTCAGACCCAGGCGCTCTGATACCAATTGAAGAATGGAAAAACACAAGAAGGAGGGTTTTAATTGGGGTTTTTTAAAATTAAAGTAAAAACAAGTTGGTTATCCTGGTTCATTTGAACTCAAACTACTCCAGTCTACCCGCCAAGATGATTTCGCCTCTCTCAACGAGGTCTTAATCCACTAACCAAACTTGATTACACAGTTACTATGACAACCGTCAAAGTCTTCTTGAGTTTAAACCACAACCAATTTTTTTCAAGGAATTACATAATACAATATTTGAAAGAGTGTACAAGATGTATTTTCTAACAAAACAGTATCACACAAGTGATGCTTTACACAAATGAAATTCAGTACGTTGAAGGTGATGAAAATATCTCGTTTGTTGTGTCAAAAAATCGTTAATGATTTCTCCTTCAAGCTTTGTTTATATAGGCAACGCATGTGGGAGATTTTGGAATGTTGATAAATAGTAATTAAAGAGCTTTCCAAATATAGAGATTCATGTCCCCTTTCAGCCATTACTTTTGAATAGCTATAAGTGAATTTTAACACTTCAGAGCATGTTGGCTTCAGAAGATGAAAGTTAGCGTTACTTTTTTCCAGAACTGTATGAATCAGAATAATGGAGTTCCTGTGCATAACGTTTAGGCACTCAGAAGTTGCAGCTTTAGAACTTCTTTATAAAAGATGTATTGAATCAGAGTTTGAACAACGATCTAACTCATCTTCTGTTCTTCTTCCATCAGAATTTCTCTGTAAAATAAAATACTTATTTAGGGAGCATAATTGTTCTTTGAGTGTTTGTTATCAGCAAAAATCTTACAAGGGTTGTAGAATCAAACTATGTTCTAACACAATAATCTAGAAAGATTACAACAACCTCTAATAGCTTTGAAAAACACCTTAGCCCTCTCAAGTAATTGTGACTACAACTTAGTCACTTGAGGAAACAAATCTAGAAAGATTTACAATCAAATAGTGTTTACAAAAGTGCTTCTAAAAAGTATATTTAACACTACAATTAAGAATTATTTTTTACTCACAAATTTGAGCAACAACTCTTGTGTATACATCAATGATAAATAACATAATAATGAGCAACAACTCTTGTATTTTAGAGAAAAGAAGTTAACACAATTCTGAGCAGCAACTCTTTGTGTTATTGATTTCTTTTGAATATTTTCTCTCACTATTTTTCTTTTATTCATTTTTATCAAATGAAGTAGTTATCCCTTTATATAGGCTAAGAAAAGAAGATCATTGGAAAACGTCCCTTTCACCAAGCCACCTACTACAACGATAGCGTATGATCGTGGGAGATAAAGAGCACACCAAAACTTCATCCATACATTGCGTTCTCCATAAATAATGAAAATGGTATTTGTACGTTGTATTGTATTCTTCTTGTGTAAGTTTATGATATTTTCTTCTGATGAGATACTTCTGATCTTTGAAGTAGTGAGAAAGCACATAAGAGATCATGTATTTGATCTCAATCTTCTGATGGAATATTTCTGATAATAAATGATAAATATTCCAGAAGACATTTTATTGAAGTGTTCACAAATGTATCAGAGTCTTTCAGAACCAGAACCTTGTCTTCAGGCATGTAGCAACATCTTATCTTACAAACATTTTATTGATATCTAAGTTGTAAGCAAAAAGATTTATTTAAGAAGCATATATCTTGATTTCTGATCTTTGAAGAAAAAACTTGATATCTGATCTTGTCGTATGGAGATTCCTTTTCTGGACTCACTCGTGGCTTTTGAAGCAATAGCTTATCTGGGAATTATGCGTGGATGTCTTTCTGCAAACATTCAGCATTCATTAGAACTACTTATGTTTCTTTAGAAACGCTTGGAATAGTCTTTATGAGACGTGCTTAAGTATAATTCTGATGATTCTTCATACAACAATCCTGAATCAAATAAAATACTTTATCTGCACACTCAAGAAACTATTAGAAAATGAAATTGTTACATATAAAATATATGCATTGTTATCATCAAAACTCATAGATTATCTGTTGAACCAAATTTTGTTCTAACAATATTCATTTTTATCGCATTTCTAGTTGCTTAATGCTCTGATTTTGTAACATCGGAAATTGTGCGTTTTTATTTATTTTTGAGTTGATTGTTGAAGTCTAATAATATACTTGTTAAGGTTTTGAAGTTGTTGAGATTTGAACTATACAACTACATTTTAATTATGTTATGAAAGTTAAATCTTTATGAGACTAAATTTTTGGAGTTACTATATTGTTAATACTTGATTTAATAATCGCTTCGCCACAATGATCCTAAGATATGGCGAGCGTGTGATGACAAATATTGTATGTTGCTGATAGCTTCACTGCATGTTGCTATATGTTTTATTATTGTTGAAGGATTATCATTGTGACACTTTAAATTGTCGAGTTATTCTTTAAATATAAATTTCAGAGTTTAGCGTATTACAATTATCACTATCACGTCTGCAAAAGTAAAGGGGACCAAACAAATCCCATCTAAATAATTTATATATAGTTTCCCATTTTTTCACAAATACAAGTTATATTTAAGCATGACAACAAAATTTAAACTCAGTTGAATCTGCATTAATTTAACGAGAAATAATATATTTAAAAATGGAGGTACTATATAGAGAAAACACATATTTTAAACAATATAGATTACATCAAATGTTTTCACTTAAATTTAAAATTATACTAATAGTGTACTATAATATTCTAATTAAAAGAAACAAGTTTTTTAATCATGCAACAAAAACAAAACCTTTTTACTAATCATTTATCAGCTAAACACATGGAGAATTAAATCAAAACAAACTAACAAACTAAACCCACACACCAAACTTGAAATGAAAACAAAGTCCTCATTATCAAATCTGGTAGTATGAAGAGAACCATTCTGTTCTATTATACTATTATTGCTTTTTTTGGTTATCCAATGTGTTCTCTGTTATCTAGAAGTCAATTTCTTTGGAATGTCATCTTGATGAATGTGTGTAACATCTTTGTTTGTTTTTTTCCTTAAAAAATAGTTAAAGAGGGAGATTTTTATTACAGTTAATTGTCTAATTTTTGTAGGCAACTTGTTGAGAAAAATGTCTTGACTTAATGTAAGGCATCTTGTCTCTATTTGACAATGTCATGTGTTTCTATATTTATTTAAATATCGCTTCGACATTTATTTCCACATTTTTCCCTTTTAGTTCAATCAAATGTTTTATTAAAAGTGTGTTTTTAAGAAAATGTTTTTAATTAGAATCAGTTTGGTAAAGATTTTGTTAAATCATAAATCTGTTTGAAAAAAATTTATTAAGATTTGATTTAATAAAATATTCAGAGACTCGTATTTGGTTTCAATGAAGATATTAATTTTATGGTTTTTGGATTCAGTTGTTTTTTTTTTAAATCGTATTGGGCTTTTCGGTTGAATCTTGTTTGTTATTTAAGGAGATGATTCTTCTTGTTTGAAGACATGTCTTTTTATGTTTTAAGTGTGTCGTATTGTATTTAATGAGTTTTTGTATTTTATTTATGATACTCTATTCTTGATATGCATTCTTATTTTAGAAGGATAGAGTATTTGATCTATAATATGATTTAAATCACATCACATATAATTTTCTTCTTGAAAACACTTGGAAGAGTGTTTGATGAAAGTGATGGGTCTCAGATTCATGGGTAGCCTAGGTAAAAATTCACGGGTAGTATTTGGAACAGGACAATGAATTATGAGAGTTAATATAAATTTCCTTTTATTGGATTGATGTCTTCTAGACGTAGGTGACATTGCACGAAATCGGGTTAACAATTATTTATGTTATTTATATTGTTTATTTGTTATTCCCTTATTTTAAATTGTATTGTCTCACACATTATCTTAGCATTGTGTTTGACATCTTGTCACTAATTGAACAAAATTTCAATCGTGTAATGATTCTCTTATTTCTTATTGATGAGGTTTGTTTTGTTTTGTTGCAAGACGTGCTTGAATATATTTGCAGAACATGTTATTCATTTTAAGGAGTTTCCATGCTTCAAATACCAATATGACGTTGTTAGGGATGACATATGTGTGTGTGTGCGCGCGCGTGCGCGCGCGTGTGTGTTTGTGTGTGTGTGTGTGTGCGTGTGTGTGCGTGTGCGCGTGCGTGTGTGTGCGCGCGCGCGTGTGCGTGTGTGTGTGCGTGTATGTGTATGTGCGCGCGCGTGTGCGTGTGTGTGTATGCGTGTGTGTGTGTGTGCGTGTGTGTGTGTGAGTGTGCGCGCGTGAGCGTGTGTGTGTGCGCGCGTGTGCGTGTGTGTGTGTGTGCGCGTGTGTGCGTGCGTGTGTGTGTGTGTGTGTGTGTGCGCGCGCGCGTGTGCGTGTGTGTGTGTGTGCGTGTGTGTGTCGGTGGATCGAAGTATTTGTGAAGAAAAAGACACCAATGAATTTTTTAGCTGACTCATAGGAGGGAAGATTAACACTTAGGTCATCAGATGTTCTATTGTATATGTGGATAAGAGAGAAACATACATGTGTGGACTTTATTGAAATTTTTCTATTGGTGGAACTTAGGACTAAAGCTTTTATATGAAAGAGACAACCCTCAAAGTTGTTTCATGTATAATTGTCAAACATGAGAAAATGTGTCCAAAAAATTAAGTGTTTTCATACTATTTGCATTCAACACTTTTTTTTTTAATTTCTAACATTAGAGACGATAGATCTTTTAGAGAGAATTCAAATACTCAGGCATAACAATATCTTGTCTTATATATATATATATATATATATATATATATATATATATATATATATATATATATATATATATATATATATATATATATATATATATATATATATATATATATATATATATATATATATATATATATATATATATATATATATATATATATATATATATATATATATATATATATATATATATATATATATATATATATATATATATATATATATATATATATATATATATTTTTTTTTTTTTTTTTTTAATTTTCTAAATAAAGATTAATATTAAATATAGATATGTCGAAAAGTTAGAATATTTATTTTTTGAAAATAAAAAATTACACATATGTTTTTAATTGAAGAAAAATTGAAAATATTTTTAATAAATAAATTTTTTTTCGACAAAATAAATAAATAAAGAGTAATGCTAAAAGTTAAATGTAAAAAAAAAAATTCTTAAAAATTGTGTAATATTTTAGTTAAAAGTTTATATCAATTTTTTTTTTCAGCATAAGTTTTAAATTTGTAAGGTTTTTAACATGTGTTGTTACCATTATCCATGAATATATTAGAAGTCTTTTTTTCCGTATGGTTGACCGTCCAAGAGTAAGGCATTAATACCGCTCGAGTTTGTAATTCACATTTAATGCATCACACTTCCCTAAAAACTGTTATTAATGAATGAATAGTTATGGATAAATTAAGTGCTGAGATAGCAGCAGGCAAACAGCAGCAGAGGATCCATATCCAATTTATATGGACTATTTTATGAGTTTCTTAATGAGTTATAACATTAAGTTTTCTTTTTTTGACAAAATGTATACCATTAATTTGATTGGTCAAAATTATTTGTAAGTAATTTGATTTTGTAAATTAAATAAAGTAAGTGTTAAAACTTGAAATCATAAAATGGAGAGTTTGAATGTGGAAAATGAGAGAGAAGAATTAGAAAAATGGATAATTAAAAGTGAGAATATATTTTTCATTGATGAGGATGTCTCCAAAATATTATTATAAATAATACAAGTGAATTGGAATATAAGTTATACAATCAACCATGAGTATTACATCGTCACCCTCATCACTGTCCACCTCCTTCAATAGATTCATCAATCATGGGCTTGGCACGCCCACAACGAAGCAGCAATATACTTGGCCTCATTAGACGAGATGCTACTACTGATTCCTTCTTCGAACACCATGAAATTGGTGTTCTACCGAACATAAGATGTATCCAGCTGTAGATTTTCGATCATCTTTACCTTCACGTCAATTGGAATCAGTAAAACCGAGTAAATTGCATTTTATGCCCGTGTCCACGGTGAGAAAGGGAATTCCACAACCAATAGATCCTTTGATGCATCTTAAGATCCTCTTGACTGCCGCCAAGTGAGACACCCTCAGCCTCTCTATGAATCTACTCACAATACTGACACTAAATGCCAAATTTGATCACGTGTAGCACAAGTAACTCAAGGATCCGATCAGTCGCCTATACTGAGTTGGATTCAACTCTTGCTCATCCTCATTCTTAGACAATTTTAACTTTCGTTCAGTTGGAGTACGGGCAACATTAAAATGCTATATTTCAAACTTCTTCAATATCTCAAGAGCATACCTTCTTTGGTGCATGAGCAGTCCATTTTTGGATTTGGAACTCAATACCAAGGAAATATTTCATGAGACCATGGTCGGTCGTCTCAAGTTCTTTCATAAGTTCACTCTTGAACTTAGAAATGCACTTTTGTCATTGCTTGTGATTAATAAATCATCTACGTATAGACAATGGATGGCCCTCCTTTCACTTGCATCTGTCTTCACATACACGCCATGTTCGGATACACACTTCTTGAAGGAAATCTCAATTAAGAAAACATAAATCCTCTTGTTCCAAACTCTTAGAGCTTGTTTCAAACCATATAATGCTTTCGTCAACTTGTAGATCTTTGACTCTTGGTTTTTCATGATAAAACCCGTGGGATGCTCTACATATACCTCTTCTTCAAGCGATTCGTTCAAAGACGCAGATTTCATATCCATTTGATAGACGGACCAATTGTTCTTATTCACAATATCAACAACTAGACTTATAGTTTCAATTCTAGCAATCAGTGTAAATACCTCTTCAAAGTCTATGTCTTCTCTTTGCAAAAATCCCTTTGTAACTAATTGAGTCTTACACTTGATTAGTTCACCCTTGGGATTTACCTTCACCTTATAGACCCATCTTACACCAATCAGCTTCTTTCCTTTTGATAGATCACTTAACTCCCAAGTATTGTTTTTCTCAATCGATTACAGCTCCTCCTTCATAGCACATATCCATTTTGAATCACTTAAGGCCTCTTCTATCTTAACAAGTTTAGATTCGGCCATAAGTGCAAAATAGACAAAATTATCATCATCATTGACTATGTTATCTCAGAACATCTCACAATCTTAGAGTCTTTGAGGCAAACCTCTTTTCCTTGTTGATATTCTTACATTCTCTTCAATTTGGGCTTTGATTGGGGGCATTTCTGCATTTCAAATTCTACAAAAATAGAATTTTCAATGTTGTAACTGGTTACAACTTTTATGTATATGGTTACAGGCTGCTGTTGCTCCTTGATTTTGTCAATAATGATGTTTTTGGATGATCACAATCCACCTGTTTGATGCATCATACAACTTGTAACCACTGGTAGAGTGATACCCAACAAGTATCGTTGATTCTCCCTTATCATCCAACTTCTTTCTAAGTTGTCCTAAAACATGTTGATACGCTATGAAACCGAAAACTATCAAGTGGTTAAGATTCGGTTTGAATCCAGACCATGCCTCTTTCGGTGTTATCTTCTCAAGCTTCTTTATTGGACACCTATTCAAAAATAGGAATTTATGGATATCGTTTCTCCCCATAACTCTTTCAGCAAGTTCTTCCCTTTTAACATGCTTCTCACCATGTTCATCATTGATCGATTCTTCCTTTCGGCAACATCATTTTACAATGGTGTAAAGGGTGGTACTATCTCATGTATTATTCCCTTTTAATCATAAAACCTCCCAAAGTCATTGAGACGTAATCGCCTCCACCGTCTATTTTGAGAACTTTGAGCTTGTGATCGCTTTGCCGCTCAACCATGGACTTGAACTTCTTTAACACTTCGAATATCTCATCTTTCCTCTTAATTAGGTATGTCTGTAGCTTTCTACTTTAATCTTCGATTAATGTGACAAATATATATTTCCACCAATCGAGCCAACTTACATCGGCCCATACACATCGAAATACACTACCTCAAGGCGATATTTGGCTCTACAACCTACATCCTTGCTGAATTTACCCTTGTGTTGCTTCACTTGTACACACTCTTCACAAATTTTAGCCAGTATGTTGATGAATGAAAACCTCGTTACCATTCGGTTCTTTTCCAATGCATTGAGATCTCTAAAACTGAGATGCCCAAAACGATAGTGTCATATCCACTATTCTCTAATAGATTTTGTAGTAAGACACCTTTTCTCTATAACCTTCAACTCAACCTTAAAAGTTCTATTGACAGCCATACAAATCTTGTATTCCTTCTCAAGAAATTGGTCAATACTTAGAAGGTTACACTTGATTCCTTGAATATACAATACATCTTTGATCAAAGAATGTCCATCATCCTTTCTCGTGATCAAAATAACATTGATCCCCTCGGTCACTAGAGTGGTGTCTCCGTAAACTTCACTTTGTTTTTTATGGCTTAATTGATTTTGACAAACCAATCTTTCATCCTCGTCATATGCATAGAATAACCAGAATCCAAATACCATTTCTTGCTGGACTGGACTCCTTCTCTCACAATCACCATAAAGTTTTCTTCTACAAGTAACCGGTTGCAGCTTTCACGTAACTAGTTACAACATGCTTTTGCAACATTCTGGAAACTACCGCTATTGCTGTCCTACAACCTACTTCTACTGCATTCTCTTCCATGATCATGAAAAAGAGTTTGTTATCATCATCAAACTCTTGTATTGCAATCTTGGATCATCCGCTTGAGGTTCCTTCTTGTTCTCATTGCACTCTTTTGCATAATGACCTAAATTTTGACAATTAAAGCAGTGCACCTTGCTCTTGTCAAACTTTCCCCTTTCACCTCTAAATTTTCCTTCACTAACATATTTTTTGAAGCTACTCTCACCCTTTTGACAAGTCGAATTCTTCAAATGTTGAGACTCTCTTCCACCAAAATTATGAAAATTTCCTTTACTCTTCATGGCCATTTTTCTTTAGACTTCTTGTTCTTCTAATTGAACCGAGCTTCCAAAGCGATCTCCGCTTATGCCTTGTTATTATTTCTCTCCTTCATCCTTTGCTCATGAGCCTCAAGAGATCTTTGAATCTCCTCTTTGCTCATTGATTAGCACGCCAAATTTGGAATTATTTCTTCTCGATTTTCAATCAATACAATCCTCATTGATTGCTTTCCAAAAATACACGAGAAAAATGTCAGAAGACACACTATTTCTTGAATCTCAAAATTCAGATCTTCTAGTATCTTTCTTATATGAGTTGTAACGCCTGTTAATTTAATTAATTATTTAATTAAGTTATTTTTTGATTATTTGTTGAAGTTGTGATATGTTGAGAATTGTTGGTATAAGTTATTAGATTATTATTAATCAATTAATCAGTTGATTAATAATAATAATAATGTTGAAATTAATGGAATAATATAAGATTAAGTTGTTGGGCCTATTTTATATGGTGGTATGTAGGACTAAGGGGTGTGAGAATTAAGCCCAATAGAAATAATTCTATTATTATTGAGTTTGGTTATAATAATAGAAATTAGAAGTGACAGTAAGAAAAAATAGGTTTTGTCAAGAAGAAGAAGAATAAGGGTTGGAAGAAAGAAAGAAAATGTAGAAGTTACCGAACAAAAGAAGAAAAGAGGCAAAGCGGGATTCGATCAGAAAATTGTAGAGAAACCTTCAATACAAGGTAAGGGTGGGGTTCTGACTCTATAATTGGGTATATGATGCATGTCACGTGGGAATTGGGTTGTGTGAAATTATTATTGTATGTGATAGTTGTATGAATAAATTGTTGTTTGACATTTGTGATAATTTTTCTAATGCTGTAGTAGTTCAATCGATGAATTGAGTGTTGGAAATTACCATATATTGGTGTGGGTATAATTGTCGTGTTGGCCTGAGATTTGGGCAGAGAAGGAATTACTTATCGCATGAAAATTGGACGAAGTTGCAGAACTGTAACTGGGATTATGGACTTGTTCTGAGCGGCACAAGTATGGTGGTAATGTGGTGCCGACTGGCACCATGTTCTGTGCCGAGGGGCATGATTGCACATGCCGAGGGGCATGACCCTTAACCATTAATTCTTTAATTGTTTTCTGTGCCTTTAGTTTGTGTCTGTCCCTTTAATATTTTGTTATAGAATTGGATGTAGCATAGTTGGAAAAGGGTGAATAATAGAAGAGGCTATTTATTAGTAATAAAAAGTGAAGAAGTTACTGAACTTATTTATTTAGCATAATAGCAGAATATTCTTATATCAGTAAATTAGTTAACAGAGTAGTAAATTTAGTAGAGTTGTTTTAGTAGCAGTAAATAATAGAGTATTAATACATAGCAGAATTGGTTTATAATAGAGATGGTTAGTATGAGAATCGTAGAGTTGATATTTAACAGAGCTAATTAGTTTGAGACTTTAGTCGCAGTAACAGAGAATTAATTATAGCAGAGTTAATTTAATAGAGTTGGTATATGTATATAGTAGAATTAAATAGCAGTGTAGTATTAAGTTGTCAGAAAACTAATAAGGAATATTAGTATAAAGTGGAAATAATAGAAGTTTTAGCCGATGTGTAATTAGCAGGATTTAGTCGATTTGTTCGAATAACAATATGGAACAATTGTTGTATATTTTAATCAATACGGTTGTTGAATACTTTGCTAAAAAATATGAATTGCGGGTGGTATTGAATTGTTAGGCCTATGGCTAATGTTGTTTTCCTATTGATGTTGTTGCTGGATTACTATTGTTTATATGTTATTGTTGTTGTGATGTACCAAGTTGTAGGCCTATGGCCAGGGTTGAATTATTATTAAGTTGTAGGCTTATGTTAACATTGTTATGTTGTTGTTGTTACTACAATCATGTTGTGTCGCATACATCGCATATCAAGTTGGAGTTGATGCTCGTTAAGTTGGCCTAGATTGGTAAAATATTAAGTTGAAGGCTTATGCCTTGTTGATGCCTCTATTTATTGGCAGATTTCTAAGTTGGGAGTTCTTCTCCGTTTCTAAGTTGGGAGTTCTGCTCCGTTTTTAAGTTGGGAGTTCTGCTCCGCTGGTACCACATGCATGTGTATAGTAACAAGTTGCATTTTATGTTGCATATTGAGAATTTTTTTTATTAATAACCAAGTATTAAAAAAATATTTTGCAAATAACCGGGTTTCGGAAAAAATTACGCAAATAACCATGTTTGAGATGGCTCCACAAAGGAGGAGCCAAGTCATTTGGCGCATGCACCTAGGGTTTTGCCCTAGGCGCCATCTCACTTGGCGCCTCCATTGGCTTTTAGCCAAGTGAGATGGCGCATGCTCCTTAAAAAGGAGAGGAGGCGCCATCTCACTTGGCGCCTAGGGCAAAACTAGGGTTTTTTGCCGTTTTATAAATAATTCGTCCGTTTCTTTGAAATTTCTCACACTTTCTCGCACTGTATTTTTATTTCGTACTCCCTTATTTACGTAATGACGTCGCCTATGATTTTTAGCAGAGATGGTTACGTTATATTCTCCGCCACGAAACCCGCGATGAAAATGAAATTCTGGCACATTCACTCCATGGAGCGTCTGAAGCGGGAGTTGATGCGGTGGCTAGATGGAGACATCACCGAGGGGGAAAAAATTCGAAGGATCCAGCGAAAACGAACAACAACCTCGCATGCGACAGGAAGACCTAATGTGTGGTTGGAGGAAGTCAAAACAGACAGTGATGTAATGCTGATGATGCATGGGTCAGATGAAATTGTGTTAACAGTTGTAATTTCCTAGATTGATTATCGTTAATCATTGTTGTACGCGAAAACCCTAATTTAATTTCCTAGATTGATTATCGTTAATCATTGTTGTACGCGAAAACCCTAATTTAATTTCCTATATTGAATTTCTTAAATTGTGTGAACAGTTTTATTAACGGAAAACCCATAAAGTTTACAACACAAATATTGAAAAGATTTATTGTATTACAAAATTTATGTGGTCGAGCCAGACGCCCGATTCGGACAGTTTTTGCGATTGTGTTCGACCTGACGGCATAAACCACACTTTCTTTCCAACCTGTCAAGATCGTCCATTTCTGTTGTTATGCGCCTGCTTTTGGGACGACCCTTCTTGTTCCTTCGCATTTGGTCATTGTGCCAAACTATATCACCGTTGTATTCAGGCCAATAGTCCGGTTTTGCCACCAAAGGAAAGTTGTTGTTGTAAACAGTTAGCAACGTTTCAGATTTATAAACGTTTGATAGCAGTTGAAGCGCGTCTTGATGGGTATGCGCACAAGCGGCAATGACATGAGAGCAAGGCATACGAAAAGCTTGAAACCTGCCACAATCGCACCATTGAGAAGGTAAAATGACCCTGTATTCCTGTCTTGCCAGGCCTTCATTGTGGTCAATTGTCTCTTTCACAATGAAGTTGTGGCTATGGCGGTCAAACCGTGTAACCATGTGAGTGTTGGCTTTTGCACTTTCAGCCTTAATGTATTTCATACAGCTTTCACTCCACAGTTGTCCTGATTGCAAGACCGAATACCACATTTCACCTCTTTTGGCAAATAACGCAGCCATCCTAAAATACGTGGATTTCACCAAGGCAGTGATGGGGAGGTTTCGTATGCCCTTGAATACCCCATTCATTGATTCAATAAGATTTGTTGTCATATGCCCCCATCTTTGGCCATTGTCGTATGACCTAGTCCACTTTTCGACCGGTATGTTGTCGATCCACGTACCGGCTTCTGGGTTAGACAAACGGATCTCGTTGCGGTAATATTTGAATGTGGGCTGTGTCAGTGCGTATCCCGCATTCATCACCGCTTTCCGCAATGTTTTGTCCTTGACCTCCCTCGAGAAATTCTGGACGATATGCCTGATGCAATAGACATGCGTAGAAGGAGGGTCATGCCAACCATTTGCCGGATTATTATAGGCACTTTCAATAGAGGCATGTCTGTCCGAGATCAAACATAGATCCGGTTGAGGAGCCACGTGTGTACGAAGATTTTTCAGGAAAAAGCTCCAAGCACCACCAGTCTCCCCCTCGACAAGGGCAAACGCAACGGGGAAAATGTTATTGTTGCCATCTTGTGCAACTGCCATCAAAAGAGTGCCTTTGTACTTGCCATACAACCAAGTCCCGTCTATTTGTAGAATTGGTTTACATGATGCAAACCCTGCGATGCATGGTTGAAATGCCCAAAAGACGCGACTGAATATTCCGTTGCCATGTAGAACACTACCATCTTGGGCGTAAGCGGGCAATGTTTCCAGAACATAAACACTACCTGGAGAATATGTCTTTAGTGCATTGAGGTAGCGGGGAAGTTCTCGGTATGACTCCTCCCAGTTTCCATACACCCTTTCAATCGCCTTAGTCTTTGCTAACCACGCCTTACGGTAAGACGGAGTGTAGTTAAAAACTGTGGTGATGTGGGAGATGATTGTTTTCACCTTCAAAGAAGGGTCGTTGCTCACCAGGGGTAGGATTTCTTGACAGATTAGATCATGGTTGAGTTTTCGGTGGTCTTGTGATTGAGTGGAACTTACACAAGTATGGGTTGTCATGGAACCTATGACCCAGCAGTCACCCCTTAGTCTGTATGAAGCGGTCAGCTTGAACATGCAGTCAGGGTGGACACACTTGATCTTGTACCTTTCCGGGTTTACACGATCCACCTTATAATCAACCGAGTTGAGCATGTGAAATTTTTTGATGGCCCTTATGCATTCCTCTCTATTACGAAACTTGTCCTTCTCTTTTAAATTTTCATCTGATTGCATATACGGTTGGAAAAACAAGTCCGTAGAAGGTTCATCTCCGCCCATGTTGAAGTTTGTCATGTGCGTAGGTGGTGTGTAGATTTTGTCGGTAGGAATACTTGGGATGCCATCATCGTCAGAATCGTCGTTCACCATTTCATCGAACTCTAACTCGTTATCTTCTTCTTCATCATCAACTGCATCCACCTCGGCTTGCTCATTCTCCAAAGGATCAACCTCCTGTAACACCGGAGGCTCTACCTCCTGTGTCACCGGAGGCTCTTGAAACAGAACGTACAACTCAATAGAGTCGTTTCCAGAATAGACATGGCTGGAAATCATGTTCTGGAAATCCTCGTCATCTTGAATTGCAACCTTATAAAATATGACTTGGTTGTTTCCAAAAAAGACTGGACTCTGATAAAATATTTGGGATATAGGGCCTCGTTCAAGTTTGGCCTCCAATCTTTTCTTAAAGTAGGAGAAATTTGCTTTCCCGTTTAAGAGAAATCGGACATTGTCGGTGTTTCTAAACAAAAACCCAACTGTGGGACACATGTATGTCTCACCGTTGAAATGTGCTTTGACAACAAATTGTGGTGAAGAGGCCATTGTGTAGAATTGTTTTAGGTATGAAGGTGGGAATGTTTTGGGTTTATTGATTATATGAAGGTATGAATGCTGGAATGTTTGAAGGTTAGATGACTGATTCGAAGGTTGGAAAATTTTACAGTTTATGTTATGTTCAACCTAAGGCAAAATATTTCAATTAAGTAAGTGATGCAACCCCCCAAGGCTGCCAATCGTATTACATGCATGGGCTTATGCTGCCACCTAGCCTGGCCCTATTCTTCACACATAAAAGTTTTGTCTAAGCCTGCCACCCGTCTACTCCAATAGCCTTGCATGCAACAGACAAAGGAATCCCAAAGGCTGTCACGTAGCCTGAGACAATGCTGTAAAACGTGACACCTCTTATTCGCCAAATGGGGTGGCGACAACATTCATTTTTGTACTATTTCGCCAAGTGAGATGGCGCCTCCCTTACTGTCCAATAATATTACATGCATGGGCTTATGCTGCCACCTAGCCTGGCCCTATTCTTCACACATAAAAGTTTTGTCTATGCCTGCCACCCGTCTACTCCAATAGCCTTGCATGCAACAGAGAAAGGAATCCCAAAGGATGTCACGTAGCCTGAGACAATGCTGTAAAACGTGACACCTCTTATTCGCCAAATGGGGTGGCGACAACATTCATTTTTGTACTATTTCGCCAAGTGAGATGGCGCCTCCCTTACTGTCCAATAATATTACATGCATGGGCTTATGCTGCCACCTAGCCTGGCCCTATTCTTCACACATAAAAGTTTTGTCTATGCCTGCCACCCGTCTACTCCAATAGCCTTGCATGCAACAGAGAAAGGAATCCCAAAGGCTGTCACGTAGCCTGAGACAATGCTGTAAAACGTGACACCTCTTATTCGCCAAATGGGGTGGCGACAACATTCATTTTTGTACTATTTCGCCAAGTGAGATGGCGCCTCCCTTACTGTCCAATAATATTACATGCATGGGCTTATGCTGCCACCTAGCCCGGCCCTATAATACACACATTAATGTTTTGTCTAAGCCTGCCACCCGTCAGCTCCAATGGCCTTGCATGCAACAGAGAAAGGCATCCCAAAGGCTGTCACGTAGCCTGAGACAATGCTGTAAAACGTGACACCTCTTATTCGCCAAATGGGGTGGCGACAACATTCATTTTTGTACTATTTCTCCAAGTGAGATGGCGCCTCCCTTACTGTCCAATCGTATTACATGCATGGGCTTATGCTGCCACCTAGCCTGGCCCTATAATACACACATTAATGTTTTGTCTAAGCCTGCCACCCGTCAGCTCCAATGGCCTTGCATGCAACAGAGAAAGGCATCCCAAAGGCTGCCACCTAGCCTGCAAGAGTGACACCTTACATTATTTGTAAATGCATGCATGCATATGTGTAACTCCCTAAGCATGCAAATGTGACACCTCGCATGCATGCAACCACTACATCAGAATTAGTTGCCTATAAATACATACCTTATGAAACATATCTCACACCCACACAACTCTCACTCTCTCACTCTCTGCTACGAAATATTTCTTAAGTCTATCATACTCCTTATTTCTTCCTAAGTCTTTCATTCACTCAAGCGTTCTGAAGAATGGCCCTTCTAACAATGGGAGATACTCACAGAGGCACAAGGGAAAACATTGCTGCATTTGTAAGTCTCTTCTTTGGTTATACATTTTTCATACTTTAAAAAACGTGTTGTTCATCTTAATTAATCTTACTCTTGTTTAACTATGATCTCAGGATACACAAAGATTCAGAATCCGTTCGCACAAATACCTGGCCCCCGACCCTTTTATCGTCCCTTATCTGGAATATGCAGGTTTTGGACACGTGATAAAGATCTCCAACTGCACCATTGACTCCAAATTCATCCTTGCAATGTTGGAGAGGTGGAGACCGGAGACCCATACATTTCACCTACCAATAGGTGAATGTACCATCACTCTCGAAGATGTCTACATGCTACTGGGCCTCCCTATTGACGGTAAAGCGGTGAACGGGTCGGTTCAACAACCCAACTCACAGTGTGAAGAACTGTTGGGTAGGGACATGGTAGAAGGTGGTGGAGCAAGAGGGCAGGGAATACTACTCACTGACCTGAAACGGCATTATGCAAGTATGGAATTAAATGAAAATTCCTCAGAAAATGACCGAGTAGTAAAAGCCCGAACGTATATTATGATACTTTTTGGTACTTTTTTATTTCTCGAAAGTACGGGAAATAGTGTAAATTTCATGTACTTACATTTACTAACCAATTTTGATAAAACTAGAAAATTTAGTTGGGGTTCTGCAGTATTAGCCCACCTGTACAGTTCCTTGTGCAAAAACGCAGTCAAGGAAAAATGTACATTTTATGGGTGCGCATTTTTACTACAAGCCTGGGGTTGGTGGAGGATGGAGTCCTTAAACCCCATCAACAACAACACTTTTGGTTTCCCTTACGCAACAAAGTAAGTCATTAAGTTATAGCATTTATAACTATTCTTCTCTTTCCAAAATATATGCTAAAAATAACATGTTTCTCATTTCCTATAGGTACTGCGTGAGGGGTATGGATTACGGCAAGAATCCCAGATTCAATGTCGCACTCTACCGGAATCTGTTGGATCACCTAGGCCCAGATGACGTAAGTCGTAGCTTTTAACTTTTGTTCATTTTATTTATTTATACATTACTTTTGCGCTTACCTGATTTAAATTTCATCGCAGTTCGTCTGGAGACCATATTTGGGTTTGGACCATTCTCCAAATCCAGAGGATGCAGCAACTTGGACTGCAAAGACTGCACTCATTCGGTTCAACATTGTGGAGATGCACCACAGCGACCGCGTGAAGATGCAGTTCGGAATGATCCAAGAGATACCAAGTGACCCAACAGATTTGTCCCCCTGGCATCTAAAAAGGGTCGACGCCCAGTGGAATCTAACCAACTGGAAAGACTTTGCTCCAGAATGGTGTAAAATGTGGCAAAGGCGTCACCGCTACATCTTGCAATCCCCTGTTTTCCTTACTCAAGGTAACATGCGACACACCGATCAATATATGTCGTGGTACAGGTCGGTTAGTAACCCAGATATGCACGTGTCTCATCCGAGGTACTTGGTTGACCCACGCACACAATGGGCACAACCCTCGATTCCCCACCAACAAACCCAAAATCCTTCAACCTCAAACCCACCCCCAAGAAGAAACAGACCAACAAACACACAACCACATTCCCCACCACAACACAACTACAACCAAATGCCGTACTACCAACCACAGTCACCGCCAAACTACCAATACCCAGATATGCCTCAAACCCAACCACAATACCAACCCCAATACCAGCAAACCCACATACCCCATACACAATTTCAGTCTTCCACATATCCCAATATGGGGCCCTCAACATCCAGCCTTAGCCCTGATATGGGAATGTCAGAAGATTACGACCAACCCGACCAAACCTACCATCAACCACCATATCACCAAACAACCCAACATCCACAGTACCAAACACCCCAAGATCCATTTCCTTTCTACCCCCCATACTCAGACGACCAATGCTACCGACCAACCATGGAACCCCACCCACCGCCAACACGACCAAACTTCGAGGGCATGGGTAACCGACTGTACCAGAGCGGATCTTCGAGATATGGAGATCTTACTGATTTTATGGATTCGGATCGCATTGACTTCGCTGGGCCATCGACCTTGCCGCAACAGGAAACGAGACGGCACCCAGCAAGAGAAAGGCGAGGACGGGGATGCGGAACTGGGGGTCATTACCGGGTTCCTGGGGATCATTGATGTATCTTTTTTTTTTCAGTATTTTTTGTATCTATTTTTTTACTGTTATTTAAATGTAAAACAGTTGAATGTAATTATTTTTTTTCAAATAAAAAATCAATTTTGGTTATCTCTGTCTAATACGCAACGCGCAGGAAAGGAAAAAAAAATTTTTTTTTTGACCTAATTTTCCTCATAGGCGCCATCTCATTTGGCTTAGGGCTTGCCATTTGCCCTTAGGCGCCAAATGAGATGGCGCCTCCCTTATAAAAATAGGAGGATGCGCCAAATGAGATGGCTCCTCCTTTATGGAGCCATCTCAAACATGGTTATTTGCGTAATTTTTTCCGAAACCCGGTTTTTTGCGAAATATTTTTTTAATACTTGGTTATTAATAAAAAAAATTCGCATATTGAGTTGTTGTGTTGGTAAATTACTTATTATGTTTCGTTGATGTTTTTGTGGTGATTCATGTTGTTTATAGTTGTGAAGTGGTGATTTGGCATAGACTAATTCTAATGTAATATTATCATATATCTGATTATATTGTTTGATATCTCACCCCTTCTGTTTGAATGTTACCCCGATGTTGGTAACATGCAGGTAATCTAGAGTGAAGGCGGTTTACCTTCAGTAGTTCGAGTCGGTGTCATTACTCTGATATGTAACACTCGGGGGATGAATCTTGTTTTTTTATTGTTATTAATTCAGTTGATTGAACTTTAAGTTGTTGTTTGTTAAATACTTATTTTTTGAAGTTGTTTAGTTGGACAAAGATGATATATTCTTTTAAGTTGAATATTTGATTCTGCTGCATAGTTGTGAAAGTTGTTGGTTTTAAAGGATTAAAATTATGTTGTTGTTGGTTCATTCCAGTTTAATGTGTTAGGTATCTGCAATGAATGTCATTGTTATAAGTTGTAACTATAGCATCCTGATTCGGTTTTCAGAATTTTGTAACTCTTATTTTTATATTAATTGTCGGGTAGAATTGGGGTGTTAGAAAGTTGGTATCAGAGCAAGTCGGTTTGTTCGACCAAGTTGTCTAATGTTGTTTGTTCCTTTGTACACGACAAGTGTGTGAAACAATGTCGGTGCTTGCTTGCTTTCTAATCGATTGTTTGCAGGAGTTGGTTTGAAGATAAGTGGGGGAGAAGCTTTACTTCTCGAATATGTTTCGGTTGCAAGACGTTAGTTCAGTATGTTGTTAATGGTGACAGTGTGAGTATTGTTGAAGTTTTATTGTTTCCCGAATCCGAAGATGACATGGATTCAAGATTTTATTTGTTAATTAAATTGGGATATCTTAAGGGGTGATGATCAAACATTATTGATGTTTACTTCTCGAAAGATGAGGAGCAATGTAAAGGTTGTTGATATAGGAGTAGAGTGTAAATCCATGATGTTTCTGAAGGTGATTGTTAAGTAACAAGGATAATTTTTAGAAGATGGAATTTAGAAAGTTGTGATGTTTCAGCGCTTCTGGTGGACCGTGAAGTTGTCGGTTTGAGTATCCCTTGCATAAGATGTTGACATTTGAATGGTGATAGGTGACAGATTGCGGTAGACCTTGTCGTGGGATCCTTGTGAGTGATTGTAAAAGTTGTTGAAGTTGTTGGAATGTTTTGAATCGCGAGTCAGAGTCAGAAATGCGAGGAGATGAGTATGATTTCAAGGATGGTAAGTGTCGGTACTGGTACAAATAAACTTTGTTGTGATGTTAGCATAAGGTGTGTAATAGTATGTCGTTACATGACGTCGGTGTTCGCATTATCGAATAACGCTGGAAATTCATATCTTGTGTTCCGAGTATCAGATTGGTGTTCCATTTGAACCTATGAGGAGATAGAAATATATTCTATTATATGAAAGTGTTTTCAAATATGGTTGATGCATTTCCATATGGAGGAACTCTGAAGTTGTTTATGGAACTATAGGCTTTTTGGGCATAAATGATTATTGTCGCTGTTGTTCAAGACGAGGTCAAGCATAATATGTTGTTGGCGAATAAGTTGAGAACTGAAATGTTCGGCATTAAAAAGGATATTCATTCATCATTTCAAGTATGGGATGTTGCATGTGAAGAAAGTTTTGTAGAACTAAAAAAAATATTGACGACTGCTCTGGTATTGGTTTTGCCTAATGCGAGTGAGTCATCTGTAGTGTATTATGAATGCGTCTAAGATGAGACTTAGTGGTGTGCTAATGCTGAATAGACAAGTTGTTGCATGTGCTTCTAGACGACTCATAGTTCATGAGAGGAAGTATCCTACGTGTGACTTAGAATTAGCAGCGGTGGAGTTTATGTTGAAGATTTGGAGACATTACCTTTTTGGTCATATATTTGAAGTATTTAGCAACCATAAGAGTTTACAGTATTTATTTGATCAGAAGGAATTGAATATGAGACAATAAAGATGGTTGGAGTTATTGAAGGACTATTATTTCGGTTTGAATTATCATCCAGGTAAAGCTAATGTCGTGGATGAAGCTTTAAGTCGAAAGACTTCACATATGTCAGCAATGATGGTTAAAGAATTGGAGTTAATTAAACAGTTCAAAGATATGGGCTTAGTTTGCGAAGTGACACCGAAGAGTGTTATGTTAGGGATGTTGAAGATTAAGAATGATTTTCTGGATAGTAGCAAAGAAGCTCAGAGGTTAGATGTGGAATTGGTAGATTCAGTTGTTGGACTCGATCAGTCTAAGAATGATGATTTCAAGTTAGATGCGCATAGTGGATTGAGATTATGTAATCGAATTTGTATTCCTGATGATGCAGAGATGAAGAAAGTAATTCTTGAGTTGGAGGATACTTAACCTTCGTGTGAGGCTAAGTGAGTGTAATATGGACTGTGTAATATGTTGAGCGTTGGTGTCTCATCGACAAAATTGAATGAGAGGGAAATTATGGAAGTATTTGTAAACCTCATTGGAAATTATTGGATTATGGTACTTTAGGTGACTTGAGTACAAGTTCTAAAGGAACACTATTATAGTTTGGTAACGATGGTTTATACTCCATTATGGTTGTCGGCTATCTATTGACAAATTGAGGAACGAACTGATCACCCTTAATCTCTTGTTGATAGTAGACGAGATCGTGTTGGATGGTATAGACTTGTCTTGCCATCTTAATGGTGTGTAAAGTGATTAATGTTATATCGTGAGGATAGTCGCTCACCAGTTTGTGTGAGTTAATAGAGGAGAGGCTAGGAAAGAGTTTAGGCATGTTGAAAAATTCGGAGTAGCGGGTTTATATGCGAGCTAACGTCGCAAAGTGAAAGATTGAGTATATCAAGCAAACAACCATTTTATGGTGGATGTTAAAGAAGTCTGAAACTAGATTCAAGCTTGTAAATCATATAGTTGACATAAATTTTAATGAGGACGGTGACTTAAGATGGATGATTAGAGTTGCACAGCTAAAGCATGATGTGGCGCAGTTGCTATGCGTGTACGACTCGTTAGAAGTGAAGGACTAAATGTCAGAAGCCTATGGAAATGATATGTCTTGATCTACATGTTTGATTTGGTGGATTGTTAATATAGGGATGATGTGTCAGGGTACTGTGTTTCTCGTAAACATTTGTTGATTTTATAAGGATATTAATGTGGTTGTTGGTTGATAGTGAGTTGTGTGTATATTTGTTGAGTTATACTGTTAAGTTGATGTTATAATGATTTTGTTCTGTTGTCACGATGTTGTTGTTAGTTACCGTATATGATGAATAGTACTCTATAATATGACGAAGTTGATTATGTTGGCTATGTTGATGTCACTATAAGGGTGATATGACTATATGAATAGAGTTATTGATAATTGACATGCATATATATGGGAATGAAATTGTGCATGTGTTTTAGTGTTGAACATGTGACAAGATGATAATGTGATGTTGCATATCCAAGTATAAGTATATTATGATTGTTACTACTTTAAATGTTGATATGACAAGATATGGTTAAAGTGGTTGATAAGTTGTTAACGAGTATGTTGCAAAGGTGTTAAATGATTAGCATGTGTGTATTTGATTTAAATCGCGTTGAGTTATTGTTATGTCGAGAAAGTGGTGGTCGAAGTGTTGTCAGACGTGACTTGGGGATCAGATAGTGTGATGCAAAATTCGCGTTAAGAGTGGCAGTATCGGGTAGATTTTCAAGGATGAAAATATTTTAAGTCGGGGAGAGTTGTAACGCCCGTTAATTTAATTAATTATTTAATTAAATTATTTTTGGATTATTTGTTGAAGTTGTGAGATGTTGAGAATTGTTGGTATAAGTTGTTAGATTATTATTGATTAATTAATCAGTTAATTAATAATAATAATAATAATAATAATAATAATAATAATAATAATAATAATAATAATGTTGGAATTAATGGAATAATATAAGATTAAGTTGTTGGGCATATTTTATATGGTGGTATGTAGGACTAAGGGGGTGTGAGAATTAAGCCCAATAGAAATAATTCTATTATTATTGAGTTTGGTTATAATAATAGAAATTAGATGTGACAGTAAGGAAAATAAGGTTTTGTCAAGAAGAAGAGGAATGAGGGTTGGAAGAAAGAAAGAGAATGTAGAAGTTGCCGAACAAAAGAAGAAAAGAGGCAAAGCGGGATTCGATCAGAAAATTGTAGAGTAACCTTCAATCCAAGGTAAGGGTGGGGTTCTGACTCTATAATTGGATATATGATGTACGTTACATGGGAATTGGGTTGTGTGAAATTATTACTGCATGTGATGGTTGTATGAATAAATTGTTGTTTGGCATCTGTGATAATTGTGCTAACGTTGCAGTGATTCAATCTATGAATCGAATGTTGGAAATTACCATATATTGATGTGGGTATAATTGTCGTGTTGGCCTAAGATTAGGGCAGAGAAGGAATTGTTGAACTTAGGAAATTTGGACGAAGTTGCTGAACTATAACTGGGATTATGGACTTGTGTCGAGCGGCACAAGTATGGTGGTGATAGGGTGCCGACCGGCACCATGTTCTATGCCTACGAGCACGATTTTACATGCCAAGGGGCATGACCCTTAACCATTAATTCTTTAATTGTTTTATGTGCCTTAAGTGTGTGTCTGTCCCTTTAATATTTTGTTATATAATTGGATGTAGCATAGTTGGAATAGGGTGAACAATAGCAAAGGCTATTTACTAGTAAGAGAAAGTGAAGAAGTTACAGAACTTATATATTTAGCAGAATAGCATAATATTCTTGTATCAGTAAATTAATTAGCAAAGTAGTAAATTTAGTAGAGTTATTTTAGTAGCAGTAAATAATAGAGTATTAATACTGTTGTACCCCAAAATTTTCCCTCTCATATTTCTCAAAACATTGCAAGAAAAATCTCCAAGTGGCTCAAGGTAGCTCAAGAGTGGGTCAGACAAGGCATCTTCTAAGGCAGTCAACCCCCAAATTAGGGTTTTGTGTTGCATCAAGATCCTTGAGTCCAAATGACCTCAAGTTCTCCTCAACATCCTAATATGTTCTCGAGGTCATCCATGTCAAATTTCAAGCCTTGCAGAGGAAGTTTGCTCAGTCAATTGCTCAAAGGGTCCAAAAATCGATTGTGCTAGGGCAAAAGTCAACTGTGACCTACAAATAGTCAAACTTCAAGATTTTTTGGCAATATTCTAATTTTGAAGTATATTTCATCATTTTATCAAGGGTTGATCATGATTCATCAAGGATTGCTCAAAATTCATCAAGACTCAAAAGTTGGTAAATTAGGGTTTTGTAGGAAAAGTCAACTCCACCTTGACCAAGCATAAATTTCTCATACTTTATGAGAAATGACCCATCCAAATCTCATTTTGAATAGGATGCAATTTCCTACAATCCATCTTCATACCCCAAGATCATAAAATGCACTCACAAGAAGTTATAAATTTGGACATTATAGGTCATTTTTGAAAGTCAACAAAAATACCTTTTTTGTTAAAGCTTATAACTTGAGCATGGAATATCAAAATTATATGAGACCAAAAGGGTTGGTTATAGGACATCTCAAGCTTTCTAAAAAGTCAAATAACACTTCCAAAAGTTCAAAATTTAAGAAGTTATGCATTGTTGAAGTTGGGAATTTTTGCAAAATTGCCAAAAGTCAACTATCCCCAAAACTTCAAATTTTGTCAAATGGGCCCATTCTTTTCCACTTGATTTGAGCTTTCATCATTGTACACGTGTCCTAGCTTCAGCCATGAGCTCATACTCTATTTTTATTATTTTATTTGATTTTTTATTGAATTATTTCATTTTAAATCAAATTAAATCATATAAAATCCAAGCTTTGATTACCTAAGATCTTTTTGGTTGTTTCAAGTCTTAATTATCATCATTGGCATCACCAAACTCGGATCACACCATATCATGTGCAAAAAGTTTGATTTTTGATAAATTTGGCAAGCTTTAAAGAGGAAATCAAATCAAATATGGGTGCATTGATTTAGAGAGATTCAATCCACAATTCTTAACCTAATGCATTCCATAGTACATAAGGAAGCCACAAGAAATGTGAATAGAGGTTGGAGGCTGCAAGAAGAGGCAGAACAAAGTTTGAAAAAGTCACCAAAAAGCTTGAATTCGAAACCATAGCAAGAGGCAATTTCAGAAGCTTAGATCGGTCTCAAACGATTCCTGGGTGTTCACTCAGTCCACCTGGATCAAGAACAAGCATTCTCAGACCACCTAGCACGCTGTAAGTATCACGTTATCTCGCTCTGTATTTGAAATCATAACTCACTATTCTTGCATCATTTGAACAAATCGTTGATATATTTGTGATCTTCATAATATTTCCAAGCTTTTGGCATTAGTTAATTTTGTTTATCTCACCTGTAAAGCAAAATACCATAGCTAGGGTTTCGTGGTTTTTTTGGGTGTTTCTCTTTCAGGAAAAATTGGCCATCAAGAAGGGTATGGTTGTGACTGGGATGATGAGACGAGCACAACCATGCCCTTAGAATTCATTTTCATGGCTTATAGAGATTTTTGGAATGTGCATGACTTATAGTGACGGTCTGTGTCCGTTGGTATAAGTCTGGAATGTTTTAGCCACGGACGTGAGGTAGAAGACGAAGACGTGTCACACCATCAATGGCCAGTTCAAAACCACGCGCGCTTTTTACTTTTTTGCTGGCATATTGACTTGTTTTTTATATTATATATTATTTGTATATTATTAACAAATAAACCGAGTAGCCTAGTGGTAAACGTGTACATCCATTAGCCTACAGGACCTGGGTTTGAATCCCAGGTCCCCCACTTTCTTTGTTATTTTCATTCTTCAGGTAATTACATGCATATTCAAGCGCGTAGAACACCATACACCTTCACATATCCAGCTGCCAGATGGCCCAAGGCCAAATCTGATGGCCAATAATTGATGGTTCACCATAGACATAGTCCATGCACGCCTACTGGATCTCAAAAGTCAACAAAGGGCCAGCTCGTTTGGGCCACGGATCTGTTGTTCAAACACCCATATTCAGGCCCATACCCCCTCTTCTCTTTATTTTATTTTATTTAGTATTTGTTTTATTATTATTATTTAATTCTATTAACCAATCACAAATTTCCTTTTTTTCATAAAATAAAATCACAAAATATTTTTCTTTATCAAACGAAACTTTAAATTTTTATTTTTTATTAATAAATACTAATAAATTAATTTGGGTTTAATTAGAATAACTTTAACATATTTTTGTAAATAATTAAAATTAAACTAGATTTGATTAGGTTTTTACTAACATTAATTAATTTTATTTTTCTTTCTTAAAATACCAAAAACCCAAAAATAACTTTTTTCATTTAATTAATTAATTTATTAATTTAGTAATTAATTTATGATAGTTTCTTTCTTAATTCAAAAACAACAAAAAAAAAGATACTTTCTCTCAAAAAGGGTCAAAACCCTATTTGCGCTTGATTTAATTTCTCGCACGCGATTTATTTTCTTTTATATCATAATGTATTTGTTCCCGGTTTTTAATAGTTAATAGGACCTTTTATTACTTTTTATCGCTTTATTTATTCTTTAAGGGTTTGTCTTTGGCGATGTAAATACCCGACGCCTTGTAATAGTTAGTTAAATTTCCGCAATTTATTTTCCGCAACTTATAACTGTTAGATGTTTGATAATATGTTTGCATGACAAGACTGAATGTTTTAACCTAAAATCAACTTAGATCACCCTTAACATGTACAAAGATAAAAATAAACTGAAAACGACACACTCGCACATGCGCACTCTTAGGGTACACCTCACTTGGTTTCCTTCGTACACGGTCATTGAGTATACGTTGTTTTAGAGGTCGCCCTCTTGTCTAAAAGATCATAGTCGCCTCGAAACGGTTGCCTCAGATATTGTTGCCTCAAAACAAATGATCTAAGACATAGGGTTACTGCTAAGACGTCCTAGCATTGCTTTAGTGACCGTAAGTCCCTAAATTCGAATTGACCCTTAAACTCCAACGACGGTGCTACCTACTCATCAATAGTGGGATATCATTGTCTAAAGGAAGATAGCATAGAACGATTCCTTTTTCGAGTAGATAGATGGTTCTTAGATACTTGCTCTTTCAAAAAAAAACTTTTCACACTTACGCTCCTTTTCGAACAAAGTTTTCAAAACACTTCATTACACTCTTGAGGACAAAAGCAAGAGTTAAATCGAAGTTTTCAAATAAAAACTTTTTCAAACCCACAAGCACAAAGAAAGCAATATTTTGAAAACAATTTGAGCAAGTACCTAAGAGCCCGTGGATAACCACGGATAGAAAGGGTGCTAATACCTTCCCTTTCTATAATCTACCCCCGAACCCGAGAAATATCTCGAAAAAGGAATTTTTCTGTGCTTTTTTCCTTTCCTTGTTGGATAAAATAAAAGTCGGTGGCGACTCTTGATCACCGCGACATTTTGCGAACACAAATGCAAAACGCAAACCAGCATTCCAAAAAAACAGTCAGTTCTTCCCACCGTATCACAAATACATAGCATAATTAGTTTATAACAGAGATGGTTAGCATTAGAATCATAGAGTTGATATTTAACAGAGCTATTTAATTGGATACTTTAGCAGCAGTAACGGAGAACTAATTATAGCAAAGTTAATTTAATGGAGTTGGTATATCTATATAGCAGGATTGAATAGCAGTGTAGTATTAAGTTGTCAGAAAAATAATAATGAATATTACTATAAAGTGGAAATAATAGAACTTTTAGCCGATACATAATTAACATGATTTAGTTGACTTGTCTGAATAAATATACAGAACAATTGTTGTATATTTTAGTAGATACGGTTTGTTGAATACTTTTCTTAAAACTATGAATTACGGGTGGTATTGAATTGTTAGGATTATGTCCAATGTTGTTTTCCTATTGATGTTGTTATTGGATTACTATTATTGATATATTATTGTTGTTGTGACGTACCAAGTTATTGGCCTATGGCCAGGGTTGAATTATTATTAAGTTGTAGGCTTATGCCAACGTTGTTATGTTGTTGTTGTTGTTGTTACTACAATCATGTTGTGTCGCATACATCACATATCAAGTTTGAGTTGATGCTTGTTAAGATGGCCTGGATTGGCAAAATATTAAGTTGAAGGCTTATGCCTTGTTGATGCCTCTGTTTATTGGCAAATCTCTAAGTTAGGAGTTCTGCTCTATTTCTAAGTTGGAAGTTCTGCTCCGCTTTTAAGTTGGGATTTCTGCTCCGCTGGTACCACATGCATGTGTACAGTAATAATTTGCATTTAACGTTGAATATTAAGTTGTTGTATTGGTAAATTATTTATTATGTTTCGTTGATGTTTTCGTGGTGATTGACGTTGTTTACAGTTATGAAGTGGTGATTTGGCATAGACTAATTCTAATGTAATATTATCATACATCTGATTATATTTTTCTATATCTCACCCCTTATGTTTGAATGTTACCCCGATGTTGGTAATGTGCAGGTAATCCAGAGTGAAGGCGGTTTACCTTCAGTAGTTTGAGTCGGTGTCATTGCTCTAATACGTAACACTCGGGGGAATGAATGCTTGTTGTTTTATTATTATTAATTCAGTTGATTGAACTTTAAGTTGTTGTTTTTTAAATACTTATTATTTGAAGTTGTTTAGTTGGACAAAGATGATATATTCTTTTAAGTTGAATATTTGATTCTGCTGCGTAGTTGTGCAAGTTGTTGGTTTTAAAGGATTAAAATCATGTTGTTGTTGGTTCATTCCAATTTAATGTGTTATGTATCTGCAATGAATGACGTTGTTATAAGTTGTAATTGTAGCATCCTGATTTGGTTGTCGAAATTTTGTAACTCTGATTTTTATATTAATTGTCGGGTAGAATTAGGGTGTTACATGAGTTCTCTTGTCATAAGCATATTCATGGCCTTCTCAAGCCAAAAATATAGAGAAACACCAAGAAGGGATGTGTTCACTGCTGGATTGATAAATAGAAAGAAGAAGAGATGATGATGATCCTGGGGAAGAAGGTGATTCAACCCTAGTACATGGAGTCTAGCCTCTTAATGAGTCACAAACTATATCATAAAATCTAGAAAGTATATCTGAAAGATTTATCCACTCAGGTATCAATAGTTCTTCCAAAATCCTATTAGAGAGTTCTATTTAAACCTAATACTTGTAGGAACCTTACCAAGACCTTCCGTAAGGGGAGTAGAAATAGACATCCACAAAGATAATTTTGGAAGAATATTTAAGACAACTTTTTTAGGAAAGTCTTGCACCCATGATAGACCACCAGGGTTTAAAAACTTTAAACAATCCACAAAACTAAAAAACCCTTATCATTCATCTTATGGAGAAGGAGAAATATTTACTTTCAAATGCATCCCCTTAAAACCAAAGGTTATGATCCTTCACTACCTTTTAACTAGGATTCTTTTTCCAAGGAATATAAATCACAATTATGTCATTAGAGAGGATGTTGTACCCTTATGTCTTCTAACCCTAGAAATCCAAACAAATTGGGTAGAATGAGTCTTTAAACACATGATTCACTATAAAGAAATTCAGACAGCGAGACTCCTTTATGGGCCAATAATCACCAAGATTTTAGAAACCTTCAACATTGATACATTGGATGAAGCTGGAGACTCAATAAACCATATGATCACATATATTTCTCTTAGAGAGAAAAACGTTCTCATCAAATATGGAGAAATATAGGATGACTCAACAACCAAGGAAGAATAAGAAGATCCAAAAGATGTAGAAGACACCAAGATCGATAAAGTGTTGAAAATATGCCAGAATTTAGCCAAGGATATGGAGAGGATCAAGAAAATCTCTAGAAGGGATGACGATGATCCTCATGTAAATGAATTATCTCATATATGTGTTTTAGAATAGTGAATCTTGAATCTTTTGTTATATTTCCTATTTTTCATACTATTTCAGTTCCATAATTGCACTTTTGTACTTTGAATTCCTAGAAATTTCAATTAGTAAAAAAGTGATTTTTTTCTTTTCCTAAATGCTTATTAGCCTATGTTTGAATATTTAAAATACTACAATGCATATTTGTCCACATTTTTTATTTCGACAAAATGGGGATTATACTCTCAGGAGGAATATAGTATACTCTCTACTTAATTGAGGGGGAACTTAATTACTCCAAACAAATATTTCTTTCTCTTATTACCTCCCTGAGAGATGTGTTGTCATCATAAAAAAGGGGAGAATGTGGAACCTTGTTTTTCATGTTACAATAAAGGAATTCCCGTTGAAGATGAACATGCTTTTAATGATGACAACAATTAAAGATGAACATGTCTTTGATAACGACAACAAGTCTTTGATGATAACCAAAGAGAGGTTAAAGATTATACTGAATCAATAAGACTTATTTCTCATATGATGGAATCTAAATGGAATATAACTCAAGCCTTATCTCAAGCTCAATCAAATGTCACAAGAATGAAGCATCTCACAAGTCTTGAAGTATATGAAATCTTACCTCGATAGATCTAAGTGAGTATACATTGTAAAGCATAAGGGATTTCTCATAAAGTGTATGCTAATCACACACACACACAAACAAGATTTTAAACTTATTTTTCCCAAGAAAATATTTCTAAAAATTCCTTGAAGTAATTCCATATGATTTGGAAACTTTCAGAAAAGCTCTGGGCAAAATTTTATTCTTGCCAATCAATTGGAACCTTATAACAATCAATTGGATTAGTCAAAAAATGTACCATGTGTAACACCCTAAAATAATTAGATTATTTATTTAATTATTATATTGAATTACAATGAGTAATTGTGATGTATTTGTGAGTTTATGTGATGTTTTGATGAATTAATGATGATTGGAAGTATGATGTACTGTTGATTATATTATGTTATGGGATAAAGTATATTAATATGAATATGAGGATTATTTCTATTTTAGATAATTAATTTTAATTATTTGTAATTATTATTAATAAATTAAATAGATTATAAGTTGTAGAAGAAGGGAAAAGTGGTAATGATATAAGGATTAGTAAGGGTAAGATGGAAAGACCATAAAAAGGGTCCAAGAGTTAAACAAGGAAAAGTGAGTGTCGGTGTTTCATTTGGTGCAATCGTGAAAGTTGGAAGAAGAGGTGAACAAGAGATAGGTCACAGAAACCCAGAGGGGTTCTGTAGAATGCAAAGGAGAATCTATTGATATCTATAATCTAAGGTAAGAGGGTTATCCTTGTTATTATGATTGATATAGGGTTTAGATGTATGTAAGTTTACTGGGGTTTTATGACGATTTGATATATGATGAATCTTTGATGAAATTGTGAATAATGAATGCTAATAATGCCATATTTGATGTAGGTAATGTATACTACAAAGTGTTGAGTTGTTGTATGATAGAAATATGTGATTTGTATAAGTTTTGGGTATGTTTGTATGTGAAATCACAAGGGAAATTGGGATTGTTTTGTGTAGAAAATGCAACAGCAGAGTTGCAGTCACACATTTCTCGTCTGGCGAGCACACAACTTAGTTGGGTGAAGGAGCTTAGCCCAAGCAACGCTGGATATGAATGAGGCGAGGAATATGGGAGAAAACCATGATTTTGAAAATTTTATGGAGGTTGGGACTCGCCTTAGTGTCACTGGGCGAGAGAGTTGGAGAAGCCTAGCTTCACCTGGCGAGCATGAAGCAAAGGGAAGGGGTGAAAAATAGAGCTCATGAAATTTTGTATCAGGGAGGTGACTCGCCCAATCATCGTCGCGCGAGCCTCAGGTAAGCAAGCTTATTCGTTGAGTGAGCCTCAAGAGAGGGGCAAATGGAAGAATCTTCAAAGTGTCGTAACTTGAGTTTCTGGATTCTGTTTGACGCACCGTTCGAAGCATTGGATAGATAATGCGATGAATATAATTTGGTGGACTAAAATGAATAAAAGGATGTATATTTCCAGTACCTTTCTATGATTATACTAGACCTTGTGTGATGGATTGTGATAATAATATGTTGAATTGATGTGTCTATGCGATTGATGTAACATGATGTATGTTTGTATGATGGATTGATGTTGTTGTGATGATGTCGTGTGTATTTCAATGTATGTGATGATATTATGATGAATTCATGGATGATGATGCATTTTAACTAGCAGTGGTCGTGTGTATTATGTTGTTGTGCATCATGCATTCATGACATATGTTAGGGCGTAGCCCAGTGATGATAGGACATTATCCAGTGATGAGTTTTAGGATGTTAGTCCAGTGATGTCCTTAATTCCATGGTGTGGATTGAGTGAATTTTTGTGAAGTGCTCTGGTTCTAAGTGAGAATCAATCCTATGGTGGTGATATTTAGAGGAAGATGACTTAGTCATCAATGAAGTTTTGGTAGCACATGTATGAGTCAATGATGTTGCATTGCATTATATGTGACATTGCATAATGTTTGATTAAGTGATGTTGATGACGTTGTGATTTATTTAGCATTGAAGATAGATGATGATGTGATGATATGATGGTATAGTTGATGTGTATAGGTGATGTGAAGGTGTGAGTATGATCTATGAAATATGATGATATGTATAACCCGTGATGATTTGTTGTTGTACTACTATATCTATTCCAGATATCTTTTATAGTAATTTGTGATTACTCATCCGTTCTGCTTGGAAATATTGCCTCTATACGTGAGTAAATTGCAAGTAACCATGAATAGTTCATTGAAGCTTAGAGGATAGCTTTAGAGTGCGTTATTTATTTCCGTTAATGATGGTGGTCTTGCTCTGATATTGTAACATCAGGTGGGGGGAAACTCTTGAGTTTAAGTTTCAATTGTTTTTATAAACCTATTTTATGAGTTTTGGTAGAATTAATGTATTTGATGATAAATTTTGATATTGACCAAAAGGTTTTAAGGTTGGTGAACTAAATGAAGTTATTTTTGAGACTATGATTCTGCTGTGAGATTTAAACTTGTTTGTTGATGTTATTAAAGAAATGATTACCCAAAATGATTTGAAAACCCGTTTTATGGAGAAAGATGTTTTATATGATGTTTATATGAAGACGTGATACTCTTGTCGGTGGTTTTATTTTAATTATTTTCATACATTATATGAGAATTACATGTGGATTTAGAAGGGTGTTAAAATTAGTGGTATCACTGTAGGTCGATATGTCCGTCTAGGTTTTCTTATGATGTGCATGTCTTGTTTTAACGATAGAAATGTCAAGACTAAGTCATTGGATTAACTTAAATCACAAAAATATCAATGAAGTCTCCACCGCACTTTTATTTTATCCAAAGGACTAGGAAAAGAGATAATAAAACCTAAAGTAAAAGAGATAATCTAGGTACAGGGGTTAGTTATGCAAATGGGAGGTATTAACACCCTAAACATCTACGGTACTCCACATGAACCTATTTGAAAATATGTGTATTTTGGCTATAAAAGGTGTATACAAAAATAGATGGTGGAGATGAGAAAAGAAGTGGTTTTTACAATTTTTACACCCACTGCGGTTGCAAACCTTTAGTGCCTACATACCACCTTCCGTGCAATAGGGGATCAGGGTACTTGTAGTTCACCTTAAAAACTTTGAAAGATTTGCGTGTTGGTTAATTTTAAGAGAAGATAAATCTCATCATATCCGAGTGGAAAACATAATTAATACCCACAATTATGAGAAATGAGCATTTATGTCATCTCAGGGTTTCAAGGCCACAAGGTTTCTAATCCTAAATCTCAGGAATCCATAACTCCAAAGTGTTAGGGATATTAACCAAATAGTCCAAGTAACCTTAATGCTTTTAATGTTCAACTGATTATTAAGTACATTAAAAAGAAAAAAAAGAAAGCTCAAGTGAGCAAAGATAAAAAATGACAAAATAAATGCTCAAATGAGCAAAGATAAAATGACCAAAAGTAAATGCTCAAGTGAGCAAAAGGCAAATAGCATGAAATGTAAATGCTTAAATATAAATGACATAAAGTAAAGATATAAAAAATAAATACATAAAGTAAAAGCATAAAGTAAAGTCAGTTGTCAATTGTTAGAAGTTAATAGTTAAAAGTTGATAGTTTTTTAGATGAATGATCCATAATGATTTGAACATTGAGCATAGGTAAAAATTGATGAAAGAATCATTAAAGGATTGATATAATCAAAGCCTCCTAACAATGAGCTTTCAAAGTTATTGTCCGTAGCTTAACATTTAATCATCTTTGGTCTTACAAACACCAAGTTTGGGCCATTAAGAACCAATCAAATAAAAAAGAAATGATGAGAAATCCAAGTAATATGATCCATGATGATTTGAACCTTGAGCCTAGGACAAAGTTGATGAAAACTCATTAGAGGATTGATAGAATCAAAGCCTCCTAACATTTGAGCTTTCAAGGTTATTGGTCGTAACTCAACACTTAATCATACTTGGGCCTGCAAACATTAAGTTTGGGCCACTAGGAACCAATCAAATAAAAAAGAAATGAGGGGAAATCCTAATGATATGATCCATGATGATTTGAGCCTTGAGCCTAGGTCAAAGTTGATGAAGACTCATAAGAGGATTGATAGAACCAAAGCCTTCTATTAATGAGCTTTCAAGGTTATTTCCCATAGCTCAACACTTAACCATACATGGGCTTGCAAACATAAAGTTTGGGCCACTAAAAGCCAATCAAATAAAAAATAAATGAGGAGAAATTCAAATGATATGACCCATGATGATTTGAGCCTTGAGCTCAGGTCAAAGGTCAAAGTTAATGAAGACTCATTAGAGTATTTATAGAATCAAAGCCTCCTAACAATGAGATTTAAAGGTTATTGCCCTTGAAAATCTGGTATCAGATATGTGATGTCGAATGAGATGTCATGACACAAATATATGTTTACAAGTAAAGAGCAGTAATAACAAAAGCAGTAAAAACACAAGAGATTGTTCACCCAATTCAGTGTACAACAACACCTACTCTGGGGGCTATCAAGCCAGAGACAAGTCCACTAAATAGTATCAATTCATAGACCCCCAGTAAACAACCATTTTATGATCTAATCAGTTAATCACTACCCGTGCTATACTTCTACCTAAGACTAACCTAGGTATGAGGCCCTCCTCAAATCCCTTCAATCACTTACAGTGAAGAAACAACAGAAATAATAAGTTTAAAAACATCAATCATTCAATGCTTAAAAGCTTATGAATGATACACAATTAACAATCTAAATAACAACACAAGTATTAAATCAATACTAGAGTGTTTGACAATTAAAAGACTTAGACTTTTTAAAACTGAAAGAAAGTATTCTTCTTTAAAAGTTGCAGTCGTTTGAATAAAAAAGCAAGTCCTTATATATGCGCAGCTGTGGGCTTGGGCTTAAAACCAAATATTCAATTCTTTTGAATATTTCCATAAAAACAGGTCAAGATAAAATCCATGTATTTTGAAAAATATTCCTCCATATTTTCTGCAGCCTGTGAGTCATAAATATTGAATTTTGGAGCGTAGGAAATCAGGAAACAGAAAAACATAAACTTATGTTGGTTGAGTTCAGTTCAGGAGGCAAATGTCAAGACATCTTCTTTGACGTCATTCAAAATAGTTTGCTACAAATGTCAAGACATTTAGCAAAACATTAACAACATATAGTTTTACCAAAATTGCTGTCAACAAACACTTAAAAACTCCCCCCTTTGGAAAATTTTGGCTAAAACATTATTAGAGCATATTATCAGAGCAGAGCAATATATTATCAGATTAGCAGCATAAGCAAAGCAAGCACAAACTCAGTTAGCAGTTAGTTGTTAGCAAAGGAAGATGTCAAAAAATTTCCGAGACATGAGGCTCCCCCTCAAGTATTAAGCTCCCACTCAATCATATGTGAGTCAGTGGTCAGTCAGTCACTTTCTCTCCCCCTTTTTAGTCATAATATGCCAAATGAAAGGATGCATTCAAGATTGTATCAGTAATTTAGGTACAGACCATAGAAATCAAATGTCAAGCACATGCAAGTGGAAAAAGAAACAAAAGGGTCAAATAAAGATACATCAATTAGTCTAACTATCATTAGGACCAATTGACTTGGCTGAGCCAGAACTTCCTTCCTCACTAGAGTCTTCACCTTCAGAGCTCACTGTATCTCAAGGTTGTTGTCCTTTTGCAGGTCCTTGATCATATTTTCAAAGGTTAGCGTCCTTGTTGAGCTAACTCTAATCACATCATCCAATTCCTTGCAGGCTTCTCTTAATTCATTGATCATGTCATCCTTTGTGGAGGTCTTTTCAGCAGGTGCAGATGTCAAAACAATGCCTGGGACATGTTTTCCTGAAAAAAACTTAAAATGAAGGGTCAAAGCAGACTTCCTCTTGCACACTACATCATTTCCACTTAGAATTCCAGGATGTTGATTAAGAATAATTCCACAAATGAGGGAAGGAAAAGCAATTGGAATCTTAATGGCACAAGTTCCTGCATGCTTAATAGTCTGATCAAATATGTAGGTACCATAATTAAAAATTTTATGGTTTCCAATAGCATAAATAAAATTTCCTAATCCAATGGAGATGGTTGAAGTCTAATTAGTGGGAACCCAATTTTCAGCTCCAATCCTATGTAAAATAGCATTTTTCACACTTATCTTGCTGACAGGAAGTCTATTTTTCATGGGCCACTCACTTACTTGATTAGCAGTGATGGTTCTGCACACTTGATTATTTGTAACTTCCAACTCACGATAGACATCTTCAGACCTATCTAGAAATCTATTTATGATGGCAGGAGAAAATTCTACACAATTTCCTCTAACAAAAACCTTTCTATACTCCTTACTTTTATGGTCAGCACAGTCAACAGGAATATTGACAATAAACTCCTTAACAAGAGTTTCATAGCAATTGGCAAACATGGTAACTGTTTTCATCAATTTAGCATAAGATATCAGCTCCATGATTTCTTTACATTCCAAATCACCAGCTCCCGGTTCTATCTCCAGGGCAATCCTTCTTTAATACACATACTTTCACTTTTCAGCATTCCCAACAGAATGGAAGGAGATGTTGTCAAGTGGGGCATCAAAAACCCTAACATACATCTTCTTGCTTGCAGAATTTTTGATATGAGAGATGTCCTTGACATCTTGCTCGACATTATATTCTGAGTCAGCTTCTTCAACAACCACAACTTTCTTTCTACTTTTAGATATTTTTACAGCATCATCATTATCATCATCAGTGGAGCTATCACGTCTAGCTTTTCTTTTTCTAGAGGGAGGAACCACTTTACTTCCTGACTTTGGGGGTTCATACATGATTTTCTTCTTGGTTGTCTTGACAGGGGGTGTGACACTTGCATCCTTCACTTTCCTGGATTTGAACCTTCTTGTAATACCAGGCACCACATTAGTAATGAGCTCATTGTCAGATAGCTCATCTACATTAAGTACATTCTCAACATTTTGACCTTCTGCATCCTTGGAGGCAGCAACATCAAGTACTCTGTCAAGGGAGAGATTTTCAGGGAGGTTGACCGATTTTGAGGAAGATGATGTATGATGTTGAGACATCTTTGGTGATTTTTGCACAAGGAGATGAAGAATGACAAGGGTTCTTTTTTTGTAGAGGAGAATGAAGAGTTTGTGAAGGTAGAGAGATGTGATTTTGTAGCGTGTGGAAACCAATTTGAGACAGTCTTGAAATGATTGTTTTCTAAATTTGATTTGTTGGAAACATAAATAATATAATATCACTTTAATGATATTCCCACATGCCTTTAATTGCTACAAACCCTCATATAGGAAAATCTCTAACTTTCCTCTTAAGTTCTCAAACTGATTAGCATCCAAAGCCTTGGTGAAAATGTCAGCCAGTTGCAATTTTGTGGCTACTTGTTCTAAGGCAACAATCTTTTCTTTAACAAGCTCTCTTATGAAGTGATGACGAATATCAATATGTTTGGTCCTGGTGTGTTGAATGGGATTCTTTGATATGTTTATGGCACTTAGATTTTCACAGAATAATGTTATGACATCTTGTTTGACATTATATTCTGTTAACATTTGTTTCATCCAAACCAATTGAGAACAACTGCTTCCTGCAGCAATATACTGAGCCTCTGCAGTGGACAGAGACACATAATTTTGCTTCTTACTAAACCAAGATATGATATTATTTCCCAGAAAGAAGCATCCTCCTGATGTAGTTTTTCTATCATCGGCACTTCCTACCTAATCAGCATCACAATAACTAGTTAAGTCCGAATTAGATCCATGAGAGTATAGCATACCATAGTCACTTGTACCATTCACATATTTAAGAATCCTATTCACATGGTTGGAATGGATACCTTTTGGATCAGCTTGATATCTTGCACACACTCCTACAACAAAGGCAATGTCAGGTCTTCTAGCTATGAGATATAGAAGACTGCCTATCATACTTCTGTAGAGGCTTTGATCCACACTTACTCCTTTTTCATCTTTAGACAACTTCAGATGTGTAGGAGCAGGAGTTCTTTTGTGGATGGCCTTTTCCATCCCAAACTTCTTAACTATATTCTTGGCATACTTACTCTGGGATAAAAATATGGAATCTTCCATTTGTTTAACTTGCAGACCAAGAAAATAGGTTAATTCACCAACAAGACTCATCTCAAATTCTGACTGCATTTGCTTGACAAAATGTTGAACCATCTCATTTGACATCCCACCAAACACAATATCATCAACATAAATCTGTGCAATCATGATCTTTCCTTCTTCTTCCTTTACAAAAAGAGTTTTGTCTATGCCACCTTTCTTGTATCCATTCTCAACAAGAAATTTTGTCAGTCTCATACCAAGCTCTTGGAGCTTGCTTTAATCCATACAAAGCTTTCTTCAGTTTATAGACATGTTTAGGAAAACTTGGATCAACAAATCCCTTTGGTTGTTCCATATAAACTTCTTCGTTCAGATAGCCATTTAAGAAGGCACTTTTTACATCCATTTGAAACAATTTAAATTTCAGTATGCATGCAACTCCCAAGAGTAGTCTGATTGATTCAAGTCTGGCCATAGGGGTAAAAGTTTCATCAAAGTCAACTCCTTCAATTTGAGTATACCCTTGTGCAACTAGCCTTTCCTTATTTCAAGTGACCACCCTTGTTTCATCAGATTTATTCTTGTACACCCATTTTGTGCCAATCACATTTGTCCCTTTAGGTCTTGGAACAAGATCCCAAACTTCATTTCTACTGAATTGTTCTAGCTCTTCATGCATAACATTAATCTATAACTTATCAGTTAGGGCCTCTTTGACATTCTTAGGCTCAATTTTTGACACAAAGCAAGAGTTTAATATCCCATCTCTTGATCTGGTAGTAACTCCTTTATTTAGATCTCCTATGATAAGCTCCTTAGGATGATCTCTCTGGGTTCTAATTGAAGGTCCTCTATTGAGATGACTAGGCTCGGGATCTTCTTGAGGTGGATTAGAATCAATACTTCTGTCATTTGATTCTGTTGGAATATCAGACACAGATGTTCCAACATCTTCTGATACATCTTCTTCAGCAATCTATCCTCTATAATCAACAATAACATTTATTGACTCCATCATAACTTTGGTTCTGGAGTTTAAAACTATGTAAGCTCTATTATTTGTAGAGTAACCTAGGAATATTCTTTCATCACTCTTGGGATCCATTTCCTTCATTGTTCATGATTAGCTAAGATGTAACATTTACTTCCAAAAACATGCAAGTATTTAACAGTTAGTTTTCTTCCCTTCCATATTTCATACAAGGTGGCTGAAGTGCCTTTCCTTAGAGTGACTCTATTATGGATATATCATGTAGTATTCATAGCTTCAGCCCAAAAATGGTAGGGTAGCTTCTTAGCATGAAGCATGGCTCTGTAAGATTCTTGGAGAGTTCTATTCTTGTGTTGCACAATCCCATTTTGTTGAGGAATAATGGGAGAAGAGAATTCATGGCTGATTCATTCAGAGGAGCAAAAATCATCAAATTTATTGTTCTCAAATTCCTTTCCATGATCACTTCTGATTCTTATGACGTGACTTTCCTTTTCCCTTTGATGTTTTTGACAAAGATCTTTAAACACTTCAAAAGTTTCTGATTTTTCTCTAATAAAGCTTATCCATGTGTATCTAGAAAAATCATCTACAACAACATATGAATACTTCTTACCACCAAGTCCATGTGAATAAGTTCCAAAACTTTTGATGTAGTGAGATGTTTGATCTTCTGATGTGACATCTTAGTTTGCTTTCCAATCTGGCAGTCACCACATATTCTACCTTCTTCTATCTTGAGCTTAGGAATCCCTCTCACTGCTTCTTCAAAGATAATTCTTTTCATACCTTTCATATGCAAGTGTCCCAATTTTTGATGCCATAGTTTAACTTAATTTTATTTGGATAAAACACATGTTGAGGAGAAGTTTAACTCTTGAGGAACCCATAAATAACAATTGTCTTTAGATCTGATTCCTTTCATAATAACTTCATTATTTTAATTGCAGACAAGACATTCTTCCTTGGTGAAGTTAACTTTGAATCCTTGATCACACAATTGGCTTATACTTATCAGGTTAGCTGTTAATCCTTTAACAAGTAACACATCATCAAGCTTAGGGACTCCTGAACAATCAAGCTTGCCAACACCTTTGATTTCACCTTTTGCTCCATCACCAAAAGTCACACAACTGGTGGAATGATATTTTACATCCACCAACAGATTCTTGACACCTGTCATGTGTCTAGAACAACCACTGTCAAAATACCTGTCATCCTTGGTTGACACTCTAAGGGAGGTGTGAGCTATGAAACTAGCAACATTAGACTTGGGAATCCACTGTTTCTTCTTTTTGCTATTTTGTGGGATCTTATCATTCTTGGGAGGAGGAGTAGTCCTAGGATATCCATACAATTTGAAATAGAAGGGCCTTATATGACCAAGCTTTCCACAATGATGACATCTCCAGGGCTAAGGGTTCTCTCTGATGTGTTTGAATTTCTTCTTACTCTGATGTTTGCCATGATGTCCTTTCTTGCTATGATGTTTAGACATTTGATTCGACATCTTAGGTTTATATTTTGCCTGAGTGGAATGTGATGAAGGTTCTTCGGAGTTAGGTTTCTCTTTCTCATTAAACCCTAGACCTCTCTTGTATCCAGTCACTCTCCCCACTTAAAGAATTTCATCTAGTTTGTCAGATCCATTATTTAGCATCTTGAGAGATTTGACCATTCTACCAAGGTTTGAATTCAAGGAAGTCACTTGACTTTCCAGATTAGAAATAGTTTTTAAATATTCTTCCATTTCTGCCTTCAGTTGGGTTATGATGACTTTCTGTTTCTCCCCTTCAAGGCACACTTCTGCACTTCTGAGACATAATTCTTTGTATGAAGCAGCTAATCAAAGGTTAGTTCCCCATCACTAGACTCTTCATCATATACATATTTTCATGTTAATGCTTTAACATATTTGGCAGATTCTTCGAGATCATTCTCTGAGTCCTCTTCAGACCAAGTAACAGATAGATTCTTCTTTCGTTTCTTAAGATATGTAGGGAATTCAGCTCTAATGTGACCAAAGCCTTCACATTCATAACATTGTACTCCCTTTCCTTGAGTGGATTTTTCTTCATCCCTTTTTCTTCCAAACTCATTTGACTTATGAATGTCAGATGAGATGTTCTTGACATTTGATCTTTGGTTCCTGTCCATTATTTTTATCACTTTGTTAAACTGTCTTCCAAGCATAGCTAAGGCATTTGATATTCCCCCATCTGTATCCAGATCACAGTCTTCCTCTTCATCCTCAGTATTGGATACATAGGCTATACTTTTTTTCTTCTTTTCAGATCTTTCATTTATGCTTAATTCAAATGTCAAACGCGATCCCACAATCTCATCCACTTTCATTTTTTCAATGTCTTGAGATTCTTCTATAACAGTCACTTTCATATCAAATCTCCTGGGAAGAGACCTGAGCATCTTTCTCACCAATTTGTCTTCGGGTATTTTCTCTCCTAAAGCACTTGATGCATTAGAAATTTCAAGAATGTTCATTTGGAAATCACTAATACTTTCATCATCCTTCATTCTAAAATTCTCAAATTTTGTGGTGAGCAACTGAAGTCTTGACATCTTAACTTTGGATGTGCCTTCATGAGTAGATTGAAGAATTCCCCATGCATCCTTAGCTACTTCACATGTGTTCACTAATCTGAAAATGTTCTTGTCAATTCCATTGAATATAGAATTCAAGGCTTTAGAATTTCCAAGAGTAATTTCATCTTCTTCTTTAGACCAATCTTCTTCTGGTTTTAACTCAAAAGTAGGTTCTCTATTTTCTCCCAATTTGACAGGGTGTTTCCATCCTTTAAAACAGCTTTCCAAGCCCTGTTGTCCAAAGACTTTAAAAAGGCAACCATACGTGGTTTCCAGTAGTCATAATTACTTCCATCCAGAATGGGTGGTCTGTTCACAAATCCTCCTTCCTTGTCCATAGTACCAGAAAGTATCTTCCATGGATCTCATGCAAATAAAGATCAGGATGCCTGCTCTGATACCAATTGAAATCCTGGTATCAGATATGTGATGTCGAAGGAGATGTCACGACATAAATATTTGTTTACAAGTAAAGAGCAGTAATAACAAAATCAGTAAAAACACAAGAGATTGTTCATCCAGTTCAGTGTACAACAACACCTGCTCTGGGGGCTACCAAGCCAGGGACAAGTCCACTAAATAGTATCAATTCATAAACCCTCAGTAAATAACCAATTTACGATCTAATCACTTAATCACTACCCGTGCTATACTTCTACCTAAGACTCGCCTAGGTATGAGGCCCTCCTCAAATCCCTTCAATCACTTACAGTGAAGAAACAACAAAAATAATAAGTTTAAAAACTTGAATCATTCAATGCTTAAAAGCTTATGAATGATACATGATTAACAATCTAAATAACGACATGAGTATTAAATCAATACTAGAGTGTTTCACAATTAAAAGACTTAGACTTTTTAAAACTGAAAGAAAGTGTTCTTTAAAAGTTGCAGTCGTTTGAATAAGGAAGCAAGTCCTTATATATGCACAGTTGTGGGCTTGGGCATAAAACCAAATATTCAATTCTTTTGAATATTTCTATAAAACCATTTCAAGATAAAATCCATGCATTTTGAAAAATATTCCTCCATATTTTTTGCAGCATGTGAGTCACAAATCTTGAATTTTGGAGCGCAAGAAATCAGGAAACAAAAAAACATAAACTGATGTTGGCTGAGTTCAGTTCAGGAGGCAGATGTCAAGACATCTGCTTTGACATCATTCAAAACAGTTTTCTACAAATGTCAATACATTTAGCAAAACATTAACAACACATTATTTTACCAAAATTGCTACCAACAAACACTTACAGCCCATAGCTCAACACTTAATCATACTTGGGCTTGCAAACATAAAGTTTGGGCCACTAAGAAACAATCAATAGGAAATGAAGAAAAGGAATAAGATGAAGGGGAAAAGGGGAAGTCACAGTATAACCAATACCTCAGATGAATCACAACTAGGTCCAACTTCCTCAAAATCAATCAACCATCTTGGTGGATTTAGTATTTTAACCTATCAACACCCAAGTTCCATTGATGTTGAGGAAATTTATGACTCAAGAAATGTTGAATGTATCACCAAGTCAGAACCAAATTAAATAAAATAAAAATCCCTTAAATTAGAATATAAAAAATGATTTAAAATGGTTATTTAATTGGAATTTATTGATGAAATACACAAAAGCTATCAAAACACCAAATAAAAATCCAAGAAAATTTCCAATGATCAAATGGAGGTCAACAAGTGTTGACAAATATTTTTATAATTTTTAAAAGTAAAAAAATATTTTTAAAATGTAAATAATTAAGTGAAGTAAACCAAAAATAATAATAAAAAATTAAAATAAAAAGTAAAAATTAAATAAGGTTAGCAATATTTGTCAAAATGTCATTGGATCCTTCCATAATTTTTTTCCAGAACTTTCAAAGGTCTAAAAATATTTTTTTAAAATTAAAACAACTCAAATGATGAGAAAAATCATAAAAAAAGCAAATCATAGAATAAAATTATGAAAAAAATAAGAATCAGAAAGATAATATTCAAATATATTTTTACGAATTTTTTCATAATTTTTAAACTTGATCATTACCAAAAGACGCTAGTAATAAGATCCAAGGGATCTAGCATGATGTTCATGTTATGGTTATTAGTGAATAATACACTGAATCATTTTTGAAAAAACAGATAAAACAAAAACACACGTTGAGATCTGATTGGCTGAAGACGTCCATGTCATCGTCTTCAACCTTCAGATCATTGAAAAGTCAACAAAAACACGTGATTTACAGGTCTCTTGAACGGAAAATATAGAATTCAAGAGTGGTATCCTTGAATTCGTCTCTTCAAGACGTTCTCAACCATATGCTCGCGAAAAATTTATTTGAAGTGTAGCTCACTCGATTTGGAAAAAACCAGAGAGTTTTAAAAAATTTGAATTTGAAAACAGATGTATCAAATGCATCAATTAATAAAAATTAAATCAATATCAAGTATCAGTGAACATCACGGATCATTCCAGTAATTTGAGTTAGGAGCTTTAATGCCTTAAACTACATGAACGAAGTCATAAGAATTTTCTCTACAATTTGGCTTGGCTAGCATGATTTAGGATACTTCAAGGCTTGATTCTTGTTGTGTTAGCTTCAGAGAAGTTCAACGATGAATAATGAACAAATAAAATGGACATGGAAGTGAGGACGTAGTGATTTTAAAAACTCATAAATGTGAGTTATGGAGAGAGTTTGGCAGGGTGATTTTGGTTGTTCAAGCTTGTCCAAATGAGTCAAATATGATATTTATTTAAAGGATAAGTGAATGAAATAAAGAGGAGGGATGAATGATACAATTTGAGTGGAAATCATGCACACTCATGGTCATAAAGAAAGTGTGATCACATGTGCATCAAGAGTCATCAAAATGACGCATTTTGACACTCTAAATGATTCAAACAACTTTGCTAATCACGTTTAAGTGAAAATCACGTGCTAATTTGGTTATTAGAAGTCACATTTCACAAATTCACTTTTGACTTCAAATGATATTTTCAGTTTCAAAGCATCAACTTTACAATCATGGTGCAAACAGCTTAGGGACCTTTTTTATCTTATTCTTTTTGCAATGGAAAAACCTTCTCATAACATTTGTAATGTGCCCAGAAAGTTTGAATTTGGCGATTTGAGCTAAAAGTTATGATCATTTGAATTCATGAAAAACACACATATTCTCATACTTAGAAAATTTTCTAAGTATAGAGCTTCAAAATGACCTATAATGTTCTTCCAACTTACAAGCCCTTCAATTAAAAATTAGCTCTTGAAGATGAAATGAAGTAAACTAAATTGAGTTACAGAATTGAGATCAATCAAAAATCATAAAAATTGAAAGAGTTATGGCCTATGAAAGATGATGAAATATTCTTGTGAAATCCATGGATGACCTATAATCTTTTCAATTCTTTAATGACTTTCCAAGAATTTTCAAGCCTTTCACCTTCAAAAAAAGTCATAGTAGACACCCTTAAGTTTATTGTGGAAAAAGAATGAGCTCAAGGAGATAAAAAATTATCAAGTTATGGTATTTGAAGTCACTTTAGAGAATTTTTGAGCTTTTTCAAAAGACTTATAATCTTTTCCCAACTTTAATAATCCTCCACCCAAAATTGGCCTTAGATCCTTGAAGAGAAGTTGTTAAGGATTCTTTAAAGAGAATCATGGCTTTGGAACCATATCAAAATCTCAAATATTGAGAAAGATATAGTCTTTGGAAGTCAATCAACCTTACTAAGTACAAAAGTGACTTGTAACCCCTTTCAACTTTTGATGCTTTTCCTTGAAAAATTAAATCTTGTCACGTGAATATAAATTGTTGTAGATGATGACAAGAATCCAAATAAAAAATAACCACTTAAAAACATTGAAAATTGAGACAGTTGTGCACTTGTGATTATAAAATCAAGGACTTGTTTAAATTAGGTCAAACTACTTAAATCATCTTTGCATGTTTTAAACTTTCCTTGCAAACTAAGGCATGATGAATCACATTAGAACTTTCAATGATGTTATTTTGAAGAACACTTAACAATGGAGGTTGTATCCCAATGAAACTTATTGAAGAAGGCATGGAAATAAACACATGATTCTATGAATCTTCTTGATGAATCCAACTATTCTATTTAAAATAAGTTTGGGATTAAATGAAATTAATAGAGATCTCCAACCATAGACATTTGATTCCATAATCATAGCTTTAAAGCTCAAGCTTTTAAAACCCATTGAATAACCATTTGGCTGAGGATCAACCTTCAAAGCCCTTGGTTAGGTGGTGAGATGGATGCAATTGTGTCAACACCTACAATATAAACATCCAAAGGAACATATATACACATTTTTTATGTTAGTTAATGATTAGTAACCATAACATGCACATATACAAGATACACAATTCAATGTGCTTGGTGATTCCTAAAGGACAAACTTACAGATAGAAGAGAGAACCAACCCTAATGTGTGATCTTGTGTGCGACTGTGATGATGTGGAGTGACGTAGGATCTTAGGGGAAAATATTAGGGTATAATACCTGTCAGTCGATTAGTGTGAGTACATTGTCGATACATTGTTTTTTGACATTAGTTTTCTGTGTGTAAAATGGATGGACAAAACAACATTGTGATTGATGCTACTTTGCAGCCTATTGCTTAGGATGTGCAACATCAGCCTAATACTTGCGGAAATGACGGGTCCCGTGTTCTGGAGATATTTTAGAGGAACAATCCGCCTACTTTCAAACGTAGATATGGCCCTAATAGTGCACAAACTTGGCTCAAGGAGATTGAGATGATCTTTTGGGTCATGGATTGCTCAGAGGCACATAAGGTGTGGTTAGATACACATGTGCTGGAAGAGGAAGCTGATGATTGGTGGATAGGCATCCGTCAGAGACTGGAAGCGGTTGGTGAAGTTGTTACTTGGGATATGTTTACTTGGGAAGTATTTTTCTTAAGATGTGTGCGGGAAGAAAGAGATAGAATTCCTTGAGTTGAAAAAAGGGGATGTGTCAGTGATTGAGTATGCTTAGAGGTTTTTGAAACAAGAAAAGTATTATCCATATTACAGTGAAGCAACTGTTGAATTCTCAAAGTGTATCAAGTTTGAGATTGAGTTGCTTCCGAAAATCATGCAGGCAATTGGATATAAGCATATCCATTGGTTTCTAGAATTGGTGAACAACTGTAGGATCTATGAAGAAGATAGTAAAGCTCATTTGACTCACTACAAGCGTTTGAACGAGAAGAGAGGAAAACAACATTAACACCATATAAAGCTTGTGATACTCCAGTTGATGAGGGGAAACCGAAGGTTTCCAATGGGAAAAAGACAAGTGGGAGAGAATCTCCCGCTCCTGTCAAGTGTTATAGGTATGGTGAACAAGGTCACCTTTCTGATGAATGTGAGAATAAGGTTCTGAGATGTTACAAATGTGTTAAGATAGATCATCATACTCGTGAGTGCAAGAACGATGGTACGACTTGCTTCAATTATAGAGAACAGGGTCATATCAGTACCCAATGTCATAAGCCAAAGAATAATGTTATTGCTACCCAGACCAATGGTAGAGTGTTTTCTCTGATAGAATCATAGGATTCCAAGAAGGAAAACTTGATTTGAGGTACTTGTTTTATTAACGATGTTGAATTGGTTGCTATTATTTATATTAGTGCTACTCATTCTTTTATTTCGCGTGAATGTGCTAATATGTTGGGATTAAATTTGTTTAATATGAATGGTAGTATGGTAATAGATACCCATGCTAGTGGTTCTGTTACTACTACTTATGTGTGACCGAGATGTCCCTTGACTATCTTTGCCAAGAGTTTTATGATGGACTTGGTGTGTTTACCCTTGCACCAAATTGATGTTATTCTTGGGATGAACTGGTTAGAGTTTAACTATGTTCATATCAATTATTATAATAAAACTTTGAGGTTACCTAAGTTTGGTGATAATGGAGAACTGATGTTGTTGTTTGCTAATCAAGTGGATGAACTTCTGGAAGACAAATCTTTGATATTTGCAACGTTTGCGTCATTGTAAATTGATCATGAAGCTACAAGTGTTGAACTATTGGTTGTATGTGAATTTCCAAAGTTATTTCCAAACGATATAAGAGATTTACCTCCAGAACATGAATTTGAGTTTTCTATAAATTTGGTGTCAGATACAAGTCCAGTGTCAATTGAAATTCTAGCACGCACACTAAATATAAGACAAAATTCTCAACATACACACAATGTCACAACAGATGTTATGACATCTACTGACAAAACAACAAATAATAACAAATCAGAATTATAACTTGCATAAAGAAAAAGAACACAACGATATGTTAACCCAGTTCAGTGCTAACTCACCTACTCTAGGGGCTACCAAACAAGGAAGGAAATCCACTATAAGCAGTATTAGTTTGAAGCTAAACTAGTCCCAAGTTTACAACTTCATGACTAATCCCGACCTAGTGCAACTTCTACCTAGGTCCTCCCTAGATATGATAAAACGACATCCCACTTCGAATCACTGTGGCGATAAAATAGACCTACCCCAATCTCAGTGGCCATCTCTAATCAAACCTGAAGATAAAATAGGAAGAACACAATTCCAAATAAAATACTAGGGGTTGCTTAAAATTTTCCTTCAAGAACAATACTCAACTCTTGCTTCACGGCTTTGAGGATAACAGTAGATTGATAAACAAGCAACAATCAGTCAACTCAATTATATCAGAGATACATGAGGACATAAAAAAATAGAAACTCCCATGAAGAACCCTCAAACCCAAGATAGAAAATACGACTTCCCCTTATTTTCAGAATGCTTGATGCTCTTAGGTCTAGGTTGTTTCTTTTAAATACTCTTCAACAATCCTTGGGCCTTGAATCTTCTCCCATATACTTCTTGTTGTCCATGTTGAGAGCTTCAAAAATTAGTGCAGAAAAATATCCATGATTCTTGGAACAAAACATAAGGTTTCCTAATTAGTCTTAATCAACCAATTATAGCAATATATGCACAACTGGATATATTATTAGTTTAAGATATAACAATCTTGACCTGCGATAATTAGTGAATTATAAATTATTTAAATGTTACCCTGATGTTGGTAACGTGCAGGTAATCTAGAGTGAAGGCATTTTATCTTCAGTAGTTCGAGTCGGTGTCATTACTCTGATACATAACACTCGGGGGGATGAATGCTTGTTGCTTTAGTATTTGTTATTTCAGTTGTTGAACTTTAAGTTGATTGTTGTTAAGTACTTGTTATTCAAAAGTTGTTATCATGTTGGATAAAGATGTTATTATGATTCTGCTGCGTAGTTGTTCAAGTTATTGGTTTAAAAGATTAATCTATTTTGCTGTTGGTTCATCTAAAGTTTTAAAAGTTTTATGTATCCATGTTTAATGCAATAGTTTTTAAGTTGAATTTGTGGCATCCTGATTCAGTTGTATAATTTTTATAACTCATATTTACATTTATATTTGTCAGGTAGAATTGGGGTGTTATAGGCTTCATCAGCTTCTACAATGCTAAAGGAAGACAAATGAGATATCAACAGAGCTTGCTCACCATTCATAATAACTACCTTTCCTTCACGGAAAAATTTCAGTTTCTGATGCAAGGTTGAATTAACAGCTCCTGCTTCACGCATCCATGGTTGTCCCAATAAACAGCTATAGACCGGGACGATATCCATAACTTGGAAAGTGATTTGGAATAAGCAATGACCTATGTGAATAGGTAAATCCACCTCTCTAATGACAAATTTTCTCGAACCATAAAAAGCTTGTACTATAATGCCACTTAGGCGCATAGGAGTTCCCTGGTATTTAAGCTACATGAGTCTATCAGTACATTGGACAAAGAGACATTCTTACAATTCATAGATATATGTAGAGCTAGGTTATGGTTTCTCCCTTCATTGGGCAACTCCTCATCACAAAAACTCAGATTTTTACAAGAGGTAATATTCCCCACAACACTGTTGAACTCATCCAGAGGCACATCCCTTTCAACAAAAGCCTAATCCAACACCCTCATCAGAGATTCCCGATGAGAAGAAGAGTTCATCAATAAGGCTAAAATGAAAATCTTAGGTGAAGATTGCAACAACTGATCCAAAATCTTTTAATCACTCATCTTGATGATTTTTAGCAGATCATCAACATCATTTTCCAAGGCGGCGCCACAAGATTCTCCTATCACTTTCTTAGGTTCAACAATCTCAACGACCTTCTTGCCAGAATTAACATCTCCTCGAAAGGTAGGGGAGAATACATGAACACTATAAGTTACCCGACTATCTTCACCAATAGTCTTAACATGGGACAAAGGTTGGGTAGGAATTTCCACACCATCTTCCAGGATATTTGCATTTTACTTATAAGGCACAACTTTATCTGATTCATATGGGATAGGACCAGGAAGACAAATAACTACAGGATCCACAATAGGTTTGTTGTGATACACAATATCTACAGGAGCAGGAACACCAAAATGTGGCACAATGAAGTTCACCCCTGCTTCTTCAAAATACCCAAGAATCACATACTCATTACCAAAACACATACCTTCATCAGAAGAAAAGAACTCATTAGCAAAAACATACTCATCATCATACATGGCCTCAATATAGTGGCCTTTAATCATATTAACTCCATTATTATCATCTTTGTTTCCTGTGACTCTGATAGTATCTTTATCTAACAGTAACTGTACATATCTTCTTACAATAAAACAACCATGGGAATCCCTACAGCAGATCTGACAGGACCCATAATGATGTACCTCCTGGCCATCCATGTGACAAAATGTGGCATGTAGTTGTACAAGATCATCATCCATATAGTTTACATCAAAAAACCAGAAGTATTCGAGACAACCATAAACCATATTCACCTCTTCTTTATATTCAACCCTTGGTCTGATTATATGGATAAGACCTGCATCCATCATCTCTTGAATATCACCTCTCACTTTATCACATCCATGAACGTCCATACTACAGACACTACAGGCATCATGGTCATGTGTATAATAATTGAACTCACAGAGATCAGCATGCATCTTCACTAAATCACATCTAACCAGGTTGATATCAAAAATCCTGAAATCCCCAGAACAACCAGTAACCATATTTACAGCACTTCCACCTCCATATTTGGGTAGTGGGTTATCCTTCAAATTAGGGCCAATGTCTTTAAAAGACAGAAGACCAGATCTTACCATTTTCTGCACTTCAGACTTCAATGGATAACCGTTTTCAATGTTGTTCTGAGGGGCTCCTTGATGAAAATCACAAGTCTGATCAGCTTTATAGTACCATGTCAAAGATGAAGGTGTAGTAGAGGAAGGCCTAGTCTGCACCAATTTCTTTTGAATCAAAGCCGAAAACGATTCTGCATAACTTATCAGACTGGGATCAAAAGCTTCTCTCTCCTTCCCTTGCCCTTGATTACCTTATTGAGGTTCTCTCTGATAGGCAACAGCAGTCGGAGCCATATTGACAACCAGAGTTACAGAAGTAACCTGTTGTTGATATTGATGATGTCTTCTTAGAGGTCTAACCCTTCTTTCTTCAGCAACAACATTTGTTTCACTCTTTCTTTTTAGAAAACCCATATGATGATTTCTTTGTTTCATTGGAACCTTCGTCTTTTGAAAATCATCTTTCCATGACGACTTCCTCTAGACGGAAACCCATACATACCATCTCACTGAAATCACTTGGCGAACTCGCCACCATTCTTTCATAGTAAAATGAACCAAGGGTTTTATGAAGCCTTAGTCATTTGTTGCTCTCCCATTGGGGGTACCACTTGGGCAGCAACCTCGCGCCAATGTTGTGCATACTCCTTAAATGATTCCTTATCTTTCCGAGCCATCACTCTCAATTGGTCAGGGTCAGGCGCCATAAACATATTATATTAATAGTGCTTCACGAAAGCTTCACCCAAATCATTGAATGTGTAGATGTTTCTACTGTCTAATCCTATATACCATTTCAAGGCAGCACTAGTTAAACTATCCTGGAAGAAATGAATAATAAAATGTTGGTCATTAGTATGAGTGGACATCCTTCTAATATACATCAACAGGTGGTCACAGGGACAAGAATTTCCCTTGTACTTATCAAATTCTGGCCCCTTAAACTTTGGTAGCACTTTCACATTAGGAACTAAGCAGAGGTCACTGACATTCTGTCTGAATAACTCTTTCCCTAGGAGAGCCTTCACTTATTTTTTCATTTCATTGAATTGATCCTGAAATTCATCCATTCGGTCATAAAAGCCCAAACTTTCACTTGGTGGAGGATTAGGATGATAAACTTTGTCATTAATAATAGGCATAACATTCACTGCAAGAGGTGCAGCATGATGGATCTCATTATTAGCAACAGGAGTAGCATGCACCACAGGAGGTGCAAAAGCAGCAATATTTTGAACAAATGGAGCAACTTGAGTAGCAGGATTGTAACCCTCTTGCATGAAATTCTCAGGCATTCCTCATGGGTAACCACGAGGCATACGGTATTGAGTATCAGTAATTGGAGTAATAGAGATGAGAACTGACAGAACCTCTGAAATAAGAGTTGTCTGATGTGGCTGAGTAGTATGAGGAGACAGAGGAAGTGAAGGTGGTAGTTGATTTTGAGCAGCCACCAACAATTCTACTAAAGCTTTTAGGTTGGCCATACCATCTCTCAAAGCAGTAACTGGAGCTCGTGATTCTCTTATCCAAGGTTTTCCATATTCTTTCTAGAATTAGCCCGAGTATTATAGTGATGAGACAACTTTCCGACTGAACAAAGTAGAGAAACAAGTAAGACACCTGTGAAATATAGGGATGCAAAAATATGTGAAATGATGCATGATATGCAATGCACGTGATTTATTTTGTTTATTCAAGGAACTCAAAGAATCATAAACAATTTCAGATATTGAAGTACTAACACCCATTTGGAAATATTGAAAATTATTATATTAATAATAACTTTGGAATGGATTACAACTTTAAGTACAAGTTTCAATAATCTTAAGTACAAGAGAATAAAGATAGAATTTAAGAATACTAAGGGGCCAAAGCTGATGAAGATCTCTCCACACACTGATGGTTTCCCTTGAGTCTTGCAATCTAAGCCTTCAACTGCTTGTTCTCTTCTGCATACTTGTTGGCGACTTCTTTCCATTCACCAGAATCAGAAAATGGGTGACCGGAACCTGGTTGAGCTCTAGAAGAAAATGAATCCTCTTGATTTTCCATCATCTATATAGCATGACTCTCAAGAGTCTCAATTAAGACATCCTTCTCGTTCAATTCTATTGAGTAAGACACCTACAAAGTCTGGTACTTATTCTTCTATGCTTCCTTCTATTGATGCATCCTATAACTAAGGCAAGTTGAAGTTCTTCCACATCATCTAAGAGAGGAGGCGTAGTCCTTATAAACATGTCAGCTTAAGGTTCTTCACGAGAATATGGCATCTTTAACTGAATTTCCCTTGCTTGTACCCAACGGAGATGACTCTCTAAGGAAATAACTCCTCTTGGTCCCAAATATTTTCTACCCTTTCTATGAATATAGCGCCAAGCCTTTTTAATATCTTCCTTAACTGCCTTGTGATCTTCTCCTTCTTTGAGAAAGAAACCACTCATATGAATGTTGTTTGACATGTCTCTCATCGGATATCTAAGCTGGCGGCGTGCAAGAATATGATTGTAGTTAATTACTCCCTTTCTACAAAGAAGAGGCACATTGGGGAAACTACCGAAGCTATCAATAATATTCACATCATAATAAGCTTGATGATACCAATCAATGTCAGAATGAGTGAGATCCATAATCTTTGGTGCATAATGTGGTTCCTTCTTGATATCTCAAAAAGTAGTAGATCGAGGTAAGTGAGAAATAAACCATTGATATAACAACGGTGTGCAACAAATGATCATCCCATCTTGATAAAAATTCTGAAGATGGATAGAATAATAAGTATCTCCTAGAAGCGTAGGGACTGAATTCCCAATCAGAAAGATCCTAATGGCATTAACATCCACAAATTTGTCGACATTTGGAAACAAGAACAACCCATAGGCAAGCAAAGCAAATATAGCCTCAAAATCATATGTACTCTTCATCTTGGCAAAGTAACGATCTTTCTCCAATATAAACTGAGCAGGTAAGTCCTTGATTCCTCCTTTTATAGACATGTTAGACTCAATATCAGACTTGGGATCTCCTTCTAAGTCGGTGAAAGTTACATAATCAGTAATAGGTAAACTAAGTAAGAAAGAATACTCTTCTAATGTGGGCATCAGTTGATAATCAGAAAAAGTGAAACATCAGTATAACGGATCATATAACTGGACCAATATAGAAATAATACCCTCCTTCATCTTGAGCTTCATAAGAGATACAATGGCTCCATACTTCTTCCGAAAATCTGTAGGACTCTCAATCTTAGGAATCAAACTCACCAGTTCCTCTATCTTAGCATCCTTGAAACTGTACTTCCGAGTTTTTCTCCTTCCAAAATCCATGGTAAAAAGAGTACTTTAGAAATTTGCAAAAGTCAACCTTAATTTCCTTGAAAAACTATTTAAAGAATGCTCATGGGTGCATGAATGCATGATGATGCAAAAATCACACACAAGAACAAAAACATGAGGGTTCATTTGTTCAACATCACGAGCATGAAGTCAAAGGTATTACCCATAAGGTATGTACTAATGGTTTATCACCTTCCAAACAAGGTTATAAGGAAATATCAGAGTCTACATTCTTCCTTCGGATATTACCAACATCCCGATTAGCTCGATAATTAGCAATCTTATAAGTAAAAACTCGTCTAAGTGCAACATCATGTGACAACTACTTCCAGATTGCTCTGTTATAGTCTCCGCACTACACCTAAAAGGCCAATATGGGTTAAGGGTTCTATGGCTTCTCAACTTCACAGGCTCCTAGGTCGAAAGCAACAATGTCTTCTCGATTGCTTGGTAAACAAATACTACATTCAAAAGGGCCTCAACTGAGTGGGGGGATCTCGTGTCTCCTTTTTTTGGAATTACTTCCTCAAAGTTAACATGATTATACCGCCTGTCCTATCTTAAGTTTTCCCAAGTCTGGGTATAGGACTTATAAGAGATCACCAAGCACCCTGAAAACTAGAAAAATCATATATATATATATATATATATATATATATATATATATATATATATATATATATATATATATATATATATATATATATATATATATATATATATATATATATATATATATATATATATATATATATATATATATATATATATATATATATATATATATATATAATAACAAATAATAGCACATACACAGATAAACAAAGATAGGCTAAACACATTTGGAGATGTATCATCCCCAGTGAAGTTGACAGTTTTCTGTAGCAGTAGAAATGTTGAGACTAAGCCAGTGGATTGACTTAACATGTACAGATCAAATAAAAATCACCACTGCGCTTTATTGTTTCTAAATGAAATGGGAAAAGAGCCAATAAACCCAAAAAAGAGGGGGAGAGATCTAGGTACGAGGGTTGGTTATGTAAAGGGAAGATATTAGCACCCTAAACACCTACGGTACTTCACAGGAACCTCTTTGAAAATTTGTGTATTTTGACTATAAAAGATGTATACAAAATAAGATGGTGGAGATGAGAAAAGAAGTATTTTTTACAATTTTGCATCCACCGCGGTTGTGAACCTTTAGTGCCTACGTACCATCTTCCGTGCAATAGAGATCATGGTACTCGTAGTTTACATAAAAAAATTTAAAACACATGTGTGTTGGTTAATTTTAAGAGAAAAGACATCATCGTCATATCCGAGTGGAAAACATACATACTACCCACGATTATGAGAAAGGAGAATTTGCATCATCTCAAAGTGGAGGATATAGCTTGGATTTTAAAATAAAAAAAGCTTCACTCAACACCCAAGTGGAAAATATCTCACTTCATTACATATCGTAGAAGTATAGTAGCTCGCATCTCTACAAGAATCGACAAGAGTCTAATCTTTTGAGAAAATTTTAAAAGTAAAAAGCCAAAGTGGAAAAAATGGTTTGAATGAGGTTAATTGACTTTTTAGTCTTGAGAAATATCTCAAAGTATGATTAAATTGATTAAAGTTTGATTAAGAAAAAGATTTTTGAAAATGCATGGACCTAAGTCCAACTTTATTATGAAAGTTGTTCGAGTTAGAAAACAATAAGAGTTTTGAAAAGGAGGGAGAAGATTTTTTTTTAAATTAAAGAAGATAAGAGGATATGAAGGAACTATCCTAAAGCATAAGGTAAAAGCTAAGGAAAAGAATGGTCTAACCAACAAGAAGCCAACACTTGACATAAGAAGCCAATGTAGAATTCTCATCCTTTGGATTAAAACCAAGCAAGCAGAAATATTAAACCTCTGAGGAATACTATGCTTCAGATGAATTAAGTCTTCACAAAAATTAGGCAGAGTAACAACTGTATACAGAGGAATTCTCATTCACAGACAAAACATGTAAATTAGAACAACCTGCACACAAAAAAAATTCAAACCAATGCCTTGGAGTAAACCCCAAGGATTTCAAACAGAATAACAACAAAGCAACAAGGTCCCCAAGTATCAAGGCTTATAATCCTAAGTCAGAGAGATCCACAACTCCACAATGCCAAGGATAGTAACCGAATAGTCCAAGTAACCTTAAAATTTTTACTGTTCAAGTTGGTTATTAAGTGCCTTTAAAAGAAAAGAAAGCTCAAGTGAGTAAATATAAAATGACATAAAGATAATTTCTCAAGTGAACAAAAGAAAAAATAACATGGAATATAAATGATAAAGGAAATGGTACATAAAAATAAAGGCACAAAATAAAGGCATAAAGTAAAGTTAATTGTTAGTGAGTTAGAAGTTACAAGGTTAGTTGAATGACCATCTTGAAGCTTGCTTTTGAAAACTCATTAGTAGATTGATAAAATCAAAGCTTCTCAACAAAAAGTTTCATTTGCTTTTTGTCAAGTATATCATTCATTTCAAGTTCTCAAAGCAACCACATATGATCAACGATGTTCAAATGATTCACTTAGACCAAAATTCATGAAGTTCATTAGAGGATTGGTAGAATCAAAGCTTCCTAACAAAGAACTTCAAAGTTATTGGATCCAAGGTTTCAAATTAAACATACTTGGGCTTGCAAACAAAGGTTTGGGTCATGAATGGTCATTTTTCAAAGTGGGAAAAATTTAGCGATATGTTAAGCAATCGTAAGTGGACTTATGTAGAAGCCACACCTATTTTGAGGTTTATCAATAGCAATCTATGTACCAAACATATTAGAGAAATGATATGTAGATCATTCTCCAAAAACATGTAGCACAAGTAAAAACAAGAAAAGGGGTAAGTTGAAGAGGGAGGGGAATGATAGTATAACCAATGTATCAGATGAAATTAGGGTTTCAAATACCATAAACATTATTTATCTATTTTGGTGAATTTGGTTTTTCAACCTATCAATACCCAAGATTCAATGAGGTTGAGGAACTTGTCCCAAAATAACACCCAAGTGTCTCCAAATTAGGACCAATCAAAAAATAATAAAATATATTTAATATAAAACAAAATTTAAATGTATGAAAGAGGAAATAATTGGTAAAATGCACAAAATATATTAAAACACCAAATAAAAATCCTAAAAAATATCAGAGGTCAAACACGAGTCATCAAGTGTTGACAAAAAAGTTTAGAATTTTTTAAAATCAAAAATTATTTTTAACATATAAAGAAATAAGCAAAATAAACCAAAACTTGTGGGAAAAAAAGTAAAGTCAAAAATAAAAATAAAATGGGGTCACCAATATTTGAAAAGAGGTCATTGGATCCTTCCATAATTTTTCTAGAATTTAAAATGACCAAAAAGTATTTTTAAACAATTAAAGCAAATTAAATAAAGTGAAAAATCCTTTAAAAAAATACCAAATCACAAAATAAAATTGTGAAAAAATAAAAATCAGAAAGGTAAAAATCAAAAGTATTTTTGATAATTTTTTCGCAATTTTAGAAGTTGAAATGATTTTTTTAATGATTTTTGAAGTTTAAAACAATTAAAACAAAAATCAGAAAATAAAATAATAAACAAAAAAATATGGACCATCTGATCATTGTTAAAACACGTTAGTAATCAGATCCAAGGGATCTGACACGTTGTACATATCATGGTCATTAGTGAATAACACACTGAATCATTTATTTAAAACAGATTTTGAAAAAAAACGTGGCTTCATGTCCTTGCTTTAGAGATGACATGTCATCATATTCAACTTCAAGCCACACGCAAGTTGTATCTCCTTTAAACTGTAAAACTAGAAGTTCATACCGGTGTCATTCACTTCGTTTCATCAAGACGATTCCAATAGTATCTTCGCGGAAAATTTATATTAACCACAACTTAGTCGATATAAAAAACACCTGAAGGAAACAATTGAAAAGGAATTTGAAAATTCATGAACAAAACTCACTTCCAGTTAAAAACCAACGATGCTATGAGTATCATAGTGATGAGAGCTACATTGTAGTAACAAGTTTGAAAAGAATTTATGGAGGAATCTACCTGTTGAAACTCAAATTTAGAGCTCTGAAACTGGACTTGGTGAGAATGATTTAGAGTATTTCAAAGCTTAGTTCTTTTTCTGTTAGCTTCAGTGAAGTTCAAGCATGAAGAATGAACAAAGAAATTGTATTGAAAAATAAGGAAAGAGTGAATTCAAAAACTCAGAATTGTGAGCTTTGGAGAGAGTTTGACAGGGTGATATTTGATCTCTAAGCTTGAGGAAATTAATGGAATAGCATCCTTTATTTATAGGGAAGTGAATGATGATGAGAAATGAGAGGAATTGTGAGCAAATCGTGCGATCCAAGCCAATTGTGATCATGCCAAACGTGTGATTTGAAATGCATCAAAACAACTTCATACCAAGTGCAATTCTTATCAAAATGCATATGGACAATTAGTTAAATATGTTTAGCAACTAAACTTGAAGTAATTCGAGCTATAATCCAAGTTTACTCATGGTAAAAAATTCTGACTCGATGCAAAAAATAGATTGCATGAAGCCAACTTCAACAATGCATAGTTCACTACTCAGGAACCTTTATGATGAAATCTTGGATTCTTTAGAAAGCTAAATGATCAATATTGACATTGTGCTTTGAAAGTTTTCATTTGGATGTTTGAGCAAAAAGTTATTCAACTTTAAAATAAAGAAAAACACACGGATTTTTGTACTTAGAAATATTTCTAAGTTTTGAGCTTCAAAATGACTTATAATGTTATTCAAAATTACATGTCCTTCCATTCACAATTAGCTCTTGATACTTGAATATGAAATTAAGTATACCTCTTGAATTTAACTGTGGAATCGAGATCACTCAAAAATCATAAAAATTGAAAGATTTATAGTCTTTGGAATATGATGAACAAATTGGGGGAAATTCACAAAAGACCTATAATCTTTTCAATTCTTAAACAACTTCCCAAGCATTTTCAAGTCTTGAATATTGAATCAAAGTTGTAGTAGAAACCCTAAAGATTATTTTGAAAAAAGAATAAGCTCAAGGAGATAAAAATTTACCAAGTTATGATCCTTTGAAGTCACACGAGATAATTTTATATCTTTCCCAAAGGACTTGTAATCTTTCTGAATCATTAGTGATATTCCATTCAAAATTAACCTTAAACCCTTGAAGAGAACTTGTTAAGGACCTTTTAAAGAGAATCATGGATTTGGAATCAATCAAAAATCTCAAAAAAATGAGCAATATATGGTCCTTGGAAGTCATCAAACCCTAGCTCAGAGGGTGTCAAAATGACTTGGAACCCCTTTCAACTTTTGATGATTTTTCTTGCACAATTGGATCTTATCATGTAAAGAGAAGTTGTTTTAGATGATGATAAGAAACCATGGAAGAAATAACCAACTCAATATATTAAAAATTGAGAGAGTCATGCAATTGTGATCACTGAATCAAGCACTTACTCAATTAGGTCAAACTTTTTGAATCAACCTTGAATATTTTGAACTTTATTTGAAAAATAGGGTAGGATGAATCACATTAGCCCTTGAAATGATTTTGTCTTGAAGCACACTCAAATATGGAGCTTGAATCTCAATAAAACTTGTTGAAGAAGGCATGGAAATAAACACATGAACTTATGAGTCTTCTTGATGAATACCACCACCAACCTTGAGGAAAACTTGACCTAAATAAAGTGAGAGAGCTCTTTGAACCAAAAACTTTGATATCACAGACATAGCCTTGAAGATTTAGCTCTTGCCATCCATTGAAGAACCATTTGACTGAGAACCAACCCTCACACCCTAGGTTATATGGTAATATGGATGAAATTGTGTCAGCGCTTACAATATGAACATTCAAATAAACATATATACATATTTTGATGCTAGTTAAAAGTTAATCCACTTAAAAACACATGTACAATATACACAATTCAAGGTTCTTGGCGGTCCCTCAAGAGCAAACTTAAATATAGGATGAAATAAAAGGGAGAACCAACTCTAATGTATGATCTTGGTGTGTTGGTAATATGAGATGATGAGAGATCTTAGGGGAAAAAAGTGGTGTATAACACTTCTATCAGCTACAATAAAACCATCTTCAGCTTCTTCCACATCATCATTATTCATATCTACCTCTAAATACTTGATGAGGTTTTCCAGTATATTTTTTCTTTCAGGGTAAATCCTGATTGTCTCACTCACTTCTTTACATGTTTCCTTGAGTGCAGAAACTATGTCTGCTTTCGAGACTGGAACAACTTTGTCTTGAACACGTGGTCCTGTAAACAACTTATAGTGCAATGATAAAGGAAGATCTCTCTTGCATATCTAATCTAAATATTTAAAAATTCCAGGATATTGATTCAGAATCATCCCAATGAGTGTAGGAAAGGAAATTGGCATTTTTGCAACATACGAGAGAGCATGCTAGATGGTTTGATCAAATACATAGTTACCAAAATCAAATTCGATCTTCGTTCCCACTACATAAATGAACTTCCTTAACCCCATTGTTATGGAGGAGGTATGATTTGCAGGAACCCAGTTGGTAGTTCTTATTCTATTTAGTACAACATACTTAACATTTAGCTTGCTCACAGAGAGCTTCTCCTTCCTTGGTCAATGCTTCACTTGATTTGCAGTGATTTCTTGACATACAATATCATCATTGACATTCACTTCACCCTGCTCACCCTCATCTCTTCCCACATATTTATTGATAATCTTTGGTGAGAAATCCATAATGTGTCCTCTAACAAACACTTTTTGTATTCACTACTGCTCATATTGTCATAATCTTTAAGAATATTTATGATAAACTCTCTTACGAGTGTCTCATAACACTCACCAAATGCATATACCGTCTTCATTAATCCTGCTTCCTGAATGAGACTAATCACATCCTTATAGTCAAGAGAATTACTTCCTAACTCCCTTTCTAAAGCCAGTCTTCTTTTACACACAACCCTTCATTTATCTGCATATCTAGCTGAGTGGAAAGACATATTATCAAGAGCCACATCAGGAATATTGGAAGGTAATTTCTATCATGCAATAATTTTCCTGATAGATGCACCAATGTCTTGAACATTTTCTTTAACATCCTCCTTGTATTCTGAATCACTAGATAATTCTTTCTTTCTTTTCAAATATTTTTCTTGCCCTGCGGATGATTCTACTTTAATCCAACCTTTCGTAGGACCAATAAGCGATCTCTTCTTGAACATATTCTGATATTTGGTAGAGGTGTCAATAGCTTTCCCTCTTCTACTTCTCAACTTCTTGGCTAATCTAGGAGTCATTTTTTGATCAATTGATTTTTTATCAGAGTCCAAATCATTAATAATAATCACATCATGAATCTGGACGTTTCCTACCGCAACATCATCTTGATCATCATGAATTTTTTCTTTCATGGATTCGTGCCCATCAGTATCTTTAAAGGCCCTTTCATCATCAGTATGTTCTGAGTGCTCAGTTTTACTTGCCATGTTTTGTTTCTGAGTGAAACCTTTAGATTTTGTGTGAGATGTTGCAACATATGTCTCGGAATTAGGGTTAATGTCCAAGACTTTTGAAAAAAATCTACGAATGACATGATCATTTTACCTAGGGTTAGAGACACTAGGGTTTATTTTAACACCTTCTTCGATGTTAGGTTCATCATCATAGCTTTTCAAAGGAATATTGATGGTCTCATGCTTTCTAATTTTTCTAGGGATGGTTGCAGAAGACTTAACTTTAAATGGAATTTTTTTCTCTCATAACAACAGTCTTTACTCTTTTCTTGATAGGAGTAACTGGAGGAATATTGATGGGTGGAGTAACAGATGGTGGGACAACAGCAAGAGGAACAACATAGAGGGTTGGCAGGAATCCCCCTCTAGTGCTAGAGCTATCAGAATTTGTCATTTTGTGAGATGAATGATGTCATACCCCAAATTTCTCCTACCCTTTTACCTTTATCTGGCTTATGCATTTTGCACTTATTATTCCATCAGCATACCCTCCATTAGGTCAATTAAAATATCATGCATCATTGATCAATAAATTGGCATTAGGATCAAGGGTCTTGGTAACTAGGATTTTTATTTTAAGTTTTGAAGTTATTCTTGTATTTACAAGGCCATTCTCTTCTTCTCAATATCAAGTTGCAGGGTTTTCTTCATCAAGAGCTTGCATTAGGGTTTATTTCCCTATGTTTGTCAAAGGGTTAAGGTTTCAATATTTATGCTCAGGGATTTCAATAAGATACAATTGTTTTCTTCACTCAAGAGTGTGAACTCACATATAAGGACTTCTTTATGGATTTTAGTTTAATTAATATATTCCTATGATTGTGTTCATCATTCATCAAGTGTATACTTATTACTTGAACTATAACACAAAGATTATGTTTTGAACAAAATTTGATGTCCACGGAAAGCTAGGATTCTCAGTCGGATTTAGGTTGGTTCATTAATAATTACTAGCATTTTCTTATAGGTTAATTGTGTTGCTTAGGATCATGAAGCGTGTGGTTATAGTTTCATACAAGGAGAGACATGCACACCTACAATGTCAAGCAGGATGTCATGACATTATACTGTGACAATTTGAGTGCTATAAACATTTAAAAGAATCATATTCAACATATCAGGACCAAGCACATTGATATTCATCATCATATTATCAGAGATCTTGTTGAAGACAAGGTGATTACTCTAGAGTATGTGGCCATTGAGAAACAGTCGACTGATATTTTCACCAAAGCTTTGGATTCTAATCAACTTGAAAAGCTTAGGGGTGATCTAGGCATCTTCCTTTTTGAGGAACCATATATTCCACCTATTATGTGTGTTTCCATCAATTTGTGTGTTTCCAATTGTGATACGGTGGGAGAACTGACTTGAGGTTTGCGTTTGTATTCGCAAATGTTGCGGTTAGCAAGAGTCGCCACCGACTTTTTATTTTATCCTAAGGAAAGGTTAAAAAGCACAGCAAAAACCTTTTGAGATGTTTTCTTGGGTTCGGGGAGTAGATTATAGAAAGGGAAGGTATTAGCACCCTTTCTATCCATGGTTATCCATGGGCTCTTAGTTACTTGCTTAGATCACTTGCCTTTTGTTTTCAATTGTTTTAAATGGTGCTTGAGTGTGTGGGTTTTGAAAATGTTTTTGAAAAGAGGCCAATGTGGTGGCAACCTTTGTAATGATCCATGTGGGGATGTATACAAAGATGTATGTCTTTTGAAAAGGTTTTCATTTGTTTTTGAAAGTTGTTTTGAAAGTGTAGTGGATTGTGGTTTTTGAAAAGAAGGCAAGTATTTTGTTTTGCAAGTTGGTTCAAGTAACTAAGAGGTTATCTACTCCTAAATTTCTCAAAAGATTATTGCTATACTTTAACCCTTTTAACAAGTTTGCACCACCATTGTATTTGGTGGGCAACCTTGTGTTAGGATGTGAAAGGGACAGGCGCGGGTCATCGTTTAGACCATAATTGTAACGACGTTAAATGTCTTTGGGCAATTTCTCTAAGGGACTTGATCATTTGCTTTGTTTGTTTTGAAAAGTTTTTATCGAGGGACTATGATCATTCAAACTGTTTGCTTTGCCCAAAGATGTTCAACATACAATATGGCCCATTTATTTGAAGGCAACAAGTGGAATACCCTAGGGGGTGCAAGTGTGGTTTGTGTGTCCATTTTCATGCTTGTTTATCTTGTATTAGGTCAAACTATTTTTTATCGTTTTTCGCATACAAACCCTAATTCTAGCATGTTATTATTTAGAAAGCGATAAAGTGCGAAATTAAAATTACTAAGCTATTACACAACCAAATATGGGAAGGGGGGTACAAATGTTCAAATGGGGATATTGACAAGAATTTAAATCTAAATTATTACAACAATTGGATATTTTGCAATGCATAATTAAATATAAATTAAACAAATATGTGAAATGTAGAAAGAAAATTTCTATGTGTATGAGAAAAATATTATTTATGTAAAAGGAAAAAGAAAATAAAAATGTATTTATTTTTTAGTATTTTGAAACTTAGGGTGAAAAACCCTAATTTTAGATAAAAAGTATTATTACCTAATTTAATTTTACTATTTATTTATTATTTATAAAAAAAATAAAATAAAATGAAGTGTATTGTGAAAAAGGTATTTTTTGTATCAAATGTTAATAAAAGATCAAGTATTTTTTATATCTTTTTCTTAAATACATTAATAATCAAATATATATATATATAACCCTAAATATGTATTTTTTCTAAAATAAATATTTAAATATTTTAATAAAAATAAAAAGTAAAGTATATTTTTTTGTGTAAAATATTTTCATAAAGTAAATAAAATAATAAAAATGTATCTACACTATTTTCTATTTATTTCAATAATAGTATATATATGTATATTTGTATATAACAAAAGAAATAAACAAATAAATATGCCATAAATACAAAAAGTGGTGGAAAAAATATTTTAAAAATTTTAATGGTATGAGAAAAAATAAGCAAAGTCAATCCAAAAAGAAAAAGTCAAAAATGTCAAAAAATGAGCAAATGGGCTCAGGGGGGTGTAAACCAAAAAATGGGGTGTGAAAAGGAAACAAATCCAGGCCCAGCCCAGATCACTTCTTCTTCAACCTCTGTACAGCTTTCTTCACACAAAACACGCGTTTTCTAACTCTGGATTCCTGGACTTTCAAGCAAAACTCATAACATGAAAAGTGTAGAGCATTAAGAGACGGTTTCAACCATATAAAGAACATGACCTATCTCTCCAAGATGAGAGAGAATTTCTCTCCCCCTCTTTTCTGACCTAACTTTTCATCAATGTTCAGACATGAAATTCTCTAAGCACACGAAACATAAATGAAATCTAATCATATGAGCATGTTCAGGGCTATGATTGTGACATGTTTTCTTCAAAAACCTAAAGCTAACAATGCCTAACAAGAGAGATAGAACTCCATGAATATACCTGTTCAGTTGGAATCGAGCTGGGCAATGGAGGATGTTTCAGAGTGAAATGAGGACTTGTACAGCTTCCTTGAAGTGTAAGGAAGCTTTTCCAGTTCCTACTTTGCCTTGAAACTTCCTGAATCGAGCTGATGAACTCCAACTGCAAAACAGAAAATTAAAAATGGTGAAGTGGCTTGGAGGTGTTACAGGTCTGATTTTAGGATATGGATAGCTTGTATATATTGTAGGGAAGGTAGAGGAAAAGGTTTGAATCAAAATGCTTGAAGGGATTGGGAGTTTGAACTCAAACTGCAGGGGCACCCCTGTTTGTGCAGTTTGAGGATGATTCTGTGATGGAGAGGGTTTGAAAGGGAAATGGCTCGTGCAAAAGCTTCAATGTGGTCTATGGAATGTGTTTGATATCTTTTGTGCTGTGTCCTTTGACTGATATGAGAGATAGCATATGTTATGGACCTTTCTTCACACTTAAGCTACCAAAAGCAAATTGGTGTTCTAGGTCAGTATAGGACCCCCTAATGTGCTGCATCAACTCCTCTTGATCAGTGTGTTATGCCCATAATCTTGTGTTAAGCAGATCTTCTTTGTACTTGTTGGATTACAAACTTGACATAAAGCTAAACTTTTCAAAAATGGAAATTCCACTTTATCTAGTTTAGGATTAAACCATTATGCAATGTTAGAACACAAAGAACATGACCTTAACACATTGAATATGCATTAAATTATTGAGTATGGATTGGTTCAAGGACCTGTAATTAAGCATAAAGCAAACTGAATTCAAATTTGCAAATTTGTGAACATGTCTTGATGAAGAACAAAAGTGAATTTTTACCAACTTGTGAAATTCGAATCTCTCAAGTTATGAGGTTGTTTGATGAGTTCTTGGACATTTTGGAAAGCTTGGAATGTGTACTACAATCCATCTTTGAAATGCAATTTGAAATTCCAAGTGGAAGGGTATGAAAAGTGGCCTTGAAGTAGGGTAGAAAACCTTGTCAAAATAGGTCAAATTTCACTAAGTTAAAAGATGGTTTAGTGCCCTTATTCAAAAAATCATAACTTGAGATACAAGCTTCAAATGAGAAAACTTTGTGAATCAAAGTTGTAGATTTTGCAACAAGCTACAACTTTCATGTTTTGACTTTTGTTTGAATCCAAATGGATCATGGTGAAAAGATGGGGCAAAGTTGGGAAAAAATTAGGGTTTTTCATAACTTAGAAAAATTCTAAGTTATGAAAAATTCTATTTTCAAACCCTAATTTGCATTTTGTGATTTCTTGGTGAACAAGTTTCATAATTTGGCATGTTTTGATGAAAAATGAATCTTGACTCTTGATTTTGACCAAAAAGTCAAAGTTTGACTTTTCAGTATACAGTCAAAAATTGATCAATTGACTGGGAAATTCAACTGTCAATCTTGTGTACTTGGGATCTTTTGAGCTTGATGAACATGTCAAGATAATTCCATGGGGTCCTTGAGTCCATATGTGAGCTTGGTTTGCCATTGGCTAGGTCAAACAGTCAAAAATTGCCTTTGTGCAGTCAAAACCCTAAAAATGACCATTTTGCCCTTTTGGTGATCTGATCAAATTTCTTATGGAATTGTGATCCAAACTTGATCAAATAGTTCATATGGGTTTATAATGTTGATGTGGATCAAATTTCATGAGGTTTGACTGTCAATTGGCCACAGTTGACTTTTTCCCCAATACAGCTGATTTCTAGGTCAACTGTCCAATTGACTGGGTAAAACTTGGAATCAAGACCTGAAACTTGGTATGGGTAAACTTGGGAGTCCAATATGAAGCATGAAAGTCATCTTAGGCATTTTAGGTCAAAACATTTTTAGGCAAACACAAACCCTAATTTGAGTCCACAGTGCAAGGAGAAGTCTTGAGCAGAGGAAACCCTAATTGTATCTTGATCTTCAAAGGTCTTGTGATGAGAAAATGTTGAGGAAATGGGAGGGCAAATTTTGGGGTACAACAGTTGCCCCTGTTCAATCTTCTTGGACCTGAAGAGTTAGATTGGCAAGTTTGCCTTTCGTGACTCGAGGGTAAAAGGAGATTGGACACTAGAGTGCCCGGAAATTTGCACTCGCATGCTAGAGTCTCAACAATGTGGTGTCGGGAATGGGCTTATAGATTCCATTTGGAAAGGTGGTTGATAGGGAGATGGGCTTATAGATGCCATCTGGAGACGTGACGGAACTTTGTCGGGAATGGGCTTATAGATGCCATTTGGAAGTGTTGATCGCATAAGAGGTTCCTTAGCGAGAACTGGTGTATTTAAGAAAAACAGATGTTTTCCTGGCTTGTTACAGGTGTTTGATCTTTAGTCTCCTTATGCAGATATGTCCTGGCTAGATACAGGTATTGAATCTACAATTGGTTGCTCAGATGTGTCCTGGCTGGATACAGGAGTCGAATCCGGGAATAGTCGTCAAATAGATGTGCCCTGGCTGGATACAGGAATCGAATCTTCGAACTCTTCAGACGTGCCCTGGCTAGATACAGGAGTCGAATCTGGAAATGTGGTCAACAGATATGCCCTGGCTGGATACAGGAATCGAATCTGGAACTGTTGTAGTTGATAGATGTGCCCTGGCTGGATACAGGAGTCGAATCTTTGAACTCTTCAGATGTGCCCTGGCTAGATACAGGAGTCGAATCTGGAAATGTGGTCAACAGATATGCCCTGGCTGGATACAGGAATCGAATCTTCGAACTCTTCAGACGTGCCCTGGCTAGATACAGGAGTCGAATCTGGAAATGTGACAGTTGAAAGTAGTCGTTCTTGAGATTGTCTTTTTCCTGAAAAGGCAAAGACGTAAGCTGTATGCAATGTCATGATGTATGATATGCATGATGTCATGATGTTCAACTTTTGATGTTGTATGTGTCTCATCATGTATGTAAGCAAGATGTATGAAAATGTGAAATGTTTATGAGTGTAATTTCATTTTAGGAAAATAAATCCTTGACGAATGGCCGGGAAGCTGCTTCGCGGAAGAGATACTTGGCCAAAGCTCTGATGAGAGGCCTGCTGAGGACTTTTAACAATGGATTCCGCTGAGGATAATGATGATAAACTCCGCTGGGGAACTCTAAAGATAAACTCTGCTTGGGAATACCAAAGATAGACTTCGCTGGGGATTTGAAGGGACTTTGCCGAGAGCGGTCTTCCGTGGCTTTTAGCTGAGGATAACCCAGTTATAAGTCCTCGTGAGGAAATAACTCTAAATAAAACTTGGGCGAGACGTCCGTACTCTGCAGGGGATAAGCTTCCAGAATCTACTGGGGATGAGCTTTTAAGACCTGCCGGGGAATATTGTGCCTTTTTCAGGATCGACGGGTAATCGACTCCTGCTTGGGGAAAGTGCTGCTGAACCTTGTTTTACTCTGCGGGGAGTTAAGATGATTTGGCCATATTTTCAGTTGAACCTACCTTGGTGCCTTGGTGGACAAAACAACTAGACCGCATTAAACAACTTCACATTGCCCCTGCCTCTGATGTCACTTGTAATTAATCTCTTTTTTCGTATGCAAACATTTATGAATCAGCAATTTAATGTCAAATGCATATATCAAAAAAATGAACATTGGACGTTCTTCGCAAGACAAAACAGAAAAAGAAAAACAATGGCGATTTATATGGACAAGTGAATTTGTATTGATTTAAACTTTGCCTGTGAATAGGCGTTTTTTGTACAAGAGGCTGACATCCTAGTAAGAGGACGCCGCCAAATAACATAGAGTTTACAGTTTGAAAAAGGAAACAAAACAGCTATGTGAACAATCCCACTGGGTTCCAACTCTGCTATCGCCTTTATGTCTTCGAACGTCTCATCGCTTTGCTGCCTGGTCGAAGATGAAGCTGATTGGTCGATGCCGTAATCTGAGCCAGATAGTTGATGCCGAATTCCGGATGCGAAGTGATCCAATGAGACATAGTGTTACGCTTTTATCCCTAACTTTTGCCTGGACCGCCCTTTCGGGTTTTCGGTCCACCGGGATACCCATTTTTGCCCAAGTCGCCCTTTCAGGTTTTCGACTTGCCGGGTGTACAGATTTTTTTTCATTTCATCCCTTATTTTTGCCCGAACCCTTTTGGTTCGCCGGGAAGCCCTTATTTTTGCCTCGGTATGTCAACCTAGCGGGTCTTTTATTTATGCGTAGTATTTTTTCACTATGTCTGCATTGGCGGGGTGAGGAAGGTCGTCACCATCCATGGTGGTCAGGATCATGGCCCCTCCTGAGAACACACGCTTAACCACAAATGGCCCTTCGTAAGTAGGGGTCCATTTGCCCCGGGGATCACTTTGAGGAAGGATGATGCGTTTGATTACCAGGTCCCCAACTTGATACTCTTGCGGTCTGACTTTCTTGTTAAATGCCCTGATCATCCGTTTCTGATACGTTTGACCGTGACAGATAGCAGTGAGCCTCTTTTCGTCAATCAGATTTAGTTGGTCAAGTCGAGTTTGGATCCAATCATCTTCATTCAAGTCTGCATCCTTCATTATCCGAAGAGAGGGTATCTGGATTTCAATCGGCAAGACTGCCTCCATGCCGTAGACCAAGGAGAAAGGAGTTGCCCCGGTTGATGTCCTTGCTGAGGTGCGGTACCCATGAAGAGCGAACGGTAACATCTCGTGCCAATCTTTGTAGGTCACTGTCATCTTCTGCACAATTTTCTTGATATTTTTATTGGCTGCCTCTACAGCCCCATTCATCTTCGGCCGGTAGGGAGAAGAATTGTGGTGCTGTATCTTGAATTGTTCACAGAGTTCAGTGATCATTTTGTTATTGAGATTGGTACCGTTGTCCGTAATGATTCTTTCCGGGACACCGTACCGACATATCAGATTATGCCGGATGAAACGCGCCACAACGCTCTTGGTTACCGTGGCATATGAAGCTGCCTCAACCCATTTCGTGAAGTAATCGATCGCCACCAGGATGAAGCGATGCCCATTGGATGCCGTTGGTCGGATCTCACCGATCATATCGATCCCCCACATTGCGAAAGGCCAGGGTGCCGTTAGGACATTCAAAGGAACTGGAGGGATATGCACCTTGTCAGCATAGATCTGGCATTTGTGACAAGTTCGGGAGTGTTGGTAACAATCGGCTTCCATCGTGGACCAGAAATATCCTGCCCGAAGGATTTTCTTAGCCATGGTGTGTCCACTGGAATGAGTCCCAAATGTACCTTCATGCAGTTCCATCATAATTTTCTCTGCTTCAGTCTTATCCACACAACGTAACAGAGTTGAATCATGATTCCGTTTGTAGAGAACGCCGTTGCTGAGGAAGAATTTTGCAGCAAACCTCCTCATGAACTTCTTGTCGTTGACAGATGCACCTTCAGGGTATTCCTGAGCTTCCAAGTACCTCTTCACCTCGTGATACCAGGGTTTCTCAGTCACCTTCTCAGCCTCGAGCTCACAGCAGTACGCCGGTTCATCCAACTTCCAGATTACGATTTGGGGAGCCTCATTGTCCCATTTAACTTTGAACATTGAAGACATCGTGGCTAGTGCGTCCGCCAGCTGATTCTCCTCTCTGGGGAAATGCTCAAAAGTTATTTCTTCAAAGTGAGGGAGCAAGGTCGACACATACTCCTTGTAAGGAATGAGATTCGGGTGTTTCGTATCCCACTCGCCTTTGATCTGATTGATCACGAGAGCGGAATCTCCGAAGACACTTAGAAACTTGATCCTCAAATCGATCGCAGCTTGTAAACCCATGATACATGCCTCATATTCTGCCATGTTGTTGGTGCAGCTGAAACATAATCGGGCGGTGAGTGGAGTATGAGTCCCCTTGGGAGATATGATTACAGCGCCGACGCCGTTACCCAAAGCATTGGAGGCTCCGTCAAAATGCATAGACCATCGAGATCCTTCCTCAGGTCCTTCATCCGGTCCAGGTACTTCACAGTCAGTTACCACCATGATGTCTTCGTCCGGAAAATCAAAGTTCAATGATTGATAATCGTCCACAGGTTGGTGTGCCAAATGATCAGCCAGTACACTTCCCTTAATTGCTTTCTGAGTTGTATACTGGATATCATATTCTGTTAAGATCATTTGCCATCTCGCTATTCTCCCAGACAGAGCGGGCTTTTCAAATATATACTTGATGGGATCCATCTTTGAAATCAATAAAGTAGTGTGAGTCAGCATATACTGTCTCAGCCGGCGAGCAGCCCATACAAGAGCGCAACAAGTTTTCTCAAGCAGTGAGTAACGAGACTCACAGTCGGTAAACTTTTTGCTCAAGTAATAAATAGCGTGCTCTTTTCGGCCAGACTCGTCATGCTGCCCCAGCACACACCCCATTGAATTATCAAGCACTGTCAAGTAAAGTATCAGAGGTCTTCCTTCCACCGGTGGCATAAGAATGGGTGGCTCTTGGAGATATTCCTTTATTCTTTCAAAGGCGGCCTGACATTCATCATTCCAGCGTACCTAGGGATGTCAGTTTGGACCTGTTAATGGGGATCCCCGCGGGGAACGCCCCGTTCGGGGCCCCAAAGATGGGGAATTTTCCCCCGTGGGGGCGGGGATGGGGAGAAAAATTCCCCCGAGAGCATTTCGGGGACGGGGACGGGGAATACACCCCCCGCCCCGCGGGGACCCCGCCCCGCCTATTATTTTAATATAGTTAATTTAATATATATATTTTAGATTAGGTTTTTTAGTCATTTCCTTTATGTTTATTTATAAAAATAAATAAATAAATATTCATGTATTTATTAAGAGAGAGAAATGTAAATATTAGACCCTAAAAAAGTTGAAGCGTTTCATTTTGTTGAATTTTATAGCATTTTATAGAAATTTATAAAAAAAATATTATTATTTTGTGTTCCATTAGTATTTTTAATAAAAAATAATAAATGTCAAATACTAGTATTTTTTAATAACATAATAAATATGTGAATTCTTTGTGCTTTTTATTTTTATAGAAAATATAAACATTTTAAAAAAATAAAATATTAATGAATAAATGTAGGATCTATGGGGATCCCCGCGGGGAACGGGGATCCGCGGGGAACGGGGATGGGGATAGAAATTCCCCCGTGACGGAGATCGGGGACGGGGACGGGGAATGAATTTGATGGCGGGGAAAAAGATGGGGAAGTGTCCCCCCGCCCCCGCCCCGCCCCATTGACATCCCTAAGCGTACCACTTGATCTTTCTTCAGTAATTTGAAGATTGGCTCACAAGTAGCAGTCAGATGCGAGATGAATCGGGCAATGTAATTCAGTCGTCCTAGGAAACCTCTGACTTCTTTCTCTGTTTTTGGCGTCGGCATCTCTTGAATAGCTTTAACCTTGGCAGGGTCCACCTGGATACCTTTATCACTTACAATGAAACCTAGCAATTTTCCGGACCTCACCCCGAAGGTGCATTTGTTGGGATTCAATCTCAGCTTGTACAACTTGAGTCGGTCAAACAACTTCCTCAGATGATCAAGGTGTTCCTCCTCAGTTTGAGACCTTGCAATCATGTCATCAACGTATACTTCAATCTCATGATGGATCATATCATGAAATAAAGCAACCATGGCACGCTGATAGGTTGCCCCAGCATTTTTCAAACCGAATGGCATGACCTTATAACAGAAGGTCCCCCACTGAGTTACAAATGTAGTCTTCTCCATATCTTCAGGAGCCATCTTGATCTGATTATACCCTGAGAAGCCATCCATGAAGGAGAACACTTTGTGTTGAGCTGTATTGTCAACAAGGACATCAATGTGAGGTAGGGGAAAGTCATCCTTGGGGCTGGCCCTGTTCAGATCCCTGTAGTCAACACACATTCTGACCTTACCGTCCTTCTTCGGCACTGGCACAACATTGGCAACCCACTGAGGGTAAGAAGTTACTGCAAGGAAACCCGCATCAAACTGTTTCATCACCTCAGCTTTAATCTTCTCAGACATCTCTGGACGCATTCGTCGAACTTTTTGCTTTACTGGAGGGCAATCTTCCTTGGTCGGCAAATGGTGAACTACAATGTCGGCATCCAAACCGGGCATATCTTCATAGGACCAAGCAAAGATCTCCATGTAGTCTTGTAGCATCTGGATCAATCGTTGCTTCACGCTGAGCTCTAGATTGGCACCAATTTTGACCTCTTTCCTATCTGTCTCAGTACCCAAGTTAACTGTCTCCACAGGCTCTTCATGTGGTTGAATAGCCCTCTCCTCCTGCAGTAGCAGTCTTGCGAGTTCACCGGGCACCTCGCAATCATCTTCACCTTCGTCTTCAGCCAAGTTGATCGGATTTCCGAAGTCATAACTGGCGGTAGCAGAGCTGTTACCAGTGAGATCCAGAGTGGATTGAAACCTGTATAAGTGAGTGTGTGTAAATATAGCTGTTTTGCAATATATATAACACAGAAAGAAAAAGGAGCACAAGATTTGAAATGCAACAAACGTCCAATGTTTTGATTGATGATATATGAAAATGTCATACAAAAAGCCCTCACAAATGGAGCTACGATGCCCCGGGTAGGACACCGAGCCAATAGAGTTTTAACATATTGTTTGTTACAAATTTGGAAATCAAAGGAAATCAATTACTGCGTGACAAATGTGATAGGGGTAAAATCCTTTGCTGTCCAGTTGCTTGGTCCGTCGCTGGCAGTCGGGTAGATCCAACTATCAAACTCATCTTCCTCCACATCTTCCTCAATAGCGTTCACCCTTGAGCTGGAAATAAATACCGGAGCCTTTCCAATCTTCTCTTTGCGCACCGCCTTCTGAGCCTCTGCGGTAAAGCCTAGCCCAAACTTGTCGTTCTTCTGAGTGAAGTCAGGAAGCTGACCCCAGTGTGCACCATTGCCTTTCTGAACCACAACCCGGGCATCCCTTAGGGAAACCATCTTCAAGGAATCATTCTCTTCGGCCGTTGTCTCCGCAGCTGCTGAAATTGGATGTACCTCCTCGAAATGTTGGAAGGGAGTTTCAATAAATTCTCCGTCCATCTCGATGTACCTGAAGGAATTCAAATGGCTCACCATATACTCCTCTTCTCCTTGCACAGTGACAATCTTTCCTCTGACGGGATACTTCAGCTTTTGGTGCAAGGTGGAGGTCACTGCCCCAGCTTTGTGGATCCAAGGTCGACCCAACAGACAGGAATACGATGGACGTATATCCATTACGTAAAAGGTAGAGTCGAACACTTGATAGCCCACACGAATAGGGATGTTAACCTCTCCATGAACCATCCTCTTGGAACCGTCAAAGGCTCTGACGATGATATTGCTGGGTTTCAACTCCAAGCCCTCATAATCCAGACGATCTAAAGCCTTTTTCGGAAGAACATTCAAGGAAGAACCAGTGTCCACCAATACATGTGCCAGAGTAGTGCCCCTGCATTCAATGGAGACATGCAGGGCATCATTGTGGTCTTTCCCTTTTGCGGTTAAATCAGCATCTGAAAAACCCAGACCGTTGTCCGCCGTCAAATTTGCTATGCAGTCAGTGAACTGAACTGCAGATGTCTCCTGCGGCACATGGGCCGTCTTGAGAAATGAGATCAAGGCTTTTGCATGGGCCTCGGAACATAGTAATAAGGAAAGCAGGGAGATCTTGGAGGGTGTATGCCCCAACTGCTCAACAACATTAAAATCACTTTTCTTTATTATTTTCAGAATCTCCTCCATTTCTTGCCGGGAGGCCTCAGCATTTACGGGTATGGGTGCCTCCATCCGGGCAGGCTCTTCTTCAATCCCTTTGCCCCGAGCATTTGATGACTCGGCAGCAGGGGACACAATTTGATCAGCAACAGGACTTGGTAAACTTGCAGGTTTTATGAGAAGGGGTTTTCGAATAGCGGGCGGCGCAATGTCAGGCGAGAAGAGCCTGCCACTGCGGGTGACTTTAGCTGGACCGGTGATATCGCAAATACTGGCACTAGCATCAAATTCTTGCTTGATTCCATTTACATATACGTCTGCCCCATAATGCCAGGGGACAGCTTTATCAGACACGTAGGAGAGGGGTCCTGGAACAGTAATGATCACAGGCGCAACTGTCAAGATTTGAATAGGCTTCTTTGGGGGAGCCTTGGTTGGATTTTTGAAGATGGTAATCACGGACACTTCTTTCATTGGAACCAAATGAACAGCAGTCTTTTTGAATAGAATCTCCTTGCTATCCATTAGGCCTTGGATGCCTAACCTTAGCAAGGGACAATCAGATAGGGAAATAGCACAGAATGGGCAACCTTCGCCGCAACCCGGAAATAAACCGGCCCGCAGTAGGTTCTTCTTAACAGTCTTCAAAGGGGTAACAACTTCATCTACCGAAACAGCGTACACTTCTTCCTCAATGGCACTTACCCTATGCTGGGGCATAGGAGCCGTTACAACATTCGGTCTTTCCGGCGCTTCAAACTGAATTTCTTTTGCGTCAATTAGATCTTGCACTTTGTTTCTCAAGGCCCAACAATCATCAGTAGTGTGCCCGGGACTATCAGAATGATAAGCACACCGGGCATTTGGGTTGTATTTAGGGGACGCAGTGTTGACGATCTTAGGAGCTTCTTTGAGGGTCACCAGGTTGGTGGATAACAGTTGGGGTAAAATTTGAGATAATGTCATACTCAATCGGGTATACTGCCTCTTGGGCCTTTCACTTCTTTGCTGATTGTACTGCTGAGGAGCAGCAACAGGTTTAGAGATGACCAAAGCATTAACGGCTTGGCGACTTTCGGGCTTGACTTGTCTTCTAGGGCCATAGACGGCGCTTGCTTCCTTCTTAAATGGCCTCTTCTCAGCACTTGTAGAGGCAGCCTTCTGTATCTTGCCTGACCTGATGCCAGCTTCAATTCTTTCTCCTGTTAATATCAGATCTGTGAACCCAGCGGAGGAGTTTCCAACCAAATGATTGAAAAACGGACCAGACAACGTTCCCAGAAACATATCAACCAGCTCTCGATCAGTTAATGGAGGCTGCACCCTGCCAGCCAAATCTCTCCATTTTTGAGCGTACTCTTTGAATCCTTCACCCGTCCCTAGAGACATACCCTGAAGTTGGGTACGCGTAGGAGCGAGATCAGAATTATATTGGTATTGTCTGTAGAAAGCAGTCGCCAAATCCTCCCAGTGCCGGATGCTAGCTCCGTCTAATTGGTAGAACCATTCAAGCTGAGACCCTGAGAGGCTGTCCTGGAAAAAGTGAATCCAGAGGTTCTTATCTGCCGTGTAAGGTTGGATTTTCCTTACATACGACCTCAGATGCAGCTTTGGGCAGGAGACCCCATCATACTTGGCGAAGGCAGGCGCCTTAAACTTGTGTGGAATTACTACTCCGGAAGATAATCCCAAATCTCCGAAATCCAGTCCCGGCACGTTCTGAATTTCCATAGCACTCAAGCGGTCCTCCAATTGTTTGTATCTGTCAGCAGCAGGTGGGTATTGTTCCTCGTTATAGTCCGTCTCGTTGTCGGAGACTGCGGGACTAGGAGCTTCTCCCCCTTGGGGACTGTCTTTCTCAGCAGAAGAAGTGGTTGGATCGGCTTCATTGTGGAGTGTGTTCCCAAATCTGCGTCCGGTGTTGAACATCGCCGTCCTCTTTTTCTTCTTCTTCTTCAGGAGTAGAGTCTTCAACTCTTGCTGACCCTGGGCTAGGCTTAGGACCATCTCTTGAAACTGTGCACTTTGGGCCTGAAGGGCCTTGATTGCTTGCTCACTGGATGACTCCGAATTCATGATGATTGTTCACACAAACAGCGAAGAAAATTAAGCAACCTGTGAATTAGGGTACCTGCTATGCATATGGTGCAATGGAATGCGTATGTATGCAATGCATTCAAGGATTTAGAACATTCAAACTTTGTTGTAGACAAAAAGGAACGCACATCATATTAATAAGGAGAAATTCGTTAGTACATAAATGCCTCATGGGCCAAATATTACAAAATAAACTCCTTAAGGTAAAAAGACATTGCGCATCCTTTTTGGCGCGATGTAGGTGTTGAGATTCCTTTCCTCGTGCAGCAGGCGGGTGAGTTCCAGGATCTTCTTTTCACTAGCATGTAGACTGGTCTCAAGAGAATTCCGCTCTTCCTTAAGTTGGATCCAGCTCTTCTGCATCTCTTCCCAGGAGGTGGGCATGTCGGGATGTTGAATGGTGTAGGATGCTTCTCCTTCCAAGACTGGCTCTTTGATTACAGGTAACATGTGAGGGTAAGGCATTACTAACTTCTGAGAGCGGGCTCGTACCCACTTGAGGTAAGGCTCCAACGGGATGGAGTTCCGGTGCCCCAGTGTTTTGCTGTCTATCCTACTCGGCATCCTCCAAGCTCTGATAAATCTCTGACGAAGCCCTTGAGTATCGTTGTCGAAGTCGAAGACTATGTCAGGAATTAACATGTCATGAGGGCCATCCTTCCGAGCATAACCAAACTGTCTCCAAGCCAGGCATGGGTTATAGGTTATACCTCCTTTGATTCCAAATAAAGGAACATTAGGGTATTCCCCACAACGATCAATGATAGTGACGTCTTCCCGGGACCTAGGACACCAATGTATATCTGCATGCGTGAGAGTCATTAACCGTTGTGACCATCTCAAACCCCGCTCGTTCTTCAAAACTGTTTGTGGAAGATGCGAAATAAACCACCTTCCCAAGAGAGGAGTGCAACACAAAAGGACACCCCTTCTTCTCATGGTTCGAGTGTAACATGAGTGAAGGATGTCCCCCAACAGTGTAGGTATAGGATTCCTGGTCATAAAGATCTGGACAGCACTGACATCGATAAGCTGATCTGGGTTAGGGAACAACACCAAACCATAGACAAGGAGGGCTACAACTTCTTCAAAAGCTCGTAGGTCAAGAGAGTTCCAACATTCTTGGGCCTTATCAAACAGAAACCTAGCTAAGAACCCTTTGATACCACTTCTCACTTCCCAATGTCCTTTGAGGTCGGATGTCTGTAGGTGCAAGGCTTTAGCAATCTCTTCAAGTCTGGGTTCCTTTTCCGTACCGTTGTAGGGTAGTTGATCGAGGATAGGGACCTTCAGAAGTCGGGAGAATTCTTCTAATGTAGGCACCAACTGATAATCCGGGAAGGTGAAACAGTGATGCAGAGGGTCAAAGAATTGGAACAGGACCTTTATCAAGTCCTCCTCAATGTTGGTGTTAACCAAGTTGATGAGTTTTCCATGTCTCTCACTGAATGAAGAACTCTCGGGAATTCTGGACAGAAGCTCCTTAAGCTGAGGAGGGATCTTTACAAGGCTAATCGGAATTGTCTTTCTGCGAGCAGTTTCCATGTCCTATAAAACAAGAACAAAGATGAAGATTCGAAACCCTTGAAACGGTTAGTCAATGCTTATGATGTTTGTATGATGTAATGATGTGATGATTAAATGCATTATAAACATTCACAAAGGCAAACATGGTAAGGCACACAAGTCACACAAATCCTTAGAGTTTAGGCCTGCATGAAGTCTGGGTGTTACCCTCTTGAAGTTTTGTGGGCTCAATCTGTCCTATCAAAAGTAACCGGGTTCTAAAGGTCCCAATATCACTGGATTGCTTTCATTGTTCATCGTTTCGATTTAGCCACTGAACTGGCGACCGAAATATTCCAGGAAAGCAAACCTCAATTGAGTGTAGTATCGAGTATCAACCAACCTCGGACTGCACCAAAGTCAGTTATCTCACTACCCCTAAAAGGCCAAGATGGTTCACTTAAGGTTCCTAAGGTCAGTTGATGCTTTATGACACCACGCGGCGGCCCCGTACTCTCCTTGACTGAACTCAAGGGTTACCGGTACACACCAAAGTGCCACATCAACGTAGCAGACTGCTTCAACCATGTCGGTATACCCCGCACAGTTCCCTCACAGCCTTGTTGCTACCTAAAAGGGTTTCCCCAGATCCGGGTTAGGATCTATAAAACTCCGATACAAAGCCCACAATATGTAAAAGCAAACAAAGCAAGCAATTGAAAACAAAGGTGATCTAAACCCTAAGGTTACTCCACTTTTAAAAGTTTTCCCCAGCAGAGTCGCCAGTTCTGTGATACGGTGGGAGAACTGACTTGAGGTTTGCGTTTGTATTCGCAAATGTTGCGGTTAGCAAGAGTCGCCACCGACTTTTTATTTTATCCTAAGGAAAGGTTAAAAAGCACAGCAAAAACCTTTTGAGATGTTTTCTTGGGTTCGGGGAGTAGATTATAGAAAGGGAAGGTATTAGCACCCTTTCTATCCATGGTTATCCATGGGCTCTTAGTTACTTGCTTAGATCACTTGCCTTTTGTTTTCAATTGTTTTAAATGGTGCTTGAGTGTGTGGGTTTTGAAAATGTTTTTGAAAAGAGGCCAATGTGGTGGCAACCTTTGTAATGATCCATGTGGGGATGTATACAAAGATGTATGTCTTTTGAAAAGGTTTTCATTTGTTTTTGAAAGTTGTTTTGAAAGTGTAGTGGATTGTGGTTTTTGAAAAGAAGGCAAGTATTTTGTTTTGCAAGTTGGTTCAAGTAACTAAGAGGTTATCTACTCCTAAATTTCTCAAAAGATTATTGCTATACTTTAACCCTTTTAACAAGTTTGCACCACCATTGTATTTGGTGGGCAACCTTGTGTTAGGATGTGAAAGGGACAGGCGCGGGTCATCGTTTAGACCATAATTGTAACGACGTTAAATGTCTTTGGGCAATTTCTCTAAGGGACTTGATCATTTGCTTTGTTTGTTTTGAAAAGTTTTTATCGAGGGACTATGATCATTCAAACTGTTTGCTTTGCCCAAAGATGTTCAACATACAATATGGCCCATTTATTTGAAGGCAACAAGTGGAATACCCTAGGGGGTGCAAGTGTGGTTTGTGTGTCCATTTTCATGCTTGTTTATCTTGTATTAGGTCAAACTATTTTTTATCGTTTTTCGCATACAAACCCTAATTCTAGCATGTTATTATTTAGAAAGCGATAAAGTGCGAAATTAAAATTACTAAGCTATTACACAACCAAATATGGGAAGGGGGGTACAAATGTTCAAATGGGGATATTGACAAGAATTTAAATCTAAATTATTACAACAATTGGATATTTTGCAATGCATAATTAAATATAAATTAAACAAATATGTGAAATGTAGAAAGAAAATTTCTATGTGTATGAGAAAAATATTATTTATGTAAAAGGAAAAAGAAAATAAAAATGTATTTATTTTTTAGTATTTTGAAACTTAGGGTGAAAAACCCTAATTTTAGATAAAAAGTATTATTACCTAATTTAATTTTACTATTTATTTATTATTTATAAAAAAAATAAAATAAAATGAAGTGTATTGTGAAAAAGGTATTTTTTGTATCAAATGTTAATAAAAGATCAAGTATTTTTTATATCTTTTTCTTAAATACATTAATAATCAAATATATATATATATAACCCTAAATATGTATTTTTTCTAAAATAAATATTTAAATATTTTAATAAAAATAAAAAGTAAAGTATATTTTTTTGTGTAAAATATTTTCATAAAGTAAATAAAATAATAAAAATGTATCTACACTATTTTCTATTTATTTCAATAATAGTATATATATGTATATTTGTATATAACAAAAGAAATAAACAAATAAATATGCCATAAATACAAAAAGTGGTGGAAAAAATATTTTAAAAATTTTAATGGTATGAGAAAAAATAAGCAAAGTCAATCCAAAAAGAAAAAGTCAAAAATGTCAAAAAATGAGCAAATGGGCTCAGGGGGGTGTAAACCAAAAAATGGGGTGTGAAAAGGAAACAAATTCAGGCCCAGCCCAGATCACTTCTTCTTCAACCTCTGTACAGCTTTCTTCACACAAAACACGCGTTTTCTAACTCTGGATTCCTGGACTTTCAAGCAAAACTCATAACATGAAAAGTGTAGAGCATTAAGAGACGGTTTCAACCATATAAAGAACATGACCTATCTCTCCAAGATGAGAGAGAATTTCTCTCCCCCTCTTTTCTGACCTAACTTTTCATCAATGTTCAGACATGAAATTCTCTAAGCACACGAAACATAAATGAAATCTAATCATATGAGCATGTTCAGGGCTATGATTGTGACATGTTTTCTTCAAAAACCTAAAGCTAACAATGCCTAACAAGAGAGATAGAACTCCATGAATATACCTGTTCAGTTGGAATCGAGCTGGGCAATGGAGGATGTTTCAGAGTGAAATGAGGACTTGTACAGCTTCCTTGAAGTGTAAGGAAGCTTTTCCAGTTCCTACTTTGCCTTGAAACTTCCTGAATCGAGCTGATGAACTCCAACTGCAAAACAGAAAATTAAAAATGGTGAAGTGGCTTGGAGGTGTTACAGGTCTGATTTTAGGATATGGATAGCTTGTATATATTGTAGGGAAGGTAGAGGAAAAGGTTTGAATCAAAATGCTTGAAGGGATTGGGAGTTTGAACTCAAACTGCAGGGGCACCCCTGTTTGTGCAGTTTGAGGATGATTCTGTGATGGAGAGGGTTTGAAAGGGAAATGGCTCGTGCAAAAGCTTCAATGTGGTCTATGGAATGTGTTTGATATCTTTTGTGCTGTGTCCTTTGACTGATATGAGAGATAGCATATGTTATGGACCTTTCTTCACACTTAAGCTACCAAAAGCAAATTGGTGTTCTAGGTCAGTATAGGACCCCCTAATGTGCTGCATCAACTCCTCTTGATCAGTGTGTTATGCCCATAATCTTGTGTTAAGCAGATCTTCTTTGTACTTGTTGGATTACAAACTTGACATAAAGCTAAACTTTTCAAAAATGGAAATTCCACTTTATCTAGTTTAGGATTAAACCATTATGCAATGTTAGAACACAAAGAACATGACCTTAACACATTGAATATGCATTAAATTATTGAGTATGGATTGGTTCAAGGACCTGTAATTAAGCATAAAGCAAACTGAATTCAAATTTGCAAATTTGTGAACATGTCTTGATGAAGAACAAAAGTGAATTTTTACCAACTTGTGAAATTCGAATCTCTCAAGTTATGAGGTTGTTTGATGAGTTCTTGGACATTTTGGAAAGCTTGGAATGTGTACTACAATCCATCTTTGAAATGCAATTTGAAATTCCAAGTGGAAGGGTATGAAAAGTGGCCTTGAAGTAGGGTAGAAAACCTTGTCAAAATAGGTCAAATTTCACTAAGTTAAAAGATGGTTTAGTGCCCTTATTCAAAAAATCATAACTTGAGATACAAGCTTCAAATGAGAAAACTTTGTGAATCAAAGTTGTAGATTTTGCAACAAGCTACAACTTTCATGTTTTGACTTTTGTTTGAATCCAAATGGATCATGGTGAAAAGATGGGGCAAAGTTGGGAAAAAATTAGGGTTTTTCATAACTTAGAAAAATTCTAAGTTATGAAAAATTCTATTTTCAAACCCTAATTTGCATTTTGTGATTTCTTGGTGAACAAGTTTCATAATTTGGCATGTTTTGATGAAAAATGAATCTTGACTCTTGATTTTGACCAAAAAGTCAAAGTTTGACTTTTCAGTATACAGTCAAAAATTGATCAATTGACTGGGAAATTCAACTGTCAATCTTGTGTACTTGGGATCTTTTGAGCTTGATGAACATGTCAAGATAATTCCATGGGGTCCTTGAGTCCATATGTGAGCTTGGTTTGCCATTGGCTAGGTCAAACAGTCAAAAATTGCCTTTGTGCAGTCAAAACCCTAAAAATGACCATTTTGCCCTTTTGGTGATCTGATCAAATTTCTTATGGAATTGTGATCCAAACTTGATCAAATAGTTCATATGGGTTTATAATGTTGATGTGGATCAAATTTCATGAGGTTTGACTGTCAATTGGCCACAGTTGACTTTTTCCCCAATACAGCTGATTTCTAGGTCAACTGTCCAATTGACTGGGTAAAACTTGGAATCAAGACCTGAAACTTGGTATGGGTAAACTTGGGAGTCCAATATGAAGCATGAAAGTCATCTTAGGCATTTTAGGTCAAAACATTTTTAGGCAAACACAAACCCTAATTTGAGTCCACAGTGCAAGGAGAAGTCTTGAGCAGAGGAAACCCTAATTGTATCTTGATCTTCAAAGGTCTTGTGATGAGAAAATGTTGAGGAAATGGGAGGGCAAATTTTGGGGTACAACACCAATGATTTTGTATTTCCATCTGTTAATTGAGCTTGTATGCATGTGTGCTTCCATTTTAATTGTACATTTACTCTATTTTTGTCAATTTTTGGCTAAAAAGGGGAGTAAAGTGTTAGTGTGTTAGATTAGAATCTTGATTGTCGTGATGTTGATGTCATGTCAAATGTCTTGACATGTTGATTAACATTGTGATAGGATTGTACTACTGCTTAGGGAAAGTAGTCTTTGTTATTGCTTGCTTAGGGAGACCATGAGTGTTTGTCATGCTTGTTTACTAGTACTTAAGGGAATTTGTGCATGCCGCTACTACTGATATATGTATACGTGATGCCATCCTAGATGTGCTGACATCTTGCCTAAAGTATTTTGAGGAGAACTTTGGTTACTCTAGTTCTATTAGTTTTTGTTTGTGAGGCTTATTTTTTTTTATTCTGTTTCTACTGCATGTGCCTCTGATGTGTGAACTTGGACAGTTCATGTTTGGATGTTCCCTTGAGAAGGAGTATTAATTATGTGTGACAATGAGAGTAATTGTCTTGTTTGAAGTTGCTGAGCACTATGCTATGGTGTTGTGTTTGTTGTGTTGTTTTGGAGTTATTTTTGGTTTTGTTTATGTGATGTCATACCACATGTCATGAAATCTGATCTCTAGAGATTTTTGGAGTTTGAAGAAGAGTTGTGTGTGAGATTGGGTATCTCCGTAGCTACATTTATCTCTGATGTTTTCTGTTTGCAGTTTGTACGAAGTTACATGTTTTTTAAGTAGCTTGTGTTTTGTGATTTATTTTGTGGTTTTATTCCTCTTCTCCGTATTTATTGTGCAAAGGTTGTTTTAGCCAAAATTTTCCAAAGGGGGAGTTTGTTAGGTCTGTGGTTTTATTATTGACAACAATTTTTGTAAAATATGTTTCATTTGGGAAAGCATGTATCACATCCAGATGTTAAGCAAGATGTTGTCACATCTTGAACAACTGATATAGAAGGTGCTATTAACTCTAGATGTTGAGCAAGATGTTGTGACATCTTTGCCAACTTACACAATAGATTATGTTGTTACTTTCTTGACATATTTGATTTGATTTTGTGAGATTATCTTGTATACATCTCACTAATTTGTGCAGGTCAAGAAGATTTTATTTGGAACAATTTATTTTATCTCCAATTGTAAATTAGTTTCTAAAATTAGATATTGAGACAATTTAGGAAACTTATTATGTTTTGTTCCAAAGTTCAGGGAGATTTTTCTGCATAATTGGTGCAACCCTCAGCTTGTGGATCAACAACAAATTGGGTGAAGATTTCGAAGCTCATGGTATGTTGAGAAGTTTATAAAAGAAAAACCTAAACCTAATGAGAAACAACTTAAGAAAAAATAAGGGGAAGGTTGATATTCAAGAGTCTTAGGGTTTGAGAGTTTTTCAAGTGTGTTTGTGTATGTCACTCATGTATTTCTTTTGATGCATAGAGTTTGCTTGATTGTTCATTGTTAATCACTCATGAGCTTTTAAGCAAATAGTGGATTGTGTGTAATTGGAAGTATGTTCTTCTGTTTTGATATTTTGTTATTATCATTGAGGTGATTGTGGGAAGTTAGAGGGGGTTCTCATATCTAGGAGGTTTCTAGGTAGAAGTTATATAAGATAGTGATTATGTGATAAGTTTTAAACTATGGTTGTTTAGCTTTGAACTAATACTATCATAGTGAATTTCCTTCCTATATTGGATGCCCCTAGAGTAGGTGATGTTGCACTGAACTGGGCTAACAATTGACTGTGTTATTCATCTTTTGCAATTTACTTTTTGCATTACCTATTGTTTTAAGTAAATTGTTTTGTCATCAGATGATGTCTTAACATTTTTCTTGACATTGTGTTTTGGTGTTGGGACATCAGTCTTAACATCTATTTTGAAAGTGCCAGAATTTCAATTTGCTTTAGAAAATTATGTAATTGCGTGAAACTTTTATCCGGCCATCCATTTTTTGCCTTCTGATTAAATAACTTTAACACCGCAGATAATCGTGTAAAACTTGTGCATCCTTTATATAAAGGTGTGTGTTTATTACTACATAAAGTATCATAAATATGAGCATTCTTAAAAGAAGATTCTCCAATATCACAGAACATGTCCTCTAGTCGATCATCCATATATTCATCTTCATCCACTCTTTGACTTTGTGACACCCGAATTCCCTCTTTATCCACCTCACCATGCCACTTCCATATTATATAATATTGACATATACCAACAACACATAGGTGATAGAATATTTCATCTTTTGTACCTTTAAGGATATTCGCGCAATTATTTCAAAGACGATAAAAGATACCATTATTGTCAGGAATATTTTTATCATCGTATTCAAGGAATTCAAGAAATCCATTCTTATAAACTTAACTTAATCTATTGGTTTTCATCCAACTACGACCCATAACAACTTCTGAAATTTATGCATGAATGATAATAAGAATGAATCACCAAAATCTAAACCAAAACCATATCCAAAAACTAAAGCATATTCATAACAAAAATATATCTCTAAACCTTAAGCATATGCATAACAAAAATATTCACAACAAAATAATATCCTAAAGCATATGAAAATAGCAACATGAACAAAATATGACGCAACAGAAAAAAGAAATGAAATCGAAGATGAAGAGTATCATACTTCGAAGATGAGGACGATAACAAGAATGAAGATTTTGAAGATTTGGAATTCAAACGATCGAAGAGAGTGAATATTTGAGTTCTAAATGAATGGATATAGACTACGCTACTTCTATCGTTTTCAGTTCGCTTGTTTACCTAGGGAATCTTATGAAAGAAATGCATAATAAGTTTTTTTTTAATTTATTAGTTAAATCTTTAACCACGGTTGAACAAATGAACTGTAGGGGAAAGTTAAACCATCTAACAACGTTTGAGCCAAACTATCATTGTTATATCCATTTTATTTTTTATTTAAAAATAAAAGGCGCGCCTTAATGTTAAAGAAATAAAATAATTGAGGGAGAAGAGGTTCAAACCCATGAAAGCTTAATTGTATCACAACGGTTAGGTCATAAACTGTTATTATATCCTAACAATTTTTAATTAAAAAATATATTTAAAAAATTGCGCATGCGTTTAGAGATGTCACCCCGGTGTTGGAAAAATCATGGTGATTTTGGCGTTGTTGTTTGTGAAGTTTGTAGTAGTGTCTCTACTTAATTGAGGGAGAATTTAATTACTCCTGTTGTACCCCAAAATTTTCCCTCTCATCCTTCAGGAATTCATCCTGAACTCTCAGATTTTCTCTTAAACAAATCCAAGCCCTTTATTATCATTCCTTTCCAAGTAAACAATTCACAAAGAGCAAAATGGTCATTTGCAAGCTCAAAAGTCAAAACTTTTACCTTGGAAAAATTAAATTCTAAATACTTAGAATTTTTATAAAAAAAAGGGAAAAGTGTTTAATTGCACCTCAGAGCTTCTAAACCAACCTCCAGGCAGAAATAGACAGAAGTTGCAAATTTGGCTCAGCACATAACATTCAGTCAGAAGGTGGCTCTTCAGCAGCTACACCAACTCAGTCAGAAGTTGCAAATTTGGCTCAGCACATAACATTCAGTCAGAAGGTGGCTCTTCAGCAGCTACACCAACTCAGTCAGAAGTTGAAAATTTGGCTCAGCACATACCATTCAGTCAGAAGGTGGCTTTTCAACAGCTACACCAACTTAGTCAGAGATTGTAAAAGTGGTTCAACACGTGATCTTTAAATAGAACATGGCCCTTTCAGCAGTTACGCAAAAGTTCAGCCAAAGTTTGTTAGAGAAGTGTAAAGAAAGCAACAAAGCCTGAAACTCCTTCAGAACGTACTGGGATCAGAAGGTAATGGGATCAGCAGATTAGGTAAAATACTGAAGCAGGATCACTAAGTCCAGAGTCTTTAAAGGCAGATCAAAGGAGCATACTAGAAAACTCTCAGAATTTGCTGAGGCAGCAAGAGGCCAAGGTCAGAATTTAGTTTACGTTGTTCTTTTTGGTGAAGCAGAACTGCTGGCTCAGGTTTTAGGTAATGATGCAAAATCTCCTATTACAAGATTTTGGATTTTGATAAATCTCATCACCATTTAATGCTCATTAATGCTCACAACCACTCCTGAGCATTCATCCAAGGGGTCTCTCCACGTGTGGCTTGTTAAACACCTTTGTGCAGGTTTAGGCATGGGTCTATGCGCCACTTTTTGCCTATAGGTGTCACTTCTCCTTAATCCTTGCTTACTGTTCCAACCTAGGCTGAAAAGTTGTCCATCATCACAACTTTTCATGAACTTCCTTCAAAAACAAGTTAACCTCTACTGCATAATATCGGTGCCATTTAACGTTCAAAAATTGACAAAGCCTTGCCTATAAATAGGACACCATTGTCCATCACAAAGAGGTGAAGAAACATCCAGAAAAAATTGCTAGAAGAGGAACAGAAAACTCTAGTGAAGGAAACCTTGTGAAACCCTGCCAAAATCCCTAGTGTTTCATAACTTTGAACTTCCTATCTCCAAACTTCATTGATAGTCAGTTTGCTTCCTGACTAGAGAACGCCCATACAGTTTTTGACCATACATACACATATCTTCTCCATCCACCCATTCTAAAAAGAACCTGTCCAGAACACCATCAGAGCTAAAGTTAGCTCCAACTCACAAATTTTCTTCCAACAGCAAGGTAAGCACCTGCTGACTCTCATCACGCTGCTAAGCATCATCAGCTTTGCATGCTCAATAAACACAATGTAAATATCATGTTGTTGTTGTATGCGTTCTGAGGATTTTCATACCTCTGAATGCTTAAGTAGGAAGTGAATCAGTGTAGAACTTGTTTGTGACTTTGTTGGTTCTGCCTTCTGAAACACTTTGACACCTGCTGAGATTATCCTAGGCATGCCTTCTGTTTTGTGGAAAAATAATAAAACTGCAGATGTTCTTGCTAGCACAGGAGGAAACCAAGCTCTGACTTTAACGTCAGCACTTCTGAGGCCTGTTTTGCTGTCAATAATATCAGAACTTCTGTATTATGTTTCCAGCAGGGTCAGAACTTCTGACTTCCCCACTAACAAACTTTTGTCTTGCAGCGCATGGGGGTCAGAACTTCTGACCTTCCTACTAAGAGGTTTCTGTTTTGCAGGGCACCAGAGTCAGAAGTTCTGACTCATACATTTTCACTAACAGGTTGATAATCCTGCAGCAGGCCTGGGTCAGAACTTTTGACTTCCTCTCAGCAGCGCGCTAGCCCTCTCTCTCTTTCTCTTTGTCTTCCCCTTGTTATTTTATTTTCTTATCTATTTTTCTCGTTAAACCACCCCCCATGTACAAGTGTGTATCCCGCATCCCCTAAATGTTGTAATAGCTTAGGATTTTACATTTCCGCATTTTATTGCTTTCAGAATGTAAATGCTAGTAATTAGGATATGTATGGCAAGATAAAATCAATGAAATAGAAAATCCTAATTCAAGATAAAATCATGCATGCAATAAAACACACTTGCACACAAACACCCCTTAAGGTATCTCCACTTGGTTGCCTAAACAAAAGGGCCATGTTATGCATGTTGAGTACTTTGGAAAAACAAAAGAAAAACAAAAGATCATAGTCCCTCGATGACGCTATCTTGGTTGCCTAAATAAAATGATCAAGTCCCTCAAAAAATTTCCAAAAATACTTGACACAATTGCTATCATGGTCTATACGATGACCCGCGCCTGTCCCGTTTAACATCCAAAAACAAGGTTGTTTACCAAATGTAATGGTAAAACAACACTATCAAAAGGGTTAAAAATGTGTAGGAAATACCTTTGAGTAAAATAGGGTAGACAACTCTTAGTTACTTGATCAAAAACTTGCAAAAACATCCTTGTTATTTTCAAACACACTTCACAACACGGTTTCAAAACACTTCCCAAAACAAACTTTCAAATATTGAAACATCTTTTCAAAAGACAATACACCTTTGTATACATTCAAACAAGAATCATTACAAAGGTTGCCACAATGATGGCCTCTTTTCAAAACATTTTCAAAAAACCACACACAAAGCACTATTTCAAACAATTGAAAAGCAAAAGCAAGTGATCTAAACAAGTAACTAAGAGCCCATGGATAACCATGGATGAAAAGGGTGATTGCACCTTCCCTTTTCATAATCTACTCCCCGAATCCAAGAAAACATCTTAAAGGTCTTTCCTGTGCTTTTTGACCTTTCCTTTGGATAAAATAAAAAGTCGGTGGCGACTCTTGCTAAACCGAAACATTTGCAAACACAAACGCAAAACCTCAAGTCAGTTCTCCCACCGTATCACAGAACTGGCCACTCTGCTGGGGACTTTCATATAAGTGGAGTAAACTTAAGGTTTAGATCACATTTGCATGATTATCTTGATTGCTTTGATTGCTTTACATTTAGTTCTCTTGTTTGGGTTTGAATCCTCCACCCGGATTTTTGGGAAACATTCATAGGTAAATAGCAATACGTTGTGGAAACTATGCGGGGTATACCGACATGGTTGAAGCAATAGCTATATTAGTGCGACATATTTGTGGGTACCGGTAGCCTTTGAGTCAATCAAAGAGAATACGGGGCCGCTGAGTGATGTCATAAAGCACTAATGAACTCTTAGAACCTTACTTGACCATCTTGGCCTTTTTTAGGGGTAGTGAGATGACCGGCTTTGGTGCAGTCCGAAGTTGGTAGATACTCGATACTACACTCATTAAGGGTTGTTTTCATGGAATATTTAGGTCGCCAGTTAAGTGGCTAAACTGAAACCATGAACATAGAAAATAATCCGGTGATATTGAGCTCCTTAGAACCCGGTTACTATTTATAGGACAGGTTTTGCCAACTAACTTCAAGAGGGTACTTACCTATGAAACCTCATGCAAGCCTGAAACTAGGATCTTGTGTGACTTGTTTGTACATATGCTTGTGCATACATCATGAACATCATAAAGCATCATATGCATCCACTAACCATTTCAAGGGTTTGGATCTTCATCTTTGTTCCTGTTTTGTAGGTCATGGAATCTCTTCGCAGGAAAACAAGTCAAGTCGACCTTGTGAGAATCCCTCCTCAACTCAAGGAGCTTACTTCCAAGATTCCAGAGAATTCTCTCTTCAGTGAAAGACATGGTAGACTCCTCAACTTGGTCAACTCCAACGTTGAAGAAGACATGGTGAAAATTCTCTTCCAGTTCTTTGACCCCCTACACCACTGTTTCACATTCCCTGATTACCAACTAGTACCTACTTTGGAGGAATTTTCTCAACTCCTGAGGATTCCTATTCTTCATCAACTACCCTACAACGGTACGGAAAGAGAACCAAAGCCTGAAGATGTTGCTCAAGCCTTACACTGGCAACCATATGATATCAAAGGTCATTGGGAAACCAAAAGTGGTGTCAAGGGTTTCTTTGCAAAGTTTCTGTTTAAGAAGGCACAAGATTGCTGGAATTCTCTAGATCTACAAGCTTTTGAGGAGATCGTAGCACTTCTCACCTATGGGTTGGTCTTGTTCCCAAACCCTGATCAACTTATAGATGTGAATGCTGTCAAGATTTTCATATCTCGGAATCATGTGCCTACATTGCTTAGGGACATCCTGCACTCATTTTACACACGAACAAGGAGGAAAAGAGGTGTTCTCATGTGTTGTACTCCTATTCTAGCAAGGTGGTTTATTTCTCACCTTCCCCGGCCAGTTTTGAAGAATGAGAAGGGTTTAAGGTGGTCACAACGGTTGATGACTCTTACACATTATGATGTTCATTGGTGTTCTTGGTCCAGAGAAAATGTCATCATCATTGATCGTTGTGGAGAATTCCCTAATGTCCCACTACTTGGCATTAGGGGAGGCATTACCTACAACCCCTGTTTAGCTCTGAGGCAATTTGGGTATGCCCGAAGGGATGGCCCTCACGACATGCTGATTCCTGACTTGGTTTTTGACTTTGACAACGACACTCAAGGACTTCGACAAAGGTTTATCCGAGCTTGGAGGACGCCCAACAAAGTGGATAGTAAGACACTGGGGCACAAGAATTCCACCCCCCTTGAGCCTTATCTCAAGTGGGTACGAACCTGCGCCCAAAGTCTCATGATGCCATACCCTCACATTCTCCCCGTGATCAAAGAGCCTGTTATGGAAGGAGAGGTTCCATACACCCTCCTACATCCAGACATGCCAACACCATTGGAAGAATTGCAAAGGAGTTGGATACAACTTAAGGAAGAGCGAAACACTTTTGAAGCCAGCTTCTATGCCAGTGAGAAGAAGGTTTCGGAACTTACCCGCCGACTTCACAAAGAGGAGACTCTTAACACTTACATCACACCAAAGAGGATGTGCAATGTCTTTTTACATTAATAATTTTGTAATGTTTTGCTCATGGGGCATTTATATACTAACAAATTTCTTCTTATTAATATGACGTGTGTTCTTTTTTGTTTATAACAACTTTCAATTTATGAATCCTTGAACGCATTACATGAATACATATCATTCATCATATGCATAAACAGGTCTTCACACCAGGTTTCCTTATCTTTCTGCTGTTTATTTCAGTAAGATGGATATTGAGCAGACGGTTAAAGATTTGCAAGCACAGAATTCGCAATTCCAACAACTCCTCATGACCTTAGCAAAGGGTCAAGAGGACCTTAAAGCACTGTTAGAGAAAGAGAAGGAAAAATACAAAGAGAAAAGGAAGAAAAGGGCTGGTGTGGCCACTATGGGAAGAAGATTTGAGCATCAGGCTAGGAAAGTTCTGGAATTCCCCTCGACATCTGACGAAGGGGTTGGTAAAGGAAAAGGAGTTGCAATACCCTCTGAATCTGAAGCTGAAGAGGAAGAAGAAGAAGAGGAGGAAGATTACTCTGAGCAGCAATATCCCCTTGCAGACGATAAGTATAAAAATCTGGAAGAGCGGTTAGCAGCCATGGAAGTGCAAAGGGTGCCTGGGTTAGATTTTGAAGAACTAGGGTTGGTTGCTGGAATCGTCATTCCTCCCAAGTTCAAAGTACCTACATTTGCTAAATACGACGGTTGATCCTGTCCAAAGATGCATCTGAGATCCTACGTCAGAAAGATCCAACCTCACTCTTCCGATAAGGATCTATGGGTCCATTTTTTCAAGATAGTTTGTCGGGTACACAATTGGACTGGTTCTATCAAGTTGAGAGATCTGATGTTCATAACCGGAAGATTTGGCTGCTGCTTTCTACCGACAATACCAATACAATGCAGATTTAGCGCCTACTCGTACTCAACTACAGAGTATGGGTATGGCCTCTAATGAGGGATTTAAGGAGTATGCCCAAAAGTGGCGGGATTTGGCTGGAAGGGTGCAACCACCATTGTCGGATAGAGAGCTGGTTGACATGTTATTAGGGACTATGTCAGGTCCATTCTTAATCACTTGATCGGGAGCTCATCTGCAGAGTTCACCGAATTAATTCTGACCGGTGAAAGGGTCGAAGCTGGCATTAAGAGTGGTAAAATTCAGAAGGATGCTTCCGCTTCCACTGCTATTAAGAAGACCTTCCCAGCCAAGAAGGAAGTTTATGCTATTCATACTCAGAGAAATCAAGGGAGAATGGAGCGTCGACCAACGGTAGGGGCTGTGATGATCCAGAACTCCTCAGCCGATCAACCTCGCAGCAATCAACCAAGAGCTAACCAGCAAAGGGTAGAAAGGCCACAATGGCAATTCACCCGAATCAATATGACGCCGGCTCAGGTCCTCCCTCATCTGTTAAAGCTGAACCTTACCAACTTGAAAGAAGCACAAAAAAACCCAAATACCTCTTCTCCTTACTATCATTCCAATGCAAAATGTGCATACCACTCGGACAGTGTAGGGCATGATACCAACAATTGTTGGGCTCTTAAAAACAAGATCCAAGATTTGATAGATGCCAAGGAGGTAGAGTTTGACGCTCCTGAAAAACCTAATGTGATATCCGCTCCTATGCCAAAGCATGGTCATAATGTCCATGCAATTGTCGAAGATCTTCATGTTACCGCTATTGATGACCTATTGACTCCGTTGCCAATAATTAAAGTGAATATGTTGAAAGCCGGGATATTCCCAGACTGTGAAAAAGATTGTTACTTCTGTTCAACCCTGCAATCCGACTGTCCACTATTGAAATCAGGCATCCAACGCCTGATGGATACCCAAGAGATCCTCTTTCAGAAGACTCTTGTTGCTACTATCACTCATGTTACTCCTGTTACCCTTGTTACTTCAATCAATGACATTGCTATAATCACCATCTCCGACAATCTTTCCAAGACCTGCAAAAGGCCTTTTAAGATTACGCCTGATCCTAAGTTTGTACCGCTGAAAATTACCATGCCGGGGCCTATCCCATATAAGTCCAACAAGACGATACCATGGAACTATGGAGGAGAGATCTTCTACCATGGTGTCAAGCAGATCGAATTAGCCGAAGAGAATTCCGATGAAGAAACTCCTGACATAGGGAATATTACGGGAACAAGTAAGATAACTCGTAGCGAAAGGATCTTCTCTCCGGAGATTGCTCCTCCACGGGTAGTCTTTGAACCCTCAAGTGCTTCTATGCCTGTTAAGATAACTGTGCAAAGCCCAGTAATTGAAGAAATTATTACTCCCGAAGTTGAACCCTCTACTGTTATGGCTGATAAAGGTAAGGGGATCCAAGAAGCGCCTGTCAGGACGAGGGCTCAGACTTCGGTTATCCCCGAGACCACCCAAAAGGAGATGGAGGAAATCTTAAAGATAATTAAGAGGAACGACTATGATGTCGTAGAGCATCTGGGGCAAACCCCTTCCAAAATCTCTATGCTGGCTCTCTTACTCTGCTCTGAGGCTCATGCCAAAGCCTTGATCAAATTTCTAAAGACGGCACATGTGCCTCAAGAAACTTCTGCGGATCAGTTTCAAGAGTGCGTGGCTAGCCTTACAGCCGACAATGGTCTTGGTTTTTCTGATGCTGATTTGACCCCTAAGGGAAGAAAGCATAATGATGCGCTGCATGTCTCGGTAGAGTGTAGAGGGACCACGCTTGCTCATGTTCTGGTTGATACCGGTTCATCTTTAAATGTTATACCAAAGAAAGCATTGGACAGATTGGACTGTGAAGGTTTGACCCTAAAGCCCAGTAATATCATTGTTAGAGCCTTCGAAGGTTCTAAGCGGATGGTTCACGGAGAAGTGGACATCCCAATCAAGGTGGGAACGAAAATTTTCAACTCTATGTTTTATGTGATGGACATGTGTCCTTCATATTCATGCTTGTTGGGAAGACCATGGATCCACAATGCTGGGGCAGTCACTTCTTCTCTACACCAAATGCTAAAATATCCGGTCCAGGGTAAAATCATAACGGTTCATGGTGAGGAGGAGTATATGGTAAGCCACCTTAACTGTTTTCGCTACGTGGAGTTAGATGGTGAATTCATAGAAACACCTTTCCAACACTTTGAAGAGGTTTCTCCTGAGGTCGCGGTAGCAAAGAAAATGACTGATGTGCCTATCAATACCAAGCATGTGCCCCGGATGTCATCCCTTAAAGATGCGGAGGCTGTAATCAAAGAAGGAGGAAGTACAGTGTGGGGGCAACTGCCAGATTTTCCTCACAAGACATACAAGTTTGGGTTGGGTTTCATTGCTGCTAGCCAGAAGGCTGTGCATCGCTCCCGGGCTAGAGGACCGCCACTGAAAATCACTCACCATGGAGTTCATGCCTTAGAAGATGATGATGAAGAAGGCAACTTTGAAGTTTGGATCTTTCCAACCATTGAAGGGGGACTGAACAACTGGGAGGCGAAAGACTTTGTTCCCATTACTTTCATCAATCAGTAATTTATCTTTTGAACATCTCCTATTTGGTCTGTAATAATTAAAAAATTCGTACACTCTTTTTCCTTGTGTCTTTCCCGGGGCACATAGGTCCATTTGTAAGGGTTTTGATTTTCATTTTCATATGCCATTTTTAATGAATCATGGACGTTTTCATCTATAAACTTTTGTGTTCATTTTCTTTCCTTTTACATTTTATTTTGTTTAAGGATGGATATCCCTTACACACACCTACACTCATAAAATGCAGGTACCCATCCACTCTGGATTCCATGGGTGACTATTCTGCTTTGGCCTTCAGTGACTCTGAAGATTTGGTCAATCATGCCGAGTATGAAGGTGATGAAGACTGTGAAGTGCCTGGAGAGTTAGCTAGACTTTTGCAACAAGAAGAAAGGGCTATTCTGCCCCATGAAGAGTTGTTAGAGACTATCAATTTGGGAACAGAGGAAGACAGAAAAGAGGTTAAAGTGGGTGCCAACCTAGAACCAAATGTCAAAGAGCGCTTAGTTCAGCTATTGAATGAATATGTTGAGATCTTTGCCTGGTCCTATGAAGACATGTCGGGATTGGATACAGATATTGTGGTTCACCGTCTCCCTACAAGAGAAGACTATCCACCAATCAAACAGAATGTCCGCCGAATGAGGCCCGATATGTCTGAGAAGATCAAAGCTGAAGTGATGAAACAATTCAATGCTGGCTTTCTGGATGTTACTTCCTATCCATAATGGGTTTCTAACATCGTGCCCGTACCTAAGAAGGATGGCTAAGTCAGAATGTGTATGGACTACAGAGATTTAAATAGGGCTAGCCCTAAAGATGATTTTCCACTACCACACATTGACATATTGGTTGACAACACAGCTCAACACAAGGTATTTTCCTTCATGGATGGATTCTCGGGATACAACCAGATCAAAATGGCCCCCGAAGACATGGAGAAGACTACTTTTGTTACGCAGTGGGGTACCTTCTGCTATAAAGTGATGCCATTCGGACTGAAGAATGCCGGGGCAACCTATCAGCGAGCCATGGTAGCTTTGTTTCATGTCATGATACATCATGAAATCGAAGTCTACGTAGACGACATGATAGCCCGTTCACAAACAAAAGAAGAACACCTCGACCATTTGCAAAAGTTGTTTGTCAGGTTAAAGGAATATAAGCTCAGACTGAACCCTAGCAAGTGTACTTTCAGATTCAGGTCCGGTAAACTTTTGGGATTCATCGTCAGTAACAAGGGCATTGAGGTTGATCCTACCAAAGTCAAAGCTATACAAGAAATGCCTACCCCCCACACTGAGAAGGACGTAAGAGGTTTCTTGGGACGCTTAAACTATATTGCAAGGTTCATCTCTCACCTAACATCTACCTGTGAGCCAATCTTCAAGCTGTTGAAGAAAGATCAGGTGGTTGAATGGAACAATGATTGTCAAGTTGCTTTTGATAAGATTAAGGAGTATTTGCTGGAAACTCCTATCTTGATGCCACCCGTCGAAGGAAGGCCGTTAATCATGTATCAGACTGTGTTGGATAATTCAATGGGGTGCGTACTGGGCCAACATGACGAGTCTGGCCGAAAAGAGCATGCCATTTATTACCTTAGCAAAAAGTTTACCGACTGTGAGACTTGCTACTCACTGCTCGAGAAAAGCTGTTGCGCTTTGGTATGGGCTGCTCGCCGGCTAAGGCAGTATATGTTGACACATACCACTCTGCTGATTTCCAAAATGGATCCGATCAAGTACATCTTCAAGAAGCCTGTTTATCCGGAAGAATCGCTAGATGGCAGATGATCCTGACTGAGTATGATATCACGTACACAACCCAAAAAGCTATAAAGGGGAGTGTACTAGCTGACCATCTAGCTCATCAAGCCGTCGAAGATTACCAATCTATGAGGTTCGACTTCCCTGACGAGGATATTATGACATTGGACAACATTAAAGGTAACGAACCGTATGACGGACCTGAACAAGGATCCCGATGGACCCTGTACTTTGATGGTGCTTCAAATGCACTTGGCAATGATATCGGCGCGGTAATTATCTCTCCAGAAGGTTTCCATACACCTTTCACTGCTAGACTCTGCTTCAGCTGCACCAACAACATGGCCAAGTATGAAGCTTGTATCTTTGGTCTCAAGGCTGCTATTGACTTGGGAATAAAATCTTTGATTGTATTTGGGGACTCAGCTTTGGTTATCAGTCAAATCAAAGGAGAGTGGGATACTAAGCACCCTAACCTCATCCCCTACAAAGAACATGTCTTGACATTGTTGCCTCATTTCGAGCAGATTACCTTTGAGCACTTCCCGCGAGAAGAAAATCAGCTAGCAGATGCTCTAGCTACAATGTCTTCCATGTTTAAACTCAACTGGGATAATGAGGCTCCCCAAATCACCATCGAGCGAATGGACGAACCTGCACACTGTCATGAGATTAATACCGAAGAAGTAGTGGAACAACCCTGGTTTCATGAAATCAAAATGTATCTCAAGACTCGAGAGTACCCTGAAGGAGCTTTAGTCAACGACAAAAATTTCTTAAGGAGATTTGCTGCCAAGTTCTTCCTGAGCAATGGTAACCTATATAAGCACAACCATGATTGTGTTCTACTACGTTGTGTGGACAAAGTTGAAGCTGAATTGATCATGACTGAAATACATAGCGGCACATTTGGCACCCACTTGAGCGGACATACGATGGCTAAGAAGATTCTAAGGGCAGGCTATTACTAGTCTACCATGGAAGCTGACTGTCATCAATATTCCCGTACTTGTCATAAATGCCAAGTCTATGCTAACAAGGTACATATTCCTCCAGTTCCTCTCAATGTTCTAACAGCTCCTTGGCCATTCGCGATGTGGGGAATCGACATGATTGGAGAGATCAAGCCTACGACATCCAATGGACATCGCTTCATCCTAATGGCTATTGATTACTTTACCAAGTGGGTCGAAGCAGCTTCCTTCGCCTCCGTTACAAAGAATGTGGTTGCCCGCTTCATCAAGCAGAACCTCATTCGCCGGTACGGTATCCCCGACAGGATCATCACGGACAACGGTACGAACTTGAATAACACTGTGATCACTGCTCTATGCGAATAGTTCAAAATTCAACATCACAATTCATCTCCCTATCGGCCGAAGATGAACGGTGTTGTTGAAGCTGCAAGCAAAAATATCAAGAATATCATTCAAAAGATGACAGTCACATACAAGGACTGGCATGAGATGCTACCGTTTGCTATACATGGATATCGTACCACGACACGTACTTCAACTGGGGCAACCCCCTTTTCTTTGGTATATGGCATGAAGGCTGTTTTACCTATGGAAATTCAGATTCCTTCCTTGAGGATTATGAAGGATGTTGGTTTAAGTGAAGACGATTGGATTCAGACCTGGCTTGATCAACTTAATTTGATCGACGAGAAGCGACTTACTACTGTTTGTCATGGTCAGACGTATCAAAAACGGATGATCAAGGCTTTCAACAAGAAAGTCAGACGTCAGGTATATCAAGTCGGAGATCTTGTAATCAAGCGGATCATATTGCCGCAAAATGATCCCAGGGGCAAGTGGACTCCTACTTAAGAAGGACCATTTGTGATCAAGAACATATTTTCTGGTGGGGCAATGATTCTGACCACCATGGACGGCGACGACCTGCCGCACCCTGCGAACGCGGACATAGTCAAAAGATACTACGCATAAAGTGACCCGACAAGTTGAAAACCCGAAAGGGCGACTTGGGCAAAAATGGGCATCCCGGTGAATCGAAAACCCGAAAGGGAGGTTCAGGCAAAAATTAGGGATAAAAAAAAATTTGTACACCCGACAAGTTGAAAACCCGAAAGGGCGACTTGGGCAAAAAGGGGTTTCCCGGTGGACTGAAAACCCGAAAGGGCGATCCAGGCAAAAGTTAGGGAATTAAAGCGTATGACTATGTCTCGTCATATCACTTTAAAGACAATCTCTTCACGGACAAGCTCCAGGCTTCTGATCAACCCAATCATCTGCGAACAAAGCGACGAATGGACAAGATACTCAGAGTTATGAAGGCTCTAAGCAGAATGGGAATCCCATGGAATTGTTACACATAGTCATCCTTCTTTGTATAAATTTTTCTCATTTTTACGACAACATTCTCTTACTAGGATGACTGTCTCCTTTGTACAAAAATACTTACGAAGCTAATACAAAGATACTTCAAAAGTGCATAAATTGGCTTGCCTTTTCTTTCCTTTTACAATTATGTTTTATTTGAAAACGTCCAATGATTAGTTAAATAAGCATATGCATTTGAGTATAATCACTGCTTACAAATAAAATGAAATAAGAAAGGATAATTACTGATAGATCGAAAGTATAGGAAAACGTCTTTAGGCTATTCCAGAAGAAATCCCCTATAGTATGTCATTCAGATCCTCAACAGAGCTAAAACCTTGAAATACACATCCCCAGCGGAGTTAAAGGTCAACATCCCCAACAGAGTTAAAGTTCAACATCCCCAGCGGAGCCATAATACTTTAAACTTTCTTCCCCAACAGAGTCCAAAACTTCAAATCTTAAACCCCGGTGGAATACTATTCATCTTCCTCCGATTCCCCAGTAGATTGGCATACAACCTCGAAGAATTCTCCAATAGGATAAACATTCTCCCTACAGAGTTATTTTCCGACAGAATGAAGATTCTTGTTCCCGTTTCTCCATTTGAAGCCTCCCAGGTTTTAATTCCCCAGTAGAGGTCGTCGGATTTTTCCTTATTTCCCCAGGAAAGTCATGAAGGATTCTCAATTCCCCACAAGTCACCAAGGATCTTCAATCCTCAGCAGTAATCCAAAGGACATTATCAGTCTCAATAATCAAAGGTTTTGAATCTCCAACAACAGTCAAGGGTTTATATTCCCCAGCAGCAGTCAAAGATTTCATTATCTCCAGCTATCAAGGATTTATTTCCCTCAAACAAGACGGCTACTCAGCTTACATGTGCATACATTACATTCATATATCATAAACATTGATAGAACACATTTTATTGCGTCATACATGTCATACAACATAACTTTGTGTTTTAGCTAACATTTTACCCTTTTCAGGATAAGATTGAAAGCTACCTTTAACAAAATGTTCAAAGATTTCAGATACAATATGGATACACCCCAGACACGGCGGTCATTCTATTACTCATTCAAAATTTCAAAATCAAGATACATTATGGATACACCCCAGACACGGCGGTCATTCTGCTTTTCATTCAGACTTCAACAATCAGATACAGACTAGATACGCTCCAAACATAGAAGCCATTCTATTTCTCATTCAGATACAGTATGGATACACCCCAGACACGACAGTCATTCTATTACTCATTCAGAATTTCTCATTCAGATACAGTATGGATACACCCCAGACACGACGGTCATTCTATTACTCATTCAGACTATCAACTCCAGATACAGACTAGATACGCTCTAGACACGGAAACCATTCTATTTCTCATTCAGATACAGTATGGATACACCCCAGACACGTCGGTCATTCTATTACTCATTCAGACTATCAACTTTAGATACAGTCCAGATACGCTCCAGACACGGTTGCCATTCTGTCACTCATTCAAACCTATTCCCCAGCCCAGAGATACTCCAGACATGGATGTATTTCTGTCACTTATTCAGATTTCAGATTTCGGATACAATACAGACACATTCCAGACACGGCAATCATTCTGGTATTCGTTCGAGAATCAAATATAGTTACAGCTTGGATACGCTCCGGACACGGATGCCATTCCTTTGCTCATACAGATCCAATCTCCAGATACAACTCAGATACGTTCCAGATACGGATACCATTCTGATGTTCATTCTACTGATATTCAACAGACATTTTGGATTGCATATCTAAGCCCATCTCCAGAAAGATTCTATCATCTCCAAATGGCATCTTTAAGCCCATTTCCTCAACCTGCATTTTGACGAGTGAAAATTTACGGGCACTCTAGTGTCCAATCCTCTTTTACCTTCGAGTCACGAAAGGCAGATTCGCCAATCTAACTCTTCAGGTCCAAGAAGATTGAACAGGGGAAACTGTTGTACCTCAAAATTTTCCCTCTCATCCTTCAGGAATTCATCCTGAACTCTCAGATTTTCTCTTAAACAAATCCAAGCCCTTTATTATCATTCCTTTCCAAGTAAACAATTCACAAAGAGCAAAATGGTCATTTGCAAGCTCAAAAGTCAAAACTTTTACCTTGGAAAAATTAAATTCTAAATACTTAGTATTTTTCTAAAAAAAGGGAAAAGTGTTTAATGGCACCTCAGAGCTTCTGAACCAACCTCCAGGCAGAAACAATCAGAAGTTGCAAATTTGGCTCAGCACATAACATTCAGTCAGAAGGTGGCTCTTCAGCAGCTACACCAACTCAGTCAGAAGTTGGAAATTTGGCTCAGCACATAACATTCAGTCAAAAGATGGCTCTTCAGCAACTACACCAACTCAGTCAGAAGTTGCAAATTTGGCTCAGCACATAACATTAAGTCAGAAGGTGGCTCTTCAACAGCTACACTAACTCAGTCAGAAGTTGCAAATTTGGCTCAACACATAACATTCAGTCAGAAGGTGGCTCTTCAATAGCTACACCAACTCAGTCAGAGATTGTAAAAGTGGTTCAACACGTGATCTTTAAACAGAACATGGCTCTTTCAGCAGTTACGCAAAAGTTTAGCCAGACTTTGCTAGAGAAGTGTAAAGAAGGAAACAAAGCCTGAAACTCCTTCAGAACGTATTGGGATCAGAAGGTAATGGGATCAGCAGATTGGGTAAAATACTGAAGCAGGATCACTAAATCTAGAGTCTTTAAAGGCAGATCAAAGGAGCATACTGGAAAACTCTCAGAATTTGCTGAGGCAGCAAGAGGCCAAGGTCAAAATTTGGTTTACATTGTTCTTTTTGGTGAAGCAGAACTGTTGGCTCAGGTTTTAGGTAATGATGCAAAATCTCCTATTACAAGATTTTGGATTTTGATAAATCTCATCACCATTTAATGCTCATTAATGCTCACAACCACTCCTGAGCATTCATCCAAGGGGTCTCTCCATGTGTGGCTTGTTAAACACCTTTGTGCAGGTTTAGGCATGGGTCTATGCGCCACTTTTCGCCTATAGGTGTCACTTCTCCTTAATCCTCGCTTATTGTTCCAACCTAGGCTGAAAAGATGTCCATCATCACAACTTTTCATGAACTTCCTTCAAAAACAAGTTAACCTCTACTGCATAATATCGGTGCCATTTAACGTTCAAAACTCCACAAAGCCTTGCCTATAAATAGGACACCATTGTCCATCACAAAGAGGTGAAGAAACATCCAGAAAAAATTGCTAGAAGAGGAACAGAAAACTCTAGTGAAGGAAACCTTGTGAAACCCTGCCAAAATCCCCAGTGTTTCATAACTTTGAACTTCCTATCTCCAAACTTCATTGATACTCAGTTTTCTTCCTGACTAGAGAACACCCATACAGTTTCTGACCATACATACACATATCTTCTCCATCCACCCATTCTAAAAAGAACCTGTCCAGAACACCATCAGAGCTAAAGTTAGCTCCAACTCACAAATTTTCTTCCAACAGCAAGGTAAGCACCTGCTGACTCTCATCACGCTGCTAAGCATCATCAGCTTTACATGCTCAATAAACACAATGTAAATATCATGTTGTTGCTGTATGCGTTCTGAGGGTTTTCATACCTCTGAATGCTTAAGTAGGAAGTGAATCAGTGTAGAACCTGTTTGTGACTTTGTTGGTTCTACCTTCTGAAACACTTTGACACCTGTTGAGATTATCCTAGGCATGCCTTCTGTTTCGTGGAAAAATAATAAAACTGCAGATGTTCTGGCTAGCACAGGAGGAAACCAAGTTTTGAATTTTACGTCAGCACTTCTGAGGTCTGTTTTGCTGTCAATAATATCAGAACTTATGAAAATTATTGTGTTTCCAGCAGGGTCAGAACTTCTGACTTCCCCACTAACAAACTTTTGTCTTGCAGCGCATGGGGGTCAGAACTTCTGACCTTCCCACTAACAGGTTTCTGTTTTGCAGGGCACCAGAGTCAGAAGTTCTGACTCATACATTTTCACTAACAGGTTGATAATCCTGCAGCAGGCCTGAGTCAGAACTTCTGACTTCCTCTCAGCAGCGCGCTAACCCTCTCTCTCTTTCTCTTTTTCTTCCCCTTGTTATTTTATTTTCTTATCTATTTTTCTCGTTGAACCACCCCCCATGTACAAGTGTGTATCCCCCATCCCCTAAATGTTGTAATAGCTTAGGATTTTACATTTCCGCATTTTATTGCTTTCAGAATGTAAATGCTAGTAATTAGGTTATGTATGGCAAGATAAAATCAATGAAATAGAAAATCCTAATTCAAGATAAAATCATGCATGCAATAAAACACACTTGCACACAAACACCCCTTAAGGTATCTCCACTTGGTTGCCTAAACAAAAGGGCCATGTTATGCATGTTGAGTACTTTGGCAAAACAAAAACAAAATAAAAGATCATAGTCCCTCGATGACTCTATCTTGGTTGCCTAAATAAAATGATCAAGTCCCTCAAAAATTTGCCAAAAATACTTGACACAATTGCTATCATGGTCTATACGATGACCCGCGCATGTCCCGTTTAACATCCAAATAAAAGGTTATTTACCAAATGTAATGGTAAAACAACACTATCAAAAGGGTTAAAAATGTGTAGGAAATACTTTTGAGTAAAATAGGGTAGACAACTCTTAGTTACTTGATCAAAAACTTGCAAAAACATCCTTGCTATTTTCAAACACACTTCACAACACGATTTCAAAACACTTCCCAAAACAAACTTTCAAATATTGAAACATCTTTTAAAAAGACAATACACCTTTGTATACATTCAAACAAGAATCATTACAAAGGTTGCCACAACAATGACCTCTTTTCAAAACATTTTCAAAAAACCACACACAAAGCACTATTTCAAACAATTGAAAAGCAAAAGCAAGTGATCTAAACAAGTAACTAAGAGCCCATGGATAACCATGGATGAAAAGGGTGCTTGCACCTTCCCTTTTCATAATCTACTCCCCGAACACAAGAAAACATCTCAAAGGTCTTTCCTGTGCTTTTTGACCTTTCCTTTGGATAAAATAAAAAGTCGGTGGCGACTCTTGCTAAACCGAAATATTTGCGAACACAAACGCAAAACCTCAAGTCAGTTCTCCCACCGTATCACAAATCTAAACAAATATTTCTTCTCATACTACCTTCCTGAGAGATGTGTTGTCATCATAAAAAGGGGGAGAATATGGAGCCTTGTTTTTCATGTTAACAATAAAGGAATTTCCATTGTCGATGAACATCCTTTTGATTATGACAACTATTAAAGATGAACATGTCTTTGATAATGACAATAAGTCTTTGATGATAACCAAAGAGCGGTTAAAGATGAAATTGAATCAATAAGACTTAATTCTCATATGATTGCATCTAAATGGAATATAACTCAAGTCTCATCTCAAGGTCAATCAAGTGTCACAAGAATGAAGCATCTCACGATTCTTAAAGTATATGAAAGTCTGCCTCAATAAATCTAAGTGAGTATATATTATAAAGCATAAAGGCTTTCTCGTAAAGTGTATGCTAATCACACACACACATAAACAATCTTTAATTTCCAGAAGAAAATATTTCTAAAAATGCTTTGAAGTTAATTCATATGATTTGGGAACTTTCGGAAAAGATCTGGGCAAAATTATATTGTTGTCAATCGATTGACACCTTATGGCAATCAATTGGATTGGTTAAAAATGCACCATGAGCAATTAGTCAATGATTTAATGCTTGGCAATATCTAAATATCTTTTCTTACCTTTTTGAACTTATTAATTGATTGTTTTTGGACCAACCAATCGACTGGTGCATGATATCAATCGATTGACTCATTGATTATGGTCACAAAAATGTTCCTTTTTTGTGTCAACTACTAGCCTATAAATAAAGGTCCCTTCTCACATATTTTCACATCTAGAAATGTGAGCTCTCATTCCTTACTTCTCACTCTCTCTCTAAAAATATTTGTGTTTGCTTTCTCTCACTAAAGTTAGTCGTAATGCTTTCGAGAAAGTCGTGTTGCGAGTGAGGAAGTTGTAATTCAAGAATAATAGATTTGTAAAGTCACCAAGGGAGTTTGTTTTTACCTTGGTTGAATAATTCATCCATTTAGGGATCATTTATTTGGGTTATAAACTAAACTTGTGAAAAGCTTTGTTTTGGAGATTGTGTTATTAAGTCTCCGTTTAGATTCAAGATCAACCGATAATAAAATACCATAGGTTCTTGGTTAGCCTGGTATAAGACCAAGTTACGGTTCAAGCATAACCCGATGTTAAAATCTTGTTTCGGTTCGAGATCAGCTCTGTGTTAAAATTTACAAGTACTTAGTTAGTTCGGTATAAAATCAAGTTTCAATTTGCGAGCTCAGTCTAGTGTTAAAAGCTCTCTCAGGTTTAAGATCAGTCCGTGCAAAATCTTAGTTTGAAGCTTGAAGATTAATTTTTCCAAGTTTCTTGTGGAAAAGAGACTAACCTCTACAAATTTGTTGTGGAAATGAGACTAATCGCTTCAATCCATTATTTGAAAGGAAAACTCAATGCTTCTCTTCCGTGTTTGATTGGAAGTTATCCACGAATTTCATTTCTTATATAAGAGGGATCAAGAGTTCAACCTATTAAAAACTCTTAAATTTATTAGATATTCTCAAAAACAATTCTTGAAAAAAAAATTAAGCCTTTTTTTTTTGCTGAATTTCTTTAACTTCTAGTATTCTTCTCTCGTCATGTGACTTTTATTTTTTGCATTTTAATTTTTGAATTTTTCCTCGACTTAATTTTAAAACTTTTCTAAAAAAGTTAAACTTTAATTTTAATGCAAAAATTTATCTAATATTCATGACTCATTATTAATGTAAAATGAAGAAGTTAATACGAAAGTAGTGTAATAATAATAACTAATATTAGTTAAAAAATTTAAAAATAAATTTTTAATCAATCTTTTTAATTCATAAAATACGTATTCTTCTATTCAAAATAAAATAAAATAAATGAAATGTGACGCTCATAATAAAAGAGAGTAATGAATATAAAATATCCTCTATTGGGAATTCCTATAATAATTGTCATTAAAGCAAACGATGCACCGTCAGAAGGGTCCATCACCACAGTTTTTATATATAAATGCTTTAGTTGCATGTGAATTGCACATGCCATTAACATGATCCCTCATGTATTTGTTGAAATTTGTTATAAATATCAAGTTGAAACATGATCTATAATGCTCATCAAGTGTCCCATAGCTTTGAGAAAAAGTAAGAATGTGTGTTTAATCATATTGAATGTCGCTATCAAAAGTTAACTCTTTTAAAATATTCTTAATAATTTACTAAAACATCTTATTTTATTTTTAAATGGAGTTTCAAGCTATATTAAATAATTTTTATAGAAAATAAAATCAAAGGAGATGAATAGATTTAATTTAAATATTTTGATGAAGTTTGACTTTTCCATTGTTTGTGGCCCCTTTATCAATTCCATTTTCAGTTTTCTACATCTGCTTTAACTTTACAATTTCACCCATTCCTATCATAAATGATTCTCTTATTCCACCGTCAGAAGATTTTTATATTAGACTCAATTGTATTGTCATTTATTTTCTTATAAGGTTATGAATTTTTTATAAACATGTTATAGGTCATATTGAAAGGAAAGTAGGGGGGCTTAAATATATTTGGAAAGACTATTTTTTTAAATTTATTTAATTTAAAAGAGAAGTTAGTGGTCCATTAATATCTCTTAAATGTCATTCGATTAATCAAGTAATTGAATTCGAGTGATAAATGAGTTCCTTTTAAGAAATAAAAATTTGACGAATATTGAATTTGATTCTTGATGGATAAAATATTTGGTCAGTGTTATTATCTCTCGGTATGAATTCTAGATTACCAGGATTTCATTTTCTTAAGAACTAGAGTGCATGAAACAACAACAAAAAATTGATTTGGTTAACTATTCAAATGACTGTTGAAAAATTAAATTTCTTCGTTATAAGTTCTATAACTTCTTGAAAGAGTATTCGTTAGCTTTTTGGTTCTAGATTTGAGAAATATGTTTGATATCAATTTTATCAAAATATTTTAATAATGAATTGACTTTTACAAAGTACATCAGTAGATTTTCTTTGAGCATTTGTATTCTTTTGTCAATTGTTTCACAATCAATTTTGAATCACTTCTAATTTTAATTTCTTTTGCACCTAAGTCCAAAAGAATCTCAATGCTTGCAATCTGTGCTTCATACTCAGCCTCGTTATTTAGACAACAACTTATAATTTTAAATTTGAGCTTCGTTGGAATTTCTTAAGGAGAAATGATCAGAATTCTTTTACTGGTGCCATTTTAATGCTTGGAACCATCAAAGTATAATTTCAAAGGTTTTAGACCGACATAATCTTTTGTTACTTCAACTATTGCATGATCAATAATAAAATCAACAACAACTTAGCCTTTCGCATCCCTCAAAGGTGCATATTTTAAAGAATATTCGGTCAAGGCTAAAGACCATTTTCCCAATTTGATTGTGTAAAATAGATTTTGACAGCATATTCTTAATAACATCAAAATATGAATAAAAAACATTAGGGAGTTTTATATAACATTTCAATTTGGCGCATGACAAATACAAGCAAAGACATAACTTTTCTATTGGTCTATACATAGTTTCTGCATCATTCAGTATTTGACTAAGGTAATAAATGGCTCTTTCGACGCCATCATCATTCTCTTGAGCTAACATACTCCATAATGTCAATTCAGATGCAGAAATGTACAATTTCATAAACCTATTTCTCATAGGAGGTAACAAGATAGGATGGTTCATCAGATAACTTTTAATTTGATCAAAATCTTGTCGATGCTCTAGTTCCCATTTGAACCATTTTTCTTTCTTTAAATACAGTAGTGGTGAAAATACCTTTGTTTTGCCACTTAGATTCGAAATAAATGTCCTCAGGAAATTAATTTTATCCAACAAAGATTGAAGTTTCTTCTTATTGGACGAAGAGCTTGTATTGAGTATAGCCTTTGTTATGCTTTGACTTATTTCTATGCCTTTTTATGAACCACAAAGCCCATGAAATCACATATGTTGATGTTAAAAACACTTTTTAATGGATTCATTTTCAGTCCATATTTCGACAAGGATTTAACAACTATATCATCAATATAAATCTGCATAAATGTTTCAACTAAATCATGAAACAATATTCATTACTCGTTGGTATGTTGAACCAACATTCTGCAAGCCCAAATCAATCACTACCTATTCATAGGTTCCCAAGGCCCCAAGACATTGAAGTATCGTTTTTGGAACATCTTCTTCCTCAATGAAAAATTGGTTATATCCTGAGTAGTCATCTAAAAAACTTAAATACTCAAACCCTGCTACTGAATCGACCAATATTTCTACAATAGGTGTAATGCAGTGGCAGAACTGACTGTTATACTAGTTTTGCATTTTGTGTTTGCAAATGTTGCGATAAGCAAGAGTCGCCACCGACTTTTCTTTTATCCAACAAATGAAAGGGTGAAAAGAACAGAAAAATACCTTTAGAGAGTTTTCTGAGTAAGGGGGGTAGATTATGGAAAGAGAAGGTGTTAGCACTCTTTCCATCCGCAGTTTTCTACAGGCTCTTAGATGCTTAGCTCATTTGAAAATACCTTGTGTTTTGTGTAAGTGTAAAAAAAATTTTTTGAGCAAGCATCTAACATCTATCTACTTTTACTCAAAAGGGTCATTCTTTTACTCTTTTGCTTTAGACAGTGCTATCCTACTATTAGTGAGTAGGTAGCCCTATCGTTGGATGTTTGAGGGACATTCAAAAGAACGTTTTTAGTCACAAAGGAAAATGGGCAAGAAACCTTAGTAACTACCCTAGAGTTTTAAGATCACTTTATCGAGGCAACGTTGAGAGGATCATTGAGGGACTTGTGATCTTTAAACCGGAGAGTAGCCACTAAAATCTCTCACGTTTTGAGAGTTTTGACTTTTTTTCGAAGGCAACCAAAGTGAGAGTAACCTAAAGGTGCGTATGTGCAATTTATATTGTGTTTCAATTATTTGTCTTGATGTTAGGTTTTGCTAATGTTTGATTTTGATCTCTTGCCATACAATCCTATTAGTATACATCTAAACAGTTAATATTTGTACGGGAAATAAATGCGGGAATTTAAATCTACACTATTACAAGGCTTCGGGGAGGGAGAATTTACAAGTCCAAAATGTGAAGAAAATAAAGCAATAAAGTAAAAGTTCTAGATTAAACTATTACAAACCAGTAAGCAGTTACAATAATATAAAAAAAAGTGCGAAAGTAAATAAATGCGTGCGAAATGAAAATAATGTATAAATCCTAAGTGAAAGGAAATCTTTTTCTTTGTTTTTATTTTGGGAAACTGATTTAATTAAAATCCTAAGTCTATTTAGTTTTAAATAAAATAAAAGGTTAAAATAATTAATTAATTAATTAATTAAATTTAATTCAAAAAGAAAACACTAAGCCTAATGTTTTTTATGATTTTTTATTTTAATGTTGATTATAACTAGAAAAAATAAAATAATGAAAAAAGAACAAAATAAATGGGCCAAGCAATAAAAAAAGGGTGTAAATTGTAGAATGCAGGCCCGGATCGAAAAAAAGCCTAGAGCGTCCCTTCGATCCAATGAAGAAGCTAGTCGAAGGTGCATGATGGACTGCATATTTGGGGGCCCTGGATTTGGATTGGCCAGCATCTGGCAGCAGGGGAAAGATGGTGCATGATATACTCCTTCGATCTGGGAACATTGGATCTGCAGGATATTCGTTAAAGAAACAAAACAAAGTCCCAGACTTGGGTCAAATCTGGTCTTGGATTCGATAGCCTGTGGCTGCATCATCCTAGTTCGAATCCCCTGAGTCTGAATCGAAAGCTATTTTGTCTTGAAACATCATGAATCGTGAGATTCGAAGGAAGATACAGATCATGCCCTAGAAATGGAACAATCTCATCCCTGAACTTAAACTTGTATGTAACATATGGAAACAATCACAAACATCAACAATAACATGAATGTATGATTAATATGAATTTAAAACTGCATACTTAGCTAGTTTGAGATCGAAAGTAAATTACCACCGGAGAGACTGTGTTAGTGATGCTCCTGCGTGCGTTGGACCTTCCTAGTGCTTGGAAACGTCTCCTGGAACCTTCAGAGAGTGAGTGAAGTGCTTGTTTTAGATTGAAGAGGCCTGGAAAGGTTGCTTCGATTTTGGATCACTTTGTGAAGATTTTGGGATTTTTGGTGTGGCTTTTTGAGGTAGTGCTTATGCAGCTTCAATAGGCAATGTGTGATCTTTCTTGCTTCTGATTTAGTCTGGTATTTATAGGAGTGTGATGGTGAAAATATATGGCATGAATCAGCCATTAATCATGGCTTTGAAGGAATAATCGAGAGCCTTAAAAGGTTGTCTCTTTTGATGATTTTCTACCCTTTTGGGTTTTGAATGAACCTAGACATGTTTCTCATCTTGACTCCTTCGAATACCCTCAAACCTTGTTCTTTGATTGGCTCTGAACTTATCCTTTCGATGGCTCAAGGCCTCACCATTATGGCTTCTTCGATTGAGCCACTATTTTCCTTAGCTGCTTGATCTAAAAATATCCAGCTAGCCCAACGAACACTTCCTTCTGGCCTGTCGAAGCTTCATTTTGTTATTTCCTTCGAATATAATTATGCAGGTGGCCCTTTAATTCTAACTCCCACCCTTTTCTTATGTCTTTGCTTGCCTGCAAGAAATAACTTTGTTGCGCATTAGTCCACCTTCAATTGGTCAATACAACTTGTATTGCACCAATCGAAGGGTAACCTAAGAGCATCTGAACTTTTCTTCAAACATCCCACACCTATTCAGGTGCATATTAGAAGTTTTGAGGTGTCTCATACTTGGCTAGTTCATCCCAAATTGTTCTTTGATCATGCCATGCTTAAAGATGACATGTCCTTCGAATCATGAGCTTTCCACCTGTCTTATTTGGATAAAATAAAAGCTTTTTTTTATTCCAAAACATTCTTCTTTTCAAAGTGCCCATTCGAACAACCGTGTCAATCGAAAGTTCTTTTCTTGTAGTGCTTCGAATATATTATGTTTCCATGATTCAAAAACAACACCCTTTGATGCCTTTACCAGCTCTTCCAATCAAATATTTAGAAAAAGCCTCCTCACGCTTTCTCTCGATCCAGCCTTCCTTAGATGTTTCGAATGGCTTATATCTCAATGGTTCGAAAATAAACCCTTTGAAGCTCCTTATTAGCTCTTCCAATCGAAGAGGAAGCCTTTGCCTTGTGCATTAAATGCAAGAACAGAGGAAGCCATTTCCTGGTGGGTCGAAAGAAAGCATAGAGGAGGCACTTGTCTTGTGGATCAAAGCAGATACGTAAGAGGCCAATTATTAATCGAAGCTTGCATGCAGGAGGCTACTGCTTTGTGAATCAAAACAAGCATGTAAGAGGCTACTGCTTGTGAATTGAAGCCAACCGTTTCAAAGGGAGTCATTTTCCCAGTCGAAGCTAGCACAAAGGAAGCCAATGCCTTATGGATGCTTAGCTTGAGGGAGGCCATTGCTTTGTGGATCGAAGGCAAGTTGAAGGGGCCTTTACCTTGTGAATAGAAGGCAAGTTGAAGGGGCCTTTTCCTTGTGGATCGAAGGCAAGTTGAAGGGGACTTTTCCTAGTGAATCGAAGGCAAGTTGAAGGGGGCCAAAGTCCAGTCGAAGCTTGGGAAATTGAAGCAGTCTTGATTTTCTTTGATTTGATGCCTGAAAGCCAAATTTCCAATTGTACTTGTGCAAACTTGCCCTTTTGGAAATCCTTGCGAGAAAATGTCTTGAGAAAAAGGAGGACAAATTTTGGGGTACAACAGCTTCCCTTGTTCAATCTTCTTAAACCTGAAGCTTTAGATTGGCTTGTTTGCCTTTCGTGATCTGAAGGTGGAAGATGATTTAATACTAGAGTGCCCAGAAATCTGCACTCGATGATGTGATAGATGATTGTGTAGGGAATGGGCTTAAAGATGCCATTTGGAGAAGATGACTGAGAGTTGTTCGAGATGGGATTAAAGATGCCATCCAAAGTAGATGTTGACTTCATAAGATGTCTCCTTATGGGGATTCCTGTTCCTCTATTCTGAGGAGGACTCCGCTGGGGAATGTTGGTTTCTGTTATTCTCTTGCTTGAGGAAAACTCTGTGGGGAATAGAGTCTAGGAGCTTCAGTTGTCCAAGGCTCTACTGAGGAGTTATCTCTGGACTAGAGGGATGAAAGTTTGTTGTTTTCTGGTTGGACTCTAGGATTCACAGTAACTTGCTGGGGAGAATGAAATTAACTATTATCTAGAAATGTATTAGAAGGCGTCTGTGTAGGGATGATTTAGGATGAGTTCGTGTTAAACTTAATCTGGATATTATGATGGAATTTATGTAAGATCGCTTCAGGATGAGCCTGTGTAAAGCTGAATCTGGAGAGAAGGAACCTTTGTAGGATTGCTTCAGGATGAGCCCGTGTAAAGTTGCATCTGGAGAGAAGGAACCTATGTAAGATTACTTCATCTGGTCATGTAGATAGTCACCCTATCTGGTTTCGAGTATTGATTTACAATCAGCCGTTTATAGATAGTTGTCATGTCTTGTTTCAGGTATTAATCCGAAACTTGCTTTTGTTGGTCGTTGAGATAGTTGTCCTGTCTGGTTTCAGGTATTAATCTCTGACCTAAAAGAAAGAAAGATAGTTTTCCCGTCTGGTTTCGGGTATTAATATTTAATATGCTCATGTAGATAGTTGTCATGTCTGGTTTCAGGTATTAATCTACAATCAGTCGTCCATAGATAGTTGTCTTGTCTGGTTTCAGGTATTAATCTGGAACTTGTTTTTGTTGGTCGTTGAGATAGTTGTCCTGTCTGGTTTCAGGTATTAATCTCTGACCTTAGAGAAAGAAAGATAGTTTTCCCGTCTTGTTTCAGGTATTAATATTTAATCTGCTCATGTAGATAGTTTTCCTGTCTGGTTTCAGGTATTAATCTACAATCAGTCATTCACAGATCTTTGTCCTGTCTTGTTTCAGGTATTAATCTGGAACTGTTGAAAATTGGTGATGATATTCATCTGTCAATCTTTCCTGAAAATGTAAAGAATTAGCTGCATGCAATATCATGATGCATGAAGTGCAGTTTATGCTCTCAAACTAAATGATATTGTGATATATGCATTCATGTTGCATATGCTATGACGCTTGTAAAATGGTGTATGAATGCAATGTATGAATGTGTCATATGTTCTATTGTTGTTTTGTTGAACCGGGGAAAATAAATCCTTGATTGATGCTGGGGATGAAGAGTGTAAGTCTTCAAATTTGTTGAAGTTGAAATACTGGGAGATGGATTTCCATTGTTAGGGAAATAAAATCTGTTGAGGAAAGGAAACTCCATGAACTGCTTGGGGATTTTTATGAAATCCTGCTGGGGAATCCTGAAAAGCTTGTGAACCAGGTTAGGGAATTATTTAAGTTATCGGGGAAGTAATTTGAGATTCTTGCTCTGTCGGGGATATCAGAACACCTGACATCATTATGTTGTATGCTGAGGATATGGCAGTGACTTTATAGTAGGATGCCCCGGCCTCTGCACCTGCTGGAGAAAGTATTTGCGGGGATTTTATGGATGGCCTTTAGACATTGTCCAATTTCTTAAAGCCATTAGTAACCGCTTTTCTGTTCTTTATGCGTGTATTTGGAAACGGTAATCACATTCAAATGCATATGTTCAAAAATAATCACTGGACGTTTTCGCAAACAAAATAGAAAAATAAAAAACAAATAGTTTTGCACTTTCAAAGAGATAGTTTTGTATTAATTTCATTGAGTTTTACCTATAATAGGCGTTTTTGTACAAGGAGACGGACATCCTAGTAAGAGAATATTGTCGTAAGAATGAAAACTATACAAAAATAGTATACAAAGAAGAACAACTATGTGAAACGATCCCAATGGGTTCCCATTCTGTTATTGCCTTTATGACTTTGAGCGTCTCATCTCTTTTGCTACTTGTCTGAAGCTGACTGGATTAATTAGTACCACTTGAGCTTGATAGTTGATACTGAAGATTGGTTGTAAGGTGATCCAACGAGACATAGTTATACGCTTAAAATCCCTAACTTTTTCCTGGACCGCCCTTTCGGGTTTTTAGTCCACCGGGATACCCTTTTTTGCCCAAGCCGCCTTTTAAAGTTTTCGACTTGCCGGGTGTACAAATTTTTCCATGTGTACATCCCAAATTTTTTTCCAAACCCTTTTGGTTCATCGGGATCGCCTTATTTTTGCCTAGGCCAATCAACCTAGCGGGTCTTTGTTCATGCGTAGTATCTTTTAACTATGTCAGCGTTTACAGGGTGCGGAAGGTCGTCACCATCCATAGTGGTTAAGATCATGGCTCCACCAAAAAATATGTTCTTGATCCCAAATGGCCCTTCGTATGTGGGAGTCCATTTGCCTCTGGGATCACTTTGTGGCAATATGATGCACTTGATTACTAGGTCCCAAGCCTGATATACCTGACGTCTGACCTTCTTATTAAAAGCTTTAATCATACGTTTTTGGTACGTCTGACCATGACAGATAGCCGTGAGCCTTTTCTCGTCAATCAGGTTTAATTGGTCAAGTCGAGTCTGAACCCATTCGTCTTCATTCAAACCTGCATCCTTCAATATTCTCAATGAAGGGATCTGGACTTCAATGGGTAGGACAACTTCTATACCGTATACAAGAGAGAAAGGAGTTTCCCATGTTGATGTGCGCACTATGGTACGGTAACCATGGAGAGCAAATGGTAACATCTCATGCCAGTCTTTATATGTCACCGTCATCTTATGTATGATCTTTTTGATATTTTTATTAGTAGCTTCTACAATGCCATTCATCTTCGGCCGGTAAGGAGAAGAGTTATGATGTTGGATCTTGAATTACATGCAGATATCGGTGGTCATAGTATTATTGAGATTGGTACCATTATCCGTGATGATTCTTTCTGGAATACCATACCGACAGATTAGGTTATGTCTGATGAATCTGGCCACAATGTTCTTGGTAACAGAAGCAAATGAGGCTGCCTCGACCCACTTTATGAAGTAATCAATGGAAACCAGGATGAAGCGGTGCCCATTAGAAGTTGTAGGTCTAATCTCTCCAATCATATCGATGCCCCACATTTCGAATGGCCAGGGAGAAATCAAAACGTTCAAGGGAACCAGAGGCACATGTATTTTATCAGCATAGATCTAGCACTTGTGACAAGTTCATAAATGCTGATAACAGTCTGCTTCCATAGTGGACCAGTAGTATCCGGCCTATAGGATCTTTTTAGCCATTGTGTTCCCACTAGAATGGGTGCCAAAGATACCTTCATGCACAACTGCCATAATCTTTTCTGCTTCACTTTTATCCACACACCGGAGCAAAGTAGAACCATGGTCGCGCTTATAGAGGATTATGTTACTGAGGAATAACTTCGCAGAGAACTTTCTTAGGAACTTCTTATCATTGACTGAAGCTCCTTCAGGATACTCTTGGGCTTCGAGAAATCTTTTGCCTTCATGGAACCAAGGTTTGTCCACTACTTCTTCAGTATCAATCTCATGACAGTATGTTGGTTTATCCATTCTCTCAATAGTGATCTAAGGAGCTTCATTATGCCACCTGACCTTGAACATGGATGACATAGTAGCTAGCGCGTCCGGTAGTTGATTTTATTCTCGTGGAAAATGCTCAAAGGTAACTTCTTCAAAGTGTGGAATCAATGTCAACACGTGCTCTCTATAAAGGATGATATTAGGATTCTTCGTGTCCCATTCTAATTTGATTTGACTGTTTACTAAGGCCGAGTCTCCAAATACACTCAAGAATTTAATCCTCAAGTCGATAGCAGCTTTGAGACCCATAATGCATGCTTCATATTCAGCCATATTGTTGGTACAATTGAAACATAGCCTGGCAGTGAAAGGAGTATGACAACCTTCAGGGGATATGATCACAGCACCGATGCCATTTCCAAGTGCGTTGGAAGCTCCGTCAAAAACCATAGTTCATCGGGATTCTTTTTCTGGTCCTTCATCTGGTCCAAGTTCTTCAAAATCAGTTACTAATATGATGTTCTCATCCGGGAACTCAAAATTCATGGATTGATAGTCGTCCACAGCCTGATGAGCCAAATGATCAGCTAATACACTCCCATTAATTTCTTTCTAGGTTGTGTACTGAATATCATATTCGGCAAGGATCATTTTCCGTCTTGCTATTCTTCTAGAGAGAGCTAGCTTCTCAAAGATGTATTTGATAGGATCCATTTTAGATATCAATAAGGTAATGTGAGTCAACATATACTGTCTTAGTCGGCGATCAGCCCATGCCAAAGTGCGGCAAGTTTTCTCGAGCAGTGAGTATCTTGTTTCACAGTCGGTAAACTTTTTGCTAAGGTAGTATATTGCATGCTCTTTTCAACCAGACTCGTCATACTGCCCCAGCACACAACCCATTGAACTCTCTAATACTGTTAAGAACATGATTATAGGTCTTCCTCTAATCGGCAGCATCAAAATGGAGGCTCTTAAAGATATTCCTTGATCTTGTCGAAGGAAATCTGGAAATCATCATTCCACTTCACTGCTTGATCTTTCTTCTATAATTTGAAGATTGGCTCACAAGTAGCGGTTAGATGGGAAATGAATCTGGCAATGTAGTTTAGACGTCCCAGGAATCCCCTAACCTCCTTCTCAGTGCGAGGAGTTGGCATTTCTTGTATAGCTTAAACCTTTGCAGGGTCTACTTCAATACCTTTTCCGCTGAAAATGAAGCCTAAGAGCTTACCGGATCTTACTCCAAAGGTGCACTTATTCAGGTTCAACCTCAGTTTGTATTTCTTCAGCCTTTCAAACAGCTTTTTCAGGTGATCAAGGTGCTCCTCTTAGGTCTGAGACCTGACTATCATATCATCAATGTAGACCTCTATCTCGTGATGGATCATATCATGAAATAAATCTACCATGGCATGCTGATAGGTTGTCCCGGTGTTCTTTAACCCAAATGGCATAACTTTGTAGCAGAAAGTGCCCCACTGTGTGATGAAGTTTGTTTTCTCCATATCTTCAGGCGCCATTTTGATCTGATTGTACCCGGAGAAACCATCCATGAAGGAGAATACCTTATGTTATACGGTGTTGTACACCAGAACATCAATATGGGGAAGCGAAAAGTCATCCTTGGGGCTTGCCCTATCCAGGTCCCTGTAATCCACACACATGCATACTTTACCGTCCTTCTTAGGTACCAGAACAACATTAGAAACCCATTATGGATAAGAGGTAACAGATAAGAAACCAGCGTTGAATTGTTTCATGACTTCAGCCTTGATCTTTTCTGACATCTCTGGCCGCATACGACGAACCTTCTGTTTCATTGGAGGGAAATCCTCTTTTGTCGGTAGGTGATGAACCACAATATCAGTGTCAAGTCCCGGTATGTCTTCGTATGACCAGGAAAAGACTTCAACGTGGTCATGTAACATCTGAATTAACCACTTTTTGACACTATGCCCCAGATCGACACCTATCTTGATTTCCTTCTTATCCTTCTCAGTACCCAAGTTTATTGTCTCAATCGGCTCTTCATGAGGCTCTATTGCCCTTTCTTCCTGTTGTAACAGTACGGCAAGTTCTCCTGGTACTTCACAATATTCCTCACCTTCGTCATCGGCTTGGTAAATAAGATTTTCAAAGTCATAATTGGCAATAGTAGAACCGTTACCAATGGGATTCAGAGTGGATGCAGATCTGCAGTTTGATATGTGGGTGTGTAAGAGAGCATAGCTATATTTTGATAAAGTAAAAAGTAGAAAAGAAAAATAAGGAGCATAAAATTTGCATGCAAAATGTCCAATGATTTATTAATGACATGTGAAGATGAAGTAATAACCCTCACAAATAGACCATTGTACCTCGGGTAAGACACAAGGCTTTATAGTTTTAATGGTTTAAATATTACATATCCAAAAACTTAAAAGACAAATTACTCTTGAATAAAAGTAATAGGAACAAAATCTTTGGCCTCCCAGTTGTTGAATCCACCGTTGGTAGTTGGGAAGATCCATTTGTCCATGTCATAGTCACTATCACTATACTCCAACACATTGACTCCATGGTTACTGATACGTAGTGGTGGTCCCCCGGCGTGAGCACGACGAACAGCTCTTTGGGACCCTGAATTAAAACCTAAACCAAACTTGTCAAATTTGTAGGGAATATCAGGAAGTTGGCCCCAAATGGTACACCCACCTTCTTCAACTACTGCTTTGGCATCCTTCAGAGAAGCCATCTTTAATGGAGGTCCAGTAGTCTTTGGGACATTGGTAGAAATCTTGGTTGTAGCGACTGTCTGTGGAACCTCCTCAAAGTTATGATAGGTGGTCTCAATGAACTCGCCGTCCATATCAACATACCTGAAAGAGTTCAGGTGGCTCACCATGTATTCTTCCTCGCCATGGACCATAATAATCTTTCCGTTAACTGGGTATTTCAATATTTGGTAAAGAGTAGAAGTAACAGCACCTGCCCCATGGATCCAAGGTCGACCCAATAAACAGGAGTAAGATGGATGAATGTCCATCACGTAGAAAGTTGAGTCAAAAGTCTGAGTACCAACTTTGATAGGGATGTTCACCTCCCCGTGCACCATTCTCTTGGAACCATCGAAGGCCCTCACCACAATATTATTGGGCTTTAGTATGAGTCCTTCACAATCTAATATGTCCAAGTCATTCTTGGGTAAGACATTCAATGATGAACTTATATATACCAGAACATGAGCTAGGGTAGTGCCCCTACACTCAATGGAGACATGCAGGGCATCATTATGCTTTCTTCCCTTTGATGTCAAATCTGCATCAGAGAAACCCAGTCCATTGTCAGTTGTCAAACTAGAAACGCAATTATCAAATTGATCGGCAGAGGTCTCTTGAGGAACATGGGCAGACTTCATGAATTTTACCAAAGCCTTAGCATGGGCTTCAGAGCATAAAAGTAAGGCCAACATTGAGATTTTTGAACGGGTCTGCCCCAACTGCTCCACAATGTTGTAATCACTTTTCTTTATTATCTTCAATATTTCTTCCATTTCTTTTTTAGAAGCCTCGAGAATGACTTATTTATGCGCCTTCGCCCAGACAGGCTTAACCAGTACCTGTTTGCCCCAAGTCTTGGCTGACTTAGTAACAGGGATAACAACATGGATAACAGTAGGAGTAGCAATGAGAGTACTAACCCGAGTAACAGCAGGAATAATCAAAGGAGTAGAAACAGTCTTCAGAGAGATTTCGGGAGAGAAAACCCTTATGCTTCTCGTAATTTTACTGGTCCCGACGATGTTGTTGATGTCAGAATCAGTATCTTCGGCAACTTTATCTTTTACAGCCAATAGGTCTTGCCTGACGCCATGGTAGTAGACGTCAGCCCCATAATTCCAAGGAACAACTTTATCAGAGGAATATGGTATCAGCCCAAGAAGGGTGATATTCAAAGGAGCAAACTTGGGAACGGATGTAATCGTGACGAGTCTTTTGGTGGAGACCCTGGAAGGATTGTCGGAAATGGTAATTATTGAGACATTTTCACACAAATTTCTTGCAAGGGGAACTTTCTCAAACAAAATTTCTTTGTTAATCATCAGGCGTTGGACACCCATCTTTAACAACAAACAACCATCTGGTAGAGACGTATATAAGTGGAAACCCTCACCACAACCCGGAAATAAACCGGCTTGCAACAGATTATCTTTAACAATCAGGAGAGGAGTAGCTAATTCATCCACAGAGGAAACAAACAGGTCATTGTCAACAGCATTGGCACCTTGGCCATGTTTGGGCATTGGCGCCGCTATTACATTAGGTGTCTCTGGAAGGTCAAACTCAATCTCCTTCGCCTCGATAAGATCTTTCACCTTATTTTTCAGAGCCCAACAATCGTTTGTATCGTGCCCCGGACTTTCATAATGGTAAGCACATCGAGCATTTGGGTTGTAGCGGGGAGATGTAATATTGGGATTCTTAGGAGCTTCCTTTAGAGTCACCAGATTGGACTTCAACAGGTGTGGCAAAACCTGGGATAAGGTCATGTTTATCCGGGTGAACTGTCTTCTGGGTGCATCTGTTCTGCACTGAATGTTTCGTTGTTGGTATGATGTAGGATTGGAGATTATAACAGCTCCTACCGTCGGACGATGTTCAGTTTTTCTTTGATTTCTATGGCCATAAGTAGCACTGACCTCCTTTTTTCCAGTGAAGGGTTTCTTCATTGTAATTGAGGATGAATCCCTCTGAATCTTACCACTCTTAATACCGGCTTCTACTCGTCCATCAGTCAAGATCAGGTCAGTAAATCCCGCTGAAGAGCTCCCAATCAAGTGGTTGAAGAATGGACCAGACAAAGTGCCCAAGAACATGTCTACCAACTCTCTATCAAACAGAGGAGGTTGGACTCTTCCCGCAAGATCCCTCCACTTTTGGGCATAATTTTTTAAACCTTCGCCGGAACCCATAGACATTGCAATTGTGTACGGGTTGGAGCGAGGTCAGCATTATATTGGTATTTCCTGTAGAAAGTAGTAGCCAGATCTTCCCAGTTACGAATACTAGTTCCCTCCAGCTGATAGAACCATTCCAACTGCGTTCCTGTCAAACTTTCTTGGAAGAAATGTACCCACAAATTCCTATCAGTAGTGTGGGGTTGAATCTTCCTAACGTATGACCTTAAGTGCAGCTTAGGACAGGAGGCACCATCATATATGGAAAATATGGGGATCTTGAATTTCTGCGGGATGACCACCCCTGAGACCAGTCATAGCTCTTTAAAATCCAACACGGGTACCCTCTGAATCTCCATATCATTGAGACAATCCTCCAGCTATTTGTATTTATCATCAGTAGGAGGATATTGTTCTTTAGAGTAATCAGCCTCTTCCTCGCCAGTCCCAGGGATGTTGTCTCCTTCCTTGTGCTTTTCTTCTTGATTGTCTCCCTCGTTTGACGGAGTTGTGAAATCTAGAGCTTGCTTGGCCGGTCCTCTGAACCTTCTTCCCATATTCAATACACTAGCTGGTTTCTTTGCCTTCTTGGTCTTCTCTTTGATGATAAGAGCTTTTAGATCTTCTTGCCCCTTAGCCAGAGCCAGGAACATTTGTTGGAATTGAGCATTTTGAGCTTGAAGGTCCTTTACTGTTTGTTCAAGAGCCATTTCTTTTACTTAAATAAACAGCGAAAATAGTAAGAAACCTGTCTCGAAATACCTGCTTATGCAATGAAATGCATGATATGCTTATGCATTATTTTCAAGGACTTTTAAGATTTTAAATTTTCTTAGACAAAGAGAGAACAAACATTAATTGCATTCATAAGTTTAAATGATTACAATGATGCCTCTTGGGCTTACAATGGAAGAAACAAAGATAAAACTAAACTCCTAAATCAAACAGGACTCAGGCTTCCCATGAGCGCATCCTCTTTGGTGCAATGTAGGCATTCAAACTCTGTTCTTCATGCAATTGTCTTGTAAGCTCTAAAACCTTCTTCTCGCTTGCGTAGAACTGGGTTTCAAAGGTGTCTCGTTCCTCTTTGAGTTGAATCCAATATCTTTTCAGTTCCTCGAGAGTAGTCAGCATGTCAGGATGGAGAATAGTATGAGGTACATCTGTATTCATAGGACCAAGCAAAGATCTCAACATAGTCGTTCAACATCTGTATCAACCTCTGTTTGACGCTAAGCCCCAGATTTGTACCTATTTTAACCTCTTTTCTGTCTTCCTCAGTACCCAAATTCACTGTCTCAACCGGCTCTTCATGAGGCTGTATGGCCCTTTCTTCCTGCTGTAGTAGTCTAGCAAGTTCCCCAGGCACCTCATAATCATCCTCACCTTCGTCCTCGACTTGTTTGATCGGATTTTTGAAGTCATAACTGGAAATAGAAGAGCTGTTATCAATGGGATCCTGAGTGGATATGGATCTGCATTATGATACGTGAGTGTGTGTAAGAGAATAGCTGTTTTGATAAAGTGAAAACAGAAAAGAAAAACAGAGGGTGCAAAATTTGTATGCAAGAAACGTCCAATGCTTTATTAATGATATATGAAATGACAAATAACAACCCTCCAAATAAATAAGGTGTGTATAATTGGTGGAATTTGGTCATGAGGTTGGCATGAATGAAGATGTGAAAATGTGATAAGATAATATGGTTTGTGATGATACAACAAATATTTGGAGTCAGTTTACCAACACTTTTGCTGAGTATGCTTCCATAGTGAAACTAGCTTCAATTAGGTCTTTTGAGGGTTGTAACGTGGTTTGGTTCATGATTTATGAACAAAAAGATATAAGGCGTAAAATTTGATTTAACCCACCCCTTTTCCTTTGATGTTCTCTCCATTCTTGAACCTGATTAACTCAATAGATACATTGAGTCGGTAAGATAATTTTGGTAGTCCTGATAATGGAGGTAGATATAGTGGTTGAAGAACTAATGAGATTATTGAAGTGACAATCACCTACTTCCGATTACAAGGTTGTTTTTTTTTTCTTTTAATTTTTATTTTTTCATGAACCTATACTTTTGAATCTGTGGTCCATCAGAATGCTCTAACTTTTACCTAAGTCAAATTTTCAGTTTTTTTTTTTACTTAGCAGACTCTTTTTGGAACAATTCTTGTGATATTTTGCTTTTGGTTCAGAAAGTTTGTGACTTCCATATTAACTATTGTGAGCTTTATCTTTTCATTTCTTCATTGATGTTGGGTGATGTGCGCGAAGAAGAGGATGTGCTTAAACCTCTTATTGGGGGTGATTAGATGGACTAATTCTCTTGCATTAGGATGCATCATCGAATTAACTGAAAGACTACCCTACTCCTGGTTAAGATTAAGGTTTTTTTTTAGAAAAATAGAAAGAACAACAACTTTAGGCTCGAAGGGGTTAACCATGAATTACCTCCTTATTTCTCCAGTATTTTGGAAATGAAATAATGCCTTACATCGTCAACCATGTCTTACTAATAAAAGTATGCATCAGTAAGTTCAGTTATTTCGTTTACATCATTCTCCTTTTAAGTTTGTTAACAGATGAAAATTGAAATGAAAAAGCATTGATATTTATATATATGACGAGTGATGCCATCAGAAAGAGTGAATACGAAGGGATTGATTCCAAAAAACATGCATGCTCATTTTATTAGAATTACCAATCAAAGAGTACAATTTTAAAAAAGAAATTATACTTAGAAAGAAAGAAATTACAATTGGAAATAAAAAGCCTAATGATCTTAGGGATACGTTTTCTTGTTGATCCAACGATTTTAGGAGACGCTTCTTGACGTTTTTGCACTTGTAAAAGTAAGGGGTGACCGTTCACCAATGAGATTCCTCCTTTGAAAGTTAACTGCTTTTCGTCAATTAAGAATGGGACCTTCTGTTTGAAATCCCTACAGTATTCCATGTATGCTTCTACGAACTAGTGTGATATTCTCATCAGGAATTCTCATCATAACTGGGAGGATATGGACGAGGAGGAGAGTCAAGTGATCTTATCTCCACCAATGATCCACTAAGAAGATGCTAAAGTAGTTGGAAATGAGGCATATGTAGTGGATCAATCCTCCTTGGTTGTGGCCTTTGTCTTCTCTTTTGTTGAGCATACCTATTTTGTTGATATGGTTGTTGTTGCTGCTAACATTGTTGTTGTTAATGTTGTTATGGGGAAATCACCCATGGTTGTGGTATCTCATGGACTGGTTAGCTTGTGTCTGATATGGTGAAGGGTTGCCTTCTCTCCTCAATAGTACTTGTATGACCATGTTCATTTGAGCCTTCAACTGGTTAACCTCACCCTTAAACAGTTTTGGACCTCTCTTGAGTTCGTCCATAGCTTCTTAAGACATGCTTCAAGTTTGTTTGTGAGTATAAGAAACCAACTAGCTGGATGACATTTGGAGGTTCTGATGAAGGTGGAAGAGATATGAGTTTTATGTTATGCAAATGTATGTGCATGTATGTGAATGCATGAAAATACATGGGTATGCAAAAAGATTTTTTCATTTTGTTTTTAGGAGATGCTAAATTTTTTTAATGGAGATACAATGTACGTGTCACTTGCGGATTTAGGATAGTGAAAAGCATAAGAAAACATTATTTAGGAACACTCCTTATGATAGGTCAATTCTAAATCTTTAATACCCAATCCCCTTACGTGTATACCCTAGAATTTCCTTGGATAAGGTATCTGGATAAGTTCCCAAATTCATGGATCTGGATTAAAAGTATTTCCACCATTACAAAGACTTGTAGGATGATGATACCCTCAAGCAGATCTATTATGGGTGATGCCTTCGTGCCAGCCTAGCGATACATGCGTTAAGAAGACTAAAACTATGCAACCATCGATATTGACACCACGAGCTTAGGATCCATAGAAAAGGTCTCCAGATTCATGAATCTTCTTGATTGATACTGCCATAGTTACAAATACTTGTAGGACATCAGCACTTTCAAGTGGATCTATTCTATGCGGGGTCTTTGTGCCAGCCAAGTGAGACATACGTCAAGAAGACCAACATTATGCAACCACCTACTAACTTATGTTTTTCTCCAAACTCGAGTGTAGAGTCTCACTAAAAAATAATTCCCACCCCCTACAAATAATTATAAATAATGATGAAATAAAAGATATAAATAAATAAATAACAATAAAACATAAAACCAAAAAAGCAAACCAGGAAAACAAACGCATTCTAAAGCTAACTCAACTAGGTTTAATCCTCTAGTAAGTGAATTCTCCAGAAGAGTCGCAAGTTGTTGCTACGCAAAAAATGCCCGAGCGTCTAAACGCTCGAAATAGATACAGAGTCGCCACCGAATTTTATTTATTGCTTAGGAAAGGGGAAATAAAGATAAAACCCTAAGAAAGGAGGATATGATGGTCATCGCAACAAAATACAGATTCAGAGTTTGGTTATGTGAGAGGAAGCTATTAGTACCCCTCACATCTGTCATACTCAATGGGAACCGTTTAGTTAGCTAGGGTGAAAGTTTGCCTAAAAGTTTGGGTTTCTTCTTATGCGTGATTTTTTTATTTATTCAATATTTACAAAAGGGATAAAAGATGGGAATTTTTTATTATTGTGCTTGCCAAGATTTCAAAATCTTGTGCCTACGTATTTCTGAGTGCAATGAGAAAATTAGAGCCTTGTAGTTTGTGGTAGAAAATAAGTGTTTGTTGGTTGCTTTTAGAGAATAGAATTTAAGTCATTCGAGCGGATAAAATTTTGATTGTATACTCGCACGATGGAGACTGAATCGCTTAATTGTATTTCACGTCAAAATGACCTAAACTATTCTTTTTATGAAAAAGTTTGTTTTGGTTGCACGGGGGCAAAAAATTAGTTTGATGGTTGATTTTGATTTATGAAAAAAAAGTTTTTTTTTAATTTTTGATTAAATGAATTAAATATGAATTACATGTTTTTGTATTTTTCTTAATAAAATAAAATGAGTACAATATTTTTGTGTTTTGTATTTTTTGTATTTTTTATTATTTTGGATTAAAAATGAAAGATAATTTTTTTAAAAAAATACCTAATTAAAAAGCAAAAATAATATTAAAAATTCAAGAATAAAGTCAACATTTGACTTTTTAACCTTTTAATAATAACAAGCAAAAAAGAAATGTGATGGGGTTCGCACCCGCGACCTTGCGAATTATATTCATGCCCGACTACTGACTGACACTTTTGATTTTTCTTCTTCTTTTTTATATGCTCTTAAAATAAAATAGTAGTAAATAAATCTTGGGAAAATGGGGTTTGACACATAAACATGTTAGTTTGTAAGTCTGCCATCAATGTAGTTGGCATTGTGGTATGTATATTCTTTACTATCAATGGGAAGCGTAAAGCTTGGGAGAAGTAGATATTTTCTATAGAGGTTTGTGTGACCGTGGGAGTAGTTGGAAAACTAATTGATTATGTTGGGGGCACTATATCTAGTAAAATGTTGAAGTATTTATAGCATCAAATGTCGCTTTGATTAATTGTTCTTCTGCATTTGGAGCGTCATTCTGGAGAAGGGAATAGTTTTTTGATGAATGACTAGCTATCTTAATAATTTTAACTCTCATTAGATGCATAAACACTAAAACATTGAAAATATTTCATGTACGAAGAACATAAAACAGAAATAAAAGCACATACACTCTTCTGCAAAAGTTTGATTTTGTTAGGAAAGGAAATTATATTCTATGATTCTTGTTATTATGAGAGTTAATTGCATCCATGATTCTTGTTGTAAATATGGTAACATGGCAACTGTCATATCAGTATAATAAGAATAGATTGTTGAATTATAGGAACAAAATCATCTTATTAGAGAGATGTATATGTGTATATAATGCTCTAATGTTTCTGAATAAAACACAACCAAATTATTTCCACCTTCTCCTGTTATTTTTACATGGTATCAGAGCAGTAACGATCTGCTCCATTTCCTTCCCATATTTTTTTCCTATCATTTTTTTACTTTCTAAATCATTATGGCCAATGATGGAAACAAATCTGATTCCAATAGCTCTTACTCTCTTCACCATTCCGATCATCCGGGAATGATTCTTGTTTCTAAACCTCTCAATGGTTACAATTATTCGACTTGGCGTCGAGCCACTACCATCTCATTGAATGCAAAATCTAAATTTGGTTTTTTTGATGGAACCCTCAAAGCACCATCTGTCAAAACAAAACCGGAAGACTATGCGGCATGGAAAAAATGCAATGATATGGTTTTGTCATGGATTCTTAATTCATTGACCCCTGATATTGCAGATAGTTTTATTTTTTATAACACTGCTCATGAAGTTTGGGAAGATCTTCAAAATTGTTTCTTTCAAAGCAATGCACCACGCATTTTCCAGATCGAGAGAGAGAGAGATTGCTTGCATTACTCAAGATTAAATGACAGTTGCTGCATACTACACAAAATTAAAAAAATTGTGGGATGAGCTAGGATCCTACAATGATGCTATTTGCACATGTGGAGCGAACAACAAAAGACGCAAGTTGATGCAATTTCTCATGGGGTTGAATGAATCTTATAATGTTGTTCGTGGTCAACTCCTTTTGATGAATCTTCTACCAGATGTTTCAGAAGCTTATTCTTCCATCATTCAAGAAGAAAAGCAATGAAATTTGGGTGCAAGAAGAGAGACTATAGAAGCCTCTGCCATGGCTGTCCAAAGAGAGGAACCAATAGCCCTCGTTGTTCGACACAATTCTGGTCAGTACTCTCGTCCCAATTCCAATAATCGCAAACCGCTGCATTGCTCTCACTGTGACAGAGATCATCACACGAAGGAGACATGTTGGAAGTTACATGGTTATCCACCAGGACAATCCAAGCATACCACGACAAAAAACAATCATTTCAAGTCCAATGGCAATAATCAATCTTCAGCCAATAGTGTCAAAGAAACCACATCAGCACATGTTCAGCCCCTTGTGAATGGATTTACTGAACTACAATTACAACAAATTTTGGCTATTATGCAGAGCAATGGAACATCTCAATCAGCTGCTCCCAAGGCAAATAATGTCAATTTTTCTTCAGGTTTGTCGGCACCAAAATTGATAATTGATAGTGGTGCAACAAATCACATAATTTCTTCTCCATCTTTACTTGTCAACAGTAAAGAAAACACTTCTTTACCACCATTTGTTATGCCAAATGGAGATCAAGCTCCAATTACTTCTACTGAAAATTTGCCCTTAAGTTCTATTATTTATTTGAAGAATGTACTTGGGGTTCCATCTTGTAAGGTGGATTTGATGTCTGTGAGTCAAGTCACAAGTGATTTAAATTGTTCAGTAACTTTTTTCCCACAATTGTGTATTTTGCAGGATTTGATGATGGGGATGACAATTGGTTTGGGTGAACAACGAGATGGACTCTATTACTTGGTTGCAATGAATAAGTCACACAAGGTTAATACCATCAAAGCTGCCTCCACTTCAAACACCTCGAGTATCTTGTGGCATAGGCGTCTAGGACACTTATCCTCTTCCAGATTAGACTTTATAGCCAAAAATTTCCTTCATTTCCCTTTCAAACAAAATAACAATTGTACTGTTTGTGCTCTTGCAAGACAAACTAGACTCCCTTTCTCTACAAGTTCTATTTCCTCTGTTAAACCTTTTGAATTAATACATTGTGATATTTGGGGGCCTTTTAGAGTCCCTTCCCTATCTGGTGCAAAATATTTTCTGACTATTGTGGATGACTTTTCTCATTTTACTTGGGTTTTTCTAATGCACCATAAAAGTGAGACACAAAAAATTTTAACCGATTTTTTCTCCTTTGTGAAAACCCAATTTGATACTACAATAGCAAATATTCGGGGTTGACAATGGGGGAGAGTTTTTCTCTATGTGAGAATTCTTTAAACAACAAGGCACTAATTACCAACATTCTTGCATTTATACACCTCAACAAAATGGGGTGGTTGAGCGCAAACATAGACATATCCTTGAGTCAGCTCGAGCTCTTCATTTTCAATCTCACCTCCCTTTACACTATTGGGCAGAATGTGTCTCCGCTGCTGTTCATATAATTAATAGGTTGCCCATACCTATCCTTTCTCACCAAACTCCTTTTGAAAAACTATATAAAAAAATTCCCTCTTATTCCCACCTTAGAGTTTTCGGATGTCTAGCTTATGCTACAAATGTTCATGTGCCCCATAAGTTTGCTCCTCGTGCCACCAAATGTGTTTTTATTGGTTATCCAATTGGTCAGAAAGCTTACAAATTATATGACATTGAATCTAATAGAGTTTTCACTAGTCGTGATGTTATTTTCCATGAGGATATTTTTCCCTACGAATCCATTTCTTCTTCACTACCTAAAACAGATTCTGTTGTACCTATTGTTGTCTTAGATTCCTCACTCATCCACCAAACGCGTGAAGAATCTAACCCCGCGACTCCCGCTTTTCTAGCAGCCCTCACTCCTGCCACTCCTGCTTTTCCAGCAACTCCCACTCATGCTTCTCCAACAGCCCCTCTGCGTCGTTCTCAAAGAACCCATGTTCCTCTTGTAGCCTTTAGTGACTATGTTTGTAATCAAGTAAGTTCTCCCGAATCATTGCCATTCTCGCCATCTTTTCCAAGTAAAGGTACACGATATCCGATCTCCAATTTTATCTCATATGATTGTTACTCACCACAACATAGATCCTTTATTGCTACTATTACTCATGCTGTTGAACCTACATGTTATGAGCAAGCTGCTTCCCAATCTCATTGGCAAATAACAATGCAATATGAGTTGGATGCTTTAGAGGCTAATAATACTTGGTTTCTCACACCTCTCCCTCCTGGAAAGCAAGCTATTGGTTGTCGCTGGGTCTATAAAATCAAGCAAAAATCCGATGGTTCTCTTGAACGCTATAAAGCGCAGTTAGTAGCAAAGGGATACACACAACTTGAAGGGATTGATTACCACGACACTTTTTCACCTACTGCTAAAATGGTTACAATACATTGTTTGTTAGCTTTGGCAACCGCTCAAAATTGGTCATTCATCAACTTGATGTCCACAATACGTTTCTTCACGGAGATCTTTCTGAAGAAATTTATATGTCTCTTCCTCCGGGTTTTCAGCGACAAGGGGAGAACATTGTGTGTCGCCTCAACAAATCTTTATATGGATTAAAACAAGCCTCTCGCCAATGGTTTGCCAAGTTCTCTACATTTATTCAAGGTGCAGGATTTATTCAATCAAAAGCGGATTACTCGTTGTTTACGTGTAAGAAAGGCAAATCATTTACTGCCTTATTGATTTATGTTGATGACATCCTCATAACTGGTAATGATCTCAATGCCATAACTGTTCTTAAACAGTTTCTGCATAATCAATTTCGGATTAAAGATTTAGGTGACTTGAAATTTTTTTTAGGCATGGAGATTTCTTGGTCAAAGAAAGATATATTCGTTTCGCAAAGGAAATATGCTTTGGAAATTCTAAAAGATGGAGGATGTTTGGGAGCTAAGCCTGTGAATTTTCCCATGGAGCAAAATGTAAAATTGTCAGATGAAGGAGAATTGTTGAAAGATCCATCCTCATATAGGCGACTTGTAGGACGCCTAATTTATTTGACTGTTACTCGTCCGGATATCACCTACTCAGTGCACATATTGAGTAGATTCATGCATGCCCCTTGCAAACCTCATATGGAAGTTGCCATGCGAATATTGCGGTACTTAAAGGGAAATCCAGGTCAAGGTTTATTTTTCTCTTCCCAAAATGACTTATCTTTACGTGCCTTCTGTGATTCAGATTGGGGAGGTTGCCCGATATCCAGAAAATCAACTACGGGGTATTGTGTTTTTTTGGGATCCTCACTAATTTCTTGGCGAACAAAAAAACAAAAGATAGTTTCTCTATCATCAGCTGAAGCAGAATATAGAGCTATGACAGGTGCATGTTGTGAGTTGTCTTGGCTACGTTCATTGTTCAAGGATTTGGAGACATTGCATCCAAAAGTCGCACTGTTATATTGTGACAACAAAGCAGCTCTTCACATAGCGCCTAATCCGGTATTTCATGAAAGAACTCGACATATAAAGATAGATTGTCATTTTATTCGTGACAAAATTCAGGATGGTTCAGTAGCAACTGAGTATGTTCCTTCGGCAGAACAAGTAGCCGATGTATTCACTAAACCATTAGGAAAGGAATCCTTTCTTACAATGAAGCACAAGTTGGGAGTTCTTGATATCCACTCTCCAACTTGAGGGGGAGTGTTAGGAAAGGAAATTATATTCTATGATTCTTGTTATTATGAGAGTTAATTGCATCCATGATTCTTGTTGTAAATATGGTAACATGGCAACTGTCATATCAGTATAATAGGAATAAATTGTTGAATTATAGGAACAAAATCATCTTATTAGAGAGATGTATATGTGTATATAATGCTCTAATGTTTCTGAATAAAACACAATCGAATTATTTCCACCTTCTCCTGTTATTTTGACAGATTTGCATAAAAGTTGTCCTACTAGATGTGTCAATTTATTTACCAGTATTTTTAATAAACAATCACGAGTTTTAGTTTACTAATAGCATCGAACTCTAAAATCCTTGAAATAAGATGTGTGAAACATTTTGAGAAAATGTGATAGTGTTATAAGATTGTGTGATGCAAATAAATAAAGAAATCAAACAAATGTTCTTAAATTAACAAAAGAACCTATAAAGAATAAACTACAAAAAAACAATCGAAAATGATAAAGTTAAAGATGGGAATAAGTTCATAATTTCTCACAAACTCGAGATCTCATTAAATAAGATGTGGGAGTTCTAAAGAGTATAAAATGAAAATGCGAACCACATTACATGAACAAAATCTATTTATATACTACGTACATCAATAATTGTCATTATATCTCTAGAATTTGACACATATCTTCTATGTAAGTTTTTGTCTTCTGATATATTTTCACGTGTTTTTGGTTCTCGAACCACTTCAAAACGTTATTGTTGTCGAAAACCGTCTTCAATTTACTTAATCATATTAATCGAAAACTCCACTTATCAAATTTACAACTTGGTGTTGAAAACATAACTTAACTGCCTACACTTAATATCTCACATTCACCTTGTATCTCACATTCATGAAGAAAAAGCGTTAATGCTACTTAATCGATTATATTGTTTAAATGATCGATTAGACGCATAATAGTAAGAAATTATAAATTGTAATTCATTGATTAAATGATGATCATAATCCATAATATATTTTTGATAATTAATTGACTAAAAGTCTTAGTTATTCGATTAAATGGTAAATTAAATAAATAAATGTGTTAGTTAATCTATTAGGAGGTTGATGTTAATGGATTAAGGGACAGTCAGAACTTTTGTAATGTTTAAGTTTTTGATTGGAAATGGCATTAAATGTTTAATATAATGTTGATAGATTAATATGCTTCCTTGGGTGATGATTAATTTATGAGATGGATCAATGGCGTTATAATAATGATGTTGTTGATTGGTAATAAGTTATGATCTGCAAGAATATTCACAGAAAAAATTGTAGTAAATTAACAGATTTTAAATCTGTAAAAAAATTTGTAGGAAAATTTATAAGAAATCTACAAATATTTCTGCAAATTTTAAATTTAAGGACTAAAACAAAACAAAAAAAATTTAACATTCAAAAATTATTTTTAGAAAAATATAAATTAAAAATTAAAAACAAAAATACACTGACTTATATAGTCGAACAACCTATTTAAGCCTCAAAGTTTTCATAAATCATACACTTTACTCAATCTTAGATGGTATTATAGGGAATTCAATTCCACAAAAGTTGATTATGAAAACTCCAACATTAATGAATTTTATAAGTTTGGGTTATGAATTTAACTTTATAGAATTCTATTTATTTTTCAAATTTGCAAATTAATGTTTATATTTTTTTTAAAAATCCCAAATTGATCTTTAAAATATTACAATTGTAAGTTAATTCTTATAACAATAATTAAGAGGAAACTACCTGGATCACAAATTATATGTTATTTTATTAATTTCACACAAATTAAAAATATATTAAAATTGTTATTGGAAAAATAAATTAAAAGTTATTTTATAATATTATTTTACACTACTACAAAGTAGATTTTTCGTACCACAATATTACAACAATCTTCATGTTAACTATAGTAATAAATTGTTTTTGGATGTTTTTTTATTTACTAAAAGACATTTCACTACGGTCATAGTTAACAACCACAGTGAAATATATCTGAAGTGAAAGGGTTCGAATTCCAACTCTAATAATTTTTCATTTATCATGACAAAATGGACTTGACCCTTGTATATCACCACTGTTCTTTTAGTCAACGGTGGTAATAAAATTCAATCATTTCATCACGGTTAGTCTTACCATCAGTAGTGAAAGGTGTTTACTTATTTATATACAAGCGAAATTAGCTCTCGTTCAGTACATAACAACCGTCTCTCTCAAAAGAAAACCCTAATATCGATTTCACCCAGTTCTCTTAAAAGAAAATCTTAACATATATTTCACCCATCTCTCTAAAAAAATCTACCATTTATGTCACTTGTCTCACTCTTATTGAAACCCCAAACTTATGCAACAATTTCATCTTCTTCAAACCTATGTCTACCTTACAGGTTCGTCCTCACCCTAGTTTATGTTTTAAAAAAATGTTTGTTATTGTTTAGGTTTCAATAGCTTTTTTTTCTCATAATGTTTGAACTTTATGCTTGTTTTGACTTGTATGTATGGATGGATGAATGAAAAAAAAGTTAATGAGGATGAAGCTAAAGTGAGTGTTGCAGACTTGTGTGAGCGCTGAAAACTTATGGATTAACACATGTTTGCTTCTCTCACTTCAGCTTCATCAATTTTCCTTTCATTTTGGGTGCCATTGTGGGATAGGTGCGTTTCTGACACATTTTATGAGTTTATGTTATTGTTGTTGTTACATATAAAAGTTGTATGTTGTTTACGGTTTATTGTTGATGAATATTGTTGCTAATGTTTGTTTAAGATGAGTATATTGTATCTTATGTAGTTTGAGTATTTTTTCAATACCTTATCGAATATATAGTTTTTTGGATTGCAATAGAAAATTATAATATGATAGATAAAATTATATTTGAAAACAAGTTACACGTTCAATTCTCGATAAAAATTCTTAAGCTCATTATCTTATTTTGCTCTTTAAAAGTGACAACTTAGTTTAATGCTTCTAATTTTTCAATATCCACTTCATTCACCTCTAATTTAGTTTGCATAATATGATGTAAAATGAACTGGAGGTGAAGGAATGAGAGTTGAAGAACTAGGAGCATTAAAATAACTTCTAACAATTAAAGAGTAAAATACGAGTAAAGAGTTGAAGAATTATTGTTTAGCATTGAATGTGTAATTTATTCTTCTAATATAACTTAATTTGTAATATTATAATATTCTGGGTCAAACTCAAAGGTTATATGTTTAGTGATCATTGACGAAATAAGCATTCCACATAATTTATAATACTCAGTGTATATATCACAACAGTTATTGTTAAATATTTTTCTTTAAAACAAATCACAACGATTGTGTGAAGTAACCGTTGTGATAGGTAATGCGCTACTTAATTTATAATCATTGTCGCACGACCGTGGTAGAAAATATCATACATATAATTAACCTTTACTTTACACCAGTTGGTCAGGTGTTGTAGTATTTCTTTTCTAACCATTGTAGTATCCTTTTTCATAATAGTGTTATATATAATAGAAGAAAACAACAATTTAAAAAATCAAAAAAGAAAATAATAAATAATAAATAGAATGACAAAATTATATATGTAGTGATATGTGGGATTTTGGATCGAACTCTAGTTGGTCGAAGTACTTGCTGTAGTCGAAGAAGGTTCTAGCATGTATTTGTCGAAGGATGCTTGTCGAATTAGGTTTTAGTGTTTAAACCCTAATTTGTTAAGTTAGCTTGTATAATGGGCCTTGTGGAAAAAGCCCATTAGTTAGTATGTTAGGTTTTATTATAAATAGCATACTAGTCTCTCATCATTGCAACACAGCAAATCCTAATATAGGGTGAGAGGGTTATTTGTTATTCTTGTAAACTTGTAATCTTGTTTCCTAAGAGAAAGTAAAAGAATAGCAGTTATAACCAATTCTTGTGTTCTTCTTCCTTGTTCGTTATTCCTCCCTTATTCTATACTTTGTTATTGGCATTGAATTCACAACAAATTGGTGCGGTGAGCGTGGAGAAGATGCCTTCAACAAAGTATGAGATTGAAAAGTTCACCGGAGTGAATGATTTCGGTCTATGGCGCTTGAAGATGAAAGCCCTACTGGTTCAGCAGGGTTGTTTGGAAGCGTTGAAGGGAGCGACGGCGATGGACGTTGCGTTAACAGAAAGAGAGAAGACGGCCATGATCGAGAAAGCACACAGCGCAATTTTGTTGAGCCTTGGTGATAAAGTTCTTCGACAGGTATCAAAGGAGACGACGGCATCAGGGTTATGGGTGAAACTTGAAAGTTTGTATATGACCAAATCTCTGGTAAATCGACTCTACCTGAAGCAAGCTTTGTATTCGTTCAAGATGATTGAAGACAAAGTGTTGGCTGAGCAGTTGGATATGTTCAACAAACTGATTCTTGATCTTGAAAATATTGATGTAAAGATTGATGATGAAGATCAAGCGTTGTTATTGTTGTGCGCTTTGCCCATATCACATGCTCACTTCAAAGAAACCCTCTTGTATGGAAGAGAGTCCCTGACCTTTGAAGAAGTTCAATCAGCCTTGTACTCTAAGGACTTGAACGAACGCAAGGAGCATAAACCTTCGACGGTTGGTGAAGGTTTGGCTGTTAAAGGAAAATTCGACAAGAGGAAAGGTAAAAATCAGTCGAAGTCTTATAGTGGTGACACATCTGGTATTAGATGCTATCACTGTAAGAAAGTAGGTCACACAAGAAAGGTGTGCCCTGAACGCCTGAAAGATCATGGAGGTAAGGATAATGGCAATGCAGCTATTGTCCAAGATGATTTTGAATCATATGATGTTCTTGTGGTTTCAAGCAACAACTCGTCGAAGGAGTGGATTATGGATTCTGGATGCACTTGGCACATGACTCCAAACAAAGACTTGTTCGAGGAATTATGTGATCAAGATGGTGGATCTGTATTGCTGGGAAACAACAAAGCTTGCAAGATTGCAGGCGTTGGATCTGTGAGATTCAAGCTCCATGATGAGTCAATAAGATTGTTGACTGAAGTCAGGTATGTACCTGATTTGAAGAGAAATTTGATTTCTCTTGGTGAATTCGACAAGAAAGGATATGTGTTTCAAGGAGAGAAAAGTATCCTGAGAGTCATGAAAGGGTCGAAGGAAGTCTTGAGAGGCGTGAAGAAACAAGGCTTGTATACCCTTGAGGCTGAAGTTGTAAGTGGTTCGACAAATGTTGCATCCACGAAACCTTTGTCGAAGACAGAAATTTGGCACATGAGATTGGGCCATGTCAGTGAAAGGGGTCTGGTCGAATTAGGGAAACAAAATCTGCTTGGTGGAGATAAAGTCGAAAAGCTGAAGTTTTGTGAACCCTGTGTACTTGGAAAGTCCTGTAGAATGAAGTTCAACAAAGGCAAACAAAGAACACATGGATCCCTTGATTACATCCATGCTGACCTTTGGGGGCCTGCAAGGTGTCCATCACATTCAGGAGCAAAGTATTTTCTATCCATAGTAGATGACTATTCCAGAAAGTTATGGGTATTCATCCAGAAGACTAAGGATGAAACTTTTGAAAATTTCAAAAGTTGGAAGACTCTTGTCGAAAATCAAACTGGCAGAAAGGTAAAGAGGTTGAGAACCGACAATGGCCTTGAGTTTTGCAATGAGGCGTTCGACAGTTTTTGTGTTGCCTCTGGTATTGCAAGGCACAGAACGACCGCAGGTACTCCACAACAAAATGGTTTGGCTGAAAGGTTTAATCGAACTATTTTGGAGAGAGTTAGATGCATGTTGACTAGTGCTGGATTAAAGAAGGTGTTTTGGGCTGAGGCTGTTTCGACAGCAGCATATCTGATAAACAGATGTCCTTCGACAGCGTTAGATATGAAGACACCTGAAGAAGTTTGGTCGGGACATCCACCAGATCTCGACAAACTAAGAGTATTTGGCTGTGTAGCCTATGCTCACATTAGGCAAGACAAGGTCGAACCTAGAGCTCTGAAATGCATGTTTATGGGATACCCTGAAGGAGTGAAAGCTTATAGGCTATGGTGCCTAGAGCCAGGTCACAGGAGGTGTATCACCAGTCGAGATGTAGTTTTCAATGAAACTGAAATGGCTTTCAAGAAAACTGATGATGTTGACGAAGAGCTGGAACAGGTAGAGATTCCTGTTGAGGTGGAGCATGTTGATACTGGAATGCGTATCCCAGATGAAGTCGAAGAAGAAACAGAAGATTCTGATGATGTTGAGGAAACTGTTGATGACTACCTATTGTCGAGAGATAGGCAAAGAAGAGTCATAAAACCACCTCAGAGACTTGGATATGCAGATCTTGTAGCTTATGCCTTAATCTCTGCAAGTGAAGTTCTAGACGAAGAACCTAGAGATTATAAGGAAGCTATAAGGAGTCGAATGAAGACTGAATGGCTAAAGGCCATGCATGATGAGATGAAATCTCTTCATGATAATCACACTTGGGAACTGATCAAGAAACCTGTTGGGGCAAGGTTAGTCAGCTGTAAGTGGATTTTCAAAGTTAAGGAAGGAATTGAAGGAGTAATGTCGAAGAGGTACAAGGCAAGATTAGTCGCAAGGGGTTTCACTCAGAAAGAAGGTGTCGACTTCAATGATGTATTTTCCCCTGTTGTGAAGCACAGATCCATTCGAATGTTGCTTGCCATGGTGGCTCAGTTCGACCTTGAACTGGAACAAATGGATGTGAAGACTGCGTTCTTGTATGGTGACTTAGACGAAACAATCCTGATGAGGCAACCTGAAGGGTATGTCGAAAAGGGGAAAGAAGATTATGTGTGCAAACTGAAGAAATCTTTATATGGACTTAAACAATCTCCTCGACAGTGGAATAAGAGATTCGACAAGTTCATGGAACACATAGGTTTCATTAGAAGTCAGTTCGACCATTGTGTTTACTCCAGATTTCGACCTGAAAATTCATTTGTTATTTTGTTGCTCTATGTTGATGATATTCTGATAGCAAGCAACAATGTCGAAGATGTAATGAGGGTGAAGGCTGAACTCAATAAGGAGTTTGACATGAAGGATCTGGGAGCTGCATCTAGGATTCTTGGAATTGACATTCGAAGAGATAGAAAGCAGTCGAAATTATGCTTATCTCAAGAGGCATACCTACGAAAGATTCTTGACAAGTTTGGTATGTCGAATTCAAAGCCTGTTGTGACTCCAACAAACCCTCAATTCAAGCTGAGCATTGATCAATGTCCCAGTACTAATGTCGAAAGAACCTATATGAACAGCATCCCATATGCTAATATAGTTGGTTCTTTGATGTATGCTATGGTCTGTACTAGACCCGACATAGCATATGCAGTAAGTCTTGTAAGCAGGTACATGGCGAATCCTGGAAAGGCTCACTGGCAAGCGTTAAAGTGGATTCTAAGGTACATAAATGGGTCTCTGAACAGAGTCTTAATTTATGGTGGAGCCTTGGGTGAAGATAGTAAAGCAGCTGTCGAAGGCTATGTTGACTCTGATTATGCAGGCTGTATGGATTCCAGAAAATCTATTTCTGGATATGTTTTCACTATGTTTGGTACAGCAATTAGTTGGAAAGCAACTCTTCAGAAGGTTGTTGCCTTATCAACTACTGAAGCAGAATATATTGCCCTAACTGAAGCTGTGAAAGAAGCATTGTGGCTTGAAGGTTTTGCAAAGGAACTGAAACTTCAAGGTCAAGGTATCACTGTTAAATGTGATAGTCAAAGTGCAATACACCTGTCGAAGAACTCAGCCTATCATGAGCGAACCAAGCACATAGATGTGAGGCTGCATTTCGTCAGAGGGGTAATCGAGCGTGGAGAAGTCCAAGTGCTGAAGGTCTCGACAGAACACAATGCCGCTGATATGATCACCAAAACATTGCCAAGTTGCAAGTTTTTCCACTGTATGCAGTTGATAAAGCTGCATGAAGAAAGCTAGTTAGTGTCTCTTGATGCTGTAGAGTTAGGTCCAAGGTGGAGATTTGTGGGATTTTGGATCGAACTCTAGTTGGTCGAAGTACTTGCTGTAGTCGAAGAAGGTTCTAGCATGTATTTGTCGAAGGATGCTTGTCGAATTAGGTTTTAGTGTTTAAACCCTAATTTGTTAAGTTAGCTTGTATAATGGGCCTTGTGGAAAAAGCCCATTAGTTAGTATGTTAGGTTTTATTATAAATAGCATACTAGTCTCTCATCATTGCAACACAGCAAATCCTAATATAGGGTGAGAGGGTTATTTGTTATTCTTGTAAACTTGTAATCTTGTTTCCTAAGAGAAAGTAAAAGAATAGCAGTTATAACCAATTCTTGTGTTCTTCTTCCTTGTTCGTTATTCCTCCCTTATTCTATACTTTGTTATTGGCATTGAATTCACAACATGATATATTGTAAATGTTGGAAATCCACCAAATTCTATGATGAATTTCTACCACAATGACAATTTAATTATGAGAAAAAACAAAGAAAAGAAGACAAGACAAATAATTTCTGCAGAGTTTCTCTCTGCTCACAAACTGTGAAAACTTTGTTATTCACTTGCAACTGCAAATTCTGTGAATACAACTTGCTTGACTTGCTTACAAAAAATAGGGGTTACTCCCTCTATTTATAACTGAGCTTACACCTTAAGCCGAAAGCCCAAAATATCTTTTTATTACTAAATCAAATCTAATTTATTCTAGACTTAAATCAAATCTATTTAAATCTAAAACAAATCAAATCTTTTCAACACATAGTATCGACACATTGGATTATAATTTAACACACTACCTAATTCATTGTGTCTAAACTATCTATGTTCATCATGGCTCTTAGATTTCTGAATACTTCGACTTGCACTCCCTTCGTCATGATGTCTGCAATCTGATTCTCAGTTATGTAGTGTTCCAAATTCATCTTCCCATCTGCTACCTGCTCTCGAAGATAATGGAATCTTATTTCGATGTGCTTACTTCGACCATGTGCTAATGGGTTCTTCGCCAGATTAATAGCTGACATGCTGTCTATCTTCATGGTAATTGCTCCATGATTTTTCCCTGTTATCTCTTCGACCAAGTTCACCATCCAAGTTGCTTGACATGCACAAAGAGAAGCAGCTATGTATTCTGCTTCGCATGATGATAATGCCACTACTGGTTCCTTTCTTGAATTCCAAGCAACTGTTGCACCACCTAGCATAAACACATATCCTGCTGTTGACTTTCGATCTTCAGCATCACTACACCAACTCGAATTAGTGTATCCCACTAACTTGCATTCTTTTCCTTTATCAACTGCAGGAAACAAAATGCCATAATCGAAAGTTCCTTTGAGATACCTTAGTATCCTCTTCACTGCTGCTAGATGTGATACCTTTGGCTTCTGCATAAATCTAATTACCATACCTACACTATATGCTAAGTCAGGCCTTGTACGACAAATGTATCTCAACGACCCAATAAGTCTTCTGTATTGGGTTGGATCAACATCATCTTCATTTACATCTTTCGACAGTTGCAGTCTTGGTTCTGCAGGTGTCTAAGTTGGGTTGCATTCTTTCATCTCAAACCTCTTGAGAATTTATCCTGCATATCTTCTTTGATGCATCATCAAACCTCTACTGCTCTTGTAGAATTCGATACCAAGGAAATATGAAATCTCACCTAAATCAGACATTTCGAATTCCTTGCTGAGATCACCTTTGAAGTCTTCGATCTCACTTTTACAGCTACTTGTTATCAACAAATCATCTACATAGAGACATAGTATAAGCAATTTACTCTTGCTTCTTCTTACATATACTCCATGTTCAGTTGTGCACTTCATAAATTCCTTCTCCCTTAGAAAACTATCAATTTTCTTATTCCAAGCCCTTGGAGCTTGTTTCAATCCATACAGGGCTTTATGTAGTCTGTACACCTTTCTTTCTTCTTCATGTTTCAGAAACCCAATTGGTTGTTTAACATAGACTTCTTCATCTAAGGGTCCATTTAGGAATGCACACTTCACGTCCATCTGACATATGTGCCAACTATTTATTTCTGCTAGACCAACAACCAACCTGATTGTTTCGATCCTAGAAAAAGGTGCAAAAACTTCATCGAAGTCTATTCGTTCTTTCTGTAGAAATCCTTTCGCCACAAGTCTTGCTTTGTGTCGAGTTGCTTCACCTTTCGAATTCGTTTTCACTTTGTATACCCACTTGACATCAATTGCCTTCTTGCCTTGAGGCAATTCGACAAGTGACCAAGTGTTGTTGTCTTCAATAGACTTTACTTCTTCGTTCATTTCTTTCACCCACTTCGAATCCTTTAATGCTTCAGCTGCATTAACAGGTTTGACATCTACATAGAAAGCATAATGTACCAGCTCACCTTCATCATCTATCACATCATCTGATGTAATCACACAATCTTGCAATCTTGCAGGCATGCGTCTTGTTCTTTGAGGCCTGCTTGTACTTGGTATATCTGTTGGTTCCTCTTGTCGAACTTCTCTTTCGACTTGAGTTTCTGGCTCTTCAAGAAGGATTCCCACTGAATCTTTCTTGATATTTTCAGTCCAATCCCATTCTTTAAACTCATTTATGATCACGTCCCTACTGATCACAATCTGCTTTTTCACTGGATCAAACAACTTGTAGCCTCCTGTCGAATGATATCCAACTAGAATCATTTGACTTGACGTATCATCAAGTTTTCTTCTCAACTGATCTGGCACATGTCTATGTGCAATAGATCCAAATACCTTCATATGACTCAAGCTAGGCTTCACACCAGACCAACATTCTTCTGGAGTAATTCCTTCTAGCTTCTTTGTATGACATCTGTTCAAAATGTATGTTGCAGTCGAAACAACTTCACCCCAAAACTCTTTAGTAAATTCTTGCCTTTCAACATACTTCTCACCATATTCATGATGGTTCGATTCTTCCTTTCTGCAATTCAATTTTTTATGGAGTATAGGGTGGCACCACCTCATGCACAATCCATTCCTTTTCACATAATCTATCGAAGTCTTTCGACACATATTCTCCACCACCATCAGTTCTCAAAACTTTGAGCTTTCGACCACTTTGTCTTTCGACCATAGACTTAAACTTGGTAAATACTTCGATCACTTCACTTTTCTTCTTGATCAGATAAGTCCATAACTTTCGACTGAAATCATCTATGAATGTAACAAAGTATTTGTTACCTTCCATTGAATCCACCTGGATTGGTCCACATACATCAGAGTATATGACTTCAAGACTAGCCTTCGATCTGCTTCCTGCATCCTTGCTGAAGCTATTCTTGTGTTTCTTCGCTTGCACACATTCCTCACATACCTCATTTGGAATGTCAATTTCTGGCAATCCTGAAACCATATTTCTTCTTTTCAAATCTCCGATGTCTCTGAAGTTGAGATGGCCTAGTCTATAATTCCATATCCATTCATCTCTGCTAGTTGCAGTCGAAAGGCACTTATGCTCCATCACATTTAGTTCAATCTTGAAGGTTCGATTCTGAGACATAGGAGACTTCAAGATTAATCTCCCATTTGCATTAATGACTCTCATCATCTTATCTTCGATTGACACTTTATAATTCTTTTCGACCAACTCCCTTATACTGAGCAAATTGCTCTTCATGCCTGGTATGTATAATACATTGGAAATTACTGACCTTTTGCCATCTTTCCTCATAATCATAACATCACCAGTACCTTCAGCTGCTAGGGTATTCTCATTTGCAAATTTTACCATATTTTTCATTGAGGGTTTTATATTGACGAACCAGTATTTCCTTTCAAACATATGTGATAAACATCCTGAATCCAAGTACCATTGGTCCTTGAATCTATCTTCATCTCTTGTTGTGACCATCAGCATCATCTCTTCTTCTTCTTCATGTTTTGCAAGCTTTGCATCACTTTCTTGATTCTTTCGTTTTTCTGGACAATCACTTGCATAGTGTCCATACTTCTGACAATTGTAACATTGAATATGACTCTTATCAGGTTTTCGACCACCACCTCTTCCTCTATTTGCAACACCACCTATTTGGTTGCCTTGGTATGGTCTTCTTTGATTCGACATGTTTCCTTCAATCTGGTTTCCTCTACCATTCGATTTGTTGTAGCCACCTCTACCTCTGTCGAAACACTTTTCTTTGCCTTTGGTCTCTTTTGCTGAATGTGCCTGCAAGGCCACATCACTCTTCGATTTTCCTGCAGCTCTTTCGTTCATTCTTTGTTCATGAGATTCAAGCGTCCCTTAAAGCTCTTCCTTTGTCAATTTCGACAAGTCTTCCCCTCTTTTATCGCCACCACTATATGGTCGAGCTTAGGAGCTAAAGATCTCAAGATCTTCGACACAACAACTCTTGTTGTTAACGCTTCTCCACATATCTTGATTTGATTTACTAGTTTTGTAACTCTAGTGAAGAAATCAAATATGCGTTCACTGTCTTCCATCTGAAGCAGTTCATAGGTCCCTTTGTGAGTTTGTAACCTCACTTCTTTCACTTTCTCAGCGCCTCCAAAAGACTTCTCAAGGATTTCCCAAGCTTCTTTTGCAGATTCTGAATCACTAACCTTTTCGAAATTGTCTAGGCTGATACATTGATGAATTATAAATAATGCTTTATAACTTAGCTTCTCAGATTCTATGTATTTCTTCTTTTCTTCTTCTGAAGCGTTTTCTCCAAGCGCTTCGACTCCATCTTTTACAAGGTCCCAAAGACCTTGACACCTGAATAAGACTTTCATTTGTTTGCACCAATTCTCATAGTTGTCAACTTTCAGAATTGGTAGGGTTGCTGGATAATTTGCATTCCCATAACTTGTCATCGTGAATTCTTCAATCGTTCTTGATTGATACTTCCCTTGAATCGAAACAAAGCTCTTGATACCAGATGTTGAAAATCTATCGAAGTCTATGATGAATTTCTATCACAATGACAATTTAATTATGAGAAAAAACAAAGAAAAGAAGACAAGACAAATAATTTCTGCAGAGTTTCTCTCTGCTCACAAACTGTGAAAACTTTGTTATTCACTTGCAACTGCAAATTCTGTGAATACAACTTGCTTGACTTGCTTACAAAAAATAGGGGTTACTCCCTCTATTTATAACTGAGCTTACACCCTAAGCCCAAAGCTCAAAATATCTTTTTGTTACTAAATCAAATCTAATTTATTCTAGACTTAAATCAAATCTATTTAAATGTAAAACAAATCAAATCTTTTCGACACATAGTTTCGACATATTGGATTACAATTTAACAGTAAAGACTTAGAATATGATATGATGATATAAGAATTAGTCTTCAGGCGTCCACTTTAGAACATGTTGCCTAGGTATGATGTCTACTTAGTAGGCGGCTTGCTCTGAGAGAAAACATGAATAGTGATTTGTAGACGTAACATCTTAAATTTAATTAATTTATTTAATTAAATTTTTATTTTATTTAATTATTTGAGAGATTAAAATTATTTACTATAATTATTGTGAGTTATTTGGTGTTATCAGATTTTATTTGGGATTTATGAGATTATTATTTAATTAAATAATATAATAATAATAATAATAATAATAATAATAATAATAATAATAATAATAATAATAATAATAATAATAATAATAATAATAATAATAATAATGAGAAATGGTTGTATTAGGGGTAGAAATTAAAATTATTAAAAAAATAAGGGAAAATGGTGAAAGTAGAGATGAGTTGAGGAGTAAAAGTGTGAAAAGAGAGTTAATTATATTTAGGTTAAACTAAATAGTATAGTGAGAAAAGTCAAACTTGTCGGTATATAGAAGTTGTGAACTTTGGAAAAAGAGATAAGAGTGAGAAGAAAAAAAATAAGACTTTGATGGAGAAGAAGAGCACCATAACCAAAGACCTTTATTAGTTGTTGGAAATTAAGGTAAAGTGGAACTACTTAAATATAGGTGTATTGCATGAAAGGTGGAGAGAAATCCTTATCCTCCTCTAGGTTTTTTTTATCCTTTTCTCCATTATTGATTGATGCTTGTGTGCTTTTGAGGAAAAAATACGAATGTAATATGATAATTATTGTAATTGATGTGTAATTCCGTGCTTTGTCTATTGTTCTGAATTATACATGATGTGTAGATATAAATCTGAATGTTGTTGTTGTCATGTATATGTTTTGGTTTCATGAACATAACATTGAATTCATGATTAATTGATGAAATTGAGTGTTAATCGATGCATATGTGATGTTTTAATTACAATATAACATGTATCAATTGTTTTCTGGTCCCGTATGGGGGTGCGATACATATGTATTTTTTTTAGTAAATACAATATACAGTATAATTTAGGCAAAATAATCTTTTTGGTCGCGTATGTTAACTTCAAGGTTAATTTTAATCTCTTAACTTAAAAGGTCTATATTAGTCATTTAACTTTCAAAATGTTTAATTTTAGTCTCTTTTATCTAATTAGTGACGAATTTAACGATCAATTTCTAAGTTTTTCAGTTGCTAATTAAATTAAAAAAAGACTAAAATAAAATATTTTAAAAGTTAACAGACAAATATGAACCTTTTTTAAATTAAGAAAATAAAATGAACCTTGAGGTTAAATACGAAAAAAAAAATATTTTACCTATAATTTAAAATATTTTTTTATATTATAAAAATATAATTTACTGTATGTTTGATTAAATATCCCATTTATATTATAAATTGATTGAAAACTCAAGGTTTAAGTAGAGTTTTGATCATATATTTTATTTTATTTACAATTCTAGTCTCTATTTTAAATTCAAATATTTTTTGTTCTTTTTTCTTCACATTCTTACATTTAAAATTGATGTTGTGTCTATTTTATTATAGGTCATTGGCGTGACAAATAAGCATCTCCTTTCTATTTAAGCATGTCCATAAAAGCCTCTATAAAATTTAAACAAAGACGAAATAAATATAATTGAGAGTGTTAATTTAAAATCTTAGTCTACTCGAGCATATATGTAGACCTTATATTCATAATAAAAACAAAATTGAAAAAAAAATATTTGTTATGTTTATAAGTTTACAATAGCCTACAAAACAAGACAAACAAACATATTAGATATTAAAAAATGCGAATCTAAACTCTTAAGTCGTTTGACAAAAAAAATTATAAAATTAAAATTTATAATTGATTGAATTGGATTTATCACTCCTATCTACATGTCTCTTTTGCTAAAAGTAGATATCACTTCATTTTTTTGCAAGAAATTTAAGAATTTAAAAGTAAAAAAATATTTAAATTTATAATAAATAAATAAATTTTGTGAATGAGATAAAATAGAAAAATATAATTAAAACCAATATACATAATTTTAAAGACAAAAGAATGAAATATATTTTGAAACAAAAAAGTACACTATTGGTTTGTAGGTCATAGAAAGCAACACCAAGAGTGTAGAGTAGTGATGTTCCAAGTTGCATCAAACACATTAAATCAAAAGAAGTTAAACACTACATATAATATGAACCGTAGGATGAGATCTCACATGGCTCACATCACCATTAGATCAAAAACCGACACACGTGTCAGAAAAATGTTGTCTAAAACAAAGACAACACTTTACATACGGGTGCACCCAATAAATGCTTCATGAAACCTCATTCACATTCTTGATTCTATAAATACCAAACATTCATTTCTACCAAAACCCACCATCTCCTCCATTAATATCATTCTCTTCTCTTCAAACATTCTTGCCAAATCTAGAGGTGCAACAATGGCCATGGCTAAGTTCTTTGCTTCTCTCATCTTAGCTCTCATTGCCATTTCCATGCTTCAAACATTGGTTAGTAAACTTTTCATTTTTAAGATCTAAATGCTTCATGCATTGTCACTACTTTTCATAGTGCTTATCTTTTGAATATTTGATTGATTTTTAGGTCATGGCTGGTAATGACCAAGGAGGACATCTCTATGATAACAAGGTAAAGTCATTTTTTTTTAAAGTAGGGGTAAAATAGTCAAAATTTTGGGTTTATAGTTTTTTCTTTTTGAGGGTGTGAATTGATGTAGAATATTTTGTATAATTTTGTTTTTTTCAGAGCAAATATGGACCCGGCAGTCTTAAGAGCTACCGTAAGTAAAGTTATTCATACAATTTTTGTTTTTATTTATTTATATTTTTTATATTTATAATAAATTTTATTAGAAATTAATATTATTAATTGCTCAGAATTATACAGATCTATGCACAAATGCTTTTAATAAAAACAATATATTAAGATCAAGCTATTTTGAATAAAAATAATATAAGTTTTAATCCTTCTATTTTAACTGATTTATAAAATTAATTACTGTATTTTAAATCAATTTAGTCATCTTCTAACCTTTTTAACAATAACTTTTTAAAATGTCAGTTTTTTAAATTATATCTTTATCTATAAAATTTTATAAAATAATTTTATAAAATAATTTTTCAATTTAAAAAAATAACACATCTAAAAATGTATAAAATATTAATTTTAAGTGTAAAAATCTAAAAGAATAACTAAGATTATTTAATTTTAAAATAGAAAAATAATTTAATAAATCAAACAAAATATGAGATCAATAATTTAATCTATAAATTATATTTAAACAAGTCTTAGATATAAAAAATATATAAAATGAATTTTTTTTTTAATTTTGAATTTATTTTTCTTTATTAATAGGAACCAAATATTTTCTAAAGTTAGTTACATTGACCGTTGTGAAAACTGTTTCTGTAAAAGCTGTTTCAATAATTACTTTTTTAGTAACAATATTTTAATATTACTAGTATTTTATTTTAATAACAATATTTTAATATTTTATTATTTTTTTGGTGAATCTGAAACGACCAGAATGCCCTTCACAATGTTCGAGGAGATGTGGTCAGACACAATACCACAAGCCATGCATGTTTTTCTGTCAGAAGTGTTGCAAGAAATGCTTGTGTGTACCACCAGGGTATTATGGTAATAAAGCAGTCTGCCCTTGCTACAACAACTGGAAGACCCAACAAGGTGGACCAAAATGCCCTTAAATAAAAGCTTCATCAATCAATCAACTATATAAAGTTTTATTTCTATATATTTTTAATAATTTATCTATATAATCCTTTATTACTATTATTATCATAATTTATTATCATATGCTAACTAGATGGTAACACTTTTTGGGTTTGTTAAATTGTGTTGTTGATGTACTTTGAGATACCCTTTTAAGATTATGGGTTCCATGTGCTATTATCATCACTCCTTTTAGGCTTTTGTTTGCCTTTATTGAGAGTGGCCTATTGATGTTCTTGTTACCATCTATATGAAATGTAATCTTCTTGATTTGGAAGATCAATTATTACTATTACATGTTTCTAATCATGAATTAATTGGGTTAATTTTGGAAGATGTATGGTTGCTTTAACTTTTGCAAAAGACAAAAAGTAATAAATATGATTTTTATAATAAAATTTGTTAAGTTTATTTTTATATAAATATATTTAAATATTTAAATATTAATCATTTTATATTCAATTCACTTTTAATCCTAATTACTTCCACAAAATCAATTATTCCGAATTGATATATTTCATCGTATTATCAAATATACACAATTATATTATGTTTATTTGTTTCAAAATAAATATCGTTTAAAGTTTTTGACATATGAATTAAAGAATACAATAATATTGTCATAAAATATTACATTTTTACTAAATCAGTCTTGTTAATGTATTGAAAGTAATGTACACACTAATAAACAAAAGATATAATTAAAAATATAATAATTATTGATAAATTGAAAAATGAGAATGACATTCATTTTGAAACAAATTATTTCTCTGAAACAACCTTCATTTTGAAATGGATGAAGTAACTATTTAATTTGATGAGATCATTTAAAGAATTTTAATAGGGTTCTTTGCGGTGCGGTTATGACGATTTTAACGTGAAAAATTATCTAAACCGCAAGAGAAAAAAAATATGTGATTCGGTTAGATTTTAAGAATAAAACCGAACCGAATAAAATCAAGCCAAAACAATTTGAATTGGTTCGATTTTATATAAAAAAATAATTGAATCATACATACACATATATGACAACATGACTTTGTATTTAGTCATTTATGTATTATCAACTAACAATAAAATTCATCATATTTGAATAACAACTTTCCATTTAATATACAAAAATAAGATTATAGAAAAGTGGAATAAATATAATATAGTAACATAAAATAACATATGAGATGAAGGATTAGAAAAGATGAAAAAGAAAAAGCGAATAACATAGGAGATGAAAGATTAAAAAAGATAAAAAAGAAAAAGAGAATATGTACATTAAAAACGTAATTGGAAAAGAGAATAGTAGAACAAAAATAAGAAGATTAAAAGAAATAACATAAGAGATGAGATACTAGAGAAAAAATTGCGAGATGTACATGAAAAAAAAAAGAGTAGAAGACACTATACTGCTAGGAGAGATTTGAGAAGACTTAAATTGAAATCTTAAATGTGAAGAAGAAAAAAACATTTATAATTCTAAGACTAAGGCATAATAGGTTTGAGTTTGAGTTAAATGCGAGTTAAGTGAAATTTGATTTGTAACATAATACAATTTAGTTTGATTTAATTCAATTTGTAAAATACAAACTGCAAATTAAACCGCATACTTTTGTTAAAAAATGATCTAAATAAATTCGAATTAAATACAATTTTTTTTATGATTTTGATTTAACTTGATTTAATTTATAATTTTCTATTGAGCGATTCAATTCTAAAAATATTTTGAATTTTTTTTATTAAAAAGACTATTATATCGACTCTTGGTAAAGATATTTAGTAGTAGAGTAGCATGTATTAATGATTGACCAGAAGAACACAATGACACAGAGTAATGGTAGAACATGGCTTGTCTATCAATCTATCTACTTTACCTCATAAAAAGTACTATCTCTTTATCAATTACGTGAAAAATTGTCCTTAGTTGTTTTTGTCATTTCTTAAATATTGGAGGATTTAATCTCCCTCCTAAAATTATATCTCATCCTAAAAACTTTGAGTTTTTTATATTTTTTTGTTGTTATTTAAAGTTTTTATATATAGATTAAAGAATACAATAATATTGTTATAAAATATTATATTTTTATTATTATTTTAGTAAATAAAAAATAATTAAAATAATAATTATATAAATAATAATCATTAATACATTAAAAACTATAATTAAAAAACAATATTATTAATATATCAAAAAGTGAAAATAATAATGATATTAAAATAAATTTTATTTGTTAAAATAATACTCGTTTTAAAGCAAATGAGATAGTACTTTCGACTAACTAAAAAAAATCCATGTCAATTGGTCAAATTTCAGAATTTTGAGAGATACTATTGCGTAATTAATCTGATATTTTAAGTCTTCTATCAGATTTCTCAACTAAGTCCATTTTTATGTTCATTCTTTCAATTTTTAACAAATATTTAATATTGAATTCGTCATATTACAAGTATTATACATTTTTCTTGGCCTTTTCAAAACTTTGGTAAAAACCCATAATTTACATGCATGGTTACCGGTGACTTCGATAAATTCGGAAAAAACCACATCCATATATCGGCATCTCGGAATGTAAAAATGCATATATGTTGATTGTATATTTCAAAAAATTTGGTAGAAGAAGTTTTAATAACCATTTAAAAAAAAAATCAGTAAACCATGTAAATTTTTAGATTTTAAAAAAATTTGATAGTTTATATTCTATTTTTTAGTGAGGACCAGAGAATGAGACGACACGATTACTTTTAGACAGACTGTAGAACCGCAGAGAGCTCTTGTCATGCAAATACAGATGATAGGGAGGATTTGTAGCTCTGGGTGAGTAGAGTACTCCCCACTGATTTTTATAGCTGGAGAATTGTTGAGCAATCATGCACACTCGTACTCTCCAGCATAGAAAAGGTAGAGTTGGACGGGGGTAGAGATTTTGATGCAGAGTCGTGTGCTCTAGAGGATATATATATATATATATATATATATATATATATATATATATGCTGAGACTTATGTTAACTCTGATGTGGACGCTCAAACTGAGTTAGAGGTCGTGGGGGGATGACACTGAGACGGAGACTCGTGTTGACACTGAGGCGACGACTCATGCTATTAAGGAAATTGAGGCATTGAGGCCCAGGCTGATACAAAGTCCATTGTATACACAAATGGGAGTTTCCCTAGAGGGCCTAATGATTGTTCCTTACTCATTATGTATGTCGATCGTGTGGCATTTAAACAATATCAATGAGAAGTATAAATATTTTATCTTAAGTTTTTGTTTATTTATTATTGTTTAATTGAAAACAACTGTGATGGTTTATTACTGTTACATGATCATCTTCCGTTGAAGGTGCCGACCCATTATTTAAAGAAATTCTCTAATGTCCAGATGCATGATGAGATCAAAGAGATTGTTGTTGCTTCCAGTCAGCTTTCTTTGATGGACTGTTCGTTGATCATGCTTGACGCTCGAGTGTTGTTCATGTTTATTGAGAGATGACATGAAAAAACATCTGATCGGTAAAATAGCAAGTGTATTATTTCTCCTTTGTAGTAATAATGAGTAAAGTCCTTAAATGCTGATCTCAAGGACTGCATGCAAATATGAAGTCCGAATTGTTGCACAATTGAACCAAAACTAGAGTTTGAGTTTGATTTTCTTTAATAAAATAATTGCAAATAAAGTAAAAGAATGCAGAAAACAGTTTCGACAGATATGAGTAACATGCTAGGGGAAGTGTGTGATTTATTTCTGTAACAACTGTGAATTAATATTACAATAACTTATTTTAAATAATCAATTACCGATTCTCAAGGGTGTTTACTCCTAAGTCCTTAGAGAGGAAACCTTCAATCATTCATCCTAAACCCTAAGTCTAAAGAAACTTACAAATGAAATTAAGCATTTGTATTATCAAGAATATCTGGTTGCTATAGGGTATCCCCAATCCTAGGTGATATCTACTATAATATAATCTAATAAAAGCACTAACAATGGCGGTCCAGCCTAATTGTTAATCATAAATCAATCCCTGGTTGTCCAACAGAGAAGGCACTGGAAACATTAGAAGATTAAATTAATAATGAAAAATAATAATGTTATTGCAATAAGAAGTTCAAAGCCATTACAAGAATCAAATCAGGGACTCCCCCTAGTATTAGGGGGTTTAGTTACTCATAGAGTTCAAGGAAAACATAATATAAAATTGAGACATTACAAGTATTTGGATGAGTTTGAATCTTCAATCCTTTTCATTCATGAAGATTTGCATCCACCAAAACCCTTGAATCCTCTAATCTTCCTTTAGGTCTTCTTTTCTCGTTCTGTCCAAAAGTCCCCTTATCCTTCTCAAACACTCTCTTAAATAGAAAAGATCCACTGAAACCAATTGGAAATACCCAAAACACCCTTACAGACCAAAACATGGGCAAAATCAAAGAAAATAGTGAAATCAGCGTCGCCATCCGCTACGGCCCATAGCAGGTGCTACAGTTGATCGTAACGGCCTACTACTTTTACCCTTCACAATTGTTGGTCCCAGACCTCCTACTAAGGGCCGTAGCAGCTGCTACGGGTGTAGGTGCCCGTAACACACCTATGTTTTTCTGGTTTGACATTGTTGCAAACATGGTCTGCTTGCTACGTGTTGTATAAGATGCTACGGGAGGCCGTAGCAGGCCTACTGTAACTTGTGATTTTTGTTGTAAGAATGGGGGGGTCAGCTGCATGCCTGCTATGGGCGGCCATAGCAGGCATTATGGAACCTGGGAAATTTCTCTGATTCTTTGAGATTTTTCCTGATTTATTAATCTGAACTTGCAAACCTTAAAGCAACAAAACCAAGGCATAAAATGCGGAAAATGGAAGTAAAGTGCTTGAGAAATAATGGAAAGACTAATAAAAATCAACGGTAAATGAAGGTATAAAAACCACTTATCAACATCCTTATTTCATCTTTCCTTTGGTGAGATGACAATTACTATGGTTGATGTCTATTTACTCTTTTATTTCTCACTTGCAGGTAACTTCTTTAACGCTTCTCACCTTAACCAAGAGCTTTATGTATTACAATTGAGCAATACTTGGGGATTACCAAGGCAATGGTCGCGGAGGAGTTCAGGTTTAAGAGGGAGTCTCACTTCCGTCTCTCTTGGCTATGAGATGTGTATTAGACACTGGTTGAACACTCCATGTATGAGGCAATCACTAGGGTATACATGTTTCATCTGGTATAATGTACTATTCTAGCATATAAGTATCGTGTATACATCGATGTTAGATACATATCTCTGTTTTCTAAGCTTGGCTAAGTCTACTAGGCATGAGGGTGTGTTGCTTTGACAGTAGTATATATTTTCCTTGGAGAGGCGACCATATTTGAGACGAGGCAGCTTTCCAGTTATATGAGTCTATTTTAGGTATGAATATTTATTATGATTTATTTATATAGTTCTTATTGATCATACATTTTGTATATGTAATTTCTTTTTCTTGTCCAGTGTTGGATATAAGAGCATTTCCTGTCCATTTATGACAGGCGTTTTTGTGCTCCGATTGCTGGCTCCCAAAAGTCCACTAGATGGATGGACAAACATTCACATCCAAGAGGTCTTCAAGAGTACAAGTGGAATATTCATGCAGTGATCATATAGAATGTCATACATACACCTTACATATATTTGGAATATCCTGATGGTAAGATGTATGTTTTGGCATAGCAGATAACACACATTTCCCATGGTGGACCAATTTAGATTTATTAGTTTATTCATTATTTATTGTTGTTGACACTATTTTGGGTTTGTACTAAATTATTTGTATATCATTGACACTTTAATTTAACAATGCATTTGATGAAAATTAGTATTACATAACTACAGGACGAACATAGCTTAACATGAAAATTTCTTAACATAACATAAAAATAAAATGAACATAACTTAAATATTGTAAGGTGATTTAGGATGTTTCAACATCTTGAAAATATTGTCGACATATGAAAATTGTCGCATCCACCTCGATTGGATCCTTTGTTTCGTATTGGTGATATGTGTTCCACATGACTTTTAAATCTTCACCTGTTTTTAGACCAAACTTACTAAAAATAATCTTCCTTTCATTATCAATTGATGGCAAACAATACTCGATATTAACCACCTTTCCGTTATCAGTATGATGCACATGATTATCCATTTTGGATTTCAGAATAGCCAATTTGGATTTCATAAAGGAAGCTATACAAAGCATCAATATACTCTAGAAGTATAACATAGTTTGAAGTATTTGATCCTAAGGATGAAGGATGATGATGAATGTCAACCGTTATGAACAAAGCAATACATTTGAGAGTAATCTCAAGATTAATGATCAGAAATGATCCATTGAATAATAAGTTTGTAATGAACTTATTTATTTTGTGGTTTACCGACTCTCGCATCCAACAATGAGATGAGAAGGATGCATCATAAGGTGTTCTTCCCTTTTGGGAAATATTTATCAAGAACTACTTCTTGATTTAATAGTTAAAATTACTTTAAAGTTGAAACAATCAGGAAAATATGATTAAACCCTTAAAATAATTATTATATTTATTTAAAATTTTTTTGGCCATTTAATTAAAATCCTGCCTAACCCATAAAAATGAGTTTGTTCAAATGTCTTAAAAACATATGGGTATTGATCTTACCTGTTGATCATAGTAGGTGAGTTGCTAACAACATATAAGTAGTCTTGAATGATTAATAGGGGGGGTTATACCTGCAGACACTTTGATGCTTAAGTCAGTTCGGGTGAAGAGGTAAGTAAGAAAGGGTAAAAGAATAAAATACCTGACCCTCATACAGAGGAGGGTTTTTATAGTGAGCCATCAACGCTTGGCCAACGGTCTCCGTTATGGGCTGAGTGTTTAGGCCCATAACAGATGACTGCATGGATTCCTATGTGAAACTAGGGATGAGTAGCTCGTGCTCATCGTCTTGAGTCAACTGCTCCCCACTCCACAGGAAATGGATGAGCTTGACCGTTACGAAGGGTAAAGAAGTTCCTCAGTCACACGAGATGTGCATGTTTGGTAGGTGACGTGTCCTTGGGTGAGGAGCACGTATGGAACGTGTTCTCCACTGGCCCCAATAGATTGGGCCAGCACTTTGGGCCATCCACAACGTAGAACTGGATTGGGCTATGCTTGATGGTGGATCAGCCACATGCCCAGTCCAGAACAGGAGTGCCCCATGTCGTTTCTTCTAAGCATAGGAGAAATGACTTAGAGTCAGCTCGTGTGTCGAGGAGGACAAAGACACTCTACATGAAGCGATCCTTCCTTTGGGTCCACGGTTGCGAGCTCGCATTATCGTAGGCGGTGATCGCCACAGGCGTCTATTTTTCATGAGCTTGCACACACGAGGATGATATTATGCTCGTAACTCCTTGGACTTTGCTTACGAGTAAGACGCATTATGCGAGGATCATGGTCGAGAGTTTAGCTTGCGCTCGCGTTGAGCATTTGACTTTGCTCACAAGTTATCGTGTTGCTCGTAGATTTGCTTCAAGTTTTTCTCTGAGGCCGTGCTCGTGAGGGAATGCGAAAGTCTGTCATTTGTGTTCCACAAGAGGTGCTCGACTTCTTGGAATCTAGAAGATTGATGGTGTCATACCCTAATTTTTGATCTAAGATCCCACCTCTTTTGTATCATATTCATTTTCATTTGCATTTTTAATTCATTTTTTAGGTCTTAATTTTAATTTAATTTGAAAATCTTTTCTAAGTTGGATTATTATTAAAATTTAAATAATTTTTTAAAGTGTTTTGCTTATTTTCATTTGTGGCATTTTTCAAAGTGAAGTTAATTTTTTTTGTCTTCATTTAAATAATAATTAATTTTGTTCGTTTAAAGTAATTAAGTTAGCAAATACCTACATTTAGGTGAATTTTCAACTTTTATTTTAAATGACAATTTTTATTGTTAATTGAATTTTGCTATTTTTGAATTTAGTCTTACTAATACTTTTGTTTATTTTATTGTTTGTGTCCTATTGTCAAAATAAAATAAAAAATAGTACAAAGTACAACTCATACAAAATGACAAAAATCAAGTACACTTTGCAAATTGAGTTTTCCTTCACATAACAAACACACTTATATTTAATTCTCACCATCAGATTCAAAGTTATCAATGGTCAAAAATTTCCACAAATAAAGCACATGGATTCTCACTTTTGGCTCCAAGATTCTCCCAAAAACACACCTCAATTCTTGCTATAAATAAGACCTCTCGTTCTCTCATTTGGACTAGAGACTAAAACCATCAATAATACTCTAATTTATACGACACGTACCATCTTCTCTCACATTTGTACCTTCCTAATTTTTCTATATATTTTATTTAGTTTATTTTCTTTAATTAAGTTCTTAGTTAGTTAAATATAATTAATCTATTTTTTATGTACAAAAAAAAAACAATAATGAAAATACAAATATCATAAAAATATATTGGTATTATATTATATTGCTTATTATTGCATCACGATTTCGGAGTTTAATTTTAATTTAGCTCACGAGAATCATATGAATGCATATATATTTTTTGCCATATTTTTTGGTGTTTTGAAGCTTTTTGTGTGGATTTTCTCTTTTATTTTCCATATAAAAATCACATTTTTTTGTAATGCTTGATTTTATTTTCTTTGGGCCATTTGATTTTCACCTTATCTTTCATCTTATTCTTCTTCATCGATTTCTTTTGTTTTTTTTATATTTTATTTTGATCAATTTAGAAATCATTTTATTGTGTAATATGCTTTTGAGAAGTAATCTTGTAAACACAAAAACCTGTATTCAATAGTGAGTTGATTGTTCCTTGAGTGACTAAGTGTTAGTATGTATACTCAAGAAGTCATTGACAGTTTGTCTTTGAGGTTGTTCCTTGAGATACTATGGATTTAGTAAGGATTCTCAAGAAGACATTGACAATTAGTCTTTGTTCTTCGTAATAGTGACGATTAGTCTTGTTGTAGTTCTGTAATCAGTTTGGTTATAATGGATTAAGTCCTTATTGAGAAGGAAAAATTCCCTTAGTGGGTGAACTAGATTAACTTCGTTAACAGTGAACCAAAATAAAAATAATTGTGCTCATCTATTTTTATTCTTCTGTTAAGAGTTGGTGTTTGAGTTTCGAGAAATTTTATTTTGAGAAACCCTATTCAAATCCCCCTTTCTTGTGTTTCTTCCACCTTCAATTATTATCAGAGCTCCGGTTCTAGTATTGATAGTTATCAAACACTTAACCGTGTCAGATAAAGATCCAGCCATTTTATTAACACTATGGCTATTCCACCACCTGTTGTTTTTGTGCATGAAAAAGAAAACTACAATACTAAACCTCCCATCTTCGATGGTGAAAGATTTGATTATTGGAAAGATAGACTAGAAAGTTTCTTTCTAAGTCATGATGTTGATATTTTGGATATCATAGTCGATGGCTACGAACATCCTACAAATGCTAGTGGAAATAATCTTGAAAGAAGATCTGTGAATGAACAACAAAATAAAGATCATAAGAATCATCATAAAGCAAGAACCGTATTGCTAAATATGATTTCTTATACTGGGCATGCAAAGATAACAAATAGAGACTCAACTAAGTCTATGTTTAATTATTTAAGAATGACTCATGAAGGCAACACTCAAGTTAAAGAGACCAAAGCTCTGTCTTTGATTCAGAAATATAAAGTCTTTAAGATGGAAGAATATGAAACAGTTGAGACCATGTTCTCAAGGTTTCAAATTCTTGTTGTGGGACTTAAGGTTCTGAACAAATGATACTCTACTTCACATCATGTGAAGAAGATTATCAGAAGCTTGCCAACAAGATGGAGGCTTATGGTAACTACTCTTGAATTGGCTAAAGATATGAACAACACTTCTCTTGAAGAACTGGTGAGTTCCTTAAGAAGTCATGAGATTGAGCTGGAATAAGACGAACCTCAAAAGAGAGAAAATCCGTTGCTCTCAAATCTATAAAAAGATATGAGAAGACTAGAGCTCTTCAAGCAGAAGAGATCGAGGATTCCGAAGAGTATTTTGATGAAGATGAAGATGAGTTGTCACTGCTGTCCATAAGGGATAATCAACTCTAGAAGAGAAATCAAGGCAAGAAGTTCAAAGGAGCTAGAAGGACTGGTGGTTGCTTAGAGTCTAATTCTGGACAAAGAAAGTCTGGTAGTAGTAGAGAAGTCGCCTGCTATGAATGCAACGAGCCATGTTACTATAAGAACGAGTGTCCTAAGCTCAATAAGGATAAGCCCTAGAAGAAAGCTTTCAGAGGAAATAAGAAAGGGCTGATGGAAACATGCGATTATTCTGATTCACCAGAAGATGATTCTGAAGAAGAACAAGCTAACATAGATTTGATGGCTTGCGTTAGAGCTTCTGATGAGGTGGCTCATCCAGAAGAAGATGCAAACTATGATTCAGACATAGAAGAGGTATTTTCTAACCTTTCTCACTCTGAATTAACTAGTTCTTTACTCAAAATTCTGGAAAAACATGGGTCGGTTAAGAACGAATTCAAGGAACTTAAAAAGGTCCATGAATCTGTTTCTAAAGAACACAACAAACTGAAGGAATAATTTTCATCTCTAAGAGAAGAAAGTTATATTCTTAAGATTGATTAATATGTTTCAAAAGAAAGAGTTCTAGTCTCGAGAAGGAAATTCTTTCAGAAGTTTCTATAAGCACTGATGATGTCATAAAGAAATATGACAAATCATTCCAGAATTTTCTTTCTAGAAGCCTGGATAGAAGCTTCATGGCTTCAATGATCTATGGCGTAAGAAGAAACAGTACAAAAGGTATTGGTTATGATATGATTCTGAAAAAATAAGATAAACCAAATACTCTTCATTCTTATTTTGTCTCTACTGGCTTTGAGCCTAAGTTAAAAGAAAAAGAAAAAACTCTTTATTTTCCTAACGTTAAGTCTAAAGCAAAGTTCCATTTTAAAATATTAAATTAAACATGTTTATCCTGTTCCTAAGGACAAGGTTGTGAACATATTTGATAAGAATAACAAAAAAGGACCCAAGAAACTATGGGTACCTAAGAAGCAGATGATCTATATTACAGATATCCTTAGCAGCAATGTCAAGACACCAATCATGGTACCTGGACTCTGGCTGCTCGTGAAACATGATGAGAAGAAGGCATATGTTCCAAAGCATGGAGGCATCATAGGTTTTGGAGGTCATCAGAAAGGGAAGATCATAGGCTGCAGAATAATTGGTAAAGGTTCTCTCCTTTCTATTAATAATGTTTTGCTTGTTGATGGATTAATGCATAACTTATTGTCCATAAGTCAATTAAGCAACAATGATTATGATATAATCTTTAATCAAAACTTCTATAAGGAAGTTAATCATAAGGACGGATCAATCCTTTTCAATGGCAAGAGGAAGAACAACATCTATAAGATTAAAATTTCCGATCTTAAAAAGCAAACCGTAAAATGCCTTATGCCTATTAATGAAGAGCAATGGATATGGAATAGACGTCTAGGCCATGTTAGAATGAGAAGAATCTCTTAACTAAACAAGCTTGATCTTATCAGAGGCCTTCAAAACCAGAAGTTCTCTTCATAAGCTTTTTGTGAAGCATGTCAGAAGGGCAAGTTTTCAAAAACTTCTTTTAAGACAAAGAATGATTTTCTACATCTAGGCCATTGGAGCTTCTACACATTGATTTGTTTGGACCAGTGAAAACTTCTTATATAAATGGAAAGAAGTATGGATTAGTCATTGCTGATGACTATAGTAGTTGGACATGGGTTAAGTTTCTTAAACACAAGGATGAGTCACAGTCTGTGTTTACTACCTTCTGCTCTCAAGTATAAAATAAGATAAATTTTAGACTTGTCATAGCCAGAAGTGGTCATGGTGGAGAGTTTGAAAATAAAAACTTTGAAAATCTTTTTGATGATGTTTCACCCCAAAATTTTCCCTCCTATCTTGTTTTTATTTGGCTTAGGTTTCACATTCATTTGTATCTTTCATTATGACATTTGCATAACATTCATTCATTGAATAAAGGCACCTGAGGTTCAAGAGTTCAGTGGTTATGCAAGCTAGGGTTTTCTTTTGGTTTGAGGTGTACATATCCAATAAAGCTGATTTCTTCGGTTTCTTCTGGTTATTCTACAAGTAGTGAAGTATGGAATTAAGGTTGTGATTCATGGTTAATTGAAGGCCTCTTTCTATTCAAGCTACAAGGCTATTTTACTCTCCTTAACATCAAGTGGCCATGTTTTCTTCCCCAAGGATCACAAGATTAGGGTTTTAATCTTTGTGCTTCAATTTAGGATTCATTGGATTTTCATTTCAAGGTTAACTTGGTGGTATTTCTTCCATATCTCCATATTCATTATCAAGGAATTCCTCAAGGACATGAGCTTTAGGTGAGGTCATGGGTTTTCAAGTTAATGTGTTTGTGGGTTAAATTGCTAAAACTTTGTCCATGGCACGAGATATGAATTTATAGGTTTATTCTGTATCAAGGAAATCTCATCATTGTTAGTTTGAGTTGAATTGAGTTAAAGGTTCATTGAAGATGCAAGATGGTTGGAATTTGTCATCGAGTTTTGAAGCGAATTTGAGTTCATAGATAACCAAAGTGAATTAAAGATTTGGAGCTTTGGTTTTGTTCAAGAATTTGATTCAAACAAGGTTGGAAGATTCATGTGGGATTTTATGGATTAAAACTAAGTTGACTTTTGTTGACCAAATTATCCATATTCCATCAGTTGAAGATATTCAGATATGTTTGAATATATTTGGCTTTTGAAGATATTATAGACGTGAAAAAGAACATGTGAGATCAAAGGTTCAAATAAAAGTCATGTTCATTCAAAGTCTCTTCAAGTTTTTATTTTGCTTCGAGTTGTTATGGAAATAAGGAGTGCATATCAGTTTCAGTTCAAGGGCTAAGCTTCATTTAATATTCATTCATCAATTTCATTTGGTCATCAAAAGGAACAGTTCATGCAAGAATATTGAAGATGATTCATTTTCAAACTACAAATGTCACACAATATTCATCAAATTTAAGGTCCAAATTTATCATCAATCAAGACCGTGCAACATTACTTCATAAAAAGAAACATTCCAAATTCAACATAGGTCACTTAATTCTAATACCTCACCATTCCAACATAGAAAACAATACATAAACATTGGTTCTAAATCATAAACCTATATCTCTGTTTTCCTTCCTTCATCAATACACTTGCACTTTATTTTCATATAGATTCTTCAAAATCACATCAAAGCCTTTACCACACTTCAAATTCATCAGTGTAAAATCCTTGCCAAAACTGAGTCATACTTGCAAACCTGTTAAAAACTCCACCAAGAACAGCCCTGTACAAAAAGATTCAAAAAAAAGTATCCAAAACCAGACCCATAAGCAAACTTCCCTGCACAGAAACAAATAAACCATGTTCAAAATTAGAAAACATTCATACATAGTGAAGGGATCTAAATGATTCAAGCTCTTACAATCACACAACATCACCATTTGAAAACCAATAAATCAGTTCCAATTCAAAACAGGCCCCTGCATACGATAAATCTAATCTAGAAGGAAGATCAGAAAAATATAAAGAGAGTAAAAGTGAGACACGGTTTTCATTCACTAGTTTCATAACATTTCCCAGCTAATTAAATCAGAAAGAGGAAATAACAAAATTTCACAAAAATATCAGAATAATACAATGCACAAATATCCTGTTTTCCTCCCTCCACTCCACAAAATCAGGACTCTTCCTCCCCACTCTAACAAACTTTTCTTATCCTTATCCTTTCCCTCACCAAATTCTTATCCAAAACCATAAAATCTCTCTTTTACCCTCACTCTAATTGTCCTATATAGCAGACCAACCTCTCATTCACAAATCATTCTTCAATCACTACAGAAGAATCATAAAAGAAACCACAAAAAATATCAAAATAACTCTCTCTCTCCCCATCTGTCTCTCTCTCTCTCTCTCTCTCTCTCTCTCTCTCTCTCTCTCTCTCTCTCTCTCTCTCTCTCTCTCTCTCTCCTTTCTTTGAAGAAATTCACGATTCAATAACACAAAACACACAAGAAATTTCACACACAAATACACCAGAAAAATACGATTCAGAAAACTCACCAATATATTTTCTTAAATCTCTCTTTGAGAAAACTTCAACCGCAACCTTCCAAAAAGGTAAAGGGACATGAAGCTAAAAAGAGTGTTTGACATTGTTACTATTCCTTATGGTCAGTTGTTCTCTCAGTTGCTCAAGATTTTCTTGGTGGAACCCAAGCAGTTGAAACCTATTATTCCTCCTTATCCTATGAGATTTAATCCCAGCGTCAGTTGTGGTTATCACACCGGGGCACCTGGCCATTCAATCGAAGACTATAAGCCATTCAGAGACAAGGTACAAGACCTGCTTGATGCACAAGTTATAAATTTCACACCAGATGGTCAAATTTGAGTTCTCCTTTGACTCAGTGATGTCAAGACTTTAAAGAGCATATTCTGGAGTAATACGTCCATACAGAGAGAGTCTTCTCAATTTTGGAAATTTTTAGTTCACTTTCATTCTCATTTTGTAATCTTTCTTGCTCTGGTTTAGTACTATTTGTATGCAAAACTTGTTCATTTTTGAATATTAATCATAATGAATTGAATATGTTTGTCTTGAATTAATCCATTCGTTATCACTCTTAAATGCTTTCTTATATGCTTTTTATACTCAAATCTTGTTAATAAAGAAAATAACTCTGGAGGGAGGATGAACATATATACCTATAATTTCAAACGATATACTTTTGAATAAAATCCTACTGACGATGTACATGCATTGTTTCAAATCCCCAAACAACAGAGATATAAGGGAGATAGACCCTCGTCAACCCTTTGAGCCTTGAAGTAGGAATTTCTTTTCTATTAAAAAAACCCTCACATTTAACTAGGGGACGAGTAGTCTTCAGTTAATTTGATCGAGCGTTCAAATTTCAAAAGGGAGTGAACACCCGAGGATCACCACACCCTATCCCTCGCACATTAAGAGGTCGAGAAAAAATTCAATTCTGTAATGGTTATCCCTCACCGACCAAGGTATTAGGAAGTCACTCTTCAACAAGTCAAAAGACCCAGGGTCACACGACTTGTTCAAAAAAGAAAAAGAATGAATGAGAAAATAAAGCCCACTAAATCAAAACTCGAAACAAGTGACTTAGGAAAAAGTTAGGGCATCCTCCTGGTCTTCAAAATCAAAAAATTAAAAAGAAATCAGTCCATGCAAAAATTAGGGAATTGAAAAAGAATGAAAATGTGCGAAAAGCGAAAAGGATTACCAAATAAAAATCCTCAACAAAGAACAAAGTCGTGTGATCAGACACCAAACACAAAAGGCAAGTGACCTCTATGTTCAAAAAACCCATGTGGTTCCTCAACCATCATAAACTCCTCTTGAGAGATGTGTGCTTGTATCGAGTTAGCTGAACATAGAATTGGAGAACATCATGGAGAATGGGTGGGTTCAGATAATTTTGAGCCTTAATTCCTTTTTTCTGAAACCGTGAACCAGACCATGTTACATCCCTTAAAAGTCCTAACTGAAGCATGGGTTATTTCAAAAGCATACTTTAATGAGAGTACAGTAAATCTAACTCCTAGGAGGTTTGCTAAAAATTTTGAGTTGGTATCACACCATCTTTTGCTTCCCGTCATGCAAAAAAATTGATGTTACAACATCATTTCAATAAAAAAATTTCATCTTTAAGACAAAAATGAGATTTGCATTAGAATTATCTTCCTTATAATAAACATTCTTTGCATGTAAACAAGTGTTTAATATCAAGTGAGCTTGCAGAATGAGCATCAGATGAAGTGTTTGATCATCACGAGGGATAAATTGCTTCAGGAATATGTTGAAGAGCAAATCATTTTGTAGTATGATTTTAATCAGGGACAAACCTTCTAATGACTCCGTTGAGTAAAAGAAAACCAGTTTGGGAAATGATTAGAAGAAGATTGTTCAAAATTTTTGATAATTGCAAAAGTGTGATCGCATAAAGTCCTTTGTTGAGCAAGGGTATATTACTTCCAGTTGGTCCTAAGGGACGAAGTGATTCAAGTTTTGTTTGAGCATAAAGTAGATAAGGTTGAGAAATACAGTTGTGGAGTTGCCTACATTCAAGACATAAGTCGATCACTCTAAGGGATATTGTCTTCAACTCTGTGAGCTTCTCATTCCTACGTGAGCATAAGGTGAAGAAATAGACTGTCATGACTCTGTTTAGCAGGGGAAGGATATTTCACTATTAGTACTCAGTTGAGCAGTGGCAAAAGTATCTCAAAGTTTGATTACCCTAAGGGGCACATAAGCATGTGAATACTCCGTTGAGTAAGATTTCAATCAATCTGGAACAATTATGTCAAGATTTGAAGAATCTCTCAAATTTCCCAGTAATCAGGGGCAGTCACCCAAGCGTGGTTGAAGCCGTCTCTTACTTTGGTTAGCCAGGAGCCGTGTCCGAAGTTCATAATACTAGGGCAGGTTATCTTGAAGGGACATATCTTAGAAAGTCCTCTCGAGGCAAGTTTCTTTAAAGTCCCTACAAGCCTGGGCAAGGTAACGTGCAGGGGCATTTCCCCCTCTTCAGAGTTGATCAGGTTAAGCCCATGTGCAAGATAAATAACTTGTGAGTTTGAACAACATGTTGGGAACTAAAAATTGTTATCATCGGCTCATCAGAGATTTAAGTCCAAGTATTGGTGTCCCTTCGTCAGAGATCAGGGATTTAAGTCTAGTTTATTGGTATTCTTCAACAAAAGTTAGAAGGCTTCATCCTTTGAATTCCCCGCAGATATCTTTTCTTCAACACATTGCATATAGTAATCATCTTTGCATATTGTATTGCATACTCAAAAAGTGTGTAGCATTTCCATTGATATGGAGCATTATGCTAAAAAATCTCAAACATGCATTGAAGCATAAGCTAAAATTAAGTCTTTTTCAAGCATCCTTTTATTCCCAAGTTAATTTGGTGGAACCTCTCCGAAGAGAACTTTATCTCTCTGATATCCCAAGTGGTATTCCGCGCAGGTTTTCCTCAAGCCATACCTTCTTGTTGTTGCAACCCTTGATCATTCTTGAACATGTGTCATTCCTATATCCAATCTTTTCATATACCCATGTGTCTTTCTCCAAAACCCAGTACTTGTCTAGTAACCTTTTCCAATCGCCCAATTGTCGCTTTCCGGTAACCCTACCATTGTTAGTAACCTTAATATTTGTTTCCTTCGAATCACCTGATTATTGTCTCCTGGTAACCTTACCTATTCCAGTAAATCTACTATTGTTTAATTGTTTGTTTCCTGGTAACACTACTGATTTTTTTATCTACTACCCAAGTTGTTTGCTTCCCGATGACCCCACTGACGTCTAAAACCTCATTGTCTGCTTCGTTCTCCAATCACCTGATTGAAGTCTTCTGGTAACCCTACTGTTGTCAGTAAACTTACTGTTTATCAAATCAATCTTGTTGTTTCCCGGTAACCTTATTGATGTTCATAACCTGAAGATGTTTACCTTTTCCAGTCACCCGATTATCGCTTCTCAGTAACCCTAACGTTGCTAGCAACCTTGCTATCCTTGTTTTTCCAATCCCCTGATTGATGTCATCTGGTAACCATACCGTTGTCACTAACCTTACTGATTTCCAGATTATTCTTATCATCTCCCGGTGACCTTACTGATGTTATCAACCTTACTACCTCATTTGTTTCACGGTAACCCCATCGCCGCTAATGACCTTACTATGATTTTCTTTTCTGATCACCCGATTGTGATACATCGCTAACCCTACCGACTTCAGAAACCTTTATATCCTTTCTTGTCCAATCAACTGATTAAAGCCTTCCGGTAAACCTGCCGATGTTGGTAACCTTACCATGATATTTGTCCAAATACCTATTTCCTGGTAACCCTACTGATGTTTATATCCTGAAGCATTTGTCATTCCAACCACATAGTTGTTTTGTGGTCCAGTACAATACTGAAGCCCAACATTTGCTCCCCAACAATTATTTTTCACAACCCGGGCATTACCAAGTAACCCTACTGTTGAGCCTTTCCTTTTTGAATCCCTACTATGTCTTTTCTCTGACATTGAACGAGAAATCTTATTCCCCAGCGGAGTCCATATTCATCTTTTCATGTATTCTTGGTTAAGCATCATTTCCATCTTCCATTTGTTTGTTCGCAAATATACAACACAATTTCTCTTTCCTCTGTAGAAATCCTTCGAGAATATTAGTACATCACCTGCCAAAGCTTGTTAGTGGAGGCATCTTACCTACAAAAATAAAAAGTTAGTACATCATTCACCCATTCTTCAAATCGCAAATTTTATGGTTCTTTTGGTATTTAATCTTCTTCTACCATGAATATTCGAAATGCTAGCACCAATCTCACCTTCCGATTTAAGACTATTAAATAGGGGCAATTGTTGCACCCAAATATTTGACCTTCTATCTTGTTTTTATCTGGCTTAGGTTTCACATTCATTTACATATTTTCATTAGGACATTTACATAACATTCATTCATTGAATAAAGGCACCCGGGGTTCAAGAGTTCAGTGGTTATGGAAGTTAGGGTTTTCTTTTGGTTTGAGATATACATATCCAATAAAGCTGATTTCTTCTGATTCTTTTGGTTATTCTTCAAGCAGTGAAGTGTGGAATTAAGGTTGTGATCCATGGTTAATTGAAGGCCTATTTCTCTTCAATCTACAAGGCTATTTCCTCTCCTTAACATCAAATGGCCATGTTTTCTTCCCCAAGGATCACAAGATTAGGGTTTTAATCTTTGTGCTTCAACTGAGGATTCATTGGATTTTAATTTCAAGGTTATCTTGGTTGTATTTCTTCCATATATCCATATTATTATAAAGTAATTCCTCAAGGACATGAGCTTCGGGTGAGGTCACAGGTTTTCAAGTTAAGAAGGTGTTTGTGGGTTAAATTGCTAAAACTTTGGCCATGGCACGAGATATGAATTTGTAGGTTTATTTTGGATCAAGGAAATCTCATCATTGTTAGTTTGATTTGAATTGAGTTAGGGGTTTATTGAACATGCAAGATGGTCGGAATTTTTCAATGATTTTTGAAGCGGATTTGAGTTCAAAGATAACCAAACTGAATTAAAGATTTTGAGCTTTGGTTTTGTTCAAGAATTTGATTCAAACAAGGTTGAAAGGTTCATGTGAGATTTTATGGATTAAAAGTGAGTTGACTTTTGTTGACCAAATTATTCCATATTCCATCACTTGAAGATATTTGGAGATGTTTAAATATATTTGGCATTTGAAGATATTTTAGACGTCAAAAAGCACATGTGAGATCAAAGGTTCAAATAAAAGGCATGTTCATTCAAAGTCCGTTCAAGTGTTTATTTTGCTTTTAGGTGTTATAGAAACAAGGAGTACATATCAGTTTCAGTTCAAGGGCTAATCTTCATTTAGTATTCATTAATCAATTTAATTTGGTCATCAAAAGGCACAGTTCATGCAAGAATATTGAAGTGGATTCATTTTCAAACTACAAATGTCACACAATATTCATTAAATTTCAGGTATAAATTTATTATCAATCAAGACCATGCAACATTACATCATAGAAAGAAACATTCCAAATTTAACATAGGTCACTTATTTCTAATGCCTCACCATTCCAACATAGAGTGAATTACATAAACATTGGTTCTAAATCCTAAACCTATGCCTCTTCATTCATCAATACACCTTCATTTCATGTTGAAATATATTCTACAAACTCACATCAAAGCCTTTACCACACTTCAAATTCGTCACTGCAAAAGCCTTGCCAAAACTGGTCCAACCTTGCAAACCTGTTAAAAACTCCACCAAGAACAACCCTGTACAAAAGGATTCAAAAACCAGTATCCAAAACCAGACCCATAAGAAAACTTCCCTTCACAAAAACAAATAAACCATGTTCAAAATTCAAAAATAGTCATACATAGTTAAGGGATCTAAATAACTCAAGCTCTTACAATTATACAACATCACCATTTAAAAATTAATAAATTAGTTCCAATTCAAAACAGGCCCCTGCATACGATAAATCTAAACTAGAAGGAAGATTAGGAAAGTATAAAGAGAGTAAAAGTGAGACACGGTTTTCATTCCACTAGTTTCATAACATTTTCCAGCTAATTAAATCAGAAAGAGGAAATAACACAATTTTACAATATCAGAATAATACAATTCATAAATCTCATGTTTTCCTCTTCCACTCCACAAAATCAAGACTCTTCCTCCCCACTCTAACAAACTTTTCTTATCCTTATCTTTCCCTCACCAAATTCTTATCCATAACCATACAATCTATCTTTTACCATCACTCCAATTGTCCTATATAGCAGGCCCACCTCTCATTCACAAATCATTCTTCAATCACTATAGAAGAATCACAAAAGAAACCACAAAAAATCTTAGAAGAAATCTCTCTCTCTCTCTCTCTCTCTCTCTCTCTCTCTCTCTCTCTCTCTCTCTCTCTCTCTCTCTCTCTCTCTCTCTCTCTCTCTCCTCTCTCTCTCTTTGAAGAAATTCACGATTCAATACCACAAAACACACAAGAAATTTCACACACAAATACAACAGAAAAATATGATTCAGAAAACTCACCAAGATATTTTATGAAAACTCTCTTTGAGAAAACTTCAACCACAACCTTCCAAAAAGGTAGAGGGACAGGAAGCCAAAAAGAGTGTTCGACACCGTTCCTATGCCTTATGGTTAGTTGTTACCTCATATGCTCAAGCTTTCTTTGGTGGAACCAAAGCAGTTGAAACCTGTTATTCCTCCTTATCATGTGGGATTTGATCCCAGTGTCAAATGTGGTTATCACACCAGGGCACTTGGATATTCAATCGAAGACTGTAAGCCATTCAGAGATAAGGTACATGACCTGCTTGATAAAAAGGTTATCAATTTTGCACCAGATGGTCAGATTTGAGTTCTCCTTTGAATCAATGATGTCAAGACTTCAAATAGCATCTTCTGAAGCAATAAGTCCATATGGAGAGAGTCTCCTTAATTTTGGCAATTTTTAGTTCATTTGCATTCTCATTTGTGATCTTTCTTGCTCTTGTTTAGTACTGTTTGTATGCAAAACTTTTTCATTTTTTAATATTAATCCTAATGCATTGAATATGTTTGTCTTGAATAAATCCATTCGTTATCACTCTTAAATGCTTTCTTTCATGCTTTTGATACTCAACTCTTATTAATAAATAAAATAACTCTGGAGGGAGGATGATGAACATATATACCTAGAATTTCAAACGACATGCTTTTGAATAAAACCCTACCGATGATGTACATGCATTGTTTCAAATCCCCAAAGACCAGAGATATAAGGGAGATAGACCCTCGTCAACCCCTTTGATCCTTGAAGTAGGAATTTCTTTTCTATTAAAAAACCCTCACATTTAACTAGTGGATGGGTAGTCTTCAGTTAATTTGGTGGAGCATTCAAAGGGAGTTAACATCTAAGGATTACCACACCTTATCCTTCGCACATTAAGAGGTCGAGAAAAAATAAAATCCATAATGGTTATCCCTCGCCGACCAAAGTATCAGGAAGTCACTCTTCAATAAGTCAAAAGACTCAGTGTCACACGACTTGTTCAAAAAAGGAAAAGAATGAATGAGAAAATAAAGCCCTCAAATCGAAACTAGAAAACGAGTGACTTAGGCAAAAGTTAAGGCATCCCACTGGTCTTCAAAATCAAAATATCAAAAAGAAATCAGTCCAGGCAAAAATGAGGGAAATGAAAAGAATGAAAATATGCAAAAAGCGAAAAAGATTACCAAATAAAAATCCTCAACAAATAAAAAAGTTGTGTTATCAGACACCAAAAACAAAAGGTGAGTGACTGCCATGTCCAAAAAACCTCAGTGGTTCCTCAACCATCATAAACTCCTCTTGAGAGATGAGTGCTCGTATCGAGTTAGTTGAACATAGAATTGGAGAAAATCATGGATATTGGGTGGGTACAAATAATTTTGAGCCTTAAATCCTTTTTTTCTGAAATCGTGAACCAGACCATGTTACAACCCTTAAAATTCCTAACTGAAGCATGGGTTATTTCAAAAGCATACTATAATGAAAGAACAGTAATCTAACTCCTAGGAGGTTTTCTAAAACTTTTGAGTTGGTATCACACCATCTTTTACTTCCCTTCATGCAAAAAAATCGATGTTACAACAACATTTCAATAAAAAAATTTCAACTTCAAGACAAACATGAGCTTTGCAATAGAATCATCTTTCTCATAATAAATATTATTTGCATCTAAACAAGTGCTTAACATCAAGTGAGCTTGCATAATAAGCATCAAATGAAGAGTTTTATCATTCCCGAGGGACAAATTGCTCCAGGATTTTGTTGAAGAGCAAATCATTTTGTAGTATGATTTTAATATGGGGAAGAACTTCTAATGACTCCGTTGAGTAAAAGAAAACCAGTTTGAGAAATGATTAGAAGCAAATTGTTTGGAAATTTTGATAATGGCAAAAGTGTGATTGCCTAGAATCCTTTGTTGAGCAAGGGTATATTACTTCCAGTTGGTCCTGAGGGACGAAGTACTTCAAGTTCTGTTTGGGCTTGAAGTAGATAAGGTTGAGAAATATGGTTGTGAAATTTATTACAATCATGACATAAGTCGATCACTCTAAGGGGATATTTTCTTCAACTCCATGAGCTTGCCATTCCTCCGTGAGCATAAGGTGAACAAATAGATTATCATGACTCTGATGAGCAAGGGAAGGATATTTCAATGTTATTACTCCGTTGAGCAGTGACAAAAGTATCTCAAAGTTTCACTATCCTAAGGGGAACATAAGCATGTGAATATTCCATTGAGTAAGAGTTCAATCAATTTGGGACAGTTGTGTCAAGATTTGAAGAATCTCTGAAAATGCTGAGTAATCAGGGGCAGTCATCCAAGCGTGTTTGAAGGTGTCTCTTACTTTGGTTAGCCAAGAGTCGTGTCTGAAGCTCATAATACTGAGGCAGGTTATCTTGAAGGCATAGATCTCATAAAGTCCTCTCGAGGCAAGTTTCTTTAAAGTCCTTACAAGTCGGGGCAAGGCAACGTGCATGGGCATTTCCTCCTGTTCATAGTTGATCAGGTTAAGCTCAGGTGCATGCTAAATAACTTTTGAGTTCGAACTACATGTCGGTAAGTCAGGATTTTTATCATCATCAGAAGTCAGAATTGTTATCGTCGGCTCATCAGAGATTTAAGTCCAAGTATTGGTGTCCCTTCATCAGAGGTCAGGGATTTAAGTCTAGGTTATTGGTATTCTTCATCAGAAGCTAGAAGGCTTCATCCTTTAAATTCCTAGCAGATATATTTGCTTCAAAACATTGCATATAGTAATCATCTCTGCATATTGCATTGCATACTCAAAAGCGCGTAGCATTTCCATTGATATGGAGCATTACGCTAAAAAAATCTAAAACATGCATTGAAGGATAAGCCATATTAAGTCTTTTTCAAGAATCCCTTTATTCACCAGTTAAGTTGGTGGAACCTATCGGAAGAGAACTTTATCCCTCAAATATTCTGAGTGGTATTCCCCGCAGGTTTTCCTCAAATCATACCTCTTTGTTGTTGCAACCCCCGATCATTCTTGACTGTGTGTCAGTCCTATATCCAATATTTTCATATACCCAACTTCTTTCTCCAAAACCGAGCACCTTTCTGGTAACCTTTTCCAATTGCTCGATTGTCTCTTTTCGGTAACCTTACCATTATCGGTAACCTGGTTGTTGTCTCCTGGTAACCTTACCAATGCCAATAACCCTACTATTGTTTAGTCATTTGCTTCCCATTAACCCTACTGATTTTTTTATCTACTACCCAAGTTGTTTGCTTCCCGGTGACCCCACTGACGTCTGAAACCTCATTGTCTGCTTCATTCTCCAATCACCTGATTGAAGCCTTTCGGTAACCCTACTGTTGTCAGTAAAATTTTTTTAATCAAATATCTCTTGTTGTTTCCCGGTAACCTTATTGATGTTCATAACCTAAAGATGTTTAACTTTTCCATTCACCTGATTGTCACTTCTCGGTAACCCTACCGTTGCTAGCAACCCTACTATCCTTGTTTTCCTAATCACCTGATTGATGTCATCCGGTAACCCTACCTTGTCAGTAACCTTACTGATTGCCAGATTATTCTTATCATCTCCTGATTACCTTAATGATGTTACCAACCTTACTACCTCATTTGTTTCCCGGTAACCCCATTGACTTAATGAGATTACTGTGGTTTTCTTTTCTGATCACCCGATTGTGATACCCCAGTAACTCTACCGACTTCAGAAATCTTGATATCCTTTCTTGTCCAATCACCTGATTGAAGCCTTCTGTTAACCCTGCCGATGTTGGTAACCTTACCATGACGTTTGTCCAAATACCTATTTCCTTGTAACCCTACCGATGTCTATATCCTAAAGCATTTATCATTCCAACCACCTAGTTGTTTTGTGGTCCAGTAGCCTTACTAAAGCCCATCATTTGCCCCCCACCAACTATTTTTCATAACATGGGCATTATCAAGTAACCTTACTGTTGAGCCTTTCCTTTTTGAATCTCTACTATGTCTTTTCTCTGTTGTTGCACAAGAAATATTATTCCCCACCAGAGTTCGTATTCACCTTTGTAAGTACGCTTGGTTAATCATCATTTCCATCTTCCATTTGTCTTTTGAAAATATACAACACAATTTCTCTTTCCTCTATGGAAATACTTCTGGAATATTGGTACATCACCCACCAAAGCTTGTTAGTGGAGGTATCTTACCTACAAAAAGGAAAAAATAGTACATCATTCACCCGTTCTTCAGAGCACAAATTTTTTTCTAGTTCTTTTGGTATTTAATCTTCTTCTACCTTTAATGTTGGAAAGGCTAGCACAAATCTCACCTTCAGGTTTAAGACTATTAAATAGGGGCAGTTATTGCACCAAAAAATTTACCCTCCTATCTTGTTTTTATTTGGCTTAGGTTTCACATTCATTTACATATTTTCATTAGGACATTTACATAACATTCATTCATTTAATAAAGGCACCTGAGGTTCAAGAGTTTAGTGGTTATGGAAGTTAGGGTTTTCTTTTAGTTTGAGGTGTACATATCCAATAAAGCTTATTTCTTCTGATTCTTTTGGTTATTATGTAAGCAGTGATTTATGGAATTAAGGATGTGATCCATGGTTAATTGAAGGCCTCTTTCTCTTCAAGATACAAGGCTATTTTACTCTTCTTAACATCAAGTGGCCATATTTTCTTCGCCAAGGATCACAAGATTAGGGTTTTAATCTTTGTGCTTCAACTGAGGATTCATTGGATTTTCATTTCAAGGTTATCTTGGTTGTATTTCTTCCATATAGTCATATTCATTATCAAGGAATTCCTCAAGGACATGAGCTTTGGGTGAGGTCATGGGTTTTCAAGTTAAGATGTTTGTGGGTTAAATTGCTAAAACTTTGGCCATGGCACATGATATGAATTTGTAGGTTTATTCTGGATCAAGGCAATCTCGTCATTGTTAGTTTGAGTTGAACTAATTTAGGGGTTCATTGAAGATGCAACATGGTCGTAATTTGTCATTGAGTTTTGAAGCGAATTTGAGTTTAGATATAACCAAAGTGAATTAAAGAATTTGAGCTTTGGTTTTGTTCAAGAATTTGATTTAAACACGGTTGGAAGATTCATGTGAGATTTTATAGATTAAAAGTGAGTTGACTTTTCTTGACCAAATTATTCCATATTCCATCACTTGAAGATATTCAGAGATGTTTGAATATATTTGGAATTTGAGGATATTTTAGACTTGAAAAAGCACATGTGATGTCAAAGGTTCAAATAAAAGGCATGTTCATTCAAAGTTCATTCAAGTGTTTATTTTGCTTCGAGGTGTTATGGAAACAAGGAGTACATATCAGTTTCGATTCAAGGGCTAAGCTTCATTCAATATTCATTCATCAATTTCATTTGGTCATCAAAAGGCACAATTCATGCAAGAATATTGAAGTGGATTCCTTTTCAAACTACAAATGTCACACAATATTCATCAAATTTCAGGTCCAAATTTATCATTAATCAAGAATGTGCAACATTACATTATAGAAAGAAACATTCCAAATTTAACATAGATCACTTAATTCTAACACCTCACCATTCCAACATAGAAAACATTACATAAACATTGGTTCTAAATCCTAAACCCATGCCTCCATTTTCTTTCATTCATCAATACACCTTCACTTCGTGTTCAAATATATTTTGTAAAATCACATCAAAGCCTTTAGCACACTTCAAATTCTCCACTGCAAAATCCTTGCCAAAACTGGTCCATACTTGCAAACCTGTTGAAAACTCCACCAAGAACAACCTTGTACAAAAGGATTCAAAAACCAGTCTACAAAACTAGACCCATAAGAAAACTTCCCTGCACAAAAAAAAAACATGTTCAAAATTCAAAAACAATCATACATAGTGAAGGGATCTAAATAATTTTAGCTCTTACAATCATACAACATCACCATTTGATAACCAATAAATCAGTTCCAATTCAAAACAGGCCACTGCATATGATAAATCTAAACTAGAAGGAAGATCATGAAAATGTAAAGAGAGTAAAAGTGAGACACAATTTTCATTCCACTAGTTTCATAACATTTGCCAGCTAATTAAATCAGAAAGAGGAAATAAAACAATTTCACAAAAATATCAAAATAATACAGCTCACATATATTACATTTTCCTCCCTCCACTCCATAAAATTAGGACTCTTCCTCCTCACTCTAACAAAATTTTCTTATCCTTTTTATTTCCCTCACCCAATTCTTATCCAAAACCACACAACCTCTGTTTTACCCTCACTCCAATTGTCCTATACAGTAGACCCATCTCTCATTCACAAATCATTCTTCAATCGCTATAAAAGAATCACAAACGAAACCACAAAAAATCATAGAAGAACTCTCTCTCTCTCTCTCTCTCTCTCTCTCTCTCTGAAGAAATTCAAGATTCAACACCACAAAACACACAAGAAATTTCACACATAAATACACCACAAAAACACCATTCAGAAAACTCACCAAGTATTTTCTGAAAACTCTCTTTGAGAAAACTTCAACCATAACCTTCTGAAAATGTAGAGGGACAGGAAGCTAAAAAGAGTGTTCGACACTGTTCCTATGCATTATGGTCAGTTGTTCCCTCAGTTGCTCAAGATTTCCTTGGTGGAACCCAAGCAGTTGAAACCTATTATTTCTCCTTATCTTGTGGGATTTGATCCCAACGTCAGTTGTGGTTATCACGCTGGGGAACCTGGCCATTCAATCAAAGACTGTAAGACATTCAGAGACAAGGTACAAGACCCATTCTTATTTAGTACTATTTGTATGCAAAGTTTGTTCTTTTTTGAATATTAGTCATAATGCATTGAATATGTTTGTCTTGAATTAATCAATTCGTTATCACCTTAAATGATTTCTTTTATGCTTTTGATAATAAACTCTTGTTAATAAAGCAAATAACTCTGGAGGGAGGATGATGAACATATATACCTATAATTTCAAATGGTATTCTTTTTAATAAAACCCTACTAACGATGTACAAGCATTGTTTGAGATCCCTAAACACCAGAGATATAAGGAAGATAGACCTTCGTCAACCCCTTTGAGCCTTGAAGTAGGAATTTCTTCTCTATTAAAAAACCCTCACATTTAACCAGGGGATTGGTAGTCTTCAATTAATTTGATCGAGCGTTCAAATTTAAAAAGGGAGTGAACATCCGAGGATCACCACAACTTATACCCCGCACATTAAGAGTCCGAGAAAAAAATTAAATCTGTAATGGTTATCTCTCACCGACCCAAGAATAAGGAAGTCACTCTTCATTAAGGAACGAACATAGATTGTCATAGTTGTTTGTTAATTTCAGTGAGAACATTTGAGAGAGAAAGATATTTTGGTACATAGATAAGAAGAGAGAAATATCAGTGAAGTAAAGATGCCGAAAGAGACAGAGTATCATCTGGAAACAATTTTTTTTAACGTGAAAATTAGTTTGAGCAACTGTTTTGTTAAGTATTAGGGTTTTCTGTTCCTCTTTCCAATTAAGCTTTGGGCCGCAGACCATTCCTTATCCGACCCGACCCAATTTCCTTACAACCTGGTTTGCGTTTTTGATTTTATTTTATCTTTTGATATTTGTTTGGGCTTTAATCCATAGCCCGACGAATTTCAACCCAAACAACAAATTACACACCATACACCTGATCCATCATCCACACCCCCTATTTAGAGTTTTTTAATTTTTATTTTCTTAAATTTTAAATAATAAAATTATGAATTAAATCTCTTAGGATATTTTGTTTTAGAAATTAATTAGGATTTTATTTTTAAGTTTTATTGCCATTTCAATTGTCATAGTGTGGTATAAATCTTTTGTGATTTTAGTTGAAGATTGCTTAAGTTTAGTACTCGATTCTTTATGTGATATTTAGCATTGATTTGTGATTTTGTTGATTGCTTGGTTGTTGAGTGATTACCATGTGCCCTTAGGATTATTAATTGGATTTTAATCTTTTGGTAAGTTGAATTAATTAGACCTTAGGGTTTAATCTAAGCATGATAAGTTTAGGATAGAATTTTCTCCCTTCATCCTAACATTAAGACCACTATACATGACAGCATTAGGATCTCTAGTCTCCCTTAGACTTTTTCATTCCCCTTTTTGCATTTCTAAAACTAAAACTATTTTCTTAGTCAAATTTCAAAAACACTTAACAATAAAGAGGCGAACCATAAAGAGACGAACCATATGTCAACAACCTTAAGTATTGGGAGAAGTATGAGGTGGTACAAACTGAACCTTGTACTTCCTTTCAATGATAGTCTTTAGTATGGTTTAAATCTCAAACACTTTTGCAAATAAGCGGAGAAGTTGTGAGTTTCCCTCCAGTGGGATCCATTTGCTATTATCCCAACAAAAACACTCAACAAATTTAAACTTTTTTCCTTCGGGCTTTTCTTTTGAAAACAATTTCACAAAAAAGGATGTGTTATTTCCACTCTACGTAATACGATGCATAATTCGCCAAAGGTCGGGTTGCAGTATCTCAACTACTAGAGTGCGAATGTAACATTATCTGCCTAAAAAACACAAAACAAACCAAAACACCTTTTTAGGTGAACTACGAGTGCCCTGATCCACTATTGCGTGAAAGGTGGTACGTAGGCACAAAGGTTCACAACCGCGACGAGCACAACTAATAAAATTTCTTTTTGTGTATATACTTTGCATTCATGCATTTTTACTTAGCTTGATAGCTTTAGTTTGACACACAATTTGATTAGAACAACAAGAGTGGATCCCGTGGAGTACCACAGACGTGAGGGGGTGCTAATACCTTCCCATTGCGTAATCGACTCCCATATCCATTCTCTTGGTCGTGAGACCTTGATTTCTCCCTTCTAAGGTTTTCTCTGATGTTTACATTTCCAATTCTGTGGGATAAATAATTATTTGATGGCGACTTTATTGTTTGATTTTTCTCTAGTCTCCTTAAATGAAAATGGAATCTCCTATGATTTCTCATGCCCTAGAACTCCACAACAAAATGGAGTTGTAGAGAGGAAGAATAGGACTTTGTAAGACATGGCCATAACCATGATCAATGAGACTAACATGGAAAAACACTTATGGGAAGAGGCAGTCAACACAACTTGTTACTTGTGGAAGAAAAGGAAACTGAACATTTCATATTTTCATCCTTTCAAATGTGATTGTTTTATGTTGAACACTAAATAAAATCTTAACAAGCTTGATTCTAAAGCACCAAAGTGTATCATGTTAGGATACTCTGAACACTCAAAAGGCTATAAAGTGTATAACACAATCTCTTATTGTTCAAAAATCTATTCATTTTAGATTCCACGATAAGATTGACTCTGAAAAGCAAAGCTAGTTGAAAAGTTTGCAGATCTAGAGATTACCTTTTCAGACTTAGAAGTTGGTCATGCTTTTAACAAGGATCCTAAAAAGGAAAACTCAGAAGGAGCCAAACCATAAGCTGATTAAGCTTAGACTCCTTTGCAAAAGCATATAACCAGATCCTTACATTATGAAGAATTGATTATGACCGATAGATCCGAACCAATCAGAACTAGATCCTCCTTCAAACCTTTAGAAGAGACACTTCTGGGTTTGGTGTCTCTTATAAAACCTGTATCTATTTTTCAAGCGCTTCTAGATGTAAGTATTCAAAGTCCTAATTCATCTCCCCTTTTAGGCGCACTCAATACTTACAACTAGTATCAGAGCAGGTTATAGGTAACTATTAGAACATAGTTTGATTCTACAACCCTTAATTAGAGTTTTGATGATAACAAACACAAAGAACAAATATGTACTCTAAATTTGTGTTATTTTGTATGAAGAAGTTCTGACCAAAGCAACATCAGAAGTTAAGCTATAGAAGCTTTCACGCTGAGGTAATCAGAATCTGCACTAAAGAATGATGATCAGAACCTGCACTGAAGTGAAGAATACTCTGATTCTGAACAGAAGGATCATATACAATCAGATCCTCACATCTCTAAGTCATCAATGTTTTGAAGCAATTGCAGCATGCAAGATTCTAAGATTCTGAAGCATTACTATTCAATCAAGACATCATCACATGCAACGACTTCATTCAGACAAGAATATTCTCAATATGGAAACAATTTAAATGTCCATTATCACGCTTTATGTTAGACAGGATTCCTATGCCTATATAAACAAGCTAAGAGGATAAATCATTTGCGATTTTTTAAACACGACTGCAATACATCTCCAAACGCTGCAAGCTTACATACTCTTTTCTATGCTATTGTGTAAAATATCACAGTTGTGATAACTGTTTTTGTAAGGAAAAACAACCATACACACAATTCTTTTATCTTGATTAAGCTAGTGTTCCTTGAGATTAACCGGGTTGGGGTTGTACTCAAGAGGACTTTGGCAGTTGTCAAAGTAGTGATTGTAATTAGTTTTTTGATTAGTGGATTAAGTCCTTGTTGGAGAGAGGCGAAATCACCTTGACGGGTGGACTGGAGTAGTTTGAGATCAAGCGAACCAGGATAAAAATATTGTGTCTACTGCGCATTTGTTTTTAAGTTTTTAATTCAACCCCCCCTTCTTGTGTTTTTCACTTCTTCAATTGGTATCAGAGCGTCTGGTTCTGAGTTCATACACTTAACCATGTCAGTACAAGATCCAAGATTCAGAAAAACACTATGGTGGGACCAATCCAAAACATCAACAATGACTATCATGAGGACAAGGACATAATCAGTGGCAAACCTCAAGTCTTTGATGGAGAAAATTTTGACTACTGGAAAGAAAAAATTGAGAGCTTCTTTTTGGCCCATGATGCTGATCTATGGGACATGGTAATTGATGGATACACACATCCAGTGGATGAAAGTGGTCAGAAGATAGATAGAAAAAGGATGTCTGACCAGCAAAAACGTGATTTCAGAAACCATCATAAAGCCAGAACAATACTTCTCAGTGCTATCTCATACTCATAATATGAGAAAATTTCAAACAGAGAGACATCCAAAAACATGTTTGACTCTCTGAGAATGACGCATGAAGGAAACATACAAGTCAAAGAAACCAAGGCCCTTGTGCTCATTCATAAGTATGAAGCATTCAAGATGGAAGGCAGTGAATCCATAGAAGCAATGTTCTCAAGATTCCAGATCCTTGTTGCTGAGTTGAAGGTTCTTGACAAAGGATATTCTATTTCTGATCACGTAAAGAAGATCATCAGAAGTCTACCCAAGCAATGGAGGCCAATGGTCACAACACTTAAGCTAGCTAAAGATCTCAACAAGATATCTCTGGAGGAACTTGTCAGCTCCCTCAGAAGTCATGAGATAGAGCTAAAAGAAGACGAGCCTCAAAAGCAAGGTAAGCCACTAGCATTAAAATCTAACAAAAAAATCTGATTCTAAGGTTTTGCAGGCTATGGAAGAAACCTCTGATGGATCCTCATCATAAGAAGATGAATTGTCTCTCCTCTCCAAAAGGGTAAATCAACTGTGGAAGCAGAGACGAAGGAAATTCAGAAACCCTAGAAGATCAGAGAATCAAAATGAATCCTCCTCCAGATACAGAAAGTCTGAGTCTTCCTCTGGACACAGAAGATCTGAAGGTTCTTCAGGACACAGAAAGTCAAATAACAAGGACATCATCTACTATGAGTGCAATGAGCAAGGGCACTACAAAAGTGACTGTCCAAGGCTTCAGAAGGAGAAACCCAAAAATAAGTTCTTCAAGGAGAAGAAGAAAAGCCTCATGGGAACATAGGACGATTCAGACACTTCTGATGCAGACTCAGAGTCAGATGATGAAAGAGCAAACATAGCTCTCATGGCAAACGTGTCAGAAGACAGTGAAGCTTCTAGTTTAGACTCAGAATCAGACACTGAAGAGGTATTACCTGACTTAACTATTAATTTTACTAAGGCTGAACTTGCAGAAAGTCTAAATGAAATTCTGGAAAGGTATCAGCAAATTAGAGTCAAATTCAAGAACCTAAAAAGGGATATTGTCTCTGACTCCGAAAAGACTGAGAGTCTCAGATTAGAGAATTCTGAGTTAAAAGAAAAGGTTTCAAAATTAGAAAACAATTTGCAAAACTCTCAGAAAGGAATAATCTCAGAGACTCCTAGTAATGCTGATGAGATCATCAAAGAGTATGATCACATCTTTCAGAAGTTTCTGGCTAAAAACGTAGATATAAGCAAGATGGCTTCAATGATCTATGGAGTTAGCAGGAATGGAAGAAAAGGGTTAGGATATCAAGGTAAAGTATCTACACCTAATAAAGTCATGGACCTTGTCATAAAACGCACCCCACTAAAATCACACTTCACATAGGGGCACACACACGACCTTAAATACACTAGTAATGATTACTCTGTCAAACTAAAATTCAACCTAAATTTTTGTAAAACTAACAAACCAGGACCCAAGAAGATATGGGTACCTAAGGACAAAATTATATATGTAGCAAATATCTTTAACAGCAAGGCTAAAACACCAATCATGGTACCTGGACTCTGGATGCTCTCGACACATGATGGGAAGAAAGCATATGTTCCAAAGCCTGGAACTTAAACCTGGAGGCTACGTGGGCTTTGGAGGCAACCAAAGAGGAAAGATCATTGGCTCTGGAACAGTAGGTAATGGAAATCTTCCCTCTATAAATAATGTGCTCTTAGTTGATGGATTGATGCATAAGCTGTTATCCATAAGTCAATTAAGTGATAATAGTTATGATATAATCTTTAATCAAAATTCATGCAAAGTTGTTAGTCAGAAAGATGGAATTATCCTTTTTAATGGAAAGAGGAAAAACAACATTTATAAGATAAAACTTCTTGAACTAAAGAGTCAGAATGTAAAATGTCTTCTCTCTGTTAACAACGAGCAATGGGTTTGGCACAAAAGATTGGAGCATGTTAGTATGAGAAGAATATCTCAGATTAACAAACTCAATCTGGTCAGAGGACTTCCTAATCTGAAATTTAGCTCAGATGCTCTGTGTGAAGCATGTCAGAAAGGCAAATTTACAAAACTTGCTTTTAAATCTAAAAATGTTGTTTCCACCTCTAAGCCATTAGAAATTCTGCACATAGACTTATTTGGACCAGTAAAAACTACGTCTGTTAGTGGACATGGGTGAAGTTCTTAAGAAACAAGAACGAGTCACACTCTGTGTTCGTTGCATTCTGTAACCAAGTTCAGAATGAAAAGGATCTTAGAATTGTCAAAGTCAGAAGTGATCATGGTGGAGAATTTGACAATAAAAATGTTGAATCATTTTTTAATGAAAAAGGCATCTTGCATGACTTCTCTTGTCCTAGAACTCCCCAACAAAATGGAGTTGTAGAACGAAAGAATAGAACACTGCAAGAAATGGCCAGAACCATGATCAATGAGACTAACATTACTAAGATCTTCTAGGCAGAAGCAATTAACACAGCGTGTTACATTCAGAATAGAATGTCTATAAAACCTATTCTGGAAAAGACTCCATATGAATTGTGGAAGAACAGAAAGCCCAACATTTCTTATTTCCATCCTTTTGGATGCACTTGTTTCATTCTGAATACTAAATATTATCTTAACAAGTTTGACTCTAAAGCACAAAAGTGTATTATATTGGGATACACTGAACGCTCAAGAGGGTACATAATATACAATACAAAAACACAGATTGTTGAAGAGTCAATCAGTGTTAGATTTGATGATAAGCTTGACCCTCAAAAGTCAAAGCAGAATGAATTCTTTGCAGATATAGAAGTTGAATTCACAGGTACTGAAGACAACTCGTCAGAAGTTATCAACATAGACGCTCCAACAACCTCAGAAAGAAATGTTACAAGCAATCCAGCACCTTCTGTTGATCAACTCTAGAAAAGATTATCCAGAAGCAGCATAGCTCACCCAGAAGATAAGATCCTGGGAAAGAAGGATGATCCAATCAGAACAAGATCAACTTTCAGAAACTCTGAAGAATCCCTCATGGGACTGGTCTCTCTGATTGAACCAACAACAATTGATGAAGCTCTTCTGGACAATGACTGGATTCTGGCAATGGAGGAGGAATTAAATCAGTTCACCAGAAATGACGTATGAGATCTGGTTCCCAAACCAAAAGGATTCAACGTCATTGGAACAAAGTGGGTGTTCAGAAACAAACTGAATGAGCAAAGAGAAGTCATCAGAAACAAAGCACGACTGGTGGCACAAGGTTATAGTTAGCAAGAGGGGATAGACTATACAGAAACCTTTTCTCCAGTCGCCAAGTTAGAATCTATCAGACTCTTAATCTCATTTGCTGTAAACAATAACATCACTCTGTATCAAATGGATGTCAAAAGTGCATTCCTAAATGGCTATATAGATGAAGAGGTATATGTGCACCAACCCCTTGGGTTTGAGAATTCCAAACACCCAGAATATTTTTTCAAACTAAAGAAGTCACTCTATGGTCTGAAACAAGCTCCCAGAGCTTGGTATGAAAGACTAAGTAACTTCCTGTTAAAAAAGGAATTCACTAGAGGGAAAGTGGGCACAACCTTGTTCTGTAAGACATTTAAGAATGAAATTTTAGTGTGTCAGATTTATATAGATGATATCATCTTTGTATCTACTAAACCTTCTCTGGGAAGAGAGTTTGCTAAGTGCATGCAGGAAGAGTTTGAGATGAGCTTAATGGGGGAACTCAAATTCTTTCTAGGCATTCAGATAAACCAAACTTCAGAAGGAACTTACATTCATAAGAGCAAATGTGACAGAGAACTTCTGAAGAAATTTGACCTCTCAGAATGTAAGCCCTCAGAGACTCCAATGCATCCCACGTGCATTCTGGAAAAGGAAGAGGTAAGTAAAAAGGTAGAACAGAAAATCTACAGAGGTATGACTGGCTCTCTCCTTTATCTGACAGCTTCAAGGACTAATATTTTATTCAGTGTTTGCTTATGTGCTAGATTCCAATCGGATCCTAGAGAATCTCACTTAACAGTAGTTAAGCAAATTTTCAAGTATCTGAAAGGTACTACTAATATGGGTTTGTTTTATAGAAAATCTAATGAATACAGCTTAGTAGGATACTGTGATGCTGACTTTGCTAGAGACAAAGTATAGCGCAAAAGAACTTCTGGAAGCTTCCAGTTTCTTGGAGACAATCTGATCTCATGGACTAGCAAGAGACAGTCCACAATAGCACTGTCAACAGCAGAAGCTGAATACATAACAAATGTTGGATGTAGCACTCGAATACTCTGGATGAAAAGTCAACTTGAAGACTTCACCATATTTGAGAGTAACATTCCTATCTTCTGTGATAACACTTCAGCTATATGTCTCAGTAATAATCCCATTTTGCATTCTAGGGCTAAGAATATAGAAATAAAACATCACTTTATTAGGGACTATATTCAGAAAGGAATTCTTACCTTAAAATTTATTGACACAGACCATCAATGGGCTGATGTATTTACAAACCCCTTTCTGAAGATAGATTCAATTTCATTCTGAAACATCTCAACATGAAGTTATGCCCAAAATAAAATGTTTTATTTTCATATCTTAACCCTCAGAAGTTTATTGTTTTTTGTGAACATCTGATCAACTTGTCTTCAGAAGTTAGAAGTACAGTTGCCTCAGAATCTATCTATGGAGATCTGAATGTTTCATTTTAAGGATAGAGGCGTGCAGTTCACATCATCCAACATCTGTCATCCTCTCACAAGATACCTTCTGAGGATGAACAAGCGTTCAAATTATGAAGGGTCCAAGGCTCTGATTGGATGCGTTGAGACACTTGTCAGTGGTAACTGTTCAATATCTTTCTAAATCCACTAATTTCAGGTTTCATTAATGCATATAATCATTACTTATTTTCTTGCTTACTGTTTAAGTTTTCAAAAAACCTATATAAACTAAATTTACTATTTCATCCATTCACATTTTACTCTCTTCTATATTCTCTCTTGTTCCAAGTTTCATTTTCAAAAACCCTTTCCATTTTCTTCAAAGAACCCGTGTGAACAATGTCATCATCATCAAGTCTCAAGAATCTCAGTGCTCCTGAATCTTCATCAACAGAACAATACGAAGAACCCATTAGAACGCTTCTCATTCCTGTTGACAACCTGGAAGTTCTCTCTGAATTGATCATTGATTTTGAAAGTTTACAAGAAAATGGGTTTAATCTCTATGAAGACGTAACTGCACAGGGATGGAACATATATTTTGACCGTCTGTTGGGTCCAACGTTTCCCATTCTCGTCAAAGAGTTCTGGATTCATGATACCTCATCCAACCACCAGGTTACATCATATGTTATGGGAAAGAAGATAGTGATAATAGAAGATTTAATTGGGAAACTCATTGGATACAATGGTGGTGGAGTCAGATGCATTGATATGGCTGATAGGTGTTCTGACCTAAAATCTATTGCCAGGGAAATCTTCACTTCTGGAAAACCATCCAGCAAGATCATAGACTTGAAGGATCATCACAAAATCTGGGCTAGAATAATTCTGGGATGTATCAATCACAGGAAGCCTACAAGCTCTCCTGATTACATCAATATTGACCAGTAATTCCTGATTTACTTTATTGCAAAGAAGACCAAGATAAATCTTCCACACTTGCTTTTCAACCATCTTAGAACAAGTGTGAAAGAGACTAGAGAAGACGAAAGGAATAAGAGGGATTGGATTCCCCTACTAAGATTGATTTCAGATATTCTAACAGAAAACAGGCTAATAGAACATCTGACAGAGGCGCAAGAAATAAGCACTATGGAAGCAACCACTGGGAAACCTTTGAATGCCAAGAATCTGAAGAAAATGAAGATTATTGAGAACATTAAGAAGGAACCAACTATTTCTTCTCATGAGGCCATCACTTCTAGGAGAATCCCTCTGAAGGATTTTCCACTATTTTCTGAGATAGATGCCTCCCCAGAAATCATAGTCAGATACCTTGAAGCTTGCAAGGCTGATGGGACTATTCTAGAAATCAACATTCAAGATCTGCACAAGCCAGCTCCAGAGGTTGTGCTAAAGAAACCCAAAAAGAGGAAAGCAGCAGGAGAAGGATCCTCTCAGAAGACACCTAAAGTTGCAAAAAAGAAAGGTAACCCATCTTCTGTTTCTGTTGTAGAATCAATAGCTGTTCCAACATCTGAAACCATTCCCCCTCAACCAATAGAAAATCCTTCACCCCAAACATTTGAGGATTTTGACATAGAGTTTGAACCATCTGTAACTCTTGGAAATTTTTTGAATGAACCTCACCCCCTAATCAAAATCCAAATCCAGAATATCATCAACCAGAACTTGCCAAAGTTCTATTTGACATTGAACTGTTTGATCAAGACTTTTCCTCACCAATACCAGAAAACCCAAACACTCAATCTCTACTCCCAGAAAATCCAAATACTCAACAACAACCAGAAAATCCACAATCACACTCTCCTCAACCAGAAAATCCACAACCACACTCTCCTCAACCAGAACATCTGAACCTCAACTCATCTCAACCAGAGAATGGAAACTCTCTCTCCCCTCCTTATGAAAACCCATCTTCTGAAATTCCTGAACCAGAAAATCAACACGCTACCGCAAAATAATCTGAAGACTCCCCTTCAGATTTTGATGCCACTATCCCAATCCCTGTAATAACAGAACCCCTTATGGTTCGCTTACCTCTCACTATTCATGATATTCCAGAAATCCCTTCATCATATGAATCTACACCACCAAACACCCCTAACACACCAATTCTAATTTCTGACTCTTCCACTCCTTCACCCATCAACCATCCAGCTGACAACCTCAGACTTGTCATTGATCCACTAGTGCTGGACTGACTAGCTTCCACCTCAAACAAAATTGCCATTCCCAAACCTAAACCAACCACAACCAAATCAGATGTTGGTAAGAATCTATTGATTTTTGAAACAAAAATGCATGAATGGATTAATTCTTTAAAGAAAGCAAGCCAAGAGATTTCTAATCCTGCTGCTTCATATTCTCCGTGGGAAAGATTCAGAAAATGGCTCAACTCTGAAACTCAGAAGCTGAAAGAATTTGGCTATGAAAGGGCTCAGCAGAACTTTAATGATCAGCTGAAAGCCTTCCAAGATCAAGTTCTGAGCCAATGGTACAAGGAAGAAATTCTTCCGCTGGATAATGCTCCCTGGAAAGAGCATCATCCTTCAGAAGTCACTGGACCAGATTCTGATAGTCTCTCTCTGACTACTGCTCCAGAAAACATGATTACAACAGAAGAAGTGGTTCAATCAGAAGAGGCTGTAGAATGTTCTGAACAACATGCAACCCCTGAAGATACACCAGCTTCATCTCTAGTCATGCAAACTCTGGAAGAGTTGAAGATAGAGAATGCCTTAATCCATGCCAGTCTGGATAAGCAAGAGGATACAAACAAATAGATCAAGGGGATTCTGGATAAACAAGAAGACACTACAAAAAAATCAAAGACATTCTGGGAAAGCAGGAAGAATCAAGCACTCAGATCAAGAGCTTGTTGGAAGCGTTGTTCACACGTCTTCCTCCTCCTTCTTAGATTTTATTTAAAAATGTTTATTTGTAATTTTTTATCTTTACCTCCTTGTTTCTAAAACTTGTAATTGCATTCTGTTTTCAATATAATTCATCTTTTTGACTATGATTATATTTCTTTTTGATACCTGACAAAAAGGGGGAGAAAGTAAGATATTTTTAATAACAGTATACCGGGACAAAATCTCAAACATTCTGAATATTTTAACCTCTACTTTCTGAAAAGCTTGAACAGGAACACATTTTGATAAGAACAGAAGGATATGCATCAAAAGCTCTAACGAGAAGGAACTTCAGGGAAGTAATCAACTCAGGGGGAGTCTCTCTTAAGCTTTTTGTTCTCCATTTTTCATTGAAAATCCTAGTTTTTGTCATCATAAAAAAGGGGGAGATTGTTAGAACATAGTTTGATTCTACAGCCCTTAATTAGAGTTTTGATGATAAAAAACACAAAGAACAAATATACACTCTAAATTTGTGTTATTTTGTATGCAGAAGTTTTGACCAAAGCAGCATCAGAAGTTAAGCTATAGAAGCTTTCACGCTGAGGTAATCAGAATTTGCGCTGGAGAATGATGATCAGAACTTGCGCTGAAGTGAAGAATACTCTGATTCTGAACAAAAGGATCATATACAATCAGATCCTCACATCTCTAAGTCATCAATGTTCTGAAGCAATTGCAGCATGCAAGATTCTAAGATTCTGAAGCGTTACTATTCAATCAAGACAACATCATATGCAGCGACTTCATTCAGACAAGAATCTTCTCAATATGGAAACAGTTTAAATGTCCATTATCACGCTTTAGGTTGGACAGGATTCCTATGCCTATATAAACAATCTAAGAGGATAAATCGTTTGCGATTTTTTGAACACGACTATAATACATCTCTAAACGCTGCAAGCTTACATACTCTTTTCTACGCTCAAAATTGTGTAAAATATCACAGTTGTGATAACTGTTTTTGTAAGGAAAAACAACCATACACAATTCTTTTTATCTTGATTAAGCTAGTTTTCCTTGATATTAACCGGGTTGTGGTTGTACTCAAGAGGACTTTGGCAGTTGTCAAAGTAGTGGATTGAGTCCTCGTTGGAGATAGGCGAAATCACCTTGACAGGTGGACTGGAGTAGTTTGAGATCAAGCGAACCAGGATAAGAATATCGTGTCTACTGCGCATTTGTTTTTAAGTTTTCAATTCAACCCCCCTTCTTGTGTTTTTCACTTCTTCAGTAACATGTTCCTAAAGATCTAGAATGACTTCCGTAAATCTAAATCCATTTTTTAGAGATGGTGGTAGCAATGACAAGCCTCCATTGTTTTGTGGCGAATACTTTGATTTTTGGAAAATCTGTATAAAGGCTCATTTAGAGCACAAGGAGAATAAATATGGGATGCTGTCCAAAATGGTCCATTTGTTCATACAAGTGTTGTCAACGATGTTTGAACATAAAATCCTAAAGGTTCATAGGATGCCAAAGATGATAAAAAGGTTCTCTATGACAAGAATGCAATCAATCTTCTTCAAGGTTCCTTTAGCATGGATGAATTCTTTCGAATCTCGGCATGCACAACGAAAAAATAAATATGGGATATTTTAGTAGAAACTCATGAAGGAACAACTGAAGTTAAAATATCAAGATTAAATACTTTGAGTCGAGAGTATGCATTATTCAGAATGCAGTCCCGAGAATCAATCCTCGACTTGCAGAAAAGATTCGCGCATTTGACAAATGATTTGAAAGCACTTAGTAAGACATTAACTAATGATGAACTTAATATTAAAGTTCTTAGATATTTATCCATGGAATGGCAACCAAAAGTGATGACAATATTGGAGAAGGAAAATCTATCCATCATGACTTCAACAACCTTGTTCGGAAAACTTCAAGAATATGAGACAAAACTTGCAAGAGTTGAAAAGCATGAAGTCCAAGTAAAAGGTTCAAAATACATTTCTTTAAAGAAGAATATAAATTATGATGGCAATAAAGAGGATGAATCCACTAGTAGTTAATATGATGATCTTATCAAGAAGATTAAAAAGGTTCTACGAAAAGAAAGAAAAAGGGAAGCACCAACAAGGAAGGTTACATGCTTTGAATGTGGAGAAAAGGGTCATGTTAAAAGTCAATGTTCTACACTTAAAAAGAATAAGAAATATTTAAAAATAAATAAAGATAAGAAGTCAAATAAAGCATATATAGCATGGGAAATTTCTTCTTTCGATTTCGAAAGCAATCAAGGTGTTAATCTTCCATTAATGGCTTCACATCATTCAGATGATGAAATTGATGAGGTTAGTAATGAATTTTATCTTTATGATAGTGATACACAAGGTGTAATAGATGAATTCTTAAATGAATGCAAAATTATATACAAAACTATTTCATCTCAAAAGAAACCAACTACATTATAATGACAAATCTATCGGTTCAAATGAAGCTCAAAAAAACTACAACAAAGTGCTGTGAAAACTCTGTAGAGAAATCATATGTGTATAGTTTTGTAAATAAGTAAGAAGTTGTTACTCGTATCTTGTAGTAGAACACTTATGTGTTCTTAGTTATACTGAAAAGTCTGTGTAATCTGCTTACAAGAAGCAAATCTATAATACACTGAAAGTACTCACTGTTGTGGAATGATACCTTGAGAGACTGAGTGAAGGTCTTAACTCAAGAATAATCCTACTACGACTTGAGTGGATTTACAGTAAGGTTCAATGAACTTATTGGGGGTGACAATAAGGTTGATCGGACTTGCTGTGGGTTGTTCTGTAATCAATTTGGTTATAATATATTAAATCCTTGTTGAAGGTGAAATCATGCTTGCGAGGGTGGACTGGAGTAGCTTAGTTAACAGTGAACCAGGATAAAAATCATTGTGTTCATTTACTGTTTTATGTTCTAAGTGTACTTGGTTTGTCACCAAAGAAAATATTTTATTTGGTGAAACCTAATTCAAACCCCTCTTTCTTGTGTTTCTCATACTTTCACGTATAAGTGGCTATACACCTAATGCTTTCTATATTAGAAATGTTAGTGTGGCAAGTGGGAATTATGCGTGGGTCAAGAAAGGAACTAACTATGATGGACCCAAAGCACATTGAATACCAAATCAAACTTAATTTATTTTCTAGGTTCTAACTATGTTGTTTTGATAAGTGGTGGCTCTAAGCATTTAATGAGAGAAATAAACTAACTTTCAAATCTAGTTCAAAAATCCAAGTGTTATTTCACATATGGAGAATACCTTAAAGGAATAATTCTTGGCATTGGAAAATTTGGAGCACTAACTTCCATATCCATTGAAGACTTAATTTATATTGAAGGACTAAAGCAAAATCTTCTAAAACAAAATACAACTTTGTGACAAATGATTCAACATTATGTTCTCAAAATATGAATAGTTTATGAAGTCACTCTTGAGGTAAAACTCATTGATATAAATTGTTTTTACTTTCAATAATTTTGGTATGTATTATAAGACTTTTCCCATCATTTTTGCTAATGACAAAAGGGGAGAAGATATATATGTGTATCTGTATCTTGTCTCTAATTATTGCAGCCCAAAAGGTGTAAAATTCTCTAAATCAAGGGAGAGCTTTGATAAAGGGGGAGTTATCAAATATAGTGGGAGAATTCACATAAGAGATTCTAATTCATTCTAAAAGATTGAAATATCTCAACTTTCAATGTTGTCATCATCAAAAAGGGGGAGATTGTGAAGTCAAGCTTCTTCAATATCATGTTTTGATGAAGACAACTATTATGTGCATTTATCAAAGGATGAGAAAAAGTATCATGAAGTAATATGACTATGGATCAAGATTGCAATATTATGAAGAATTGCATTAATCTTTATTTATTGAGGTATAAGCATGCAATATATTGATAAATTAGTGCTCAAAATAATCTCCAAAATTCACTTGCATGTCTGATTCATTTGGTTGACAATATTTCACTATTTCTAGCTTTAAAACAAAATACATTTTATCTTGCATTTGAAATTTATTTTTTATGTTTGAACCATATTAAATCACTTTCAAATATAATATATATATACTTGCATAAATTAATAGATGTTGCATAAGGTTGGTTCAAATGATTAGACAAATTTTCAATTTTTTAATATGTTTAAGAAAAGAATTTAATTTTTTAGTTATGAACTCACGATGTTTTTAACCGCGTGCCTACGTATCTCCTTGCGAAGAATCATAGTTCGTAGTTTGTATGTGTTTGGTTAGTTTTTTAATGAATTGTGTAAATGCTTTCGAACGATTCTTTGAAATTCGTCCGAGTTTGAAAATTGCATAGTTGTAAGTGTAATTTGAAGTTTAATTTGAAAGCAAGTTCACAATCCTTTTTTGAAAATAATGTTGAATTTTGAATTATATTAGTAGAAAAGTGTCAGGTTTGATTGGTTAGATGTCTTGAATGTATGAAGAAGTTTGAAAATAATATGTTTGATTGATGAAAAATTGTTTAATGAATTGATAGAAAAACTGTTAGTATTTTAAAAATAGTTAATAAATAATTATTTTCTTATTATTAGAATTATATTAATTATTTTTAATAATAGACAAATATTTATCTATCAACATGATTTTTATGATTAATGAAAAAAATATTTTTATGCTAAATGACAAAAAATGATATCAGAGGAAAATTGATAATTATATAATATATAAATTAAATAAATAAAAATAAAACAAACAAATAAATAAATTAAATAAATAAATTTAATAAATTATTTAATTAAAAACATGGAGGTGTATTTTTAGTTAAGGTAGTAAACATGGGTGTGGTAAAAGCATGGGCCTAAGCCCCAATATTTGTTTTAAGTCCAATTGGCGTAAGGGTGCTAATTTCAATTGAGATTGTAAAAGGAGTGTGTGAAGATTATTGGGCTTGGCCCAATATGAATTTTTTATCTGCCTAGACATGGTGAGGGGAAATTCAAGGAGTTACAGTGTACCACATTGATCAAGAGCATCTGACTCAAATCACAAGGCCTCCAAGAGTTACTCCTGGGACGTTGATCTGAAGTATAACAAACGGAGGGCCAATATTTAATGTTGACTAGGGTGTAGAATGCTATAACACACAGGGATCATGAGACAAATAAAGGGATTATTTAAGGCAAAGTCCTTCATAAGTTTTCCTTTTCCTCTCCTTCCTCTTTCTCTAAACCCCACACTCCCACTCTCTTATACAAACTTTAGAGAGATAAGCTCTAGTTTCTCTCTAGAATTTCCTCATCGAAAATATCCACCTCCGGCGGTGCCTCCATGCACCACCCCACACACCACCTTCAAGCCCAGTTCCCAGTTTAACTTCAACCAAAGAACTCAAACCTTAACCAAAACTAGCCCAGATCTCATGAACTCTAGGAGGAACCACTATGGGCGGCTGTTAAGGCCAATGTTGATGATGAATGATCGCCAGAATCATCATCATTTACCCAGAATGTCAACCAAACCCTTAGACTCCTAATGAGTTTAAACCCTAACCCTTTAGAATCCTATGCATGTATACCCTAACCCCAAGAACCATAGCCCAGAAACAACAATCATTGAAGAACCTTAACCCTCAATGTATTAACCCTAACCCTAGGTATCTAGAACCCTAACCCTAATCCTAAAATTTCCAGAATTCCCCAAAATCAACACAAAATTCAGAGATCCAACAATCACAACAACAAATCAAAACCCTAAGCTAAATTTTTCGGCTTACCTTCCTTGCAGTGAATCTTTGCGTAAAAATTTCCTCTGAATTCTCTTTCTGATCTCCTCCTTCTTCTCTATTTGTAGGTATCAAAGATGAACGCCAAGGTTTGAAGGCTTCACTCTTCAAAATTTCAAATTGGCACGCTTCTCCTTCTTCAAAGTTCTTTTCATATGTTTTCTCCCCTTCTCTTAGTCTTAGGTCTTAGGTATTTATAAGGTTTAGAAATAGATGAATTAGGAAATATAATTTATAATTGATTTGAACTTATAAATCAATTAGTTTGTTGATTGATTCAATTTGTCGTAATTGATTAGATTTGATTAAGAAATTAGTAAGATTTTGTTAGAAATTAGATATAGGGTTTTGAAATTTTATGTATCTGGATTATTTCTTGTGCTTAATCTGTTTTACTCTAATAAAATAAATTTCAATCAAATACTTGACATGCTGCAAAATTAACTTTTGGGCTTTGATATGCTCAGGGTTGAAGATACCCAAAATGGGCGCATCTTGCAATTAGGGTTTCCAACACTCATTGACTTAGTCAACAAAACCAAACATCTAAATAACCAAATAAATAAAATTTAAATATAATATATATATATATATATATATATATATATATATATATATATATATATATATATATATATATATATATATATATATATATATATATATATATATATATATATATATATATATATATATATATATATATATATATATATATATATATTAATGTAATAATATGAATAACAATAATGAATAGCGAAAATAATTAGACCCCAATCTTGACTTCAGTCAACTATAATATTAAAAACAAGCTAATTCAATTGAATCTGATATGGGCCTCTCTAAAACATTAATGGGCTATTTGGCTAAACCAATGAGCCCGACCTGATAAAATAATAAATAAACCCCCTCAAATTTGAACTCTATTATACTTAAATAATTCAAAAAGATAATTAATTGTTAGTATAAAAATTTATATGAAAAGAAACCAATAGTTCTAAAATTTGAAATTGACTATTTACACTAATGCAGGCAAATTCGGGGTATGACACAAGCTGAGTTCGAGATGAGCATAATGGGAGAATTCAAGTTCTTTATGGGGATTCAAATAAATCAAGGCCCAGAAGAGAGGTTCATCCATAAGAGAAAGTACACAAAAGAACTTCTGAAGAACTTTGACTTGTCTGAATGCAAGATAGCAAAGATTCCTATGCATCCTACTTACGTTCTGGAGACAGACGAGGTAAGTGGTAAGGTAGATCAAAAGTTGTACACATGTATGATAGGTTATCTATTATATTTGCCTACTTCTAGGCCTGATATTTTATTCAATTTCTGCTTGTGTGCTTGCTTTCAATCATATCTTAGAGAATCACACTTAACTATTGTTAAGAGGATTTTTAGGTATCTGAAAGGTACTAATAACCTTGGTTTGTGTTTATAGAAAAATAAGTGAATACAAGTTAGTAGGCTATTGTGGTGCGGATTATGCTGGACACAGACTAGAGAGGAAAAACACTTCTGGAAGCTATCAATTTGTAGCATAAAATTTGATCTCATGGTCTAGCAAAAGACAATCAATAATAGAGCTCTCAACTGCAAAAGCCGAATACATTTCTATCTTTTGTGACAATACTTCTGCATTTTGAGAGTAACATTCCTATCTTTTGTGACAATACTTCTGCATTTTTTTGACTAAGAATCCAATTTTGCATTCTAGGGCTAATAATATTGAGATTAAGCATCATTTTATAAGAGACTATGTTCAGAAGGGAATTTTATCTTTAAAACTCATAGGTAGAGACCATCAATGGGCTGATATCTTTACAAAACCCCTTGCTGAAGATAGGCTTAGTTTCATTCTAAAAAATTCAAAAATGGTTTCGTATCTAGAATGAAAAAGATGTAATCTTCGAATGTTGACTTTTTAGAATGAAAAATTAGACTCTAAGGTTTGATTTTTTTTTTGCTTCTAGAATATGAGGCTTATGATAAGTGAAGTTCTCATACATCAGAAGTATCCAAGGTTAAAATCTTCGCTCTAAAAAGCTTTTGTTCATTGGAAACTGAAGAGTTTACTTCATTAATAAGATTTCAGGATAGTGAAAGGTTGGTGATTCAAAATAAGACAATTGTCTTTACTGAAGCATACCTAGCACTTGATGTGACTCATTGGGAGACGAGATCATATTAGGATTTGTTAAAACATCTTCACGCTTTACCCCTTGTTAGGATTTTTACAGTTTTCAATATTTTTAATCATTAAGAAAACTATTTTAAAACCAACTCAATCCCACTTCACATACTTCCGCTACCATTATCATACACTTTCTTTCTTTTAAGCCAAGTTCTCTTAAAACTCTAAAACCCCCTTTTCGGTTTCTCGTTCGTGATTCTTTAATGGCTTCTCAACAACATTGATTTCCTTAACAAGATGTTCAAAGTTCTTCATCTCCTCTACAAAAACAACAACTTGTTCAAGATCATGATGTTCATTGATCCATTCATGTGTCTCAACTATCTGTTCCTACTGAACTGATAGTGGATTTTGAGAATTTAGATGAGAAACGGTTTGACCTTACTGAAGTTATAAAGATTCAAAATCGGGAAACTTACTTTGATGGCCTAAAAGGGCCAGTGTATTTTGAACTGGTTAAAGATTTTTGGGTACATGTCTTTGTGATAGATGCTAAATATATATGCTAAAGTGTAATGGGATAGACGATTTGCATTGTTGAAGAGGATATTTCTAAACTTCTTCAATATAATGGTATTGGTATTAGATGTTATGAAACTAACTTTATAGTGGAAAAGAGTTATGGTTGGTGTCATACTTCAAATTTGCCCGCCTTAGTGCTACAGTCAAAGTTATTTTGAACTTTGGTTTTACAGGAAAGAACAAAAACAATGGAGGCGATAAGACTTTATACATACAAATAAGAGGGAGGATAGAGGGAAGATGAAAAAGAAAAGAACAGAGAAGGGCTTGCGCGAAGAACACTGAAGAGAAAATAACCTTGTTGTTGGTTGAAGATCCAAGAGAAGGATGATTGGGGTTTCATTATCTGAAACCACAATCTCCGTTAATCTGCTGCGACACCACCTTCAAGCTCCACCACAACCTGCAAAAGCGAAGGAGAGCAGGGATCGATACTAAATCAAGTACATTCAAAGGCAGAGAGCAAGCGAAATCGTGAAAGGGTAACTAGACTTAGCGTTTTTATTTGGTTGATTTGTTGTTATTTTTGGGATTTAGGGGGTTTTAGGGGTCGACCTCGTGTTGGGGTTTTGGTAGTGCGCCGCTGGTGGTGGTTTGGGAATTAGGGTTAAAATGAGAGAGAGTGAAATGGTTTGTGTGTACGAGAGAGAGGAAGATGAATAAGTGGAGTTTTCTTTAACAACAAAACAATGTAAATGAATAAAAACAAAATATAATCCGTTTCAATTCCATGCGTGATGGCTCACAATAATTATCATACTCCCTCGTTATCCTCTGCGTGATCGTGATCGGACGGCCGTAGGCCAAGTCCTACCTTATTTTCCATACACTCTCACCGACGTAATCCAGCCTCCTAAAGACACCTCCTTGTTTACTCGTTAATTAGAATTTACACCCCCCCTTGAATTTAATTTATTTTTATAATTCAATTATTATTTCTAATTTATTTTTAAATATACATATATATTTTTATTTACAATAATTATTATTATTATCAAATAGTGATTTTATATTATTATTATTATTATATTTTGATATTATTATTATATATTATTATAATTATTTAATTTTTATCATTATTTATAATTATCATTTATTATTTATAATCCCTTTTTATGTAAATGTTATTATTAATATATTTTATTTACTATTTAAATATTTCTATTATATTATCAAATAAATTATTTTATATCACAATTGCATATATTATTTTATAGATTATTTGCATTAAATTTTTCTCTAATTATGCATTAATCAAGATCTTCACAAATATTACGATTAAAAAACACAAACAAATCATCAAACTTTTTTTCCGCAATAAACTAAGCTAATCAACTATTTTTTGCAAATGGGTTTCAAACTAGTTTTGGCTTACTACGCGCTTAGTCAAAATCTCCGCAATCACTACTCCCGACCGAGTGCGAAGTGATTCAAAATATGCTTGCAAACCCCTAAAAAACACCAACCCATACGAACTACGATTTGGGACTCTGATTCCTCATAAGAGGATACGTAGGCATACGATCAAAAATCGTAGCGAGTTCCCCTATAAAAAATTTAAACCCTCTTGCTAATTAAAACTTAAAATCAAGTTTACCCCAAACCTAAACCTAAAGATTAATATCCTTGTGAACAAGGTAGACGAAAGGTGCCTAACACGTTCCTTTCGTCTAATTGAGTTCGTAACCTAGAATCTCTGTCTATGAATTAGAGTTTTCTATTAGGTTCCCTTCCCTAGGATAAAAATTAATAGTGGCGACTCTTGATTAAAAAAACCAGTCGCAACAGCTAGGGACTCTGCTGGGGACTCTCCTTAACCCTAGGTTTAAGTATTTTGGGGATTTCTTATTTTTATCTGCTTTATTTATTTATTGCATTTATCTATTTTATCGCATTTATTTATTTACTGTCAAATTCTCTTATCATCATATATTTACTGCGTGGCGGGTTTTTTCTATCTCAAAAAAAATATTTCCAATATAACCCTTAGAAAGAAGGTTCGTCTATTAGCTTAGGGGGTACATCATTGTTGTACCCCAAAATTTGCCCTCTCATTTCTCAAAGGATCACCCTGGACCCTCAGGTTTGCTTCCATCCAATTTCAAGCCTTGAATTATAAATTTTTCTAGAAAGTCATTCACAAGGGCAAAATGGTCATTTGCACATTGAAAAGTCAAACTTTGACATTTGGATCAAAATCAAGTTTCCAGAATCATATTTCATCAAGACATGTTGAGATATGAAATTTGTTTCATCTAGAAATTCAAAAGTCAAAGTTGCTTTGGAAAAGTCAAAATTCTAAATACTTAGAATATTTCTAAGTGCTTAAGAAATATGATAAGCTCAGAACTTCTGATCAGATTATCACCATGATGCAAGCTGATTCTGGATTAACTTCTAACACAAGAGTTATGGACTCAAACAAGATCTGAAACATTACAGAACAAAACTTCTCCTAGAAATGCTGGGATTTCAAGTTATGACTCCTCAATGACACGTCCATGAAACTGAAGCACTCAGCAAATTCTGGACAGTTCCAAGGCAGAGTTTGGTTACAACTTCTGTGCCAATTTTCACAAAGATTCAGTCAGAGTTTGCAAGGGTAATTTAAAAAAGGTTTATAAAGCGTGTTGCAAGCTTCTTGGAAAGTCTGAGAGCTCCTTCAGAACATGCTGGAGCAAGGCGATACAAAGATCAAAAGTTGGATGTTTATTCTAAATTACGCTGAAGCTAAACTTTTGACCCAGAATTAAGCAATGATGCAAAATCTCATGTTGCAGGATTTCTGGGTTAATAAATCTCATCATCATTTAATTCTCACAACCACTTTTAAGTCTTTATCCAAAGGATTAACCCACGTGTGGCATAAAAGTAGCTTTACTATCTTGGAAAAGCAAACTTTTGCACAAAAGTGTGCTGGGCCCATATGTTGCTTTTGCTTTTGAGGTTACCTTTCCTTAATTCCTGCTTACAAATCCAGCTTATGCGCTGCTAAAAATGCTAACCACCATACCTATTTGAGCTTACTTCAAGAGCAAGTCAGCGCCTAGCTTATGATGGTGGTGCCCATTGACCTCTCCAAGCTACTAAACCTTTGCCTATAAATTAGACTTTATTGGCAACTGTAAAAGGGTCAAAAAATTAAGAAAGAAAAAGCCCTGAACCCCTGCTAAAATTCAAAGAATCCAAAACTGCAAATACAAAAATACAAAAACCTGGTAGCTTTTAATTTCTTGCATTAAAACTCCATTTTTTCTCAACTGTTTCTTGACCAAAACCATATATACAGTTTCTGATTCACATATTAGAAGCTATCCTAACTTCCGTGTTCAGACTGTAACATACTCTCCATCCACATCCACCTCAAAGAAGTCAGAACTTTACCCCTTGGCTGTTCCAGAATTCTCTAACAATTCGTATCCCAAGTTGAAAGCTTCCAGCCTACTGAGCACGTGAAGGAGCTGTTCAGAACATCACCAGCGTTCAGAACCAGACATCAGCTCACAGATTATTTTCCAGCTGCAAGGTAAGTTTCAGATGACTCTCATCATATTACTTAGGCATTGTCAGATTTGCATGTTCAAAAATACAATGTAAACATCATGATTCTGATGCTGTACATATTATGAGGTTTCATGTATTTGCCTGCCTAGGTAGAGAGATTTTCAGTCCAGAACTTCTTGAAGAAATTAGGGCTCAGAATTTTGATTAGCAAATTCATGCTTGCTTCTGATTTATAGTTCTGATATCTCTTGTTTCTGAAACATTATGAAACCTGCCATAACTGTTATATGCACATCTTCTGTTTTATTGAGAAATGCCTAAGTTACGGATGTTCTGACTAGCATGGAGAGGGAGACGAAGTTCTTCCAGTGACATTAGAACTTCTGAAATCTTCTTTGTTCCCAACGGACCCAGAACTTCTGACTTTACCTATTTCTACTAATATGATTTCTGTTTTTTTGCAGCATGCCAAAGAAGTCAGAACTTCTGATCTCTTTTAGTTCAATAATGCGCTGATTCTATTTTCTTTTTCCTTACTATTTTTTGGCTATCACTTCTATTTTCACTAATCAAAATTACCAAAAAAACATTTTACATTTCACATGCTTTATTTTATTTCTTAAAACAAAAAGATAAAAAATATTTCCTTAAACAAAACTTATCTTTTTTTTCTTAAACAAAACAAGTCCATTTCACATTTGCTTGTAGATTCTTATCCATTAAATATGGTTGTAATAGTAACTTAGGATTTAATTTTATTTGCAATCCCCATTTATACCATGTACACCCCATCCCCCTAATGATTGTAATAGCGTAGGATATTTATTTTCCTCAATTTACCGCTTATACAATTACTAGTAATTAGTTTTTGTATGGAAAGACTAAAACCAAACAAGTAGAGAACCCTAATCAAAGACAAAATCAAGCATGAAAAAAATACATTTGCACACTAGCACCCCTAGGGTTATTCCATTTGGTTGCCTTACAAAATGGCCATATTACACATGTGAGGTATCTTAGCAAAAACAAATGAATACAAGATCATAGTCCCTCGATGACGCTGTCCAAGTTGCCTTTCAAATGATCTTAGTCCCTAAAAAAGGAGAATTCTAAGACACCTTTCAACATTGCTAATCATGGTTATACGATGACCCACGCCCGTCCTGTTTACATCGAAAGATAGGGTAACTTACCAAATCAATGGTAAGATAACAATGTTAAAGGAAAACAAAATGAACAAGAAAGACTTTTGAGTAGGTAGAATGCTCCTAATTACTTGCTCAATTTCAAACAAAACATCCTTGCTATTTTCAAAATAAACACCTACACTTTCAAACACTTACAAAATTGAAAACATTTTCAAAAGATCAACACTTTGTATACATTCTAACGAACGAGAATCATTACAAAGTTGGCCCAAACAATGGACTCTTTACAAAATACTTTCAAAAACCACACAAAGCATAATTTCAAACAAAAAGCAAGTGATCTAGCAAGTAACTAAGAGCCCATGGAAAACCATGGATGAAAAGGGTGCTAATACCTTCCCTTTTCATAATCTACCCCCGAACTCAAGAAATAATCTCAAAGGTCTTTCCTGTGCTTTTTCACCTTTCCTTTTGGATAAAAGAAAAGTCGATGATGACTCTTGCTAACCTCAACATTTCCGATCAAACGTAAAACACCCAAGTCAGTTCTCCCACCGTATCATCAGAACTGGCGACTCTGCTGGGGAAAAATTCTAAAAGTGGGGTTACCTTAGGGATAAATCACATTTACTTGCTTACATTGTTTGACTTATATGCTTTACATTATGGTTATTTGTTTGAGTTTGAATTCTCTACCCGGATTTGGGATACATTATAGGTAAGTAGCAATACATTGTGGAAACTGTGCGGGGTATACCGACATGGTCTAAATAATAGCTATGTTAGTGCGACATATTTGTGGGTACCGATATCCTTTGATTTTAATCAAAGAGAATACGGGACCGATGAGTAATGTCATGAAGCACTAATTAACTTTTAGAACCTTTACTTGACCAACTTTACCTTTAGGATGTAGTGAGATGACTGGATTTGGTGCAGTCCGAAGTTGGTAGATACTCGATACTACACTCATTGAGGTTTGGTTTCTTGGGATATTTCGGTCGCCATTAAAGAGGCTTATGCCGAAACAATTACCAAGGAAACAAACCAGTGATATTGAGCTCCTTAGAACCCGGTTACTATTACTAGGGCAGGTTTGAGCCAACTAAACTTCAAGAGGGTACTTACCTATAAAACCCCATGCAAGCCTAAAACTAAGGATTTGTTTGCTTTGTTTGTTTATGCATATTTGTACATAACATCATGAACATAATGAACATCATATACATCCACTAACCATTTCAAGGATTTTTGGGATTCATCTTTGTTCTTGTTTTGTAGGATATGGATTCACTTCACAGGAAAACTATTCAAGTCAACCTTGTGAGGATCCCTCCACAACTTAAGGAGCTAGCTTCAAGGATTCCTGAAAACTCTCCATTCACCGAGAGACATGGTCACCTACTCAACTTGGTCACCTCCAACTAAGATGAGGATATGATGAAGATGCTTTTTCAATTCTTTGATCCTTTACACCATTGCTTCACATTTCCTGACTATCAACTTGTGCCAACTTTGGAAGAATTCTCCCAACTGTTGAGGATTCCCATTCTCAATCAATTACCTTTCAACGGTACAGAAAGAGACCCAAAGCCAGAAGAGATTGCTCAAGCTCTACACTTGCACTCATCTGATGTCACAACTCATTGGGAAACAAGGAGTGGTGTCAAAGGCTTCCTAGAAAAGTTCCTGTTTGAGAAAGCCCAAAATTGCTGGAATTCCTTGGACTTTCAAGCCTTTAAGAAAATTGTGGCTCTCCTCATCTATGGGATGGTTTTGTTTCCAAATCCTGACCAACTCATAGATGACAACACCGTCAAAATCTTCATATCCCGCAACCCGGTGCCTACATTGCTAGGAGATATCCTACACTCTTTTCACACTCGCACAATGAGGAAAAGAGGTGTCCTTATGTGTTGCACTCCTCTCTTGGAAAGATGGTTTATTTCTCATCTTCCACAATCAGTATTAAATAATTAGCAAGGTTCAAGGTGGTCACAAAGGTTGATGATGCTCAAACATTCAGATATTCATTGGTGCTCTTGATCCAAAGAGAATGTTATCATTGTCGACCGTTGTGGAGAATTCCATAATGTCCCTTTTCTTGGCATTAGGGGAGGTATCACCTACAACCCTTGTTTAGCCTTAAGACATTTTGGTTACGCCCGAAGGGATGGCCCGCACGAGATGCTGATTCAAGGTTTGGTATTTGACTACGACAACAACGATCAAGGTCTTCGCCAGAGATTTATCCGAGCTTGGACTTTGGGGCACAAGAATTCCATCCCTCTTAAGCCTTACCTCAAATGGGTACGAACTCGTGATTAGAGTCTTATGATGCCTTATCCCTCTATTCTCCCAGTAATTATTGAGCCTGTTAAGGAAGGAGATGTTCCATACACTATCCTACATCCTGACATGCACACCTCTCTTGAAGACTTACAAAGAGATTGGATACAACTTAAGGGAGAGCGAGATAAATTTGAAGCCCAATTCTACGCAAGCGAGAAGAAGGTTTTAGAACTCACTAGGCTACTTCATGAGGAGCAGACTCTGAATGCCTACATCGCACCAAAGAGGATGTGCACTACCTTTTTATCTTAGAGCTTTTGTATTTCCTTATAAGCCCAAGAGGCATTGATATAATCAAGCTTTAATCTATTAATATCACGTGTGTTTCCTTTTTGTCTAAAACAAATTTGAATCTCAAAAATCCTTGAAATCATTGCATATGCATATACCATTCATCATAACATAAACAGGTCTTTTGCAACAAGTCTCCTCTGTAATTGCAAGCTTCTCAAGTCATATTTAAAGCATTTGTTTTGATGAAGTCAACATGGATATCAACATTCAAAGGATGTGCAAAAAGCTTATCAACATCATATAGAAGTCTTGAAGATTAGAAGAAGAATTATTGAAGAATCAACAATGTCAAATGGTATGAATAATTCTTAAACTTGAATATAGATGTTCACAAATATGCATTCATAATCATATACATATCCCACATGTTTACATTTAAGAAAAACTATGTTTGAAATCTTTTTCAAAAATAATTTGTGAAACTAATCTTTTAGGAACCGGTTCCTCCCTAACAGGGAACCGGGTTCCAAACATTGTTCAAAAACATGTCCCTGGATTTTGTACCAGGAACCGGGTTGTACCAATAGGGGAACCGGTTCCTGCGTAATATTTTTGAAATCTAAGTTATAACGTTCACTAAGAACCGGGTTCTTCCTGTGTCGGAACCGGTTCCCAGCGAACCAGTGCAGCTTTTCTTTTGGTTTTTGAACATATTTCAAGTGGTATCCTTTCATGAATGAATTGCATCTTTTCATATGAATTGGCATGAATGAAGAGGTTCTTGGGACTTTATAAATGTGCAGATTTTCAGATTTTAAAAAATCCATCATAACTTTCAAAAAACAACAAATAAACCTTCTTCATATTAACAATTTTCTCATTCATTCAAATTTGCACTTAAACTTTCATGTGTTCATAAATTTTGTGAAACTTGCCATATACATTTTCATTAAGAAATCATTACAAGTTTCATACATACATTGTGAACATTTATAATCATTGCTTGATAATTGTTTCTATATTGAAGAAGAAGATCAATTGAAGATTGATAGTGCTCTCCATCTATTTCAAATAAATCATTGTATTACTTAAAGAAATTATTCCCTTACTATCCAGGATTGTTGGAAGTAAGTGTTGTGATTTGAAGAGAATTATTCTTCATTCACATTAGTGTTTGTTTGATCTTAAAGGTGTTAAGAACCTTTGGTCACCCTATAGGTTAGATAGTAAGCATAGGCTGTACAATCATTCTAACTATAGTGAAATCTCTTTCGTGTTGGAAAGGGGACTGGAGTACTCTCGGATTGTAAGGGGAACCAGGATATATCATCGTGTTCTTTACTTTTACGCTTTTATCGCTTTCATCACCATAATCAGGAAAAGATAAGATATAATCAAAACCTTCAAACACTTAACCAAAAATTACTACAAGTATTCTCATAAAACCGAATAAATTTTTATATACCTAATTCACCCCCCCTCTTAGGCACTCTGAGACTTACATCCTCATCTCTCTACTATTTATTTCAGTAAGATGGATCTTGAGAAAACAGTGAAGGACCTCCAACCTCAAAATACACAGTTTCAGCAGTTGCTCTTGACCCTAGCCAAGGGACAAGAAGAATTGAAGACTTTGCTGGATGAAGAGAGGAAAAGAAGACAAAGAAGGTAACCGGAGTCCTGAACATGGGAAGAAGATTTCATGAGCAGACAAGAAGGGCCTTAAACTTTGCAATGACATCCAGTGAAAGAGACAATCAAGAGGGGAAAGGCAAGGAAACAGTTGTTTCGTCTGAATCGGAAGAGGAAGAGGAAGAAGAGGACTATTCTGAAGAACAATAACCTCCAGCTGATGACAAGTATAGACAACTCGAAGAGCGGTTGAGTGCGATGGAAATCCAAAAAGTGTCTGGCTTGGACTTTGAGAAATTGGGTTTAGTATCGGGGATTGTTATTCCTCTGAAATTCAAAAGCACCCGTGTTCGCCAAGTATGATGGAGTCTCATGCCCTAAAATGCATCTCCGGTCATATGTGAGGAAAATCCAACCCCATACCGCTGATAAAGACTTATGGGTGCACTTCTTCCAAGACAGTTTGTCTGGAACTTAACTTGACTGGTTTTACCAACTAGAAAGAGCCAATGTTCACAATTGGGAAGATCTTGCTGCATCCTTCTACAAACAATACCAATACAATGCTGATATTGCGCTTATCCGTACTCAACTCCAGAGTATGGGCATAGTTTCCAATGAAGGTTTCAAGGACTATGCGCAAAAAGGAGAGACTTGGCTGGAAGAGTTCAATCCCCTCTATCTGAGAGGGAATTGGTAGAAATGTTCTTGGGCACCTTGTCTGGTCCCTTCTTCAATCATTTAATTGGAAGTTCATCTGCAGGTTTTACTGAACTAATATTGACCGGAGAAAGGATAGAAGCCAACATAAAGAGTGGAAAGATTCAGAAATATATATCTTCCTCTGCTTCTATAAGGAAGCCATTTTTCAGAAAGAAAGAAGTGGTTTCCGTTTATCCTCAGAGAAGTCAAGATAGGACCGAACACCGACCAATGGTGGGGGCTGTTATGATTCCTAAGCCTGCGCCTGATCAACAAAGAAATAATCAACCAAGGATAGAAAGGTTAGTCAGGCAGTTCACTAGAATTAACATGACCCCGTCTCAAGTATTATCGCATCTACTAAAATACAATTTGGTGACCTTGAAAGAAGCTCCGAAAAACCCCAACACAACATCTCCTCACTATCATCCCAATGCCTGTTGCGCATATCACTCTGAAAGTCCTGGTCACGATACTAATAAATGTTAGGCTCTAAAGAACAAAATACAAGACCTCATTGAAGTAAAAGAAATTGAGTTCGATGCACCCGAAAAGCCAAATGTCATTTCTGCCCCTATGCCCAGACATGGCCATAATACCAATTCCATTGAAGAAGGATTGTTTCTTACTTCAGTTGATGAACTTATTACCCCACTTATGACTATTAAAATGAACTTATTGAATGCCGGTGTGTTCCCGAGCTGTGATGAAGTTTGCCATTTCTGTTTGTCCTCTCCAACCAGCTGTCCTTTGTTGAAAGCAGGTGTTCAATGCCTAATAGATAACAAAGAAATTTTGTTTGAAAAGACTTCTATTCCACCTATTCATTTTGAAGATGTTTCTATCATTACCATTTTTGCCAATCCTTCCAGGGTCTCCACCAAAAAAACCGTTAGAATTACATCAGTTCCGAAAGAAACTCCTTTAATAATCACAATGCCTGGACCAGTCCCATATGCGTCAGACAAAACCGTACCATTGAATTATGGAGGGGATGTCTACTACCATGGTATCAAGCATGACTGGCCAGCCACCGAAGATTCAAATTCTGAGAAAGTGGATTCCGACGTCAGTAATATTGCAGGGACTAGTAAGATTACCCGAAGCGGTATGATCTTCTCTCCAGAAATTGCTCCCCCAAAGGATGTTTCTGAACCCGTAATCATTCCCGTGGCTGTTCCAAAGGTTACTCCCAAACCCATAATCATCTCTGCAAGTACTTCTATTGACGAAGCCGTTACAACCCCTGTTATCGTTCCTACTGACACTACTGCTGCCGAGTTAACCGAGACTCGAGGTAAAAGTACTCTGATTGAGCCTGTTCGGACGAAGGCCCAGTCATTGACTATCCCCGAGACCTCCCGGAAAGAGATGGAGGAAATTCTGAAAATCATAAAAAGAAGCGACTATGATCTAGTTGACCAACTGGGGAAAACTCCCTCTAAAATTTCCATGCTGGCATTACTACTATGTTCCGAAGCGCATGCAAAATCTTTGGTAAAATTCCTAAAAACTGCCCATGTACCCCAAGAAACATCTACCGATAAGTTTCAAGACTGCGTAGCCAGCTTGACTGCAGATAATGGATTAGGTTTTTTAGATACTGATCTAATGCCAAGGGGAAGGAAGCATAATGAGGCATTACATGTCTCAGTGGAATGTAGGGGCACAGCCTTGGCTCATGTTTTGGTGGACACTGGCTCATCTCTGAATGTATTGCCTAAAAAAGCGCTTGATAGGCTTGACTGTAAGGGATTAACATTGAAGCCAAGTAACATAGTGGTAAGGGCTTTTGACGGCTCAAAAAGGATGGTACACGGGGAGGTAGACATTCCCATAAAATTTGGATCACAAACTTTTGAGTCAACTTTTTATGTAATGGATATCCGTCCCTCGTATTCTTGCTTACTAGGCCGACCATGGATCCACGATGCCGGCGCTGTCACTTCTATGTTGCACCAAATGCTGAAGCATCCAATTCAAGGGAAGATTATCATTGTTCATGGAGAGGAAGAGTACATGATTAGCCATCTCAATTCCTTCAGATATGTGGAATTAGATGGTGAATTTATTGAAACTCCATTCCAACACTTTGAAGAAGTCCCCCAAGATGTGGCAGTGACCAAGGCTGTGTCTCAGGTTCCCGAGATTACGAGGCCTTCACTCTGGATGTCATCTCTGAAGGATGCCAAAGCAGTGGTAGAACAAGGAGGGTGCACTATCTGGGGACAACTCCCAGATATCCCATATAAGTCTGACAAGTTTGGCCTAGGTTTCACATCAAGTGCTCAGAAGGCTGTACGCTGCGCTCGTGCCTGAGGACCACCCCTGAAGATCAGCAACCGCGAGGTCAACACCGTAGAAGATGATGAAGATAGCTATGGCTTGGAGGACTGGATATTCCCAACTGTCAGTGGAGGGCTTAACAACTGGGAGGCTAGAGATTCTGACCCGATCACTTTTATCCCACAGTAATTTGTCTTTACATTTTGTTGGATATGTAATATTAAAACAATTCACACTCTTAAAACCTTGTGTCTTACCCTAGGCACAATGGTCCATTTGTAAGGGTTATTATCTCATTTTCATATGACATCAATGAACCATGGACGTTTTCGCATACAAACTTTTACGCTCATTGTTTTTCTTTTACATTTTTTATTTCTTTCAAGGATAGTTATACCCTTACACACACCCACACTCACAATGCAGGTATACATCCATTCGGGATCCCATGGGTAACGATACTGCTATGGCCTTTTGTGACTCTGAGAATCTAATCTACCAAGCCGAAGACGAAGGTGAGGAAGATTGTGAAGTACCAGGAGAACTTGCCAGACTACTACAACAAGAAGAGAGAACCATTCAACCTCACGAGGAACCCGTGGATACAATCAACCTAGGTACTGAAGAAGACAAAAAAGAGGTCAAGGTGGGTGCCAATATGGAACCCAGTATCAAGGAGCGTCTGATTCAGTTGTTACATGATTATGTTGAAGTCTTTGCCTGGTCATATGAAGACATGCCGGGACTTGATGCAGATATTGTGGTACATCATTTACCTACAAGAGAAGATTGTCCTCCAGTAAAGCTAAAGGTTCGCCGCATGAGGCCTGATATGTCAGAAAAGATTAAATAAGAAGTCATGAAGCAATTCAACGCTGGATTCTTGGCTGTCACCCCTTATCCTCAATGGGTTGCCAATGTTGTTCCCGTACCCAAAAAAGATGGCAAAGTGCAAATGTGTATGGACTACAGAGATTTGAATAGGGCAAGCCCTAAGGATGATTTTACACTCCCACACATTGATATTCTAGTTGAAAATATGGCACAACACAAAGTGTTTTCCTTCATGGACGGATTCTCAGGTTACAACCAAATCAAAATGGCGCCTGAGGACATGGAGAAAACAACATTTGTCACACAGTGGGGCACATTCTGCTACAAGGTGATGCTATTCGGACTAAAGAATGCTGGGGCAACCTATCAGCGTGCCATGGTAGCTTTATTTCATGACATGATACATCATGAAATAGAGGTCTACGTGGACGATATGATAGCCAGATCTCAAACAGAAGAAGAGCATCTTGATCGCTTACAAAAACTGTTTGAGAGACTGAAGAAGTACAAGCTGAGGTTGAATCCAAACAAATGCACATTTGGTGTACGGTCTGGTAAACTCTTAGGATTTGTCGTCAGCAACAAAGGTATCGAGGTTGATCCTGCCAAAGTTAAAGCAATACAAGAGATTCCTGCTCCTCGTACTGAGAAGGAATTCAGAGGATTCTTGGGGCGTTTGAATTACATTGCCAGATTCATATCTCACCTGACAGCTACTTGTGAACCAATCTTCAAATTGTTGAAGAAAGATCAAGTAGTCAAATGGAATGACGAATGCCAAGTTGCTTTTGACAAAATCAAAGAATATTTATAAGAGCCTCCTGTGTTGATGCCACCAGTCGAGGGAAGACCATTGATCATGTATCTGACTGCTTTAGAAAACTCAATGGGGTGTGTATTGGGGCAGCATGACGAGTCTAGCCAAAAAGAGCATGCTATTTATTACCTGAGCAAAAAGTTTACCGACTGTGAAATAAGATATTCACTGCTCGAGAAAACGTGCTGTGCTCTGGCATGGGCTGCTCGCCGGCTAAGACAGTATATGCTAACTCATACTACTTTATTAATATCTAAAATGGATCCGATAAAATACATCTTCGAGAAGCCTGCTCTTTCTGGGAGAATAGCAAGATGGCAGATGATCCTGACAGAATACAACATACAATATACTACCCAGAAAGCAATAAAGGGCAGTGTATTAGCCGATCACATTGCTCACCAAGTTGTAGAAGACTACCAGTCTATGAAATTTGAATTTCCGGATGAAGACATCATGACATTGGACAATTATGAGGAGTGCATGCCATATGGCAGACCTGAACAAGGATCCCGATGGACCCTGTTCTTTGATGGGGCATCCAACGCACTTGGCAATGGTATTAGTGCTGTACTCATATCTCCTGAAGGGTGCCATACTCCCTTTACCGCCAGACTCTGTTTCAATTTTACCAACAACATGGCAGAATACGAAGCGTGCATCTTTGGTCTCAGAGCTGCCATAGACTTGGGGGTCAAATCCTTGGATGTATTCAGAGATTCGGCTTTGGTCATCAGTCAGATCAAAGGGGAATGGGACACCAAACACCCTAACCTTATCCCTTATAAAGAACCTGTTTTGACATTGCTACCACATTTTGAGAAAATTACCTTCGAGCATTTCCTGCGAGAAGAAAATCAGCTAGCAGACGCACTAGCCACAATGTCTTCTATGTTTAAACTTAATTGGGATAACGAGGCTCCCCAGATTACTATTGAACAAATGGATGAACCAGCACCATGTCACGAGATTAATACTTAAGAAGTAGTTGACTAGACTTGGTTTCACGAAGTCAAGAGGTATCTCGAGACTCAAGAATATCCAGAAGGAGCTTCAATCAATGATAAGAAGTTCGTGAGAAGATTTTCTGCTAAGTTCTTCCTTAGTAACGACATCCTGTACAAACGCAATGATGACTCTGAGTTACTTTGGTGCATAGATAAGGTTGAAGCTGAAAGGATCATGGTTGAATTGCATGAAGGCACTTTTGGCACCCATTCCAGTGGGCATGCGATTGAAAAGAAAATTCTACAGGCAGGCTATTACTGGTCTACCATGGAAGCCGATTGTTATCAACACTCTCGAACCTGCCATAAGTGTCATATTTATGCTGATAAGGTGCACGTACCTCCGGTTCCTCTAAATGTCTTGATGGCTCCTTGGCCCTTTGCTATGTGGGGGATTTATATGATTGGGGAAATCAAGCCGACGGCCTCCAATAGACACCGCTTCATCTTAGTGGCCATTGATTATTTTACAAAGTGGGTGGAGGCAGCTTCGTTCGCTTCCGTTACCAAGAATGTTGTTTCCCGTTTCATCAGGAAAAATCTCATTTGCCGGTATGGTATCTTGGAAAGGATCATCACTGATAATGGTACAAATCTCAACAATACTATGATCACCGCCTTGTGCGAGCAATTCAAGATTCAGCATCACAATTCTTCTCCTTACCAGCCGAAGATGAATGGTGCTGTCGAGGCTGCAAATAAGAACATTAAAAAGATCATACAGAAAATGACGGTCACATACAAAGACTGACATGAGATGCTACCATTCTCTCTCCACGGGTATCGTACCACAACTCGCACATCAACCGGGGCGACAACCTATTCTCTGGTTTACGGCATGAAGGCGGTCTTGCCTATCGAGGTCCAGATCCCCTCTTTGAGGATTATGAAGGATGCAGGGCTAAACGAAGACTACTGGATCCAGACTCGACTTGATCAACTAAACTTGATTGATGAGAAGAGACTTACTGCTGTTTGCCATGGTCAAATGTATCAAAAACAGATGATCAAGGCTTTCAACAAGAAAGTCAGACGCCAAGTGTACCAAGTTGGGGATCTAGTGATCAAACGCATCATACTGCCACAAAAGTGATCCCAGGGGAAAATGGACTCCTACCTATGAAGGACTATTTGTAATCAAAAACATATTCTATGGTGTGGCAATGATCTTGACTACCATGGATGGCGACGACCTGCCTCATCCTACGAACATGGACATAGTCAAAAGATACTATGCATCAGAGACCCGTTAGGTTGACATACCTAGACAAAACAAGGGCATCCCGGAAAACCAAAAAGGTTCAAGCAAAAATTAGGGATAAAACAAAAAGTCTGTACACCCGGCAAGTTGAAAACCCGAAAGGGAGACTTAGGCAAAAAAGGGTTTCCCGGTGGACTGAAAACCCGAAAGGGCGGTCCAGGAAAAAGTTAGGGAATTAAAAATTATGACTATGTCCCGTTGGATCACTTTACGGACAACCTGACAAACTCAGAGGTTCTGATCAATTCAATCAGCTTCAGAAAAGGCAACCAATAGACAAGATGCTCAGAGATACAAAGGCTATTGCGGAATGGGAACCCCATGGGATTATTACACATAACTATCTTTTCTGTATATTAAAATTTTCATTTCTACGACGGAATTCTCCTACTAGAGTGTTTGTCTCATTGCACAAAAATACTTACTCAAAGTCAATACAAAGATATCCCTTTGAAATTGCAAAAACTATCTGTTTTTCTTTACGCTTGTGTTTTGTTTACAAAAACGTACAATGATTCATTGTTGAACATATGCATTTGAACATAATTACTTTTTACAAATAAACAAAATGAAAAAGGCAATTACTGATAGGTTGAAGGGATAGGAAAATACCTCTAGGCTATTCCATAAGAAATTCCCCGCAATATGTCGTTTAATCCCCAGCGGGACAAAGCTTCCAATTATCAATCCCCGGTAGAAATCATCCAATTTCTCCAAACTAATTTTTAAGTAATACATGGCATTTCCCTTGCAACAAAGTTTATTTATTTAAACGGAAATTCATCAACACTTCAAGACATGAAGACTTACATATCCTCAACAACATTCAGGGATTTATTTTCCCTAATCCAACAGCAGTGCATCAGATTAGCTCGCATACGCATACATCACATCCATATATCATAAACATTGATTACACAAATGCATTATATCATACATTTCATACAACATGACTTTGCATTTTAGCTAATATTTTACCCTTTTCAGGATAAGATTAACAACTACCATTAACAATGTTCAGAGTTCCCAGATACAGTTCAGATACACTCCAGACATGGATGCCATTCTTATACTCATTCAGGTTCAACTTTCAGATACATTTCAGATACGCTCCAGACACGGATGCCATTCTGATACTCATTCAGGTTCAACTTTCAGATACAGTTCAGATACTCTCAAGATGTAGATGCCATTTTGATACTCATTCAGAGCCACTTTCAGATACAATACAGATACGCTCCAGACACGGACGCCATTCTGATACTCATTCAGATTCCACTTTCCGATACCATACAGATATGCTCCAGATACGGATGCCATTCTGATACTCATTCAAAACCAACTTTTGATACAGTTCAGATAAGCTCCAGACACGGATGCCATTTTGATACTCATTCAGATTCAACTTTCAGATACAGTTCAGATACGCTCCAGACACGAATGCCATCCTGATACTCATTCAGATTCAGCTTTCAGATACAATTCAGATACACTCTCGATACAGATGCCATTCTGATACTCATTCAAAACCAACTTTTGATACAGTTCAGATAAGCTCCAGACACGGATGCCATTCTGATACTCATTCAGATTCAACTTTCAGATACAGTTCAGATACGCTCCAGACATGAATGTCGTCCTGATACTCATTCAGATTCAGCTTTCAGATACAGTTTAGATACACTCCCTATATAGATGTCATTCTGATGCTCATTCATATTCAACTTTCAGATACAGTTCAGATACGCTCTCGATACAGATACGATCCTGATACTCATTCAGATTCAGCTTTCAGATATAGTATAGATACGCTCCAGATACAGATGCCATTCTGATACTCATTCAGATACAGTCCAACAATCATTTCCCAATGGCATCTTTAATCCCATTCCCATACCATTGACCATCACATTACCGAGTGCAAATTTCTGGGCACTCTAGTGTCCAATCATATTCCTCCTTCGAGTCACGAACGATAAAACTCGCCAATCTAACTCTTCAGGCTTAAGAAGATTGAACAGGGGTAGCTGTTGCACCCTAAAATTTCCCCTCTCATTTCTCAAAGGATCACCCTAGACCCTCAGGTTTGCTTTCATCAAATTTCAAGCCTTGAATTATAAATTTTTCAAGAAAGTCATTCACAAGGGCAAAATGGTTATTTGCATATTGAAAAGTCAAGCTTTGACTTTTGGATCAAAATCAAGTTTCTAGAATCATATTTCATCAAGACATGTTGAGGTATGAAATTTGTTTCATCTAGAAATTCAAAAGTCAAAGTTGCTTTGGAAAAGTCAAAATTCTAAATACTTAGAATTTTTCTAAGTGTTTAAGAAATATGATAAGCTCAAAACTTCTGATCAGATTATCACCATGATGCAAGCTGATTCTAGATTAACTTCTAACACAAGAGTTATGGACTCAAACAAGATCTGAAACATTGCAGAATAAAACTTCTCCTAGAAATGTTGGGACTTCAAGTTATGACTCCTCAAAGACACGTCCATGAAACTGAAGCACTCAGCAAATTCTGGACAGTTCCAAGACAGAGTTTGGTTACAACTTCTGGGCCAGTTTTCACAAAGATTCAGTCAGAGTTTGCAAGGGTAATTCAAAAAAGGTTTATAAAGCATGTTGCAAGCTACTTGGAAAGTCTGAGAGCTCCTTCAGAACATGCCGAAGCAAGGAGATACAAAGATCAAAAGTTGGATGTTTATTCTAAATTACGCTGAAGCTAAACTTCTGACCTAGAATTAAGCAATGATGCAAAATCTCACATTGCAGGATTTCTGGGTTGATAAATCTCATCATCATTTAATGCTCATAACCACTTTTGAGTCGTTATCCAAAGGATTTCCCCACGTGTGGCATAGAAGTACCTTTACTGTCTTGGAAAAACAAACTTTTACACAAAAGTATGCTGGGCCCATACGTTGCTTTTCCTTTTTAGGTTACCTTTCCTTAATTCCTGCTTACAAATCCAGCTTAGGTGCTGCTAAAACTGCTAACCACCATACCTATTTGAACTTACTTCAAGAGCAAGTCAACGCCTAGCTTATGATGGTGGTGCCCCTTTACCTCTCCAAGCTACTAAACCTTTACCTATAAATTAGACTTTATTGGCAACTATAAAAGGGTCGAAAAATTGAGAAAGAAAAAGCCCCAAACCCCTTCTAAAATTCCAAGAATCCAAAACTGCAAACACAAAAATACAAAACCTGTTAGCTTTTGATTTCTTGCATTCTAACTCCATTTTTTCTCAAGTGTTTCTTGACCAAAACCATCTATACAGTTTCTGATTCACATATTAGAAGCTATCCTAACTTTTTTGTTCAGACTGTAACACACTCTCCATCCACATCCACCTCAAAGAAGTCAGAACTTTACCCCTTGGCTGTTCCAGAATTCTCTAACCATTCGTAGCCAAAGTTGAAAGCCTCCAGCCTGCTGAGCACGTGAATGAGCTGTCCAGAACATCACCAACATTCAGAACCAGACTTCAGCTCACAGATTATTTTCCAGCTGCAAGGTAAGTTTCAGTTGACTCTCATCATATTACTTAGGCATTGTCAGATTTGCATGTTCAAAAATACAATGTAAACATCATGATTCTGATGCTGTACATATTATGAGGTTTCATGTACTTGCCTGCCTAGGTAGAGATATTTTCAGTCCAGAACTTCTTAAAGAAATTAGGGCTTAGAATTAGGATTAGCAAATTCATGCTTGCTTCTGATTTATAGTTCTGATATCTCTTGTTTTTGAAACATTATGAAACCTGCCATAACTGTTTTATGCACATCTTCTGTTTTGTTGAGAAATGACTAAGTTACAGATGTTCTAACTAGCATGGAGAGGGAAACGAAGTTCTGCCAGTGACATTAGAACTTCTGAAATCTTATTTGTTCCCAACAGACCCAGAACTTCTAACTTTACCTATTTCCGCTAATATGATTTCTGTTTTTTGCAGCACACCAAAGAAGTCAGAACTTCTGATCTCTTTTAGTTCAGCAATGCGCTGATTCTATTTTCTTTTTCCTTACTATTTTTTGGCTATCACTTCTATTTTCACTAATCAAAAACACCAAAAAAACATTTTACATTTCACATGCTTTATTTTATTTCTTAAAACAAAAAGATAAAAAATATTTCCTTAACCAAAACTTATCTTTTTTTTCTTAAACAAAACAAGTCCATTTCACATTTGCTTGTACATTCTTATCCATTCAATATGGTTGTAATAGTAACTTAGAATTTAATTTTATTTTCAATCCCCATTTATACTCTGTACACCCCATCCCCCTAATGATTGTAATAGCGTATGATATTTATTTTCCGCAATTTACTGCTTATACAATTACTAGTAACTAGTTTTTGTATGGAAACACTAAAGCCAAACAAGTAGAGAACCCTAATCAAAGACAAAATCAAGCATGAAAACAATACATTTGCACACTAGCACCCCTAGGGTTATTCCATTTGGTTGCCTAACAAAATGGCCATATTACGCATGTGAGGTATCTTAGCAAAAACAAACGAATACAAGATCATTGTCCCTCGATGATGCTGTCCAAGTTGCCTTTCAAATGATCCTAGTTCCTAAAAAGGAGAATGCTAAGATACCTTGCAACATTGTTAATCATGGTTATACGATGACCCACGCCTGTCCCGTTTACATCCAAAGATAGGGTTACTTACCAAATATATGGTAAGATAACAATGTCAAAGGAAAAGAAAATGAACAAGAAAGACTTTTGAGTAGGTAGAATGCTCATAATTACTTGCTCAATTTCAAACAAAACATCCTTTCTATTTTCAAAACAAACACCTACACTTTCAAACATCTTACAAAATTGAAAACGTTTTGAAAAGATCAACACTTTGTATACATTCTTATGAACGAGAATCATTACAAAGTTAGCCCAAACAATGGCCTCTTTACAAAATACTTTCAAAAACCATACAAAGCATAATTTCAAACAAAAAGCAAGTGATCTAGCAAGTAACCAAGAGACCATTGAAAACCATGGATGAAAAGGGTGCTAATACCTTCCCTTTTCATAATCTACCCCCCGAACTCAAGAAATAATCTCAAAGGTATTTCCTGTGCTTTTTCACCTTTCCTTTTGGATAAAACAAAAGTCGGTGGCGACTCTTGCTAACCGCAATGTGATACGGTGGGAGAACTGACTTGGGTTTTATGTTTGTTTTCGCAAATGTTTCGGTTGAGCAAGAGTCGCCACCGACTTTTTATTTTATCCTAAGGAAAGGTTAAAAAGCACAGCAAAAACCTTTGAGATGTTTTCTTGGGTTCGGGGAGTAGATTATAGAAAGGGAAGGTATTAGCACCCTTTCTATCCATGGTTATCCATGGGCTCTTAGTTACTTGCTTAGATCACTTGCCTTTCATTTTCAATTGTTTGAAATGGTGCTTTCAATTGTTTGAAATGGTGCTTTCAATTGTTTGAAATGGTGCTTTGTGTGTGTGTTTGAAAATGGTTTTGAAAAGAGGCCATTTATTGTGGAAACCTTTGTAATGATCCATGTTTGGATGTATACAAAGGTGTATTTGTCTTTTGAAAAGTTTTCACTGTTTTTGAAAGTTTGTTTTGAAGTTGTGTTGTGATGTGTGTTTTTGAAAAATGGCAAGGATTGTTTTGCAAGATTTGGTCAAGTAACCAAGAGCTATCTACCCTAAATTTCTCAAAGGTCTTTCCTATGTTTTAACCCTTTTAACGATATTGTTCCACCATTCTATTTGGTGGACAATCTTGTGTTAGGATGTTAACGGGACGGGCGCGGGTCATCGTTTAGACCATGATTGCAATAGTGCCAAGTGTCTTTGGCAATTTTTCCTTTAAGGGACTTGATCATTTTTAGGCAACTTTCGAAAGCGTCATCGAGGGACTATGATTATTTGAATTGTTTTGTTTTGCCAAAGACACCCAACATGCAACATGGCCCATTATTGAAGGCAACAAGTGGAGTAACCCTAGGGAGTGCAAGTGTGATTGGTGTTGTCCATTTTCATGCTTTTTGTCTTTTGTTTAGTCAAGCTATTTGTTGTTTGATTTTTTTTACATACAAACCCTAAGTCTACCATGGCATAATTGGAAAGCTTTAAAATGCGAAAAATAAAATCCTAAATTATTACAACATAATCATGGGATGGGGGGTACAAATGTTCAAATGGGGATATTTAGCAAGAAATTTAAATCTAAGTTATTACAATCCAAATTGAATATACAAGTTATTTAATTGTACAATAATTGAATAAATACAATGAATATGCAAAATACACAAAAATGGTTTTATATGTATGTAAAAAGTATTTTTCATGTGACATATAAACAAAAATAAAAAGGTTTAATTTTTGGGTATTTTCATGGTTTAGGGCAAAACCCTAATTTTGTAAATAAATAGTATTTATTATTTATCATATACAATATTTATTAATTATATACAAAAATAAATAAAAGAGAAGTATATTTGTAAAAAAGTAATTTTTGAGGTCAAATATTAATAAAAATAAAAATGTATTATTTTTGTATTTTTATCCTAAATATTCTAATAAATATATAAGTATTTATATTATATATTAAATATACTAAATATATACAAAAAATAAAATATTAATTATTTATAAAAAAAAGTGTATTTTAAGAAAATGTTTTCAAAAGATAAAATAAAATAAAATCAGAAAATAAAATGTGTTTGTATTATTTTTTTAGTATTTTAAATAAAAAGTATGTATATATTTATTTACATGCATATATCAAATAAAACAAATAATTGCCTAATAAATGCAAAAAAAGGGTAAAAAATATTTTTAGTGTTTTTTCATGTTTGAGCAAAAATATAAAATCAGAATCAAAAAGAAAAAATAAAAAATGACAAATATATCACATAATGGGCCAGGGGGGTATATGTGGAAAAATGTGGTGCAAACAGAAAAAACAAGTCAGGCCCAACCCAAAGAGGCTTGTCTTCAACCTCCAGCCAGTTTCAAACAAAAACGCACGTTTTCTTCCTTCCCTGCTATCTCTTGATCCTTTGACTTTCAACAAAAACTTACAACATCAATGTTATAGAGCATCATGTCACGATTCTAAACATATAATGAAGTTGTTCTAACTCTCAGAAATTAGAGAGAATTTCTCCTCCCCCAATTCCTGACCTAGATTTTTTCAAATGTTCATGTCCAAAATTCGTGCAGTACACACAACATAAATGAAAAGTAATGATATGGGTAGCTTCAGGGCCATGAGTAGAGCATGTTTCATTCATAAACCTAAGCCTAACTCTTCCTAGATTGAGAGATAGAAGTCCATGTTTTTACCTGTTCAGCTTGAATCGTGTACAACAATGTGGGTACTTTCAATGGAATTTGAGGACTTGTACAACTTGCTTGAAGTTCAGGGATGCTTCTCCAACCTCTAGCTTACTTTGAAACTAACTGAATCGAGCTATGGAAGTTCACCTGTAAAACTGAAAAATGAAAATGGCAGATGGGATTAGGAGTTTTACAGCTGGTGTTTAGGGCTTGGAACAATTTCAATGGATGGTATGGAATGTGTTTGCAAGGTTATTAGCCAAAGTGCACGAGTGGATTGAGTTGTGGACCTCAATCTGCAGCAGGTGCCCTGTTTTTGCAAGAGGATGGTGTTTTTGTGTTTGAGGAGGTATGAGGGAGGGTTTAATCGTGCCTTAGGTCAGTTATGATGTATGGAAAGTGTTTATAAACTTTGCTTTGGCTGGCTGTTACAGGAATGAGAGATGGGGTCTATTATGCAAGTTTTCTTCTACTTGAAGCAAGAAAATGCAAGTTTCAAAACAGGCCTGTCCAATGCCCTAAACTATGCTGCACCTCTTGTTCTTGATCAGATTGATTTGTGTACAAAATACCAGCTTCAAAGATCTGGCCCATGCCTCTTGGATTTGTTTTTGACATAAAGCATTACTTTTCAAAAATGGCAAAGTTACTTTTTCTAATTATGGATTAATTTTGTGTGTAATGACCAAATGAACAAAATAACATCTTGGCACATTTGTTTGGCATTTAATTATTGAGTGTGAGAAGGGTTAGAGGCCTGTAATCTAGCTTGTACAAGATGATTTCAAAAATGCCCATGTTATGAACATGCATTTGGTCATGAACAAAAGTGACTTTTACCCAACTTTGCCAATTCGATTCTCCCTAACCACAAGGGTGTTTGAGAAGTTCTCGGACAATTTGGAAAGCTTGGAATGTGTACTACAATCCATCTTTGTAATGCAAGTTGATATTCCAAGTGTAAGCATGTGAAAAGTGGCCATGAAGTTGGGCAAAAATCCTGCCTAAAATAGGTCAAAAAATTTCTAAGTTAAGAATGTTTTGCACCCTTATTCCAAAAATCATAACTTGAGCTACAAGCTTATTTTGAGAAAACTTTGTGTATCAAAGTTGTAGATTTTTCAATGGACTACAACTTTCATGTTTTGAGTTTTGTTTGAATCCAAATGTATCTTGATGAAAAAAGGGACAAAGTTAGAAAACAAATTAGGAAATTTCATAACTTAGAAAATTTCTAAGTTATGAAATTTCTTCATTTCAAACCCTAATTTGTAATTTTTGGTTTCTTGATGAATAAGTTTCATAATTTGACATGTTTTGATGAAAAATGAATCTTGACACTTGATTTTGACCAAAAAGTCAAAGTTTGACTTTTCAGTATACAGTCAAATTTTGATCAGTTGACTGGAAAATTCATCTGTCAATCTTGTGCATTTGGAATCTTTTGAACTTGTTGAATGTGTTAAGACCATGTCATTGAGTCCTTGAGCCCATATGTGAGCTTGGTTTTCCATTGGCTAGGTCAAACAGTCAAAAATTGCCTTTGTGCAGTCAAAACCCTAAAAATGACCATTTTGCCCTTTTGGTGATCTGATCAAATTTCTTGTAGAATTGTGATCCAAACTTGACCAAATGGTTCATATGAGTTCATAATGTTGATGTGGGTCAAAAATCATGAGGTTTGACTGTCGATTGACCACAATTGACTTTTTCCCCAATACAGCTGATTTCTAGGTCAACTGCCTAATTGACTGGGCAAAGATTGGAATCAAGGCTTGAAACTTGGTATGGATAAACTTGTGAGTCCAACATGAAGCATGAAAGTCAATTTGGGCATTTTAGGTCAAAACATCTTTGTGCAAACTCAAACCCTAATTTGGGTCAACAGTGCAAGGAGGAGTCTTGAGCAGAGCAAATCCTAACTTGATCTTGAGCTCCAAGGGTCTTGTGGTGAGAAAAAGTTGATGAAATGAGAGAGCAAATTTTGGGGTACAACAGTTGCCCCTGTTCAATCTTCTTGCACCTGAAGAGTTAGATTGGCAGGTTTGCCTTTCGCGTCTCGAAGGTAAAAGGAGATTGGACACTAGATGCCCTTAAATTTGGACTCGTCAGAACAATGGATGCGGGAATGGGCTTAGAGATGCCATTTGGAGATGGGCTTAGAGATGCCATCTGAAGGGTGACAAAATCTTGTCGGAGATGGGCTTAAAGATGCCATCTGGAATGTTTGTTGAACTGCCATGTGATTGGTCAGATGAATGAGGATCAAAATGGTATCCGTGTCTGGAATGCATTTGAACTGCATCTAAGGACCGAGTTTGTATGAGCAAAAGAATGCCCTCCGCGTCTGAGGCGTGTCTGAGCTGTAACTGTGCTTGAAAAATGAATATCAGAGTGACTGCCGTGTCTGGAGTGTATCTGTTATTGTATCTGGGTAACAGAGGAATATCTGTTATGGAGCAACTGCATGCTGGGGACAAATTCGGAATGAGTGATAGAATGGAAACCGTGTATGGAGCGTATCTGGACTGTATCTGAAGTTGAAAGTTATATGAGTAGCAGAATGACTTCCGTGTCTGGAGTGTATCTGAATTGTAACTAGGATTGAGATCCGTATGAGTAATAGAATGACTTCTGTGTTTGAAGTGTATCTGAAACTGTAACTGGGATCTAAATAAATGACAGAATGACTTCCGTGGGAAACGCACTGGGGAGAATCAAACTGCTGTTGTAAGGGTCAGAATGGTATCCGCATTTGGAATGCATTGAACCTTGAGGTGGATAAATGAATCTGAATGAGAGATAGAATGGCTGCCGTGTCTGGAGCATATCTAGTCTGTATCTGATTGCTGTAGTCTGAATGAGTAGTAGAATGACCGCCGTGTCTGGGGTGTATCTGTGCTGTATCTGACTTGAAATTCTGAATGAGTAATAGAATGATCACCGTGTCTGGGGTGTATCCATACTGTATCTGAATAATTGTTAATGATAGCTGTGATCAGTGGAAATAGAACTGACTGTTTTTGTAAGCTGGTTCGCGAAATGTCGCGGTAAGCAAGAGTCGCCACCGTCTTTTATGTTCTCCAATATGGAAAGGACAAAAGCACAGTAAAATTCCTTTTTTGAGAATGTTTCTCGGTTCGGGAGGTAGATTTATAGAAAGGGAAGGTGTTAGCACCCTTTCTATCCATGGTTATCCACGGGCTCTTAGGTACTTGCTCTTATGTTTTCAAAAGATTTGTTTGCTTTTCAAGTGTGTGTGGGTTTTGAAAAAGTTTCGTTTGAAAAATTTCTAAGTATCTCTTGTATCTATCCTCAAGAGTGTATGAAAAATTTGTTTGAAAACTTTTGAAAGTGTAGGTGCGAAAAGTTGTTTTTGTTTGTTTTGAAAAGAGCAAGTACTTAAGAGAAATCTACCTACTCTAAGGAATTAAGCTGTGTAAGAGTCCTTTAGATAGTGCTATCCCACCATTGAGAGGTAGGTAACACCATCGTTGGAGTTATTCGGGTCAATTCGATTAAGGGACATGTGTGGTCACCAAAGCAATGGTAGGATGCCTTAGAAGTAACCCTAATGTCCTAGATCCTTTTATCCGAGGCAACCGTTTCGAGGCAACTGGATCTTTTGGACAGAAGGGCGACCTCTAAGACACCCTATACTTGATGACCACGTTCGAGGCAACTAGTGAAGCGTACCCTAGTAGTGGCATGTGCATGTGTGTTATTTTTCAGTTAATTTGTCTTTGCATGTTATTTGTGAGCTACAGATTGGTTTTATTTACATACATTTTTTCATGCATTTTTTAACAGTTAGGAGTGCGGAAAGTAAATTGCGGAAATGTAAATCTAGCTATTACAAGGCGCGGGTCTATACATCGCCAAAAAACAAAGACCCGTTTTGGTAAATAAGTGCGAGAAATTAAATAAAGCGGTAAAATTCCTAATTAACTATTACACATCTGGAGACAGTTACATAAATAATCAAAATAAAATAAATGCGCGCGAATAAAAATTTAACCGGGAACGTCCTAAGGGTTTTGACCCTTTTGAGAAAGAAATTGAATTTTGTCTTTTTTTAATGAAATGGAATTAAAACTAATTATTTAATTTATTAAAAGAAAAATGTTTTTGTATTTTTTATGTTTTTAATGAAATAAAATAAAAGGAATTAAAATTAAAAGTTAATAAAAATCTAATTCTAAATTTATTTTAGTTATTAAGAAAAAAGGTTAAAGTTGCCTAATTAAAACTAATTCAATTTATTAGTATTTATTTACAAAAATAACATGAAATTAATAATAATAATAATAATATTAGTTCTTTTTTTGGATTTTTTATGAAAATATTAATTACGTTAATAATACTAATAATTAATAAAAAAAAGGAGTTATAAAAGAAAAGAAAAAATAAAAAGATAAAAAGAAATAACAAAACCAAGGGGGGGGGGGGGGGGGGGGGTTGGGCCAGATTGAGCACCATGGTCTGCGTTCTTTGGCTATCAGATCTGTAGGACTGGACACATGGCACGCTGATTGCTTGAGACATATGGTGGACTTTCGCTGGAATGCTGCATGGGAATATGTTAGAGAAAAAATAAAACAAGCGTTTGGGGGACCTGGGAAAACTTACAGCGCGGTATGATGTACCTTAGGACGTGGCAAGGGTTTCTTTATCTTCAGAGTATGGAAAAGAAGAGAGTCACGTTCTCCTTTTGGCCTGAAAATGCTTGCAACACTCCTTTTGATCTCACACTTTTTTTTGACACTTTTTGGATTTTGCTCTGGCCGTTTGTGCACACTCTAGGTTGTGAATGAGGCTTTCAAGGCTTGCATATGTAGTAATGAGTGAGAATAAGTCACATTTAGGAGCCTTTAACCATTGCAATTAAGCTTTAGATTTTGTCTTAACCACCATTAAAGGCCTTTCAAAGCTTGTTCAAAATTTTAATTTTCATGCCTAAATGAGCTTAGCACGAAATTGGTAGGTTGCAAATGCTTCATGAAGGCTATTCAAACCATAAGATACCATTTAATTAATTTTTTTAGATTTACTTGAATTATTATGGATTAAAATGAATTAAATCCATAAAAATTAAATAAAAATAGAAAAATAATTATTTGGTCTTGAAATTGATCATGGGACACGTGGGTGGCATGGCAAGGCTGAATCAAGTGGAAAAAAGTGGGCCCTTTTGTCAAAAATTGAAGTTTCAAGGATAGTTGACTTTTGCCATTTCACAAAAATTTCCCAACTTCTCCAATGCATATCTTGCTCAATTTTGATCATATGAACATGTTCTTGGACATTTTGGAAAGGTCTTGAAGTCCTCTAACCAACCTTTGGTCCCATGTCATTTTGAGTTACCAATCTCAAATTATGGTCTTTGACTTAAAATGCCTTTTTGTTGACTTTTAAAAATGACCTATAATGTTGAAATTGATAACTTTTTGTGAGAGCATTTCTTGGACTTGGAATGTGAAGATGAGTTGTAGGAAATGTCATCCCCTTCAAAATGAGCATTGGATGGGATTTTTATGATGAACCATGAAAAAGTTATGCCTTGGTCAAGTTACAGTTGACTTTTTCAACTATCCAAAAATGGAAACTTTTGCATCTTGATGATTTTTGAGCCATTCTCGTGGAATCATGATCAAGATTTGATCCAATGATGATTGTGGCTTAAAAATAATATGTTGACCAAAATGTTTGACTTTTGACTGCCAAATGACCATTTTACCCCTACAGTTGATTGTGAAGCAATTAGGGTTTTTGACTGTGCAACTTGACCTTGTGAGCCTTGAAACTTGACATGTAGGTGCTTGACAATGTATATGAGCATATGGGACTTGATTGAGCCCTTGAAAACCTCAACTTCCTTACAAGAACCAAAACCCTAATTTGACTGGCTTATGAGGGTGTTTGAACTGTGCAACCCTTGAGTAGACTTGAGCAAATTGAGATGATGCTTGTCAAAACTTTGAAGAATATGGGAGGGCAAATTTTGGGGTACAACAGTTGCCCCTGTTCAATCTTCTTAGACCTGAGGATGTAGATTGGCTAGCGTGCCTTTCGTGATCCGAAGGTGGAAGATGATTGAACACTAGAGTGCCCAGAAATTTGCACTCACATAGTAGAATATCAGCAATGTGATGTCGGGAATGGGCTTACAAATGCCATTTGGAGAGATGGTGGATAGGAAGATGGGATTATAGATGCCATCTGGAGATGTGACAGAACCTTGTCGGGAATGGGCTTATAGATGCCATTTGGAAAGATGGTATGGGAGGATGGGCTTATAGATGCCATCTGGAGATGTGACAGAACCTTGTCGGGAATGGGCTTATAGATGCCATTTGGAGACTGTTGGTAGGTGGATGGGCTTATAGATGCCATCTGGAGGTTGTCTGTTGAATTGTAATTTTTGTAAGTTGAAAGAGGGAACCTGTGTAGGGTTGCCTGATGATGAACTCGTGTAAAACTGCATCTTGGAAGGAAGGACACCTGTGTAAGGTTGACTGATGATGAGTCCGTGTAAAACTGCATCTTTAAGGGAAGGAAACCTGTGTAGGGTTTACTGATAATGAGTCCGTATAAGACTGCATATGAAATGGAGAAGGAACCTGTGTAGGGTTGACTTTGATGACGAGTCCGTGTAAAACCACATCTAGAGCTGAGAAGGAAACCTGTGTAGTGTTTACTGATGACGAGCTCGTGTAAAACTACGTCTGGAGTTTGAGAAGGGAACCTGTGTGGGGTTACTTTGATGATGAGCCCGTGTAAAACTGCATCCTGGAAGGAGTAAAACCTGGGTAGGGTTTCTGATGACGAGTCTGTGTAAAACTGCGTCTTTGGGAAGAGAGAACCTATGTAGGGTTTCTTTGACGACAAGCCCGTGTAAAACTATGTTTGGAGAGAGAGAACCTGTGTAGGGTTTCTTCGGGATAAGTTCATGTAAAACTTCTGGAGGAACCGGGGTAAGGTTACTTCGGGATAAGTCCGTGTAAGACTTCTGGAGGAACCGGGGTAGGGTTACCTTGAGATAAGTCCGTGTAAGACTTCTGGAGGAACCGGGGTCACGTTACTGCAGGGTAAGTTCGTGTAAAACTTCTTGATGAACCGGGGTAAGGTTATCTTGAGATAAGTCCGTGTAAGACTTTAGGAGGAACCGGGGTAAGGTTACTGCAGGGTAAGTTCGTGTAAAACTTCTGGACGAACCGGGGTAAGGTCATCATGAGATAAGTCCGTGTAAGACTTCTAGAGGAACCAGGGTAAGGTTACTGCAGGATAAGTTCGTGTAAAACTTCTGGATAAACCGGGGTAAGGTCATCTTGAGATAAGTCCGTGTAAGACTTCTGGAGGAACCGGGGTAAGGTTACTATAGGATAAGTTCGTGTAAAACTTATGGATGAACTGGGGTAAGGTCATCTTGAGATAAGTCCGTGTAAGACTTCTGGAGGAACCGGGGTAAGGTTACTGCAGGATAAGTTCGTGTAAAACTTCTGGATGAACCGGGGTAAGGTCATCTTGAGATAAGTCTGTGTAAGACTTCTGGAGGAACCGGGGTAAGGTTACTATAGGATAAGTTCGTGTAAAACTTCTGGATGAACCGGGGTAAGGTCATCTTGAGATAAGTCCGTGTAAGACTTCTGGAGGAACCGGGGTAAGGTTACTGCAGGATAAGTTCGTGTAAAACTTCTGGATGAACCGGGGTAAGGTCATCTTGAGATAAGTCCGTGTAAGACTTCTGGAGGAACCGGGGTAAGGTTACTGCAGGATAAGTTCGTGTAAAACTTCTGGATGAACCGGGTAAGGTCATCTTGATATAAGTCCGTGTAAGACTGCTGGAGGAACCGGGGTAAGGTTACTGCAGGATAAGTTTGTGTAAAACTTCTGGATGAACCGGGGTAAGGTCATCTTGAGATAAGTCCGTGTAAGACTTCTGGAGGAACCGGGGTAAGGTTACTGCAGGATAAGTTCGTGTAAAACTTCTTCTGAAAGAAATGAACCGGTGTATGGTTACTTTGATGATAAGTCCATGTAAGACTTCGTCTTGAAAATTGAGAGGGAACCGATGTAGGGTTGCCTGATGATGAGTTCATGTAAAACTACATCTGAGGTTAAGGAGGAATCGGTGTAGGGTTGCCTGTTGATGAGCCCGTGTAAGACTTCTTCTGAAAGAAAAGGAATCGGTGTAGGGTTACTTTGATGATAAGTCCGTGTAAGACTTCGTCTGAAAATTGAGAAGGAACCGGTGTAGGGTTGCCTGATGATGAGTTCGTGTAAAACTACATCTGAGGTTGAGAAGGAACCGGTGTAGGGTTGCCTGTTGATGAGCCCGTGTAAGACTTCTTCTGAAAGAAAAGGAACCGGTGTAGGGTTACTTTGATGATAAGTCCGTGTAAGACTTCTTCTGGAAGAAAAGGAACCGGTGTAGGGTTACTTTGATGATAAGTCCGTGTAAGACTTCTTCTGGAAGAAAAGGAACCGGTGTAGGGTTACTTTGATGATAAGTCCGTGTAAGACTTCTTCTGGAAGAAAAGGAACCGGTGTAGGGTTACTTTGATGATAAGTCCGTGTAAGACTTCTTCTGAAAGAAAAGGAACTGGTTTAGGGTTACTTTGTGATGGGTCCGTGTAAGACTTCGTCTGAAAATTGAGAAGGAACCGGTGTAGGGTTGCCTGATGATGAGTTCGTGTAAAACTACATCTGAGGTTGAGAAGGAACCGGTGTAGGGTTGCCTGTTGATGAGCCCGTGTAAGACTTCTTGTGAAAGAAAAGGAACCGGTGTAGGGTTGCCTGAGGATGATCAAGTACATAATTGTCCTGTTTGGTTTCAGATATTAACCCACGATCAATCGTCCACAGAATTTTCCTTGCTTGTTACCAATGTTGATCTGGAACTATAGAGGTAGATGGTAATCATCTTTTGATTGACCTTTTCCTGAAAAGGCAAAACATCAGTTGTATGCAATGTCATGATGCATGAACTGCATAATTTTAAGATGTTCTCAAAAATAAATGAGATTGGTGTTGTATGATGCGTATGCATGCTATAATGTATGAAGATGCGATGTTTATGAATGTATTTTCGTCTAGAAAAATAAATCCTTGACGGATGTCGGGAAGTTTGTTGAATCCTGGGCTGATGTTTGAAGAGTAGAGTTCTTCGTTTCTGCTGGGGATGATGATTGCAAGAATAAACCGGTAGGAGAAGATGACTCCGTTGGGGAATAAACTTGGCAAAGAGATAACTCTGCGGGGAAATACTCTGTGGGGAGAGATACCTTGCTGAGATTTTGATGAGAACTCCGCTGGGGATTCCGTTGATATGTTTTGTTGGGGAATCTGATGAACTCCGTTGGGGGATAGGAAGAACTTCGCCGAGGACGATCTTTCCGTGGTAATTAGCTGAGGATAACCCAGTTATAAGCTCTGGTGGGGAATAACCTTTGAATAAAGCTGGGGAGAGCGTTCGTATTCTGCAGGGGATAAGCTTCCAGAATCTACTGGGGATAAGCTTCCAGAATCTACTGGGGAGATTGATTCAACTCTTCTGGGGAGACTTTGGACTGCACTAGGAAGTGGCTCCACTGGGATGTCTGGATTCCGCCCGGGAACAATCTTACATCAAGACTGCCAGGGATGCTTGCTTAGGAACATCTGTATACTCCGCTGGGGAATATTGAGATTTTCTGGGGATATCCAACTTCCTTAAGGCTGACAGTAGACTAACTCTGCTTGGGGAGAGTGTTGCTGACTTGCTGGAGATACTGTGCCTTTTCAGGGCTGATGGGAGACCAACTCTGCTCGGGGGAAAGTATTGCTGAATCTTGTCTTACTCTGTGGAGAGTGAAGGTATCTTGGTTACGTTCTTCAGCTGAACTTACCTTGGTACCTGGAGAGCAGTTTGTACAATTAAGACAATTCTTATTGCCCCAGCTTCTGTGGGAGAAGGTACCTGTGGAGGTGCTTGATGACTGCCATTTGACAAATCTTCTTCTGGTAGGCAAGTGACGAAATGACGGAACATAGTCGTACGCTTTTGATCCCTAAATTTTGCCTGGACCGCCCTTTCGGGTTTTCAGTCCATCGGGATACCCATTTTTTCCCAAGCCGCCTTTTCAGGTTTTCGACTTGCCGGGTGTACAGATTTTTTTATTTCATCCCTTATTTTTGCCCGAACCCTTTTTGTTCGCCGGGAAGCCCTTATTTTTGCCTAGGTGTGTCAACCTAGCGGGTCTTTGATTATGCGTAGTATTCTTCGACTATGTCCATGCTCTCGGGATGCAGGGAGTTGTCACTGTCAGTAGTGCTGTGTTACCATGCCACCAGAAGATCTTCGTTTGATCGTCCGATACCCCAAGTGATCCAGATGGAGATTTGCCCCAAGCTGGTTGGCCTTTTGGGAGATTCTCCGAATCTTGACCTAACTGCCCCAGATGTTGGACAATGATCATGCCATACCCTTTGATTGGAGGTGCTTTTGTCCATTAGACATTCGTCGTGCGAACTTCTATGCTGTTCAAACAAATAGTCATATGCAAGCAATGTTATATTAAAAATGCGAAGCTTATGTCTGTCTTGGAAGTTTATGAAAATGCATTTTTTCAGTAAAACAAGCAAATTATGTAACATGTGATGTCAACTCAAGATTTTACAGCGAGCCTTAAGGAGTCAGGATACCTTTGTAACAGTATGCTTTCGAATTAACCCATGCTTCAGCTAGGACTTTTGAGGGTTATAACGTGGCCTGGTTCACGGTTTAAGAAACAAAGGATAAAGGCTCAAATTTTATTTGTACCCACCCGTTCTTCATGATGTTCTTCAAACCTAAACTCAGCTGATCGTGCGTTAGACCTTGTTTGAGTCTTTGTCCTGATATTCCAATGATGGTTCGGATATTGAAAATTTATTTTGAGTAGGCAGTCACGTCTCTTTTTTGTTGAGGGTTTGTAAGACCTCTTTCTTTTTTGATTTCGTTATCCCTGTTTTTTGCCTGAATTGTTTCTTTTCGTATTACAGTCAGCGGGATGCCCCAGTTTTTGTAAGTCTCCTTTATAGGTTTTGACTTATATGGGCTTTCATTTTGAGAGATAATGACTGCCTGTCTTTATGCTTATTCGGAACCATCATTGTCTTTTGTTTTAGAAGGACTTCTTTGGTGCCATTCGTTGTGCACTTGGATCAACTGAGAGAACTACCCTGCCTCAGGTTATGATTAAGGGTTTTAATTTTCGAAAAGCAAAACTCCTACTTCTTTGGCTCAGAGGGGTTGACTAGGGATTATCTTCCTTATAACTCCAGTGTTTAGGAATTGAAACAATGCCTGTACCTCATCAGCGGGGTCGGTTCAAAAGCATACTGTAAAGATTGTGGTATCATTTTTGTCATCCTCCCTCAAGAGGCTTAGAATTATTGATTGAGAGTTGACATCAAAAAATGAAAGCAGTTTGAATATAGCGAATGCGAATATATTGATTCAAAGCAGACATATGCGATGCATTGATAAAGTAATAACGTTTGCCATGACAAAAATTGTTTGAACAATCAAAAGAAAATTACAACTCGAAAATTCTAATGGACAAAAAGTTTCTTAGTTTGAACTAATCATCTCAGATGGAAGATTCTCAACAAAAGATTTTCATTTTTCCACCCAGCATGAACTCCAGCACCCTTCCGTCGATCAAGTCTTGGATCTTGTTCCTCAGGCTCCAACAATCGTCAGTGTCATGCCCAGGACTGTCAGAATGGTAGGCACACCTTTCATCAGGATTGTACTTTAGGGAGGTTATGTTGAGCTTCTTAGGAGGATCCTTTAAAGCAATCAGCTTGACCTCTAACAAGCGTTTCAGTATTAGTGATGGTGGTATACCAGTCTCCGAGAAATGTCTTCTGGATGTATTTTGCTTACGCCGATTACCCTGTTGATGATGGTGAGGTTGATGCTGGGCTTGTGCCCCTGAAGCAAACTAAGGAGCTTTTCCCTTGTCTTCTTGCCCCACAGGTGGTTGAATGATGGCTTGCTCTTCAACCTTAGATGTTTGCCCCAGTTGGTTATCCCGAAGCAGTTGGTTGACGAGAACCCTGAGCTCTTCTTGTCTTTGAGCTAAGTCTTGAATGAGAGCCATCTGCCCCAGCATCTGGGTTCTCATTACATCCACCTCAACTTGCAGATATTTCATCCGTTTGTCCTTGTCGTCTTCGGGACTCTTCCTGACCAAATTCCCCATGAGGAGTGTTCTCAGCTCTTCCTGCCCCTTGGATAGATTTAGGAGGATCTCCCTGAACCGAGTCTCTTGAGCATGAAGATCCTGTTTGTTTTGTTGGGAAGCCATTGCTGAAATAAACAGCGAAGATGGTAAGTGACCTGGCAATGGAGTACCTGTAATGCCGTGATATGTATGTATGCATGCAATATTTTCAAGGATCTCGCGGGGTAAACAAGAAAATTGTTAGAATTTGAATTTTGTAGCTTGATGGAAGGGACTTCATGTTGATGAGAGTCCTTCTTCAAGAGTCAAGGCTCACCATATCGAGTGGGTCATAGCCCCTGACTCAAGTCATTAACCTTGGCTAGAGGAAAATAAATCCCCTTTACCCATTGCTGGACATTTGATTCATCATGACCTGCATCACAAAACCCTTGAGGTCCTTGAAATGGATTAGTCCTTATGTAGGATGCATGCAATGGTATGATGGTATGATGTTATGCTATGCGTGGAGTAATGTAGGTAAACCCTGTTATGAGTCCAGATTAAGGACTGTAAACAAAACCTGCAAGAAACTCAAGTGTCAGATAACAAGTATGCAAGTAGTCAAGTTTGAAGGCACACAAGTCACACAAAGAGCCCTTAGAGTTTAAGCCAACATGAAGTTTGGGATACTACCCTCTTGAAGTTGGTGGGCTCAAAACCTGTCCTATCAAAAGTAACCGGGTTCTAAGGAGCCTAATATCATTGGGTTGTTTTCTATGTTCATTGTTTTGATTTAGCCACTGAACTGGCGATCGAAATATTCCAAGAAAACAACCCTCAATGAGTGTAGTATCGAGTATCAACCAACTTCGGACTGCACCAAAGTCAGTCATCTCACTACCCCTAAAGAGGCCAAGATGGTTCAATTAAGGTTCCTAAGGTCAGTTGATGCTTCACGACACCACGCGGCGGCCCCGTACTCTCCTTGACTTGACTCAAGGGTTACCGGTACTCACCAAAGTGCCACATCAACGTAGCAAACTGCTTCAACCATGTCGGTATACCCCGCACAATTCCCTCACAGTTTGTTGCTACTTTCTAAGAGGTATCCCCCAGATCTGGGTTAGGATCTATGAAACTTCCAAAAAAGGCCCACAATTTTAGAGCAATCAAAGCAAGCAATTGAAAATATGATGATGAACTATTCCTAAGGTACACCTCACTTTAAGTATCCCCAGCAGAGTCGCCAATTCTGTGATCGGTGGAAATAGAACTGACTGTTTTTGTAAGCTGGTTCGCGAAATGTCGCGGTAAGCAAGATTCGCCACCGTCTTTTATGTTCTCCAATATGGAAAGGACAAAAGCACAACAAAATTCCTTCTTTGAGAATGTTTCTCGGTTCGGGAGGTAGATTTATAGAAAGGGAAGGTGTTAGCACCCTTTCTATCCATGGTTATCCATGGGCTCTTAGGTACTTGCTCTTATGTTTTCAAAAGATTTGTTTGCTTTTCAAGTGTGTGTGGGGTTTGAAAAAGTTTCGTTTGAAAAATTTCTAAGTATCTCTTGTATCTGTCCTCAAGAGTGTATGAAAAATTTGTTTGAAAACTTTTGAAAGTGTAGGTGCGAAAAGTTGTTTTTGTTTGTTTTGAAAAGAGCAAGTACTTAAGAGAAATCTACCTACTCTAAGGAATTAAGTTGTGTAAGAGTCCTTTAGATAGTGCTATCCCACCATTGAGAGGTAGGTAACACCATCGTTGGAGTTATTCGGGTCAATTCGATTAAGGGACATGTGTGGTCACCAAAGCAATGGTAGGATGCCTTAGAAGTAACCCTAATGTCCTAGATCCTTTTATCCGAGGCAACCGTTTCGAGGCAACTGGATCTTTTGGACAGAAGGGCGACCTCTAAGACACCCTATACTTGATGACCACGTTCGAGGCAACCAGTGAAGCGTACCCTAAGAGTGGCATGCGCATGTGTGTTGTTTTTCAGTTAATTTGTCTTTGCATGTTATTTGTGAGCTACGGATTGGTTTTATTTACATACATTCTTTCATGCATTTTGTAACAGTTAGGAGTGCGGAAAGTAAATTGCGGAAATGTAAATCTAGCTATTACAAGGCGCGGGTCTATACATCGCCAAAAAACAAAGATCCGTTTTGGTAAATAAGTGCGAGAAATTAAATAAAGCGGTAAAATTCCTAATTAACTATTACACATCTGGAGACAGTTACATAAATAATCAAAATAAAATAAATGCGCACGAATAAAAAATTTAATCGGGAACGTCCTAAGGGTTTTGACCCTTTTGAGAAAGAAATTGAATTTTGTCTTTTTTTTAATGAAATGGAATTAAAACTAATTATTTAATTTATTAAAAGAAAAATGTTTTTGTATTTTTTATGTTTTTAATGAAATAAAATAAAAGGAATTAAAATTAAAAGTTAATAAAAATCTAATTCTAAATTTATTTTAGTTATTAAGAAAAAAAGGTTAAAGTTGCCTAATTAAAACTAATTCAATTTAATAGTATTTATTTACAAAAATAACATGAAATTAATAATAATAATAATATTAGTTCTTTTTTTGGATTTTTTATGAAAATATTAATTATGTTAATAATACTAATAATTAATAAAAAAAAGGAGTTATAAAAGAAAAGAAAAAATAAAAAGATAAAAAGAAATAACAAAACCAAGGGGGGGGGGGGGGGGGTTGGGCCAAATTGGAGGTGTTAATGGAATTGTGAGGCCCATGAACCTTCAAGCCTCTTTTGACTTTCCTAATTGCCTACGCCTGTGTTGACTCATGAGCACCATGGTCTGCATTCTTTGGCCATCAGATCTGTAGGACTGGACACATGGCACGCTGATTGCTTGAGACATATGGTGGACTTTCGCTGGAATGCTGCATGGGAATATGTTAGAGAAAAAATGAAACAAGCGTTTGGGGGACCTGGGAAAACTTACAGCGCGGTATGATGGACCTTAGGACGTGGCAAGGGTTGCTTTAGCTTCAGAGTATGGCAAAGAAGAGAGTCACGTTCTCCTTTTGGCCTGAAAATGCTTACAACACTCCTTTTGATCTCACACTTTTTTTGACACTTTTTGGATTTTGCTCTGGCCGTTTGTGCACACTCTAGATTGTGAATGAGGCTTGCAAGGCTTGCATATGTAGTAATGAGTGAGAATAAGTCACATTTAGGAGCCTTTAACCATTGCAATTAAGCTTTGGATTTTGTCTTAACCACCATTAAAGGCCTTTCAAAGCTTGTTCAAAATTTGAATTTTCATGCCTAAATGAGCTTAGCACGAAATTGGTAGGTTGCAAATGCTTCATGAAGGCTATTCAAACCATAAGATACCATTTAATTAATTTTTTTAGATTTACTTGAATTATTATGGATTAAAATGAATTAAATCCATAAAACATAAATAAAAATAGAAAAATAATTATTTGGTCTTGAAATTGATCATGGGACACATGGGTGGCATGACAAGGCTTAATCAAGTGGAAAAAAGTGGGCCCTTTTGTCAAAAATTGAAGTTTCAAGGATAGTTGACTTTTGCCATTTCACAAAAATTTCCCAACTTCTCCAATGCATATCTTGCTCAATTTTGATCATATGAACATGTTCTTAGACATTTTGGAAAGGTCTTGAAGTCCTCTAACCAATGCCTTTGGTCCTATGTCATTTTGAGTTACCAATATCAAGTTATGGTCTTTGACTTAAAATGCCTTTTTGTTGACTTTTAAAAATGACCTATAATGTTGAAATTGATAACTTTTTGTGAGAGCATTTCTTGGACTTGGAATGTGAAGATGAGTTGTAGGAAATGTCATCCCCTTCAAAATGAGCATTGGATGGGATTTTTATGATGAACCATGAAAAAGTTATGCCTTGGTCAAATTACAGTTGACTTTTTCAACTGTCCAAAAATGGAAACTTTTGCATCTTGATGATTTTTGAGCCATTCTCGTGGAATCATGATCAAGATTTGATCCAATGATGATTGTGGCTTCAAAATAAGATGTTGACCAAATTTTTTGACTTTTGAATTCCAAATGACCATTTTACCCCTACAGTTGATTGTGAAGCAATTAGGGTTTGTGACTGTGCAACTTGACCTTGTGAGCCTTGAAACTTGACATGTAGGTGCTTGACAATGTATATGAGCATATCGGACTTGATTGAGCCCTTGAAAACCTCAACTTCCTTGCAAGAACCAAAACCCTAATTTGACTGGCTTAAGAGGGTGTTTGAACTGTGCAACCCTTGAGTAGACTTGAGCAAATTGAGATGATGCTTGTCAAAACTCTGAAGAATATGGGAGGGAAAATTTTGGGGTACAACAGTTGCCCCTGTTCAATCTTCTTAGACCTGAGGATGTAGATTGGCTAGCGTGCCTTTCGTGATCCGAAGGTGGAAGATGATTGAACACTAGAGTGCCTAGAAATTTGCACTCACATAGTAGAATATCAGCAATGTGATGTCGGGAATGGGCTTACAGATGCCATTTGGAGAGATGGTGGATAGGAGGATGGGCTTATAGATGCCATCTGGAGATGTGACAGAACCTTGTCGGGAATGGGCTTATAGATGCCATTTGGAAAGATGGTATGGGAGGATGGGCTTATAGATGCCATCTGAAGATGTGACAGAACCTTGTCGAGAATGGGCTTATAGATGCCATTTGGAGACTGTTGGTAGGTGGATGGGCTTATAGATGCCATCTGGAGGTTGTCTGTTGAATTGTAATTTTTGTAAGTTGAAAGAGGGAACCTGTGTAGGGTTGCCTGATGATGAACTCGTGTAAAACTGCATCTTGGAAAGAAGGACACCTGTGTAGGGTTGACTGATGATGAGTCCGTGTAAAACTGCATCTTTGAAGGAATGAAACCTGTGTAGGGTTTACTGATAATGAGTCCGTATAAGACTGCATCTAAAATGGAGAAGGAACCTGTGTAGGGTTGACTTTGATGACGAGTCCGTGTAAAACCACATCTAGAGCTGAGAAGGAAACCTGTGTAGTGTTTACTGATGACGAGCTCGTGTAAAACTACGTCTGGAGTTTGAGAAGGGAACCTGTGTGGGGTTACTTTGATGATGAGCCCGTGTAAAACTGCATCCTGGAAGGAGTAAAACCTGAGTAGGGTTTCTGATGACGAGTCCGTGTAAAACTGCGTCTTTGGGAAGAGAGAACCTGTGTAGAGTTTCTTTGACGACGAGCCCGTGTAAAACTACGTCTAGAGAGAGAGAACCTGTGTAGGGTTTCTTCGGGATAAGTTCGTGTAAAACTTCTGGAGGAACCGGGGTAAGGTTACTTCGGGATAAGTCCGTGTAAGACTTCTGGAGGAACCGGGGTAGGGTTACCTTGAGATAAGTCCGTGTAAGACTTCTGGAGGAACCGGGGTCAGGTTACTGCAGGGTAAGTTCGTGTAAAACTTCTTGATGAACCGGGGTAAGGTTATCTTGAGATAAGTCCGTGTAAGAATTTTGGAGGAACTGGGGTAAGGTTACTGCAGGGTAAGTTCGTGTAAAACTTCTGGACGAACCGGGGTAAGGTCATCTTGAGATAAGTCCGTGTATGACTTCTAGAGGAACCGGGGTAAGGTTATTGCAGGATAAGTTTGTGTAAAACTTCTGGATGAACCGGGGTAAGGTCATCTTGAGATAAGTCCGTGTAAGACTTCTGGAGGAACCGGGGTAAGGTTACTATAGGATAAGTTCGTGTAAAACTTCTGGATGAACCGGGGTAAGGTCATCTTGAGATAAGTCCGTGTAAGACTTCTGGAGGAACCGAGGTAAGGTTACTGCAGGATAAGTTCGTGTAAAACTTCTGGATGAACCGGGGTAAGGTCATCTTGAGATAAGTCCGTGTAAGACTTCTGGAGGAACCGGGGTAAGGTTACTGCAGGATAAGTTCGTGTAAAACTTCTGGATGAACCGGGGTAAGGTCATCTTGATATAAGCCCGTGTAAGACTGCTGGAGGAACCGGGGTAAGGTTACTGCAGGATAAGTTTGTGTAAAACTTCTGGATGAACCGGGGTAAGGTCATCTTGAGATAAGTCCGTGTAAGACTTCTGGAGGAACCGGGGTAAGGTTACTGCAGGATAAGTTCGTGTAAAACTTCTTCTGAAAGAAAAGGAACCGGTGTAGGGTTACTTTGATGATAAGTCCATGTAAGACTTCGTCTTGAAAATTGAGAGGGAACCGATGTAGGGTTGCCTGATGATGAGTTCGTGTAAAACTACGTCTGAGGTTAAGGAGGAATCGGTGTAGGGTTGCCTGTTGATGAGCCCGTGTAAGACTTCTTCTGAAAGAAAAGGAATCGGTGTAGGGTTACTTTGATGATAAGTCCGTGTAAGACTTCGTCTGAAAATTGAGAAGGAACCGGTGTAGGGTTGCCTGATGATGAGTTCGTGTAAAACTACATCTGAGGTTGAGAAGGAACCGGTGTAAGGTTGCCTGTTGATGAGCCCGTGTAAGACTTCTTCTGAAAGAAAAGGAACCGGTGTAGGGTTACTTTGATGATAAGTCCGTGTAAGACTTCTTCTGGATGAAAAGGAACCGGTGTAGGGTTACTTTGATGATAAGTCCGTGTAAGACTTCTTCTGGAAGAAAAGGAACCGGTGTAGGGTTACTTTGATGATAAGTCTGTGTAAGACTTCTTCTGGAAGAAAAGGAACCAGTGTAGGGTTACTTTGATGATAAGTCCGTGTAAGACTTCTTCTGAAAGAAAAGGAACTGGTTTAAGGTTACTTTGTGATGGGTCCGTGTAAGACTTCGTCTGAAAATTGAGAAGGAACCGGTGTAGGGTTGCCTGATGATGAGTTCGTGTAAAACTACATCTGAGGTTGAGAAGGAACCGGTGTAGGGTTGCCTGTTGATGAGCCCGTGTAAGACTTCTTGTGAAAGAAAAGGAACCGGTGTAGGGTTGCCTGAGGATGATCAAGTAGATAATTGTCCTGTTTGGTTTCAGATATTAACCCACGATCAGTCGTCCACAGAATTTTCCTGGCTTGTTACCAATGTTGATATGGAACTGTAGAGGTAGATGGTAATCATCTTTTGATTGACCTTTTCCTGAAAAGGCAAAACATCAGTTGTATGCAATGTCATGATGCATGAACTGCATGATTTTAAGATGTTCTCAAAAATAAATGAGATTGGTGTTGTATGATGCGTATGCATGCTATAATGTATGAAGATGCGATGTTTATGAATGTATTTTCGTCTAGGAAAATAAATCCTTGACGGATGTCGGGAAGTTTGTTGAATCCTGGGCTGATGTTTGAAGAGTAGAGTTCTTCGTTTCCGCTGGGGATGATGATTGCAAGAATAAACCGGTAGGAGAAGATGACTCCGTTGGGGAATAAACTTGGCGAAGAGATAACTCTGCAGGGAAATACTCTGTGGGGAGAGATACCTTGCTGAGATTTTGATGAGAACTCCGCTGGGGATTCCGTTGATATGTTTTGTTGGGGAATCTGATGAACTCCGTTGGGGGATAGGAAGAACTTCGCCGAGGACGATCTTTCCGTGGTAATTAGCTGAGGATAACCCAGTTATAAGCTCTGGTGGGGAATAACCTTTGAATAAAGCTGGGGAGAGCGTTCGTATTCTGCAGGGGATAAGCTTCCAGAATCTACTGGGGATAAGCTTCCAGAATCTACTGGGGAGATTGATTCAACTCTTCTGGGGAGACTTTGGACTGCACTAGGAAGTGGCTCCACTGGGATGTCTGGATTCCGCCGGGGAACAATCTTACATCAAGACTGCCAGGGATGCTTGCTTAGGAACATCTGTATACTCCGCTGGGGAATATTGAGATTTTCTGGGGATATCCAACTTCCTTAAGGCTGACAGTAGACTAACTCTGCTTGGGGAGAGTGTTGCTGACTTGCTGGAGATACTGTGCCTTTTCGGGGCTGATGGGAGACCAACTCTGCTCGGGGGAAAGTATTGCTGAATCTTGTCTTACTCTGTGGAGAGTGAAGGTATCTTGGTTACGTTCTTCAGCTGAACTTACCTTGGTACCTGGAGAGCAGTTTGTACAATTAAGACAATTCTTATTGCCCCAGCTTCTGTGGGAGAAGGTACCTGTGGAGGTGCTTGATGACTGCCATTTGACAAATCTTCTTCTGGTAGGCAAGTGACGAAATGACGGAACATAGTCGTACGCTTTTGATCCCTAAATTTTGCCTGGACCGCCCTTTCGGGTTTTCAGTCCATCGGGATACCCATTTTTTCCCAAGCCGCCTTTTCAGGTTTTCGACTTGCCGGGTGTACAGATTTTTTTATTTCATCCCTTATTTTTGCCCGAACCCTTTTGGTTTGCCGGGAAGCCCTTATTTTTGCCTAGGTGTGTCAACCTAGCGGGTCTTTGATTATGCGTAGTATTCTTCGACTATGTCCACGCTCTCGGGATGCAGGGAGTTGTCACTGTCAGTAGTGTTGTGTTACCATGCCACCAGAAGATCTTCGTTTGATCGTCCGATGCCCCAAGTGATCCAGATGGAGATTTTCCCCAAGCTGGTTGGCCTTTTGAGAGATTCTCCTAATCTTGACCTAACTACCCCAGATGTTGGACAATGATCATGCCATGCCCCTTGATTGGAGGTGCTTTTATCCATTAGACATTCGTCGTGCGAACTTCTATGTTGTTCAAACAAATAGTCATATGCAAGCAATGTTATATTAAAAATGCGAAGCTTATGTCTGTCTTGAAGTTTTTGAAAATGCATTTTTTCAGTAAAACAAGCAAATCATGTAACATGTGATGTCAACTCAAGATTTTATAGCGAGCCTTAAGGAGTCAGGATACCTTTGTAACAGTATGCTTTCGAATTAACCCATGCTTCAGCTAGGACTTTTGAGGGTTATAACGTGGCGTGGTTCACGGTTTAAGAAACAAAGGATAAAGGCTCAAATTTTATTTGTACCCACCCGTTCTTCGTGATGTTCTTCAAACCTAAACTCAGCTGATCGTGCGTTAGACCTTGTTTGAGTCTTTGTCCTGATATTCCAATGATGGTTCGGATATTGACAATTTATTTTGAGTAGGCAGTCACGTCTCTTTTTTGTTGAGGGTTTGTAAGACCTCTTTCTTTTTTGATTTCGTTATCCCTGTTTTTTGCCTGAACTGTTTCTTTTCGTATTACAGTCAGCGGGATGCCCCAGTTTTTGTAAGTCTCCTTTATAGGTTTTAACTTATATGGGATTTCATTTTGAGAGATAATGACTGCCTGTCTTTATGCTTATTCGGAACCATCACTGTCTTTTGTTTTAGAAGGACTTCTTTGGTGCCATTCGTTGTGCACTTGGATCAACTGAGAGAACTACCCTGCCCCAGGTTATGATTAAGGGTTTTAATTTTCGAAAAGAAAAACTCCTACTTCTTTGGCTCAGAGGGGTTGACTATGGATTATCTTCCTTATAACTCCAGTGTTTAGGAATTGAAACAATGCCTGTACCTCATCAGCGGGGTCTGTTCAAAAGCATACTGTAAAGATTGTGGTATCATTTTCGTCATCCTCCCTCAAGAGGCTTAGAATTATTGATTGAGAGTTGACATCAAAAAATGAAAGAAGTTTGAATATAGCGAATGCGAATATATTGATTCAAAGCAGACATATGCGATGCATTGATAAAGTAATAACGTTTGCCATGACAAAAATTGTTTAAACAATTAAAAGAAAATTACAACTCGAAAATTCTAATGGACAAAAAGTTTCTTAGTTTGAACTAATCATCTCAGATGGAAGATTCTCAACAGAAGATTTTCATTTTTCCACCCAGCATGAACTCCAGCACCCTTCCGTCGATCAAGTCTTGGATCTTGTTCCTCAGGCTCCAACAGTCGTCAGTGTCATGCCCAGGACTGTCAGAATGGTAGGCACACCTTTCATCAGGATTGTACTTTAGGGAGGTTATGTTGAGCTTCTTAGGAGGATCCTTTAAAGCAATCAGCTTGACCTCCAACAAGCGTTTCAGTATTAGTGATGGTGGTATACCAGTCTCCGAGAAATGTCTTCCGGACGTATTTTTCTTACGCCGATTACCCTGTTGATGCTGGTGAGGTTGATGCTGGGCTTGTTCCCCTGAAGCAAACTGAGGAGCTTTTCCCTTGTCTTCTTTCCCCACAGGTGGTTGAATGATGGCTTGCTCTTCAACCTTAGATGTTTGCCCCAGTTGGTTATCCCGAAGCAGTTGGTTAACGAGAACCCTGAGCTCTTCTTGTCTTTGAGCTAAGTCTTAAATGAGAGCCATCTGCCCCAGCATCTGGGTTCTCATTACATCCACCTCAGCTTGCAGATGTTTCAGCCGTTTGTCCTTGTCATCTTCGGGACTCTTCCTGACCAAATTCCCCATGAGGAGTGTTCTCAGCTCTTCCTGCCCCTTGGATAGATTTAGGAGGATCTCCCTGAACCGAGTCTTTTGAGCATGAAGATCCTGGTTGTTTTGTTGGGAAGCCATTGCTGAAATAAACAAAGAAGATGGTAAGTGACCTGTCAAAGGAGTACCTGTAATGCCGTGATATGTATGTATGCATGCAATATTTTCAAGGATCTCGCGGGGTAAACAAGAAAATTGTTAGAATTTGAATTTTGTAGCTTGATGGAAGGGACTTCATGTTGATGAGAGTCCTTCTTCAATATTCAAGGCTCAACATATCGAGTGGGTCATAGCCCCTGACTCAAGTCATTAACCTTGGCTAGAGGAAAATAAATCCCCTTTACCCCTTTCTGGACATTTGATTCATCATGACCGGCATCACAAAACCCTTGAGGTCCTTGAAATGGATTAGTCCTTATGTAGGATGCATGCAATGGTATGATGGTATGATGTTATGCTATGCGTGGAGTAATGTAGGTAAAACCCGTTATGAGTCCAGATTAAGGACTGTAAACAAAACCTGCAAGAAACTCAAGTGTATGATAACAAGTATGCAAGTAGTCAAGTTTGAAGGCACACAAGTCACACAAAGAGCCCTTAGAGTTTAGGCCAGCATGAAGTTTGGGATACTACCCTCTTGAAGTTGGTGGGCTCAAAACCTGTCCTATCAAAAGTAACCGGGTTCTAAGGAGCTCAATATCATTGGGTTGTTTTCTATGTTCATTGTTTTGATTTAGCCACTGAACTGGCGATCAAAATATTCCAAGAAAACAACCCTCAATGAGTGTAGTATCGAGTATCAACCAACTTCGGACTGCACCAAAGTCAGTCATCTCACTACCCCTAAAGAGGCCAGGATGGTTCAATTAAGGTTCCTAAGGTCAGTTGATGCTTCACGACACCACGCGGCGGCCCCGTACTCTCCTTGACTTGACTCAAGGGTTACCGGTACTCACCAAAGTGCCACATCAACGTAGCAAACTGCTTCAACCGTGTCGGTATACCCTGCACAGTTCCCTTACAGTTTGTTGCTACTTTCTAAGAGGTATCCCCCAGATCCGGGTTAGGATCTATGAAACTCCCAAAACAGGCCCACAATTTTAGAGCAATCAAAGCAAGCAATTGAAAACATGATGATGAACTATTCCTAAGGTACACCTCACTTTAAGTATCCCCAGCAGAGTCGCCAGTTCTGTGATCAGTGGAAATAGAACTGACTATTTTTGTAAGCTGGTTCGCGAAATGTCGCGGTAAGCAAGAGTCACCACCGTCTTTTATGTTCTCCAATATGGAAAGGACAAAAGCACAGCAAAATTCCTTCTTTGAGAATGTTTTTCGGTTCGGGAGGTAGATTTATAGAAAGGGAAGGTGTTAGCACCCTTTCTATCCATGGTTATCCATGGGCTCTTAGGTACTTGCTCTTATGTTTTCAAAAGATTTGTTTGCTTTTCAAGTGTGTGTGGGTTTTGAAAAAGTTTCGTTTGAAAAATTTCTAAGTATCTCTTGTATCTGTCCTCAAGAGTGTATGAAAAATTTGTTTGAAAACTTTTGAAAGTGTAGGTGCGAAAAGTTGTTTTTGTTTGTTTTGAAAAGAGCAAGTACTTAAGAGAAATCTACCTACTCTAAGGAATTAAGCTGTGTAAGAGTCCTTTAGATAGTGTTATCCCACCATTGAGAGGTAGGTAACACCATCGTTGGAGTTATTCGGGTCAATTTGATTAAGGGACATGTGTGGTCACCAAAGCAATGATAGGATGCCTTAGAAGTAACCCTAATGTCCTAGATCCTTTTATCCGAGGCAACCGTTTTGAGGCAACTGGATCTTTTGGACAGAAGGGCGACCTCTAAGACACCCTATACTTGATGACCACGTTCGAGGCAACCAGTGAAGCGTACCCTAGGAGTGGCATGTGCATGTGTGTTGTTTTTCAGTTAATTTGTCTTTGCATGTTATTTGTGAGCTACAGATTGGTTTTATTTACATACATTCTTTCATGCATTTTTTAACAGTTAGGAGTGCAGAAAGTAAATTGCGGAAATGTAAATCTAGCTATTACAAGGCGCGGGTCTATACATCGCCAAAAAACAAAGACCCGTTTTGGTAAATAAGTGCGAGAAATTAAATAAAGCGGTAAAATTCCTAATTAACTATTACACATCTGGAGACAGTTACATAAATAATCAAAATAAAATAAATGCGCGCGAATAAAAATTTAATCGGGAACGTCCTAAGGGTTTTGACCCTTTTGAGAAAGAAATTGAATTTTGTCTTTTTTTAATGAAATGGAATTAAAACTAATTATTTAATTTATTAAAAGAAATTTTTTTTTGAATTTTTTATGTTTTTAATGAAATAAAATAAAAGGAATTAAAATTAAAAGTTAATAAAAATCTAATTCTAAATTTATTTTAGTTATTAAGAAAAAAGGTTAAAGTTGCCTAATTAAAACTAATTCAATTTATTAGTATTTATTTACAAAAATAACATGAAATTAATAATAATAATAATATTAGTTCTTTTTTTGGATTTTTTATGAAAATATTAATTATGTTAATAATACTAATAATTAATAAAAAAAAGGAGTTATAAAAGAAAAGAAAAAATAAAAAGATAAAAAGAAATAACAAAACCAAGGGGGGGGGGGGGGGGGGGGTTGGGCCAGATTGGAGGTGTTAATGGAATTGTGAGGCCCATGAACCTTCAAGCCCCTTTTGACTTTCCTGATTGCCTACGCCTGTGTTGACTCATGAGCACCATGGTCTGCATTCTTTGGCCATCAGATCTGTAGGACTGGACACATGGCACGCTGATTGCTTGAGACATATGGTGGACTTTCGCTGGAATGCTGCATGGGAATATGTTAGAGAAAAAATGAAACAAGCATTTAGGGGACCTGGGAAAACTTACAGCGCGGTATGATGGACCTTAGGACGTGGCAAGGGATGCTTTAGCTTCAGAGTATGGCAAAGAAGAGAGTCACGTTCTCCTTTTGGCCTGGAAATGCTTGCAACACTCCTTTTGATCTCACACTTTTTTTGACACTTTTTGGATTTTTCTCTGGCCGTTTGTGCATACTCTAGGTTGTGAATGGGGCTTGCAAGGCTTGCATATGTAGTAATGAGTGAGAATAAGTCACATTTAGGAGCCTTTAACCATTGCAATTAAGCTTTGGATTTTGTCTTAACCACCATTAAAGGCCTTTCAAAGCTTGTTCAAAATTTGAATTTTCATGCCTAAATGAGCTTAGCACGAAATTGGTAGGTTGCAAATGCTTCATGAAGGCTATTCAAACCATAAGATACCATTTAATTAATTTTTTTAGATTTACTTGAATTATTATGGATTAAAATGAATTAAATCCATAAAAATTAAATAAAAATAGAAAAATAATTATTTGGTCTTGAAATTGATCATGGGACACGTGGGTGGCATGGCAAGGCTGAATCAAGTGGAAAAAAGTGGGCCCTTTTGTCAAAAATTGAAGTTTCAAGGATAGTTGACTTTTGCCATTTCACAAAAATTTCCCAACTTCTCTAATGCATATCTTGCTCAATTTGGATCATATGAACATGTTCTTTGACATTTTGGAAATGTCTTGAAGTCCCCTAACCAATGCCTTTGGTCCCATGTCATTTTGAGTTACCAATATCAAGTTATGGTCTTTGACTTAAAATGCCTTTTTGTTGACTTTTAAAAATGACCTATAATGTTGAAATTGATAACTTTTTGTGAGAGCATTTCTTGGACTTGGAATATGAAGATGAGTTGTAGGAAATGTCATCCCCTTCAAAATGAGCATTGGATGGAATTTTTATGATGAACCATGAAAAAGTTATGCCTTGGTCAAGTTACAGTTGACTTTTTCAACTGTCCAAAAATGGAAACTTTTGCATCTTGATGATATTTGAGCCATTCTCGTGGAATCATGATCAAGATTTGATCCAATGATGATTGTGGCTTAAAAATAAGATGTTGACCAAAATTTTTGACTTTTGACTGCCAAATGACCATTTTACCCCTACAGTTGATTGTGAAGTAATTAGGGTTTTTGACTGTGCAACTTGACCTTGTGAGCCTTGAAACTTGACATGTAGGTGCTTGAAAATGTATATGAGCATATGGGACTTGATTGAGCCCTTGAAAACTTCAACTTCCTTGCAAGAATCAAAACCCTAATTTGACTGGCTTAGGAGGGTGTTTGAACTGTGCAATCCTTGAGTAGACTTGAGCAAATTGAGATGATGCTTGTCAAAACTTTGAAGAATATGGGAGGGAAAATTTTGGGGTACAACAATAGCCTTTTAATCTTATCCTGAAAAGGGTGAAATGTTAGCTAAAACACAAAGTTATGTTGCATGATATGTATGACGCAATATATGTTATGTCAATGTTTATGATATGAATGTGACTGGATACGCATGTAAGCTGAAGAGCTATCTTGCTGAGGATAGATAAATCCTGGAGATAAAGAATCTTGACTGCTGCCAGGGAAAGTGAATCTTTGACTGCTGCTGGGGAAGACAAAATTTTTGATTGCTGAGGATGTGACATCCTTGTTGACTACTGCTGGAGAATTAGGAGCTTGGGTTGTATACCAATCTTCTGGGGATTCTTGTTTTGAGGAGATCTTCACTGGAGAACATCTGATTATCCTGCGAGGAATTGAGAATGAGAGTCTTCATTCTGCTTGGGAAATGAAAGATCTTCAATTGTTGAGGGATCTTAGGACCACTGCGGGGAATTGGAATTCTTTGGTGACTTGCGAGGAACGAGAATTTCTGAAGATCTCTACAGGGGAGTTCAGAATCTGGTAGACTCATGCTGGAGAGGTATGACTGAGAATCTTCAACTTGGTGGGAAGTATCTTTGTGGGGAGAAGGTTCACTAGCCTGGTTCAGCTGGGGATTCATGGTTGGAAGTTTTAGTTCCGCTGGGGATTGGATTTTCAGATTTTTAAGGCTCCACTGGGGATTCTGAACTTTAATTCTGAGGGGAAATGAGTTCTGGAAGGCTCTCTGGCTGGGGAAATCAGTGTTGGGAAAGCTTTCTCTGATGAGGATCCTGAAGTTTAACTCTGTTTAGGGAATTAAGTTATGACTGAGGAATTTGGATTTCAAATCTGCTTGGGATTTCCTCTGAAAGGGCATCAAGATATCTATCTGCCCCTTCAACCTATCAGTAATCATCTTTCTTGATTCATAAGGAAATGATTATGTTCAAATGCATATGCCTATTTAACAAAACATTGGACGTTTCTCAAATAAAACATAAGTGCAAAAGAAAAGAGAAAAGGAAGACAACGCAAATTTCTGTATTTGGAAAAGTATTTGTATTAATTTTCTATGAGTATATTTGTACAACGGAGACAGTCATCCTAGTAAGAGGATGTTGTCGTAAAGATTGAAAAATTTATACAAAAGAAAGATGGCTATGTGAAACAATTCCATGGGATTCCATTATGCTATAGCCTTCACAACTCTGAATATCTGTCCCTTCAATGCTTCGTCTGCCGATGACTGGATTGATTAGAAGCTTGGAGCTGGTTGATGAAGAGATTGTCCTTAAAGTGATCCGACGAGACATATTCATACACTTTAATTCCCTAACTTTTTCCTGAATCGCCCTTTCGGGTTTTCGATCCACCGGGAAACCCCTTTTTGCCCAAGCCGCCCTTTCGGGTTTTCGACTTGTCGGGTGTACAGATTTTTTTGTTTTATCCCTAATTTTTGCCTGAACCGCCCTTTCAGGTTTTTGGTCCACCGGGATGCCCATTTCTGCCCAAGCCGCCCTTTCGGGTTTTCGACTTGTCGGGTTATTTTATGCGTAGTATCTTTTGACTATGTCTGCGTTCGCAGGGTGCGGCAAATCGTCGCCATCCATGGTGGTCAGGATCATTGCACCACCAGAAAATATGCTCTTGATCACAAATGGTCCTTCGTATGTAGGAGTCCATTTGCCCCTGGGATCACTTTGCGGTAGGATAATCCGCTTGATTACGAGATCTCCGACTTGATATACTTGACATATGACTTTCTTGTTGAAAGCCTTGATCATCCATTTTTGATACGTTTGACCATGACAGACAGCAGCGAGTCGCTTCTCATCGATCAAATTGAGTTGATCAAGTCGGGTCTGAATCCAATCATCTTCATTCAAACCTGCATCCTTCATAATCCTTAGAGAAGGAATCTGAACTTCCATGCCGTATACCAAATAAAATGGGGTTGCCCCGGTTGAAGTACGTGCCGTGGTACGGTATCCATGCAGAGCAAACGGTAACATCTCATGCCAGTCCTTGTAAGTGACTGTCATTTTCTGAATGATCTTCTTAATGTTTTTGTTCGTAGCTTCAACAACACCGTTCATCTTCGGCCGATAGGGAGATGAATTGTGATGATAAATCTTGAACTATTCGCACAATGCTGTGATCATAGTATTATTCAGATTTGTGCCGTTGTCTGTGATGATCCTGTCCGGAACACCATACCGGCATATGAGGTTTTGCTTGATGAAGCGTGCAACCACATTTTTAGTAACAGAGGCGAAGGAAGCTGCTTCGACCCATTTGGTGAAGTAGTCAATGGCAACCAGGATGAAGCGATGTCCGTTGGATGCCGTGGGCTTGATCTCTCCAATCATGTCAATGCCCCACATTGCAAATGGCCAAGGAGCTGTCAGCATGTTGAGAGGAACCGGAGGAATATGAATCTTGTCAGCGTAGACTTGACATTTGTGGCAGGTACGGGAATGCTGATGGCAATCTGCTTCCATGGTAGACCAGTAATAGCCTGCCCTTAGGATCTTCTTAGCCATTGTATGCCCACTCAAATGGGTGCCAAATGTACCGCTGTGCATCTCGGTCATGATTAACTCTGCTTTAGCTTTGTCTACACATCGGAGTAAAACACACCGGGAAACTTCTTGTCATTTACGGAAGCTCCTTCGGGATATTCTCTAGTCTGGAGATACCTTTTGATTTCGTGAAACCAGGGTTGTTCCACTACTTCTTCGGTATTAATCTCATGACAATGCACAGGTTCATCCATTCGCTCGATGGTGATTTGGGGAGCCTCGTTCTCCCAGTTGAGTTTAAACATGGAAGACATTGTAGCCAGAGCATCTGCTAGCTGATTCTCTTCTCACGGGAAATGCTCGAAGGTAATTTGCTCGAAATGAGGCAACAATGTCAGGACATGTTCTTTGTATGGGATAAGATTAGGATGTTTGGTATCCCACTCTCCTTTGATTTGACTGATAACCAAAGCCGAGTCCCCAAACACGATCAAAGATTTGATCCCCAAGTCTATAGCAGCCTTGAGACCAAAGATGCAAGCTTCATATTCAGCCATGTTGTTTGTGCAGCTGAAGCAAAGTCAGGCCGTGAAAGGCGTGTGACAGCCTTCCGGGGAAATGAGTACCGCATCGATACCGTTTCCAAGTGCATTTGAAGCACCATCAAAGTACAGGGTCCATCGAGATCCCTTTTCAGGTCCGTCATACGGTCCGTTACCTTCAATGTTGTCCAAATTCATGATGTCCTCGTCCGGGAAGTCAAATCTCATGGATTGATAATCTTCGATAGCTTGATGAGATAGACGATCAGCTAGTACACTCCCTTTTATAGCTTTTTGAGTGGTGTACTAGATGTCATACTCAATTAGGATCATTTTCCATCTAGCTATTCTTCCGGATAAAGCAGGCTTCTCGAAGATATACTTGATAGGATCCATTTTGGAAATCAACAAGGTGGTATGAGTCAACATATACTGCCTTAGTCGGGGAGCAGCCCATACCAAAGCGCAACAAGTTTTCTCGAGCAGTGAGTAACGAGTCTCACAGTCGGTAAACTTTTTGCTAAGGTAATAAATAGCATGCTCTTTTCGACCAGACTCGTCATGCTGGCCCAACACGCACCCTATTGAGTTATCCAACACGGTCAGATACATGATCAATGGTCTTCCTTCGACGGGAGGCATCAGAATAGGAGGTTCTAGCAAATACTCCTTGATCTTATCAAAAGAAGCTTGGCAATCGTCGTTCCATTCGACTACCTGATCTTTCTTTAATAGCTTGAAAATTGGCTCACAGGTAGAAGTCAGATGAGAGATGAATATGGCAATATAGTTCAAGCGCCCCAAGAACCCTCTAACCTCCTTTTCAGTACGGGGAGCAGGCATCTCTTGTATTGCTTTCACTTTTGCTGGATCGACCTCAATGCCTTTGTTGCTGACAATAAACCCTAGAAGTTTACCAGACCTAACTCCAAAAGTACACTTACTTGGATTCAGCCTGAGTTTGTACTCTTTCAACCTGGCGAACAACTTTTCCAGGTGTTCAAGGTGTTCCTCCTCTGTTTGTGACCGAGCTATCATATCGTCTATGTAAACTTCGATCTCATGATGTATCATATCATGAAATAAAGCTACCATGGCGCGTTGATAAGTTGCCCCTGCGTTCTTCGGTCCGAACGGCATCACCTTGTAACAGAAAGTACTCCATTGTGTAACAAAGGTTGTTTTCTCCATGTCCTCGGGGTCCATTTTAATCTGGTTGTAGCCCGAGAATCCATCCATGAAGGAAAACACCTTGTGTCGAGCTGTGTTGTCAATCAGAATGTCAATGTGCGGTAGCGGAAAATCATCTTTGGGACTGGCCCTATTCAAATCCCGGTAGTCTACACACATCCTGACCTTGCCGTCTTTTTTAGGTACTGGCACGATGTTAGCAACCCATTGTGGATAGGATGTAACAGCCAGAAATCCAGCGTTGAATTGCTTCATTACTTCTGCTTTAATCTTCTCAGACATTTCGGGCCTCATTCGGCGGACTTTTTGCTTGATCGGTGGATAATCCTCTCTTGTAGGGAGACGGTGAACCATGATGTCTGTGTCTAAACCCGGCATGTCTTCATAAGACCAGGAGAAGATTTCAACGTATTCATTTAACAGCTGTATCAAGCGCTCCTTGACACTTGGTTCCAGATTGGCACCCACTTGTACTTCCTTCCGGTCTTCCTCTGTTCCTAAGTTGACAGTTTCCAACAACTCTTCGTGAGGTAAGATGGCCCTTTCCTCTTGCTGTAAAAGTCTAGCTAGCTCTCCTGGTACTTCACAACCTTCGTCATCTTCATACTCAGCCTGATTGACCAGATCTTCAGAGTTATTGAAGGACATAGCAGAATAGTCACCCATAGAATCCAGAGTGGATGGGTACCTGCATTTGTGAGTGTGGGTGTGTGTAAGGGATAGCCATCCTTAAACAAAAAATGCAAAAGGAAAGAAAATGAACACAACAGTTTATCAATGAAAAACGTCCAATGAATCATTAAATATGGCATATGGATATGAAGATAATCAAAACCCTTACAAATGGACCTACATGCCCCGAGCAAGGAATGAGGTGAAAAAGTAGTGTACGAATTGTTCAAAAGCAATTATTACAGACCACATGAAATGTTTGACAGATAATTACTGATTAATAAAAGTAATGGGGACAAAGTCCTTTTCCTCCCAGTTGCGTAGTCCCCCTTCGATGGTTGGGTAGATCCAATCTTCAATGTTGGCCTCTTCGTCTTCACCTTCCAAAGCATTGATCCCATAAGGAGAGATCTTGATGGGTGTTCTTTCAACCTTTGAGCGGCGCATAGCTTTCTGCCCCGCAGCAGTGAATCCTAAACCAAACTTGTCTGTTTTGTGAGGAATATCAGGCAACTGCCCCCATGTTGAGCTCTTCCCTTCCTTCATTGCGGCCTTCGCGTCTTTTAGAGATGCCATCCTGGCCATCTGCTTTGGTACCTCAGCTACCACTTTTGCTACTTCCACCTCAGGAGAGACTTCCTCGAAGTGCTGGAATGGTGTCTCAATGAATTCACCCTCTACCTCTACATACCGGAAGGAGTTCAGATGGCTGATCATATATTCCTCTTCACCGTGGATGGTTATGATTTTTCCTTTGACATGGTATTTCAACATTTGATGTAGGGAGGAGGTGACCGCCCCAGCACTGTGTATCCATGGTCTCCCCAATAAGCAAGAGTATGACGGACGGATGTCAATCACATAGAAATTTGAGGGGAACACCTCTGTGCCAACCTTAATGGGAATGTCTACCTCCCCATGTACCATCCTCTTTGACCCGTCAAATGCCCTTACAATGATATTACTTGGCCTTAGCTCCAAGCCTTCACAGTCTAATTGGTCGAGAGCCTTCTTAGGCAGCACGTTCAGAGAAGAACCAGTGTCGACCAGAACATGGGCCAGAGTAGTTCCTTGGCATTCTACTGATACATGTAGTGCGTCATTGTGCTTTCTTCCTTTTGAGTTTAGGTCAGCATCAGAGAAACCTAAACCGTTGTCTGCTGTAAGACTGACCATGCAATCTTGGAATTGGTCGGCAGAGGTTTCCTGGGGCACATGGGCTGTCTTCAGGAACTTTATCAATGCTTTGGCGTGCGCCTCTGAACAAAGTAGAAATGTTAACATGGTGATCTTCGAGGGGGTTTGCCCCAGCTTCTCTACCACGTCATAATCACTCTTTTTAATTATCTTCAAGATCTCCTCCATCTCTTTCTTAGAGGTTTCCGGGATGACCAAAGGTTGAGCCCTCGTCCTGACGAGCTCATCTTGGATCCCTTTCCCCTTATCAGCAGAAGTAGGAGGGACAACAACAAGAATAACAACATCTTTAATCAACGGGGTTCTTGCGGAAAGTTTTATCGGTGCAGGAATAAATTTGGCAGCAGATGAGGGTCCAAAGATTGCCTTTGGGGGGGCAATCTCTGGAGAAAATATTCTCCCATTTCAGGTGATCTTGCTTGTGCCGGCAATGCTTCCAATGCTGGCATCTTCTTCATCAGAGCTTCCTTCGGTTACTTCAACTTGTCTAATACCATGGTAGTATATTTCTCCACCGTAATTCCATGGTAATGATTTTTCAGAACTGTAGGGGACAGGCCCTAGCATAGTTATTTTCAGAGGAACTGACTTTGTAGCGGATGTAATCTTAACAGGATTTCTGACGGCCTTGGAAAGATTGGCGTGAATGGTGATAATTGAGACATCTTCAGTAGGGGTTGGAATAGCAGGAACTTTTTCAAACAGAATTTGTTGACTGTCCATTAGGCCTTGGATGCCTTTCTTTAGTAATGGACAGTCGATTGGCAGAGAATAACAACAGTAGCAGTCTTCTTTGCATCCGGGGAAAATCCCAGCCCTTAGCAAATTTAACTTGATGGTTAACAACGGAGTTATCAGGTCATTGACATCAGAAACATACGAATCTTCCTCAATAGCATGGACATTTCGACCATGCTTCGGCATCGAAGCAGATATTACGTTTGGCTTCTCTGGAGCATCGAACTCCACCTCTTTTGCATCTATCAAGTCTTGAATTTTATTTTTTAGCGCCCAACAATTGTTTGTGTCATGTCCGACGCTATTAGAGTGGTAGGCACATTTGGCATTGGCATTGTAAGCTGGTGAGGTTGTATTCACATTTTTCGGTGCTTCTTTGATATTTGTGAGATTCATCTTTAACAAGTGCAGAAGAACTTGCGCGGGCGTCATATTAATGCGGGTGAACTACCGTGGTGGCCGTTCTCCCCACTGCTGTTTAGGTCTGGACTGGTTATTGCGAGGCTGATCATTTGATGGATTTTGGATCATCACGGCCCTCACAGTCGGTCGACGCTCACTTCTTCCTGCTCCTCTCTGAGAATACACAACATCCGTTTCCTTCTTCGCTGAAAATGATTTCTTAGCAGTTGTAGATGCAGAGGCATCCTTCTGAATCTTCCCGTTCTTGATACCGGCTTCTACCCGCTCGCCAGTCAGAATTAATTCAGTAAACCCCGCGGAAGAGCTACCGATCAGGTGGTTAAAGAATGGACCAGACAGGGTCCCCAGGAACATATCAACAAGTTCTCTATCGGAAAGAGGTGGCTGCACTCTTCCGGCCAGATCGCGCCACTTCTGGGCGTATTCCTTAAATCCCTCACCTGAGGCCATTCCCATACTCTGTAGCTGAGTACGGGTTGGTGCCAGGTCAGAGTTATACTGATATTGGCGATAAAAAGCAGCTGCCAAATCCTCCCAACTATGTATCTCTGACCTTTCCAGCTTGTAAAACCAGTCTAGCTGAGTGCCAGACAGGCTATCTTGAAAGAAGTGCACCCAAAGATTTCTGTCGGAAGTATGAGGTTGGATTCTTCGGACATACGACCTTAGGTGCATTTTTGGGCAAGACAGCCCGTCATATCTTGCAAAAATCGGCACTTTAAACTTTGGGGGGATCACAATTCCAGCAATTAATCCCAAATCTTCGAAATCCAAGCCGGGAACTCTCTGCAGCTCCATAGCTTCCAACCTGTCTTCCAAGTTTTTGTACTTATCATCGGTGGACGGGTATTGTTGCTCTGAGTAGTCTTCGTCTTCTTCAGCCTCTTCCTCTTTAGCTTCATATTCGGAAGGTACCGCAGCCCCTTTCCCTTTACTGGTTCCCTCTTCAGACGTAGGGGGAAATTCAAGGACTCTTCTGGCTTCACCCTCAAACCTTCTTCCCAGGGTAGCCACCCCGACTCTTTTCTTCTTCTTTTTCACTTGCTCTTTGTTCCCAAGCAGGGCTTTTAGATCCTCCTGACCCTTTGCCAAGGTCATCAGGAGATGTTGAAACTGTGAGTTTTGAGACTGCAAATCCTTGACCGTCTGTTCGAGATCCATCTTACTGAAATAAACAACAGAAAGATAAGGAAACCTGGTGTGGAGACCTGCTTATGCGCATGATGAATGGTATGCTTATTTATGCAATGCATTCAAGGATTTAGAAAATTCAAAATTGTTGCAAACAAAAAGAACACACGTCATATTAATAAGAAGAAATTTTGTCAGTACATAAATGCCCCATGGGCCAAATATTACAAAAAACTTCTCAAGGTAAAAAGACGTTGCGCATCCTCTTTGGTGCGATGTAGGTGTTGAGGGTCTCTTCCTCATGGAGTCGGCGGGTAAGCTCCAAAACCTTCTTCTCACTGGCGTAGAAGCTGGCTTCAAAAGTGTTCCGTTCCTCCTTGAGTTGGATCCAACTCTTCTGCATCTTCTCCCATGATGTTGGCATGTCAGGATATAGGATGGTGTAGGGAACCTCTCCTTCCTTAACGGGCTCTTTAATCACAGGGAGAACATGAGGGTAAGGCATCATTAGACTCTGGGCTCGGGTTCGTACCCACTTGAGATAAGGCTCAAGGGGGATGGAGTTCTTGTGCCCCAGTGTCCTGCTGTCTACCTTGTTAGGCATCCTCTAAGCTCTGATGAATCTTTGGCGAAGTCCTTGCGCATTGTTGTCAAAGTCAAAAGCTAGGTTAGGAATCAGCATGTCATGAGGGCCATCCCTCCGTGCATATCCAAATTGTCTCAAAGCTAGACAAGGGTTGTAGGTAATGCCTCCTCTAATGCCAAGCAATGGAACATTAGGGAACTCTCCACAATGATCGACGATGATGACATTTTCTCTGGACCGAGAACACCAATGTACATCAGAGTGAGTGATGGTCATCAATCGTTGTAACCACCTTAAGCCTTGGTCATTCTTCAAAACAGATTGTGGAAGGTGCGAAATAAACCACCTTGCAAGGAGAGGAGTACAACACATGAGAACACCCCTCTTTCTCATTGTTCATGTGTAAAATGAGTGGAGGATGTCCCCAAGCAATGTTGGTATAGGATTCCTGGATAGGAAAATCTTGACGGCGTTGATATCTACAAGCTGGTCAGGATTTGGGAACAGGACCAACCCATAAATGAGGAGTGCCACAATTTCTTCAAAGGCTTGTAGATCCAATGAATTCCTACACTCTTGTGCTTTCTCAAACAAGAATTTTTCCAATAAGCCTTTGACACCGCTTCTAGTTTCCCAATGCCCCTTGATGTCAGATGGTTGCAAGTGTAGGGCTTGAGCAACATCTTCAGGCTTTGGTTCTTTTTCCGTACCGTTGTAGGGTAGTTGATTAAGAATAGGAATTCTCAAGAGTTGAGAAAATTCCTCCAAAGTGGACACCAATTGGTAGTCGGGGAATGTGAAACAGTGGTGAAGGGGGTCAAAGAACTGGAACAACACATTTACCATGTCCTCTTCAATGCTGGTGTTGACTAGGCTGAGCAGTCTACCATGTCTTTCACTGAAGGGAGAGCTTTCCGGAATTCTGGATGTGAGCTCCTTGAGTTGAAGAGGGATTCTCACAAGGTTGACTTGGATAGTTTTCCTGCGAAGAATTTCCATGACCTACAAAATAAGAACAAAGATGAAGATCCAAACCCTTGAAATGGTTAGTGGATGCATATGATGCTCTATGATGTTCATGATGTATGCACAAACATATGTACAAGCAATTCACACAAAACCCTAGTTTCAGGCTTGCATGAGGTTTCATAGGTAAGTACCCTCTTGAGTGTAGTTGGCTTAAAAACCTGTCTAATAAATAGTAACCGGGTTCTAAGGAGCTCAATATCATTGGATTGTTTTCCATGTTCATTGTTTTGGTTTAGCCACTTAACTAGCGACCAAAATATTCCAAGAAAACAACCCTCAATGAGTGTAGTATCGAGTATCTACCAACTTCGGACTGCACCAAAGCCGGTCATCTCACTACCCCTAATAAAAGGCCAAGATGGACAAGTAAGGTTCTATGTCATTAGTGCTTAGTGACATCACTCAGCGGCCCCGTACTCTCCTTGATTGAACTCAAGGGTTATCGGTACTCATAAATATGTCGCACTAATATAGCTATTGCTTCAACCGTGTCGGTATACCCCGCACAGTTTCCACAACGTATTGCTATCTATGAATGTTTCCCCAAATCCGGGTGTAGGATTTCAAGCCCAAACAAGAGAACCAAGATGTAAAGCAATCAAAGCAAACAATTAGTCATGCAAAAGGGTGATCTAAGCCCTAAGGTTACTCCACTTTCAAATTTGTCCCCAGCAGAGTCGCCAGTTCTGTGATACGGTGGGAGAACTGACTTGGGTTTTGCGTTTGTTTTCGCAAATGTTTCGGTTGAGCAAGAGTCGCCATCGACTTTTTATTTTATCCTAAGGAAAGGTTATAAAGCACAGCAAAAACCTTTGAGATGTTTTCTTGGGTTTGGGGAGTAGATTATAGAAAGGGAAGGTATTAGCACCCTTTCTATCCATGGTTATCCATGGGCTCTTAATTACTTGCTTAGATCACTTGCCTTGCATTTTCAATTGTTTGAAATGGTGCTTTCAATTGTTTGAAATGGTGCTTTGTGTGTGTGTTTGAAAATGGTTTTGAAAAGAGGCCATTTGTTGTGGCAACCTTTGTAATGATCCATGTTTGGATGTATACAAAGGTGTATTTGTCTTTTGAAAAGTTTTCACTGTTTTTGAAAGTTTGTTTTGAAGTTGTGTTGTGATGTGTGTTTTTGAAAAATGGCAAGGACTGTTTTGCAAGATTTGGTCAAGTAACCAAGAGCTATCTACCCTAAATTTCTCAAAGGTCTTTCCTATGTTTTAACCCTTTTAACAATATTGTTCCACCATTGTATTTGGTGGACAATCTTGTGTTAGGATGTTAACGGGACGGGCGCGGGTCATCGTTTAGACCATGATTGCAATAGTGCCAAGTGTCTTTGGCAATTTTTCCTTTAAGGGACTTGATCATTTTTAGGCAACTTTCGAAAGCGTCATCGAGGGACTATGATCATTTGAATTGTTTTGTTTTGCCAAAGACACCCAACATGCAACATGGCCCATTATTGAAGGCAACAAGTGGAGTAACCCTAGGGGGTGCAAGTGTGATTGGTGTTGTCCATTTTCATGCTTTTTGTCTTTTGTTTAGTCAAGCTATTTGTTGTTTGATTTTTTTTACATACAAACCCTAAGTCTATCATGGCATAATTGGAAAGCTTTAAAATGCGAAAAATAAAATCCTAAATTATTACAACATAATTATGGGATGGGGGGTACAAATGTTCAAATGGGGATATTTAGCAAGAAATTTAAATCTAAGCTATTACAATCCAAATTGAATATACAAGTTATTTAATTGTACAATAATTGAATAAATACAATGAATATGCAAAATGCACAAAAATGGTTTTATATGTATGTAAAAAGTATTTTTCATGTGACATATAAACAAAAATAAAAAGGTTTAATTTTTGGGTATTTTCATGGTTTAGGGTAAAACCCTAATTTTGTAAATAAATAGTATTTATTATTTATCATATACAATATTTATTAATTATATACAAAAATAAATAAAAGAGAAGTATATTTGTAAAAAAGTAATTTTTGAGGTCAAATATTAATAAAAATAAAAATGTATTATTTTTGTATTTTTATCCTAAATATTCTAATAAATATATAAGTATTTATATTATATATTAAATATACTAAATATATACAAAAAATAAAATATTAATTATTTATAAAAAAAAGTGTATTTTAAGAAAATGTTTTCAAAAGATAAAATAAAATAAAATCAGAAAATAAAATGTGTTTGTATTATTTTTTTAGTATTTTAAATAAAAAGTATGTATATATTTATTTACATGCATATATCAAATAAAACAAATAATTGCCTAATAAATGCAAAAAAAGGGTAAAAAATATTTTTAGTGTTTTTTCATGTTTGAGCAAAAATATAAAATCAGAATCAAAAAGAAAAAATCAAAAATGACAAATATATCACATAATGGGCCAGGGGGGTGTATATGGAAAAATGTGGTGCAAACAGAAAAAACAAGTCAGGCCCAGCCCAAAGAGGCTTGTCTTCAACCTCCAGCCAGTTTCAAACAAAAACGCGCGTTTTCTTCCTTCCCTGCTATCTCTTGATCCTTTGACTTTCAACAAAAACTTACAACATCAATGTTATAGAGCATCATGTCACGATTCTAAACATATAAAGAAGTTGTTCTAACTCTCAGAAATGAGAGAGAATTTCTCCTCCCCCAATTCCTGACCTAGCTTTTTTCAAATGTTCATGTCCAAAATTCGTGCAGCACACACAACATAAATGAAAAGTAATGATATGGGTAGCTTCAGGGCCATGAGTAGAGCATGTTTCATTCATAAACCTAAGCCTAACTCTTCCTAGATTGAGAGATAGAAGTCCATGTTTTTACCTGTTCAGCTTGAATCGTGTACAGCAATGTGGGTACTTTCAATGGAATTTGAGGACTTGTACAGCTTGCTTGAAGTTCAGGGATGCTTCTCCAACCTCTAGCTTGCTTTGAAACTAACTGAATCGAGCTATGGAAGTTCACCTGCAAAACTGAAAAATGAAAATGGCAGATGGGGTTAGGAGTGTTACAGCTGGTGTTTAGGGCTTGGAACAGTTTCAATGGATGGTATGGAATGTGTTTGCAAGGTTATTAGCCAAAGTGCACGAGTGGATTGAGTTGTGGACCTCAATCTGCAGCAGGTGCCCTGTTTTTGCAAGAGGATGGTGTTTTTGTGTTTGAGGAGGTATGAGGGAGGGTTTAATCGTGCCTTAGGTCAGTTATGATGTATGGAAAGTGTTTACAAACTTTGCTTTGGCTGGCTGTTACAGGAATGAGAGATGGGGTCTGTTATGCAAGTTTTCTTCTACTTGAAGCAAGAAAATGCAAGTGTCAAAACAGGCCTGTCCAATGGCCTAAATTATGCTGCACCTCTTGTTCTTGATCAGAGTGATTTGTGTACAAAATGCTAGCTTCAAAGATCTGGCCCATGCCTCTTGGATTTGTTTTTGACATAAAGCATTACTTTTCAAAAATGGCAAAGTTACCTTTTCTAATTATTGATTAATTTTGTGTGTAATGACCAAATGAACAAAATAACATCTTGGCACATTGGTTTGGCATTTAATTATTGAGTGTGAGAAGGGTTAGAGGCCTTTAATCTAGCTTGTACAAGCTGATTTCAAAAATGCCCATGTTATGAACATGCATTTGGTCATGAACAAAAGTGACTTTTGCCCAACTTTGCCAATTCGATTCTCCCTAACCACAAGGGTGTTTGAGAAGTTCTTGGACAATTTGGAAAGCTTGGAAGGTGTACTACAATCCATATTTGTAATGCAAGTTGAGATTCCAAGTGGAAGCATGTGAAAAGTGGCCATGAAGTTGGGCAAAAATCCTGCCTAAAATAGGTCAAAAAATTTCTAAGTTAAGAATGTTTTGCACCCTTATTCCAAAAATCATAACTTGAGATACAAGCTTCTTTTGAGAAAACTTTGTGAATGAAAGTTGTAGATTTTGCAATGGACTACATCTTTCATGTTTTGAGTTTTGTTTGAATCCAAATGTATCTTGATTAAAAAAGGGACAAAGTTAGAAAAAAAAATTAAGAAATTTCATAACTTAGAAAATTTCTAAGTTATGAAATTTCTTCATTTCAAACCCTAATTTGTAATTTTTGGTTTCTTGATGAATAAGTTTCATAATTTGACATTTTTTGATGAAAAATGAATCTTGACACTTGATTTTGACCAAAAAGTCAAAGTTTGACTTTTCAGTATACAGTCAAATTTTGATCAGTTGACTGAAAAATTCATCTGTCAATCTTGTGCATTTGGAATCTTTTGAACTTGTTGAATGTGTCAAGACCATGTCATTGAGTCCTTGAGCCCATATGTGAGCTTGGTTTGCCATTGGCTAGGTCAAACAGTCAAAAATTGCCTTTGTGCAGTCAAAACCCTAAAAATGACCATTTTGCCCTTTTGGTGATCCGATCAAATTTCTTGTGGAATTGTGATCCAAACTTGACCAAATGGTTCATATGAGTTCATAATGATGATGTGGGTCAAAAATCATGAGGTTTGACTGTCGATTGACCACAGTTGACTTTTTCCCCAATACAGCTGATTTCTAGGTCAACTACCCAATTGACTGGGCAAAGATTGGAATCAAGGCTTGAAACTTGGTATGGATAAACTTGTGAGTCCAAAATGAAGCATGAAAGTCACTTTGGGCATTTTAGGTCAAAATATCTTTGTGCAAACTCAAACCCTAATTTGGGTCAACAGTGCAAGGAGGAGTCTTGAGCAGAGCAAATCCTAACTTGATCTTGAGCTCCAAGGGTCTTGTGGTGAGAAAAAGTTGATGAAATGAGAGGGCAAATTTTGGGGTACAACACGCAACATTTGCGATCAAACGCAAAATACCCAAGTCAGTTCTCCCACCGTATCACAAGCATCCCTGCGAGTTTATGTGACGACTTCGCCTAGAGTCGATGGACTTCCGAAAAAGGAATACTTATCGAGAGATATCCTCTTGACGAGTAGGACTTTGGAAGGTCACCCATGACTCTTTGTAACGACCTTAACCCAAGTATCTCATGACGAGATCTTTCATGACCTTGAGACGAAAGTCTCAGTCTGTAAGGAAGCCACCTTTTGGTAGGGTAGATCAAATGTAGGTCAAACTTAAGGAGCCTACCTTCTTAGGGTACTTATGACAACAACCCCGTCTCTGATCCATACATCCCTACCTTATAGGGGTACTTATTACAAAAGTCCCGTCATTCAGCCTTACACCCACGCATTCATATATTTCATGTATTCGTCATACATTTCATACATTCGTCACCCATTTCTTTCTATTTGTCTTATTCACGGGGTGCAAAAAAATAAAATCAAGATCATGGTGACTGTCTTTAAAAATGGATACCGAAGGAAACAAATTGTCCACATCAGTGCGCCAAATATGTCTGAAATCAAAGCCACAAAAGGGAAATAACATGCTGAAAATTTTCTCAAGTTCTGTCCAGCAACAGTGGATGGTTTCAAAAGCAGATATCTGCAGGCGCGCCTAGAAGACTTATTTCCTTGTTGCCTGATTTCACGCAAATAATGTTTTGGCTAAAGATTGTAATATTTTTCAATATCTGAATTACGTTACCTTCAATAAAGGCATTTTGTTTCCACACACCGTTTGCGTATCTATTTTAAAGATAGTCGCCAAGTAAAATAATAAAGGACAGGCATGTATCCAGCGGAATAAGACATTTAAAAAAGCAACCATTTCATATTCATACACATTCATTCGCACGTATGCATTCACGAACATCCGCATATCATGTCAAAACTCATTTTTCCACAAACATCTCTCCAGTTGAACCATTGGTGGAAGAAGATCGCCACTTCCTTGGCCTCCGTACCAAACCAGGGCTTATAAACCAAAAGCAATGGAGAAAATCGAGGAAACTCGGGCTGCATTCAAAGAGGATCTCGACCAAGTAAAAGGCGACGTAAGGTCAATGAAAGGAGATTTGAGTCAAGTTCTTATGTCATTGAAGAACATTATTGACAGGCAAGACCAAATTCCCAGGGTAGCTTTAGAGGAAGTAGTCCAAACTATTGGTGCATCAAGCCGTCACCAACTAAGGAAAGAGTCAGAGGCAGGACTCCAGAAGTCCGTCATAGCCCAAAAAGAAGCTGAAACTGAAGGGTTTGTCCCACCGCCATCGAAAGCAAGGGCATCTCGTACCCTACAGATTCCGAAAATGATACAGACAATTACTTGGACCTGCAATACAAAGACCATGACCCAAATGATGCCATCTAAGCACCATTAAAGATGACTGGTACTCATGTTGTTGATAATCCACTGGTGATGAGTCAGGACAATTCTCTGACGAAAAATATAAAGCTTCTCTTAAGGGAGAAGCACATTTTCCTCCAATCCAAGAGACTTTTGTCAACAATGGAGTAGTGCATGGCAGACATGGGGCAAGAATATCCAATAAAGCCAACACTAATGGGGCAACTGAATTCATTCGAGAATGCGCCCCAGGAGAAAAAACTCAAAATATGGACGACCATGGAGATTCCTGAGATCTTTTTCTTTCCTAATTAATTTTTCTTGTTTTCGAAAGAACCTATGTTAAGCCATAGACATATGGGTTGCTTGTAAGGGTTTCCCCTTTTTGTTTTAGACAATATTTACGATTAATGAAAGTTATATTTTGTTTTCAATTAAGATCCCTTTTCTTTCTCTTGCATTTATATCTTAAATTAAAAAATGGTAATACTTTCTCTATATATGCATTTTCAAATATTCATATACTAAATCGGCACCAAAATATGATAAAGGTGAAAATTCAGGCCCAAAACCACCAATAATGCTACTGCTGCGATCCAATATAATTTTGATGCTCCTATCAACCAAGCTAAAGAGGAAGATGATAAAGATCTTGAACTCTCTGAGAAAACGGCGAGGGAAATAAAAAGAAAAGCTAACAATATGAAACCATATCAAGAGGCTATTAAGACCACTAATCTGAGCACATGGGAAGACCTGGAAGAAACCAAGCCAAGGGGCAATGTTAGGGCGGAGCCACAAAGAATCTGATCAAGATATCGCACATATCTATGGAAACAAGCCAAGGTTAAATACAGACAGTGCCGTAAAAATAAGCAACTAAGAAATACGAAGATCTGATGAAAAACCTGAGCTAGGGGAACGTTGGGTGTCCATGTTCAACGAGGGTTCAAATATACTGAGGAACGATATAAGGGTATTACTGACTTCTCCAAAGAATGCTCACCAGCCATATACCAGGTCAACGGTGAATGGGATGCTAAACATCTAAAATGGGTTCCATATCGGGATCACGTTTTGAAAACTGACTACAGAATTTGCAAAGATCACTCTCAGTCACATCCCACGAAAAGGAAATTAAATGACAGACACCCTGAAAATTATATCGTCTATGTTAAAAGTAACGTGGTCAAACCACGAATCGCGCATCACAAACAGACGCTTTGAAGAGCCCACACTTTGCCTTGCTATTAAAAAAATGACAATATAACAATCTTTGGTTTCACGACGTCCAGAACATGCCTCCAACATCGACAAGCAACTCTACAAAAATTAGCCTCAGATTTCTTTCCTGAGTAATGATATACTGTACAAGATGAACCACCGCATGGTCTAATACTCAAGAAGATTCTGCTACCTTACCTCGACTAATGTGGTAAACGGACCCCCAATTACGAAGGTCCGTACGTAGTCAAAATAGCATCCTCCGGTGGTAATCTTGTCTCCACAATAATGGATGGGGAAGAACTACCGCATCTGGAAAATTCAAACGCAGTCAAAAACACTATGTATAAGAAGCTCGCTAAGCTCGAACCTCAAACAGGCGACTTAGGCAAAAAGGAGCGCCCAGTGGAACAAAAACCCTAAAGGGCGATCCGGGAAAAAATTAGGGGCATATAACAAAAAAATTATCCTGGTGGATTGAAAACCCGAATGGGCAATCCAGGCAGAAGTTAGGGATTTCATGCAAATAAATAAAGAACAAAAAGACTGCGATATAAGAACTGCGACTGCGAACCACGAAGGGAGAGATATATTTGAATCATTCAACCCAGAAGCAAAGGAGATAAGATAATTAAAAGGATATTGGGGAACAACAGCAACAATTATCATTTTTCATTGCCATTTACAGTTTTAAAGCTTTCTGTAATTACCTCTTTCTAGGAATTGAATCTTGTATTCTCGCCTATTCAAAGGCCTATCAATAAAACAATTGCTTTCTTTGCATATTTCAAAATTGCGTTTTTCTTTTCTCAGACTTGTTTACAAAATTCTATGATTATTACTTGTGAATATTATCTTGAAATCATTTCGGGGAATTAACAAAATAAAAGCATTTGACAAAACATCAAAAAAATGTTTTGGTTAGAAAAATATTGAAAGAAAATCCACGTCTACGTCCATGCACATGGCTATGCTTACGTCTAAGCTCACAATGTAAGGAATATACACATGTTCATGTCTATGCCTGCGCTTACAACACAAAAATATATACACATGTCTACGCCTATATCTATGCTCACGGCGCAAAGAAAGTCTATGTCCACACATACATCTGTGCCTATGCTTGCACTCAACAAAACAAAGTCTATACACATATCTACTCCTACATCTATACATCCGTACACAAAGTCTACGTCCATGTCAGCGCCTATGCCTATACTTGCAACACGAAGTTTACGTTTGCACGCGCCCATGCAAATGCGCACTCCTGCCAATTCTATACATACATCTATGCTTACGCCTGCGCTTACAACATAAAAGGCTACGCATATGCCAATACATACGTCTACGCCTACACTTACAACATACAAATCTATGAATATGCCATTACCTATGTCTACATCTACGTCTACATCTACGCTTGCAATATAAAATAAATGTTCGAATTTTGCTAAAATTATCCACTGTGTTCAAAGTTTAACAATGCTACGATGACACAATATACAACGCCAGAAATTGGTAGCTCTAAGCCAATGGTTTAAAGGAGAGAATTCCAGAAATGGTCTTCATAACATTTCAAGGCATATACGCATCTTACACACATTTCACACATACATTTTGCATATCTAAAGCATATATACCCTATACATTTCAACATTCAATACGAATACACTCAGGGTTCCATATCAATGTCAAACATCATACATTTCACATATATACAAAATTCAATACGCATGCTTACACATGTATCACATAGCCAACACACAAATAATCTCACCCTCGATTCAACTATCTAAGGGTCGACCAATGCAATACTCCTCCTACGATTCAACCCGTCACCTCAGTCTTCATGCCGTGACGCGTTCAGCCCATCACCTAAGTCTTCCCGTAGTGATGAGTTCCTTACAAGCCCAGTACGTTGCCTCTAAGCCGCAATGTATTCGTAAAACCCATTACATTGCCTCTAAGCCGCAATGTATTCTCCGAACTCAACACATTGCCTTTAAGCCTCAATGTATTCTCCGAACTCAACACATTGCCTCTAAGCCGCAATGTATTCTCCGAACTCAACACATTGCCTCTAAGCCACAATGTATTCTCGAAAGTCAACACGTTGCCTCTAAGCTGCAATGTATTCTCAAAATTCAACACATTGCCTCTAAGCTACAATGCATTCGCAGAACTCACTACGTTGCCTCTAAGCCGCAACGTATTCTCAAAACCCAGCTTATCGCCTCAGACTTCACGAAGTGATTTTCAAACCTAACCCATTGCCTCAGACTTCATGTAGCAATGTGTTCCAAACTCCAGACCATCGTCTCAGGCTTCATGCAACGATGTTTGAAACCAAATTTAGCTTATCACATCAGACTTCACGCAGTGATTCACGAACCTAACCCATTGCCTCAGACTTCATGTAGAAATGTGTTGCAAACTCCAGACCATCGTCTCAGACTTCATGCAGCGATGTTCGAAACCAAATTTAGCTTATCGCCTCAGACATCATGCAGCGATTTGCGAACCTAATCCATTGCCTACGACTTCATGCAGAAATGTGTTCCAAACTCCAGACCATCGCCTCAGACTTCATGCAACGATGTTCGAAACCAAATTTAGCTTATCACATCAGACTTCATGCAGTGATTTGTGAACCTAACCCATTGCATCATATTTCATGCAGCTATGTGTTTCTTAATTCCATAAAATCCAGCCTATCACCTCAGACTTCATGCAACGATGTCCGAAAACCAAATCTAGCTTATCGCCTCAGACTTCACACAGCGATTTGCAAACCTAACCCATTGCCTCAGTCTTCATGCAACAATGTGTTTCTTTATCTCATAACACAGATAATCGCCTCAGACTTCACGTAGTGATGCTCGAAAGAAAACAAAACTCTATCCCATCGCCTCAGACGTCACACAACGATTTGCAAACCTAACCCATTGCCTCAGTCTTCATGCAACAATGTGTTTCTTTATCCCATAACACAGACCATCGCCTCAGACTTCACACAGTGATGCTCGAAATGAAACCAAAATCTAGCTTATCGCCTCAGACTTCACGCAAGATTTGTGAACCTAAGCTCATTGCCTAAAAACATCATACAACAATTTATTTCTTTATTTCGTGACAATGATCATTGCCTCAGACTTCACACAAAAATTCTAAAAAAACAAAAATCTAGCCAATCGCCTCAGACGTCATGCAACAATTCGCGAACATAACTCATGGCCTCAGTCTTCAAGCAGCCATGTATCTTCAATTATCATTGTATTCATCCTCCAAATGGATGAATAAGCTAAAGAAGAACCAAGACATACAAGATTGCTCTCTCAAGCTCAAAATCATCGTCCTCATCTTTATTTAAATCCTGGTAAGCGATACATCATCAGCTTTGCCTATCATCTTTAAAACTCTTGGGGGTATGCTATATCATCATAACTCTATCTAGCAAACTCTTGGGGGTATGATATATTACCGTAACCATATCTAGCCAACCATTGGTTCAATTTTGGGGTCTTCTATTATTTAATAAATCTCCGATTCAAATGAACAAAGACATACACATTCTCGCACCATTCAATCGAAGAGTTATTAAATAGGGGAAACTATCATACCTCAAATTTGCTCGACTTAGTGCTACCGTCAAAGTTATTTTCGAACTTGGGTTTTAAAGGAAAGAACAAAAAAAGTGGAGGCGAGAAGACTTTATACAGATAAATATGAGGGAGGATACAGAGAAGACAAAAAAGAAAAGAACAGAGAAGGGCTTGTGTGAAGAACACCGATGAGCAAATAACCTTGTTGTTGGTTGAAGATCCGAGAGAAGGACGATTGGGGTTTCATTATTTGAAACCACAATCTCCGTTGATCCACCGCCGCACCACCTTAAAGCTCCACCATAACCTGCAAAAGCGAAGGAGAGCAGGGATCAATACTAAATCCAGAACATTCAAAGGCAGAGAGCAAGAAAAATCGCGAAAGGGTAACTGGACTTAAAGTTTTTATTTGGTTGATTTGTTGTTATTTTTTGGATTTAGGGGGTTTTAGGGGTCAGATTCGTGTTGGGGTTTTGGTAGAGCGCCCCAGTTGTGGTTTGGCAATTAGGGTTAAAATGAGAGAGAGAGAGTGGAATGGTTTGTGTGTACGAGAGAGAGGAAGATGAATAAGTGGAGTTTCATGTAACAACAAAACAATGTAAATGAATAAAAACAAAATATAATCTGTTTCAATTCCATGCGCGCTGGCTCACAATAATTATCATACTCCCTCGTTATCCTCTGCGTGATCGTGATCGGACGGCCGTGGGCCAAGTCCTACCTTATTTTCCATACACCCTCGCCCACTTAATCCAGCCTCCTAAAGAAACCTCCCTGTTTACTCGTTAATTAGAATTTACACTCCCTTGAATTTAATTTATTTTTACAATTAAGTTATTATTTCTAATTTTTTAAAGATACATATATATTTTTATTTACAATAATTATTATTATTATCAAATAGTTATTTTATATTATTATTATTATTATTATTATATTTTGATATTATTATTATATATTGTTATACTTATCTAATTTTTATCATTATTTATAATTATCATTTATTATTTATAATCCCTTTTTTATGTAAATGTTATTAATAATATATTTTATTTACTATTTAAATATTACTATTATATTATCAAATAAATTATTTTATATCGCAACTGCATATATTATTTTATATATTATTTACATTAAATTTTTCTTTAATCATGCATTAATCAAGATCTTCGCAAATAATACAATTAAAAAACACAAACAAATCATCAAATTTTTTTTCGCAATAAACTAAGCTAATCAACTATTTTTTGCAAATGGGTTTCAAACTAGTTTTGGCTTACTACGCGCTCAGTCAAAATCTCCGCAATCACTACTCCCGACCGAGTGCGAAGTGATTCAAAATATGCTAGCAAACCCCTAAAAAACACCAACCCATTCGAACTACGATTTGGGACTCTGATTCCTCATAAGAGGATACGTAGGCATACGACCAAAAATCGTAGCGAGTTCCCCTATAAAAAATTTATACCCTCTTGCTAATTAAAACTTAAAATTCAGTTTACCCCAAACCTAAACCTAAAGCTTAATATCTTTGTGAACAAGGTAGATGAAAGGTTCGTAACACCTTCCTTTCATCTAATTGAGTCTGTAACCTAGAATCTCTGTCTATGAATTAGGGTTTTCTGTTAGGTTCCCTTCCCTAGGATAAAACTAATAGTGGCGACTCTTGATTAAAAAAACCAGTCATAACAGTTCGGCTTATTGAAATTATGGCACACATATTATGAATGTCAAGATTGATGTCTCAACACACAAGCACAATGGCACAAAAGATGTTATGACATCTGTGAATGATATAACTATTATCAAAATAAAGACTATGCAAAATTTAAGCATAGAAGGTAAAAGAACACACAAAATTGTTAACCCAGTTTGGTACAACTCACCTACTATGGGGGCTACCAAGCCAGGAAGGAAATATACTATTAGTAGTATTAATTCTAATCCTAAAAAATCTAAGTTTAAAACTTATCACTTAATACCTACCCAATGTGATTTCTACCTAGGAACCTCTTAGATATGAGAATCTCCTCTCACTTTCAATCACCGCAGTGATATCTACAGCCACGTTCCTAGTGACTGGAAACCAAAATAAAACAGAAGTTTACACGTCAAATACAATACTCAAACTCTTTCTTAAAATCATTAGAGCGAGAACAATAACTTGACAAACTATCAAGTAACAACCAGTTAACTTAAATGCATCAAAATATACACAAGGACATACAAAGAAAACATAAATTCCCTTGAAGAACCCTCAAACCCTAAGTCTAAGAAAAATAGGCTTTCCTTTATTTTTTACAAAGTTCTTAATGAAATTTGGTCTAGGTAATTTCTTTAAATACTCCTCAGTAGTCCATCGTCCTTGAATCTTCACCCAGATATGCCTTGTTGCTCAAGCTGAGGGCTGCACCAATTATGCAGAAAAATGTTCTTAAATCATGGAACAAAAACATCAAGTTTCCTAAATTATCTCAAAGCCCAATTTAGGAACTTGTGTACAACTGGAGATAAAATCAACTATTCGACATTAAATATTCTTGACCTACCAAAATCAATGAGATAAATCCAAAAGGAATCTCATAAATTTTTTTTTAAATCTTGTCAAGAATAAACACAGTTGTACTGATGTGCTAGTACATGATGTCACGACATCTGTCAGAACATCCACCTTCAAATTAACTTGAACAACATGTTAGAACATCTTCCATAACATCATGTTACAAACCATGTTTTAGTAAAATTATGCCAATCCTACAATTATGGTACTAACAATCCCCCCCTTTGGAAAATTTTGGCTAAAACAACTAAAGCCCAATTAAACTAAAGACAGGAATAAAACCACAAAGGAATAAGACCATAAACACACAAATTGCATCATAAAAATATACATCAGAGTTACTGCAGAAACAAAAGCAGACCTGTTTAACACTCCCCATGTCACACATAATAAGTTCTCCCCCTCAAGGAAAAACTCACACGAAAAGCGAAATATAAAGGATTCTAAACACACACCAGACATGATGTTGGAACATCTATTATGACATCCTCATCATACACAACTGACTACATCAGTAGAAACATCAGAAGCACACAAAAACAACAACATGAAACTATCACGCTCCTTTTAAATAGTTGCATCCATGAAGCAACAACGCTAGCTACTCCCCCTTAGTAGTAGCATAGTCCTATCACAACACTAAATCAACATGTCAAGACATATGTTTTAACGTTAGGACACAAAACACAACCAACCCTTTACTCCCCCTTTTTAGCCAAAAAATATTGACAAAAACTAGAGTAAATGTACACAATGGAAACACAGATGGAACCCACACAAAAGAAACACATAGGTGGAAACACACATTGCACTGGAAACACATAACTTCATTGATAAAACCATATTGTTTAGGATTATAGAAACAACACAAAAGAGAACACAAACAAAATGGGCATAAGCCCTTACAAAATGTTATAAAAACATACAAACACAAACAAACAAAACATTAGAAAGCACAACAGATCAACCATTGATGTTGTTAGCTATTTCTTCCTCTTTACTGCTTCCTTCAATTCCACCATTTTATTTTTGAGCTTCCTATTTTTTTCTCCCTTATCAGCCATATCCTTTTAGCCTCCAAAGACCTAATAAGAATTTCCAACCTAATATTTCTTGCAGTGCAAATCTTGATGGTCTCACCAAATTCCTTACAAGTATCCTTGAGTTCAGGAATGGTTCCTTCCATTGAAGTAGGATCAATATCATCCATGCAAGATGTTGTAGTAATGTCCTGAACATGTGACTCTATAAAAAGCTTATAGTGCAAGGATATAAGAGACTCTATCTTGCTTAACTCATATGAACTGTTCAAGATCCTAGGATGTTGATTCAAAATTATACCACAAATGATTGTGGGAAATGCAATTGGCATTTTCACAGCATAGGAATATGCATGCTTGATGGTTTTCTCAAATACATAATTACCAAAATCAAATTTGGTTTTTGTTCCAACTATATAAATAGCCTTTCCTAATCCTGTAGTTATTTAAGGTTGTGTGATTTTTAGGAACCTAGTTGATAGCTTCTATTCTATTCAACGCAACATATTTAACACATAGATTAGTCACATAAAGCTTCTTTTTTCTCGTCCAACAAGTCACATTTTTTGCAGTGATTTCTCTGCACAATGTATACCAGTAACCTCCACTTCTCCCCGCTCACTTTCATTCCTTCCCACATAACTGTTGATGATCTTAGGTGATTATTCTGTACATTTTCCTCAAACAAACACATTTATGTACTCTATGCGTCTTTCATTGTCACAATCTCTAGAAATGTTTACTATGAACTCCCTCACAAGTGTCTCATAGCACTCTCCCAATCCTGTTACAGTTTTCATTAAACCTGCATACTTAATGAGAATAACTACTTCTTTATAGTCAAGAGTATCTCTGCCCAATTCTCTCTCTAAAGCTAGTCTCCTCTGGCACACAAACTTCTATTTTTCTTCACATGCAACAGAGTGGAAGAAGATATTATCAATTGGAACTTCAAGTATGTTGAGAGGAATCTTCCTTCCCACAACAATCTTTTTGGAAGATGAAGCAATTTCTTGGACATTGGCTCCAACATCTTCCTCATATTAAGAATCCCTAGATACTACTTGTTTTCTTTTCAAGGATTTTTCTTGCCTAGTAGAAATTTCTACCTTACTCTATCTCTTTTCAAGACCAACACAGGGACTCTTATTGGTAGAGGTGTCAACATCTTTTCCTCTTCTATTCTTCAATCTCTTGGCTATCCCAGGAGTCATTCTCCTAGCAATTAGTGTTTCATCAGAATCCAGATAATTAATAATGACCACATATGAATTCTGATATTTTCCCAGTACAATGTCTCCATGGATTCATTTTCATCAGTATCTTTGACAACCCTTTCTTTATGAGTACGTTCTGAGGACTTAGTGTCACTTGTTATGTTAGGTTTCTGAGTGAGACCTCCAGGCAGTGTAAAGGATGTCACAACATCTAGGGAAACATTAGAGTTAATGCCCAAGACATCTGAGACAAATCTTCGAATTTTATGATCATTTAACCTAATATTAGTAATACTCGAGTTTTCTTCAGCATCATGTTTAATAAAGGATTTTACATTAGGTTTAGCATCATAGGATTTCAACGGTCTATCAGTGGACTCATCCTTACTAGTTTGTTCAAGGATGGTTACAAATGAAGAAGACTTACCTTTCAATGGAGTTCTCCGCGCTCTTTATAACACCCTTCTAAACCCCAAAGATTATTCACAAAATAATTCAATAATTAAATAAGAGTAATGCACCAAAAGGGTGTCACATTGCTTCAAACAAACTTCATAATAAGACATATCCTACTCTGTAACACGGGATTTCAAAAATTAATTATGTTAAGTACTTCATGATTAACAACCATAGCTTTTCAACTTAGTCGCCGCAAAAATTCATAATTCAAAACATTTATATTAAGACACTTCTAAATAACTTCATCAAATCAAAAAAACTCAATTACCATAATGGTAGTTCAAATCTAAAATTAAACAAGATAACTTGATTATTCAAAACAAACAATCCCATCCCCGATGTTACATATCAAAGCAAGACCCCTTTATTCTACATAAAATAAAGAACACACTCCGCAACTATCCTCTGAGCCTCAGCAGACTATTCTTGATTACCTGCAAGTTACCCATGTATAGAGGCAACATTTCCAAGTAGTAAGGTTGAGTTAATCATAATAATTATAAAATACATAAGGAGTAAATATAGTAGTTATGATATAACACCAAATAAACACACCATCAAAATCTCACATCATACTCACACCTTCAAGTATCATAATATGCATCAGACACATGTTAATATCATCAATTAGCAATTATAACAAACACGCATCCACAAAACATCAGTCAATCAAATCATCATGCAATGCCACATATAATTCAATTCAACTTCTTTAGATTCATGCATGTGGTACCAAAACTTCACTGATGACATCGCCATTATTTTCTCCAAAGATCCCCACCAAAAGGATCGATTACTGCTTGGAACCAGAGCACATCATAAATTGCACCCAGTCCACACTATGGGATTGAGGCCATCACTGGACTATTCGTCCTACAAAACTCATTGGAATAACATCCTGTAACCATCACTAGGCTACTCCCTAACTTATGCCATGAATGCATGACGCGAAACATATTTAATAACCAAATGACCGCTTCTAGTCATAACCCATCATCATTCATATAATCATCATAAATATCAACACATACTTCATAACACAAAACAATACCATCATAACATCAATAATTTATTTTATACACACCATACTAAAACAATCACTAAATCGTCTTATTCATCTAAGCAATAGTAATGGAAACAGTCATCATACGACTCTTCCTATTCCACCAAGGTATAGTTCATTGCATTATCTACCTAACGCTTCGAACGACGCATCAATCAGAGTCCTTAAACTCAGGTTATGACACTTTTAAAATACTACTACTGTCCATTTCCTGGTGCTCTCCCGGCGAAGATGGATGCTTACCTGAGGCTCACCTGGAAATGAGGGAATGACAACACCATCCTCATACAAAACTCCAGGGGCTCTAGTTTCTCTGGTGTCTATTGCCTAGCGATACATCTTGCTCACCCAACAACCACCTCTCGCTTCTGCGTCGCCCAACGATGCTCAAGCAATGTACCCCTTCCCATTCATTCGCTCCTTTCTCTCCTGGCGCTGCTTTGGACCCTTTCTATAGTTTTTCCATCTTACCCTCACTTATCCATTCACAAGTTACCACTTTGACCTCATAGATTCTACCTCTTATTATTATTCTATTTAACTAAATAAAATAATTCTAATTAATTATTCTAATTATCTAAATTATTCTAAAATACTCTGTACCTTCTTAATTCCTACCACCCCATCATAAACCATACAAAATATCATATTAAGCATCATGATCAACTATACATCACATAAACATCGCAATTAAGTTACAAATACTCACCATAACTTAATCAAATAATAAAATGAATAATCTAATAATTTTAGGGTGTTACACTCTTACTGCAGAAGACTTGGTTCTCTTCTTGGTTGGGGCGACTATATAAATAGTGTCACGTGGAGATGTAATAGAAGGGATAGTAGCAAGCAGAATAACATAGTAGCAATCAGAACTTGTCATTTTGAGAGTCTATTGAACTTGAGATGATTGAAGAATGCTAGAACATACACAAAATGTTAAAGCTATTTCTTTTACTGTGGGAGAACCAATAGCGTGTAGAAGATGGGTATATAAAGGATACGATAATTTTCTTAAATTAACATGTATCATTAATTGGTAAAAATAACATCCCTTATATTGGTCTAAATCTAAGAGGCAGTTGAATTTTTTGACCATTGATTCTGGATATCCTTGTGTTCACAGAATGTTGTCAAGACATTAAGTTGGACATTGAACTCTTCCGACTTTTGATGCACCCAATTCAGCTGATTCAATTTTCTTTTATTCTCTTTGGACCTATAGAAATTTATGTATGTATAATTATGTTTGTTTACCTTGATTTTGACATCATTGTATGTTGCACATGAAAATAGACAAGTGATGTCTTCATATACTCTAATAGTTGATACATAGATGACATGATTAGTGGCATCCTCCTTCCTTTTCTTTCTCTTCCCGGTTCTCCCCTTTCCAAGAATGAAAATTAGCTTTTTTTTGAGTTCTTTGTCCCTTGGCAGGATGTTGGAATATTTTGTTGGACATTTCTATTTTATCCTCTTTATTAACAACATCAAGTTTTGTCACAAAGGTTTTTCCTTTATTATTTAAGGACTGATAGGTAAAGCCTTAACTTTCCTTTATGTTTCTGCTATTGGATCTTCTAGGTAGGCTATTATTGGGCTTCTCCAATCTGTATCTGCTAAGCTATCTATAGCCATTAAATCTCTTCATTCGCATATCCTAAACTTGAACCCTTTAAATCTACTGGAGATAGTTCAATGGCTAGTACATTTCCATGAACTTCGATCAATTCCTACATCCTTTCTTTCGAGACTTTGTAGGCTGATGCAATTTGGGCTAGATCATTTGCTTCTTGGTTCCCTAGTCTAGGAATATGCTTAATGTCAACATACTCAAATTTTCTAAGCAGTCTATTCGCCACGATAAAGTACATGATTAGATTATCTTTTATACATTTGTACTCTTTGGTTATTTGTTTGATCACCAGTACAAAATCACCTCTTATTTCGACTCTAGTTGCCCCCAATTCCAACAAAGCTTCAAGCCCTGCTATCAAAGCTTCATATTCAGCCTCGTTGTTTGAACAAGGGGGACCTTCAATTTTGTACTTGAACTTTGTTGGAATTTTATCAAGAGAAATAATCAAGATCCTAACACCAGTTCCTTCTTTGTGGGTTGAACCATCAAAAAATAGTTTCCAACGTTCTAGTTCCACATAATCTTGGGGAACTTCGACCATTTCATGGTCAACTATAAAATCAGATAGCACTTGCCTTTTCATGTATTTTAAAGGTATGAAAGTCAAGGAATACTTAGTTAAGGCAAGTGCCCATTTTCTAATCCCACTATGCAAAATTGGCTTAGAAAACATATGTTTAATGACATCGAAATGAGAAGAAACATACACATCAACAGGTTTTACATAATATTTCAGTTTGTGTAGTTGTAGAAATGTTGAGACTAAGCCATTGGATTGACTTAACTCGCACATATCAAATAAAAATCGCCACAACGCTTTATTATTTCCAAAGGAATGGGAAAAGAGCAAATAACCCAAAAAGAGGGGGAGAGAATCTAGGTACGGGGGTTGGTTATGCAAAGGGAAGGTATTATCACCCAAAACATCTACGGTAATCTGCATGAACCTCTTTGAAAATTTGTTTATTTAGGCTATAAGTGTTGTATATAAAAAAATATGGTGGAGGTGAGAAAAGAATATTTTTTTACAATTTTTGATTCTGCCGCGGTTGCGAACCTTTAGTGCCTACGTACCACCTTCCGTGCAATAGGGGATCAGGGTACTCGTAGTTCACCTTTAAAAATTTTTAAAACACAAATGTGTTGGTTATTTTTAAGAGACGAGACATCATCGTCATATCTGAATGGAAGAACATACTTACTACCCATGATTATGAGAAAGGAGAATTTGCGTCATATCAAGGTGAAGGATATAGCTTGGATTTAAAATTAACAAAGCCTCACTCAACACCCAAGTGGAAAATATCTCATTTCACTATACATCGTAGAAGTATAGTAGCTCACATCACTACAAGAATTGACAAAAGTCTAATCTTTTTGAGAAAAACTTAAGTAAAAAGCCAAAGTGGCAAAATGGTTTGAATGAGGTTGATCGACTTTTAGTCTTCTCACAAAAAATGTTAAAGTATGATTAAGTTGATTAAAGTTTGTTTAAGAAAAGATTTTGAAAATACATGGACCTAAGTCCAAGTTTATTGTGAAAGCGGTTCAAGTTAGAAAAACTAGAAGAATTTTGAAAATGAGGGAGGGGATTTTGAAATTAAAGAAGATGGGAGGAGATGAAGGGACTATCCTAAATCTTGTTTCCCCACCATCGATCGAAATCTTGTTGATCCCAACTCCTTCTACCTTTCCTCTTGTAAATAGAGGCTTAAGGTGGTTCTTCGTTGACTGATCAGGAAGCTCGAAAAAAGCATTCTGATCCTCCATAACACCAATGTTCATGATATAGTAACACATAAGCTTGTTCCTAGTTATTTCAGCCTCATCCACTTCTCCATAATCCTCCACTTCCATCACTTGATCATATTCATGTGGAAGTACAAACACAATGTTACAATTGACGTTAAGTGAATATTTCCCATCTAATTCAAAATCATTTGTCATCACGTCATAATCATTGGTGGGATATTTTTGTTATTTTTCTCCAACTATCTCCTTTTAGGAAAAGTCTTCATTCGATACGTTGTTTCTTTTCATCGATATTTGTTGGGGGACACCGATTGCTGCTAGACTCCCCTATTTCCTTTTCTGCTAACTCATTGTGAGCCTTATTAATCCTCTGGTGCCTGCACCACTAGGTCATGGTCATTGGGTTTTCCCCCTTATAATTATCAGATCTAAATGTTTATTGTCTTGATATCTGGAACTTTTTCCTGTAAGCAATTGATGTTCCTCTTCCTAGCTCAAAACTCTTCCATTCTACTCGTATTTATCTTCTATTTTCATTTGGCTTAGTCCATTTATCAGCATGGAAATTTGATGGGAGTTTGAAGGTAACCCTTCGACTTGATTTAGGATGTGGGATATCAACCCTTCTTGGAACTCCCCTTTTGTAAAAATTTAAACTGTTATGTTAGCTTCTCCAATTACCCACAGCTCAAGCATAATTGATTCATTTATACTCCTCTAACGCCTTTCGATCGTAGACAACACTGCACCTAGGGCACATTAATCATTCTTATTGCATCTTATGGCAATGGACAAGAAAACCTAGAAAACTTTTTCCAGCTCTCGGGTAGACCATCTCCATCATATCATCCTTCCTCCAACTGCACCCAGTTCGAGCCTGTTGGGTTTGTTGATACGCCTCTGCTGCCTTTTGATCATAAATGATACTGCATCTTGGGCACATCAATCCTTTGAAGTTATTTTTATGGCAATGAGCTAACTATTCCAGCAAGCTTTCTCCAGCTTTTAGGTATGTTTTATTCAATAGGGCATCTTCTCTTCGGAGATGCCTTCCAACTTCTTCCATTTTTGGGATGGCTGGTTTAAATCTACCATGTTGACTTCGACATTAGGACCATCTGTAAGTGTTTGTTGACACCAATTTTTGTAAAATAATGACTTGTTAATGTTTTGTTAAATGTATTAACATTTGGAGCAAAACTGTTTTGAATGATGTCAAAGCAGATGTCTTGACATCTGTCTTCTGAACTGATCTCAACCCAAAATCAGTTAAGTCTTTTGTTTCCATATTTCTAGCATTCTATAATTCAGGATTTGTGATCTACAGGCTGCGAAAAATATGGAGGAATTTTTTCAAATTGCATAATTTTATCTTGGCCTGCTTTTATGGAAATATTCAAAGGATTTGAATATTTGTTTTTAAGCCCAAGCCCAAAGCTTCACATATATAAGGACTTGCTTCCTTATTCAAAGACAAGCAACTTTTGAAGAATAATATTTTCTTTTTGATTATAAGTCTAGGTTTTTTATTTGTAATACACTCTAAGTATTAGTTTAAATACTTGATTTGTTATTTGGGTTGTTAATTGTGTATCATTTATAAGCTTTTAAGCATTGAATGATTGAAGTGTTTCAAACTTATTAGTTATGTTAAGGTCTTCACTGTAAGTGATTGAAGGGATTTGAGGATGGCCTCATACCTAGGTGAGTCTTAGGTAAAAGTTTAGCTTGGGTAGTGATTAAGTGATTAGATCGTAAAGTGGTTGTTTACCGAGGGTCTATGAATTGATACTATTTAGTGAACTTATCCATGGCTTGGTGGCCCCCAGAGTAGGCGTTGTTGTACATTGAACTGGGTGAACAATCTCTTGTGTTTTTACTGCTTTTTTATTTTACTTAACCTTACTTGCAAACAAATATTTGTGTCGTGACATCTCATTCGACATCACATATCTGATACCAGAATTTCAATTGGTATCAGAGCAGGCATCCTGCTCTTTATCTGGGTGAGATCTAGGGAAGATACTTTCTGGTACTATGGACAAGGAAGGAGGATTTGTGAACAGACCACCCATTCTGGATGGAAGCAATTATGACTACTAGAAACCACGTATGGTTGTCTTTCTAAAGTCCTTAGGCAACAGGGCCTGGAAAGCTGTTTTAAAAGAATGGAAACACCCTATAAAATTGGGAGAAAATGGAGAACCTACTTCTGAATTAAAACCTGAAGAATATGGGTCTAAGGAAGAATACAAAATTTCTCTTGGAAATTCTAAAGCCTTGAATGCTTTATTCAATGGAATTGACAAGAATATTTTCAGGTTAGTGAATACATGTGAAGTTGCTAAGGATGCATGAAGGATTCTTCAATCTAATCATGAAGGCACATCCAAAGTTAAGATGTCAAGACTTCAGTTACTCACCATAAAATTTGAGAATTTGAGGATGAAAGATGATGAAAGTATAAATGACTTCCATATGAACATCCTTGAAATTGCTAATGCCTCCAGTGCTTTAGGAGAGAAAAATACCTGAAGAAAAATTGGTGAGAAAGATGCTCAGGTCTCTTCCCAAGAGATTGGATATGAAAGTAACTTCTATAGAAGAAGCCCAAGACATTGACAAAATTAAAGTGGATGAACTTTCTGGATCCCTTCTAACATTTGAATTAGGCATAAATGAAATATCTGAGAAGAAAAACAAAAGCATAGCCTTTGTATCTAATACTGTAGATGAAGAAGAGGATTGTGATCTGGATACAGATAGAGGAATGTCAAATGCTTTAGCTATGCTTGGAAGACAATTTAATAATGTGATAAAAAGAATGGACATGAACCAAAGATCAAATGTCAAGAACATCCCATCTGACATCCATAAGTCAAATGAGGTGGGAAGAAAAAGGGCCGAAGAAAAATATTCTCAAGGAAAGGGAATACAATGTCATGAATATGGAGAATTTGGTCACATTAGAGCTGAATGTCCTACATATCTAAAGAAATAGAAGAAGAATCTATCTGTTACTTGGTCTGAAGAGGACTCAGAGAGTGATCTTAAAGAATCTGCCAAATATGTTAAAGCTTTGACAGACAAATATGTATCTGATGAAGAGTCTAGTGATGGGGAACTAACCTTTAATGAGTTAGCTGCTTCTTACAAAGAATTATGTCTCAGAAGTGAAGAAGTGTGTCTTGAAGGGGAGAAACAAAAAGCCATCATAACTCAGCTGAAGGAGGAAAGAGAAGAGCATCTTAAAACTATTTCTGATATGGAAAGTGAAGTTTCCTCTCTAATTCAAATCTTGATAGAATGGTCAAATCTCTCAAGATGATGAGTAATGGGTCTAACTCATTAGATGGAATTCTCCAATCAGGAAGAGTGACAGGAGATAAGAGTGTTTAGGTTTCAATGAGAAAAAGGAACCTAACTTAGAAGAGCCTTCATCTGTTTCCACTCATGCCAAGCCTAAACCAAAGATGTTGAATCAAATGTCTCAACGTGTGGGAAAACATCATGGTAAGAAAGGACATCTTGGAAAACATCATCATGGCAAACAACCTTCACCTGTTTCCACTCATACCAATCCTAAACCAAAGATGTCGAATCAAATGACTCAACATCATAATAAGAAAGGACATCATGGCAAACATCAAGGGAAGAAAAATCTTAATCACACCAGGAAGAATCCCCAGCCTGGAGATGTCATCACTGTGGAAGGCTTGGACATATAAGGTCCTTCTATTTCAAGTTGTATGGATACCCTAAAAATTCTCCTCTTCCCAAAACTGATAAGACTCCCCAAAATAGCAAAAAGGAGAAACAATGGGTTCCCAAGTCCAAGGTTGGTAGTTTCATTGCTCACACCTCTCTCAGAGTATCAACCAAAGATGACTGGTACTTTGACAATGGCTGTTCTAGACACATGACAGGTGTCAAGAATCTGTTGGTGGATGTCAAATCTCATTCCACCAATTTTGTGACTTTTGGTGATGGAGCAAAAGGAGAAATCAAAGGTGTTGGCAAGCTTGACTGTTCAGGAGTTCCTAAGCTTGATAATGTGTTACTTGCAAAAGGGCTAACATCTAACTTGATAAGCATAAGCCAACTATGTGATCAAGGATTCAAAATTAACTTCTCCAAGGAAGAATGTCTTGTGTGCAATGAAAAGAATGAAGTTATCACGAAAGGAATCAGATCTAAAGACAACTATTATCTATGGGTTCCTCAAGAGTTAAACCTCTCCTCAACATGTGCTTTAGCTAAAGAGAATGAAGTTAAACTATGGTATCAAAAATTGGGGCACTTGCATCTGAAAGGTATGAAGAAAATTATATCTGAAGAAGCAGTGAGAGGGATTCCCAAGCTCAAGATAGAAGAAGGAAGGGTATGTGGTGATTGTCAAATTGGAAAGAAGACTAAGATGTCACATCAGAAGATTCAACATCTTACTACATTAAAAGTTTTGTAACTTCTCCACATGGACTTAATGGGACCTATGCAGGTTGAAAGTCTTGGTGGTAAGAAGTATGCCTATGTTATTGTGGATGACTTTTCTAGATACATATGGATAAACTTTATTAGAGAAAAATCATAACCTTTTGAAGTATTCAAAGATCTTTGTCAAAAAATTCAAAGGGAAAAGGAAAGCCATGTCATAAGAATAAGAAGTGATCATGGAAAGGAATTGGAGAACAACAAATTTGCTGAGTTTAGCTCCTCTGAAGGAATCAACCATGAATTCTCTTCTCCCATTACTCCTCAATAGAATGGGATTGTATAATGTAAGAATAGAACTCTCCAAGAATCTACCAGAGCCATGATTCATGCTAAGAAACTAACCTACCATTTTTGGGCTGAAGCAATGAGTACTCTGTGTTATATCCATAACAGAGTCACTCTAAGGAAAGGCACTTCAGCTACCTTGTATGAAATGTGGAAGGGAAGAAAACCAACAGTTAAATAATTTCATGTCTTTGAAAGTAAATGTGACATCTTAGCTGATCATGAACAAAGGAGGAAGATGGACCCCAATAGTGATGAAGGAATATTCATGGGATACTCTACAAACAACAGAGCATATGGAGTTTTTAACTCCAGACCCAAAGTTATGATGGAGTTAATAAATGTTACTATTGATGATAAATGATGGAATGTTGAATAAGATGTCTCATAAGATATTGGAACATCTTTGCCTGATAGTCCAACTGAATCAAATGACACAAGTATTGATTCTAATCCTCCTCAAGAAGATCCCCAACCTAGTCACCTCAATAAATGACCTTCAATTAGAACTCAGAAAGATCATCCTAAGGAGCTTATCATAGGAGATCCAAACAAAGGAGTTACCACCAGATCAAGAGAAGGGATTTCAAACTCTTGCTTTGTATAAAAAATTGAGCCTAAGAATGTCAAAGTTGCCCTAACTGATGAGTTCTAGATTAATTCTATGCAAGAGGAGCTGGAACAATTCAGTAGGAATGAGCTTTGGGATCTGGTTCCAAGACCTGAAGGGACAAATGTGATTGTCACTAAATGGGTATACAAGAATAAATCGAATGAAAAAGGGGTGGTCACTAGAAATAAGGCAAGTTTAGTTTCACAAGGATACACTCAAATTGAAGGAGTGGACTTTGATGAAACCTTTGCTCATGTGGCTAGACTTGAATCAATCAGACTACTGTTAGGAGTTGCATGCATTTTAAAACTTAAATTGTTTCAAATGGATGTAAAGAGTGCCTTCTTGAATGGGTACCTGAATGAAGAAGTTTTTGTTGAACAACCAAAAGGATTTGTTGATCCATGTTTTCCAAAACATGTTTATAAACTGATGAAAGAACTGTATGGATTGAAGCAAGCTCCAAAAGCCTTGTATGAGAGATTGACAAAATTCCTTGGGGAGAATGGATATAGGAAAGGTGGCATAGAAAAAACCCTCTTTGTAAAAGAATAAGAAGGGAAGATTATGATTGCTTAAATATATGTTGATGATATTGTATTTGGATGGATGTCAAAGGAGATGGTGGAACATTTTGTCAAGTAAATGCAGTCTGAATTTGAAATGAGTCTTGTTGATGAATTATCCTATTTTCTTTGTCTGCAAGTTAAACAAATGGAAGACTCCATATTTTTATCTCAGAGAAAGTATGCCAAGAATATAGCGAAGAAGTTTGGGATGGAGAATTCCAATCACAAATGAACCCCTTCTCCCACACATCTGAAGCTTACTAAAGATGAAAAAGGAGTAAGTATAGATCAAAGTCTCTACAGAAGCATGATAGGAAATCTTATATATCTCATAGCTAGCAAACCAGACATTGTCTTTGCTGTAGGGGTGCGTGCAAGATATCAAGCCGATCCTAAAATTAGCCATGCCAACCATGTGAAGAGGATTCTTAGACATTTGACTGGGACAAGTGACTATGGTACGCTGTACTATCACAAATCAAATTCTACCTTAACTGGTTTTTGTGATCCTGATTGGGCAAGAAGTGCTGATGGTAGAAAAAGTACATAAGGAGGATGCTTCATTCTGGGAAATAATATCATATCTTGGTTCAACAAGAAGAAAAATTGTGTGTCCCTGTCCATTGCTGAGGCTGAGTACATTGCTGCAGGAAGTAGTTGTTCTCAAGTGGTTTGGATGAAACAAATGTTATCAAAATACAATGTCAAACAAGATGTCATGACATTATTTTGTGACAATTTAAGCGCCATAAACATTTCAAAGAATCCAATTCAACACAGCAGGACCAAGCATATTGACATCCGTCATCACTTCATAAGAGAGCTTGTTGAAGAAAAGATTGTTTCTTTAGAACATATAGCCACTGAGTTGCAACTGGATGACATCTTCACAAAAGCTTTAGATGCTAATAAATTTGAGAATATAAGAATAAAATTAGGGATATGCTTATATAGGAGCTTGTAGAAATTAAAAGTGTGAGGGAATAACATTAAAGTGATATTGCATTATTTGTGTTTATAACAAATAAAAGTTAGAAAGCAATCATTACAAGACTGACTCAATTTGTTTCCCACACGCTACAAAATTTCTTCTCTCTACTTTTACAAACTTTTCATTCTCCTCCACAGAAAAAGGACCTTGCCATTCTTCATCACCTTGCTAAAAAATTCTCAAACATGTCTCAACATCACACATCATCTTCCTTAAAATCTGCCAATGAAAATCTTTCTCTTGACAGATTACTAGATGTTACTCCTCTATCAACGATCCCTCCGCTTGAGAAAAAGGTCAAGAAACCTAGATCATCACCAGCTAAGAAATCTAAAGATGATAAAGGTAACTCTTCTACTGCTACTGACAATAGAACTGAAGAAGAAATTGTCAATGTTGATAGATGAATCAGAAGGCTTGTGGACATGGTATTAAATAAAGGATTTACTGTGCCTGGGATTTCTACTCCCCTTGCTCACATGCCTCCTCCTACTGACAAAGGAAGTAATCCTAAAAATGATGCTGGTGAATCATCCAAGAATCATGCTGCTGATAGTAAACTTGAGAAGCTTGCTACCTCTGCCCTAAAAGATGTGGAAGAAGAAAATGTTGATCAAGATATTAAGGAAAATGTTGAACAAAATGTTGAAGAAAACTCTCCTTCTAAAGAAGATGTTGCTTCCTCCAAGGATGAGGAAGGTCACAATGCTGTGAATGTAGTCAATGTTGAAGAGTTGTCTAACAATGAGCTCATCACTAATATTGTACCTGGTATTGCTAGAAGGCTAAAGTCCAGGTGAGTGAAATATGAAAGTATCACACCCCTCCCAAGATAATAAAAAAGAAAACCATGTATGGACCCCCAAAAGCAGGAAGTTAAGTGGTCCCTCCTTCTAGAAAGAGAAAAGCTAGACCTGTTAGCTCTACTGATGATGATGAGGATGCTGTAAAAAGATCCAAGAGTAAGAATAAAGTTGTTCTGATTAAAGAGACGGACTCTGAGTATGATGTCTAGTAAGATGTCCAGGACATCTCTCCTATCAAAAAGTCTGCAAATAAGAAATTGTCTGTTAGGGTTCCTGATGCCCCACTTGACAACATCTCCTTTCACTCTGTTGGGAATGCTGAAAAGTGGACGTATGTGTATCAAAGAAGGATTGCCCTGGAGAGAGATCATGGAATGTAAGGAAATCATGGAGCTGATCTCCTATGTTCGACTGATGAAAACGGTTACCAAGTTTGCAAATTGCTGTGAAACTCTTGTTAATGAGTTTATTGTTAATATTCCTGTTGACTGCGCTGACAATAAGAGTAAGGAGTATAGAAAGTTTTTTTTAGAGGAAAGTGTGTAGAATTTTCTCCTGCCATTATAAACAAATTTATAGATAGGTCTGATGATGTATGTTGTGAGCTGGAAGTAACAGGCAATCAAATGTGTAGAGCCATTACTGCTAATCAAGTTAGTGAATGGCCAATGAAAAACAAACTTCCTGTCAGCAAACTGAGTGTGAAATATGCAATTTTACATAGGATTGGAGCTGCAAATTGGGTTCCCACTAATCACACTTCAACCATCTCCATTAGTTTAGGAAAGTTCATTTATGCTATTGGAAACCAATTTTTTTATTATGCGACATATATCTTTGATCAGACCATCAAACATGCAGGAACTTGTGCCATTAAGATGCCCATTGCTTTTCCTTCCCTCCTCTGTGGAATTATCCTAAATCAACATCCTGGAATCCTAAGTGGAAATGAAACTGTATGCAAGAGGGAGTCTGCCTTGAACCTCTATTCTAAGTTGTTTTCAGGAAAACATATTCCAGACATTGTTCTAACATCAGCTCCTGCTGAAAAGACCTCCACCAAGGATGAAATGATCAATGAATTAAGGGAAGTCTGCAAGGAATTAGATGATGTGATCAGAGTGAGCTCAGCTAGGAAGCAAATCTTTGAAAAGATGATCAATGACCTGCAAAAGGACAACAACCTTTATGATACAATGAGATCTGAAGGTGAAGAATCCAGTGTGGAAAGAAGGTATGGTTCAACCAAGTCAATTGGTCCTAATGACAGTTAGACTACTTGATGTCTCTCTGAACTCTTTGTTTCTCTTTTTGGCACTTACATGTGCTTGACATTTGAATTATATGGTCTGTACCCTAATACTGATATTATCTTGATTTCATCCTCTATTTGGAATATTATGACTAAAAATGGGGAGAGAAAGTGAGTGAGTGACTGGCTAACCACTGAACATTGATTGAGGAGGATCTCAATACTTGAGGGGGAGCCTCATGTCCCACAAGATGTTTTGGCATCTTCCCGTGCTAACAACTAATTTTTTTGTGCTAACAGCTAACTGCTAGATGAATGTATGTTTTGATTTCTTTGCTTATGCTGCTGCCCTGATAATGATCTGATAACTGTGCTGCTGCTCTAATAATATTCTCTAATAATGTTTTAGCCAAAATTTGCCAAAGGGGGAGTTTGTAAGTGTTTGTTGGCAGCAATTTTGGAAAAACAATGACTTGTTAAAGTTTGATAAATGTCTTAACATTTGGAGCAAAACTGTTTTGAATAATGTCAAAGTAGATGTCTTGACATCTGCCTACTGAACTAATCTCAGCCCAAAATCAGTTAAGTTTTTTGTTTCTTGATTTCCAGCATTCTATAATTCAGGATTTGTGATCTACAGGCTGCGAAAAATATGGAGGAATATTTTTCAAATTGCATAATTTTATCTTGGCCTGGTTTTATGGAAATATTTAAAAGATTTGAATATTTGTTTTTGAGCCCAATACCAAAGCTTCGTGTTGTACCCCAAAATTTGCCCTCCCATATTCTTCAAGATTTGCAAAGAGCATGCTTCAAGATCTCCCAAGGGTTGCACAGTCCAATGGCCTCCTAACAGTCAAAAATTAGGGTTTTGGTTCTGGCAAAGAAATTGAAGTTTCCAAGGGTCCAATCTAGTCCCACATGCCTACAAACATTGTCAAGCATCCCTATGTCAAGTTTCAAGACTTACAGCATAAGATTGCACAGTCAAAAACCCTAATTGCTCAACAGTCAATTGCAAGGGCAAAATGGGCATTTGACAGTCAAAAGTCAAAATTTTTGGTCAACATCTTATTTTTAAGCCACAAACATCATTGGATCAATTCTTGATCATGATTCTCAAAGCATGGCTCAAAAAGTCTCAAGATGCAAAAGTTTCTATTTTTGGACAGTTGAAAAAGTCAACTGCAAATTGACCAGGGCATAACTTCCACATGGTTTATTAGAAAAATTCCATCCAAAGCTCATTTTGAAGAGAATGACATTTCCTACAACTCATCTTCACACTTCAAGTCCAAGAAATTCTCTCACAAAAAGTTATCAATCTCAACATTATAGGTCATTTTCAAAAGTCAACAAAAAGGCACTTTAAGTCAAAGACCATAACTTGAGATTGGTAAATAAAAATGACATGGGACCAAAGGCATTCGTTAGAGGACTTCAAGACCTTTCCAAAATGTCCAAGAACATGATCAAAGCTTAAAAATTGAGAAAGATATGCCTTGTGGAAGTTGGGAAATTTTTGGGAATTTTGAAAAGTCAACTTTGCTTCAAATGACTCAAAATTGCTAATGGGCCTCAATTTCTTCCAAGAATCATCACCCAAAAGCTATGCACGACCCATTGACCCAAAGGGGAGTTATTTTCTTATTTTTTTTATTAATTATTTGAATTTTTAATGTTATTAATTCACTTAATTAAAATTAAATATGAAAAAATACTAAAGCATGTATTTTAAATCTTTTTATGCAGCTAATAGGACCATTATAAGCTCAAGATTTCGTACCCCTTCAAAAAGGCAAAAATCTCCATTGATTGGCATCAAAAAGGAATGAAAAAGATTGAAAAAAGATTATGCAAAATCAAGAATTCAAAATCATGAATGCAAAGGTTTGGGCTTGGTTTCTTTAACCTAAATCGTTCCAGATACATATAGAATGATAACCTAATGCATAAAGACCAAGAAGCTGCGCTCAGAATAGAGGATCAAACTTGTATTTTTCACAAAAAAAGGCCAAAACTGATTTCATAGCGAGAGTGTGTTAAAAAGCAAAAGAACCATTCCAAAGGCTTGCTTGCACATCCAGGAATCTTTCCCAATCAAAATCACATCCCCTAACCTCAAGAATTGGTATAACCGTGTTCCACTTTTCTTGAAAAATTTGAGATTCGTATTTGATTTTTCATGCATAATTATTGAGTTTTAATGATTGATTTATATTAATATGAGTATGCTGAAGCTATTGATATCTTCTAATTGAACTAACGTGCCCTGTATGAGAATCTGCCATTGAAATGTTCTAGGGTTTCAGAAGCTTCCATTTGGGGCTTTGAGCATATGGAAAAATTAGGCAACGAGACCTATTCCAATGAAATCAGAAGCTCCAAACGAACAAAACCATACCCTCGCGCCCTTTTTCTTTTCCACCATATGCTGTTCGCTATTTTTCGCAGGTTTGAATTAGTGGGGGTTTAAAACCCCCGCTATCCATTTTATTTGCAGAAGAAAAAGGAGGACGAAGCCTAGGTGTCCACACGTGAATGGTGTGTTCAAATCTTTGGCGCGTTTTTGTTGGTTTCCAGGATGATGGCACTTTTCGCTTATGTTGATCAGTGCCCACTAAGTAAACAAATGAATGCGTTTGGCTTGGTGGAAGATGACTTGGCTGGCAGGTATTGGGACCTGGGTTCGATTCCCAGGTCCCCCTCTATATTTCATATTTTTTCTTGTAATACGCTTCTATGCAGCTCTCATCCTGTGGTCCATCAAACACCCCAATGCTTAAGCTTGCCACATGTCCAGCAATCCCAATCCAGGGGTCAGAACTTGCAGATCACCATACACCCTAGTCAACCATGCACACGTGACCACTGAAAGGTCAAACAAGGCCTGAATTCTTGGGCCAAATTACTGCAAATCAACCTCCTAATTGGGTCAGAAAACCCCCCATGTTTGCACTTTCTTCTCTTCTTTTTTTTCTTTTCTTTTATTTATTTTAATTATATTAATTGTTTATCTAATTCCACAAATTAATTTTTTATAAGCTAAAAATACAAAAAAATCATAAAGTCAAAAATAAAATATTTTTATTATTTAATTCACTAAATGTTTTATTTTGTAAATAAACATAACAATCAATTTAGTTTTAATTTTAAGTTTTTAACTTTAATGCTTTTTCTTAGATAATTAAAAAATATAAAAAATAAGTCTTTTAGCATTTTTTATTCTTTTTCTTCATAAATAATCTTTTTTTTCTTATCACTATTATTTAGTAATTATTTTGGTAAATAAAATTGTCATTAAAAAATTAGGTTAAATTAGGTAAAACTTAAACATTTTTCTTTAATTAATTAAAAACAAATTAGAATTAGGGTTTCCTATAATAATTAATTTTATCATTAAATTTCATAAATACAAAAAGTCCAAAAATAAGTTCTTTTTCTCATTTAATAATTAAATCAATTTTCAATTCCAATTTAATTTCTTTAAAGGGTCTAATGCCCTCGCACTCGATTCTTAATTCTTTTCGCGCATTTATTTTTATTTCTTTTATGAATGTAATGCATTTGCCCCAAAGCCTTGTAATCGATAATTAGGACATTTACTTTCCGCACTTTATTTCAAATCGGGTCTTGGTTTAATTTGGCGATGTAGACCCGCGCCTTTGTAATAGCGTAGGACCTTTTATTTTCCGCATTTTAATTCCCGCACCTTTTAACTGTTAATAATCACATGAAAGAATGTATGCCCAAAATAAAAATCAAAGCGTAGATCACCAATGCATGACAAGACAAATAATAACTGAAAAAGACACACAATTCACACACCACTCCTATGGTACGCCTCACTGTTGCCTTGCCCCTCGAAACGTGGTCGTCGAGTAGAGGATATTTTAGTAAGTCCTCATGTCCATGAACATGGCATGGGGGTAGCTTCTACGGTGTCTTCCTATTGCTCTGGTGACCACACTGTCCCTAATCCTCGAATTGACCCGAACACCTCCAACGGTGGTGCTGCCTACCTCTCAATGGTGGGATGGCACTACCTTAAAGACATTTACACAGACTAATTCCTTAGGGCAGGTAGATGACTCATAGATACTTGCTCTAATTCAAAACAAATCAAAAACTTCTTTTCACACCGACACTTTGCAAAAAAGCTTTCAAAAACAATTTTTCAAACACTCTTGAGGACTGATACAAGAGTCGATCTGGAACTTTCAAAGAAACTTTTTTCAAACCCACTCACCTTGAAAAGCAAACAAACACTTTTGAAAACACAAATGAGCAAGTATCTAAGAGCCCATGGATAACCATGGATAGAAAGGGTGCTAACACCTTCCCTTTCTATAAATCTACCTCCCGAACCGAGAACTAATCTCAATAAGGAATTTTTCTGTGCTTTTGTCCTTTCCATATTGGAGAAAATAAAAGACAGTGGCGACTCTTGCTTCCGCGACATTTCGCGAACCAGCGTTAAACAGTCAGTTCCAGATCCACCGATCACAGAACTGGCGACTCTGCTGGGGACAATACTTAAATTGAGGTGTACCTTAGGACTAAGATCAATTGTGTTTTCAATTGTATTGACATGTTTGCTTTAAATTGTGGGTTACATCGGAGTTACATAGATCCTAACCCGGATCTGGGGATACCCTGTTTAGGTAGCATAATCTGTGAGGGACCTGTCCGGCGTAGACCAACATGGGTGAAGCAGTGGCTACATTGGTGTGGCACCTTGATCTGTACCGATATCCCTTGTGTTGCAACGAGGAGAATATGGGTCTTCTGAGGAGTCATTAAGCACCAACAGACCTTAGAACCTTAAATGACACAACTTGGCCATTAGAACAGTAGCAGTATGCTACGCCCATTGAGGCTAAACTCTCGTGATGGTTCTGGCCACAAGAAAAGATTGCGATGCTGGAGTTATGATCGATTGAGGGTAGTCAGTGATATTGGGATCCTCTAAGAACCCGGTTACTTTTGATAGGACAGGTATGAACCAACAAACTGAAAGAGGGTAATACCTAGACCTCATGCTGGCCTAAACTTTAAGGGCTTGTCTTGTGTGACTTGTGTGCCTTATCATGTTTGCCTTTGTAAATATTTGTGGTGTGTTTTATCATAACATCATAACATCATGAGCATTGCATGCATCCTGCATAAGGACTAACCATTTCAAAGACAAGAGGGTTTCACCTTTGCTCTGTTTTGTAGGACATCATGATGCCTATGCGAAGGAATACTATCCGGTTCAACTTTGTTCACTCACCTGAGTTACTTGAAGAATTGGTTAGAAGAATTCCAAACACCACATCCTTCATCCAGAGGCATGGTTCTCTTCTCAGTTTAGTCACTGCAAAGCGGGATCAACAGTTGATGAGTGTCCTGACCCAGTTCTATGACCCTCTGTACCAGTGCTTCACCTTTCAAGACTTCCAGCTAGTCCCTACCCTAGAAGAGTTCTCTGATTTGCTTGGTATCCCTATCTTGGATCAGAATCCTTACACTGGTTGGGAAAAGGCTCTCAGGCTTGAGGAGGTTGCTGCAGCTCTTCCCTTGACTCACCAAGAAGTAATGGACAACTGGGTGACTAGAAGCGGAGTTAAGGGTTTCTTGGCCAAGTTTCTGTTTGGTAAAGCTAACCGTTTCTGGAATGACTTGGACTTTAGGGCATATGAAGACATCTTGGCTCTCTTAATCAATGGGTTAGTCTTGTTTCCTAATCCTGACAACTTCATCAATGTCACTGCCATAAGGATCTTCATGTCTCAGAATCCTGTGCCCACTCTCTTGGGTGATATCCTGCAACAACTTTATGCTCGTACTGCCCGAAGACGAGGAACCCTGTGGTGTTGTATCCCTTTGTTGGTGAGGTGGTTTATTTCGCACCTCCCTAAGTTCATGCTGAAGAACCAAGAAGGAAGAGGTTGGGCTCATAGGTTAACGTCTCTCACTGATAAGGACATCATTTGGACTTTCAGAGGTTTGAATGAGATAGCTGTTATTGATCGTTGCGGAGAATACCCTAATGTTCCTTTGATTGGTAATCAAGGAGGAATCTCTTACAATCCATGTCTAGCGCTCCGTCAGTTTGGAAGGGCCAGAAGAGCAGGGCCTCATGAGATGTTGGTGCCTCACATCAGTTTTGAGTTTCAGGTGGATAGTGACGAGCTGCGTCGTAGGTTCATCAAGGCTTGGGACAGAGTTCATAAAGATGACCCACAAGAGTTGGGGCCAAAGACTTCTCTACCTATGGAAGCCTACTACAAATGGGTTCGCCTCCGTGCTCAAAAGTTAGGTATGCCGTACGAAGCTGTCAGACCCGTCATTCTTGAGTATCCTAACAAAGATGGGGCTCCTCCAACTGTCCTCCCTCCTCAGATACCTACTGATTATGAGACATTAAAGAGGTCTTGGTCGCAACTGCGAGAAGAACGGGATTCTTACCGGGAAAAGTTCAACGAGCAGGAATTGAAGATCCAGAAGCTGACAAAGCAGTTGGAGAATGAGCGAGCTCTGAATGACTATATCCGTACTGAGAAGAGGAGACCCTGGGATCAATGAGGAGTTCTGGATGTTCTTTTACAGTTTTGTTTCCCTTTTCAGTATTTCCATGTTATGTAACGCCTAAGGGCAACCTGTTGAACAATTTAAATTTCAAAGTTGAATCTAATGAAGTGTGTTCCTTTTTGTTTACAAAGTTGATTCCCGATTGTCTTTGAAAACATAAATCATACGCATTCCATTCATCATGTGCATAGCAGGTACTCTTCTTTTCAGGTTGCTTACTGTTCTTCGCTGTTTATTTCAGCATCATGAACCCTGAATCATCAACCGAGATGTCTATCAAGGCCCTTCAGGCGCATAACGCACAATTTCAAGAGCTGATCATGGGTTTGGCTCAAGGCCAAGAAGAGCTGAAGGCTTTGCTCCTGAAGAAGGAGAAGAAGAAGAAGAGAACTGTTCTTTTCAACTCGGGCCAGAGGTTTGGTAATACTCTGCAGAACAAGGAAGCTGGCTCTTCTGTAGGCAAAGACAGTCCCCAGGGGGGAAAGGCTCCAAGTCCAGTAGTCTCTGACAACGAGACTGACTTTAATGAGGAACAATATCCTCCAGCTGAAGACCGGTACAAGCAGTTGGAAGACAGACTGAATGCCATGGAGATCCAACAAGTGCCCGGGCTGGATTTCGGAGACTTGGGCTTATCTACTGGTGTGATCATTCCTCACAAGTTTAAGGCACCATCTTTCACCAAGTATGACGGGGCGTCTTGCCCCAAGCTACACCTCAGATCTTATGTACGGAAGATTCAACCGTACACAGTGGACAAGAACTTGTGGATCCACTTCTTCCAGGAGAGTCTTTCAGGGACTCATCTCGAATGGTTCTATCAGCTGGATGGGACCAAGGTTCGTAACTGGGAGGAGTTGGCTACTGCTTTTTACAAGCAGTATCAATATAATGCCGACCTTGCCCCTACACGTACCCAACTCCAGGGTATGTCGCTAGGATCAAGCGAAGGTTTTAAAGAGTATGCACAGAAGTGGAGGGATCTGGCTGGCAGGGTGCAGCCTCCGTTAACTGACCGTGAGTTGGTGGATATGTTCTTGGGGACCCTCTCCGGGCCATTCTTCAATCATCTCATCGGAAATTCTTCTGTAGGGTTCACTGACCTTATTCTGACTGGGGAGAGGATAGAGGCTGGAATGAAGTTCGGTAAAATTCAGAAGGGTGCATCTTCAAGTTCTGAGAAGAAACCCTTTAAGAAGGAGGCCGGTGCTGTATATGGGCCTAGAAGACATGATAAACCAGAACGCCGCCAATCTGTCAACGCGGTGGTGATTGTTAAGCCTGCTGCCACTCCTCGGAAAACCAATCCACAAAGGGCTGAAAGACCCAGAAGAGAGTTTACCCGGCTGAGTATGACCCTATCACAAATCTTGCCACAGTTTCTATCCACCAACTTGGTGACTGTCAGAGAGGCCCCGAAGGTTGTAAATACTGCCTCCCCCAAGTATAATCCAAATGCCCGCTGTGCTTATCACTCCGATAGCCCGAGACATTCTACTAATGACTGTTGGGCCTTAAGGAATAAGGTGCAGGACCTTATTAATGCGAAGGAGATACAATTTGAGGCGCCTGAGAGGCCAAATGTGGTGACTGCTCCTATGCCCCAGCATGGAATAAATGCCGTTGATGAAGATTTATATGCCGTTTCTGTGAATGATGTAGCTACCCCACTGATGACTGTTAAGAGGAACCTACTGCTGGCCGGTTTATTTCCGGGTTGCAGCAAGGGTTTCCTTTTGTGTGCTGTTACCCCTACTGGTTGTCCTTTGCTGAAGTTAGGCATCTAAAGCCTGATGGACAACAAAGAGATTCTGTTCAAGAAGACCGCTGTTCTGTTTGTTCCTATGGAAGAAGTTTCTGTTGTTACAATTTTCAATAATCCAATCAAGGCTCCCCCGAGGAAGCCAGTGAAAATCATGACTGTCGCACCCATTGTTATTACTGTTCCGGGGCCTCTCCCCTATGAATCTGATAAGGCTGTCCCATGGCACTATGGGGCAGATGTATATGTACATGGAATAAAGCAAGAATTCAACACTGGTACCAACATCAGCAATATCACTGGTCCAGCAAAAGTTACCCGCAGTGGCAGGCTCTTCTTGCCTGACATTGCGCCACCAGTTATTCGAAGACCTCTCATTATAACGCCTGCAAGTGCACCTGTTCCCACTTCTGATCAAGTTGTTTCCCCTGCTGCCGAGTCATCTAATGCTCGGGGCAAAGGAATTGATGATGAGCCTGCCCGGATGGAGGCGCCAAAGTCTGTAAATGTTGAAGCCTCCCAGCAAGAGATGGAGGAAATTCTTAAAATAATCAAGAAGAGTGACTTTAATGTTGTTGAACAGCTGGGGCATACCCCCTCCAAGATCTCTATGCTCTCCTTGCTGCTATGCTCAGAGGCCCATGCTAAGGCCCTGATTTCATTTCTAAAGACGACCCATATGCCACAGGAGACATCTGCAGACCAGTTTACTGATTGCGTAGCCAATTTGACAGCTGACAATGGTTTGGGTTTCTCGGATGCTGACCTTACTGCTAAGGGAGAGAACCACAATGATGCCCTGCATGTCTCTATTGAATGCAGGGGCACTACTCTTGCGCACGTGTTGGTGGACACTGGTTCTTCCCTGAATGTGCTACCCAAAAAGGCCTTAGACCGGTTGGATTGTGAGGGCCTGGAGCTGAAACCTAGCAACATCATTGTCAGAGCCTTTGACGGATCGAAGAGGATGGTTCATGGAGAGGTAGACATTCCTATTCGTGTGGGTTCTCAAGTATTCGACTCAACTTTCTATGTGATGGATATCTGTCCATCTTATTCCTGTTTACTGGGTCGACCTTGGATTCACAAAGCTGGGGCAGTGACATCTACCCTACACCAAAAGCTCAAGTACCCTGTCAGAGGGAAGATTGTCACTCTGCAGGGAGAGGAGGAGTATATGGTTAGTCATTTGAATTCCTTCCGATATATTGAGATGGATGGGGAGTTTGTTGAAACCCCCTTTCAGCATTTTGAAGAGGTACCTCCAACTTTGGCAGCAGCAGAAACAGTGGTTGAAGAGGATTTTCCTTTGAAGATGGCTTCCTTGAAGGACGCCCGGGATGTAATCAAGAAAGGTGAATGTGCTAATTGGGGCAGGCTCCCTGATTTTACACCTAAAACTGACAAGTTTGGACTGGGCTTTACTGTAGAGGCTCAGAGGGCTGTGCGCAAGGCAAGGACCAGAAAACCTCCTGTGCTCATCACCAATCCAGGAGTAAATGATGTTGGGGATGAAGATGAAGTGGAAGAGTCAGAGTTCGATAGCTGGATTTACCCGACGACTGATGGTGGATTGACCAATTGGACTGCTAAAGATCATACTCCTGTTGCTTTCGTTACGCAGTAATGAATTCCTTTGTTTTTGTTATTTGTAATAAACAATGAATTGAAACTCTATGGCCCGGTGTCTTACCCGGGGCACCGTGGCTTCATTTGTGAGGGCATATTAATTGTCATTTCATATATCATGAATAAAGACCTTGGACGTTTTCTCGCACTTCAAATATTATGCTCCTTTTCTTTCTTTCCTTTCTTTATATATTGCAAAACAGCTGTATTTACACACACTCACCCATACAGGATTCAATCCACTCTGGATCTCACTGGAAACGACTCTGCTACTGCCAGTTATGACTTCGAAAATCCGATCAACTTAGCCGAAGACGAAGGTGAGGATGATTGCGAAGTGCCTGGCGAGCTTGCAAGACTGTTACTCCAGGAAGATAGGGCAATTCAACCACATGAAGAGCCGGTGGAAACGATAAATCTGGGTACTGATATAGATAGGAAGGAAGTTAAGATTGGTGCCAACCTGGAGCTCAGCGTGAAGCAACGGTTGACTCAGATGTTACATGATTATGTGGAGATCTTCGCCTGGTCCTACGAAGACATGCCCGAGTTGGATACCGACATTGTGGTCCATCATTTGCCTACCAAGGAAGACTGCCCTCCAGTTAAGCAAAAGGTCCACCGTATGCGTCCAGAGATGTCTGAGAAGATCAAAGCCGAGGTTATGAAACAGTTTGACGCCGGGTTTCTTGCAGTGACTTCTTACCCTCAATGGGTTGCTAATGTGGTGCCAGTACCAAAGAAAGATGGAAAGGTCAGAATGTGTGTTGACTACAGGGATCTGAACAGGGCCAGCCCCAAAGACGACTTCCCTCTACCTCACATTGATGTCCTGGTTGACAATACTACTCAGCACAAGGTGTTCTCTTTCATGGATGGTTTTTCAGGGTATAATCAGATCAAGATGGCTCCTGAAGACATGGAAAATACTACCTTTGTTACTCAGTGGGGCACCTTCTGCTATAAGGTTATGCCATTCGGATTGAAAAATGCTGGGGCAACCTACCAACGTGCCATGGTTGCTTTATTTCATGACATGATCCATCATGAGATTGAAGTCTATGTCGATGATATGATTGCAAGGTCTCAAACGGAGGAGGAACACCTTGACCATCTGCAGAAATTGTTTGACCGTCTGAAGTTGTACAAGCTGAGGTTGAACCCGAACAAGTGCACCTTCGGGGTAAGATCGGGGAAATTGCTAGGCTTCATTGTAAGTGATAAGGGTATTCAAGTGGACCCTGCCAAGGTTAAAGCTATTCAAGAGATGCCAGTTCCTAAGACAGAGAAAGAGGTCAGAGGCTTTTTAGGACGTCTGAATTACATTGCTCGATTCATCTCGCACCTAACCGCTACCTGTGAGCCAATCTTCAAGCTGCTGAAGAAAGATCAGGTAGTACGTTGGAATGATGAATGTCAGGCCGCTTTTGACAGAATCAAGGAGTATCTCCAAGAACCACCCATTCTTATGCCACCGGTTGAAGGGAGACCTCTAATATTATACCTGACAGTACTTGACAACTCAATGGGGTGTGTGGTGGGGCAGCATGACGAGTCTGGTCGAAAAGAGCACACCATTTATTACCTTAGCAAAAAGTTTACCGACTGTGAGACCCGATACTCACTGCTCGAGAAAACTTGCTGCGCTTTGGTATGGGCTGCTCGCCGGCTGAGACAGTATATGCTGACTCACACTACCTTGTTGATTTCTAAGATGGATCCTATAAAGTACATATTTGAAAAGCCTGCTCTGTCTGGGAGAATAGAAAGATGGCAAATGATCTTGACAGAATATGACATCCAGTACACGACTTAGAAAGCTATCAAAGGAAGTGTATTGGCAGACCACTTGGCACATCAGGCAGTAGACGACTATCAGTCAATGAACTTTGAATTTCCTGACAAGATTATCATGATAGTGACTGATTGTGAAGTACCTGGACCGAATGAAGGACCTGAGGAAGGATCCCGATGGTCTATGCACTTTGACGGAGCCTCCAACGCTTTGGGTAACGGTATCGGCGCTGTAATCATATCCCCTCAAGGCACTCATACTCCACTCACTGCCCGACTATGTTTCAACTGCACCAACAACATGGCGGAGTATGAGGCATGCATCATGGGTCTCCAAGCTGCGATCGACTTAAGGATCAAGTTTCTGAGTGTCTTCGGAGATTCCGCTCTCGTGATCAATCAGATCAAAGGGGAGTGGGATACGAAACATCCGAATCTTATTCCTTACAAGGAATGTGTGTTGACATTGATCCCCCATTTCACAAAGATAACCTTTGAACACTTTCCGAGAGAGGAGAATCAGCTGGCGGACGCGTTAGCTACGATGTCTTCTATGTTCAAGGTCAAATGGGACAATGAGGCTCCCCGGATCATCATCTGGAAACTGGACGAACCGGCATACTGTTGTGACCTCGAGACTAAATTGGTGACTGAGAAGCCTTGGTACCATGAGGTGAAGAGATACTTGGAAGCTCAAGAGTATCCTGAAGGTGCGTCTGTCAACGACAAAAAGTTTCTGAGAAGATTCGCAGCGAAGTTCTTCCTCAGCAACAGCATTCTGTACAAGCGAAACCATGATTCGACCTTACTGCGTTGTATGGATAAAACTGAAGCAGAAAGGATCATGGCTGAGCTACATGAAGGGACCTTCGGAACACATTCCAGGGGACACACTATGGCAAAGAAGATCCTTCGGGCAGGGTACTTTTAGTCCACAATGGAAGCCGACTGCTACCAACACTCTCGGACATGTCATAAATTCCAGATTTATGCAGACAAGGTGCATGTTCCTCCAGTTCCTCTGAATGTCCTGACAGCACCTTGGCCGTTTGCAATGTGGGGCATAGATATGATCGGCGAGATTAAACCTACAGCGTCCAATGGGCATCGCTTCATCCTGGTAGCGATCGATTATTTCACGAAGTGGGTTGAAGCAGCTTCCTACGCTACAGTAACCAAGAATGTTGTGGCACGGTTCATTCGGCACAACCTGATCTGTTGATACGGCGTCCCAGAAAGGATCATTACAAACAACGGTACCAATCTTAATAAAAAGATGATCACTGAGCTCTGCGAGCAGTTTAAGATACAGCACCACAACTCTTCTCCCTATCGGCCGAAGATGAATGGGGCTGTAGAAGCAGCGAATAAGAATATCAAGAAAATCGTGCAGAAGATGACAGTGACTTATAAAGATTGGCACGGAATGTTACCGTTTGCTCTACATGGGTACCGTACTTCAGCAAGGACGTCAACCGGGGCAACTCCCTTCTCCTTGGTCTACGGTATGGAGGCAGTCTTATCGATCGAAGTGCAGATACCCTCTCTCCGGATAATGAAGGATGCAGATCTGAGTGAAGATGATTGGATTCAGACACGACTTGATCAACTAAACTTAATTGACGAAAAGAGACTCAATGCTATTTGTCATGGTCAGACGTATCAAAAACAGATGATCAGGGCATTTAACAAAAAGGTCAGACCACAAGAGTATCAAGTTGGGGATCTGGTAATCAAGCATATCATCCTTCCTCAAAGTGATCCCAGGGGCAAATGGACCCCTACGTACGAAGGACCATTTGTGGTTAAACATGTGTTCTCAGGAGGAGCCATGATCCTAACCACCATGGATGGTGACGACCTTCCTCACCCCGCCAATGCAGACATAGTAAAAAGATACTACGCATGAAAAAAGACCCGCTAGGTTGACATACCTAGGCAAAAATTAGGGCTTCCCGGCGAACCAAAAGGGTTCGGGAAAAATGAAGGGATGAAATGAAAAAAATCTGTACACCCGGCAAGTCGAAAACCTGAAAAGGCGGCTTGGGCAAAAATGGGTATCCCGGTGGACTGAAAACCCGAAAGGGCGGTCCAGGCAAAAGTTAGGGATAAAGCGTAATACTATGTCTCATTGGATCACCTTGCATCCAGAATCCGGTATCAACATCAAGTTCAGACGACATCAATCAATCAGCTTCATCTTCAGCTAGGTCATCAAGTGATGAGACGCTCGAAGATATAAAGGAGATAGCAGAGTTGGAATCCAGTGGGATTTTTCATTTCACACAGCTGTTTTATTTTCCTTTGTACAAATTTGTATAAACTCTTATTCGGCGGCGTTCTCTTACTAGGACGTCAGCCTCTTGTACATAAACGCATATTTACAGGAAAATTCAAAAATCAATACAAAAATCACTTTTCAGTTAAAATTGCCGATTATTTTCCTTTTCTGTTTTGTTTTGCGAAGAACGTCCAAGGTTCAATTCATGATATATGCATTCGACGCTAATTGCTAACTCATAAATATTTGCATACAAAATAAAGGATTAATTACAGGTAACATTAGAAACAGGGGCAATAATGAGTGGTCTAAGCGATCTAATTGTTCTGTCCACCAAGGTATCAAGGTAAGTTCAGCTGAAGAACATAACCAGTATATCTTAATTCCCCAGAGAGTGAGTCAGCAAGTCAATGCACTCTCCCCAAGCAATATTATACTTTCAGCCTTAAGGAAGTTGGGTATTCTCCAGAAGATCTCAACATTCCCCAGCACAATATACGGACATTCTTAACAAGCATCCCCGAAAATCTTGATCTAAGATTATTCCCCGGCGGTATACCAGACATTCAGCGGAACCACTTCCCCAGCATATCAAATTAATTTCCCCAGGAGAGTCCAATCCAGATTTCCCCAGGAAAGTGGAATCCATCTCCCCAGTGCGAAGCTTATCCCCGGTAGATTCTGGAAGCTGCCCCCCTACAGAGCACGAACGCGTCCCCCGGCTTTATTCAAAGGTTATTTCCCTACCAGGATATAACTGGGTTATCCTCAGCCAAAAGCCACAGAAAGATCATCCTCAGCAAAGTCTTCTTATCCCTCAGCGGAGTCTATTAACACTTCCAACATAACAACGGTATCCCTAGCGGAGTTACCATCAATATCCTAGCAAAGTACCTCTCTCCCCACAGAGTACTGTTCCCCAGCAAGGTAGCTAAAGTATTCTCTCCCCGCAGAGTGATCCATTCGCCAAGTTTATTCCCCAACGGAGTTATCTTCTCCTACCGGTATTCTTGCAACTATCATCCCCAGCGGAAACAACAAAGCACTATTCTCCAACATCAGCCCAGGATGTGACTTCCCGGCACCCGTCAAGGATTTACTTTCCTAGATAAAAACATACATTCATAAACATCACATTTCCATACATTATAGCATGCACATATGCATCATATCGTACAATCTCATTTACATTGAGAACATCATTGCTTGATCCATATCATGCATTGCATATGACTGACCTTTACCTTTCAGGAAAGATCCAGTTAAGTTCTCAGCTAATTTCAAGACCTTCTTTGGTTCAGTCAGATCGACCCTAAGATCTCCCTGATTCTTATCCAGTTGAAGTTATTCCAAGACCTTGCCCGGTTCAGTTAAGTCGACTCCTAAAGATTTTCCTGATTCTTATCCTGTCAAAGGCCTTCTCTGGTTCAGTCAGATCGACCCTAAGATCTCCCTGATTCTTATCCAGTTGAAGATTCCAAGACCTTTTCCGGTTCAGTTAAATCGATTCCTAAAGATTCTTCTGATTCTTATCCAGTCAAAGTCCTTCTCTGGTTCAGTCAGATCGACCCTAAGATCTCCCTGATTCTTATCCAGTTGAAGATTCCAAGACCTTGTCCGGTTCAGTTAAATCGATTCCTAAAGATTTTTCTGATTCTTATCCAGTCAAAGGCCTTCTCTAGTCCAGTTAAATCGATTCCTAAAGATTTTCCTGATAAAGACTCAGTAGAAGACATCCAAGATTCTCTCACCGTTACTGTTGAGGTAGTAATCGCCCCCAGGTTCTCTCACCGTTACTGTTGAGGTAGTAATCGCCCCCAGGTTCTCTCATCGTTACTGTTGAGGTAGTAATCGCCCCCAGATTTTCTCATCGTTACTGTTGAGGTAGTAATCGCCCCAGATTCTCTCATCGTTAGTGTTGAGGTAGTAATCGCCCCAGATTCTCTCATCGTTACTGTTGAGGTAGTAATCGCCCCAGATTCTCTCATCGTTACTGTTGAGGTAGTAATCACCCCAGGCTCTCTCATCATTCCGTTGAGGTAGTAACCATCCCTGATTCATTCATTACCGTTTGAAGCTCCAGACCTGATTCCTGTAACCAACCAGGGTGCGTCTATATAAAGAGTTTGAAGACCAACTCCTGTAACAGGTCAGGTAATCATCTCTCTTTTTTAGGTACGCAAGTTCTCGCTAAGGAATCTCTTACGCGGTCGACACCCAGATGGCATCTATAAGCCCATCCACCTATCCATCACCTCTCAACATGGCATCTGTAAGCCCATCTTCCTATCCATCAATCTCCAAATGGCATCTGTAAGCCCATTCACACCATCACACTAACATGTGAGCGCAAATTTCTGGGCACTCTAGTGTTCAATCATCTTCCACCTTCAGATTACGAAAGACACGTCAGCCAATCTACATCCTCAGGTCTAAGAAGATTGAATAGGGGCAACTGTTGTACCCCAAAATTTGCCCTCCCATATTCTTCAAGATTTGCAAAGAGCATGCTTCAAGATCTCCCAAGGGTTGCACAGTCCAATGGCCTCCTAACAGTCAAAAATTAGGGTTTTGGTTATGGCAAAAAAATTGAAGTTTCCAAGGGTCCAATCAAGTCCCACATGCCTACAAACATTGTCAAGCATCCCTATGTCAAGTTTCAAGACTTACAGCACAAGATTGCACAGTCAAAAACCCTAATTGCTCAACAGTCAATTGCAGGGGCAAAATGGTCATTTGACAGTCAAAAGTCAAATTTTTTGGTCAACATCTTATTTTGAAGCCACAAACATCATTGGATCAATTCTTGATCATGATTCTCAAAGCATGGCTCAAAAAGTCTCAAGATGCAAAAGTTTCTATTTTTGGACAGTTGAAAAAGTCAACTGCAAATTGACCAGGGCATAACTTCCACATGGTTTATTAGAAAAATTCCATCCAAAGCTCATTTTGAAGAGAATGACATTTCCTACAACTCATCTTCACACTTCAAGTCCAAGAAATGCTCTCACAAAAAGTTATCAATCTCAACATTATAGGTCATTTTCAAAAGTCAACAAAAAGGCACTTTAAGTCAAAGACCATAACTTGAGATTGGTAAATAAAAATGACATGGTACCAAAGGCATTGGTTAGAGGACTTCAAGACCTTTCCAAAATGTCCAAGAACATGATCAAAGCTTAAAAATTGAGCAAGCTATGCCTTGTGGAAGTTGGGAAATTTTTGGGAATTTTGAAAAGTCAACTTTGCTTCAAATGACTCAAAATTGCTAATGGGCCTCAATTTCTTCCAAGAATCATCACCCAAAATCTATGCACGACCCATTGACCCAAAGGGGAGTTATTTTCTTATTTTTTATTAATTATTTGAATTTTTAATGTTATTAATTCACTTAATTAAAATTAAATATGAAAAAATACTAAAGCATGTATTTTAAATCTTTTTATGCAGCTAATAGGACCATTATAAGCTCAAGATTTCGTACCCCTTCAAAAAGGCAAGAATCTCCATTGATTGGCCTAAAAAAGGAATGAAAAAGATTGAAAAAAGATTATGCAAAATCAAGAATTCAAAATCATGAATGCAAAGGTTTGGGCTTGGTTTCTTTAACCTAAATCGTTCCAGATACATATAGAATGATAACCTAATGCATAAAGACCAAGAAGCTGCGCTCAGAATAGAGGATCAAACTTGTATTTTTCACAAAAAAAGGCCAAAACTGATTTCATAGCGAGAGTGTGTTAAAAAGCAAAAGAACCATTCCAAAGGCTTGCTTGCACATCCAGGAATCTTTCTCAATCAAAATCACATCCCCTAACCTCAAGAATTGGTATAACCGTGTTCCACTTTTCTTGAAAAATTTGAGATTCGTATTTGATTTTTCATGCATAATTATTGAGTTTTAATGATTGATTTATATTAATATGAGTATGCTGAAGCTATTGATATCTTCTAATTGAACTAACGTGCCCTGTATGAGAATATGCCATTGAAATGTTCTAGGGTTTCAGAAGCTTCCATTTGGGGCTTTGAGCATATGGAAAAATTAGGCAACGAGACCTATACCAATGAAATCAGAAGCTCCAAACGAACAAAACCATACCCTCGCGCCCTTTTTCTTTTCCACCATATGCTGTTCGCTATTTTTCGCAGGTTTGAATTAGTGGGGGTTTAAAACCCCCGCTATCCATTTTATTTGCAGAAGAAAAAGGAGGACGAAGCCTAGGTGTCCACGCGTGAATGGTGTGTTCAAATCTTTGGCGCGTTTTTGTTGGTTTCCAGGATGATGGCACTTTTCGCTTATGTTGATCAGTGCCCACTAAGTAAACAAATGAATGCGTTTGGCTTGGTGGAAGATGACTTGGCTGGCAGGTATTGGGACTTGGGTTCGATTCCCAGGTCCCCCTCTATATTTCATATTTTTTCTTGTAATACGCTTCTATGCAGCTCTCATCCTGTGGTCCATCAAACACCCCAATGCTTAAGCTTGCCACATGTCCAGCAATCCCAATCCAGAGGTCAGAACTTGCAGATCACCATACACCCTAGTCAACCATGCACACGTGACCACTGAAAGGTCAAACAAGGCCTGAATTCTTGGGCCAAATTACTGCAAATCAACCTCCTAATTGGGTCAGAAAACCCCCCATGTTTGCACTTTCTTCTCTTCTTTCTTTTCTTTTATTTTATTTATTTTAATTATATTAATTGTTTATCTAATTCCACAAATTAATTTTTTATAACCTAAAAATACAAAAAAATCAGAAAGTCAAAAATAAAATATTTTTATTATTTAATTCACTAAATGTTTTATTTTGTAAATAAACATAACAATCAATTTAGTTTTAATTTTAAGTTTTTAACTTTAATGCTTTTTCTTAGATAATTAAAAAATATAAAAAATAAGTCTTTTAGCATTTTTTATTCTTTTTCTTTATAAATAATCTTTTTTTTCTTATCACTATTATTTAGTAATTATTTTGGTAAATAAAATTGTCATTAAAAAATTAGGTTAAATTAGGTAAAACTTAAACATTTTTCTTTAATTAATTAAAAACAAATTAGAATTAGGGTTTCCTATAATAATTAATTTTCTCATTAAATTTCATAAATACAAAAACTCCAAAAATAAGTTCTTTTTCTCATTTAATAATTAAATCAATTTTCAATTCCAATTTAATTTCTTTAAAGGGTCCAATGCCCTCGCACTCGATTCTTAATTCTTTTCGCGCATTTATTTTTATTTCTTTTATGAATGTAATGTATTTGCCCCAAAGCCTTGTAATGGATAATTAGGACATTTACTTTCCGCACTTTATTTCAAATCGGGTCTTGGTTTAATTTGGCGATGTAGACCCGCGCCTTTGTAATAGCGTATGACCTTTTATTTTCCGCATTTTAATTCCCGCACCTTTTAACTGTTAATAATCACATGAAATAATGTATGCCCAAAATAAAAATCAAAGCGTAGATCACCAATACATGACAAGACAAATAATAACTAAAAAAGACACACAATTCACACACCACTCCTAGGGTACGCCTCACTGTTGCCTTGCCCCTCGAAACGTGGTCGTCGAGTAGAGGATGTTTTAGTAAGTCCTCATGTCCATGAACATGGCATGGGGGTAGCTTATAAGGTGTCTTCATATTGCTCTGGTGACCACACTGTCCCTAATCCTCAAATTGACCCGAACACCTCCAACGGTGGTGCTGCCTACCTCTCAATGGTGGGATGGCACTACCTTAAGGACATTTACACAGACTAATTCCTTAGGGCAGGTAGATGACTCGTAGATACTTGCTCTAATTCAAAACAAATCAAAAACTTCTTTTCACACCGACACTTTGCAAAAAAGCTTTAAAAAACAATTTTTCAAACACTCTTGAGGACTGATACAAGAGTCGATCTGGAACTTTCAAAGAAACTTTTTTCAAACCCACTCACCTTGAAAAGAAAACAAACACTTTTGAAAACACAAATGAGCAAGTATCTAAGAGCCCATGGATAACCATGGATAGAAAGGGTGCTAACACCTTCCCTTTCTATAAATCTACCTCCCGAACCGAGAACTAATCTCAATAAGGAATTTTTCTATGCTTTTGTCCTTTCCATATTGGAGAAAATAAAAGACGGTGGCGACTCTTGCTTCCGCGACATTTCGCGAACCAGCGTTAAACAGTCAGTTCCAGATCCACCGATCACACTTCGCATATATAAGGACTTGCTTCCTTATTCAAAGACAAGCAACTTTTGAATAAGAATACTTTCTTTCTGATTAGAAGTCTAGGCTTTTTATTTGTAATACACTCTAAGTATTAGTTTAAATACTTGAGTTATTATTTGGGTTGTTAATTGTGTATCATTCATAAGCTTTCAAGCATTGAATGGTTGAAGTGTTTCAAACTAATTAATTCAGTTAAGTTTTTCACCGTAAGTGATTGAAGGGATTTGAGGATGGCCTCATACCTAGGTGAGTCTTAGGTAAAAATTTAGCTTGGGTAGTGATTAAGCGATTAGATCGTAAACTGGTTGTTTACTGAGGGTCTATGAATTGATACTATTTAGTGAACCTGTCCCTGGCTTGGTAGCCCCCAGAGTAGGTGTTATTGTACACTTAACTGAGTGAAAAATCTCTTGTGTTTTTACTGCTTTTGATTTTACTGCACCTTACTTGCAAACAAATATTTGTGTCGTGACATCTCATTCGACATCACATATCTGATACCAGAATTTCACCATCCGTAATCCTAATCTTCTCAAACATAACTCTGAGACCTTCAGTGGTCTTCAACATTTCAACATTTGGAGCAACATCTTCAGTAAGGTTGCCTTCAAATTTATGGTTCAGTACACCTTCAACAGTCTGCTTGACAGGTTGCTCGTTGGAGAGGCCCTCAATATCCTCAGTTATAGCAATATTTGGATAATATTTGCCAATAATCTACACCATGTTGATTGAAACTGGTTCATCAAAATTAATTTCTGCTACATTTAACGTATCAACATCAACCTTCATTTGTGGCTTGGTTTTGTCACAAAACTTCACCATTCCTTCCTTGATGGCATTTTGAATCAGATCCCTGAAAAGGAAACATGGTGAGGTTTTATGCCTTAAAAGTTATGATATTTACAAATACCTCTTTTCTTCTGTTGATCTAACGGAGAAGTTTTAGCACCAGGTGGTACTATCATTTGACCATCTTTTACTAATAAATAGAATATTTCATCACATTTTGTGACGTCAAAGGTATACATATTTTTTTGGGAATTTATCATTCTTTTCACACTTGACAGGATTTTTTCCATTCAAAGGAGCCAGGACTTTATAAGGATATGGTGGTCCCTATTTTAACTCAGCCAAATTGACTTAGACTTCCTCGAATTTACAGATTTCAATATATGTTTCTTGTTCTTCTTCCTCAACTTTAATGTACGCCACTCTTTCCTTTCGATGGATTTTGTTCGCTTTGGCCTTTTCGACCTTCAAGGGATCCACTTGTCGAACCCTATCTACCAATTGGGCCATATCCCTTAAGTAATGGGGATCCAATTTCTTTCTGATAGAGAAATCCAATCCTCTTGCAGCCATCTCAACTAATTCGTGTTCTGATACTTGGGTGAAGCATCTTGCCTTTAGCAGGTGGAATTTGTTGAGATAATCAACAATTGGCTCACTAAACTTGCGCTTAATGCTAGCAAATTCGCTGAGACTTATCTTCGATTGACCTATATAAAATTGTTCATGGAATAGCCTTTCTAAATGCATCATATCATGGATAGAATTTGTTGCAAGGGTAGTAAACCACGTGAAAGCATTTTTAGTCAGTGAACTAGGAAAATATTTTACCCTTAGGTTTTCTTTGCTCTCTATGTCTCCTGCCTCATTAAGATACCAGGCTATATGTTCGAGTGTTGATTCGCTGGTGTTGTACCCCAAAATTTGCCCTCCCATATTCTTCAAAGTTTTGACAAGCATCATCTAAATTTGCTCAAGTCTACTCAAGGGTTGCACAGTCAAACCATCCTCCTAAGCCAGTCAAAATTAGGGTTTTGGTTCTTGCAAGGAAGTTTAGGTTTTCAAGGGCTCAATCAAGTCCCATATGCTCATATACATTGTCAAGCACCTACATGTCAAGTTTCAAGGCTCACAAGGTCAAGTTGCACAGTCAAAAACCCTAATTGCTTCACAATCAACTATAGGGGTAAAATGGTCATTTGGCAGTCAAAAGTCAAAATTTTTGGTCAACATCTTATTTTGAAGCCACAATCACCATTTGATCAAGTCTTGATCATGATTCCACAAGAATGGCTCAAAAATCATCAAGATGCAAAAGTTTCTATTTTTGGACAGTTGAAAAGTTAACTGTAACTTGACCAAGGCATAACTTTTTCATGGTTCATCAAAAAAATCCCATCCAAGGCTCATTTTGAAGGGGATGACATTTCCTACAACTCATCTTCACATTCCAAGTCCAAGAAATGCTCTCACAAAAAGTTATCAATTGCAACATTATAGGTCATTTTCAAAAGTCAACAAAAAGGCATTTTAAGTCAAAGACCATAACTTGAGATTGGTAAATCAAAATGACATGGGACTAAGGGCATTGGTTAGAGGACTTCAAGACCTTTCCAAAATGTCCAAGAACATGTTCATATGATCAAAATTGAGCAAGATATGCATTGGAGAAGTTGGGAAATGTTTGTGAAATGGCAAAAGTCAACTATCCTTAAAACTTCAATTTTTGACAAAAGGGCCCACTTTCTTCCACTTGATTCAGCCTTGTCATACCACCCACGTGTCCCATGATCAATTTCAAGACCAAATAATTATTTTTCTATTTTTATTTAATTTTTATGGATTTAATTCATTTTAATCCATAATAATTCAAGTAAAATCAAAAAAATTGATTAAATGATATCTTGTGGTTTGATTAGCCTTCATGAAGCATATTCTAGTTGCCAAATTCGTGTAAAGCTCATTTATATATGAAAATTCAAATTTGAACAAAATTGGAAAATGCTTTAATGGTGGTTATGAAGAAATCTCAAAACATCATTGCACAAGGTTAAGGCTCTTAATGTTGACTTATTCTCATTGATACATACATATGCAAGGGTTCCATACAGTAAGCACGACCTAGAACTCATTGAAACAGCCAGAACCAATTCCAAAAAACTCAAGAAAATTTGAAAACTGAAATCCATCTTCCAGGCGAATTCAAAACTTTTCCTTGATTCAAACACCTTGCATAAGTCTCCAGAAACAATTTGCAATCAAGAACGAGCTCTAACACTAAAAGAATCATCCACAACAAGTCCCACGGTTTGAATATTTTTCCATAATCGCATATTCTTATTCATGCATTTTTAACCTTTTTTTTGGATTGATTTGTGTTAATAGGACCATTCTGAAGCTATTGGTATGATTCAATTTGATTATGGTGCTCTGAATTAAAAAACACCATTGAAGCAACCTAGGGTTTCGAAGCTTGGATTTTAGGGCTTTGCACATACAGAAAAATTGGACCTTGAGACGTATATGGTTGAATTCGTCAAGGCCAGACGAATTCAACCCAACCATCGCGCCCTTTTTATGTTCACTATATGCCTAATCGCTATTCTTGGCAGTTTTGCATTGTGGGGGTTAAAAACCCCCGCTATCTTGTTTTTATTTTGCAGATAAATGAAGACGATGCTGAGGTGTCCATGCATGGCTGGCTGATTCAAATGGCGCGCGCTTTTTCTTTAGTTTCAGCATGTGACTTATTTTTCATATATTGTATTTGTTTCTTATTTTATTAACAAACGCAGCACAATGGCTCAGTGGTTGATGACGCGTCTGGAAATCGTTGGGACCTGGGTTCGATTCCCAGGTCCCCCCAAAATTCCATATTGTTTTTTCTTATGTGATTGTGTACAGGCTCCCAAAAGAAATCCATCACGTGTGTCCAGCGCCCAGATGCCATGTGGTCTCAAAGATCAATCCAAAGGCCAGAAAATGATGAGCACCATGCTCATGAGTCAACGCATCTCCAAGCAATTTCAAAAGTCAATACAGGCCTGAGCTTAGTGGGCCAAAAAAAAAACTGCAATTAACACCTCCAATCTGGCCCAAACCCCCTTGGTTTTGTTATTCCTTTTTATCTTTTTATTTTTCTTTTCTTTTATAATTCCTTTTTTATTAATTATTAGTATTATTAACATAATTAATATTTTTCATAAAAAATCAAAAAAGAACATTTTATTATTTATTAACTTATTTTGTAAATAAAATACTAATAAATCAATTAGTTTAATTAGTTTAACTTTAACATTTTTTTAATAAGTAAAATTAATTTAGAATTAGGTCTTTCACTTTCATTTTTTAATTTATTTTTTTATTTTATTTCATTAAAAATATAAAAACACAAAAACATTCTTTTTCCTTTCAAATTAATTAATTAGTATTAGGTTTAATTTTAATTTAATCACAAAAAAGACAAAAATTCAATTCTTTTCTTAAAAGGGTCAAAACCCTTAGGACGTTCCCGATTAAATTTTTACTCGCGCGCATTTATTTATTTTGATTATTTATGTAACTGTTTCCAGATATGTAATAGTAATTAGGTTTATCTCTTTATTTACTATTTCTCGCACTTTATTTCCAAATGGGTTTTGTTTTTTGGCGATGTATAGACCCGCGCCTTGTAATAGTTAGATTTATCTTTCCGCAATTTACTTTCCGCACTCCTAACTGTTAACAATGCATGAAAGAATGTATGAATAATAAAATTAATCCGTAGCTCACAAATAAAATGTACAAAGACATTAACTGAAAAACAACACACAAAGCACATGCCACTCCTAGGGTACGCCTCACTGGTTGCCTCGAACGTGGTCATCAAGTATAGGGTGTCTTAGAGGTCGCCCTTCTGTCTAAAAGATCCAGTTGCCTCGAAACGGTTGCCTCAGATACAAAGGATCTAGGACATTAGGGTTACTTCTAAGGTGTCCTACCATTGCTTCGGTGACCACACATGTCCCTTAATCGAATTGACCCGAACACCTCCAACGATGGTGCTACCTACCTCTCAATGGTGGGATGGCACTATCTAAAGGACTCTTACACAACCTAATTCCTTAGAGTAGGTAGATTCTCTTAAGTACTTGCTCTTTTCAAACAAACAAAACATCTTTTCGCACCCCACACTTTCAAAAAGTTTTCAAACAAAACACTTCATACACTCTTGAGGACTGATACAAGAGTTACTTAGAAGTTTTTTTCAAACGAACTTTTTTTCAAAATCCACACACACTTGAAAAGCAAACATCTTTTGAAAACATAAGAGCAAGTACCTAAGAGCCCGTGGATAACCACGGATAGAAAGGGTGCTAACACCTTCCCTTTCTATAAATCTACCTCCCAAACCGAGAAACATTCTCGAATAAGGAATTTTGCTGTGCTTTTGTCCTTTCCATGTTAGAGAACATAAAAGACGGTGGCGACTCTTGCTTACCGCGACATTTCGCGAAACCAGCTTAAAAAACAGTCAGTTCTATTTCCACCGATCACAGAACTGGCGACTCTGCTGGGGACAATAAAAGTGGGGTGTACCTTAGGAATAGTTCATCATCATGTTTTCAATTGCTTGATCTGTTTGCTTTAATATTGTGGGCCTGTTTTGGGAGTTTCATAGATCCTAACCCGGATCTGGGGGATACCTTCTAGAAAGTAGCAACAAACTATGAGGGAACTGTGCGGGGTATACTGACATGGTTGAAGCAGTTTGCTACGTTAATGTGGCACTTTGGTGAGTACCGGTAACCCTTGAGTCAAGACAAGGAGAGTACGGGGCCGCCGCGTGGTGTCGTGAAGCATCAACTGACCTTAGGAACCTTAATTGTACCATCCTGGCCTCTTTAGAGGTAGTGAGATGACTGACTTTGGTGCAGTCTAAAGTTGGTTGATACTCGATACTACACTCATTGAGGGTTGTTTTCTTGGAATATTTTGATCGCCAGTTCAATGGCTAAATCAAAACAATGAACACAGAAAATAACCCAATGATATTGAGCTCCTTAGAACCCGATTACTTTTGATAGGACAGGTTTTTGAGCCCACCAACTTCAAGAGGGTAGTACCCCAAACTTCATGCTGGCCTAAACTCCAAGGGCTGTGGTGTGACTTGTGTGCCTTATCATGTTTGCTTTTTGTGAATACTTGTGGTGTGCTCTTATCATAGCATCATAACATCATACAGCATCATATGCATCCACTAACCACTTCAAGGGTTCGAATCTTCATCTCTGTTCTTGTTTTGTAGGACATGGAAACTATCCGCAGAAAGACAATTCAGATCAACCTTGTAAGGGTCCCTCCTCAGCTTAAGGAGCTTACATCCAGGATTCCTGAGAACTCTTCCTTCAGTGAAAGGCATGGTAGACTCATCAGCTTGGTCAATACCAACATTGAAGAGGACATGGTGAAAGTGTTGTTCCAGTTCTTTGACCCTTTGCACCATTGTTTTACTTTCTAGGATTATCAAATGGTGCCTACTTTGGAAGAGTTTTCTCAACTTCTGAAGGTTCCTATTCTTAATCAACTACCCTACAACGGTATGGAAAGGGAACCAAAACTTGAAGAGGTAGCTAAAGCATTATGCCTACAACCATCTGACATCAAGGGACATTGGGAAACCAGAAGTGGTATCAAAGGATTCTTGGCAAAGTTCCTGTTTGAGAAGGCCCAAGAATGTTGGAATTCCCTTGACCTACAAGCCTTTGAAGAAGTTATGGCTCTCCTTGTCTATGGGTTTGTATTGTTCCCGAATCCAGATCAGCTTATAGATATCAATGCTGTCAAGGTCTTCATGTCCAGGAATCCTATACCTACGTTGCTTGGGGACATCCTTCACTCATGTTACACTCGAACCATGAGAAAAAGAGGTGTTCTCATGTGTTGCACTCCTCTCCTGGCAAGGTGGTTTATTTCGCACCTTCCACAATCAGTTTTGAAGAACGAGCGGGGTTTGAGATGGTCAGAACGATTGATGACCCTTACACATGCTGATATACATTGGCGTTCTCGGTCCAGAGAGAATGTCACTATCATTGATCGTTGCGGAGAGTTCCCTAATGTTCCTTTACTTGGAATCAGAGGGGGCATTACTCACAACCCGTGTCTGGCTTTGAGACAGTTTGGATATGCTCAGAGGGATAGCCCTCATGACATGTTGATTCCTGACATAGTTTTTGACTTCGACAACGATGCACAAGGACTTCGCCAGAGATTCATCAGAGCTTGGAGGATGCCCAACAGGGTAGATAGTAAGACACTGGGGCACAAGAACTCCATCCCCCTGGAGCCTTATCTCAAGTGGGTACGAGCCCGCTCCCAGAAGCTGGTGATGCCATATCCTCATGTTCTCCTCGTGATCAAAGAGCCTGTTTTGGAAGGAGAGGTGCCCTACACCATTCAACATCCTGACATGCCAACGTCTTGGGAAGAAATGCAAAAGAGCTGGATCCAACTCAAGGAAGAACGGAATTCTCTTGAAACCAGTTTACATGCCAGTGAGAAGAAGGTCTTGGAGCTCACCCGCCTACTGCACGAGGAAAAGACTCTCAACACTTACATAGCTCCAAAGAGGATGCGCAGTGTCTTTTGGGATTAATTATTTTGTAATGTTTTTCCCATGAGGCCCTGATGTACCGAACAAATTATTTCTTAATATGACGTGTGTTTCTTTTTGTCTACATTGAATTTGAACTTTCGAACCCTTGAATGCATTGCATAAATAGCATATCATGCATCATATGCATCACAGGTACCCTTTTTCTACAGGTTGCTTAATCTTCTTCGCTGTTTATTTCAGCAATCCATCATCATGAATCCTGAACCAACTACTGAACAAGCTATCAAGGCCCTCCAGGCCCAGAACGCCCAGTTTCAAGAGATGGTCATGAACTTAGCCCAGGGACAATAGGAGTTGAAGGCTTTGCTCCTGAAGAAGAAGAAGAAGAAGAGGATTGTGCTGTTCAACACTGGACGCAGACTCGGGAATACACTGCAGAATGAAGCTGAGAGGACTACTCCATCTGTTGGGGAAGGCAGTCACCAGGAGGGAAGGGTCCCTATCCCTGTGGTCTCTGACACAGAGACAAATTTCAATGATGAACAGTACCCTCCTGCTGAGGACAAGTACAAACAGCTGGAGGACCGATTAAATGCTATGGAGATTCAACGTGTGCCTGGATTGGACTTTGGAGACCTAGGTTTATCTTCTGGGGTGGTGATCCCACACAAGTTCAAGGCACCTGCCTTTGTGAAGTACGACGGGGCTTCCTGTCCTAAACTGCACCTCTGCTCTTATGTAAGGAAGATCCAGCCTTACACTGCAGACAAGAACTTATGGATCCATTTCTTCCAGGAGAGTCTTTCAGGGACTCATCTCGAATGGTTCTATCAGCTGGATGGAACCAACATTCGTAACTGGGAGGACTTGGCTACTGCTTTTTATAAGCAGTATCAGTACAATTCCGACCTTGCTCCTACGCGTACCCAACTCCAGGGTATGTCGCTTGGGACGGGCGAAGGTTTTAAGGAGTACACACAGAAGTGGAGGGACCTGGCTGGCAGGGTGCAGCCACCGTTGAGTGATCGTGAACTCGTGGACATGTTCTTGGGGACCCTGTCTGGTCCATTTTTCAACCACCTGATTGGTAATTCCTCTGCTGGGTTTACAGACCTGATCCTGACTGGTGAGAGGATCGAAGCTGGTATCAAATCGGGGAAGATACAGAAAGGTGCCTCCTCGAGCTCTGAAAAGAAGCCCTTCAAGAAAGAAGCTAGTGCTGTGTATGGTCCCAGAAGACAGAATAAACCAGAACGCCGCCAAGCTGTCAACGCAGTGGTAATTTCAAAGCTTGCTGCTGCTCCTCAGCAATACAACCAGCCAAGAGTTGAGAGGCCCAAAAGACAGTATACTCGGCTCAGCATGACCCTGTCTCAGATTTTTCCGCAACTGCTGTCAACCAATCTGGTAACTGTCAAGAAATCTCCGAAGGTAGTGAACACAACCTCTCCAAAGTACAACCCCAACGCCCGCTGCGGTTATCACTCTGATAGCCCGGGGCATTCTACTGATGATTGTTAGGCTCTGAGGAATAAGATTCAGGACCTTATTGACGCTAAGGAAATACAATTCGAGGCGCCTGAAAGGCCCGATGTTGTGACTGCTCCCATGCCCCAACATGGAGTGAATGCTGTGGAAGAGGATCTGTATGTAGCTTCTGTGGATGATATTGCTACTCCGCTGTTGACCGTCAAGAGGAACCTGTTGCTAGCCGGTTTATTTCCGGGATGTAGTAAAGGTTGCCGTTTATGTGCTGTTTCACCTGCTGGTTGTCCTTTGCTGAAGTCAGGCGTCCAAAACCTGATGGATAGCAAAGAGATCTTGTTCAAGAAGATTGCTGTTCCTGCTGTCCCTGTTGAAGAAATTTCAATTGTCACTATTTTCAATAACCCTCCTAAGGCTCCTTCAAAGAAGCCTGTCAAAATCATGCATGTTCGCAAGATTGCACCCATAACCATTACTGTTCCGGGGCCCCTCCCCCATACATCTGACAAGGTTGTCCCGTGGCACTATGGGGAAGATGTTTATGTTCTTGGAGTAAAACAAGAGTTTGATACTGCTACTAGCGTCAGCAACATCACCGGGCTGCCAAGGTCACTCGCAGTGGCAGACTGTTCTCACCAGATATTGCACCACCAGCCATCTAAAGACCTCTTGTCATCACACCTGCAAGTGTGACCACTTCTCCTCCTGACCAAGTTTCTACCCCTGCTGCCGAGTCATCTGACACTCGGGGAAAAGGGGTTGCTACTAATGTGCCTGCCCGGACGGAGGCACCGAAGACAACCAATGCTGAAGCTTCCAAGCAAGAGATGGAAGAGATTCTTAAGATCATCAAGAAAAGTGATTTCAATGTGGTTGAGCAGCTGGGGCACACCCCCTCTAAAATTTCTATGCTATCACTGTTGTTGTGTTCAGAGGCCCATGCCAAGGCCCTGATTGCTTTCCTGAAGACGGCCCACGTGCCACAAGAAACATCTGCTGATCAATTCACCGAATGTGTGGCCAACTTAACTGCTGATAATGGTCTGGGTTTCTCTGACGCTGATCTGACGGCCAAGGGGAAGAACCATAATGATGCCCTGCATGTCTCCATTGAATGCAGGGGCACTACTCTTGCCCATGTGCTGGTTGACACTGGTTCTTCATTAAACGTACTACCCAAGAAAGCTCTAGACAGGCTGGATTGTGAGGGTTTAGAGCTCAAACCAAGTAACATTGTTGTCCGGGCCTTTGACGGGTCCAAAAGGATGGTGCATGGAGAGGTTGACATCCCAATCAGGGTTGGTTCACAAGTCTTTGATTCAAAATTCTATGTGATGTACATTCGTCCATCCTATTCTTGTTTGCTGGGTCGTCCTTGGACCCACAAGGCTGGAGCTGTGACCTCCACATTACATCAGAATCTTAAGTACCCGGTCAGGGGGAAGATCGTAACAGTGCAAGGGGAAGAGGAATACATGGTCAGCCACCTCAACTCGTTCCGGTATGTAGAAATGGATGGGGAGTTCATTGAGACCCCCTTTCAACACTTTGAAGAGGTGCCTCAAACATTGGCAGCAGCAGAGACAGTGACTGCAGAAGACTCTCCTTTGAAGATGGCTTCCTTAAAGGATGCCCGGGCTGTGATTGAGAAGGGTGAGTGTGCAAGCTGGGGCCGGCTTCCTGATTTCACTCCAAATACAGACAAATTTGGCTTGGGTTTCACTGCAGAAGCTCAGAGGGCTGTGCGAAAAGCAAGGATTGGAAGACCTCCTGTATTCATCACCAACCCGGGAGTAAATGCTATTGAGGACGACGTGGAGGAATCCGAATTTGACAGCTGGATCTACCCGACGACCAACGGTGAACCAAGCAACTGGACTGCAAAAGACTTTACACCTATTACTTTTGTCACTCAGTAATAAACTCTTTGTTTTTGAATTTGTAACAAACAATAATTTGAAACTTTATGGCCCGGTGTCTTACCCGGGGCACCGTGGTTTCATTTGTGAGGGCTTGTTATTTGTCACTTTCATATATCATGAATAAAAGCATTGGACGTTTTTCACATTTCAAATCTTGTGCTCCCTTTCTTTCTTTACATATTGCAAAACAACTATATTTACACACACTCACTTATACAGGTTCCAATCCACTCTGGATCTCACTGGTAACGACTCTGCTACTGCCAGTTATGACTTTGAAAATCCGATCAACTTAGCCGAAGACGAAGGTGAAGATGATTGCGAAGTGCCTGGTGAGCTTACAAGACTGCTACTCCAGGAAGAGAGGGCCATTCAGCCACGTGAAGAGCCAGTGGAAACGGTAAATCTGGGTACTGAGACAGACAGGAAGGAAGTCAAGATTGGTGCCAATCTAGAGCTCAGTGTGAAACAACGGTTGATTCAGATGTTGCGTGACTATGTGGAAATCTTTGCCTGGTCTTACGAAGACATGCCTGGGTTGGATACCGACATTGTGGTCCATCACCTGTCTACCAAGGAAGACTGCCCTCCGGTTAAGCAGAAGGTCCGCCGTATGCGTCCAGAGATGTCCGAGAAAATCAAGGCTGAGGTTATGAAACAATTTGACGCCGGTTTTCTAGTAGTGACTTCTTACCCTCAGTGGGTTGCCAACGTGGTTCCAGTACCGAAGAAAGATGGTAAGGTCAGAATGTGTGTTGATTACAGGGATTTGAACAGGGAAAGCCCTAAGGATGACTTCCCTCTACCTCACATCGATGTTCTAGTTGACAATACGGCTCAACACAAAGTATTCTCTTTAATGGACGGCTTCTCCGGTTATAATCAAATCAAGATGGCTCCTGAAGACATGGAAAAGACTACCTTTGTTACTCAGTGGGGCACCTTTTGCTACAAGGTCATGCCTTTTGGGTTGAAAAATGCTGGGGCAACCTACCAACGTGCCATGGTTGCTTTATTTCATGACATGATCCATCATGAGATCGAAGTATATGTCGACGATATGATTGCAAGGTCCCAAACTGAGGAGGAACACCTTGACCATCTACAGAAGCTGTTTGACCGTCTGAAGTTGTACAAGCTGAGGTTGAACCCGAACAAGTGCACCTTCGGGGTGAGATCTGGAAAATTGCTAGGCTTCGTCGTAAGCGACAAAGGTATTCAAGTGGACCCTGCCAAGGTGAAAGCCATACAAGAGATGCCAACTCCCAAGATGGAAAAAGAAGTCAGAGGCTTTCTAGGACGGCTGAACTACATTGCCCGATTCATCTCACATATAACTGCTACCTGTGAACCAATCTTCAAGCTGCTGAAGAAAGATCAAGTAGTACGTTGGAATGATAAATGTCAGGCCGCTTTCGAAAGAATCAAAGAGTATCTCCAAGAACCACCCATTCTTATGTCACCGGTTGAAGGGAGACCTCTAATACTATACTTGACTGTACTTGACAACTCAATGGGGTGTGTGCTGGGGCAGCATGACGAGTCTGGCCGAAAAGAGCACGCCATTTATTACCTTAGCAAAAAGTTTACCGACTGTGAGACCCGATACTCACTGCTCGAGAAAACTTGCTGCGCTTTGGTATGGGCTGCTCGCCGGCTGAGACAGTATATGTTGACTCACACTACTCTGTTGATTTCAAAAATGGATCCGATCAAGTACATATTCGAAAAGCCTGCCTTTTCCGGAAGAATAGCAAGATGGCAAATGATCTTGACAGAATACGACATCTAGTACACGACTCAGAAAGCAATCAAAGGAAGTGTATTGGCAGACCATTTGGCACTCCAGGCAGTGGACGACTACCAATCTATGAACTTTGAGTTTCCAGACGAGGATATCATAATAGTGACTGACTGTGAAGTACCTGGACCGGATGAAGGACCTGAGGAAGGATCCCGATGGTCTATGTACTTTGACGGAGCCTCAAACTCTTTGGGTAACAGCATTGGGGCTATGATCACATCTCCTAATGGCTCTCATATTCCGTTCACTGCCCGGCTATGTTTCAACTGCACCAACAACATGGCGGAGTATGAGGCATGCATCATGGGTCTTCAAGCTGCAATTGACTTAAGGATCAAGTTTCTGAGTGTCTTCGGAGATTCCGCTCTCGTGATCAACCAGATCAAAGGCGAGTGGGATACGAAACACCCAAATCTTATTCCTTACAAAGAGTATGTGTTGACGATGATCCTCCACTTCGAGGAGATAAATTTTGAACACTTCCCAAGAGAGGAGAATCAGTTGGCGGACGCGCTGGCTACGATGTCTTCTATGTTCAAAGTCAAGTGGGATAATGAATCTCCCCGAATCATTATCTGGAAATTGGACGAACCTGCACATTGCTGTGATCTTGAGGCTGAAGAGGTAACTGAAAAACCTTGGTATCATGAAGTGAAGAGGTACTTGGAAGCTCAAGAATACCCCGAGGGTGCATCTGTTAATGACAAGAAGTTTCTGAGAAGATTCGCTGCAAAGTTCTTCCTCAGCAATGGCATTATATACAAGCGAAACCATGATTCAACCTTACTGTGTTGTGTGGATAAGACTGAAGCAGAAAGGATCATGGCAGAGCTACATGAAGGTACCTTCGGAACACATTCCAGTGGAGATACCATGGCAAAGAAAATCCTTCGGGCAGGATATTTCTGGTCCACAATGGAAGCCGACTGTTACCAACATTCTCGGACGTGTCACAAATGCCAGATCTATGCAGATAAGGTGCACATTCCTCCAGTACCTCTGAATGTCTTGACAGCACCTTGGCCTTTTGCAATGTGGGGCATTGATATGATCGGCGAGATCAGACCTACGACATCCAACGGGCATCGCTTCATCCTGGTAGCGATTGATTACTTCACAAAGTGGGTTGAAGCAGCCTCCTATGCTACCGTAACTAAGAACGTCGTGGCACGGTTCATTCGGCATAACCTGATATGTCGATACGGCGTCCCGGAAAGGATCATTACGGAAAATGGTACCAATCTTAACAACAAGATGATCACTGAGCTCTGCGAGCAATTCAAGATACAGCACCACAACTCTTCTCCTTACCGGCCGAAGATGAATGGGGCTGTCGAAGCAGCTAATAAGAATATCAAGAAGATTATGCAGAAGATGACAGTGACCTACAAAGATTGGCACGAGATGTTACCGTTTGCTCTTCATGGGTACTGTACCTCATGACGGACGTCAACAGGGGCAACTCCTTTTTCCTTAGTCTATGGCATGGAGGCAGTCTTGCCTATTGAAGTCCAGATACCCTCTCTCCGGATAATGAAGGATGTAGGTTTCAGCAAAGATGACTGGATCCATACTCGACTTGATCAATTAAACCTAATTGACGAAAAGAGACTCACTGCTATTTGTCATGGTCAGACATACCAAAACCGGATGATCAGGGCATTTAACAAGAAAGTCAGACGACAAGAGTATCAAGTCGGAGACCTGGTAATCAAGCGCATCATTCTTCCTCAAAGTGATCCCAGGGGCAAATGGACCCCTACGTACGAAGGGCCATTTGTGGTTAAACATGTCTTCTCAGGAGGAGCTATGATTCTAACCACCATGGATGGTGACGACCTTCCTCACCCCGCCAATGCAGACATAGTAAAAAGATACTACGCATGAATTAAAGACCCGCTAGGTTGACACACCTAGGAAAAAATAAGGGCTTTCCGGCAAACCAAAAGGGTTCGGGCAAAAATAAGGGATGAAATGAAAAAATATGTACACCCGGCAAGTCGAAAACCTGAAAAGGCGGCTTGGGCAAAAATGGGTATCCCGGTGGACTGAAAACCCGAAAGGGCGGTCCAGGCAAAAGTTAGGGATAAGCGTAATACTATGTCTCATTGGATCACCCCGCATCCAGAATTCGGTATCAACTATCAAGTTCAGACGACACCAATCAATCAGCTTCATTTTCAACTACGCAGCAAAGTGATGAGATGCTTGAAGACATAAAGGCGATAGCAGAGTTGAAACCCAGTGGGATTTTTCACATAGCTGTTTTGTTTTCCTTTTCACAAAATTGTATAAACTCTATGTTGTTCGGTGGCATTCTCTTACTAGGACGTCAGCCTCTTGTACATAAACGCCTAGTTACAGGCAAATCCAAAAATCAATACAAATTCACTTTTCAGACAAATTGCCAACTGTTTTTCCTTTTTTCTGTTTTGTCTTGCGAAGAACGTCCAATGTTCATTTTTGATATATGCATTTGACACTAATTGCTAACTCATAAATACTTGCATGCGAAACAAAGGGTTAATTACAGGTGATATCAGAAACATGGGCAATAATGCGTTGTCTAAGCGATCTAGTTGCTCTATCCACCAAGGTACCAAGGTAGGTTCGGCTGAAGAATGTAACCAGGATACCCTCACTCCCCCCAAACAAGACTCAACAATACTCTCCCCCGAGCAGAGTTGGTCTCCCATCAGCCCTGAAAAGGCACAATATCCCTAGCAAGTCAGCAACACTCTCCCCAAGCAGAGTTAGGCTACTGTCAGCCTTAAGGAAGTTAGGTCTCCCCGGAAGATCTCAACATTCCCCAGCGGAGTATGCAAATATTCCTTAACAAGCATCACCGGCAGTCTTAATATAAGATTGTTCCCCGGCGGAATACAGACATCCAGTGGAGTCACTTCCCCCAGTACAGTTCAAAAGTTTCCCCAGGAGAGTTGTATCAATCTCCCCAGTAGATTCTGGAAGTTTATCCCCGGTAGGTTCTGGAAGCTTATCCCCTGCGGAGTACGAACGCGTCTCCTCGTCTCTATTCAAAGGTTATTCTCCACCAGAGCTTATAATTGGGTTATCCTCAGCTAATTGCCACGGAAAGATCGTCCTCGGCGAAGTTCTTCCTACCCCCAGCGGAGTTCATCAAAGCTCCCAACAAAACATATCAAAGGCATCCCCAGCGGAGTTCTCATAAAAACCTCAGCAAAGTATCTCTTCCCACAGAGTAATTCCCCGCAGAGTAATCTCTCCAACAAGTTTATTCCCCGACGGAGTCATCTTCTCCTACCGGTTTATTCTTGCAAACCATCATCCCCAGCGGAAACGAAGAACTCTACTCTTCGAAGCATCAGCCCAGGATTCAACAAACTCCCGGCATTCGTCAAGGATTTATATTCCTAGACGAAAATACATTCATAAACATCACATCTTCATACATTATAGCATGCATACGCATCATACAACACACTCTCATTTATTCCTGAGAACATCATGACATCATGCATCATGACATTGCATACAACTGATGTTTTGCCTTTTCAGGAAAAAGATCGATCCAAAGATAATTACTATCAACTATCGCAATTCCAGATTCGATTCCTATATCTAGCCAGGGCATATCCGTGAGTAACTGATTGTAGATTCGATTCCTGTATCCAGCCAGGGCATGTCTGCATGAAGAGTTTGAAGATTCGATACCTGTATCCAGCCAGGGCATGTCTGCATGAAGAGTTTGAAGATTCGATACCTGTATCCAGCCAGGGCATATCTATAGACCACTAATTCCAGATTCGATTCCTGTATCTAGCCAGGGCACATCTGAAGAGTTTGAAGATTCGATACCTGTATCCAGCCAGGGCATATCTGTAGATGACTAATTCCAGATTCGATTCCTGTATCTAGCCAGGGCATATCTGAAGAGTTTAGAGATTTGATTCCTGTATCTAGCCAGGGCATATCTGTTGACGACTAATTCTAGATTCGATTCCTGTATCGAGCCAGGGCACGTCCGAAGAGTTTGAAGATTCGATTCCTGTATCCAGCCAGGGCATATCTGTTGACGACTAATTCCAGATTCAATTCCTGTATCTAGCCAGGGCACGTCTGAAGAGTTTGAAGATTCGATTCCTGTATCCAGCCAGGGCATATCTGTTGACGACTAATTCCAGATTCGATTCCTGTATCCAGCCAGGGCACGTCTGAAGAGTTTGAAGATTCGATTCCTGTATCCAGCCAGGGCATATCTGTTGACGACTAATTCCAGATTCAATTCCTGTATCTAGCCAGGGCACGTCTGAAGAGTTTGAAGATTCGATTCCTGTATCTAGCCAGGGCATATCTGTTTACGACTAATTCCAGATTCGATTCCTGTATCTAGCCATGACACGTCTGAAGAGTTTGAAGATTCGATTCCTGTATCCAGCCAGGGCATATCTGTTGACGACTAATTCCAGATTCGATTCCTGTATCCAGCCAAGGCATATCTATTGACGACTAATTCCAGATTCGATTCCTATATCCAGCCAGGGCATATCTGTTGACGACTAATTCCAGATTGAATTCCTGTATCCAGCCAGGGCACGTCTGAAGAGTTTGAAGATTCGATTCCTGTATCTAGCCAGGGCATATCTGTTGACGACTAATTCCAGATTCGATTCCTGTATCCAGCCAGGGCACGTCTGAAGAGTTTGAAGATTTGATTCCTGTATCCAACCAGGGCATATCTGTTGACGACTAATTCCAGATTTGATTCCTGTATCTAGCCAGGGCACGTCTGAAGAGTTTGTAGATTCGATACCTGTATCCAGCCAGGGCACGTCTGTAAGCAACCTTTTGAAGTTTCGGATTTGATTCCTGTATCTAGCCAGGGCATATCTGTGAGCGATTGTTTGTAACTCGATACCTGTATCCAGCCAGGGCATATCTACATAAAGAGTTTGAAGATCAACCCCTGTAACAGGCCAGGTAATTATCTTTCTTTCTCAGGTACGCAAGTTCTCGCTAAGGAATCTCTTACGCGATCGACACCTAGATGGCATCTATAAGCCCATCCTCCCATACCATCTTTCTAAATGGCATCTATAAGCCCATTCCCGACAAGGTTCTGTCACATCTCCAGATGGCATCTATAAGCCCATCCTCCTATCCACCATCTCTCCAAATGGCATCTGTAAGCCTATTCCCGACATCACACTGCTGATATTCTACTATGTGAGTGCAAATTTCTGGGCACTCTAGTGTTCAATCATCTTCCACCTTCGGATCACGAAAGGCACACAAGCCAATCTACATCCTCAGGTCTAAGAAGATTGAACAGGGGAAACTGTTGTACCCCAAAATTAGCCCTCCCATATTCTTCAAAGTTTTGACAAGCATCATCTAAATTTGCTCAAGTCTACTCAAGGGTTGCACAGTCAAACCATCCTCCTAAGCCAGTCAAAATTAGGGGTTTGGTTCTTGCAAGGAAGTTGAGGTTTTCAAGGGCTCAATCAAGTCCCATATGCTCATATACATTGTCAAGCACCTACATATCAAGTTTCAAGGCTCACAAGGTCAAGTTGCACAGTCAAAAACCCAAATTGCTTCACAATCAACTATAGGGGTAAAATGTTCATTTGGCAGTCAAAAGTCAAAATTTTTGGTTAAAATCTTATTTTGAAGCCACAATCATCATTTGATCAAGTCTTGATCATGATTCCACAAGAATGGCTCAAAAATCATCAAGATGCAAAAGTTTCTATTTTTGGACAGTTGAAAAGTCAACTGTAACTTGACCAAGGCATAACTTTTTCACGGTTCATCAGAAAAATCCCATCCAATGCTAATTTTGAAGGGGATGACATTTCCTACAACTCATCTTCACATTCCAAGTCCAAGAAATGCTCTCACAAAAAGTTATCAATTTCAACATTATAGGTCATTTTCAAAAGTCAACAAAAAGGCATTTTAAGTCAAAGACCATAACTTGAGATTGGTAAATCAAAATGACATGGGACCAAGGGCATTGGTTAGAGGACTTCAAGACCTTTCCAAAATGTCGAAGAACATGTTTATATGATCAAAATTGAGCAAGATATGCATTGGAGAAGTTGGGAAATTTTTGTGAAATGGCAAAAGTCAACTATCCTTAAAACTTCAATTTTTGACAAAAGGGCCCACTTTCTTCCACTTGATTCAGCCTTGTCATGCCACCCACGTGTCCCATGATCAATTTCAAGACCAAATAATTATTTTTCTATTTTTATTTAATTTTTATAGATTTAATTCATTTTAATCCATAATAATTCAAGTAAAATCAAAAAAATTGATTAAATGGTATCTTGTGGTTTGATTAGCCTTCATGAAGCATATTCTAGTTGCCAAATTCGTGTAAAGCTCATTTATGCATGAAAATTCAAATTTGAACAAAATTGGAAAATGCTTTAATGGTGGTTATGAAGAAATCTCAAAACATCATTGCACAAGGTTAAGGCTCTTAATGTTGACTTATTCTCATTGATACATACATATGCAAGGGTTCCATACAGTAAGCACGACCTAGAACTCATTGAAACGGCCAGAACCAATTCCAAAAAACTCAAGAAAATTTGAAAACTGAAATCCATCTTCCAGGCGAATTTAAAACCTTTCCTTGATTCAAACACCTTGCATAAGTCTCCAGAAACAATTTGCAATCAAGAACGAGCTCTAACACTCAAAGAATCATCCACAACAAGTCCCACGATTTGAATATTTTTCCATAATCGCATATTCTTATTCATGCATTTTTAACCTCTTTTTTGGATTGATTTGTGTTAATAAGACCATTCTGAAGCTATTGGTATGATTCAATTTGATTATGGTGCTCTGAATTAAAAAACACCATTGAAGCAACCTAGGGTTTCGAAGCTTGGATTTTAGGGCTTTGCACATACAGAAAAATTGGACCTTGAGATGTATATGGTTGAATTCGTCAAGGCCAGACGAATTCAACCCAACCATCGCGCCCTTTTTATGTTCACTATATGCCTAATCGCTATTCTTGGCAGTTTTGCATTGTGGGGGTTAAAAACCCCTGCTATCTTGTTTTTATTTTGCAGATAAATGAAGACGATGATGAGGTGTCCACACATGGCTGGCTGATTCAAATGGTGCGCGCTTTTTCTTTAGTTTCAGCATGTGACTTGTTTTTCATATATTCTATTTGTTTCTTATTTTATTAACAAACGCAACACAATGGCTCAATGGTTGATGACGCGTCTGGCAATCGTTGGGACCTGGGTTCGATTCCCAGGTCCCCCCAAAATTCCATATTGTTTTTTCTTATGTGATTGTGTACAGGCTCCCAAAAGCAATCCATCATGTGTCTCCAGCACCCAGATGCCATGTGGTCTCAAAGATCAATCCAAAGGCCAGAAAATGATGAGCACCATGCTCATGAGTCAACACATCTCCAGGAAATTTCAAAAGTCAATACAGGCCTGAGCTTAGTGGGCCAAAAAAAACTGCAATTAACACCTCCAATCTGGCCCAAACCCCCTTGGTTTTGTTATTCCTTTTTATCTTTTTATTTTTCTTTTCTTTTATAATTCCTTTTTTATTAATTATTAGTATTATTAACATAATTAATATTTTTCATAAAAAATCAAAAAAGAACATTTTATTATTTATTAACTTATTTTGTAAATAAAATACTAATAAATTAATTAGTTTAATTAGTTTAACTTTAACATTTTTTTAATAAGTAAAATTAATTTAGAATTAGGTCTTTCACTTTCATTTTTTAATTTCTTTTTTTATTTTATTTCATTAAAAATATAAAAACACAAAAAAATTCTTTTTCCTTTCAAATTAATTAATTAGTATTAGGTTTAATTTTAATTTAATCACAAAAAAGACAAAAATTCAATTCTTTTCTTAAAAGGGTCAAAACCCTTAGGACGTTCCCGATTAAATTTTTACTCGCGCGCATTTATTTATTTTGATTATTTATGTAACTGTTTCCAGATATGTAATAGTAATTAGGTTTATCTCTTTATTTACTATTTCTCGCACTTTATTTCCAAACGGGTTTTGTTTTTTGGCGATGTATAGACCCGCGCATTGTAATAGTTAGATTTATCTTTCCGCAATTTACTTTCCACACTCCTAATTATTAACAATGCATGAAAGAATGTATGAATAATAAAATTAATCCGTAGCTCACAAATAAAATGTACAAAGACATTAACTGAAAAACAACACACAAAGCACATGCCACTCCTAGGGTACGCCTTACTGGTTGCCTCGAACGTGGTCATCAAGTATAGGGTGTCTTAGAGGTCGCCCTTCTGTCTAAAAGATCCAGTTGCCTCGAAACGGTTGCCTCGGATACAAAGGATCTAGGACATTAGGGTTACTTCTAAGGTGTCCTACCATTGCTTCGGTGACCACACATGTCCCTTAATCAAATTGACCCGAACACCTCCAACGATGGTGCTACCTACCTCTCAATGGTGGGATGGCACTATCTAAAGGACTCTTACACAACCTAATTCCTTAGAGTAGGTAGATTCTCTTAAGTACTTGCTCTTTTCAAACAAACAAAACATCTTTTCGCACCCCACACTTTCAAAAAGTTTTCAAACAAAACACTTCATACACTCTTGAGGACTGATACAAGAGTTACTTAGAAGTTTTTTTCAAACAAACTTTTTTTCAAAACCCACACACACTTGAAAAGCAAACATCTTTTGAAAACATAAGAGCAAGTACCTAAGAGCCCGTGGATAACCACGGATAGAAAGGGTGATAACACCTTCCCTTTCTATAAATCTACCTCCCGAACCGAGAAACGTTCTCGAATAAGGAATTTTGCTGTGCTTTTGTCCTTTCCATGTTGGAGAACATAAAAGACGGAGGCGACTCTTGCTTACCGCGACATTTCGCGAACCCAGCTTAAAAAATAGTCAGTTCTATTTCCGCCGATCACAGCTGGTGTCACAGAAGAATTTTGTGAACTTTGGGACTTTCCAACCCTAGGCAATTCAGTCTATAGAATATATTCAGATAAGGAAGAAGTGTAATTTGTCCTAGAAAGGCCTACATTTACACCTTTTCGTGCCATAATTATTTCAACCATGGCTGCCAGATTGTTGTCTTCTACCATATTGTCCTGTCAAACATGGTATAAAACTTCATCAACATTTTGGTTTCTATTTACCATCCTAACCATAGGTTCTCGTTGCCTTAACACTTGTGGTTCTTGCCTAAAAGGTTCAACCATATGTATTTCGACATTCACCACTCTAGGCGTTTTGACCATTCCTCCCTGATTTAACACATTCTTCTAGGGTGGATTTCTTTGATTCTGTTGATCTTGGTTAATTGTTGGGTCTTCTTCTAAGATCACCCCTTGATTTTCCCTAACCCACTCCCTCTAAGGATGTGTTGTTGGTTGGGGCACACCAAAGAAATCAACGATGCACATCACTTGCGCAGCCATTTGTTAGTTCGCCAGAGTAGTGTTTTGGATCAAAGGGTTAAAGATTGTACCCATAGTTTGTGCAAGAATTTGGACCATTTCATAGTTACTCTCATCCATTTGATGTCTAATTACTGTTTTAGATTGATTTGTTAAATTTGGTAATTGGGAAGAAACTCCTTCGATTTGTGGTTGGACGTTTCAACCCCTGTTATTAATCGCATATCCAGAACCTTGTAATGGCAAATTGACGTTCATCAGAGGATCTGAATATGTTGAAGTAGAATTACGTAAACCCATCATAAATGAAGATGGCATGCCATAAGGCCGCTCACGGCCATTTTGAGGCATAGAAAAACAAGGTGGACCCTGAGGCCTATGAAAAATATTTCCCCTTGGAGGGGGGTTCCTTGTGAACCCGACGACCTATATAAGATAAAATAAGGTCGGTATAAGCGTTTGACAATGTTGGCGTCGAACTTGTTGATGACAATATGTCCTCAAAAGAAGGCGCATATACCGTAGTTCCCCCTGTCGAAGTGATCGGGGGTGGTAATTTATCATTGTAGGAGGATTTTGATTACCTGTCTAGCCTTGATTCACCATTTTCCTAATGTCCTTTCTTTTGGGTATTTCCTTGTTGTTTGTGGCTAATTTACCACTCCTAAGTCTCATACAACATAAAAATACAGAAATATAATGAAGATTTTCAATTTTTTTTATTAGAATAGAAAAATAATAGAAAAATTGAACACATGTCTCACCAGGTGCACGAATTTGTTTACCGTGAAATTTAGTAAACAATCGCTAGTCTTCCAAATTGAGTAAAAATCAGAAACTTGCAGGATTGACCAGATTGATCCTAAGTAAATTTGTTCTCATTCAAAACTTCTGTTCCTAAATTGAAGAATATTTTCGAAAACATATTTTTTCTTTTAGACAAAGATTATTTTAATTGTAACTTCATAAATAGTAAAGTAATGCTTTTAAAGAAAATACTGGAATATAAAGAGATTCCGAGTGAAATTTAAGGGAATGTATAAAGCTTTCAATTAAAGTTGGATAATAATAAATATAAAATTGGTGCATTATTGCACCCCAATATTTACCCTCTTGTTTAGGCTTATGTTCCATCATAACCAGCATATTGCATTGCATTCATTTCTTTGTGATATGATCAAGATGTTTTGGCTACCAAGTTCTCCTCAAGTTGTGGAAGTTGATTATATTGATAAGTGGTTCAAAAAGAACCTCATTACCTCAATCACTGGATATTTCAAGTCCCATTAATCTCTCATGGGCTAGAATATCTCATTTGTCTTATTGGTTTATCAAGAGTTGAGGTTATGCAAGGTTTTGAAGATACTCATCTATCTCCATCATCTGTTGAAATTAGGGTTTTAAGCTATTGTTTGATTTGAGGTTTGGCTAAGATAATTTATTGGAGCATTATCTTCTCATTATCATTTAAGGCAACTTTGTTCAGTAAAATTGCCTAAGAGGTCCAGTGGAATTAGGGTCTTGAAGTTTGATAATCATGCTTTTAACATAAGGTGCAAAATTAGGGTTTTCATTTTAATCAGGAGTTCTTCAACTTTTTGATTCAAATTGGATTCCAGGTGCTTCTATATGTTATTGAGCATCTTTGATTAAAATATTGAGGTTAATTTTTGAGTGAAAAGTATTCAATTGATCACAAAGGGTAAAATGGTCATTTTGGTAAAAATCACTCAGAGTCAAAGTTGACTAAGTGTACTTTTTGTCAAACATCAATTCAAATATCCTCATTTCATATTTCATAACCAATTTTATCATTAAATCAAGGAAATTGAAGAAATTCGGGTTTACAGTTGAGGCTATCTTGAGTCAGAGTTTGATTTATGATAAAAGCTTTTGAGCTTGAGAACTCTTTAATGATACATTGATTGTTTAGGAAGAAATTTAACCAAATCTGAACTTGATATTGGAGTTCTCTCATCTTTTGGGCATTTATTTGTTGTTAACTATCAATGATATTTTGGTATGTGGATGTTATTGCAGAGATGTTCATTCAGATGATTATTCAATGGCATAGGATTAAGTGGTTATAATTTGGAAAAGTTGAATCAATCTTTTATGGCACAATTTTATGGACACTCTTGGTATTCAGAAATCTATCTAGGTTCATTAAGATATTTCATTAAAATTTTATTTGTTTTTATAAGCACCACGACAAAGAAGATTGAATTACAAGTTTCAAATTTGAATCTATACAAGTTTACAAGGCTGTTTACAAGTACAAGTTTGAACCCCTTTCTTTAAAATTCATTACTAATTACAAATTCTCAATTCTCAAAGTTCAAATCATAATGTGAAATTACAATGATACATTTTTCCAATAGACACATGTTTTTTCTAAAGATACAAAAAGAGAGTTCTTCTTTAAATCTTTAAGCTCTCCAAGGTAATTGATTTGGCTTCATCTTCAAGACCTTTCTTCTCATCTTCCTTTCATCCATCACATGAAACATAAGATATAAAGGTTATCAAATAAAAAATCAACATAAATTAGAGCAAAGAGATTTTAAGCAAGTTTCTCAAAACTTCATCATTAGGGTTCATGCAAGGAATCAGTTTAAGTAAGGAATTTTTATCATGTGAAAAAAGCCTCATACATTGATTTCACATAGAAAATCATAATTCAAAGTTCAACCATAGTGTTGTACCCTAATTTCCCCCCCTAAGATCCCTTCATCATACCATGTTGATTCATTCACAATAAGATCACATTAGGTTTCTCGCTTCCCCTCCCTATATTTAGCTTTGCTCTTTGAGGAATCACCAAGCACCTTGACTTGTGTTCTTTTGTGATCATGAATATTTGTCTTGATTTCTCCTGTTAATTAATAAAATGCAATGTTGGTTTGTCTTGCTTGTTACTAATATAGGTAAAGACAATGAGATTTAACAAGTTGCTCCATGTGTTCATGAGTTTATTCCATGCCCTAGTCAATAAAGCTTGAGAAGTTCAAACCTCACCATTGGATTTGTTTTGGAAGTAATGGCATGACAAGGTTATTTTGGTTCACCATATTTCAAGGTTATCAAATTTGGTTCAAAAGCACAAGGGATTGATTGGAGAAGTTGTCATGCTTGGACAAGGCTTTGTTCCCATTGGTCACAAATGCATATTTCTCTCAAATCTCAAGATATGAAAGTGGTTGTGGTTGCTATGAGTTCTCATTATAATCCTCAACAACTTATATTTACAAAGCATTTGTTTTGGTACAAGAAGTTTGTTCAAATTGTCAAAGTTCCTCAACGCATGTTTCTTAATCTAGGATCTAGGGTTTTAAATTTCAAAGGAGTATATCTTGCTCATCTTTTGATATTTTTGAGTGATTCTAAAGACATCATTCTCTTCAAAGGGTTATTAACAAATCACTTCAAAAGTTCTGAGGAGTTTTCATGTGGAAGAAACTTGATGAAGAAGAAAGATTACAAGTCCTCCAGGTGAATCCCCAATTTTCCATGTGTGACTTCAAATGATCATAACTTGGTCAATTTTTATCACCTTGAGCCCATTATTTTTCCAGAATGATATTTAGGATGTGAAATTTATGCCTTATTTCATGTGAAAAGTGATAAAATGGATGGAAGTTGCCTTAAGGATACAAAAGATTATAGGCCATTTTATGAAATTTTGCCAACTTCAACAAGTCATAACTCTCTCAATTTTTGGAGATTTTGAATGGTTCAAGTTTCAAAATGTCATTCAAGAGATCTACTTCATGCCATCCTTTTTGGTCAAGAGAAAATTCCAAGTGGAAGGCTATGTTTGGATGCAAGACATTATAAGTCACTTTTGAAGAAAAATTTAAAATATTTATGGAAAGTTAACATTTTTTTTTCAACTTTGACTCGTTACACCTTTCAGCTCAAGCATCCATTTGTCTCCATTATTTTCACATTGTAAAGCTTGCAGCCTCATCTTTCTAAAGCTTCAAGAATCATGCCCTAAGACCCCTTGAGCTGAGAATGCCATTGGTCAGAAGTTGGCAATTTGAAGCTGAAATTTTCACCAAGTCAGAAGTTGAAATCCTTGATTTGGCTCCTAAACACTTTGTTTCGGCACGTTTTTGCTTCTGAACATGTTTAGTGAACTTCCAGAAGTGATTAGCATAGCAAAACACGCGTTTTGGATAAGTTTTGATCAAATTAGAAGTCACACTTTTCTTGTTTGCAACTTCACACAATTTCCCTTCAAACTTCATCATATCACACGCTTGGACATTCCATTTGATTCCCTATAAATAAAGGGTCATTCTCCATTCATTTCCTCAAGCTTGGATAGCCAGAATCACTCTGCCAAACTTATTCCATAACTCAAAATTCAGCAACTTCGAAATCCATATACAAGCCTTTTTCAATCCAATTTTTCCATCAATTCACCTTCCTTGATCTTCCCTGAAGCTAACCATATAATTACATTCAAGAATCGTGCCCTATATTGCTCCATAGAAGTCCAGTTTCAGAGCTCTGTAACTCAATTTCAATAGGTAGATTCCTTCATCAATTCTTCAAAACTTTGATATCATTGTGATGCTCTCATTGCCCTGGTTCTAGTCGCAACACTTGATTTTTACTGGAAACACGTTTTGACCATGAAATTTCAAATCCCTTTTCAAAAATTTCCTTCCAAATTGCTTGAGCTACAGTTTATATAAATTTGTCGTGAGGGTGTGGTTGTCTTCATCTTGAAGAGATGAAATGAATGGCATAGGTATCGTGCTCTAATTTTACAGATTGAGCAACCTGGTTTTTGGTCTGACTGGAGGTTGAAGATGACCAACGTGTCATCCTTCAACCAATGAAACAACACCATTTAGATTTTTTGAATTTCTGATTTACATTTGATTCAGTGCGTTATTCACTAATGACCATGATATGCATAATGCACCAAATCCCTTGGATTTGATTACTAACGCGTTTTGACTCTCATCCAATAGTCAACATATTTTTGACTTTTATTTTCTTTTCTGATTTTTATATTTAATTTTTTTAAACTTCAAAAAATCATAGAAAATTCATTTTAAGTCCAAAAAATCTGAAAAAAATTATGAAAAATATTTTTAATTATTCTCTTTCTGATTTTTATTTTTTCACAATTTAATTTTGTGTTTTGGGATTTTTTACAAATTTTCACTTTATTTAAATTGTTTTAAATGTTTAACAATACTTTTATGCATTTTTAAATTCTGAAAAAATTATGGAATGATCCAATGATATTGTACAAATCTTGGTGACCTCACTTATTTTTTATTTCTGACTTTGGTATTTTTTTAAATCATTTTTGGTTTATGTTACACATTTCTTTTAATTTTAAAAATAGTTTATAACTTAAAAAAATTGCCAAAAAATTTATAAAATCATTTGAGTCCTATTCAGATTTTTCTATGGACTTACTTTTATTTCTTGATCAATTTGAAAATAGTTGATATTTTTTTTCTTTTATTTCTATTTTAAAATATTTTTTTAAAAACCTTTTTTGTATATATTAAATGTAATATTGATTTGTGACTATTTTCTGGCTGATCTTGGGTTAAATTTTGATCATGAACTTTATTAACATCATTGGATCCATGGTGTTGAGTCTAACTCCACAAAAATGGATGAATGATTTTAATAATAGTTTGATTAAATTTAATTCAAAAGTGGTTGGTATATTCTCTCCCACCCCTCTTCATCTTATCCCTTTTTTATTGCACTAAGTGTTATTGGAGCATGATCTCTATAACATGTCTCAAAACAAATGGTGCATAGATTGCTATTGGCCGACCTCAAAATAGGTGCGACTTCTATATAAGATACACTTATGTTTGCTTAACATAGCGCTAAATTTTGTCCCGATTCGAATAAATGATCATTCATGGCCCAAACTTAAGTTTGCAGGCCCAAGTATGTTAATTTGATCTCTTTGATCCAATAACCTTGGGATTCAATGTGTGGAGGCTTTGGTTCTACCAATCCTCTAATGGATCTACAACATCTTTGGTCAACGCGGATCACTTAAACATCGTTGATCATTAAATGGTACTCATGAGGATTCCAAATGGATGATATACTTGACAAAAAGCAAATGCAACTTGTTGTGTGGAGGCTTTGGTTCTACCAATCCTCTAATGAGTTCTAAATGCAAGTTTCAAGATGATCATCCAACTAACCACTAATCACTAATAATTGACTTTATCCGTTATTTTTATTATATGACCATTTTATTTTTATGCACTATTTACTTTTAGCATTTACATTTCATGCAATTTTCATCTTTGCTCATTTGAGTATTTACTTTCTTGTCGTTTTTATTTTTGCTCACTTGAGCTTTACTCTTCTTTTTCAAAACACCTAATAATCAACATAAATGCTAAAAATCTTTAATGATACTTGGACTATTTGATTACTATCCTTGGCATTATGGAGCATTAGAATTTTTGGACTTAGGATTAGAAACCTTGGCCTATGATTGGAGACCTTGTGACCTTATCTGATTATTTTGTCTGGAGCTCTTGAGGTTTACCTCAAGGCATTGGGTTGTTTGTTTGTTTTGTGTGCAGGTTATTATGATTACACTCTTCGTTTGTAATCTGGAATTCACCCGTATACAGCCGTTACTCTGCCCAATATTTGTGAAGACTTAATACACTTGAAGTTTGGTTCTTTCAAGAGGTCTAGTATCATTGTTTGTTTGGTTTCAATCCAAAGAACGAAAATTCTATCTTGGTTCATAGTGTCAAGTATTGGCTTCTGGTTGGTTAGATGGTTCTAATCCCTAGCTTTTACCTTATGCTTTAGGATAGTCCCTTCTTCTCCTCCCATCTTCTTTAATTTCAAAAATATTCTCCCTCCTTTTGAAAACTCTTGTTGCTTTTAAACTTAAACCACTTTAATAATAAACTTGGACTTAGGTCCATGTATTTTCAAAACATTTTCATAGATAAACTTAACAATACTTCTACATTTTTTTGTGAGAATACTAAAAGTCAATCAATCTCATTTCAAACCATTTTTGCCACTTTGGCTTTTATCTTTAAGGTTTTCTCAATAAAGATTGGACTCTTGTCAATCCTTGTAGTGATGCAAACAACTATACTTCTACAATATGTAGTGAAGCGAGATATTTTCCACTTGGGTGTTGAGTGAGGCATTGTTGATTTTAAAATCCAATCCATATCCTCCACTTTGAGATGATGCAAGTTCTCCTTTCTCATGATTGTGGGTAGTATGTATGTTTTTCACATGGACAATGACGACGATGTCTTATCTCATGAAATTAACCAACACATTTATGTTTTAATGTTTTTTAAAGAGGAACTACGTGTACCCTTATCCCCTATTGCATTAAAAGGTGGTATGTAGGCACTAAAGGTTCGCAACTGTGGCGGGTGCAAAAATCATAAAAATATATTTCTTTTCTCACCTCCACCATCCATTTTCTATATAACATTTTTATAGCTAAAATATACAGATTTTTACAAAGAGGTTCTTGCGGAGTACCGTAGATGTTTAGGGTGCTAATACCTTCCCTTTGCATAACCAACCCCCTTACCTTGAATATTTCCCTCCTCTTTTGTGTTATTCACTCTTTTCCCATTCCTTTGGAAACAATAAAGCGCGGTGGCGGTTTTTTATTTTGATTTGTATAAGTCTAGTCAATTCAACAACTTAGTCTTAAACATTTCTACCGCTAAAGAAAAAATGGCGACTTCATTGAAGAAATATTGACCTCTTGCTGGTCCATCCCAAAGTGGGTTGAGCCTATCTTTGTTTATATCTGTGTATATGCTGTTTTTGTTTATGTGTTATATGTTGTATATATGTTTGTTTGGATTTTCCTGGTTTTCAGGGTGCTTGGTGATTACTTATAAGTCCTATACCCGGACTTTGGCAAACTTTAAGATAGGATGGGAGGTATAGTCATGTTAACTTTGAGGGAGTGATCCCAAAAAAGGAGGCATGAGATCCCCCACTCATTGGAGGCCCCTTTGATGTAGTGTCGTTTACCGAGTAATCGGGAAGACATATTGCTTTCGACCTGGGAACCTGTTGAAACTGAGGACCGTAGAATACCAAACCCATCTTGGCCTTTTAGGTGTAGTGCGGAAGCTATGACGGAGTAATCCAGAAATAGTTATCACGTGATACTACACTCAAACGAGTTTTTCTTGAGAATATTACTAATTACCGAGTTAATTGGGAAGTTGATAATATCCGAAGGAAGGATGTAGACTCTGGGAACCTCTAGAACCTTGTTTGGCAGGTGATAACTTTTAGACCAACACCTTATGGGTAGTACCTTCGACCTCATGCTCGTGGCGTTGAACCTATGAACCCTATATGTGTGATCTTGTGTGTGATTGTTGCATCATGCATCCATGCACTCATAAGCATCTTTTGAAGAAATTTTATTTCAAGGGACTTAAAAGTTGACCATTTGTGAATATCAATAGATATTTTTTAACCATGGATTCTGGAAAGAGAAAGATCGAGAAATACAGTTTCAAAGATCCCAAGATAGATGAGTTGATCAGTCTAATCTCCGAGATCGAGTGTTCTGCAGACTTTCGGAAGAAGTATGATCCATCATTCCTCTCATGAAGCTTAGGATGAAGGAGGGTATTCTCTCGACCTTGGTCCAATTCTATGATCAGATGTATCATTGCTTTACTTTTCCCGACTATCAATTGATGCCTACACTAGAGGAGTATTCTTATCTATTGGATTTACCTGTTACAGATCGTGTTCCTTTTATTGGTTTGGAGGGTGAGCCAAAACCACATGAGATTACTGCTTTGATTCATCTGGGGAAGTCTGAGGTGGAAGCCCATATGACTACCAAAGGAGGGATTAGAGGATTACCAGCCCAGTTCTTATTAGAGAAAGCTCGTTACTTTTCCAGGATGAAGAGTACAGTCGCTTTTGAGGCCATCTTTGCTCTACTTGCTTATGGGTTGTTCTTATTTCCTAATGTGGACAAGTTTGTTGACATTAATGCTATCATGATCTTCATGATTAGAAACTCAATTCCTACCTTGTTGGGTGATGCTTATTACTCCATTCATCTTCATAATTCTTATCATGGGGGGATGATTATCTGTTGCACGCCCCTATTGTATCGGTGATTTATCTCTCATATGCCTCAGTCTGATGCTTTTTGGGATGTCAAGAAGGAACCCTGTTGGGCTCCTAAGATCATTGCACTTACCCACTCTGATATTGATTGGTATAATCGAGCTTACCAGGATATATAGATTATTGACAGTTGTGGTAGTTTCCCCAATGTACCTCCTCTTGGTACAAAGGGAGGAATTAACTATAACCCTGTTCTTGCACGACGACAACTCGGTTATCCGATGAGGGATAAACCGAGTAGTATTCATTTGAGTAGTTTCTTTCTGAAGGAAGGAGAATACCATAGGGAAGCTAGGGAGCAGATTGTGAAGGCCTGGCGTCACATTCATAAGAGGAGTAGGAAGGATTTGGGACCTATGGGTGCTGTTTCTTTGGAACCATGTCTTTAGTGGGTCCAAACGAGAGATATTCAGTTGAAGATGCCGTATTCCCTAGAAACACCTATGCCTGATCTATTTGTGAAGACCACTCCTCCCTTATTAGATGATCTAGAAGAGCTGCAGCTTGGTTTGGTCAGGATACAACAGGAAAATGATGCCTGGAAGAACAAGTGCCAAACTTTAGAGATTTCCTATAGAGCAGACTTGAAGGAGAAAGAAGACTTGATTGAGATCCTTGAGATTCGAGCGGTAGAGACTATGGATAGGCAAGGGGATTTATTTTCTCCTAAGCCTCAATTAGATGCTGATTACTCACTCCCTGATTCTGGTGATTGGAAGGAGGTTGCCACCAGATATGTGGAAGAAAACCAGAGGTTGAAGGCTCAGATTGCCAGGCTCACTGGGAAGCCCCAGCGTATAGAGTGATCTTTATCAGTTTTACTTCTCAGGGTTTTAGATTTTATTTTCATCTTGTACTTGGGATCATTGAAACTTGTAATCCATTTTGGAGTTGTTATAATGGAATTTTCAATATTTTCAAATGCGTTATTACTTTGATATTTGCAATATGTCCATAAATTTTTAATCCCTTGAAATATTAAATAATACAATAAAAAATATCATGTGCATTGCATATCATGCATCACACTGCACATATTTCTTGCATTTGTTACACATATCCAGGTGTCTTACCAAGCTTCTTTACTTTGTTCAGCAAGCTGACTCACCGCTACAACACTCGGGCTAATTTCAGAAAGAAGATGGACAACTTAGAACAAGATAATCGCGAGTTGCGCGAGGAGGTTTCTTATTTGAAGCCCGGCATGGCCAATATGATTGCTCTGATGGAAGCTCTGGTGGCTGCTTAGAATCAGCCACCGACTGTTCAATCTCAATCAACAAGGGCAACTACTAAAGCTCCGACTGTTCCCGTATCTGCTACTCCAGCTTTTTTTCAGAAACGCATGCCTCATGGTTATCCATGGGGAATGCCATAGAATTTTTCACCTGAAGGTTTCAATCTTGGTCCTCAAGATACTTCAACTATGCAGACTATTGTTACTCCGGCACCTCCTGTGGTGCATGCTGCTCCTGCTGTGCATCCTTCGGTGAATATGGTTCCGTTTGTTAATGATGATATGTGTCGTCCTTTCCCTCCACCGAGTGAACACTTGGGTCTTTATGACAGAATGGATGATTTTCAAGAGCAATTTGACAAGATACAAAGAGAGATGAAGGCCCTCAGGGGAAAAGAGCTATTTGGGCAGAATGTAAATGAGTTATGCTTGGTCCCAAATATTAAGATATCTGCTAAGTTTAAGGTCCCGAAGTTTGAGAAGTACAAGGGCAACACTTGACCTCGTGCTCATATGGTGATGTATGTAAGGAGAATGTCTACCCATACTGATGATCAATGTCTGCTGATTCACTTTTTTCAGGATAGTTTGACCGGTGTTGCGCTGAAGTGTTATATGAGTTTGGACAGTGTTAGCATCCGTACTTTCAATGATTTGGGACTAGAATTCATCAAACAATACAAGTACAACATGGACATGGCTTCTGACCGTGATCAACTCAGGGACATGGTTCAGAAAGGCAGGGAATCATTCAAAGAATATGCATAGAGATGGTGTGAGGTAGACGCCCAAGTGATTCCTCCCATGGAAGAGAAGGAGATGGCTAATATTTTCTTGAAAATGCTGGTTGCTTTCTACTACGAGAGGATGGTAGCAAGTGCGCCAAGTGACTATACTGAAATGGTAGGAATGGGTATCCGCTTAGAAGGGGCTGTAAGAGAGGCCGTTTAGAGAAGAGTGAAAGCTTTGGAGGTGTGAAGAAGCCATCTTATGGGTTTACCAAGAAGAAGGAAGGGGATGAAAATGATGTTATGCAAGAGAGGAGGGTTAATACTCCTAGAAGGAATTATCAACGTCATCAGCAAGTCGCCTCAGTTACTCCAGTTGTGGGTGCAACTCCAACTACCGTTGCTTATCAGAGACTGTCTTAGAAGGGGAATCAAGGGTATAATCATAGAAGGGAGAGTCATGACCCTATTCCTATGAGCTATACAGAGTTACTATCGACATTGATTCATAAGAAGTTGGTTCAGACCCGACCACCTCCCGCTGTACCATCATCGTTTCCGTGGTATTACAAGGAAGACCAAACATGTGCTTTTCATCATGGAGCACTAGGACATAATGTTGAGAATTGTTATCCTTTGAATAATGAGGTGTATAAATTGTTGAAGTCTAATATTCTATCTTTCAAGGATGTGGGCCCTAATGTGAAAGACAATCCTCCACCCAAGCATGGAGGAGTAAATGCTGTGAATATGGTGGCCGGTTGTCCAGGCGACTTCCGGATTTTTGATATTAATCTGGTTAGAGGAGATTTGGTGAAAATACATGCAGACCTTTGTGAATTTAGCTACTATACGCATGACCATTATGGTTGTGCTATTTGCAGTACAGACATACAGGGTTGCGATAAGATAAAGACTGATTTACAAGAGATGATGGATGAGGGCCTCATCCACATAATCTGGCCTAGGGAAGAGTATGAAGAGGAGGTGAATATGGTTTCTGGATGTCCTAGAGAATTCAGAATTTTGATCTAGAGTATATGAATGAGGACCTTGTGCAATTTCATGCTACTTTCTGCCACTTGGCTGCTCAGATGGAACACCAATATAGATCTTGCCGAATTTGCTGCTGAGACCTCCAAGGATGTTCAATCGTGAAGAAGGGTGTTTAGTTTTTGTTGGACAATGGAACTATCAAGGTTACAGGTCAAAGGGATGATTACTATGAAGTTGATTTTGATAAAGGTTTGCTTGACTGAAGAAGAGTCGGATGAAGAGTATGCTCTACAGATGAGTATTTCTCCTCATATGAGGATTTGTTTTCCAAAAATGAATCAATAATGACGGATTGTGTTGAAGAAGGGGTAAACATCATTGTATCTTGTTTTGGGGCAACCTCCCATCTTGAAGTTGAATATTATAGCAAGCCAGCTATTACCCCATTGATGATTAGTTTGCCGGGTCCTATCCCCTACAAGTCAGATAAGGATGTGCCCTTCAAATACAACGCTACAATCTTAGAGGATGGAGTTGAAGTTCCCATCCAGCCAATTCCTGATGTCGGAAATATTGCTGAAAATAGAAGGGTGACCCGCAACAGTCATATTTTTGCACCAGTTATTCGAAGAGATGATAGAGCTGGAAAGAAAATTGTTGAGAATGTTAAACCCAAGAAGGCTACGGGTGAGACTAGTGGGGCTATGTTAGAGAAATAAGTGGATGATATTTTGAAGATAATCAAGATGAGCGACTAAAGAATTGTAGATCAGCTACTACAGACTCCTTCAAAAACATCTATCTTGGCGTTATTGATGAACTCCTCTTCTCACAGAATCCTTGATGAGGGTATTGGACCAAGATTTTATGGACAGTGATATGCCAATAGACCAATTCAGTAGTGTAGTAGGGAACATTATGTCATGTAATAATTTGAGTTTCTGCGATGATGAATTACCAGATGAAGGAAGGAATCACAACCTGGCCCTCCATATCTCTATGAAGTGCAAGAATGATTCATTGTCCAATGTGCTGATTGATAATGGATCCGCTTTGAAAGTTATACCGAGGAGCACTCTTATGAAGTTGAAATATCAAGGAACGCATATGCGCCTAAGTGGCATCATTGTGAAAGCGTTTGATGGATCAAGGAAATCTGTTATTCGTGAAGTGGACTTGCCTATTCATATAGGACCATATTTGTTTCAGATAACTTTCCAGGTCACAGATATTGTACCCGCTTATAGCTGTTTGCTAAGAAGGCCGTGGATTCATGAGGCATGGGCTGTCACTTCAACTTTACACCAGAAACTGAAGTTTATACATGAAGGGAAAGTGGTAATCATAAATGGGGAACAATCATTATTGATATCTCATTTGTCCTCTTTCAGCATCGTGGAGGCGGATGAAGCTGCTGTCGGAACCCAGTTCCAAGCCTTATCCATTGATAACATAAGAGGAAATAAGAATTCCATGGTTTCACTTCAGGATGCACAACAAGTTATGCGAAATGGTCATAGCGAGGTATGGGGACATATTATGGATCCACCTGTGAATAAGAACAGAGCCGGCTTGGGGTTATCTTTGAAGAATGACAAAGGTAAGAGCATGAAGTTGAAGTCTGTTGTAGGCAAGTATCAAGACCTCTTCTGTAGTGGGGGTTATCTTCATCCAACTGTTTCAAGGATTAACACCATTGTGGAAGATGAAGCAGAGCAGGAAATGCCGAATTATGTGACGCACGAAGTTAAGGTTCAGAACTGGATCACCATTGATGTTCCCTCTTGCATACATGTTTCAACATAATTTGTTTTTTTTAGTCTTTTTGAAAAGATTTCACTCTGCCCAAGGTGGAAGTATTAATGTTGTAGGGCTTATCTGTTTGCTGTGACTTTTAAAATCAATAATAAAAGTTGTCTTTGTTTCCCAAATTGTGTCTTTATTTTCTGCTTTTTCTTAGAAAATGGTAATAAAAAAGCCTTTAAAAATAAATAAATAACTGAAATTCAATCTTCATGATCACTTGTTATATGTTTCAGTTTCTAAAAGCAATCATAAATCATACGTGCAGATTAATTAAAAAACTCGTTGAATACAATGACCCTGCACCCTCTCCCAACTTTGAATGTCCTGTGTATGGGTCCGAAGAAGAAGATTATGATAAGATTCCAGAAGATGTCTCACGGTTGCTTGAGCACGAGGAAAATACCATTCAGCCATATAAAGAGCCATTGGAAGTGAGCAATTTGGGTTCAGAAGAAGATCCGAGGGAAGTCAAATTGGAGCATTGCTGCATCCTGATGTGAAGAGCAGGTTGATTGAGCTGTTGAAAGAGTATGTGGATATTTTTGCTTGGTCTTATCAAGATATGCATGGTGTAGATACAGATATTGTAGAGCACTGTTTGCCGTTGAAGCCAAAGTGTTCACCAATCAAACAAAAGTTGAGGAGAACTCACCCAGATATGGCAGTAAAGATCAAAGAGGAGGTTCTAAAGCAGATTAATGCTGGTTTTCTTGTGACGTCAAAGTATCCTCAATGGATTGCCAACATTGTCCCAGTACCGAAAAAAGACGAAAAAGTTCACATGTGTGTAGATTACAGAGATCTAAATAAAGCTAGTCCAAAAGATGATTTTCCATTGCTACACATTGATATGTTAGTGGATAGCATAGCAAAATTCAAAGTATTATCGTTCATGGACGGATTTTCCGGGTATAATTAAATAAGAATGGCCCCGGAGGACATGAAAAAAACAACGTTTATCACACCCTGGGGAACATTTTGTTACAAAGTGATGCCCTTTGGGTTGAAGAACGCTGGTGCAATGTACCCGAGGGCTATGGCAACCCTATTGCATGATCTGATGCACAAGGAAATTTAAGTATATGTTGATGATATGGTTACTAAATCCCAGACTTAACAAGGGCATGTAGAAGATTTGTTGAAGTTGTTTCAGCGTTTGAGGAAGTATCGTCTCCGCTTGAATCCAAATAAATGCACCTTCAGTGTTTGAACAGGAAAATTATTGAGTTTCATTGTTAGCCATAAAGGAATTGAAGTTGACCCTGATAAAGTCAAACCAATTCAAGAGATGCCAGCGCCAAGAATTGAAAATCAAGTCAGAGGGTTCCTCGGGCGTTTGAATTATATTTCCAGATTCATCTCCCACATGATTGTAACATGTGAACCCATCTTTAAGTTGTTAAAGAAAGATTAAGGTTGTGTGTGGACGGATGACTACCAAAGGGCATTTGAAAGTATTAAAGAATATTTACTTGAACCTACTATCTTGCTCCCTCCTGTCGAAGGAAGGCTGTTGATTATGTATCTGACAGGGTTAGATAAATCCATGGGTTGTATTCTAGGACAATAGGATGAAACAGGGAAGAAAGAGTTCTCCATTTATTATCTCAGTAAAAAGTTTATTGATTATGAGTTACGGTATTCAATGCTGGAAAAAATATGTTGTGCTTTGGCCTGAGCGGCAAAGTGTTTTCGGCAGTATATATTGAATCACACTACTTGGTTGATCTCCAAAATGGATCCAATCAAGTACATTTTTGAAAAGCCTACTCTTATTGGGAGAATTGACCACTGGCATATGTTGTCATCTGAATATGATATCGAATACCGCACTCAAAGCTATTAAAAGTAGTGTGTTGACAGATTATCTTGCTCACCAACCAGTGGAGGACCATCAGTCTGTAGAGTATAAATTCCAGGATGAGGATGTCATGTTCCTGAAAGTGAAAGATTGTGATGAACCATTTCCTGAGGAAGGTCCTGACCCTGAATCTCGTTAGAGTATGATATTTGATGGAGCTGTGAATGCTTATGGTAAAGGAATTGGTGCTGTGATTATCACTCCACATGGATCACACATTCCTTTTACCGCAAGGTTAACATTTGATTGCACTAATAATATGGCAGAATATGAGGATTGCATCATGGGTCTCAAAGAAGCTATGGATCTCAAAATTAAAAAATCTAGATGTGTATGGTGATTCAACTTTGGTAATAAACCAAATTAAAGGAGAATGGGATACTCGTCACCCCGACTTGATCCCTTACAAAGATTATGCTAGAAGGTTGTTACCCTTCTTTAATAAAGTTGAATTCCATCATATTCCAAGAGATTAAAATCAAATGGAGGTTGCTCTGGAAACTCTGGCTTCTATGTACCAAGTGAATACTTGGAATGATATACCTCGAATTATGGTTCAGCGACTGGATATGCCCGCTCATGTGTTTACAACATAAGAGGTAGCAGATGAAAGACCTTGGTATTATGACATTAAGCATTTTCTTCAGACTCAGGAATACCCGATCGGTGCATCGAAGAAGGATAGAAAGACATTGAGAAGATTGGCTGACAATTTCTTCTTCAATGAAAATGTGTTGTATAAAAGAAATTATGACATGGTCTTGCTCAGATACGTGGATAGACATGAAGCAGACATGTTGATGCACGAGGTTTATGAAGGCTCATTTGGCACACACGCTAATGGACAATCGATGGCTAAAAAGATGCTAAGGGCAGGTTACTATTGGCTGACAATGGAATCTGACTGTTACAAATTTGCAAAGAAGTGTCATAAATGTCAGATTTATACAGATAAGGTTCATGTGCCTCCGACATTTCTCAATGTGATCTCTTCCCCATGGCCTTTTTCTATGTGGGGGTATTGACATGATTGGGATGATAGAACCCAAAGCTTTGAATGGACACCGTTTCATATTGGTAGCAATTGATTACTTCACCAAGTGGGTGGAGGTTGCTTCATATGCTAATGTTACTAAGCAGGTGGTTGTGCGCTTCATCAAGAATATTCTTATATGTCGGTATGGTGTGCCGAGTAGAATTATCACCGACAATGGCTCGAATTTGAATAATAAAATGATGACATGGCTGTGTGAAGAATTCAAGATTGTCCAACATAATTCCTTTCCGTATAGGCCAAAGATGAATGGGGCTATTGAAGCTACTAATAAGAATATTAAGAAGATTATCCATAAAATGGTCGTTACTTATAAGGATTGGCATGAAATGATCCCTTTTGCTTTGCATGGATGTCGAACATATGTCCGCACTTCAACAGGAGAAACCCCATTCTCCCTGGTGTATAGAATGGAAACTGTACTCCCAATCGAGGTTGAGATTGCCTCTTTGTGTGTGATAATGGAAACCAAGTTGACAAAGGATGAACGGGTCCAAAACCGGTTTGACAAATTGAATTTGATCAAAGAGAAGAAGATGACAACTTTGTGTCATGGACAGTTATATCATAAAAAAATGAAGAAAGATTTTGATAAAAAGGTCAAACCTCGTGAATTCAGAGAAGGAGACCTCGTGCTCAGGAAGGTCATGTCTTTCAACACTGATTCTAGGGGCAAGTGGACTCCAAATTCTGAAGGCCCATATGTTGTCAAGAAAGCCTTCTCTGCGGTGTATTAATTCTTGAAACTATGGATGGCGAGGAGTTCCCACGTCCCGTGAATGATGAGGCAGTCAAGAAATACTTCGCCTAAAGAAATAAAAGAATAGCTCGCTAAGTTGAAAACCCAAAAGGGCAGCTTAGGCAAAAAAGAGCGTCTCGGTAGGCCAAAAACACAAAAGGGCGGTTTAGGAAAAAGTTAGAGACATAAATAGAATAAATTTTCCACTAAGTTGAAAACCCGCAAGGACAACTTAGGCAAAAGTTATGGACTTTCTTGGCAAGTAACTGCATCATGCCAGATCTGATCATTGAAGAAACAATCTTTTCGAATCTTCATCATACTTCAACGGAAGCTGCTGCTCAGGATTTCAAAAATTGTTAGAGGGGATAGTGGTCATTGTATCTCAATGTATCATTTCCATTATATATATATATTACCATTTTCCAAACTTTGTAATCATCTATGGAGTCTCTCCATTCACAGACTACCATTCTATTAATAAAGTTTGAGTTGTTACCCAATTCTTTGTGTTTCTTATTTTGTTTAGCTTACAAAGACTCCATTTATTATTGATAATAACTTTCAAAGCAAAAAGATTAAATAACAAAATCAATTTTTCAAAAAGAATTTACAATATTATTTTACTTTAGAATTTGTGATGTGAAAAAAAATAACAACAACAAAAATGGTGATCCCAGGAATGGACAAACTCCAGTTGTTTTAAGAAGTTTTTGTTCCCCTCGGGAAAGTTTACTCAGGATGATTCTCTGTATTGGGTTCCAGACTCCGGTATCCTCGGTCAAGTTTGGATTCATTTCTCCTCCTTGTCTGAGTTTTCATGATGTAAGGTTTTAATCCGAGATTTCTCCAGTGAAATTTTCATTTGTTATAATGGAAGTTCTTTTTCCAGAAAAGTCGGCACCGTAATCACTCTTGAAGAATGCAGGTCCTCGGTTTCTCTAGTGAAGAATGTATTGTGGTTTTCCCTTTAAGGATGTGGTGATTAACCTCTCCAATGAAGTGGGCCTGAATTCCCCAATGAATGTTTTGATGATTTGGTGTCCATTTACTTTACTTGAGATTAGTTTTGCAATCCCCAGTAGAAGTGTTACTCTTGAAAACATTTGTTTCCCCGGTGAAGCCTGGACAAGGATGTCATATTCGTGTATCTGTACTATTCTGTCACTTTGTTTTGTTTACTTCCAAATTATGTTTCTCCCCAGTAAAGCTGAAGCAGGAAGTAGGTTATGTTTCCTCAGCTGGCGCTTACTTTTTCTTGGATTGATCATCTTGGATTTAATTTAGCCGAGTGTTGTTTGTGCCTGAGATGGTTTTATCTGGTTACTCCCAGTGTTGTACATCTATTTTGTCAGCATACGCATGATAACACTCATACATTCATACATACATCATGCATAGCTAAAATTGGAAAATCATTGCTCATTAACATTTGTTAATATTTTTGTTGACATATCACCCTATTTTGCAGAGTTACATTGTCCTCTCTTCATTAGAGTGTTGGCCTTAAGCAGAAAGCATATATTCTTTCAATCTCCTCACTGAGTTATCCCTCGTGGAAGATTTTTGCTTTAGCCTTCCTGTACAGCTCCTTGTTTGGATGGATTTGGTTTTCCCTCTTGAGTTTATTTCTCAAAGGTTGTATTTTGGTTGACTGTTTCATTCCAGTTTATTTCTAGTTTGAAGCTTTGGTTTCCAAGCAATATTATTTACTCTAGATTTCTGAAAGCTTCGAGTTTTGCTTTGTGCATTTATTATGCACAAGAAGACTTTATCTCCTCAACAGGAATATCGTGGCATTTCTCTAGGAAGTCTCTTTATTTGAGACCGCTTACCCTTTCCAGGCAAAGTTCCTCGGTTAAAGAAGAAGTTGAGACCCGTTCTAGGCGAAATGCCAGAATTTTGGGGAAACTTGTTATCTTTTTGCTACTTTCAGTGAATGTTGGTAGTTCATCATCAGTGAACGGCGATGCTATAATTTATTTTCTCTCTACCTTCAGTGGAAGTTGGTAGATCACCATCAGTGAAAGTTAGTGTTTGTTATCTTTTTGCTACCCTCAGTGAACGTTGGTAGTTCATCATCAGTGAACGGCGATGCTATGATATATTTTCTCTCTAGCTTCAGTGAAAGTTGGTAGATCACCATCAATGAATGTTGGTGTTTGTTATCTTTTTTCTACCCTCAGTGAACGTTGGTAGTTCATCGTTAATGAACGGTGATGCTATGATATATTTTCTCTCTACCTCTAGTGAAAGTTGGTAGATCACCATCGATGAAAGTTGGTATTTATTATCTTTTTGCTACCCTCAGTGAACGTTGGTAGTTCATCTTCAGGGAACGACGATGCTATGATATATTTTCTCTTTACCTTCAGTGAAAGTTGGTAGATCACCATCAATGAAAGTTGGTGTTTGTTATCTTTTTGCTAACCTCAGTGAATGTTGGTAGTTCATCGCCAGTGGACGGCAATGCTATGATATATTTTCTCTCTACCTCTCCAATGAAAGTTGGTAGATCACCATCAGTGAAAGTTGGTGTTTTTTATCTTTTTTCTACCCTCAGTGAACATTGGTAGTTCATCGTCAGTGAACGATGATGCTATGATATATTTTCTCTCTACCTTCAGTGAAAATTGGTAGGTCATCAACAATGAACATCGATGATTCTTTCTCTCCGCCTTCGATAAACGTTGGTAGATCCGCCTTCAGTGGAAGTTGGTGTATCCTTTAACCATTTTACCATCCTCTCTGATTCAGGTCTTTTCGATCCACCAATGATATATTTTCCTGGTTGGGTTACTCTCTTGTTTCTTTATTTTTTTGTTACATCCCCAGTGGTGTTTTGCGTCCCTTTGGAGTTGTCCATGTGCACTCATTTTCATAAGCATTGCATGGCATCTTAGGGCCAAAAATAGGTTTTTTTTATATATTTAAGTATCTTTGATCGTTTTGACACGAAGATTTTTAACCTTTGTATCTCCGGATAGAAGAAACTTAAATAAGGGCAGCTGTTGTACCCCAATTTTTGCCCCTAAGATCCCTTCATCATACCATGTTGATTCATTCACAATAAGATCACATTAGGTTTCTTGGTTCCCCTCCCTATATTTAGCTTTTCTCTTTGAGGAATCACCAAGCACCTTGACTTGTGTTCGTTTGTGATCATGAATATTTTTTGTCTTGATTTCTCCTCTTAATTAATAAAATGCAATGTTGGTTTGTCTTGCTTGTTACTAATATAGGTAAAGACAATGAGATTTAACAAGTTGCTCCATGGATTCATGAGTTTATTTCCATGCCCTAGTTAATAAAGCTTGATAAGTTCAAACCTCACCATTGGATTTTTTATGGAAGGAATGGCATGGCAAGGATATTTCGGCTCACCGCATTTCAAGGTTATCAAATTTGGTTCAAAAGCACAAGGGATTGATTGGAGAAGTTGTCATGCTTGGACAAGGCTTTGTTCCTATTGGTCATAAATGCATATTTCTCTCAATTCTCAAGATATGTAAGTGTTTATGGAATGATCCAATGATATTGTGACAAATCTTGGTGACCTCACTTATTTTTTATTTCTGACTTTGGTATTTTTTATCATTTTTGGTTTATTTTACACATTTCTTTTAATTTTAAAAATAGTTTATAACTTTAAAAAATTGCCAAAAAATTTATAAAATCATTTGAGTCCTATTCAGATTTTTCTATGGACTTACTTTTTATTTTTTGATCAATTTGAACATAGTTGATATTTTTTTTCTTTTATTTCTATTTTAAAATATTTTTTAAAAACCTTTTTTGTATATATTAAATGTAATATTGTTTTGTGACTATTTTCTGGCTGATCATGGGTTAAATTTTGATCATGAACTTTATTAACATCATAGGACCCATGGTGTTGAGTCTAACTCCACAAAAATGGATGAATGATTTTAATAATAGTTTGATTAAATTTAATTCAAAAGTGGTTTGTATATTCTCTCCCACCCCTCTTCATCTCATCCCTTTTCTTATTGCACTAAGTGTTATTGGAGCATGATCTCTATATCATGTCTCAAAACAAATGGTGCATAGATTGCTATTGACCGACCCCAAAATAGGTGCGACTTCTATATAAGTCCACTTACAATTGCTTAACATAGCGCTAAATTTTGTCCCGATTCAAATAAATGATCATTCGTGGCCCAAACTTATGGTTGCAAGCCCAAGTATGTTAATTTGATCTCTTTGATCCAATGACCTTGAGATTCATTGTGTGGAGGCTTTGGTTCTACCAATCCTCTAATGAGTTCTAAATGCAAGTTTCAATATGATCATCCAACTAACCACTAATCACCAATAATTAACTTTATCCTTTATTTTTATTATATGCCCCTTTTATTTTTATGCACTATTTACTTTTAGAATTTACATTTCATGCCATTTTCATCTTTGCTCATTTGAGTATTTACTTTCTTGTCATTTTTATTTTTGCTCACTTGAGCTTTACTCTTCTTTTTCAAAACACCTAATAATCAACATAAACCCTAAAAATCTTTAATGATACTTGGACTATTTGATTACTATCCTTGGCATTATGGAGCATTGGACTTTTTGGACTTAGGATTAGAAACGTTGACCTATGATTGGAGACCTTGTGACCTTATCTGATTATTTTGTCTGGAGCTCTTGAGGTCTACCTCAAGGCATTGGGTTATTTGTTTATTTTGTGTGCAGGTTATTGTGATTACACTCCTTGTTTGTAATCTAGAATTCACCCGTATACAGCCGTTACTCTGCCCAATTTTTGTGAAGACTTAATACACTTGAAGTTTGATTCTTTCAAGAGGTATTGTATCATTGCTTGTTTGGTTTCAATCCAAAGAATGGAAAGTCTATCTTGGCTCATAGTGTTAAGTATTGGCTTCTGGTTGGTTAGATGGTTCTTATCCCTAGATTTTACTTTATGCTTTAGGATAGTCCCTTCTTCTCCTCCCATCTTCTTTAATTTCAAAAATCTTCTCCCTCCTTTTGAAAACTCTTCTTGCTTTTAAACTTGAACCACTTTCATAATAAACTTGGACTTAGGTCCATGTGTTGTATCCCAAAATTTTCCCTCTCATAAGCATATCAATCCACAAATTGGCTCGTGCGTTTCAAGTTTCAATCATCCAAACACTTTACCTACCTCATATCCAAGTGATCCAGACCATCATCCATGCACTGTAACTCCTTCTCCTTCATCTTCCATTTTTATTTTCCAAGCTTGCAGGTTGACTTGGATAGAGAGTTTCAGACACTTTCAAAGCAAGGTAAGGGTTGGAACACACTCAGGGAAGTTCAAGCAAGCTAAAGCAACCTTCAAGCCTTCCTAAATCTCACTCAAACTCCATTCACGATCTTAGATGAAAGAGGTAAGAATCTCAACTTCTATCTCTTCATACATGCATCCATTGGCCACGATTTGTGAATAAACAATGTAGACATCATTTCTACAAAGCTGTACATATCCATAACTTGCATTTATTTGGCCTGAGTTGAGAGAATTTTGAACTTGAAATTCCTGAAAAAATTAGGTTAAGAATTAGGGCCATTAAAATTCTCTTTAATCTTGGATTTATAGTTTAGTTATGCACATGGTTGAGATCGTGGGAATGAGTACTATCATTTTCATGTTGAAAGTTTCCATTTTTTTGAAGAGATGAGAAAGATACAGAGCTTCTGGCTGGCTAGAGGAAGAAGACGAAGTACAGGGCCATGGAAGAGTTTTATGTTATGTTTTTCTTGTTTCACATAAGCTAACGGATGTACAGCCACCCCAGTGGCAAGGTAGCGCACTGGCAATGCCCAGGTCATGGGTTCGAACCTTGGCGCTACCTTTTGTTTTTCATACTTTTCCATTTTCATTTTTTTGATGTTTTGCAGGATTGGGCTTCAACGTTGGGCCTAACATTTTTTCTAACATAACACCACTTGATTTCTCACGATACCCCCTAGCCCAACTATTTTCATATATTTTATTTATTTGTTCTATTTTCATTTTTTGTTTATTAAATATTTTTTTATACATAAAAATCATAAAAATATAAATATGATAAGATTGCATTTTTATTTTATTTTATTTTATTTTTCACACAAAAAATATATTTTATCTTAAATATATACTAACTATCTTTCTTAAATAAATTTGTAAAAATAAATTAAACTTAGACATATTCTTATACAAAAACCCATTCTAGTAACTAGGGTTTGTATGGCAAGATCAAAACAAAACAAATAGAAAACCCTAAATCCAAGACAAAATCAAAGCATGAAAATAACACACTTGTACACAAGCACCCTTAGGGTTTCTCCACTTGGTTGCCTTATACAAAAATAGCCATATTATGCATGCGAAGTATCTTGGCAAAAAAAATAAATATAAGATCATAGTCTCTCGACGACGCTATTCTAAGTTTCCTTACAAAAATGATCTTGGTCCCTCAAAAATGCTAAGATACTTTGCAACTATTCTAATCATGGTTATACGATGACCCACGCCCGTCCCGTTTACATCCAAAGATATGGTTGCTTACCAAATCAATGGTAAGACAACAATGTCAAAGGAATAGAAAATGGACAAGAAAGACATTTGAGTAGGTAGATTACTTCTAGTTACTTGCTCCATTTCAAAACAAATATCCTTGCTATTTTCAAAAACAAACACACACATTTTCAAACATCTTACAAACATTGAAAACATTTTCAAAAAGATCAATATCTCTGTATACATTCTTACGAATGAGAATCATTACAAAGATTGCCTAAACAATGGCCTCTTTTAAAAAAATACTTTCAAAAACCACACAAAGCATAATTTCAAACAAAAGCAAGTGATCTAGCAAGTAACTAAGAGCCCATGGAAAACCATGGATGGAAAGGGTGCTAATACCTTCCCTTTTCATAATCTACCCCCCGAACTCAAGAAATAATCTCAAAGGTCTTTCCTGTGCTTTTTCACCTTTCCTTTTGGATAAAAGAAAAGTCGGTAGCGACTCTTGCTAAACCGCAACATTTGCGATAAAATGCAAAAACCTCAAGTCAGTTCTCCCACCGTATCAAACCATGCATTTTCAAAACATTTTCATAGATAAACTTCAATAAACTTAACAATACTTTGACATTTCAAACCATTTTTCCACTTTGGCTTTTATCTTTAAGATTTTCTCAAAAAAGATTGGACTCCTGTCAATCCTTGTAGTGATGCAAACAACTATACTTCTATAATATGTAGTGAAGAGAGATATTTTCCACTTGGGTGTTGAGTGAGGAATTGTTGATTTTAAAATCCAAGCCATATCCTCCATTTTGAGATGATGCAAGTTCTCCTTTCTCATGATAGTGGGTAATAAGTATGTTTTCCACACGGACAATGACAATGATGTCTTATCTCATAAAATTAACCAACACATTTATGTTTTAAATTTTTTTAAAGAGGAACTACGTGCACCCTGATCCCCTATTGCACGAAAAGGTGGTACGTAGGCACTAAAGATTCGCAACCGCGGCGGGTGAAAAAATAATAAAAATCTATTTCTTTTCTCACCTCCACCATCCATTTTCTATACAACATTATTATAGCCAAAATATACAGATTTTTACAAAGAGGTTCCTGCGGAGTACCGTAGATGTTTAGGGTGCTAATACATTCCCTTTGCATAATCAACCCCCTTACCTTGAATCTTTTCCCCCTCTTTTGGGTTATTCGCTCTTTTCCCATTCCTTTGGAAACAATAAAGCGCGGTGGTGATTTTTATTTTGATCTGTATAAGTCTAGTCAATCCAATGGCTTAGTCTTAAACATTTCTACCGCTACACATAAGCCTTATCTCCTATTTCAAATCGTCAAAAGAATTTTGGTTCACAATAAGATGTATAAATTGTAAACTCTACAAAGGCCAAAAGCATCACAAATCCAACAATAAAGCCTCATATCCATTTGTTTTAAAACAAAAATTAAAATTAAAATAATTTAATCATGGGCTTACTCTCCTATTGAAAATTACAAAAAGGTTAGTTTTGGTTTACAAAGGGAGGTGAAAATCGACAAAGTTCATAACTCAGTATTCAGAAAAACAGAGTCAGAATCGCAAGAGTTCAGTCCAAGAAATAGGTGCACAGTTCAGAAAAAATAGCACGCAGCAAAGCATCTCAGAAACTAAAGATATAAAATTTTTCTAAAAGCCCAATAACAAATGACAGAATCAGAAAAGTATCAAGATATCAAGCCTTTAATACGGTGAGATTACTGACTTGGTTTGCGTTTTATCATAAATGTTGCAGATAGCAAGAGTCGCCACCGACTTTTCTTTTATCCAACAAGGAAAAGGTGAAAAGAACATGAAAGACCTTAGAGATATTTTAGAGCTCGGGGGGTAGGTTATGAAAAGGGTAGGTGTTAGAACCCTTTTCATCCGCAGTCATCTATTGGCTCTTAATCGCTAGCTCACTTTTGAAAATTCCTCCGTGAATGTGTGTTTTAGAAAATATTTCTAAAATGCCTAAGTTCGACAACTTTGTAATAATTCTCATATCAGTTGAGAATGCATACAAAGTGTTTGCTTTGAAAATATTTTAGAGAAAAGTGTTTGTGAAAAATATGTTTTTTTGTGTGAGCAAGCGATTACGAGCTATCTATCTACTTAAAGATCTTTCATATTATTTTCCTCCTCCTTAGATAGTGTTACCCTACCATTAGTTAATAGGAAGCCCTGTCGTTGGATGTGTGAGGTACATGCGCAGGTCATCGTACAATTATAAAGCAAACTCGTAGGGGCGCTTTAGCAATTTTATTGTAAGGGACTAAGATCATTTACCGAACGCAACATCAAAAGGGTCATCAAGGGACTACAATATTTTTAACTGAGGATCTTTGCTAAAGTGTCCCCATGTTCGAGGGGGCATGCTTGTGTTTCCGAGGCAACAAGTGAGGTTACCCTAGAGGTGCAAGTGTGGAAAGTGATTGAATTCAGTTATTTTATCTTGATTAGGGTTATCTAATGTCAGGTTTTAGATCTTATCATTCAAACCCTAATTACTAGCAGTTATAAGGAAAACAATAAAGCAACAAATTAAAAGCCCTATGCTATTACAAAGCTTCGGGAAAGGTGGTACAAAAACCATAAAAATGGGGGGAAATAGAAAGTGATCTAACCTGATCAGACTTGGACCGTCACGGCTGGCTCCGAGCTGAAGTTTTGAACGAGGTGGGGGGGGGGGTACCTGCAAGACACTCCGATGCTGAAGTGAGTAAGAGCACGAACAAGCAATAGCAAGAGTATGGGTAGAATGATGAATATCTGACCCTTTGGAAACATAGGGTATTTATAGCCCCCAGCGCTGGGCCAAGGTTCCTTCATTGGGCCGGGAAGGTTTGTCCCAATGGAGGAATAGCCAGGTTCTACGTGCGTAGTGGGGACCTGCACGTGGTCCCCTCCCTAGATGTTCTGCGTGAAGTGCGGGCGGACAGAGACGCGGTCTTTTCGGAGTCCCGTTGAGAGTGCAGTGGACTGAGTCTGCCCTAGGAGGGGTGCTCGAGCTGAGGTCGAGCTGGACAGTAGGAGGTCAACCAAGTAGCCCCAGGGAATACGTCGGGCACGGCTGTGATCCTTTGGTCGGTGTGACCCCCAGCAAGTCCGTTTGGATTGGGCCTTATCAATGCTATTGGGCCAGTCGGGCCCGGTCCAGAACAGGAGCCCCCCAAGTCGTGGTTCCTTGGGTTAGGAGCCATGGCTTGATCTTAGGTTGCTTCTGTTTCGGGGCCTCGTGCCCGGGCCAGAGACGCAGCTCCTCGTGGGGGTACTCGAGGGCTTCCCCGTATTGTGCTCGGGGAGAAGTCCTTTGCGGGGAATGCTTGGGGATTCCTCAACGGCACGCGTCTGTCGAGCACGCGAGGTATCTTTTGGGAACTGTGCCGCCACCCTATGAGGATAGGGTCATTATTGCCTAGGGAGCCGTGTGTCGAGGAGAGAAACTCTATGGTTTCCCGAGGTGACGTTTGGTATTCCACGTCATCACTATAAATAGGATCCTTGGGCCCCATAACGTGTTACTACTCTTCGCGCTTCTGTTGCTGTTGTTCTTCCCAGATTCTCATAGCGTCGCCGCGATCTCCGTCACCGATTCCTTTCCTCCGTTGCCGAATCTACTCCTTGATTCCAAGTAAGTGACTTGTCTTCTCTGTTTTTCTGTTCTGATGCATGATTTTCATCGTTTTAGACGTTTTTAGAGGCTGTGCGCGTGGGACTAGCCCGGTAAATTCATGTTTAGCTCGACAAATTCATGCTTGAGGTCGGCAAACACATGCTCGTGGCCGGTAGATACATGGTTTAGGTTATCATCTGCAGTGCTGCCCGGGGTCTTCATGATCCAGGGCGCCTAATTGATGATCGTGCCCGGTATACTCATGGCTCTGGCTTTAGGCTTTATGATGTTGCTCGCCATGTTCATACCCCGGGTCGGCGTATTCATGAGTGATCGTGTTGTCGGTTTGTTTAGGCGGCTTGCAGAAGGACCCGCCGAGGTATCTGGAAGTCGGGGAGGCGACTGCTATTTTTGTTTCAAACCAACTTTGTGGTCGTGCATGGAGCGACGCGGTTTGTCGCGCACTCCATCTTGTCTGTTACGACGAGCGTATGGTTTCGTGCCCAATTGACTGGTTTCCCGTGCTCTGTAGGTAACTGTGGCGGACGAGTCGTGCTCTTCAGGACGCCCCGAAAGGGAGGAACAAAGTGCCGATGAGACTGTGAGTTTGATCGACACCGTAGAAGACCCTTTGTTGGACTGGGTGGGCGCCGAGCCTAGAGGAATAGCCTCGGTCTATAGTCGGCGCAGCCGAAGTCCATACGCTGTCCTTGAGGTGGGCCACGGCCAGCCTGATTTTCAAAAGAATTTCGTCGTTACTAGACCGACCTTCACTGCTCGGATTTGCTCGGTGTTCCCCGAGTACATTTTCCCCATGTACGAAATTGCATTCAAAGACCTTGGGTTGCAGTTGCCCTTCAGCGACTTTCAGGCCGGGGTCTTCGCCCATTTGGGGCTGGCCCCGTCGCAGCTACACCCGAACTCGCTCGCCTTTATCCGGGCGTTTGAGCTGACCTGTCGTTTTCTGAGGATTGGGGCGACTATACCTCTCTTCTTCAGAATCTTCCATCTGCAGCGCCAGTCCCGGGGAGGAAAGCACAGTTGGGTCTCCCTGAAACAGTCGAAGAGACTTTTCAGGATGTACATGGACTCCGTACGGGGTATTAAAGACAAGTGGTATGTCGTGAGGCCGGTTACCACAGCCGCTTTAGAGTCCTTGTACGAGGAGGAAGCGGCGATAAGCGACAATGACGGGGAGGCACTTTTAGACAACGACGGGTATCCGATGTTGGGACGCACGGCCAAGTTCCCCGTGCATTGGATTTCTAGGCATTATGAGCACGGTACTGGGTATTATCATACTTCTGCGGGCGACATGGGTTCCGAGGATGAGAAGGCTTACAACACCCTTTGTCGGTACGTTGATAGCTTCCACCCCGCCAGATGGGCCACGAGGGAGGGGGAAGATGTCCTGGACGAGGAGGGTTATCCGACATTCGAGGCCCGGCCGATCGATACGAAGGCACTCGTGGAGTGCCATTCATTCGGGCAGGCCGCTCGTCTGCTAGGTCGTTTATTGCTTGAATTTGCTTGCCATTTGTTTGCTTATTTGCTCGACACTAACCCGGTTTTTATTTGTGCAGGTTCGATGGCCGAGCGACGGGAGAGACTCTTGAAGCTGTCTTGTGACCGGAGGCCGAGCAAGAGGGTGGTGAAGGCTCCTCAAGCAACGAGGATGGGCCCACCGCATAGTCCGGGCGCTCCTCATATGGTGAGGGTGGATTCGTCGCCTAGCTCGGGGGCTGCTTCGGAAGAGACCCCAGAGGTCCAGGAGGTCGAGCCACATGCCGACCTGATACCAAGAAAAAGGAACCGGGTGGAAAGTGGGCCGGCGGTCCGCGAGGATTCCAGCGCCGTAAGGTCCTTCGGGTTGCCCCCTTACTTCAAAGAGGAGCGTTTCTTCGAGGGGTTCCCTTTTTCTGTGACTGCCGATGAGGCTGAGGCTATCAGGAGGATGAGCAAGGAAGACCGGAGGAGGCACCTGGCCGCCAATATGGTCGGGCTGGTGAAAATGGCTGAAATGGCCGTTGTGCTATCCGAGGAATGGGAGGATCCTGTCCGCATTGAAGAATTGGAACAGGAGAAAGCGGCCCTCACCTCGAGTTCGTGAAAGTTAAGAACTGCCCTGGAGCGCTCCGAGGAGATGTTCCGCGAGCAAGCATCGCTGCTGGCTGCCGAGAGAGAGATGTTGACTCTAGAGAAGGAGAACTCGGGGAAGCTAGCCGAGGAGAGAGTGCTTCTCCGTGCGGACCGGGAGCGTCTGGAAACCGATATCGGGCGCCTAACCCAAGAGATCGAGGACCTGAAAGTAGCCATGCTTCCTGCCGAGGATGAGCCGGAGGATATAGCCGCTTTGAGGAGTCGATCGGAGCTGGTCGCCCGCATCCGGCTCCTCGAAGCGGATTGTGTCGGTGCTATGGAGGAGGGGTTCGAGTCCGCGGTCAGCCAGCTTTCCTTACTGAATCCCGGTTTGATCACTGAAGGGACGGGCTACACGTCTCAGATCATGGATGGCACGATCGTGCCCCCGCCCGACTCTCCCGTTGTCGGTGATGATGGCTCCGAGGAAACTGAATTGTAAGATGATGATGGGCCTGCGTGCCTTGCTGATATTTGTTTTGGGCCTGCATGCCCGTTCGTATTTTTTGGGCCTGCGTGCCCGTTGGTTGTACTTCCTGAACATCACCGGCCTTCTTGGTCGATTTATATTTACTTGCTTTGTTGCCTACAGGCATTTTTGAATGAATGCTTTGTTTCAATTTTTGTTTGTTTGCCCGTGCTTGCGTTTTATGTTTTTGCACAAAAACTGGCCTAAGTTATGGGCCCGAGGAGTGCTCGTAAGTGGCTGTGACTTAGCTGGCGAATATGCCCGTCTTTTGTTTGTATATGTGCCCGGCCTCTTCTCGATGGCCAGAGTCACCTAAGTGGTGAACTCGATGGGAGAGACTCTTTTTTGACCCTTTTAGATGGCTTGACATTCTTGAAGATTTGTCGGGCAGCTGGAGTAGAATCGCTCGGTCGGGCGCACGGCCCGGTAGGGACTATTTGCCCTTGGCGTGAACTGCCCATCGCGAGCTAGGTGTTCTGCCTTACAGGTACTACGACGGTGGAGCTCGGTGTAGGTGTCCACGTCGGGCACTATCGATTGGTCTCGTTTGTTGAACGATGTCGTGCGGTTTAGACGTAGGTCGGGCCTGTACCTCAGCCTCTCTACGGAGTCAGACATTTTTTCCTCGTTGACCAAGCGCGGGTGCCGACAGTCGAGGGTCCTAGGTGTCGTTGGTAGTTTTTAACTATAGTACTGCTTTAGCTTAGCAGCGTTCCAGGGTCGTGGTAATGGCTCTCCGTCTAATTGCTCGAGATAGTACGCCCCAGTACCAGTGGTGCCGTGGACGCGATAAGGTCCTTCCCAGTTCGCGGCCAGCTTCCCTTCACGGGAATCCTTCTGGTTCCTTCGTAATACCAGGATGCCGATTTCGAACTCGCGCTTGATGACCTTGTCGTTGTGGCGTAGAGCCACTCGTTGTTTTAGGGTGGCTTCGCGCAGGGCTGCACCAGATCGGATTTCCTCGACTAAGTCGAGTTCGTCCCTTAGTGCCTCGTTGTTCATTTCTTCGTCGAGGGGGCTCTCGGTCCGTCTGGATGGTTCCATGATTTCGACCGGGATGACGACCTCAGTCCCGTATGTTAGTCGGAATGGGGTCTCGCCCGTCATTGAGTGGGGCATGGTGCAGTAAGCCCATAAGATGTTGTGGAGCTCCTCGACCCATCCCCTCTTCGCTTCGCCGAGTCGGTGTTTGAGTCCCCGGAGGATGACCCTGTTCGCGGCCTCGGCCTGCCCGTTGGTTTGAGGGTGCTCGACCGAAGTGAAGTGTTGTTTTGTCCCTAGTTTGGTGACGAAGTCTTGGAACCTGTGGTCGGTAAATTGGGTGCCGTTGTCGGTCACCAGTGCACTCGGAATCCCAAATCTGGCGAGGATGTTTCTTTTGTAGAAGCGGAGGATATTGTGCGAGGTGATCTTCGCGAGGGCCTCGGCCTCGATCCACTTCGTGAAGTAATCGACCGCCACGATTAGGAACTTATTTTGATAAGTCCCTTGCACGAAGGGTCCGAGGATATCCATACCCCACCATGCAAATGGCCATGGGGACGATAGTATGCTCAGCTCGTGAGGCGGGGCGAGGTGCATGTCGCCGTGTTTCTGGCACTTGTCGCATTTCTTAACGTGCTCCTTGGCATCCTGCTGCATCTTCGTCCAGTAATATCCTGCTCGAAGGGCTTTCCTCGCCAAGGAATTACCGCCCATGTGCTGGGCATTGATCCCTTCGTGTATCTCCCGCAGTACCTCGGGAACTGTGGATTCGTCTATGCATTTTAGGAGGGGGATGGAGAATCCCCTGCGGTACAGTTTGTGCTTGAGCACCACGTAGGAGCATGCTCTCCATTTTGTGACGATTGCCTCGGATTGGTTTGATGGAAGTTCTACCTTTTTCAAGAAATTGTAAACCAGGGTCATCCAGGACGAGGCGTCTCCAATGGCGTGGACCTCGACCGGTGTCGAGGATCTTTCGATACTCGGGCGTGCCAGAGATTCTTGGATGACGGATTTGTTCCCGCCTTTCTTTCTCGTGCTCGCGAGTTTGGACAACATGTCCGCCCTCGTGTTTTGCTCGCGGGGAACATGTGAGATTTCCGCCCGTACGAACTTTATCATGTGTTTTTTGACCAAGTTCAAGTACTCGATGAGGTTGTCGTTTTTGGCTTGGTAATTCCCCTGGACTTGGGAGGCGACGAGTTGGGAGTCGGTGTAGATCTATACCTCGCGGGCTCCTAGGTCCTCGGCTAACCTCAATCCTGCGAGCTGGGCCTCATACTCTGCTTGGTTGTTTGATGTTGGGAAGGAAAGAGCTAGGGAGTGCTCGATCACTACGCCCTCTTCATTTTCCAAAAGGATTCCTGCGCCACTTCCGGACGAGCTGGATGCTCCGTCGACGAAGATGGTCCACTTGTGTTCCTTCCCTATGGGTTGGTCATGAGTGGTCATTTCCGCGATGAAGTCGGCCAGGGCCTGCGCTTTCAAGGCTTTCCTACCCTCGTACTGAATGTCGAATTCGGAGAGTTCCAGGGACCATTTCAACATCCTGCCCGCTATATCAGGTCATCCCAGGAGTTGCCTCACCGGTTGGTCGGTTCGCACGACGATTGTGTGGGCCAGAAAATAGTGTCTGAGCCTCCTCGCCGCGTTGACGAGGGCCAGGGCCACCTTCTCTATCTGTTGGTATCTGCTTTCGGGTCCTTGCAAGGCTTTTCTCGTGAAGTAAACGAGTTTCTGTCGGTCGGGGGTCTCGCGGACGAGAGCCGCGCTGATGGCTTCGCTCGAAACGGCCAAGTACAAGTACAGTGGTTCTCCGTCAGCAGGTCGGGATAGCACGGGTGGCTGAGATAGGCTTTGCTTTAGGTGGCGTAGTGCCTGCTCGCACTCCTCATTCCATTCAAAGGCCGCTTCCTTTCGAAGGAGTTTGAAGAAGGGGAAGGCGTGCTGAGCGGATCTCGCGACGAAGCGGGATAGCGACGTGAGCATGCCATTCATGATTTGTATCGACTTCTTCAACGTTGGTGTTGGGAGGTCGGAGAATGCGCGGCATTTGTCGGGGTTGGCTTTGATTCCCCATTTTGTTAGATAGAATCCAAGGAATTTTCCTGCCTTAACCCCGAACATACATTTCTCGGGGTTGAACCTCGTTTTAGATATTCTTGCTTGGGCAAAGACTGTCTTGAGGTGTGTTGCATGGTCGGTGTCTGCTTGGGACTTGACGATCATGTCGTCCATATAGACCTCGAGCATGTCGCCGATCTATTTGTTGAAAACTCTGTTCATCATACGCTGGTAAGTTGCCCCGGCATTTTTCAGTCCGAAGGGCATTACGTTTTAGTAATAGTTGCCCGAGCTGGTCATGAATGTCGTGCAGTGTTTATAGCCCGAGTAGGCGTCCATGAACGACAACGTTTTGTAGCCGACCGAGTTGTTGACCAGCATGTCTATGTTAGGCAAAGGAAAAGCATCTTTCGGGCAAGCCCGATTGAGATCGGTATAATCAACGCACATCCTCCATTTTCCATTATTCTTTTTCACGAGTACAACATTTGACAGCCAGGTGGAATACCGGGCTTCAGAAATAAAATTTGCCTCTTGGAGGTCTTTTACATCTTTTTCAGCAGCCTCCGTTTTTTCTGGAGACTGCCTACGCCTACGTTGTACTACGGCCCTAGCGGCTGGATCAATGGCGAGGTGGTGACAGGCGACCTCAGGGTCGAGTCCGGGCATCTCCGCGGCGCTCTAGGAGAACAGATCAGTATTCTCGCGCAAACAGGCCTTGATTTGCTTCCTGGCCAAATCGGGGAGGTCTTTGCCAATCTTCACTCCCTTGGTGGGATCTGTGCCGAAAGGGACGAGTTCAAAATCCCCGTCCGATATTGGTCGGAGTGGGATTTGCTCACCGCTGGATGGCTCGTCCTGGTCGAAGCGGGTGTCCAGAGCTATGGAATCGACTTTTGGTGGAGCTTTCTGGACTTCTTCCTTGGGGGGGATGCTTTCCTGTCGGGCTCTTGTCTTGTCATTTTGGCGGGTCTGGTCCCTATGTCGACAGTATCACGTCCCTTAGAAGCAGCGTTGAAGCACCTGCGGGCAGCGGCTAGGTCTCCTTGGATAGTAGCTACCCGTGCCCTCTTGGTGTAGAACTTCATCTTCAGGTGGACGGTCGAGGGTACCGCCGTCAGCTCTGCCAGTGTCGGTCTCCCCAAGATGCAGTTGTATAGAGACGGGAAGTCGATGACAAGGAAGCGTACTTTGACTTGTCTTGTAGCCGTCCCTTCCCCGAACGTAACCAGAAGCTCGACATATCCCCAGGGTTTGGAGGTCGAGCCGTTGAAGCCTTGTAAGTCCGAACCCACATATGGCGAAAGATGTGAGTCGTCCAGCTGAAGGGTCCAGAATAGTTGGCTGTACATGACGTCGACGAAACTCCCTTCGTCGACCAGGATGCGATGTACATCAAAATTGGCCATTCTTTCCCTTATTAGTAAGGGGATGACCGCGTTCGGGGCTCCGCCGGGGAGTTCTTCCAAGTAGAAGGTGATGGGCTCTGACCTGCCCTTCACCCTTTCGAACGTCACTGTTTGCGGGGGAGCCGCGTCGACCAGTTCGTCCAGCTTCCTCTTGGCTGAATTGATGGTTAAGTCGTTGAACCCGCCGCCGTTGATGACCAGGGCAGAGGGGAAGTATTCCCACCTGCTGTGCGTTGTAAGTGGCTCTTGCAGGTGCTCGGGGAAGTATTCCCACCTACTGTGCGTTGTAATTGGCTCTTGAAGGTGCTCGGGGAAGTCGAAATCCTCGGGCCTGGTCACGGAGAAGGCAGTTTGGACGGGCACCGACTCGTCAAATGGTCGGGCGTCTTCTTCTGGCTCTCTGGTTTCTTGGGCGTCACGACGAGGAGCGTCGTTTCGCCGGTATTGCGCGAGCCTACCTCCCTTGATGAGGGTTTCAATGGTGTCCTTGAGGTGGACACAATCCTCAGTCAGGTGACCATGGCTCCTATGGTACTGACAATATTTATTTTTGTCTGCTCCGGGCTTGGCGGGAGCAGGTCGGGGATGTTTGACGCTGTCGTCCTTAAAATCAGTGTTGGCACACTCCGCCAGAATGCGCTCGCGGGAAGTCGTGAGCGGAGTGTACTCGGTGAAACGCCCCGAAGGTCCTCTTTGTTCCCGGACTTCCCGGGGTTTGTCTTCCTTCCTTTTCTCCCTGGTTCGTCGAGGAGGAGCCTCTTGGCGCGAGCTGCTGTTGGGACCACGAGTCCTGGAATCTCGGGCTCTATTGGCCGCCTCCCTCTCCTCGTAGTCCATGTATGCTCGGGCCTTTTCGAGGAGGGCATCGAATGTTCGAGGTGGCTCGATACCCATGACCTTTCTGAATTCCGTGCCAGGGAGGAGCCCTCTCTCCAGCAAGTATCTTTTCATATGGTCTAAGCAGGGGACCTGTATTGCTTCCCGGTTGAAGCGGTTGATGAATTCCCTCAAGGTTTCATCCTGTCTTTGAATGATGGCCTCGAGGGCCGCCTCGGTCTTCGGATGGCGCCGAGAAGCTGTGAAGGAACTGATGAACTGGTTCTTCAGTTTCCGCCACGAGGTGATTGAGCCCGGGGCGAGTCCTTTATACCAGTCCATTGCCGCCTTCCTGAGAGTCGTGAGGAATAGACGACACTTGATGGGGCCCCCAACATTGTGATAATGAAGCATAGCCTCGAACCCGTCTATGTGGTCGACCGGGTCCGCGACTCCATCGTACTCCTTCAAGTGTGGGGGCTTCTCCATGCCCGGGGGAATGGGTGCCTCCATAATAGCCTATGACAGGGGACCGCGGGGGTCGTCCTCGTCGCTTCTCTCCGGAGACAGAGATGGGGACCTGTAATATTGTCTGGCACGACGGTCCAGATTGTGCTGAGTTTCTCTCGAGCGGGATGCTCGGCTATTGAATTTCACACGCCCATCTCTAGAGTGCCTTCTTTCTAGTACCGCCGGGTCGCGACTGGGCTCTCCGGCCTGAATGATGGGCTGCCTCTCCAGATAAGGCCGTTTCTGTTTTGGTCGGGGAGATGGGCTTCGAGAGGTCTCCCTGTAATGTCACCGCGGGGGAGAAGGGTGTCGAGCTTCATTCACTTGAGGAGGGGGAGTGTGTGGTCTCCGATGCCTCCTCGGGGGTCTTCGCTCGTCTTCAAGCGCCTTTAGTCTCTCTCCTTGGGCGAAGATGAGATAGTTCGTTTGATTAATTGTTGCGAACAATGCTTGTGTTGTGGCATCCGCCCCGGAGGGGACGGGGACTTCCTGGAACCGGGCGGCTCTGTAGTGCGCGAGGGCCGCCGGGTCGTCCTCGAGTGGTGGTGGGAGCGAGGAGGATGATGCAGTAGCTCCGTCCCTGTAGGAGGAAGTTCCGGGGGCGGTTGTTGCAGTAATGGTGTTGTGGCCGGGATTGCCGGCGTTGTCAAGATGTCCGTTTTTATCCGCGGTGCCGTTATTAGTGTCGGCGACACGGACGTTCTGCTTGTCGCGAGCTTGATCAGCCATGACAGGTAGTTGAATTTGAGCTTTGGTCTTTGAGTTTGCAAGACGGGGAAGCTAGTTTCCCACAGACGGCACCACTGATCTAACCTGATCAGACTTGGACCGTCACGGATGGCTCCGAGCTGAAGTTTTGAACGAGGTGGGGGGGGGGGGGTACCTGCAAGACACTCCGATGCTGAAGTGAGTAAGAGCACGAGCAGGAAATATTAAGAGTATGGGTAGAATGATGAATACCTGACCCTCTGGAAACAGAGGGTATTTATAGCCCCCAGCGCTGGGCCAAGGTTCCTTCATTGGGCCGGGCAGGTTTGGCCAAATGGAGGAACTGCCAGGTTCTATGTGCGTAGTGGGGACCTGCACGTGGTCCCCTCCCTGGATGTTCTGCGTGAAGTGCGGGCGGACAGAGACGCGGTCTTTTCGGAGTCCCGTTGAGAGTGCAGTGGACTAAGTCTGCCCTAGGAGGGGTGCTCGAGCTGAGGTCGAGCTGGACAGTAGGAGGTCGACCAAGTAGCCCCAGGGAGTACGTCGGGCACGGCTGTGATCCTTTGGTCGGCATGACCCCCAGCAAGTCCGTTTGGATTGGGCCTTATCAATGCTATTGGGCTAGTCGGGCCCGGTCCAGAACAGAAAGCAAATAAAATCCTATTTAAACTATTACATTCTGTAGTAATTACATAATAAGAACACTAATGAGAAAATAATAAAGCGTGCGAAGATTGTAAAATAAGAGGAAAATTGTTTGATAAAAAAAATACTTGACAATTAACTTAACGTCTAATTTATTTTAAATGATTAAAAAATAGTTAGGTAATTAAACTAGGCAAACCCTAAAACCTAAGTCGTTTTTAAGTTAATTGAGAAAACCTGAAAAAAGTCAAATTAAGGTTTATTGGTTAAGACCTAAAATTAATTAAAATCCAAAAATTAATTAACCTAAAAAATTAATTAACCTAAAAATTAACCTAAGAAATTAATTAACCTAATAAATTAGGGTTTTGTTAAAAAAGGTTTTGAAAAAGGGTCAGTAAAAGAGTGACAAACATATAATTGGAAAAAATAAACAAATAAGTAGGGGTGGGTTTTGAACCCACGCCCTCAAGGCCAGCAAGCAACATGCATACCACCAAGCCAAGCGCACACCTGTGCTAGGATACAAGTCCAACGTTTTTTATAATCGACCTGCAAAACATATGAAATATTAGAGAAAAAAGTGTCAAAAGGCTGGATCATACCCAGACCTTTCAGTACCAATGCCTTATCACGCGCGCTCTTGTAACTAGGGTGGCTGTTTCATCCGTTCATATAATTAAATAAAAAAATATAATATATAAGAAAATGCATTGGACGGAGAAGCGCCGAAGCCCTAGCTCCGGTCGTCTTCTCCAACGCCATGTTTCTTTAAACCCTGCAAAAAAAATAGTTAATGATCCAAAATGTTCTATCCCCCCTAATTCAACCCTCCTGAATCCAAATATGGGATTAGTTTTGGATAAAAGTCCTTAGATCGTGAGTTTTGAAGCAAGGACCCTAACTCAGTTCAAGAATGGCAAGTCAATATCTGGACGTCAAAACCCCCATGTAACGATTGCAACCTATTATGAACATACATATTAACTGTTTTGAATGGTTAGAAACGTTCAACAATGCATGGAATTAAAAATATGTGAATGATAAAAAACAAGAACCATCCATAGCCTATATGCATGTTTCAATCCCATTGGATCATGGAAATTGATCCAAACTTACCCTTTAATATTCCTAGAAGTGAATGGGATGGAGTTTTGATGGTGATGAGGCTCGAGAATAGGGTTTTCAAAACTTAGGATTCTTGGAAAATTTGATGATTTTTTGACAATTTTGTGGTGCAAGGATTTTGTGTCCTTTGTTATAGTCTTAATGTCTGAATATATAGAGAATTTTTAGGGTAAAAACAAATGGGCTTGGGCCCTTATAGTAAGATATGATTTTTATCTTATTTATTTGATATTATTAGTGAACTAAATCAAAAAGAATAAAAATAATTAAAATAAGGCCAAAGGGGGTGTGAGTGAATTTTGAGGTGTATGAAGGGTATAACACATGTTTAGATCCCAAGAAAATGGCCCAAAAGTTCAAAATATTAAGCTTGCTCAATTTGAACTTCATGCATTTGCTCAAAATCTCCTAACTTGAAATAGTCATAACTCACTCAATTTTTATCCTTTCAAGGTGATCTTTGACTTTTTGGAAATATCAAGATGTCCTCTACAACACGTATGTTTATCACTTTTTCTTTTGAAGAATATATCTTGATGTAAGTTTCCTTGACAAAAAGTGTCTTTTTGTTGACTTTTGAAATGACCTGTAATGTATTGGCTTATATCTCTCAAATGATGCATTTTTTGGACATGAGCATAGAGGTAGAAAGTTATATAGAATTTAATTACCTTTAAGATGAGCTTTTGTTGGGGAAAAACTGATGAAGCATGTGAAAGTTATGCTTGGTCAAAGTTCAGTTGACTTCTCCTAAGGAAACCCTAATTAGGCAACTTTTGACTTTTGATGATTTGAGGGTTTTTCTTGAGGAATCATGATCAAACCTTGATCAAATGATGGATATGACTTCAAAATGTTGATGTTGACCAAAAATCTTGAGGTTTGACTGTATCTTGACCATAGTTAACTTTTTACCCAATAAGTTAATTTTCAATTATCTGAGCCATTGACTGAGCAAACTTTTGATGCAAGACTTGAAACTTAACATGAGCATTCTTGAAGACCTATGGAGAACCATGAAAACCACTTGAGACAGTGAAAACTCAATCGTCCTTGAGAAATATCAAACCCTAGTTGTGGACCCATTGCTTAGGAGGAGAATTTGTCTGATCAATTCTTGAGCCACCTTGAGCAAATGAGGATCTCATGAGAATATCTTGAATAAAAATAGGAAGGGAAAATTTTAGGGTACAACAGCTGTCCCTGTTCAATATTCTTAAACCTGAAGAGTTAGATTGGCATATCCGTCATTCATAACTTGAAGGTAGAAGATGATTGAACACTTAAGTGCCCATAAATTTGCACTGGCCTGTGTACAAAGTAACATTGTTGGTTGATTATACCAGGAATATGCTTAAAGATATTGTTTTGAGTGGTGAAGAAGAATCATCGGAGGTGTGCTTACATATTCCATCCAGAGTAACTATTGATAGGAATATCAGAATAAGTGTACGCCTAACTTTGTATTTAGAAGATGTATTTGGAATGAGTTTACATCCGACTTTGTCCAAAAGAATATCAGAGTGAATCTACGCATGATTTTCATATGAATGATATACTATAATGAGTCTACGCTCGACTTTGTCTAGAAGGTATTTTTGGAATGAGTCTATGCCCGACTTTGTCCAAAAAGAGTTTCAGAAGGAATTTATGCTTGATTTCATCTAAAGTAGAAGATGTCTACGCCCGATTCAACTAGGAGAGATACCGGAAAGAGTCTACACCTGACTTTTTCCAAAAAGAGTATTAGGAGGAAATATACGTCTAATTTCATCTGAACGATGCACTAGAAGATGTCTACACCTGACTTCATCTAGAAGAGGTACCAGAAAGAGTCTACGCCTTAATTTTTATAAAAAGAGTATTAGGAGGAAATCTACGACTGATTTCATCTGAATGATGCACTAGAAGATGACTACGCCTAACTTCATCTAGAAGAGGTACTGAAAAGAGTCTACGCCTGAATTTTTCCAAAAAAGAGTATTAGGAGGAAATCTACGCCTGATTTAATCTGAACGATGCACTAGAAGATGTCTATGTCTGACTTTATCTAGAAGAGATATCTTTCAGAATGACCTTCTGGGGAAAATGTTTAAGTAGCTACTTATTAGATTTAGTCTCTGAGGGAAATACTTGTCTTCTTGCGAACTTAACCTGAAAATACAAAGTTAGCTTTATGAAATGTCATGATGTATGTAATTCATTGCATAATGATGATCTCGAAATAAATATGAATGTGTAAATGCGTTTCGCATGAATATGCTATGATAAATGATGTATGAATGTGAGATGTTGTTGAAGTGTATCGGTAGCTTTGTATATCATTTTTGATCGGGAAAATAAATCCCAAACTATTTCTGGGGGTGAAGAATATGTGTGATTAACTTGGATGCCAACTCGTCTAGGGAGGATAAGATTAACTGATACATAGTTCGGTTTCTGATTTTGTAGAAACTCTATGGGGATAGTGGTCTGGAATATCCTTTGCTGGAGAGAAATGTTTTGCCGGTGATTTACAGTAGTTAGAGGGATAGACTTAAGCTGGGGAGACTGAATTCCACTGGGGAAATAAACCTTGTTGAGGAAATAAACCCTGTAGGGAAAACACTCTGCTGAGGAATATGCTCCGCTGAGGGATTTGATTCTGGCTAGAGAAGAGAATTCTGCAGGGGATTTTATAGTGTTGGAGAATTAAACTCAGCTGGGGAAGAGAATTCTTGTGAACTGTGTTGCTATCACAATCTGCTAAAGATTGGGATTCCATAGGTTGGAGACATTTTCTGGGAAAGATTTTACTCCTTTGTACGCTAGGGAGATATGCTGGTGAGTACGATTAGAGTATTTCAGGCTTGCAAGGAATATGTCTTGTTCATGAAGATGACTTCGCGGGGGACAATCTGATGGAGACTGCTCTGTTGGGAAAATTTACTTGGGATTACTCTATGGGGGTTCATGGATGACTTGAAAATTATCCTGCCTCCTATAGTCTTGAGTAAATACTTATTCCTGTTTTTAAGCATATATTTTTCAACAGTAAACATGTTCATATGCATATGTTCATTCAATTTAATCATTGTACGTTTTTGCAAACAAAACAGAAAAAGTAAAACGAAATTTAAACTTTTAAATTGCGTTTATATTAATAGCTTTCCAATAAACAGGTGATTGTTTTACAAAGAGACAAAAATCCTAGTAAGAGGAAATCGTTGTGAAATGAAAAGGGTACAAAGTGAAGAAAAAATATATAGCTATTGTAAATGATATCGTCAGATTTCCATTCTGCTATTACCCTTCTGTCTTCGAGCATCTCATCCTTCGCTGTTGGAAGAAGTTGTATGAATCAATTTGTACCAATTGAACTTTTTATTGGTAATAAAGTTGACTGTAAGTGATCCATCGGGACATAGTTGTATACTTTAATCCCTAACTTTTTCCTGGAGCTCCCTTTCGGGTTTTCAGTCCACCGGGATACCCTTTTTTCCGTAGCCGCCTTTTCAGGTTTTCGACTTTCCAGGTGTACAATCTTTTATATATATATCCTGAGTTTTACCTGAACCCTTTTGGTTGCAGGGATGCTCTTATTTTTGCCTAGGCCAGTCAACCTAGCGGGTCTTTTTTATGCGTAGTATCTTTTAACAATGTCTGTGTTCACAGAGTGTGGGAGATCCTCACCGTTCTTAATGGTAAGTATCATTGCACCGCATGAAAATATATTCTTGATAACAAATGGTCCTTCGTAGGTAGGAGTCCATTTTCCCCTGGGATCACCTTGCGGTAGGATGATGCACTTTATTACCAAGTCACCAGCCTGATATACTCGATGCCTGCTTTTCTTATTGAATGCTTTGACTATACGTTTCTGATACATCTGACCGTGATAAACAATCACAAGCCTCTTCTCACCAATCAAATTCAATTGGTCAAGCCTAGTCTGTATCCATTGGTCTTCGTCTAAATTTTCCTCTTTCATGATCCTCAGGGAAGGAATCTTAACTTCGACAGGTAGGACATCCTCCATACTGTAAATTAGAGAGAACGAGGTTGCCCTAGTTGATGTATGAACTGTAGTGCAATAACCATGAAGTGCAAATGGTAACATCTCGTGCTAGCCTTTGTAGGTCACAACCATTTTCTACACAATCTTCTTAATGTTTTTATTGGCGGCTTCCACTACTCCATTCATCTTTGGTCGATATGGAGAAGAATTGTGGTGCTTGATCTTGAACTGCGTGCAGAGTTCCGTGATCATAGTGTTGTTGAGGTTGGTACCATTGTCTGTGATGATTCTCTCAGGGATACCATACCGACAGATAAGGTTATGCTTAATGAATCGGACAACCACATTCTTAGTAACAAAGGCAAACGAGGATGCTTTAACCCACTTTGTGAAATAGTCAATAGCAACTTGGATGAAACGATGCCCATTGGAAGAAGTAGGTTTGATTTCTCCGATCATATCAATGCCCAAAATTGAAAACATCTAAGGATTAGTCAAGACATTTAATGGAACTGGAGGTACATGTACTTTTTCAACATAGATCTGACACTTGTGACAAATTCTTGAGGGGTGATAACAACCAATTTCCATGGTCGACCAATAGTAACCCGCCCTCAGAATTTTCTTAACTATAGTATGTTCACTGGAATGTGTACCTAAGATACCTTCGTGCATACCTTCCATAATCTTCTCTGCCTCTTTCTTGTCCATACAATGTAGCAGATTCGAATCATGGTTGCGTCTTTACAAAAATTCATTGCTCAGGAAGAACTTAGCTGAGAACCTCTGTAGGAATTTTTTGTCGTTAACAGATGCCGCCTCGGGGTACTCTTGAGCCTCGAGATATCTTTTCACTTCATGAAACCAAGGCTTCTCTTCTACTCCGTCAGTGTCAACTTCATAGCAGTGTGTAAGTTCGTCTAGCTTTTCAATGGTAATTCTGGTAGCCTCGTTGTCCCATCTGACTTTGAACATAGACGACATGGAAGCTAATGCGTCTGCCAACTAATTTTCTTCTCTCGGGATGTGCTCAAAAGTGATCTTCTCGAAATACATAATTAAAGTCAATACATGCTCTCGGTATGGAATGAGATTCGAATGCTTAGTATCCCATTATCCCTTAATCTGGATGATTACAAAGGCTGAGTCCCCATATACTCTCAAGAACTTAATCCTTAAATCAATAGCAGCTCAGATGCCCATGATGCACACTTCATACTCAGCCATGTTGTTGGTACAGTTGAAACATAATCGGGAAGTGAAAGGCGTATGACAACCTTGCAGAGAGATAATTACAACATCAGTTCTGTTTCTAAGTTTGTTAGAGGCTCCATAGAAAACCATAGTCCATCGGGATCCTAGATCAGGTCCTTTATACAGTCCAGGTTCTTCACAATCTATAACTTGCATAATGTTCTCGTCCGAGAACTCGAAGTTCATAGATTAGTAGTCTCCTATAGCTTGATGCGCCAAATGATCTTATAATACACTCCCTTTAATTTCCTTCTGAGTGGTGTACTGAATGTCGTATTCTATCAAGACCATTTTCCGTTTGGCTATTCTTCCGGAGAGAGCGGGTTTCTTGAATATGTAGTTGATGGGATCCATTTTAGAGATCAACAAATTAGTATGAATCAACATATATTGTCTTAGTCGGCGAGCAACTCATGCCAAAGTGCAACAAGTTTTCTCAAGTAGTGAGTATCTTGTTTCACAGTCGGTAAACTTTTTGCTAAGGTAGTATATTGCATTCTCTTTTTGACCAGACTCGTCATGCTGCCCAAGTACACACCCCATTGAATTATCTAACACTGTAAAATACATGATCAAAGTCTTCCTTCAACTGGTGGCATCAGAATTGGAGGTTCTTGTAGGTACTCCTTGATTCTGTCAAAAGATATCTGACAATCATCGTTCCATTTCACTACCTGATCTTTCTTCAGCAACTTAAAGATCGGCTCGCAAGTAGCGGTCAAGTGAGAAATAAATATGGCCATATAATTTAGTCGTCCTAAGAAACCTCTGACTTCCTTCTCAGTAAAGAGAGCTGGCATTTCTTTGATAGCTTTAACCTTGGCGGGATCAACCTCAATTCCTTTACTGCTGACAACAAAACCTAGGAGTTTACCGGATCTCACCCCAAAGGTGCACTTGTTCAGATTCAACCTCAGCTTATACTTCTTCAGTTTCTCAAACAACTTGTGTAGATGGTCCAGATGTTCTTCTTCAGTCTGTGATCTGGCTATCATATCATCGACATAGACCTCTATCTCGTGATGAATCATGTCATGGAACAAAGCTACCATAACACGCTGATATGTTGCGCCAGTGTTCTTCAACCCAAAAGACATAACCTTGTAGCAGAACATGCCCTACTGTGTAACAAAAGTAGTATTTTCCAGGTCTTCAGGTGCCATCTTGATCTGATTATACCCTGAGAAACCATCCATGAAGAAGAATACCTTGTGCTGAGCGGTATTGTCGACCAGAACATTAATATGTGGAAGCAGAAAGTCATCTTTGGGGCTTGCACTATTTAGATGCTTGTAGTCTACACATACATACCTTTCCATATTTCTTTGGTACCGGAAAAAAAATTTGCAACCCATTGAGGATATGATGTCACTGCTAAGAACCCTGCGTTGAATTATTTCATAACCTCAAGCTTGATCTTCTCTGATATCTCGGGACCCATACGGCGAACCTTTTGTTTTATTGGGGCACGACCCTCTTTCATCGGCAGACGGTGAACCACGATATCGGTATCTAGTCCTAGCATGTCTTCGTATGACCAAGGAAAGATCTCAACATATTCATGTAACATCTGTATCAACTTGTTCTTGATACTGTCCTCTAAGTTGGCGCCTATCTCGACCTCTTTTCTATCAGTTTCAGAACCCAAGTTTACCACCTCAACTGGCTCTTCATGTGGTTGAATAGCTTTCTCTTCTTGCACTAACAGTCTGACAAGTTCTTCTGGTATCTCACAATCTTCCTCACCTTCGTCCTCGGCTTGGCATATCAGATTTTCAAATTCATAAGTGGCAATAGCAGAATCGTTATCAACTAGATCCAGAGTGGATGTGGATCTGAAATGTATTATGTGGGTGTATGTAAGAACACATAGCTATTTGAAAGTGATAATAGTGAAAATAAAGATAGAGAGCACAAAATTTGAATGCAAAATGTATAATTCTTCATTAAATGAAAAAATATGTTTATGAAATGACAACCCTTAACAAATGCACCGTTGTGCCCCCGGTAAGGCACAAGGCTTAAAATCATTGTTCAAATATTACAAAACCAAAACTTGAAAGTAATAAAAAAATAGAAATGTAGCTATTACTCCTGACTAAAGGAGATAGAGTTAACGTCTTCCGCCTTCCAGTTGCTAAGCCCTTTACTAATGGAAGGAAATATCCATCTGCCAAGGTCATAATCGCTGTTAGAATCTTCTACTACATTGACTCCATTATTGCTAATGCAGAATGGCGGCCTTCCAGCTCGAGCGTGATGAATAGCCCTCTGACCCTCTACTATGAAACCCAAACCAAACTTGTCTGATTTATAGGGGATGTCAGGAAGCTGACCCCAAGTAGTACAACCACCTTCTTCTACAATAACTTTAGAATTTTTCAAAGAAGCCATCGTGGGCGGAACCCTCGAAATTTTGGGAATGGCAAATACATCTTTGGTAGCGACAGGAGGGATAACTTCGAAAGTCTGACAGAGAGTCTCGATAAATTCACTATCAATCTATATATACCGGAAAGAATTCAAGTGGCTAACCATATATTCTTCTTCACCACAGACAATAACAATCTTTTCATTTACAGGATATTTTAACTTTTGATGTAGGGTCGAGGTGACAACACCTTCCCCATGGATCCAGGGACGTCCCAGTAAGCAACAGTAAGCTGGTCTAATATCCATTGCATAAAAGGTAGATTCAAAGATCTTCGAAAACACTTTGATCATAAGATCCACTTCCCCGTGTACCAACCTTTTGGACCCATCAAAGGCTCGAACTACGATATCACTAGGCTTCAGTACAACTCCTTCGCAATCAAGTCAATCAAGAGCGTCTTTTGGTAGGACATTCAATGAAGAGCCAATATCAACCAAAACACGAGCCAGAGTAGTGCCTCTGCATTCGATGGAGACATAAATGGCCTTATTATGGTTTCTTCCCTCAGGAGTTAGATCAGCATCAGAGAAATATAAAATCATTGTGAGTCCTCAAGTTCGCAACATAACTTCCAAATTGATGGGTAGAAATATCTTGTGGCACATGAGCAGTCTTCAAGAATTTCACTAAAACTTGTGCATGGGCTTCAGAACACAATAGTAGGGATAACATAGAGATCTTAGATGGGGCCTTCCCCAGCTGTTCAATGATTTTGTAGTCACTCTTATGGATTATCTTCAATACCTCTTCCAACTCTTGTCTAGAGGTATCTTCAATTGTGTCTTCCTTAGGCGCCTCCGTCTTCGCAGGCTCTGTCACTTGCTCTTTGTTCTGAGCCTCAACAGTTGACTCGACAGCAGTAACTCTAATAGGTGTGGCAATAGTTTTCAGAGAGATTTCCAGAGAGAAACCCTTCCGCTTCTAGTAACCTTATTGGTTCCAGCAATATTATCAATGCTATGATCAATAACTTCACTAACTTCATATTCAATAGTCGGTAGTTCTTGTTTGACGCCATGATAGTAAACGTCAGATCCATAGTTACAAGGAATAACTTTATCCTAAAAATATGGGATAAGTCTAGGTGTAGTGATGATTAGGAGAGTATCTTTTGGGTTGGCAGTAATCCTTACAAGACCTTTGGAGGTGATCTTGACCGGAGGGCCAGAAATTAAAGATAAGTCCTGACACAGATTCTCAGCAGATGGAACCTTCTCGATAAGAATTATATGATTGTCCGTTAGGCATTGAATACATTCCTTCAGTAACTTGCAGCCATTGGGTTGGATCGTGCAACAGTAACATTTTTTGATACAACCTGGAAATAAACCGTTCTGTAGCAGATTCATCTTGATTATTGGTAGAGGAGTCACCAATTTACTTACAGCAGCAACATAAAGAACATCATCAATTGGACTTATGCCTTTGTCATGCTTCGAAATAGGTGTGGTAATCACATTTAGAGTCTCTGGAGGATCAAACTCAATCTCCTTATTGTCAATCATATCCTGAATTTTGTTTTTCAGGCTCCAACCATTATTGGTTTCGTGCCCAGGACTGTTAAAATGGTAGGCGCATCTCGCGTTCGGATTGTACTTAGGAGAGGAGGTGTTAGGATTCTAAGGAGGATCCCTTAGCGTAATCAGTTCCACTTTTAGTAAATACTGTAACGCCTAAGACAATGGCATATTAATCTTGGTAAACTGATTTCCCAGAGCGTCTGACCTTCTCCTAATTCATAGTTGTTGTTTTTGAACAGGTGCAGGATTATAAATTATTACCGCTCCCACAGACTGCTTGCGGTCATTTTTACCATGGCCCTTCTGGCCATAAACAACATTGGTTTAATTTTTATTATTGAACGTCTTCTTTACAGCTGTCGTACCCCAAAATTTACCATCTCATTTTATTCAAGACATGCTCATAGAGGTCCTCAATTGCTTAAGGTTGACCAAGAATTGTCCAGACTAATTCTCCTCCTAAGCAATGCACTTCCAACTAGGGTTTCACTTCTTACAAATAATTTAGGGTTGCAACGGCTTCAAGTGATTTCCATGGTCCCTAATATGTCCTCAAGAATTTCCATGCCAAGTTTCATGCCTTGCACTACAAGCTTTCTCAATCAATTGCTCAAATGCTTGGAAATCAACAATACTAGGTCAAAAGTCAACTGTGACCAATATATAGTCAAACTTCAAGATTTTTGGTAAAAATTAACATTTTGAAGTGATATCCATAATTTTATTAAGGTTTGATCATTATTCCCAAAGGAATTCTCTCAAATCATCAATAATCCAAAAGTGCAAAATTAGGGTTTCCTAGAGAAAGTCAACTAAACTTTGACCAGACATAACTTTCACATGCTTCATCCAGTTTTCCCTAACCAAAGTTCACTGTGAAGAAAATTTAATTCCTTACATCTTTTCCTTTGTTATTAAGTTCAAAAAATGCATCATTTGGAAGATATAAGCTCATACATTACAGGTCACTTTCAGGAAGTCAACAAAAGACACTTTTTTCCAAGACAATTTGCATAAAGATAAATCCTCCAAATGCAAAAATGGTCAACATAGAGGTTGTAGGGGACATCTTAAGATTTATAAAAAGTCCAACATCATCTCCAAAAGATAATAATTGAGCAAGTTATTGTTTTCACAAGTTGGAAAATTTTGGTTAAAATTCATGAAATGCAAAGCATGCAAATTTGAAATTTTTGGACAATGGCCTAACTTTTTGAGCTTCAAACATCTTCATGACCTTATGAAGGGACTCTAATCCAATTTTGGCATGGCCATGATTTTACTTGTATTTTATCTTGATTTTATTTGATTTAAAATTAAATAAATTCAGTAAACTGCTAGAAAATATGGGCCATGACATTTGGACCTGACTTGACTCATCAAGGGGACCCAAACTTCGTGCAAGGTACAACAAAGGAGTCCAGGTTCATGCAAAGATAAGAATGGAAAGAGAATTACTCAAAATGTCAAATTTTAAATTTTTCCTGATTTTTTTTACAAAGCCATGTTTAATGGCTGATCCTTGCCATGTTTATCATGCCATCACACTCCTCTATAAATACAAGACCAAATCAGAAGCAAAGGACACGCGCAAATAGCCTAAGCAAGCCATACCGAAATTTCTCAAAAATATCCAAAGTTGTAAAAATCGAAAAGCCCATTTCCAGCTTCCCTCGATCCAATCTAAATACTTAATTATATTCCTGAAGACACCAGGAGTCTATCCCTTCCATTTTCAAAGCTCGTAGCACCCTTAAACAGCCGGATCGCGTGTCACCAGTCAAACAAAGTTTACTATATGTGAAACTTTAGATTTATGCGTTGTTGATGTTTTTAATGGTTTTATTTGTATTCAACATGTCCATTAGAGCAGGTGGGACGTGTAGCATGAGAGCTTTGATGCCTGAATCGTGTGATGCCATTGTTAGGGCATCACAAACTGAAAGCTTCACAATTCGTAATCCAGGGACTTGAAGCCCAAAATAACCTCAGATTTGGAATCAGGGGAAAATTTTAAGGAGGGTATGGTAGGTGCTAATCCTTGAAGTTTATTATTTTTGCAGGTTCGTTTTTGAGCCCACCAGAGAAGACAACCAGAGAGTTGACTCCGGTGGGCTGACTCTGTTTGCCCAAACGTCACACTCCTATTGGTCCGTTCAGTCACCGCGCATGTTTTTCAATTCAAATATTTTTTTGACTTGGTTTCACATATATTATTATTTTGTTGTTTGCATCAACGAATGATAGGTTGGCTGAGTGGTGAGACAGGTGCGTGCAATAGGGGAGGACTTAGGTTCGATATCCAGGTCTAGATTTTTGTTTTTCTAATATATTTCGTGCAGATCCAGTGATCTCAGATCCAAAGCGTGCACTATACATTATCTAATCATCACCATCAGATGTTGTTGCAAGAAGATCTGACCATCCTAGGGTGCGTATCCACCCTGCAGCCTCAAGGATGATACTCACCAGATCATCTTTGAAACGTTGGATTAAGGCTTATTGGGCCTAAGCAAAAATCCAAATCTCACCCCTTTATTTGCTAGTTAACACCAGGCCCAGCATTTTTTTGTTTCTTATCTTTTTTTTTTGTCTTTTTAATTTGTTTTATATTTACTTATTTGAAAAATCATTTTTTAATCATAAAATCATAAAAACATAAAAAGTTAGATTTAGGTTTTATTTTATTTAAAATTAATTTTCATAATTATTTTAGTTGATTATTTTTTACTCCATTTCATAAATTAAAACCAATTTAGAATTAGGTTAATTTTTTAATATTTCCCAAACAAAAAAAAAGCCAAAAATATTAGAATTGTTTAGAAATAATTTTAATTAATAAATTTCTTTTCCTTTTATTTTAATTAATTATATTTAACTTAATTTATTATTTTCCCCAAATAAACAAAACAACAAAAAGAGTTTCTTTTACTTAGAACTTACTAGGGTTTTAAACGTCCTTTCTAATTCGAGTGTGTTTAGTATTCTTGCATTATCATTTTCATATTATTGTATCTGATTATGGGTTGTAATAGTTAAAACTAAGACTTTATTTACTGTTTTTATCCCCTTTTGGACTTGTAATTTCCCCTTTCCCCGAAGCCATGTAATAGTTAGATTTAATTTCCGCACTTTAAATTCCTGTATATATTTGAATTGTTTAGATGTATGGTATTAGGATTGCATGGAAAAAGATTAAAAACAAAATGTTAGAAAACCTAACATCAAGATAAATAACCGAAACACAACACACTTGCACATGCGCACCTCCAGGGTACTCCCACTTCGGTTGCCTTCGGAATAAAACAATCACAACTCTCAAAATGTGAGAGATTCTAGTGGCTACCCTCTGGTTTAAAGATCTAAAAATGACCCTCTCGATGTTGCCTCAGTATGATATTAAAACCCTAGGGTCATTACTAAAGTATCTTGCCCAGTTGCCTTTGTGACTGTAACGATGACCATTCGATTGTCCCTCAAACATCCAACGATGGGGATACCTACTCACTAATAGTAGGATATCACTATCTAAAGGAAAAGAGGAAAAGAACAAACCCTTTCGAGTAAAGTAGATAGTTCTTAGATGCTTGTTCAAAAAAAATTTTTCACATACACAAAACTCTTTCCAAAAGCATTTTCAAAACACTTTGTATACATTCTCAACAATACGAGAAACATTATAAAGTTCGCCGCACTAAGGCGTCTTTTCGAAATACTTTTTCAAACACACAAACACAAGGTATTTTCAAATGAGCTAGCACCTAAGAGCCTGTAGATAATTACGGATGGAAAGTGTGATCGGTGGGAATAGAACTGACTATTTTGGAATGCTGGTTCGCGTTTGCGTTTAGCAAAATGTCGCGGTAAACAAGAGTCGTCACCGTCTTTTATTTTCTCCAACAAGGAAAGGACAAAAGCACAACAAAATTCCTTTTCGAGATGTTTCTCGGGTTCGGGAGGTAGATTATAGAAAGGGAAGGTGTTAGCACCCTTTCTATCCGTGGTTATCCACGGGCTCTTAGGTACTTGCTCACTATGTTTTCAAAATGTTTTGATTTTCTTGTGTTTGTGGGTTTAAAAAAAGTCTTGTTTGAAAACTTCGATTTAACTCTCGTGTCTATCCTCAAGAGTGTATGAAGTGTTTGTTTGAAAACTTTATTCAGAAAAGTGTAAGTGCGAAAAGTATTTTTGTTTTGAAAGAGCAAGTACCTGAGAACCTCTACCTACTCAAAAGAAATAAAGATGTGTAAATGTCCTTTAGACAGTACTATCCCACTATTGAGGAGTAGGTAGCACCGTCGTTGGAGTTTTCGGGTCAATTCAATTATAGGGACATGTGGTCACTAAAGCAATGGTAGGACGCCTTAGCGGTAACCCTAATGTCTTAGATCATTTTTTTATCGAGGCAACCTTTTCGAGGCAACTTTGATCTTTAGACAGCAGGGCGACCTCTAAAACACCCTACACTCAATGACCACGTCGAGGCAACCAAGTGAGACGTACCCTAAGAGTGGCATGTGCAAGTGTGTCAGGTTTCAGTTATGTTATCTTTGTACATGTTATAGTGAACTACGATTTATTTTAACTTAAGAGAGATCTTGTCATGCATAGCCTAGTTAGCATACATCTAGCAGTTAATAATTGCGGAAAATAAACTAAGCTATTACAAGGCGTCGGGTATTTACATCGCCAAAAACAAACCCTTGAAAAAGTAAATTGCGGGAAATTAAATAAAAGCGATAAAAAGTCCTAATTAAAGCTATTACATCCTCGGAACAATTACATAATATGGATCAAGAATAAATAATATGCGCGAGAAAAAATTGAATCGGGGAGTTTTTAGGGTTTTGACCCTTTTTTAGGAAAGAAAGCGGATTTTTTTTATTTATGAATTTAATTAGTTAAACCTAGACTAATTAATTAATTAAATAAAAGAAAGATATTTTTTTGAGTTTTTTATGTTTTAAGGAAATAATAAAAAAAAGAGGATTAAAAGTTATCAAAAACCCTAATTCTACATTTATTTTATTTATTGTGAAAAAGTTAAAATTAACCTAATTAAAAAAACTAAATTAATTGTGTTAGTATTTATTTACAAAATAACTAATTAAATTTAATAAATAAAAATATTATATTTTTTGTGTTTTCTGAATTTATTAAAAAATGTTAATTGTTTTTAGTTAGTAGTTAATTAAAAATTAAATTAAAACAAATTAAATAATAAAAAAAAAGAAGAGGAAATAAACCCAGGGGGTGCTGGCCCAAATCAGGAGGTATGTTCTGCAATTTTCAGGCCCAACAATATTCCAGCCACGTTGACTATGGCCATCCCATGCATAGGCGTTGACTGGAGACTATGGTAAGGACTCCACTCTGACCATTGGATTTGAGTTTGAAGACATCTGGCGCTTGGAGGTTAGAGGTGCATGATAATCTTCATATCTGGCAGTCTATTGGAATATGCACAAGAAAATAATAATAAGAATTTTGGGGGACCTGGGATTCGAACCCAGGTCCCAATAGCCTTTTTATCCACCTGCTTGCCAACCCAACTAGCGCGCTTCTTTGTTATTAAAATAAAAGGCAATAATTGAAATTCTGGCTGCAGATACTCAATGTCACGTTCAATGTTATGACACCGTATCTGACTTACTATATGACAGTCAATACAAAAGCAATAAAGAACACAGTCAATTGTTTACCCAGTTCAGTGTGCAACAACACCTACTCTGGGGGCTACCAAGCCAGGGAGAGAATCCACTATAAGAGATGTTAATTCATGAATAAACCAACCAGTTTATCTCCTTCACTTAAGACCTACCCAATGCAATTCTAATCTAAGTACAACTTAAACCTGAGTTCCTACTCACTCCCCCTCAATCACAGCAGTGATACATAAACCAATTTTGACTTAAGAATTGATGAAGACACTCTTCAAAAAACACACACTTGATTAAGCTTCACAGCTTTTTAATCAAGCAACACAATCACTCGTGCTTCACAGCTTTGAGTGATGTACACAACTAACTTGACTCTGCTTCACAGCTTTAGTCAAGGAACATTCAAACACTCTTGCTTCAAAGCTTTGAGTGCTACACAACCCTTACAAATAGAAACCTATTCCAAGGCACTTATCACAATGATAATTGCTTGGAGTACAATAAACAAATCTATACAGATTACAAATGATCTTCTAATCAATCAGCAGGGCTCCTTGAAAAACAGCAGCTCTGTTGAATATATAGCAGCTGCGACTTCAGTTAGGGTTTCCAAAAACCTAGGGTTAATTCCGTTTGACCTAAAGACCAGGTCACAGGACTTTATTAACTAGGTTAGGGTTGAGCTAGGTTACCCCTCAGAAAACGCAGGATTCTGTTCAGGAAGGACTGAGTTATTTCCTGAAAAAACTCAGACTTATCCAATCCTGCAATCCTGTTAGTTCAGAACAGGATGTCATAACATCTGTTATGACATCTGAGAAAACCTGTCTACTGATTTAGCAAAATGTGATCATTTTGCAAAATGCTCAGATACACACTTATAAACATCAGTATTTGAATTACAATATTTTTCTGCAAAGGTACCTAATGAGTCAGTACAAACTGAACTAGAATGTTATGACATCAGTCATGACATTCACACATACACTTGGGATTTACCAAAAATGCAAGCCAATACCTAAGCACCTACAAACTCCCCCTTTGGCAGATTTTTGGCTAAAGACCCTAAACAATCAGAGATAGATAGCAGCAGAAATAAGTGACAGCAGAAAAATAGAATGTCAAGTACTAATTAAGCAAGTACCAAAATATTCTCCCCCTCTTTAGCCACAAATGGGCCAAAGATACATGTTCAGAAAATTTTACAGTTATCCATAACAAAATAATAAGATCAGCAACAGACAACAACAGAACACACTTCCAAACTCCACCAGAAATCAGCAACCATCCTTCAAGCACTGTCATCAGATCCAGAGGATTCAGGCTTCTTTCTTTTCTTGTGAGCAATGTCAGCATTCTTCTCTTTGTTTGATGTCTCAACATTCTTAGAGACATCTGGATTTGTTTCAGCATTTGAGCTTTCTTGGTTCAGAGGAACAGAAATGCCAGGAACTGAGTGGTTCTCGTTCAGAATTCTTGAAACAATTTTTGCTATTGCTTGATTAACATAGGCTGTCCCTTCCCTATTTGCAATTTCAGGGGGAACTGAAGAGGAAGCATGAGATGGATTACCTGCATGTCTTGTTCTCAACTCTTTGACCTTGGTGGGGTTAGTTCTCACTTTTCTATGAGAAGAGATCTCCAGAACGTCAGAGTCCAGACAGGAAGAGATTGTCCCAGAATCTTGATCAGAGGAAGAGGTTGAGATGGTCGTATTGGATGATGATGGTGTTTGAGACATTTTGTCAGTTTTGAAGGACCAACAGCAAATGAGGAGAGATTTCTGATTGAGAGACTGGGTTTTGATGAGGAGACGAGAGAGGAAGGAAGCAAAGGAGTGTCTATTCAACTTCTTAAAAGAATTGTAGGAAATGAGAAAATACAATTTTAACCCAATCAGAACAGACATAAATCCTTTGATCCTTGTTTTAAGCAAAATTAATTGCTACAATTCCTCATGTTGGCAAATACCCAGCTTACCCCTTAAGTTTTCAAATTGATTTGCATCCAGAGCCTTGGTAAAAATGTCAGCCAACTGTAGCTCAGTGGCAACATGTTCCAATTTAATTGTCTTCTCTTCTACAAGGTCTCTGATAAAGTGATGTCGTATATCAATATGTTTGGTCCTGCTATGCTGAATGGGATTCTTGGATATGTTGATTGTACTCAGATTGTCACAGTACAATGTCATAACATCTTGTGTGACATTATACTCAGTGAGCATCAGTTTCATCCATATCATTTGAGAGCAGCTACTACCAGCTGCAATGTATTCAACTTCAGCAGTGGAAAGAGACACACAATTCTGTTTCTTGCTGAACCAGGAAACCAGATTACTTCCCAAGAAGAAACATCCTCCAGAGGTGCTTTTTCTATCATCAGCACTACCAGCCCAATCAGCATCACAGTAGCCAGTCAGAGCTGGTTCACAGCCATGAGTATACATCAATCCATAGTTGTAAGTACCACTTACATACTTCAAAATTCTCTTCACTTGATTGATATGACTGACTTTGGGATCAGCTTGGTATCTAGCACAAACTCCAACTGCAAAGGCAATATCAGGTCTGCTGGCAGTTAAGTACAACAAGCTTCCTATCATGCTTCTGTACAGACTTTGATCCACCTTAACCCCACTTGAATCTTTGGAAAGCTTTAGATGAGTAGGAGCAGGAGTCCTTTTGTGACTTGCATTCTCCATACCAAACTTCTTTACAATATTCTTAGCATACTTGCTTTGAGATAAGAAGATTGAGTCCTCCATCTGTGAGATTTGTAGTCCAAGAAAATAAGTTAGTTCTCCCATGAGACTCATTTCAAATTCAGCCTGCATCTGGTCAGCAAAGTGTTTAACCATATGTTCTGACATTCCTCCAAACACTATGTCATCAACATATATTTGGGCAACCATCAACTTCCCTCCTTCAGTTTTGACAAAGAGAGTTTTGTCCAAGCCTCCTTTTCTGTAGCCTTTGTCTGAGAGAAACTTTGTTAACCTGTCATACCATGCTCTAGGAGCTTGTTTCAGGCCATATAGAGCTTTTCTCAGCTTGTAGACATGATCAGGATGGGTTGGATCCACAAAACCTTTAGGTTGTTACACATAAGCTTCCTCATTTAAGTACCCATTTAGAAAGGCACTTTTCACATCCATCTGAAATAACTTGAACTTCAGAAGACAAGCAATTGACAACAAGAGTCTGATTGATTCCAATCTGGCTACAGGTGCAAAGGTTTCATCAAAATCAACCCCTTCAACCTGGGTGTATCCTTGAGCAACAAGTCTTGCCTTATTTCTGGTGACAACTCCTTCAGCATCTGACTTGTTCTTGAATATCCATTTTGTCCCAATGATGTTAGTTCCTTCAGGTCTAGGAACCAGTTCCCAAACTTCATGTTGCTTGAATTGGTTCAGTTCATCTTGCATTGCACCAATCCAATATTCATCAGTTAAGGCTTCCTTGACATTTCTTGGTTCCATTTTGGACACAAAACAAGAGTTTGAGATGATTTCTCTAGATCTTGTGATGACTCCACTATTGGGATCTCCTATGATGAGCTCTTTTGGATGATCCTTCTGAATTCTGATGGAAGGAGTCTTGCTAGCTTCCTTTGATTCAGATTCTGTTGTGGTGGAGTTGGGTAGATCATCCTGTTGGGTTGAAGTCTCAAAGAATGTCTCAACAATACAAGGAACATCTATTTCTTCATGATAGTCATCAATTACAACATTTATTGATTCCATCATGGTTTTGGTTCTGGAGTTGAATACTCTATAAGCTCTGCTGTTTGAGGAGTATCCTAGAAATATGCCTTCATCACTTTTGGAGTCCAGTTTTCTTCTTTGTTCACGATCAGACAGGATATAACATTTGCTGCCAAACACATGGAAGTACTTCACAGTTGGTTTTCTTCCTTTCCAGAGTTCATATATGGTGGATGAGGTTCCCTTTCTCAAGGTGACCCTGTTATGAACATAGCAAGTTGTATTCATAGCTTCAGCCCAAAAATACATAGGAAGTCTTTTGGCATGTAACATTGCTCTGGCAGATTCTTGTATGGTCCTGTTTTTTCTTTCCACAACTCCATTTTGCTGAGGTGTTATGGGAGAAGAAAACTCATGACTGATTCCTTCTGAGGCACAGAAGTCATCAAACTTGCTGTTTTCAAATTCCTTGCCATGATCACTTCTGATTCTGACAATACATCCTTCCTTCTCTCTTTGAATTCTCTTGCACAGTTCTCTAAAAACTTCAAATGCATCTGATTTTTCCCTAATGAAATTAATCCAGGTGAATCTGGAAAAATCATCCACAACCACATAGGCATATCTTTTACCACCAAGACTCTCTACTTGCATTGGTCCCATCAGATCCATATGGAGGAGTTCTAGAACCTTAGAGGTGGTCAGATGTCTTGACTTTGGATGTGACATCCTAGTCTGCTTACCAACCTGACATTCACCACAAACTCTTCCTTCATCAATTTGCAGTTTTGGAATCCCTCTGACTGCCTCCAAGGAGATAATCCTCTTCATACCCCTTAGATGAAGATGGCCAAGTTTTTGGTGCCACAGTTTCACCTCTTTTTCTTCTTTTGCAATGGAACACACAGATGAGAAATTAGTGTTCTCAGCCTCCCACAAGTAACAGTTGTCTTTGGATCTGACTCCTTTCATTACTATCTCTTGTTTGTCATTGATTACAAGGCATTCAGATCTTGAGAAATTGACCTTGAATCCTAGATCACACAGTTGACTGATACTAATGAGATTAGCGGTCAGTCCTTTCACCAGCAGTACTTCATTCAGACTTGGAACTCCAGGGCAGTCCAAATCACCAACTCCTTTGATTTCACCTTTAGCCCCATCTCCAAAGGTCACAAAACTGGTGGTGTGAGGCTTAACATTATTGAGGAGGTTCTTGATTCCAGTCATATGTCTGGAACATCCACTGTCAAAGTACCAGTCTTCTTTTGCTGAGACCCTCAGGGAAGTGTGAGCTATCAGTGCAGTAGTCTTTTTCTTCCATTGAGGAGCATGTGGTACCTTTTTAGACTTAGGTTTGACACCTGAGTTCTGATTAGGGTATCCATGTAATCTGAAGCAGAAGGGCTTTATGTGGCCATATCTACCACAATGATGACATTTCCATCTTTGGTACCTTTTCCTCATATGTTTCTGTTCCTGATGTCGAGAGTTATGCTGAGACATCTGTTTTAACATTTGCTTACCAGAACCAGATTTCGTTGCTTCCATAAATCCTAGACCAGATTTATTTCCCACATTTTGTCCAACCTGTAGGATCTCTTCCAATTTGTCTGTTCCATTTGTCAACATCTTGACAGATTTGGTCATTTGACTTAGTTGTGAGTTCAGCAATTGAACTTCTCCTTCTAGCTGACTTATAGTTTCAAGGTTTTCCCTTTTTTCAGCCTCCATCTTTATGATGAGTTTTGATTGTTTCTCATTCTGCACACAGACTTCAGTACTTCTGATACACAATTCCTTGTAAGTATCAGCAAGTTCTTCAAAAGTCACCTCTTCATCACTGATGTCACTTTCAGAGGTACAAACACCAGTCAAAGCAGTAACTCGTTTGGCAGTCTCTTCTTCAGAATTACTTTCTGAATCGCAGTCAGACCAAGTAACTGTCATTCCTTTTTGTTTCTTAAGAAAGGTAGGACATTCAGCTCGAATATGCCCATATCCTTCACAACCATGGCATTGAATTCCTCTGCCTTGAACTCCCTTCTCTTCTGACCTTGGTCTTCTACTGGAACTGTCAATGTTAGAGGGAATGTTATGGACATTAGACCTTGACTTTGGGTCTATTCTTTTGATGAGTTTGTTGAACTGTCTTCCAAGCATGGCTACAGCTTCTGAAATGTTTTCTTCAACATCAGTGTTGGACACAAGTGCTATGCTCTTGTTCTTTTTGACACCATTATCAGTGATTCCCATCTCAAAAGTCTGAAGAGACCCAATAAGTTCATCCACTTTCAACTTGCTAATGTCCTGGGCTTCCTTTATGGCAGTTACCTTCATTGCAAATCTTTTAAGCAAGGATCTGAGAATCTTCCTCACCAGTTTTTCTTCTGACATTTTTTCTCCCAGTGCTCCTGAGGTGTTGGCAATCTCCAAGATGTTCATGTGAAACTCATGAATGGTTTCATCTTCCATCATTTTTAGATTCTCAAATTTGGTGGTCAACATCTGAAGCCTTGACATTTTTACTTTGGAAGTTCCCTCATGAGTAGTTTTGAGAGTGTCCCAAACTTCCTTGGCCAGTTCATATTGATGTACTAGTCTGAAAATGTTTCTATCAATTCCATTGAACAAGGCATTTAAAGCTTTTGAATTTCCCAGAGCTAACTTATCTTCTTCTTTACTCCAATCTTCCTCAGGCTTCAGACTGATTGTCCCATCTATCTCAGTTATGGTGGGATGAATCCATCCTTTGTCAGCAGCTCTCCAAGCTTTTTTGTCCAGAGATTTTAGGAAGGCAATCATACGAGGTTTCCAGTAGTCATAATTAGTTCCATCCAGAATGGGTGGTCTATTTCCAAAAACTCCTTCTTTGTCCATAGTGCCAGAAAGTGATATCCCTAGATCTCACCCAGTAATACAGGCAGGGTGCCTGCTCTGATGCCAATTGAAATTCTGGCTGCAGATACTCAATGTCACGTTCAATGTTATGACACCGTATCTGACTTACTATATGACAGTAAATACAAAAGCAATAAAGAACACAGTCAATTGTTTACCCAGTTCAGTGTGCAACAACACCTACTCTGGGGGCTACCAAGCCAGGGAGAGAATCCACTATAAGAGATGTTAATTCAGGAATAAACCAACCAGTTTATCTCCTTCACTTAAGACCTACCCAATTCAATTCTAATCTAAGTACAACTTAAACCTGAGTTCCTACTCACTCCCCCTCAATCACAGCAGTGATACATAAACCAATTTTGACTTAAGAATTGATGAAGACACTCTTCAAAAAATACACACTTGATTAAGGTTCACAGCTTTTTAATCAAGCAACACAATCACTCGTGCTTCACAGCTTTGAGTGATGTACACAACTAACTTGACTCTGCTTTACAGCTTTAGTCAAGGAACATTCAAACACTCTTGCTTCAAAGCTTTGAGTGCTACACAACCCTTACAAATAGAAACTTATTCCAAGGCACTTATCACAATGATAATTGTTTGGAGTACAATAAACAAATCTATACAGATTACAAATGATCTTCTAATCAATCAGCAGGGCTCCTTGAAAAACAGCAGCTCTGTTGAATATATAGCAGCTGCAACTTCAGTTAGGGTTTCCAAAAACCTAGGGTTAATTCCGTTTGACCTAAAGACCAGGTCACAGGACTTTATTAACCAGGTTAGGGTTGAGCTAGGTTACCCCTCAGAAAACGCAGGATTCTGTTCAGGAAGGACTGAGTTATTTCCTGAAAAAACTCAGACTTATCCAATCCTGCAATCCTGTTAGTTCAGAACAGGATGTCATAACATCTGTTATGACATCTGAGAAAACCTGTCTACTGATTTAGCAAAATGTGATCATTTTGCAAAATGCTCAGATACACACTTATAAACATCAGTATTTGAATTACAATATTTTTCTGCAAAGGTACCTAATGAGTCAGTACAAACTGAACTAGAATGTTATGACATCAGTCATGACATTCACACATACACTTGGGATTTACCAAAAATGCAAGCCAATACCTAAACACCTACAATAATTATATATGAAAACAAACAATATGCTGTACTAAAAATAAAACGCGCACTTTTTCAATCCCACGAACCAAATGTCCACACGTCATCGTCTTCAACCTTTTTCCTGTATAACTAATATCAAATAGCGGGAGTTTTTAACCCCCACTAACTCCTGCAAGGAAAAATAGAGAATATCACCACAGTACATATAAATATTTCGCGAGGTGTGGGGTATGTTCATCTTGGCCACACGAGTTCAGTCATGCATCTCATGAGTCCCAATTTTTCCTGGTTTAGAAAGCCCTAATTGAAAGCTCAAGAACCCTAGAAATTTGATCATGGCATCTTTTAATTCAGGGAATTACAATTCAATTCAACCATTCCATTAGCTTCGTATGGTCTCTAACAACACAAATCAATCACAAAAACATTTTAAATATGCATGAATTAAGAAAAACGATTCTGAATAAAAAAGGCAAACCGTGAAACTGTGTGCAACGATTCCTTGAGCTTCAGTACCTGAATTTGATTGTAAAACGTTCCTGGAACCTCCTGCAATGTATTTGAATGAATAGAATGCCTTGAATTGACCTAGGTTGCAACAATAGGTTTTCACTTTTCTTGAAATTTCTTTAAACTGTATGGTTGTTTCTGCAGCCTTTCAATCGTGTGCTAGGGTATGGATAGCTTGCATACATATAAGGAAAACAAATTAGGTCAAAAACTTGGATCCAATCAATGTGCATTGATGTTTAAATCTTTGATTGAAAATCAAATATCCTTGATTTTTCATGATTGAATAATGTTGCCAAATTTGGATTTCTTTGTATCTTTGACTTGTGCACGAATTTGCCAGCATGTTTAGGTCATATTTGCTTCACAAAAAGATTTAAAAATCAAATCTTGTATTTTCTTATGATTTAAATTAATTAAATGAATTAATATTAATTAAAAATCCATTTAATCAATAAAAATAATAAAATAAATTCAATTAAGCTTGGTGGGTCGTGCATAGGACATGGATGAAGTTTCAACAAGAGATTTGAGGCCCATTAGCAAAAATAAGGTATTTTGAGCAAAGTTGACTTTTGCAAATTCATGAAAATTTCCCAACTTCTCCAATGCACAACTTGCTCAATTTTGATCATTTGACCATGTTCTTGGACATTTTGGAAAGCTCTTGAAGTACTTTAACTAATGCCTTTGGTCCCATGTCTTTTGGGTTTACCAATCTCAAGTTATGGCCTTTGACTCAAAGTGTACTTTTGTTGACTTTTGAATTTGACCTATAATGTAAAAATTGGTAACTTTTTGTGAGAGCATTTCTTGATCTTAGAGTGTGAAGAAGGATCGTAGGAAATTGCATCCTCTTCGAAATGAGCTTTGGATGGGATTTTTCTGATAAACCATGAAAGAGTTATGCCCTGGTCAAGATACAGTTGACTTTTCTGCTGTCCAAAAATAGTAACTTTTGCATCTTTGATGATTTTTGAGCTATTCTTGTGGAATCATGATAAAGACTTGATAAAATGATGATTGTGAACTCAAAATAATATGTTGACCAAAAAATATGACTTTTGACTGCAAAATGACCATTTTGCCCTTGCAGTTGACTATAGACCAAATGGAGCTTTTGACTGTGCAAATTGGCACTGTGAGCCTTGAAATTTGGCATGTAGATGCTTGAGAATGTGTATAGGCCTATGAGACTTGATTGAACCATTGAAAACCCCAAATTCCATGAAAGAACCAAAACCCTAATTTCAGCTGTCTTAGGAGGTGGTCTGACTGTACAACCCTTGAGCCATTTTGAACCATTTGGAGATGATTCTTGACATATCTTTGAGGAATATGGGAGGGAAAATTTTGGGGTACAACAGTTGCCCCTGTTCAATCTTCTTAAACATGAGGATGTAGATTGGCTTGCGTGCCTTTCGTGATCCGAAGGTGGAAGATGATTGAACACTAAAGTGCCCAGAAATTTGCACTCGCATGGTGTAGTATCAGCAATGTGATGTCGGGAATGGGCTTATAGATGCCATTTGGAGAGATGATGGATAGGAGGATGGGCTTATATATTCCATCTGGAGATTGTTTGTTGAATTGTAATTTTGTAAGTTGAAAGAAGGAACCTGTGTAGGGTTGCCTGACGATGAGTCCGTGTAAAACCGCATTTTGGAAGGAAGGAAATCTGTGTAGGGTTGACTGATGATGAGTCCGTGTGAAACTGCATCTTGGAAGGAAGGAACCGGTGTAGGGTCGCTTCATGACGGTCAAGTAGATAATTGTCCTGTCTGGTTTCAGGTATTAATTTCTGATCTGAGAAAGAAAGTCTTCCTGGCTAGTTACAGGTTTTGATCTTCAATCTCTTCACGTAGATGGTTTGTCTTTGTTGACGGGTTGTCTTCATTGACGGGTTGTCTTCATTGACGGGTTGTCTTCATTGACGGGTTGTCTTCATTGACGGGTTGTCTTCATTGACGAGTTTTCTTCATTGACGGGTTGTCTTCATTGACGGGTTGTCTCTATTAACGGGTTGTCTTCATTGACGGGTTGTCTTCATTGACGAGTTGTCTTCATTGACGGGTTGTCTCTATTGACGGGTTGTCTGCATTGACGGGTTGTCTCTATTGACGGGTTGTCTTCATTGACGGGTTGTCTTTATTGACGGGTTGTCTTCATTGACGGGTTGTCTTTATTGACGGGTTGTCTCTATTGACGGGTTGTCTCTATTGACGGGTTGTCTCTATTGACGGGTTGTCTCCTTTGACTGGATTTGTCTCCTTTGACTGGATTTGTCTCCTTTGACTGGATTGAGAACTTAACTGCATCTTCCCTGAAAGGTAAAGGTCAGTCATATACAATGCATGATATGGATCAAGCAATGATGTTCTCAACATAAATGAGATGGTATGGTATGATACGTATATGCATGCATCATGATGTATGGACATGTAATGTTTTAGCTGGGGAAAATAAATCCCGGATAGCTGCTGGTGAATGATATTGAATTCTTTGCTTCCACTGGGGATGATGAACGAAGATGATTGTGTGAATAAACCTGTAGGAGAAGATGACTCCGTTGGGGAATAAACTGGTGAAGAGATTACTCTGCGGGGAGTTACTCTGTGGGGAGGAGATGTTTTGCTGAGATTTTAATGATAACTCCGCTGGGGATTCCGTTGATAAGCCCTTTTGGGGATTTTGATGATGAACTCCGCTGGGGATAGAAAGAACTTCGCTGGGGATGATCTTTCCGTTGCAACTTGCTGAGGATAACCCAGTTAGACTCTTGTGGAGATAACCTCTGAATTTGGCTGAGGAGATGCATTTGTACTCTGCAGGGGACAAGCTTCCAGAATCTACTGGGTAAGATGATTCGACTCTGGCGGGGAAGCTTTTTTAGACTGCGCTGGGAAATGGCTCCACTGGGGGTATCTTGTATTCTGCCGGGGAACATTCTTATATTTCGTAGAGGAATATTAAGACTGTCGGGGATGCTTGCTGAGGAATATCTGTATACTCCACTGGGGAATATTAAGATCTACTGGGGATACCCCATTTCTTTAGGGCTGATGATAGGCCAACTCTGCTTGGGGAGAGTATTGTTGATTCCTTCGTAGTTGCAAGTCTCAGTGGGGAGAGCTACCATTACTGTCTTACTCTGCAGGGAGTGAAGGTATCTTGGTCATATTCTTCAGCTGAATATATACCTTGGTACATGGTGAACAGAGCAGCTTGTACAGTTCAGACAATTCTTATTGCCCCAGTTTCTGCGGGAGAAAGTGCCTGCGAGGAGCTCGATAACTGCCGATTGACAAATCTTCTTCTGGTAGGTAAGTGAAGAGATGACGGGACATAGTCGTACGCTTTTATCCCTAATTTTTCCTGGACCTCCCGTTCGGGTTTTCAGTCCATCGGGATACCCCTTTTTGCCCAAGCCGCCTTTTCAGGTTTTTGACTTGCCGGGTGTACAGATTTTGTCATTTTTCATCCCTTTTTTTTTCCCGAACCCTTTTGGTTTGCCGGGAAGCCCTTATTTTTGCCTAGGCCAGTCGACCTAGCGGGTCTTTGATTATGCGTAGTACTTTTTTGACTATGTCCATGCCCTCAGAGTGTAGGGAGTTGTCACTGTCGGTAGTGTTGTGTTGCCATACTACCAGAAGATGTTTGATCATGTAAAATTCATTGCGGGAATTCATGTCCAATTCCCCAAGTGACTCAGGCGGAGATTTGCCCCTGGCTGTTTGGCATTTTGAGAGATTCCTTGAATCTTGACTTAACTGCCCCAGATGATGGACAATGCTCATGCCGTGCCCCTTGATTGGAAGTGTTTTTCCACTTGAGGTGATCCTTTTTATTGAGAAGGTTTTTTTGTTCACTAGATATTCGTCGTGCGAATTTCTCTGTTGTTGAACAAATATTCATATGCCAACAATATTATTTTAAGAATGCAAAGCTTATGTCTGTCTTGAAGTTTTTTTGAAAATGCAGTTTTCAATAAAACAAGTGAATTTTTGTAAAATGTGATGTCAACTCAAGATTTTACAGCAAGCCCTACAGGAGTCAGGATACCTTTTGTAACAGTATACTTTCGAACTAACCCATGCTTCAGCTAGGACTTTTAAGGGTTATAACGTGGCCTGGTTCACTGTTTAAGAAACAAAGTATAAAGGCTCAAATTTTATTTGTACCCACCCGTTCTTCGTGATGTTCTTCGATCCTAAACTCAGCTAATCGTGCATTAGATCTTGTTTGAGTCTTTGCCCTGATATTCCAGTGGTGGTTCGGATACTGACAATTTATTTTGAACAGCCAGTCATTTTGTTGGGAGTTTGCAGGGTCTCTTTCTTTTTCATTTTATTATCCCTGTCTTTTTTCCTGAACTGTTTCTTTGTGATTACAGTCAGCGGGATGCCCCCAGTTTTTTTTGTAAGTCTCCTTCATAGGTTTTGACTTATCGGGCTTTTATTTTGAGAGACAATGACTGCTTGTCCTTACAATTATACGGAACCATCACCGTCTTTTGTTTCGGAAGGACTTCTTTGATGCCATTCATTGTTTACCTGGATCAACTGAGAAAACTACCCTGCCCCAGGTTATAATTAAGGGTTTTAATTTGTAAAAAGAAAAACTCCAACTTCTTTGGCTCAAAGGGGTTGACTAGGGATTACCTTCCTTATAACTCCACTGTTTAGGATTTGAAGCAATGCCTGTACATCGTCAGCAGGGTCTGTTCAAAAGCATACTGTAGAGATTTTGATATAATTTTCGTCATCCTCCCTCAAAAGGCTTAGAATTTTTAATCGAGAGTTGAACATCACAAGAAATGAAAGCTATTTGAATATAGTGAATACGAATGGATTGATTCAAAACAGACATATGAAATGCATTGATAAAGTAACAAAGTTTGACATGAATAAATGTTTGAACAATCAAAAGAAAATTACAAATTGAAAATTCTAATGAACAAATAAGTCTTCTCGGCTCAGGACTTGTCACTTCAAATGGTGAACCTTGGAGGATTGGTAGAAGAACTCATCCTGACCATCCCGTGTGAATTCCAAAGCTCCTTCGTCAATCAGGTCCTGAATTTTGTTTTTCAATGTCCAACAACCATCAGTATCATGCCCCGGGCTATTGGAATGGTATGCGCACCTTGCATCAAGATTGTGCTTTGGGGAGGCTGTGTTGGGATTCTTAGGAGGGTCCCTTAATGTCACCAGATTCAATCTTAACAGGTGTTGTAAAGCTTGAGACAGCGGCATGTTGAGCTTGGTAAATTGCCTCCTGGGCATGTTTGGCTTACTTTGATCAGACCATTGTCCTTGGCAATGTCTTTGTTGGACCTGTGAGGTAGTAGAAACTTGGAGAGGTATATTCTTCATCAAACCAAACCTTTGACTTCTCGGAAGTTGATTAATGACTTTATCCTCAGTCTTGACTATTTGATTCATACTGTTGTATCTGTCTTGATGAAGCTGGTTGATCATGGTTCTCAACTCTTCTTGCTCCCGAGCTAATCCTTGGATAAGGGCCATCTGCCCCAACATCTGGGTTCTCATTGCATCGACCTCAGCTTGCAGGTGTTTCAGTCGTTCGTCCTCATTGTCTTCAGGACTTTTCTTGACCAAATTCCCCATGAGGAGTGTTCTCAACTCTTCCTGCCCCTTGGATAGGTTTAGGAAGATTTCCCTGAACTGAGTCTCTTGAGTATGAAGATCCTGGTTGTCTTGTTGGAGAGCCATTGCTGAAATAAACAGCGAGAACATGAAAGACCTGTAAAGGGTGACCTGTTATGCAATGATATGTATGTATGCAATGTTTTCAAGGATCTCATAGGGTAAACAGAGAAATCTGTTAGAATTTGAATTTTGCAGCTTGATTGAAAGAACTTCATGTTGCTGAGAGTCCTTCTTCAAGAGTCAAAGCTCACCATATCGAGTGGGTCATAGCCCCTGAGTCAAGTTATCATGTTTTGATCTCCAAGCAACCTTCGCTAGAGGAAAATAAATCCCCTTTGCCCCTTGCTAGACATTTGATTCATCATGACCTGCATCACAGACCCTTGAGATCCTTGAAATGGTTAAGGAAAATGCTATGGTATGATGTTATGATGTTATGTACAGGTATGCAAAAGTGTGAGGTGTAAGTAAGCCTTGCGATAAATCCAAATTGTTGGATAAGGACTGTAAACAAGAACCTGCAAGGAACCCCTGTTGTCAGATAACAAGAATGTGCAAGTAGTTCAAGTTTGAAGGCACACAAGTCACACAAATAAGCCCTTAGGTTTCAGGCTAGCATAAAGTTTAGGTACTACCCTCTTTCAGTTTCAGTTGGTTAAGACCTGTCCTAAAAATAGTAACCGGGTTCTAGAGGATCTCAATATCCCTGACTACCCTCAATCGGTCATAATTCCAGTTTGGCAACCTTTTCTTGCAGCCAGAACCATCGCGAGAGTTTAGTCTCAATGAGTGTAGCATACTGCTACTGTTCTATGGCCAAGTTGATCAATTTAAGGTTCTAAGGTCAGTTGGTGCTTAATGACTCCTCAGAAGACCCATATTCTCCTCGTTCCAACACAAGGGATATCGGTACAGACCAAGGTGTCACACCAACGTAGTTACTGCTTCACCCGTGTCGGTCTACGCCAGACAGGTCCCTCACAGTTTGTTGCTACTTACCTAAAGGGTACCCCCAGATCCGGGTTATGATCTATAAAACTCCGATGCAAGCCCACAAAATTAAAGCATATAAGGCATACAATTGAAAACAAAAGTGATCTAATCCTAAGGTACACCTCACTTATACTCTTCCCCAGCAGAGTCGCCAGTTCTGTGATCGGTGGGAATAGAACTGACTATTTTGGAATGCTGGTTCGCGTTTGCGTTTAGCAAAATGTCGCGGTAAGCAAGAGTCGCCAGCGTCTTTTATTTTCTCCAACAAGGAAAGGACAAAAGCACAGCAAAATTCCTTTTCGAGATGTTTCTCGGGTTCGGGAGGTAGATTATAGAAAGGGAAGGTGTTAGCACCCTTTCTATCCGTGGTTATCCACGGGCTCTTAGGTACTTGCTCACTATGTTTTCAAAATGTTTTGCTTTTCTTGTGTTTGTGGGTTTGAAAAAAGTCTTGTTTGAAAACTTCGATTTAACTCTCGTGTCTGTCCTCAAGAGTGTATGAAGTGTTTGTTTGAAAACTTTATTCGGAAAAGTGTAAGTGCGAAAAGTATTTTTGTTTTGAAAGAGAAAGTACCTGAGAACCTCTACCTACTCAAAAGAAATTAAGTTGTGTAAATGTCCTTTAGACAGTACTATCCCACTATTGAGGAGTAGGTAGCACCGTCGTTGGAGTTTTCGGGTCAATTCGATTATAGGGACATGTGGTCACTAAAGCAATGGTAGGACGCCTTAGCGGTAACCCTAATGTCTTAGATCATTTTTTTATCGAGGCAACTGTTTCGAGGCAACTTTGATCTTTAGACAGGAGGGCGACCTCTAAAACACCCTATACTCAATGACCACGTCGAGGCAACCAAGTGAGGCGTACCCTAAGAGTGGCATGTGCAAGTGTGTCAGGTTTCAGTTATGTTATCTTTGTACATGTTATAGTGAGCTACGATTGATTTTAATTTAAGAGAGATCTTGTCATGCATAGCCTAGTTAGCATACATCTAGCAGTTAATAATTGCGGAAAATAAACTAAGCTATTACAAGGCGTCAGGTATTTACATCGCCAAAAACAAACCCTTAAAAAAGTAAATTGTGGGAAATTAAATAAAAGCGATAAAAAGTCCTAATTAAAGCTATTACATCCTCGGAACAATTACATAATATGGATCAAGAATAAATAATATGCGCGAGAAAAAATTGAATCGGGGAGTTTTTAGGGTTTTGACCCTTTTTTAGGAAAGAAAAAGGATTTTTTTATTTATGAATTTAATTAGATTAAACCTAGACTAATTAATTAATTAAATAAAAGAAAGATATTTTTTTGAGTTTTTTATGTTTTAAGGAAATAATAAAAAAAAGAGGATTAAAAGTTATCAAAAACCCTAGTTCTACATTGATTTTATTTATTGTGAAAAAGTTAAAATTAACCTAATTAAAAAAACTAAATTAATTATGTTAGTATTTATTTACAAAATAACTAATTAAATTTAATAAATAAAAATATTATATTTTTTGTGTTTTCTGAATTTATTAAAAAATGTTAATTGTTTTTAGTTAGTAGTTAATTAAAAATTAAATTAAAACGAATTAAATAAAAAAAAAGAGAAGAGGAAATAAACCCAGGGGGTGCTGGCCCAAATCAGGAGGTATGTTCTGCAATTTTCAGGCCCAACAATATTCCAGCCACGTTGACTATGGCCATCCCATGCATAGGCGTTGACTGGAGACTATGGTGAGGACTCCACTCTGACCATTGGATTTGAGTTTGAAGACATCTGGCGCTTGGAGGTTAGAGGTGCATGATAATCTTCATACCTGGCAGTCTATTGGAATATGCACAAGAAAATAATAATAAGAATTTTGGGGGACCTGGGATTCGAACCCAGGTCCCAATATCCTTTCTATCCACCTGCTTGCCAACCCAACTAGCGCGCTTCTTTGTTATTAAAATACAAGGCAATAATTATATATGAAAACAAACAATATGCTGTACTAAAAATAAAACGCGCGCTTTTTCAAACCCACGAACCAAATGTCCACACATCATCGTCTTCAACCTCTTTCCTGTATAACTAATATCAAATAGCGGGGGTTTTTAACCCCCACTAACTCCTGCAAGGAAAAATAGTGAATAGCACCACAGTACATATAAATATTTCGTGAGGTGTGGGGTATGTTCGTCTTGGCCACACGAGTTCAGTCATGCATCTCATGAGTCCCAATTTTTCCTGGTTTAGAAAGCCCTAATTGAAAGCTCAAGAACCCTAGAAATTTGATCATGGCATCTTTTGATTCAGGGCATTACAATTCAATTCAACCATTCCATTAGCTTCGTATGGTCTCTAACAACACAAATCAATCACAAAAACATGTTAAATATGCATGAATTAAGAAATACGATTCTGAATAAAAAAGGCAAACCGTGAAATTGTGTGCAACGATTCCTTGAGCTTCAGTGCCTGAATTTGATTGTAAAACGTTCATGGAACCTCCTGCAATGTATTTGAATGAATAGAATGCCTTGAATTGGCCTAGGTTACAAGAATAGGTTTTCACTTTTCTTGAAATTTCTTTAAACTATATGGTTGTTTCTGCAACCTTTCAATCGTGTGCTAGGGTATGGATAGCTTGCATACATATAAGGAAAACAAATTAGGTCAAAAACTTGGATCCAATCCATGTGCATTGATGTTTAAATCATTGATTGAAAATCAAATATCCTTGATTTTTCATGATTGAATAATGGTGCCAAATTTGGATTTCTTTGTATCTTTGACTTGTGCACGAATTTGCCAGCATGTTTAGGTCATATTTGCTTCACAAAAAGATTTAAAAATCAAATCTTGTATTTTCTTATGATTTAAATTAATTAAATGAATTAATATTAATTAAAAATACATTTAATCAATAAAAATAAGAAAATAAATTCAATTAAGCTTTGTGGGTCGTGCATAGGCCATGGATGAAGTTTCAACAAGAGATTTGAGGCCCATTAGCAAAAATAAGGTGTTTTGAGCAAAGTTGACTTTTGCAAATTCATGAAAATTTCCCAACTTCTCCAATGCACAACTTGCTCAATTTTGATCATATGACCATGTTCTTGGACATTTTGGAAAGCTCTTGAAGTCCTTTAACCAATTCCTTTGGTCCCATGTCATTTGGGTTTACCAATCTCAAGTTATGGCCTTTGACTCAAAGTGTACTTTTGTTGACTTTTGAATTTGACCTATAATGTAAAAATTGGTAACTTTTTGTGAGAGAATTTCTTGATCTTCGAGTGTGAAGATGGATCGTAGGAAATTGCATCCTCTTAAAAATGAGCTTTGGATGGGATTTTTCTGATAAACCATGAAAGAGTTATGCCCTGGTCAAGATACAATTGACTTTTCCACTGTCCAAAAATAGTAACTTTTGCATCTTCGATGATTTTTGAGCTATTCTTGTGGAATCATGATCAAGACTTGATCAAATGATGATTGTGAACTCAAAATAATATGTTGACCAAAGATTCTGACTTTTGACTGCAAAATGACCATTTTGCCCTTGCAGTTGACTGTAGACCAAATGGAGCTTTTGATTGTGCAATTGGCACTGTGAGCCTTGAAACTTGGCATGTAGATGCTTGAGAATGTGTATAGGCCCATGAGACTTGATTGAACCATTGAAAACCCCAAATTCCCTGAAAGAACCAAAACCCTAATTTCAGCTGTCTTAGGAGGTGGTCTGACTGTACAACCGTTGAGCCATTTTGAACCATTTGGAGATGATTCTTGACATATCTTTGAGGAATATGGGAGGGAAAATTTTGGGGTACAACAGAAAGGGTGGTAACACCTTCCCTTTCCAAAATCTACCCCCCTTACTCAGAAATAAATCTCGAAAGGTCTTTTTCTGTTCTTTTCACCCTTTCCTTTGTTGTATAAAAGAAAAGTCGGCGGTGAATCTTGCTTACGGAAACATTTGCAAATACAAATGCAAAACCAGTATAACAGTCGGTTCTGCCACCGTATTATAGAACTGGCGACTCCGCTGGGGAATTTGATTATAAAAGTGGGGTTACCTTAGAGTTAGATCATTTTAAAATTTCTTTCCTCATATGTTTTATATGCTTTATTTTTAAAGGGTTTGCTGGGGTTACTGTTAAAGATCCTATACCCGGGCATGGGGAACTTTTAGGTAAGCAACAATAGATCGTGGAGACTGTACGACATAGACCGATATGGTTGAAGCGATGGCTGTATTAGTGTGACACGTTTATTGGTGTAAGTGTTTGCTTGTTGGCATTAATTTTTGGTAAAACCATATTTGCGAATGTCATGACTGATGTCATAACATTCTGGGATAAAGACAAATTCTGCAGAAGGAATGTTCTACAGGAACAACTCAGTATGAGTGAATATCATGATGATTAAGCTATGATCATATGTACTGAATTCAACCAAATCAGTGAGCAGGATACATGATGTCATAACCAATGTTAAGACATCCTGTACTGATCAAGTTGTTGTGCAGATTTATTGTTCCTGAGAATTGTCAGGAATCTGGTGTGCTATTCTGAGTTGAAGTATATTGACTAGATCAGATGCTCACGTGGATATTAGGTTAACCTTGCTTAACCCTAATCTGTTATGATGAAAGCCCAAGACCAAGTCTTTAGGTTAACTTTGGTTAACCCTAGCTATTATTATGGAAGCCCAAAATGAAGAATAGACTGCATATATATTTCTCACGAATCCTAATGGTGTGCAGCGCTTTTCCAAGAAGATCAATAAGGCATTTTGTAGTTGTGATAGTTTTAGTAATTACTGTGAGCCAAGTAATTATCACTTGACAAGTGACTTGGAGTAGGATTTGGTTGTAAGGGTTGTTTATCACTCAAAGCTTTGAAGCACGAGTGTTGTGTCTCTTGATTAAAGCTTTGAAGCAAAATCAAGCGTGTGTATTGAAGAATGTCTTCATAATCTTATTAATCAGTAGATTAGTGTCACTGCTGTGATTGAGGGGGAGTGAGTAGGAACTCAGGTTTAAGTAGGACTTAGATTGAATTTCCATTGGGTAGGTCTTAAGTGAAGGAGATAAACTGGTTGGTTTATTCCTAAATTAATACCTCTTATAGTGAATTTCCTCCCTGGCTTGGTAGCCCCCAGATGTAAGTGTTGTTATACACTGAACTGGGTTAACAATTGATTATGTTCTTTACTGTCTTTTAAATTACTGTTTGGTTTGTATACAATTTGTCAGATACGGTGTCATAACATTCACTGTGACATTAAGTATCTGTTGCCAGAATTTCAATTGGCATCAGAGCATGCACCCTGCTTGTCTTTCTGGGTGAGATCTAGGGATATTATTTTCTGGCGCTATGGACAAGGAAGGAGGATTTGGGAACAAACCACCTATTCTGGATGGATCAAACTATGACTACTGGAAACCTCATATGATTGCCTTCTTGAAGTCACTGGACAATAAAGCTTGGAGAGCTGCTGACAAAGGATGGAACCATCCCACCATAACTGGGAAAGATGGGACGACTAGTCTGAAACCTGAGGAAGAATGGAGCAAAAAAGAAGAAGAGTTAGCCCTGGGTAACTCTAAAGCATTGAATGCCTTGTTCAATGGAATTGATAGAAACATATTCAGACTAGTACATCAATGTGAACTGGCCAAGGATGTTTAGGACACTCTCAAAACCACCCATGAGGGTACATCCAAAGTAAAAATGTCAAGACTTCAGATGCTCAATACCAAATTTGAGAATCTAAGGATGAAGGAAGATGAGACCATTCATGAGTTTCACATGAACATCTTAGAAATTGCCAACACCTCAGGAGCATTGAGAGAAAAGATGTCAGAAGAAAAGCTGGTGAGAAAGATTCTCAGATCCTTGCTTAAAAGGTTTGCAATGAAAGTGACTGCTATAGAGGAAGCTCAGGATATCTGCAACTTGAAGGTTGATGAAATCATTGGGTCACTTCAGACATTTGAGATGGGGATCAGTGACAATGTTGACAAGAAAAACAAGAGCATAGCCCTTGTATCCAATACTGAAGATGAAAGCAAGGAGAGTGATGAAGAGAATATATCAGAAGCTATAGCTATGCTTGGAAGGTAGTTCAACAAACTCATCAAGAGAATGGACCCGAAGTCAAGCTCAAATGTCAAGAACATTTCCTCTTACATTAGCAGATCCTATGACTCCAGCAGAAGAACTAAGTCTGAAGAAAAGGGAAATCAAAGCAGAGGAATCCAATGCCATGGATGTGAAGGATATAGGTAGATTCGAGTTGAATGTCCTACCTTTCTAAAGAAACAAAAGAAAGGAATGTCTGTTACTTGGTCTGATGGTGACTCAGAAAGTGACTCTGAAGAAGAATATGCTAAACTAGTTACTGCACTATCTGGTGTTTGTAACTCTGATAATGATTCTAGTGATGAGGAAGTGACATTTGAAGAACTTGCTGACTCCTACAAGAAGCTATGTATCATAAGTGCTGAAGTCTGTCAGCAAAATAAGAAACATAAAAAGCTCATAGTGAAGTTGGAGGCTGAGAAGAAGGCAGACACTACTACTATAAGCCATCTCAAAGGTGAAGTTCTAATGTTGAACTCCAAACTTGATCAGATGACTAAGTCTGTCAAGATGTTAACAACTGGAACTGACAAGTTGGAAGAAATCCTTCAGGCTGGACAAAATGCAGGAAACATGTCTGGTCTAGGATTTGTGGCTGCAAAGAAATCTACTATTGACAAGAAGACCAGGCCTGATAAACAAATGTCAAAGTAGATGTCACAACATAGGACTCAACATCAAGAACAGAGAAATATGAAGAAAAAGTATCAAAGATGGAGATGTCATTATTGTGGGAGGTTTGGTCACATAAATCCATTCTGCTTCAGATTATATGGATATCCTAATCAGACCCCATATGTCAAACCTAAGACTAACAAGGCACCATATACTCAACAGTGGAAGAAAAAGAATGCAGCCCTGATAGCTCACACCTCCCTTAGAGTTTATGCCAAGGAAGACTGGTACTTTGACAGTGGATGCTCTAAACACATGACTGGAATCAAGAATCTGCTGAATGATGTCAAACCTCATACTACTTGTTATGTCACTTTCGGAGATGGTGCTAGAAGAGAAATCAAAGGAGTTGGAAACTTGGACTGCCCTGGAGTTCCAAACCTAAATGAAGTGTTGCTGGTAAATGATTTGACTGCTAATCTCATAAGTATCAGTCAATTATGTGATCTAGGATTCAAGGTCAACTTCACCAAGTCTGAATATCTTGTAACTAATGAAAAACAAGAAGTTGTAATGAGAGGAATCAGATCAAAAGACAACTGTTACTTATGGGAGTCTGAGAACACTAACTACTCTTCTGTGTGCTCTATAGCCAAAGAAGAAAAGGAAGTGAAACTCTGGCACCAAAAACTTGGTCATTTACATCTTAGAGGGATGAAAAAGATCATATATATGGAGGATGTCAGAGGGATTCCAAGGCTTCAGATTGATGAAGGGAGAGTCTGTGGTGAATATCAGGTTGGAAAGCAAACTAGAATGTCACATCCAAAGACAAGACATCTTACCACCTCTAAGGTGCTAGAACTTCTACATATGGATCTGATGGGTCCCATGCAGGTGGAAAGTCTTGGTGGAAAGAGATATGTCTATGTTGTTGTGGATGATTTTTCCAGATTCACCTGGATAAACTTCATTAGGGAAAAGCATGATGTATTTGATGTATTTAAGGAATTGTGCAAAAGAATTCAAAGAGAAAAAGAAGGATGCATTGTCAGAATCAGAAGTGATCATGGTAAGGAATTTGAAAATAGTAAGTTTGATGAGTTCTGTTCCTCAGAAGGAATCAATCATGAGTTCTCTTCACATATAACTCCTCAACAAAATGGAGTTGTGCAAAGGAAAAACAGGACTATACAGGAATCTGCCAGAGCAATGATACATGCCAAGAAGCTTCCTATTCATTTTTGGGTTGAAGCTATGAATACAGCCTGTTATGTCCACAACAGGGTCACCTTGAGAAAGGGAACATCATCCACCCTTTGTGAACTATGGAAAGGAAGAAAGCCTACAGTGAAGTACTTCCATGTCTTTGGGAGCAAATGCTATATTCTGACAGATTGTGAACAAAGGAGAAAGATGGACCCTAAAAGTGATGAAGGAATATTCCTAGGATACTCTACCAACAGCAGAGCATATAGGGTGTTCAATTCCAGGACCAAAGTTATGATGGAGTCTATAAATGTCATAGTTGATGATCACCATCAGGAAACAAATGTCCCATATGATGTTGAGACATTCTTTGAGACTTCAACACAAGTGTCTAAAAAGGATGATGTTCCTAATCCTACTCCATCAGAGTCTGAATCAAAGGAAGCTAACAAAGATCCTTCCATCAGAATTCAGAAAGATCATCCTAAGGAACTCATCATAGGATATCCTAACAGTGGAGTCACTACAAGATTTAGAGAAATCATCACAAACTCTTGTTTTGTGTCTAAGATTGAACCAAAAAATGTTAAAGAGGTTTTGACTGATGAATACTGGATTGGAGCAATGCAAGATGAATTGAACCAGTTCAAGCAACATGAAGTATGGGAGTTAGTTCCTAGACCAGAAGGAACAAACATCATTGGCACAAAGTGGATCTACAAGAACAAGTCAGATGCTGAAGGAGTTATCACCAGGAATAAGGCAAGACTTGCTGCTCAAGGATACACTCAAGTTGAAGGGGTTGATTTTGATGATACTTTTGCTCCTGTAGCCAGACTGGAATCAATCAGACTTCTTTTGGGAGTTTCTTGTCTCCTTAAGTTCAAGCTGTTTCAGATGGATGTGAAGAGTGACTTCCTAAATGGGTACTTAAATAAGGAAGTGTATGTGGAACAGCCTAAAGGATTTGTGGATCCAAATTGTCCTGATCATGTCTACAAATTGAGGAAAGCATTATATGGTCTGAAACAAGCTCCTAGAGCTTGGTATGAAAGGTTGACAAAGTTCCTCACTGACAAAGGATACAAGACATGAGGTTTGGATAAAACTCTTTTTGTCAAGGATGAAGGAGGAAAGATAATGGTAGCTCAAATTTATGTTGATGACATAGTGTTTGGAGGAATGTCAGATAAAATGGTTAAACATTTTGCTAACCAGATGCAAGCTGAATTTGAAATGAGCCTCATGGGAGAATTGACCTACTTTCTTGGACTACAAGTCACACAGATGGAAGACTCAATTTTTCTATCTCAAAGCAAGTATGCAAAGAATATTGTCAAGAAGTTTGGGATGGAGAATGCCAGTCATAAAAGGACTCCTGCACCTGCTCATTTAAAATTGTCCAAAGACACAAGTGGGGCAAATGTGGATCAAAGCTTGTACAGAAGCATGATAGGAAGTCTGCTATACTTAACAGCCAGCAGACCTGACATTGCCTTTGCAGTTGGAGTATGTGCAAGATACCAGGCTGAACCCAAAGTAAGTCACATCAACCAGGTGAAAAGAATTCTGAAGTATGTGAGTGGAACTTACAATTATGGCATGTTGTACTCTCATGGATGTGAACCAATTCTGTCTGGTTATTGTGATGCTGATTGGGCTGGTAGTGCTGATGATAGAAAGAGAACCTCTGGAGGATGCTTCTTTTTGGGAAATAATCTTGTTTCTTGGTTCAGCAAGAAATAAAAATGTGTGTCTCTATCTACTGCTGAAGCTGAATACATAGCAGCTGGTAGCAGCTGTTCTCAAATGATCTGGATGAAACAGATGCTAACTGAGTATAATGTCACACAAGATGTCATGACATTGTACTGTGACAATTTGAGTACTATTAACATATCCAAGAATCCTATACAGCACAGCAGGACTAAGCATATTGACATTAGACATCACTTCATCAGAGATTTTGTGGAGGAGAAGGTGATTAAGCTGGAACATGTTGCCACTGAACTACAACTGGATGATATTTTTACCAAGGAACTTGATGCTAGTCAGTTTGAGAATTTAAGGGGCAAGCTGGTTATTTTCCAATATGAAGAGATGTAGCAATTAATTTTGCTTAATACAAGGTTTGAAAGAGATATTTTAATCAAGTTTATTCTGATTGGGCTAATCATTTGTTTCCCTCTTTCTTTCCAAAAGTTTAAGAAGAGGAATAGACATATTTATATCTCCCTCTTCTCAGTTTGTTGCATCACTCTCCATTCCCTCAAAAGAAAATTTCACACTCGTTGTCACTTGTATTCTCAATCTCTCAAGATGTCTCAACAATCTGTGTCATCATCTTCATCAAAGGCAACTGCATCTTCCTCACCCACTGCCACCGAACCTAGGGCAAACGTAAATCCCATGGATGCTGATGTTCTTGAGGTAACTCCACTTCGTGCAATGGCAGCTGATCCTACTAAGGTCAAGAATCTACGAACCAGACATGCAAGAAGATCACAAGCTTCTCCCTCTGGTAAATCTTCTCAACCATCATCCTCTGTTCCTCCAGAGATAGCTAATAGCGAAGGTTCTGCTTATGTGCATCAAGCTATTGCCAGACTAGTCACTAGGATTCTTAATGAGAATCACTCTGTTCCTGGTGTATCTGTACCATTGAACCAAGAAACTGCTAGCCCTAATTTAGAAAGTGATCCCAATGTCACTCAGAATGTTGAGACACCTGATGACAACATTGAGAAATCTCCAGAGAAACCTGATGATCACCAGACCCCTACTGACAAGGCTGTTGAACCTCCTGTCATTGATGTTGATGAAGAATTTTCTGACAATGATTTAATTGCTAATGTCAACCCTAGCATAGAAAGAAGGATGATGAGTAGAAAAGAAAAGCAGAGTGCTGCCCAAAGCCCCTCCAAAGAGAAGGCTACTGAAGTTGTTCATGAGAAAGCTAGGCCTGAGAACAAGGCTAGAGAAGAAGCTGAGAAGGATCAAAAGGCTGGAACTTCCAAAGGGAAGGGTAAGGTAAAAGCTAGGGTATCTGTTGGTAGTCTCTCAAAACCCTTGAGACAACCTATAGCCAAGAAAAGAAAGGCTCCTGAACCCTCTGAATCTGATAAGGAATCAGACTTTGATTTTGATGTTGATAGCAATGTTCCAGACATTCCCCTCAGGAAGAAACCCTCTTCTAGTAAACTGCCTAAGGTTCCCGAGGTTGCCATTGACAACATCTCATTTCACCATCCAGAAAATGCAAGCAGGTGGAAGTATGTGTTTCTGAAAAGGATTGCCTTAGAGAGGGAGCTGAACAGAAGTGATATTGAGTGTAAGGAAGTCATGGATCTCATCAAGGATGCTGGCCTGATGAAAACAGTGGTCAAGTTTTCCAACTGCTATGAGATTCTTGTCAAAGAATTCATAGTAAATTTTTCTGGTGGATGTGCTGATGGAAAGTCAGCTGATTTTAAGAGTGTTTATGTGAGAGGAAGGAAGGTAAATTTCTCTCTTACTGTGATAAACAAATACCTAGGGAGGCCTGATGATGCTCAGTCTGAGCTTGAAGTTACTGACAACCAGGTTTGTTAAACCATCACTGCCAAGCAAGTCAAGCACTGGCCCTTGAAAGGGAAGCTAACTGCAAGCAAGCTGAGTGTGAAGTTTGCCATACTGCACAAAATTGGTGCAGCTAATTGGGTTCCCACCAACCACAAATCCACCATCTCCACTGGTTTGGGAAGATTTATCTATGCTGTTGGAACCAGAACAAACTTTGATTATGGCAACTACATCTTTGATCAAACAATGAAACATGACGAGAGTTGTGCTATTAAAGGCCCTATTGCTTTTCCCTCTCTCCTGTGTGGTATAATCATTGATCAGTATCCTAATATTTTGGTTGAAAAGGACTCTGTGTGCAAAAGAGCCCCTGCACTTGGTTTTCACTATAAGTTGTTTCAGGGAACACATGTCCCTGACATTGTTATGACATCTGCTGAGACATCAAATGTCAAAGCTCATTCCAAGAAAGCTGATGTTATAGCTGTTCTAAAAGAAACCTGCAGAGAGCTTGATGCAAGAAAAAGGACTCTTGAAGAGCTGATTACTAGTCTGGAATAGGAGGAGAATGAAGAACAAATGAGGTAAGAGGATGTTGATGAAGAACAACATGATGGTTCAGCAAGAAGCTCACCAGAAGATGCTTCTGAAAATAGTGATTCCTCAGGGGATGACAGTACCTGAAGGTCTGTGTTTGCTGAGTTGTAAAGATTGATGCTGGAACTTGCTGCTGCTATTTGATACCTTCTCTCTGTTTCTGTGTATTTTGGATTTCCTTTTGATGACTGTATAATTTGAAGTACTAGATCCTTTGGCCTCTTTATGGCTAAAAAGGGGGAGAAGTAATTGTTGTAATTTTGGTAGAATTGGATATTGGTAGTTAGATTAGTTGTTATTAAAAATTCTGCTGCATTTGGTTTCTGCATGTTATAGGTTCTACTGCATGTTGCTTCTGCATTCTAATCTCTGATTGTTTAGGGGTTTTAGCCAAAAAGTTTGCCAAAGGGGGAGTTTGTAAGTGTTTGATTGTTGGCATTAATTTTTGGTAAAACCAGATTTGCGAATGTCATGACTGATGTCATAACATTCTGGGATAAAGACAAATTCTACAGAAGGAATGTTCTACAGGAATAACTCAGTATGAGTGAATATCATGATGATTAAGCTATGATCATATGTACTGAATTCTACCAAAATCAGTCAGCCGGATACGTGATGTCATAACTAATGTTAAGACATCCTGTACTGATCAAGTTGTTGTGCAGATTTATTGTTCTTGAGAATTGTCAGGAATCTGGTGTGCTATTCTGAGTTGAAGTATATTGACTAGATCAGATGCTCACGTGGATATTAGGTTAACCTTGCTTAACCCTAATCTGTTATGATGAAAGCCCAAGACCAAGTCTTTAGGTTAACTTTGGTTAACCCTAGATATTTTTATGGAATCCCAAAATGAAGAATAGACTGCATATATATTTCTCACGAATCCTAATGGTGTGCAACGCTTTTCAGAGAAGATTAATAAGGCATTTTGTAGTTGTGATAGTTTTAGTAATTACTATGAACCAAGTAATTATCAATTGACAAGTGACTTGGAGTAGGATTTGGTTGTAAGGGTTGTTTATCACTCAATGCTTTGAAGCACGAGTTTTGTGTCTCTTGATTAAAGCTTTGAAGCAAAATCAAGCGTGTGTATTGAAGAATGTCTTCATAATCTTATTAATTAGTAGATTAGTATCACTGTTGTGATTGAGGGGGAGTGAGTAGGAACTCAGGTTTAAGTAGGACTTAGATTGAAGTTGCAATGGGTAGGTCTTAAGTGAAGGAGATAAACTGGTTAGTTTATTCCTAAATTAATACCTCTTATAGTGAATTTCCTCTCTGGCTTGGTAGCCCCCAGATGTAGGTGTTGTTATACACTGAACTGGGTTAACAATTGATTGTGTTCTTTACTGTCTTTTAAATTACTGTTTGGTTTGTGTACAATTTGTCAGATATGGTGTCATAACATTCACTGTGACATTAAGTATCTGTTGCCAGAATTTCAATTGGTACCGGTATCCCTTATGTTAAATCAAGGAGAATACATGGTCATTGTGTGGTATCATAAAGCACTAACTGACCTTAGAACCTTAGTTAAACAAACTTGGCCATTAGGAAAGTAGTGAGATAGTCGACGTTGATATAAAAGCTAAAGATTGGTTGATACTCAATACTAAACTCATTAAGATCGGAATTTCAGGATATTTCCGCCACGAGAAAAGATCACTTGAGCTGAAACAATGCCTGATAAAGAAAGATCAGTGTCATTGAGACTCCTTAGAACCCGATTACTTTTCTAGGACAGGTTGAACCAACTAAACTTCAAGAGGGTATTTGCCTATAAACCTCATGCAAGCCTAAACCTAAGGTCTTGTGTATTTTTCTTGTGTGTGATTAAATTGTTCAAACATAACATCATGCATCATAACGTCCATTTTAATTTAACTAACCATTTCGAGGACCAAGGGAATTTATCTTTGTTCTGTTTTACAGATCATGGCTGCCGTTCTAGAAACACCATTCAAATCAGCTTTATGAGAATACCTCTCCAACTCAAAGAGCTAGTGTCAAGGGTTCCAGAGACTTCTTCTTTCACCAAGAAATATGGTTGACTTCTCAACCTGGTTACCTCAAGGTTTGATGAGAAGATGATGGGTGTACTTTTTCAGTTCTTTGACCCCAAGCACCATTGCTTCATATTTCCCGATTATCAGTCGGTACCCACCATGGAAGAGTTCTCTAAATTAATGGGTGTACCTATTCTTGATCAGGCACCTTTCACCGGTTTAGAGGAAGCTCCAAAGCCAGAGGTCATTGCAGCAACCTTGCATCTGAAACGGTCCTACGTTATATCCAATTGGGAAACAAGAAGCGGAGTCAAGGGTTTCCTAGTCAAGTTCTTATTAGAAAAAGGCTCAATTATTTTGGGATGATTTAGATTTCCAAGCTTTCTAAGAAGTCATGGCTCTTCTAATCTATGGGTTAGTACTGTTCCCTAATCTATACTTACTCATAGATGTGAATGTTGTCAAGATTTTCCTCTCTTGTTACCCTATGCCTACTTTGCTCAGAGATATCTTGCATTCCCTTCCCACTCGTACCATGAAGAGAAGATGGATTCTTATGTGTTGTATACCATTGCTGTCTAGGTGGTTTATTTCACACCTTCCTTAATCAGTATTAAAGAACGAATAAGATTTGGGTTGGTCGCAAAGGATAATGTAACTTTCTCACTCATATATTCTTTGGTACTCCTAGTTTATGGGAGATGACTCTATCATCGAGCGTTGTGGGGAATTCCCTAATGTCCCACTCCTTGGAATTAGGGGGGGTATCACTTATAATCCTTCTCTGGCTCTACGACAGTTTGGTTATGCTCGAAGGGATGGTCCCCATGATATGCTTATCCAAGGCATTGTGTTCAAATATGAGGATGATGTTCAAGGGTATAATTAAAGGTTCATACGAGCCTAGGACATGGTAAACAAGGTTGGTAGCCAGACTTTGGGGCATAAGAATTACATTCCTATGGAGCCTTATCTCAAATGGGTACGAGCTCGCTCCCAAAAGCTTATGATGCCATACATAGCCATCTTGCCAGTGATTGTGGAGCCTATCACCGAAGAAGATGTTACTTATACAGTTCTCCATCCTGACATGCCCACTAATATTGAAACGTTGCAGAGGTCCTAGATTCAAATGAAAGAAGAATAAGATACCTTTAGATCTTAATTCTACACAAGTGAGAAGAAAGTGTTGGAGCTCACGAAACAACTTCAAGAAGAAAAAAGTCTTAATGACTATCTCGGTACAAAGAGGAAGCGCCCATGGGAAACTTGATTCCTAGATTTTAAGAATTTTTTTTTTAATTTTCAATTGTAAGCCTAAAAGGTAGTTGTAATTTGAATTCTATTAATAAAATCTTTGTTTCATTTTGGTTCGCAAATTTAAATATCCCTAAGTCCTTGAAAACATCGCATAAACATGTCATGCACATCATTACATAAGCAGGTATTTCAAGACAAGTTTCTTATCTTTTCGCTGTTTATTTCAGGAAAAAGAAATGGATCTCAAAAAAATAGTTAAGGATCTTCAAGCACAAAACACTCAATTCCAACAGATGTTCCTGGCTCTGGCTAAAGGACAAGAAGATCTAAAAGCTCGCATTGTCAAAGAGAAGACAAAGAAGGAAAAGAAACCGGCTGGCATCTTGAATATGGGAAGAAGATTTAGAGGACAAACCAAGCGAGCTCTAGAATTTGCAACTCCATCAAATGAGGGGGATAATCAGGAAGAGGACAATAAGAAGACAAAAGAAGAGGATAACAACCCAGGGACTGATGAAAAGGAAGCAGACTATGCTGAAGTATAATATCCTCCTACTGATGAAAAGTATAAACAATTGAAGGATCGTCTCAATGCCATGGAGATTCAGAGGGTACCTGGTCTAGATTTTGAAGAGGCAGGATTGGTCTCAGGGGTGGTTATTCCCCAGAAATTCAAAGTTCTCGCATTTGCAAAGTATGACGGTCTTTCCTGTCCAAAGCTGCATTTAAGGTCTTATGTCAGGAAGATCCAACCCCACACAACTGACAAGAATTTATGGATTCATTTCTTCCAAGAGAGTTTGTCAATGACGCAGTCAGAATAGTTCTATCAACTGGAAGGAACCAACATTCGCAATTGGGAAGATCTGACTGCTGCTTTTTACAAGCAGTACCAATACAATGATGACCTCGCTCCAACCCATACGCAACTTCAAAGCATGTCTATGGGCTCCAGTGAGGGTTTCAAAGATTATTCCTAAAAGTGGAGAGATCTTACAGGAAGAGTCCATCCTCCTCTGTCTGATAGAGAGATGGTAGAATTTTCCTGGGTACTTTTTCGGGCCCATTTTTCAACCATCTGATTTGGAGCTCTTCAGATGGATTTAACAAGTTGATATTGATGAGAGAACGAGTAGAAGCTGGTATCAAAATTGGCAAAATATAAGGGGTTGCATCTTCGAGTGTTGTGAAGAAGCCTTTCAGTGGGAAAAAGGAAGTTAGTGTTGTCTATGGCCAGAGAAATCAGGGTAAAGGTGAATGTCGTCCAACGGTAGGATCTATAATAATCTCCAACCTTACATACTCTCAATGACAAAACAATTAGCGCATGAAGGATGCACCTAGAAGATAATTCACCAGACTCAACATGCCCTTATCTCAGGTATTGCAACATCTAATGAAGGCTAGCTTGGTCACTCTGAGGGATCCTCCTTAAAATCAGAACATTACATCTCCTCGTTATAATCCAAATGCTCGGTGTGCCTACCACTCCAACAGTCTTGGGAATGATACAAATGATTGTTGGGCTTTGAAGAATAAAGTTCTGGATCTTATCAATGCAAAGGAGATTGAATTTTACCCTTCTGAAACCCAAAATGTGATAACTACACCCATGCCCAAGCACGACCAAGGTATCAATGCTGTTGATGGTGACCCGTTTGTTTCTTCTGTTGATGAACTGGCTACTCCTCTTCCAGTGGTTAAGGAGAATCTTTTACGAGCCGATTTATTTCTGGGCTGCAGTGAAAATTTCTACCATTGTGCGTCTTTACCTAATGGTTGCATATTGCTGAAGATGGGGTCCAACGCCTGATGAACAATAAGGAAATTCTGTTTGAGAAGACTTGCTCTATGAAAAGTTTGTGTGAAGATATAAGATGTGAAGATGTGTCAATTATTACCATTTCTAACAATCCTCCCAGGTTCTCCTCTAAAGGTCCTGTCAGGATTACATCAACTTCTAAGATTTCTCCTTTGATTATTACCTCTCCTGGGCCAATACCATATTCCTCCAACAAGGCTGTTCCTTGGAACTGTGGAGCTGACGTCTACTACCACGGCGTCAAGAAAAACCTATTGGTTATAAAAAATTAAGTTACTAAAGATACCGATCCTAACATCGATAACATTGTTGGGACCAGTAAGATTACCAGAAGTGGAAGTATTTTCTCTCTTGAAATCTCTCCAAAGACTATTCCCACTCCTTTTATTATTCTTGCTAATACTCCTGTTGTTATTCCTTCTACTGAGTTAGCTGAGACTTGGGGAAAAGAAGTGTCAGTTTGTCCTGCCTGAACAGAGGCACCTAAAGAAGCTATTCATGAGGCCTCCAAGCATGAAATGGAGGAAATACTGAAGATTATACGAAAGAGTGACTATAATATTGTGGAACAATTGGGGTAGACCTTCTCAAAAATTTCAATGTTGGCCTTGTTTTTATGCTTCGAAGCCCATTCTAAGGCTTTGGTGAAGTTCCTGAAGTCTTCTCATATGCCGCAAGAGACCTCTGCCGACCAATTTGAGAATTGCGTTGCTAGTCTGACTATTGACAATGGACTCGGTTTCTTCGATGCTGATTTGACACTCAAGGGAAGAAAGCATAATGATGCCCTGCATGTCTCTATTGAGTGCAGGGGAACTACGCTGGCTCATGTTCTAGTTGATACATGTTTTTCACTAAATGTTCTACCCAAGGGGGCTTTGGACATATTGCATTGTGAAGGACTTACATTAAAGCCCATCAATATTTTGGTGAGGGCTTTTGATGGTTCCAAGAGGATGGTACACGGGGAGGTGAACATTCCTATTAAAGTTGGTTCCCAGACTTTCAATTCTACTTTCTATGTGATGGACATTCGCCCGTCTTACTCTTGCTTATTGGGACGCCCTTGGATTCATGGGGCCGGTGCTGTCACTTCCACCTTGCATCATATGTTAAAGTATCCGGTTAGTGGAAAGATTGTTACAGTTAGGGGTGAAGAAGAGTATCTGGTGAACCATTTGAACTCTTTCAGATATTTCGAGATGGACGGCGAGTTCATTGAGACCCCCTGTCTTAATTTTGAAGAAGTACCTCAGACGATTGTTGTTACCAAAGCTGCTACCACTGTTCCAAATATTACCAGACCTCCATTGGAAATGGCTTCTCTAAAAGATACTAAGGTTGTAGTTGAAGAAGGTGGGTTTACTATTTGGGGCCAACTACCTGACATCCCCTATAAGCTTGACATATTTGGTTTAGGTTTCACTTCAGGAGCTCAAAAAGTTGTTCGTCGTGCTCGCATCGGAGGACCACCACTATGCATCAGCAACCATGGAGTCAATGCTGGAGATGATGCTGACAGTGACTGTGACCTAGACAATTAGATCTTCCCTATTACCAGTGTTGGACTCAATAATTGGATGGCTAGAGACTTTGTGCCTATTTCTTTTATTCAGGAGTAATTGTTTTTTCTGTTTGTTAAGGATATGTAATTTTTTAACAATTTAAACTCTAAAAGCCTTGTGTCTTACCCGAGGCACAACGATCTATTTGTGAGGGTTATCAATTCATATTCATATGTAATTAATAAATCATTGGACTTTTTTCATAAATATTTTAGGCTCTCTGTCTTTCTTCTTTTTACTTTATTTTTTCAAAATAGCTATGCTCTCTTACACACACCCACATATCAAATTGCAGATCCTCATCCACCCTGGATCTCGTTGATAACAATTCTGCTATTGCCTGTTATGACTTTGAAAATCCGATCTACCAAGCCGAGGACGAAGGTGAGGAAGGCTGTGAAATACCAAGAGAACTTGCTAGTCTATTACAGCAAGATGAAAGAGCAATACAGCCTCATGAAGAGTCGGTCGAGACAAAAAACTTGGGTACTAAAGAGAATAAAAAGGAAGTCAAGATAGCTGCCAACCTGGAAAATAGTGTTAAAGAATGATTAATTTGGATGTTGAGTGATTACATTGAGATATTTTCCTGGTTATACCAGAACATGCCGGGGCTGGACATTGATATTGTGGTTCATCGTCTGCCAACGAAAGAAGACTAACCTCCAGTGAAGCAAAAGGTTCGCCGTATGCGTCCTGAGATGTCAGAAAAGATCAAGGCTGAAGTCATGAAACAATTTAATGTCAGATTCTTAGTTGTTACTTCTTATCCATAATGGGTTGTGAACGTGGTACCGGTACCTAAAAAGGACGGTAAAGTGCATATGTGTGTGGATTACAGAGATTTGAATAGAGCAAGCCCCAAGGATGACTTTCTGCTTCCTCATATTGATGTTATGGTCGACACACTCCACATCATAAGATATTCTCCTTCATGGATGGTTTCTTTGGTTACAATTATATTAAAATGGCACCTGAAGACATGGAGAAAACAACTTTCATCACACAGTGGGGCACCTTCAGTTACAAAGTTATGCCATTTGGGTTGAAGAACATCGAGGCAACCAATCAACGTGCTATGGTAGCTTTGTTTCACGATATGATCCTTCGCAAGATAGAGGTATATGTCGATGATATGATAGCCAGGTCTCAAACTAAAGAAGATCACCTTGATCAACTGTAAAAGCTGTTTGAGAGACTGAAGAAGTACAAGTTAAGACTGAATCCGAACAAGTGCACCTTGTAACGCCCGTAATTTAATTAATTATTTAATTAAATTATTTTTAGAATATTTGTGAAGAAGTGTTATTAAATTGGATTTATTTTATTAAGTGGAGAAATAATAATATTAGAGGTATAATATTACTATTTGGTGAAATAATCTTAGAAGCTAATATTATTTCATGTGGGCCTATATTGTGTGAGTGGAAGTAATAAGGGGGTGTAAGTTTGGAGCCCACTAAGGAATAATAGAATATTAGGTTATTTTATTATTTGTTGTTGGAATAGAAGAAATAAGAAGTAAGAAGAAAATAAGGATTTGAAGAGAACGTGAAGCTGCTGGAAATAGAAGGAAATGGCAAGAACGAAGATTAAACCCGGGAATTGTAGAGCGACCTTCAATCCAAGGTAAGGGTGGGGTTCTGGATTTATAATTGGGTTCATGATGTTTGATATGTGGGGTTAGAGGATTGCTGTTTTTGTTCTTGAATTGGATGATGTATGATTAAGATTTGATGAATTTGAATGAATAATGACGTTATGATGTTGTTTAATCAATGTAGTATTACAGGTTAATGATTAGGTGATGAATTACCATGATTATAATGAGGTTTGTAGGACTGCAATTAGATTCCCGTAGTGAAATTATAGAAGAAAACGTAGAAAATTATGCAGACTGTAGAAGGATGTGTAGACCCCAAACTGGATGTGTCGATACATGAAGGGTGTTATACTCAGGATGAGTCGATCCATGGAGGGCTTGCGTCGATGCATTATGAGTACAAGACTCAGGATGGGTCGACACGAAGAGAGGATGTGTCGGTACATGAGTGTGAGAGACTCAGGATGAGTCGACCAGTGAAGTACATGTGTCGATACATGCTGTATTGAAAGCCAGGATGAGTCAATCCATAAGGAGGATGTGTCGACTCATAGTGTACAAATGAAGCAGGATGAGTCGATACATAATGTCTGGTTTTTGACAGAATCAATTTTAAATTGCTGTAACTTGAGTTTTAGGATGCTGGTTGAGATGCCGTTCGAAGCGTTGATTAGCTAACGCAATGAACTCTATTCTAGATGATTTAGATGATGGATAAGAAGTGTAATCCTAGTAACTAATTTAGAATTTAGGATTAACTCTCGTGATTGGTCGTTGTGCTGATGTTTTGGAAAGAATGATGAACATGAGATGTTTAGAGGTTGCTGTTAGGAATATGACAGTAGGATTAGTGATAGTAAAACTGTAAAAAAATTCAGAATAACAGTATGGATTACTGTGCTATTGATATATAACTGAGTTATGAGTGAGATGTGGTTATTAAAGTTGTGTTGGATAATTATGATGAACCAATGACGTTTGATAAATAACTGATGTTTAATAATTTATTTTGAGATGTTTATGAGATGTTGTAATTGAGATGATTAAGATGTTATTGTTTTGAGATGTTTATGAGATGCTGTGATTGAGATGTTTTGAGATGTATTTGGAGATGTTGTTAACTGAGTGTGTTATTACATTCATGTTGAGTCGCATACATTGCATTTTTTTGAGATGGAGCTTATGCTCGTTGAGATGGCCTGGATTGGCAAATTTTGAGATGAAGGCTATGCCTTGTTGATGCCTCTATTAATTGGCAGATTTTTGAGATGGGAGTTATGCTCCAATGGTTCCACATGCATTTGCATAGTTTTGAGTCGCATTATATGGTTGAATAATGACATGTATTTGATGTTGATGAACGGATATATATGCTGTAATTATTGATGGTTATGAGATGAGGAGTGGTGATGTTATTAATCTAATTTAATATATTAATTATCATGCGCTTTATTATATTGTTAGATATCTCACCCCTTCTGTTTGAATGTTGCCCTTATGTTGGTAACGTGCAGGTAATAGAGAATGAAGGCCGTATACCTTCAATAGATCGAGTCGGTGTCATTGCTCTGATATGTAACACTCGGGGGGATGAACGCTTGCTGATTTTTTGATAGTTGATTTTTAGTTGTTGAACTTTAAATTGTTTATTTACTAAATATGAGATGTTTCAAAGTTGTTGTTTTATTTAAAGATGTTATTGAAGAATTCCGCTGCGTAGTTGTTGAATTATTTAATGAAAGATGTTATGTTGATGGTTCATCTGATGTTTTGAAAAAGTGTTATATATCCATGATGAATGCAATGAATTTATTAGAAGAATTTGTGACGTCTCGATTCATTTGTATGATTAAAATTTTGTAACTCTGATTTATTTTGCATAATTTCTTGGGGTAGAATTGGGGTGTTACAAAGTTGGAATCAGAGTAAAAGGTTGGTCCGACCTTGTCGTCGAGTTGTAGTTGTCTAACAATCGAGTATTGTTATTTTGAGTTCTAATCGTTGTTTATGTTGTGGTGAGAAGTTGAAATGGCTGGAAGGAATGATGCTGCTCTTGCTGCTGCTTTAGAAGCAATGGCTCATGCGATGGAAAATCAGCCGAATGCTGACGGGAATGCTGGATCTCGTAGCTTGGCGACTTTTTAGAGAGAGAATCCACCTACGTTCTAGGGAAAGTATGATCCTGACGGAGCTTTGGACTGGTTGAAAGAGATAGAGAGAATCTTTCGAGTGATGGATTTCACTCCAGCGCAGAAGGTTCGTTATGGGACTCATATGCTAGCAGTCGAGTCTGATGACTGGTGGCTAGAGACTTATCGGAAGTTGGAAGCTGCAGGTGAGAATGTCACTTGGATTGTGTTCCGCGGGGAGTTTTTGAGAAAGTATTTTCCTGAAGACGCCAGTGGTAAGAAGGAAATTGAGTTGCTTGAGCTGAAGCAAGGGAGTATGTCTGTTGTTGAGTATGCTGCCAAGTTTACTGAGTTGGCTAAGTTTTATCCGTATTACACTGAGGAAAATGCTGAGTTTTCAAAGTATATTAAGTTTGAGAACGGGTTGCGCCCGGAGATTAAGAAAGCAGTTGGATATCAGAAAATCTATGTCTTTGCTGATTTGGTTGATAGCTGCAGGATTTATGAGGAGGATAATAATGCACATTACAAGATTATCAATGAGAAGAGGGGTAAGCACCAATAGAATCGTGGTAAACCTTATGATGCCCCAGCTGGTAAGGGTAAGCAGAAAGTTGCTCATGGTCATAGAACTAGTGGGGGGAGATGCTCATGTTGGTGTGATTTGTTTTAAGTATAGGAAACCTGGACACAAGAGTAATGTGTGTACTACTGAAGTGAAGATGTGTTTCCGTTGTGGCAAGAACGGACATGTTGTAGCTGAGTGTGAGCACAAGAGTGTGGTTTGTTTCAACTGTAAAGAAGAATGGAACATTGGTAGTCAGTGTACGAAACCGAAGAGGGCTCAGTCAAGTGGTAAAGTGTTTGCTTTGGTTGAGGATCAGACAGCCGTTGAGGACAGACTTATTAGAGGTACATGTTTCATTAATAGTAGTCCTTTAATCACTATTATTGATACTGGTGCTACACATTGTTTTATTGCTGCTGATTGTGTTGAAAGATTGGGTCTTGTGTTGTCTTCTTTGAATGGAGAAATGGTCGTCGATACTCCAGCCAAGGGGTCGGTGACTACTTCTTTTGTGTGTGCTAAGTGTCCCTTTTCGATCTTCGACAGATACTTTGTTGTTGATTTGGTTTGTTTACCGTTAAGAGGTTTGGATGTGATTTTGGATATGAACTGGTTAGAGCATAATTGTGTTCATATTAACTGTTATGACAAGTCTGTGAAGTTTTCTACTCCTGAAGCAGAGGAAGATGGTTTGTTGTCTACTAGACAGTTGAGGAAGTTGATGCAAGAGGAAGTACATATGTTCTCGTTGATGGCGTCGCTATCTGTAGAGACTCAAGCCATAATTGAGGAATTACAGGTGGTGTGTGAATTTCCTGAAGTTTTCCCTGATGAGATTCCCGATGTACCGCCAGAGAGGGAAGTTGAGTTTGCAATTGATCTTGTACCTGGTACCAGACCTGTGTCTATGGCACCATATAGGATGTCTGCATCTGAATTGTTAGAGTTGAAGAAGCAATTGGAAGAGTTACTTGAGAAGAGGTTTGTAAGACCAAGTGTATCATCATGGGGTGCTCCAGTGTTGTTAGTGAAGAATAAAGATGGAAGTATAAGGCTCTGTGTTGATTATAGACAGTTGAACAAGGTGACGATTAAGAACAAGTATCTGCTTCCAAGAATAGATGACTTGATGGACCAATTGGTGGATGCTCGTGTGTTTAGTAAGATTGATTTGAGGTCAGGTTATCATCAGATTAAAGTGAAGAATGAGGATATTCAGAAGACGGCTTTCAGAATGCGTCATGGACATTATGAGTATCCGTTGATTCCTTTCGGTGTTACTAATGCGTCGGGAGTATCCGTGGAATATATGAATCGTATCTTTCATACTTATTTGGATCGGTTTGTAGTTGTGTTCATCGATGATATTTTGATTTACTCTAAGTCAGAAGAAGAGCATGCTGAACATTTAAGAGTAGTATTGCAAGTTTTGAAAGAGAAGAAGTTGTATGCAAAGCTGCCCAAGTATGAATTTTGGTTAAAAGAGGTTAGTTTTCTTGGTCATGTGATTTCAGGTAGTGGCATTGTTGTAGACCCATCGAAGGTTGATGCTGTGTTGCAATGGGAAACTCCAAAGTCAGCTACTGAGATTAAAAGCTTTTTGGGGCTAGCTGGTTATTATAGAAGGTTTATCGAAGGGTTTCTAAGTTGTCACTTCCGTTGACTAAGTTGACTTGTAAAGGTAGAGCATTTTTTTGGGATGTTCAGTGCGAATAAAGTTTTACAGAATTGAAGAAGAGGTTGACGTCGGCTCCGATTTTGACGTTGCCTAATCCAGGAGAGCCTTTTGTAGTGTATTGTGATGCTTCCAAGATGGGTTTAGGAGGTGTGCTTATGCAGAATGGTAAGATAGTTTCTTATGCGTCAAGGCAGTTGAAGACTCATGAGAAGAACTATCCTACGCATGATTTAGAACTTGCTGCAGTTGTTTTTGTGTTGATGATTTGGAGGCATTATCTTTATGGTTCTAGATTTGAAGTGTTTAGTGACCATAAGAGTTTGAAGTATTTGTTTGATCAGAAGGAGTTGAACATGAGGCAACGAAGATGGTTGGAATTGTTAAAGGATTATGATTTCGGTTTGAATTATCATCCAGGAAAGGCGAATGTGGTAGTTGATGCGTTGAGTCAAAAGACTTTACATATGTCAGCAATGATGATTAAAGAGTTGGAATTGATTAATCCGTTCAGAGATATGAGCTTAGTTTGTGAGGTTACTCAGTAGAGTGTTATGTTGGGTATGTTGAAGATTAATAATGAATTTTTAGACAGTATCAGAGAAGCTCAGAAGTTGGATGTGAAACTGGTAGATTTGATGGTTGGGACTGATAAATCTGAGAATAGTGATCTTAAGCTAGATGAGAAAGGTGTGTTGAGGTTTCATAATCAGATTTGTATTCCTGATGATGATGAGATGAAGAAAGTGATACTTGAGGAAAGTCATAGAAGTAAGTTGAGTATTCATCTAGGAGCTACGAAGATGTATCAAGATTTGAAAGGTTTGTTTTGGTGGCCTGGGATGAAGAGTGATGTGGCTCGGTTTGTGTATGCATGTTTGACTTGTCAGAAGTCGAAAGTTGAACATTAGAAGCCTGCAGGATTGATGCAATCGTTGGAAGTTTCAGAATGGAAATGGGATAGCATTTTAATGGACTTTGTGACGGGGTTACCTAGTACTATAAGAGGATATGATTCGACTGGGGTGTTTGTTGATAGGCTTATGAAGTCAGCTCATTTTATTCCTATTAACATCAGTTTTCTAGTATCGAAGTTGGCTGAGATTTATATTAGTGTGATTGTAAAGTTGCAAGGTGTTCCTTTGTGCATTGTGTCAGATAGAAATCCAAGATTTACTTCTAATTTTTGGAAGATTTTGCAAGAAGCGTTGGGTTCTAAGTTGAGGTTGAGTTCAGCGTATCATCCTCAGACAGATGGTGAGACTGAACGGACGATTCAATCGTTAGAAGATTTGCTGAGGGCATGTGTTCTTGAGCAGGGAGGTTCAAGGGATACTTATCTTCCGTTGATAGAGTTCACTTATAATAACAGTTACCATTCTAGTATTGGGATGGCACCTTTTAAAGCGTTGTATGGCCGGAGATGTAGAACTCCGTTATGTTGGCATGAATCTGGAGAAAGTGTAGTACTTGGACCTGAACTTGTTCGTGAGACTACTGAGAAGGTGAAGTTGATTCGAGAAAATATGAAAGCTTCTCAAAGTAGACAGAAGAGTTATCATGACAAGCGAAGGAAAGATTTATAATTTCAAGCTCGTGATCATGTGTTTTTGAGAGTTACACCTGTGACTGGTGTTGGGCAAGCGTTGAAGTCTAAGAAGATCACTTCTCGTTTTATTGGACCGTATCAGATTTCATAGAGAGTGGGGAATGTTGCTTACAGAGTGGCTTTACTGCCTAATCTTTTGAATTTGCATGACGTGTTTCATGTGTCGCAACTTCGGAAGTATATTTCAAATCTATCTCATGTGATACATATGGACGATGTGCAAGTACGGGATAATCTTATGGTGGAGACGATGCCTGTACAGATCACGGATCGTGAAATAAAGACTCTGAGGGGCAAATAGATTGCGTTGGTTAAAGTGGTTTGGCTAGGAGCTGCTGGTGAAAGCATGACTTGGGAATTGGAGAGCAAGATGCCAGACTCCTATCCTGAATTGTTTGATTGAGGTAAATTTTCGAGGACGGAAATATTCTAAGTGGGGGAGAGTTGTAACGCCCGTAATTTAATTAATTATTTAATTAAATTATTTTTAGAATATTTGTGAAGAAGTGTTATTAAATTGGATTTATTTTATTAAGTGGAGAAATAATAATATTAGAGGTATAATATTACTATTTGGTGAAATAATGTTAGAAGCTAATATTATTTCATGTGGGCCTATATTGTGTGAGTGGAAGTAATAAGGGGGTGTAAGTTTGGAGCCCACTAAGGAATAATAGAATATTAGGTTATTTTATTATTTGTTGTTGGAATAGAAGAAAGAAGAAGTGAGAAGAAAATAAGGATTTGAAGAGAACGTGAAGCTGCTGGAAATAGAAGGAAACAGCAAGAATGAAGATTCAACCCAGAAATTGTAGAGCGACCTTCAATCCAAGGTAAGGGTGGGGTTCTGGCTTTATAATTGGGTTCATGATGTTTGATATGTGGGGTTAGAGGATTGCTAATTTTGTTCTTGAATTGGATGATGTATGATGAAGATTTGATGAATTTGAATGAATAATGACGTTATGATGTTGTTTAATCGATGTATTATTATAGGTTAATGATTAGGTGATGAATTACCATCATTATAATGAGGTTTGTAGGACTGTAATTAGATTCCCGTAGTGAAATTACAGAAGAAAATGCAGAAAATTATGCAGACTGTAGCAGGATGTGTTGACCCCAAACTGGATGTGTCGATACATGAAGGGTGTTAGACTCAGGATGAGTCGATCCATGGAGGGCTTGCATCGATGCATGATGAGTACAAGACTCAGGATGGGTCGACACGAAGAGAGGATGTGTCGATACATGAGTGTGAGAGACTCAGGATGAGTCGACCGGTGAAGTACATGTGTCGATACATGATGTATTGAAAGCCAGGATGAGTCGATCCATAAGGAGGATGTGTCGACTCATAGTGTACAGATGAAGCATGATGAGTCGATCCATAAGGTTTTGTGTCGATACATAATGTCTGGTTTTTGACAGAATCAGTTTTGAATTGCTGTAACTTGAGTTTTAGGATGCTGGTTGAGATGTCGTTCGAAGCGTTGATTAGTTAATGCGATGAACTTAATTCTAGATGATTTAGATGATGGATAAGAAGTGTAATCCTAGTAACTAATTTAGAATTTAGGATTAACTCCCGTGATTGGTCGTTGTGCTGATGTTTTGGACAAAATGATGAACATGAGATGTTTAGAGGTTGTTGTTAGGAATATGACAGTAGGATTAGTGATAGTAAAACTGTAAAAAAATTCAGAATAACAGTATGGATTACTGTGCTATTGATATATAATTGAGTTATTAGTGAGATGTGGTTATTAAAGTTGTGTTGGATATTTATGATGAACCAATGAAGTTTGATAGATAACTGATGTTTAATAATTTATTTTGAGATGTTTATGAGATGCTGTAATTGAGATGTTTTGAGATGATTGAGATGTTGTTGTGTTGAGATGTTTATGAGATGCTGTTATTGAGATGTTTTGAAATGTATTTGGAGATGTTGTTAACTGAGTGTGTTGTTACATTCATGTTAAGTCGCATACATTTCATTTTTTTGAGATGGAGCTTATGCTCGTTGAGATGGCCTGGATTGACAAATTTTGAGATGAAGGCTATGCCTTGTTGATGCCTCTATTAATTAGCATATTTTTGAGATGGGAGTTATTCTCCAATGGTACCACATGCATTTGCATAGTTTTGAGTCACATTATATGGTTGAATAATGAAATGTATTTGATGTTGATGAACGGATATATATGCTGTAATTATTGATGATTATGAGATGAGGAATGGTGATGTTATTAATCTAATTTAATATATTAATTATCATGCGCTTTATTATATTGTTAGATATCTCACCCCTTCTGTTTGAATGTTGCCCTTATGTTGGTAACGTGCAGGTAATAGAGAGTGAAGGCTGTATACCTTCAATAGATTGAGTCGGTGTCATTGCTCTGATATGTAACACTCAAGGGGATGAACGCTTGCTGATTTTTTGATTGCTGATTTTTAGTTGTTGAACTTTAAATTGTTTATTTACTAAATATGAGATGTTTCGAAGTTGTTGTTTTATTTAAAGATGTTATTGAAGAATTCCGCTGCGTAGTTGTTGAATTATTTAATGAAAGATGTTATGTTGATGATTCATCCAATGTTTTGAAAAAGTGTTATATATCCATGATGAATGCAATGAATTTATGAGAAGAATGTGTGATGTCCTGATTCATTTGTATGATCGAAATTTCGTAACTCTGATTTATTTTGTATAATTGCTTGGGGTAAAATTGGGGTGTTACACACCTTTGGGGTAAGATCTAGTAAGCTCTTAGGTTTCATTGTCACTGGCAAAGGTATTGAAGTAGACCCTACAAAGGTTAAATTTATACAAGAAATGCCAACTCCCTGCACTGAGAAGGAGGTTAGGGGATTCTTGGGACGTCTAAACTACATTGCCAGATTCATTTCTCACCTAACCGCTACTTGTGAGCCAATCTTCAAATTACTGAAGAAAGATCTAGTAGTGATATGAAACGATGATTTCCAGACATCCTTTGACAGAATCAAGAAGTATCTTCAAGAACCTCCAATTTTGATGCCACCAGTTGAAGGAAGACCTTTGATCATGTACTTAACTGTATTAGAGAATTCAATGGGTGTGTGTGTGTTGTGGCAGCATGACGAGCCTGGTCGAAAAGAGCATGCAATATACTACCTTAGCAAAAAGTTTACCGACTATGAAACAAGATAATCACTACTCGAGAAAAATTGTCGCGCTTTGGCATGGGCTACTCGCCGACTAAGACAGTATATGTTGACTCACACTACCTTATTGATATCTAAAATGGACCCTACTAAATACATATTTGAGAGGCTCGCTCTCTCCGGAAGAATAGCAAGATGGAAAATGGTATAGACCGAATATGACATTCAATACACTACCCAAAAAACAATTAAAGGAAGTGTACTAGCTGACCATTTGGCTCACCAGGCTGTAGACGAATACCAGTCAATGAATTTTGAGTTCCCGAACCACAATATTATGCTAGTAACTGATTGTGAAGAACGCGGACCAGATGAAGGACTTGAAAGAGGATCCCGATGGACTATGGTCTTTGACAGGGCTTCCAACGCACTTGGAAATGGCATCGGTGCTATGATTATCTCTCCCGAACGCTATCATACACCCTTCATAGCCAGATTATGCTTCAACTGTACCAACAATATGGGCGAATATGAAGCGTGCATCATGGGTCTTAAAGCTTCTATTGACATTAGGATCAAGTTCTTACAAGTATACAAAGACTCGGACTTAGTAATCAATCAGATTAAGGGAGAATGGGACACAAAGCACCCTAATATCTTCCCTTACCGAGAGCATGTGTTGACATTGATTCCATATTTTGAAGAAGTTACCTTTGAACATATTCCACGAGAAGAAAATCAGTTAGCAGACGCGCTAGCCACGATGTCATCCATGTTTGAGGTCAGGTGGGATAATGAAACCCCTCATATCACTATTGAAAGATTAGATGAGATGGCCCACTGGTATGAGATTGATGATGAGGGAGTAGAAGAAAAGCCTTGGTTCCACTAGGTGAAAAGGTATCTCAAAGTTCAAGAGTATCCTAAGAGAGAATCCATCAATGACAAAAAGTTCTTAAGAAGGTTCTCCGCCAAGTTCTCCCTGAGTAATAGAATTCTCTACAAGCGCAACCATGATTCTACCTTACTGCGGTGTGTGGCTAAGAGATAAGTAGAGAAAATTATGGAGGATATGCAAGAAGGTCCCTTTGGCACCCATTCTAGTGGGCATAAAATGGATAAAAAGATCCTACGGGAAGGATACTATTGGTCCACTATGGAAGCAAATTGTCATCATCATTCACGAACTTTTCACAAATGCCAAATCTATGCTGACAAAGTACATGTGCCTCCAGTTCTGCTAAATGTCTTGACTTCTCCTTGACCATTCATAATGTGGGGTATTTATATGATTCGAGAGATTAGACTTACCACTTCCAATGGGCACCATTTCATCCTTTTCGCCATTGATTACTTCACGAAGTGGGTAGATGCAACTTCATTTGCTTTCGTTGCTAAGAACGTTGTGGCTCGGTTCATCAGACATAATCTTATCTGTCGGTATGGTATTCCAGAAATAATTATCACAGATAATGGTACCAACCTCAATAATACTATGATTACCGATCTCTATACGCAGTTTAAAATCCAACATCATAACTCTTCTCCTTACAGGCCAAAGACGAATGCCGTTGTGGAGGCTGCCAACAAGAATATCAAAACAATTATACAGAAAATGTTGGTAACATATAAAGACTGGCACAAGATGTTACCCTTTTCTCTTCCTGGTTACCGTACCTCAGTGTCACATCAAAAGGGGCAACCCCCTTTTCTCTTTTATATGGTATGGAAGCTGTTTTACCCATCAAAGTCCAGATCCCTTCCCTGAGAATCATGAAAGATACAGATTTAAGCGAAGACGAATGGGTTCAAACTCGACTTGACAAATTAAACTTAATTGATGAGAAGAGGCTCGCGGCTGTGTTTCATGGTCAGATGTACCAGAAATGTATGATCAGAGCTTTTAACAAGAAGGTCAGACATCAGGTATATCATGTTGGTGACCTAGTAATCAAGCGCATCATTCTATCGCAAGGTGATCCTAGGGGAAAGTGGACTCCTACATACGATGGACCATTTGTAATCAAGAACAGATTTTATGGTGGAGCTATGATATTAACCACCATGGACGGTGACGACCTTCTGCACCCTGCAAACGCGAACATAGTTAAAAGATGCTACACATGAAAAGAGACCCGCTAGGTTGACTGGCCTAGGAAAAAATAAGGGCATCTGGGCGAACCAAAAGGGTTCAGGCAAAAATTAGGGATATATATAAAAATCTGTACACCCGACAAGTCAAAAACCTGAAAAGGCGGCTTGGGCAAAAAATGGTATCCCGATGGACTGAACACCCGAAATGGCGATCAAGGATAAAATTAGGGATTAAAAGCGTATGACTATGTTCCATTGGATCACCTTACAACCATACTTCATTATCAAATTGACAATTTCGAATGGTACAGATCAATCTAGTCAGCTTCTACCAAGCATCAATGTGATGTGACGCTCAAAGATATAAAGGCAATAGCAGAATTGAAACTCGATGAGATCATTTCACATAGCTATTTTCTACTTGTATACGACTTTGTATAGTTTTGATTTTTACGACGACATTCTCTTATTAGGATGTCCGTCTCCTTATACAAAGACGCCTATTGTAGACAAATTTCTTCAAATATTAATACAAAACTACCTCTTTGAAAGTGCAAACCTACTTTTTTTATTTTTTTTATTTTTTTTGTTTTGTTTGAAAAAATGTCCAGTGATTATTTTTCAACATATGCATTTGAATGTGATTATTGTTTACAAATACATGCATAAAAATAGAAAGACAGTTGCTAAGGGTTTTAAGAATCGGGACAATGTCAAAAATACATCTGGAAATCCCCACATAACACTCCTAGGGGCGCATCTTCACAAAACTCATAGCAAGGGTACATTCCTCAATAGGTATCGAAACAGGGGAATCTTCTCGCAAAGTCACCGCTATATCTTCAGTGTATAGCCTAATGATTTTAGATATTCTGACATCTTTTAGACATATCAAGAGTATCAATCATCTCTCCAGCATCTCAGAGCATTCCTCAACATGGTCTAATAGTTTCTTGGGTTCCCCAAGAGGGTTTCATATAATCCCCAAAATGGTTTACGAAGTTTTCTCTTCCCAGTAGTGTTTATTTCACAATAAGAGGCATAAATTGTAAACTCAACAAAGGCCAAAAGCATCACAAATCCAACAATAAAGCCTTATATCAATTTGTTTCAAAACAAAAATGAGAATTACAATAATTTAATCATGGGCTTACTCTCCTATTGCAAATCATGAAAGGTTAGTTTTAGTTCACAAAGGGAGGTGCAAATAGACAAAGTTCAGAATGCAGTATTCCGAAAAACAAAGTCAGAATTGCAACAGTCCAGCCCAAGCAACAAGTGCACAATTAAAAAAAATAGCAGGTAGCAAAGCATCTCAGAAACTAAACATATCAGAGTTTGCTAAAATCCCAATAACAGATGACAAAATTGGACAAATATCAGGTTATCAAGCCCAACAAATAGATTCACACATCTCAGCAAAAACTAGTGACTGTAGTAAGCGTGCCATCAAACAAAATATCAGAACAGAAAAATAAAAGATATCAGAATTACAACTTAGCAAAGTAACAAGCTTCTCAAGCAAGCTTCATTTCAGAATCAATCCCCACCCTCCAATCCTTATAACAAACTTTCAGAATCTGAGGCCAAGATGGTTTCAAACCCTAACCGTCTTTTTTCCAGAACAACAGATATAAAAATAGAAAAGACAATGATTATGATTCATTCTCCAATTTCTGGAAGAATCACATAAGAGCTTCCACAAAATGCATCTCCAAAAACAAAAAAGAGGTTTTTCAGAATTGAAAATTCGTTCACAAATATAACAAAATCTCAGCAAGCTATCAAGTGTACGAAACCCTAAGTTATAATCATTTTTCACAACACCCAAACCCTTCAGAAATTTGCAAAAGTGATAACACTGATTTCGTAAGTTACAGAGAAAGAAGAACAGGAAAAACAATCGCAAGTAAACCGAATGTAAATAAGAAGAAGAAATTTTTTGGATAAAAAAGATCTCACCAAAGAGGCCTCAGATGTAACAACTTCTCTACCAAGAGCGTATCGTCTTCATCGTCATCACCGATTTTCACCATTGGATCTGCAAGGGTTTTGGTTTCCCCTTCAAGATATACATGCAACTGTTAAGCATCTACAAAATTAAATCGTGGATTAGCAATAAGAAGAAAGAGACGAGCAAGAATATGTATAAAAAATCGAAGATCAGAGCAGTTCATGTTGTCGCCACCGTCCACTGCTGCGGGAGTTCATCATCACAACCGCCTTGTTCTTCATGAACCACCGTGCCAAATCTTATGTTCTTTATGTTTTTATTAACTTAATTGTTTGTGTTTTAATAAAAGCCTTATAGATAAGTGTGTGAACGAGAGAGTAAGTGAGAGATAGTGTTATAACTCGGAGATTAACAATAATTTCCTTTTCTTTTTTGTTAAAGAAGTGTGATTAGGATTGTTAATTCGGCGGTGACACTTGTCACCTCCATTGTGGCTGCTCATTGATTCTACACAGTTACTCCCCCGCAAGCACATCATGCGCTCTCTCCTCAATCACCATCAGATCTCGTTAGATCCAGATCTGAAGTTCCCAGTTGCACCTTTACCATGAACTTCCTGGAATGCACCGCACGGGATTAGCTGCATTCCACCTTGGGCCTATGTTATTGGACCCAACGAAATGCTATCATGCACCTTCCTATTTTCTCATTTCAGACCCATTCCATTTATCTTTATATTTCATTTTTTGTTTGTTTAATAATTTTTTGTAGTAAATAAATAATAATAATACAAAAAATATACTTTTGTTTCAAATTATTAATTAGATTGAAAAATATTATTTGATATCATTAATTATTTTGTTAATTAATGATAACAAATAAAATGGTCCAATTTAGTTAATTGTTTAATATTTTGATTAGTTTGAATTGTTTGAATGCTTAGACTTTTAATCATGTTATCGACTTGATACATCCTCATTCATAAATTTGTACCCCTATCTCCATATGGTTGTAATAGCTTAGAATTTTATTTCTTTGTAGCTCAGAATTTTATTTCTTCGTATATTTTAATTCTTGCTCAAGTATGCATGTATCATCCGATTAAAATGCATGGTCTTCTCTTGGTCCACATACCAAGCTTTTCCTAAAGGGTCTCATAATTGAGTTTGGGCATGGCTATTCTCACAAGATTAATCAATTTTTCCCTTGATTAATCATAATCCGATTTAACCACTTTGGTCCATATACGAAGTGTTTCCATGCAAAAAGGGTATCATGGTGGAGAGTAGGAGCACTTACTCTGACGATATTATTCAAGTACACCCCTTGGTTAATCATAACCCGATTTAACTCCTTGAAACCCAACACTCCATTTATCTCGTGGATGCTTGTGCTATTCTTTTTGCGATTGATTGTTGATGCAACCTGGGTGCTTAATCATTGATTAATGGAGGAAATTCAAGGAAAAGTTCAGTAGAGTTTTCATATCTCATGTGAATTGAAGAGGAAATAGACCTACTATGTTAGGTATCATCGTGACTTCATTCTTCATTCCGACATCTTAATGCTTTTCTAGATAGCATGAGAAGTAGGAACTTTACTACTTTCTGATACTATGAGAAGCAGGAATAGAAATGTTTGATGGGGATCTCCATTGCTGATATATGTCAGGAATCCCTCCAGTTTTTTAAATACCGTTTAAGGAAATTATGCATTGTGTGCTTTCTATATGCTATTTATGTTTGTTTAAAATCCTACCTTCAAAGTAGGTATTTCGCATGTGTGTTTACACTTATGCCCGCATTATATTACATATCATAAGTCCTCAAAAGGAGAAAAGCGGGGAGGATTCGTAATCGACCCCCACACATTCTAGTCTGTGTCATCCTTAGCTCACGTTGTACATCGATGCTTCGAAGTCGTGTAGATCATGTGTATCAAGTCGGTCATGTGGATAAGGGTTCGAAACCAACCCACACACTTTATCAGGAGTTTGCAATGGCCATTGCTGACACTTTGCTACCCGCTTGTTTGCTTCGGGTTATCCGCTCCCCTTAGATAAAGTAATGCCTTTTTTTATTTCATTTTTCTCCCGATTGTATGCTTCGGGTGATCCGCTCCCCTTAGCTAAAGCATTTTTCTTATTTCCCCCATCCCTTCAAGTCGGTAGGTATTACTCATGTTTGGGTGCTTTTGCCAAAGAACTTGTTTGTTTATTTGTTTGTTATACCATGCTTCCCTTAGGATCGCTCGATTAGAGTAGCTCTCGGGCTAGACATTAGGATAGGTATCCATGCCTGCTAACATAGGGTAGAGATTTCCCTTTCAAAACTCAATCGTAGGGCCATCATTATATGATTGATTACACTAGGGCTAGAGATTAGGGTAGTCTCCCTTATTTGTTTTCTTTTCTTTGCATATTGCATCTTAAAACAAAAACTTTATTTTTCCTGGAAAATAATAAAATATCTTTAATGAACTTAAATACTTCTTCAAGGTAAAAAATACAAACCAATCTTAATTGTTTGCACGTCTTTTGGCTCATTTTTAAATCTTATTAAGTTGACATCTTACCGTCTTTAACATGATATTTTACTAAGTTTTTGTTGATGTTTCGCCATCACATATGTTCGTTATCCTACTTTGATTTTTGATATCATTGTTAGGTGTGATGTTTTATCATCTAATTTTGATGTATTGTCATCTTTGCCATGATATTTTACTATCTTTTTGTCGATGTTTCGCCATTGGATATGTTCGTTATCCTACTTTAATTTTTGATATCATTGTTAGGTGTGATGTTTTATCATTTTATATGATATTTTGTTATCATGCTGATGTTTTATCATCTTATTTGAGTTTGTGTTGCCATGTGATGTTTTGTCATCCTGTTTTTTAGTATTTTATCATCGTCACTGATGTTTTGTCATCATTTCAAATTTTTTTGTCATCTTGTCTGATGTTTCGTCATCGTTATTTGATGTTTTGTCGTCTTGTCTGATGTTTTGCCATATTGTTTGTTGTCTTTTGTCTTTTTAACTAAAAAACACAAACGAGCCAAAAAATGTGAGCTGAACTACGACTACTCTGATTCCTTAAAAGGGATACGTAGGCAGAGGCTTTTTGTGGGGCCTAATTGAGCATATCTTTGTAAATATTCCTTTCTTTTCCCCACATTTTCTTTGCATGCATTCTCTTTTCAGCTTTAAGCCTTAGACATAGATTTTTACCACACCCATTAGATTATATAACAAGATTGGATGTCATAGAGTACTACGAGCGTGTTGGGTGCTAATACCTTCCCCTCGCGTAACAAACTCCCTTACCCAATCTCTCGGTCATTTGAATGTGATGTCTCCCTTCTCAGGTTTACTCGATGTTTACCTTTCCCTTTCGGCGGGATAAAAACGTGTGATGGAGACTTCATTAATTTTATATTCGATGACGGTTCGGCCGGTTGTTTCATGCATCATACGTACATTCTCACACACTCGTTTCTCTAAATGCTGGTACTTTGAGTAATTTTGAGTATTTTGTACTAAGATGTGAACATGCTGAATCCTAATACTAAGACCCCTATTTATACTAATTTTGACAAAACGGCCTCTAAATAAGATGTTGCCACATTCGACATCTGGATGTGCCTTCGAATCCTATGTCTCCGTGCGTTATTTTGGATAAGATCAAATTTTTGAATTTGAAAAGTCTTTTTCTTCAAAGCGCAAAACGTGACGGTCGAAATATGCTTAGTGACATTTCGAATAACTAGAAACATCTATGGTTCGCGTACGAACCTTTTGTCAATACTTAGCAAAATAAAGCTTTTATTAGCTATTCATCTATCGAAAGCTTCACACAAATTCTTTATTCTTTCTTTCGAATTATATTCTCCAAAATATATCATTTCATCTAAAACCCATGTAGTCAAAATTTCAAATCAACAATGGGACTTCTTCATCGAGGTCTTTGGCACAAATTTAAACATACCAAATTGTAAACAAACAAGCACAAGTAGGAATTGTCTTAAACAAGGTGTTTAAATAAACAAGATTTGCCTCAAAGGGACTCCCAAAACATGCATCTCTAGTCATAGTTCTCATGGCAAGGAAAGCGCTAAATCATGCATCATTATTTCTACTTATCATGGCATCAGAAAAGCGGTAAATGCGAGAAAAAAGACAGAAAAGAAATATACCAAACAAATAAAATTCTATACTGAAAAGAAGTAAAAGACACCCGGAATACTTTGCGAGCAGCTAGCATCAACAATAAAATCAAATCAGAAATGTGGCACGCAGAATATGCATCAAAGCACCGATGTGAAAATAAATCACAATACGGAATGTGTATCGAACACATCAGAATATCAATCAGTACACCTGCACAAGATATCGATCCAGACAAGCTATAATGTATAATGATATGTACATACAATACGTAATGTGTATCAGACACATTCGAATGCTAAATGGTAGACCTGCACAAGATAAAAATCCAGACAAGTGATAACAAAAATATGAAATGTGTGTCATACAAATTATGATTCTAAACAATACACTTACACAAGATAACAATCCAGATAAGTGATAACAAAAATACGGAATGTGTATCGGAAACATCCGAATACTAAACAGTACATCTGCACAAGATAACAATCCAGACAAGTGATAACAAAAATACGGAATGTGTATCGTACACATCCGAATACTAAACAGTAAACCTGCACAAGATAACAATCCATACAAGTGATAAAAAAAATAACATCTCATAGAATGAGAATAACAACCAAGCGTATCGAACGCAAATTGCCTTTTAATCGAATAATCAAGCGATTATTAAACAATTGAAAGCCATCTCAAAGTACTTTGTACAAGTCAATGAACACATTAGAAATAAAAAGGAAGCACAATCGGAATCAAACATTTATATCGCATTACCATTTACCAATTAAACATGAAGAAAGTGAAACCAAATAAGTAACGGAATATCGAAACTAAAATCTGGGCAGCAAGTAAATCAACTCATGAATCATACAAAATGCCGGTTTAAAAACAATAAAACTCAATACAAATGTCTATTAAAGACCAATACAAATTCAACAAAGCTTAACCCAACAATTAGAACAAGTTCTGGGTGCAATTCATAAAACGGGGCAACATTGTGTTCATTTGTTTGGCGCTTGAAAAGTCAGAACAGAAACACACGAAAACTGCATCGTAGCCTCCAAATATACCGGCAAGATCAACTAAGCATCAAATACTAATTAAATCCAAGCACATGTGCAAATTGAAATTCCAGGGCAGCCTTACCATTAACATGTAAATCGTGCTAAAATTCAATTAGAAAATGGTAAAACTTTACACCGGTAGGTCATGAACGTACAAACAAACATGAATATGCATTAAACAACATTTAAGAAGCCATTTGTAAGGTATTTATAGTTTAAAAACTCATAAACGGATGCAAAAGCGTGTACCGATTCATGTATCATCGCTTAGAAACTATAAACACTTCACAAACGAATTAAATCCGTATAATTCAAGTAAAAAAAACACAATTCAAGTGCTAATGCAACTTATCTAATTTGAAGTGTTAACGTCGAAAAATTGCATTTCGATCAAAAAGTTGCATTAACTCATGAATTTATAACTCAATTCTCTTCAAAACTCAACATGTGGAATCAACCTTAGTTCAAATCCTTGAAATCAAGAACCTCCTGTGCGTCGATGTCAAAATAACACTTTAAAGTTTGATTCCAAAAGTGTTAAACTCAACAAAATATGCACAAAGAAATTTCTTAGGAATCAAACCTTGACACGTTGATTTCCAAAATTATGAACAAAACTTAACATCGACGCACAAGTTTCACATAATCATCAAACAAGCAATTGAATCTAATAGTTCACAAAACTTTTAAGGTTGTGATTCAACCAATTCCACATCTCAACATAATTGATATCAAAATTCAAGAATCATATCAATTCACAAATTATGAAATTCAATCAAAATTTCAATTCAAATCTTTAATTAAATCCATAATTCAATCAAGAAAATTGATAATTAAGCAATTGAATTACCGAATTGGAATGAATAGTAGGTTAAATCGATGATGTCATTGAAAAAACAATTGGAAATTAGAGGAGGGAGGCTCTAAAAACGAGCGCGGAAGGAGGGTGAGTACCGTGGCTTCGTGATCTTCGACATAGGGAGATTGCCGGAGTCCGACGGTCTTCGACGGTGACAGGTGAGTCCACCTGATCGTCAGTGGTGGCTAGGGAGGATCGATGGCCGGTCTTCACGGATCAGAGGTAGATTTTCAACCTTTTTAATTTTTGTTCTTGAGGTTGTTGAATGTTCTTAAGAGAATTTCAAAGAAAAGTGACTTTCATCTTTGAGAGAATAAAGAGAAGTTTGTGGGAAATTTAGAAAATGATTTGTGCGTGTGTAAAATAGAGAGGAGAATTGAATATATATTCTTTCCAATTTGAGATTTGGTTTGGGCCAAGACAAAGCCCAAATTAATTTATCCCTAAAATTGAATTTTCAGTGTCAGCAAAAGTAGTTGAAAGCAAAAATCGCGAGCTCAAAAGTAATCATTGTGAAATCTCGACACGAGACCAATAACAAAATCGTAGATGACGAAATTTGTGACGTAGTGCCGAAAGAAAAAATGCGATAAGATAAAAATAGAGCAAGTTATGATTTTTTTAATGCCGAGAAACCGAACAGAAAAAATCTGCAGCATAGCTTATTATCTGGTATATTTGAGAAACGAAAAATAACCGAAGCCTTCGAAGTACTGTTCGAACTCGGGACCTGAAAAAATGTTGTAGATAACAAAAAGTTTTATCTTATTATTTGAGAATTACCATAATACAATAAAAATCGAGAGAGTTACGATTTTTATAATATCGAGAAATAGTTAACCAAAGCTCCAATTTTTCCGTAAAAATTCTCTAGTAATTTGCGATTTCGTAGATCTTCGGCACAAAATTGGCCCTCGATCTAAACATACGAAACATGTGAGACATAAAGAAGAAATTTATGCCCAAAGAGCCTATCCAAAATGTCGAACCAGGTGAAAGTTATGAATTGTTGAAAGTCTAAAAAATAACAGTTCAACACACTTTTCAATGTATTTTCCACCGTACATTTTCAACGTATTCGCACATTCGAATATCTTTTTCAAGGAATTAGCTCTCGTCCTGAACACGTGAATTGGAGAAGATATCAAGATGAATTTTATGGTTAAAGAACCATTCATAAATGTTGAGCCACATGAGAGTTATGAATTTTTGAACATCCGAGCGACCATTGACCTACAAAACACAAAACTCTGGTTATTTAAATCTTCAGCGGTCTTTTTAACAAATATGGCTTTAGGCATGAATAGACCACAAACAAAGAATGTTAAAACGGTTCTAATATCCAAAACCCATGAAAAATATTCTTCTGGCCAGAAGTTATAAATTTCAGAAACCCACCGTAACAAACAGACTTTTAACTCCAATTGATGCGGATTGAGCGAAACACTTAATTTTCTCTGCTGTTCAAGGCATGTTAGAACACACGGGCACCTGACATGATGATGCCTTTATTATCCACTAATTGAATATCCTGGAGAAGGCTTTGGATGCATCGAACCACGAAATAAACATCTTTCGTAACCTAACGAAGTTTAAGAGAAATACCCTGATTTCGTAACCACATAATCAATGCTATGTATGCATGCATATGGTAATGAACTATAAGCCAAATAGTTTAAAATAAAGAGGGTAAATTTTGGAAGTAAACGAAATATGAAAACCTGTAGGGGAAGTAATAACAGCTCCAACACCATTGCCTAGAGCCTTTGAGGCACCATCGAACACCAACGTCCATCGCTGCTTGGGTCCTTCTTCTGGGACAGGGATGTTACAATTCATGATATACATGATGTCTTCATTTGGAAATTCAAATCTCATTGGTTGATAATCATCCACGGGTTGAAAATCAAGATAATCCACCAATTCACTACTTTTGATGGCTTTCTAGGTAGTATACTGGATATAATATTTAGTCAAAATCATTTGCCATCAGGCTACTATTCCTGTGAGAGCTGGTTTCTCAAAGATGTACTTGATAGGATCTATTTTGGATATCAAGTAATAGGTATGTGTCAATGTATATTGTCGCAGGCGCTTAGTAGCCTATGCCAGTGCACAACAAGTCTTCTCAAGCAAAGAGTATCTCAACTCAAATTCTGTGAATTTCTTGCTTAAATAGTAAAGTGTTTCTTCTTTCTTTCCCGTCTCGTCGTGTTGACCGAGTATATAACCCATGGAATTCTCAAGTAGTGTCAAGTATATCATTAAAGTCTTGCTTTCCACTGGAGGCAAGAGGATCAGAGGTTCCTTTAGATATTATTTTACTCTATCAAATTCTTTTTGACAATTTTAATTTCACCTGACCGCTTGATCTTTTATTAACAATTTTAATATCGGTTCACACGTTGCTGTGAGATGTGAGATAAATCTAGAAATGTAGTTCAATCTCCCCAAGAAACCACAAACTTCTTTTTTTTGTTCTCGGTCATGCATTTCTTATATTGCTTTTACTTTGGCAGGATAGACCTTGATACCCTTTTCACTTACAATAAAGCCCTGTAATTTTCTAGATCTCACACCGAAGGTGCATTTATTAGGATTCAACCTCTACCTGAACTTCCTCAGTCTTTCAAAAAACTTTTGTAGGTGGACAAGATGTTCTTCTTATGTCTGAGATTTCATAAACATGTCATCAACATACACTTCGATCTCCTTATGAATCATGTCATGGCAAAGAGTCCCCATTGCATGCTGATACGTTGCCCGTGCATTTTTCTAACAGAAAGGAATCACCTTATAATAGAAAGTCCCCGATGGATTAATAAAAGTTATCTTCGCCATGTTTTCTGGCGCCATCTTGATCTGATTGTAACTAGAAAAACCTTCCATGAACGAGAAAACTTTAGCATGAGACGTGTTGTCAAGAAAAACATAAATATAGGGGGAGTGGAAAGTCATCTTTAGGGCTTGCTCTGTTCAAGTACCTATAGTCAACACACATTCTAACATTTCCATCTTTATTTGGCACTGTCACGATGTTGGCAATCCACGGGGGATAAGAAATCACATTCGGGAACCCTGCATCAAGTTGTTTATGTACTTCCTCCTTAATATTCTTAGACATCTCAGGATGAGTTCTTCGAAGTTTCTATTTAACTGGAGGACATTCTTCCTTTAAAGGCATCTTGTGCACCATAGTATAGGCATCCAACCAAAGCATAACTTCATAAGACCAAGCGAAGATATCAGCATACTCACAGAGTATTTCAATCAGTCTCTGCTTTACACTGTCTTCTAGGGCATCCCCTATCTTGACCTCTTTCACATTATCCTCAGTTCCTAGATCACGAACCTCAATCGACTCTTGATGCGGCTTGATGACCCTCCCTTCTTGCCTCAATAATCCTGCTAACTCTTCAGGTAGTTCACAATCTTCCTCACCTTCTTTTATGGCTTGGTAGATCGGATTATCAAAGTCATAATGGGCGATAGCAGAATCGTTATAGAAAGGATCCGTGATGACAGTGGGATTGAATCTGCATGATTGATGTTTTTATGTTTCTTTTAGAAAGTGAGTGATAAAAGAAAAAAAAACAAAAAATATGCCATTTTAAAAAAACAAAAATAGAACGATAGGGAAAAATATTTGAATGCAAAAGACGTCCTTTATTTAATGATAAAAATTGGAAATGAAAACATGGTGGCCCTACAAACGATTCACTACGCTATGGGCAGAGTGCAAAAATTATCGCATGATAAGGAAACAAACAGAAAATTACTCTTGGGCAAGAGTGACTTTAATGACATACTCAGAAGTCCAGTTGTTGAGTTATAGACCTTAAACACTCAGACATATCCAATTATCAATATCATAATCACTATCGTTGTCACCAACGACAATAACTTTACCATTCCAAATGATACCAGCACTTGAAAAATTCATAGGAATTGAAAATTTTGGAGATCTAGGAGTTATCCCTTGTTCACCAAGACTAAACCCCAAGCCAAACTTGTTGAACTCTGGAGTAACATCCAACGCACGACCCCAACCTTCGGGGTGACCTGCTTTAACCACTACTATTTCATCTTTCAAAGATGTCATGGATGTCTTAGGCTTCTTCCTCTCCTTAGAGCTAGGAGTCTTAATCATCTACAAAGGTTCAAAAGCCTAGAAAGGAGTCTCATGCACATATCCCTCAACCTGAACATACCAAGACAAAGTCAAATGAATTAACACATACTCATCCTCGCCACAAACAATTATCGTCTTTCCATTCATAGGGAACTTAATCTTTTGATGAAGAATGGAAGTCACTTCCCCTGCTTTATGTATCTAAGGACGTCCCAACAAACAACAATATGTGGGCTGTATGTCCATCACAAAAAATGTAGCAGTGAAAATTTGGGGTCCAATTTTAATAGGTAAATCGACCTCACCAAAAACTGATCGTCAGGATCCATCAAAATCCTTAACTACTAAGTCACTTGGGCACAACTCAACACTTGAATAATCAATCTTTATCAATGCTGACTTGGGAAGTACATTTAAATATGACCATGTATGTACCAACACACGAGAGAGAGAGTAGTTCCCTTACACTCCATATAAATATGTAACTCCTTGTTATGGTTTCTTCCTTCAAGAGGGAGATCAAAGTATGTAAAACCCAGGCCATTACTGGCGATAATACTAGCACAAAAACCATTGAATTTATTTATGGAGATCTCTTGAGGGACAAAAGATGTACTCAACATCTTCATTAAAGCGTTGCGGTGTGCCTCAGAATCTCGAAGCAATGATAAAATAGAGATCTTCGATGGGGTCTAGCTCAGTTGATCAATGATACGATAGCCGCTTTTATCTATATACTTCATTAATTCCTCTATATCTTTAGCTATATCCAAACTTGGAGTCTAAGTTGTAGTGTTCTGCACAGGCTTTTGGTTATCTATCAACATTATCTTGAGCACTTTGTGGTGAGAAAACTATACCGCTTATTGTCATTCTTCTAATGCTACCAAAATTGTCAATATTCAAACTGTCACCCACTGATGGCTTCTCCTTAGAAGATCCTTCTTCTTGCTTCACCCCATAATAATAAACATCTGCTCGATAGTGCAATGGCACGACTTTTTCACCGGAGTAGGGAACAAGACTAGGCAAGGTAATTGTAAGTGGAACCGGTCTAGCAGGTACTGGGATATTTGTTGGAGTAATAGGGATATAAATCACAATATATCCTTCTTTTTAACCTCTTTATCTCTAACAATTCTATCAATTTGAAGATCACCGTCAATAATCAACTCTAAGTTCCTACTTTCAGATCATCACAACCATCTGGTTGAACTTGGCAATCACAAAAATCTGGATTACAACATGGATAAACACCTCTTTTGATCAGATACCCCTTAACAAGTGGTAACATAGTTGTTACCAAATTCACATCCATAATCAAATTCAATCTTTCTGAAATTCTGGTATGTATAAACAATATAAAATAATATTGAAAATCATAAACAACACACATGAATTTTTAACCCTATTCGCAACAACCTTCCTACTCTGGGGGATACCAAGTTAGGGATAAGTTTACTCAAATAGTATCAATTCATATACCCTACAATAAACCTCCAATTTACGGCCTAATTACTTAATCACTACCCTTGCTAGACTTTTATCTAAGAAACCTAGATATAAGACCCTCCTCATTCCCTCTTCAATTACATATAGCAATTGGACTCAAACAGGAAGACACACTTCCATGACAGCAAAACGGAAGGCCCACTTCCATGATAATACGCAACCAAGACTCTTGACTAAGAACATAACTTGGAGTTTGTTACAAGCTTCCTCCGATAACAATACTCAACTTATTACTTCACAGCTTCTGAGTGAGAACACAATGACCATCTCATAACCCGAGTGGTTCACTTACACCAACTCTCCTAGAGAGAGGTTACAGACTCAACCCTAATGATTACATCTTTACAATTCTCAGTGTTAGAACATAGTTTGGTTCTACATAATAGTAATAGTTTTGATGATAACAAACACGTGATATATATATATATATATATATATATATATATATATATATATATATATATATATATATATATATATATATATATATATATATATATATATATATATATATATATATATATATATATATATATATATATATAGAAGAAATATGATCTCTAATAATGTATTTAAATATGAAGAGAAGTTATGATAAAAAGTGCATAGAAGATGATGAGAGATTTACATTTTGAAGCTCCGATTAGACACTACATACAGACTTTGAAGCAAATCCGTGTAACACACTAAATAAAATAAGTTCTAATGTTATAACTTCTAAAGAACCAACGCTGCAAGTAAAATTATAATACTCAGATAAGTGATGTTCTGGAAGAACAAAAGAAGTCTCAACGCACTCATCTATACAGCAATTCTAAAGATCTAGCACTTAAGCTCAAGCTACACTCTGAAAGTATATACTCTGAAAAGTGCAAAGAATGTTCAACTTGTTTGTCTCATCCAAGTTCTAATATTATGAATATCTAGAGACTCTTAGGATCTAAAAGTGTCAATGGTAATATTCTCATTCTGATAAGATCCCAAGGAAGCAAAGTCTTGATACGTTATAACTCATTTATTACAAATGAAAAAGTAACAGCTGAACCAAGACAAGATATGTATTTTTTGAAAGTGCATTAAAAACACTTTATCAACCTTCCAAATACATCTTCTCATGTCCCTAATGCCTCACCTATAAAAAGAAGACTATGAAGAAAAATCTCTACAAAATTACTACACATTCAAAAAGAAATATCTTTACCAGCTCTATATTGTGCTTTTAACTTTTGTGTATACATCGTTGTTATGATATAGTTTTGTTTAGAAACATACTTTGTACACATCCTCATTGATTTATATTTTGTAATACCTTGAGAAATTGAGTTGTGGTTTAGACTCAAGAAGACATTGACAATAGTTATTGTGTTTGTGTAATCAAGTTTTGATTAGTGGATTAAGAGCTCATTTGAGAGAGGAGAAATCACCTTGGCGGGTGGAGTGGAGTAGTTTGATTTCAAATGAACTAGGATAACCAATATGTCATACTGTTTTATTTTTGAAAACCCAAATTCAAACTCCCCCTTCTTGTGTTTTTCTATCCTTCACTCAGCTGGTACCAATCCTAGGTTACAGAGCTTCTATTTATAACTTATACCCAACTGAATTTGGGCCTTCAAATCACATCACTTTGGTTGTTACAAACAGTAGAAAACTCAGCTACAAAATAGGTCTTCAATCAAATCATCTAAAATTATCTCCATATTTAGAAAGTCAATATTCTTTAATATTATTATTGATTCTTCTTGACCTACAACTTATTGCCACATAGGATAATATAATATCTTCAAAGTATATTTTATCTCCGTGACTTAACAGAATATAACAGACCAGTTCAACTCAGGCGCAATATTGTGTGACCCTGCATATGACATCTTATCTGACATGTTGCTCTAGATGTTGAAACAATTCAACTCAACATTTCCTAACATAAGATAAGACTTCTTGCTCAACTTGTTCCTGTTAGCAAGTTAACATCTCCAATCTAACATATTGATGTCTTATTTGTTTTTCAAAAATTAATGCCAACCTTAAAACTAAGGAACTTACAATCTCCCCTTTGGAAAATTTTGGATAAAACAAATAATAAAATTTATGACCCAGATTACAATAATAAATCAAAATAATTCTTCAACAGTAGTCTTCAATAACTACTGAACTCAACAGTACATCACCATGGAGTCAGTCTTCAGATAAGATGTCAGGACATCTTGTTCGACATCTTCTTTTCAGCATTTTTAATAAGCTCCATTGCAGTACCAAACCTATCACTAAAGAACAACACCTTCAATGAAATGAGTAGAAGGTCGTTAGTACATTTGGGGTACACGAGTAAGAAGATAGCTGACCCCCCCCCCCCCCCCCCCCTCAAAATAGGAACTATTCTTTGTCACAGAAGACTAATGGGAGCATAAGAGATTACTTAACCACTTTTTGATCAGCGGCCACCTGTCGACCTAGACAAATCAACCACCACTTCTAGTAACTCAAAACACATGTCACAACTGTGTTCATAACTCAGATCACAAGTCACAAAAGAATTCACACATAGGATATAGAACTTCTTATCCGACATCTTTGTAATATGTCTATAAAAGCATCCTCCAGATTAATCAGTCCAGCACCTTGAGCACATTGATCACCATATTTATCCCCCTTTTAAGCCAAAACTTGGCAAAGGAAGCCTTCATAATACCAGACATAGGCACAACTTTCCCAAATCCAAATAAAACCCATTATGATGATGAACACTCGTATGGTGAAAGAGGACAAGAGAACCCTCTATAAGTAGCTAGTCATTTTCTTGGGAAATAACAGTCCTTGAATGTAGAAATAATCTTGAACAAAGGATACATTATCTGAGGAGAAACTGCCACCAAACATTAATAAGCATTGTCCAAGAACAACTTTGAACATCTTACATAACTCTGGATTGTTTCTGCGGAAAAGAACCAGTCCGAATACATGCACATGCATAGTTGAACACACCTTCTGACACGTGTTTGATCCAAATGTTCATATCACTCCCTTGTTGGTTTTACAAGAAACATGTCCTGAATAATGTTTTGACATCCATTAAGACATTGCAAGCACAAATATTGACCAACACATCTTCATCCACACTGCCTTTCGCTGGATTCTAAGTGTTCTCCTTTCACTTAGACTTAGTGATACACACTAAGACATCATAATATCATATTTGTGACATCTCTCAATAATAAAGACCCTTAGAGAGTCCTTTAAAAAATCTTTAGAGAAAAATAAATTCTTTAAGACTCAACCATTAAACACATAAGAGATATATGAACTTCTGATTTAAACACCCAACTTCACATGGCTAAAACCAACCATGTCTTGTCAAGATCATAAAAAATTTCATAATGTTATAACATGTTGTGATCGGTGGATCTGGAACTGACTGTTTAACGTTGGTTCGCGAAATGTCGCGGAAGCAAGAGTCGCCACCGTCTTTTATTTTCTCCAAATGGAAAGGACAAAAGCACAGAAAAATTCCTTAAAGAGATTGCTCTCGGTTCGGGAGGTAGGTTATAGAAAGGGAAGGTGTTAGCACCCTTTCTATCCATGGTTATCCATGGGCTCTTAGATACTTGCTCAATGTGTTTTCAAAAATGTTTGCTTGCTTTTCAATTGTGGGTTTTAAAAAGTTTCTTTGAAAAAATTTCAGTTCGACTCGTACGTCAGAGTGTTTGAAAAGTTTGTTTTGAAAGCTTTTGAAAATGTGTTGGTGTGAAAAGATTTTGATTTGTTTTTGAAGAGAGCAAGTATCCATGAGAACCTACCTACCCTAAGGAATTCGTCTGTGTAAATGTCCTTTAAAGTAGTGCCGTCCCACCATTGAGAGGTAGGTAGCACCACCGTTGGAGGTGTTCGGGTCAATTCGAGGTTCGGGACATGGTGATCACCAGAGCAATGGGAAGACACCTTAGAAGCTACCCTCATGCCAGGTTCCCGGATCATGAGGACTTACTAAGACATCCTCTACTCGACGATCACCTTTCGAGGCAAGGCAACAGTGAGGCGTACCCTAGGGGTGGTGTGTGCGATTCGTGTGTCATTTTCATTGATATTTGTCTTGTCATGTTCATTGTGATCTACGCTTGATTTTATTTAAGTCCATTCATTCTTGCATGCTTTGTTTAACAGTTTAATATTTGCGAGAAAGTAAATCTAAAGCTATTACAAATGGCGCGGGTCCACATCGCCAAATTAAACCGGACCCGATTTGACGGAAAATAAAGAAAGCAAATAAAAGTGCGAAAAGTTAAATGTTACAAGGCTTTGGGAGAGGTACATGATTATTTAAGCGAAAATAAAATAAAGATGCGAAGTTAAAGAATTATCGAAACGAGGGCGTTGGACCCTTTTGCAAAATTTAAAGTTAATAAGGAATTAAGGAAAAAAATGTTTTTGGTATTTTTATGTTTTTTTGGATTTAATAGAAAAAAGAATCAATTTCAATTAAAATAAAAAGCTAAACCTAATTCTAATTGTTTTTTAAATTTATTATGAAAGTATTAAAATTTAACCTAAATTAAACCTAAGTTTTTTATATACAATTTAATTATAAAAATAAATAAATCAATAATATTATGGTAAAAAGGAAAATTAAAAGGAATAAAAAGTTATTGAACCTAATTCTATATTTTTGGATTTTTTTTGTGAAAAGAATTAATATTAAGACCTATTTTAAACTAATTAAATTCCAAGCATTTATTTACAAGAAAATATTAAAATAAAAATTATTTATTATATTTTGTCTTTTCTGATTTTTAAGCCTTTTTTGTATTTTGTAAAATAATTGATCAAATTAAAAATAATAAAGGAAATAAGATAACAATTAAAAAATAAGAAAGACAAAAAATAGGAAATTGCAAACCAGTGGGGGGTTCAGTCCCAATTGTGAGCTGTTGATCCAATAAATTGAGCCCAATCTTGCAAGGCCTGATTGACTTTTGGACAAGCGTGTGGTGCATTGACTGGGAGTGTAGCGTGTTCATCCATCCTGTGCCTTTGATCTGAATATGATAGACGCGTGGACGCTTGGATGAGGGAGGCATATGGTGCGTCTATGATGCTTACGCTGCACAGGAATTCACATAGAAAAATAATATTGAAAGTATACAGACCTGGGACTCGAACCCAGGTCATGAGCATTGCAAGCGCTTCTACCTGCCACTGAACCATTCCAACTTCAATTAACATATAATAGTAAATAAATATTATAAAAAGAAAATGTCAATGGCCCTGGAAACGCGCGCGAAATTTGAACGATCCAATCACTCCCTGCCACGAGTTCGTCTTCTTCCTTTTTCTGAAAACATAAAAGTATTAGGCAACGGTTTTTACACCGTTGCAGAAAATAGCATACGAGAAAATAACGACTAGGCCATGAGGCCACATAAATTGATCGCGATGACTGGTTCTTGTTCGTTGGAGCATGCTGGTTTGAATGGTCATGGTTTCGTGGACTAATTTTGCTTGGTTTCAGAAGCCCTAAATTCAAGCTCTGAAAACCCTAAAGATTGATCATGGTGAAATCACGTATATGGCATAAAAACGAAATTAATGTGCATGGTTAGTTGCAGAAACTCATAACAAACATGAATCAAGAGACAAAAATTACAAATTATGCACAAGTCATGATGCACGATTCTGAAAATTTCTTGACACAGTTGAGGTTCGTTTTACCAGTTCTTAGCGTTTGGATGAATGATTCTGATTGAAATACACTCAATAAACCTTGAGCAAGCTATTGGAATCAAGATTAAGGCTTGAATCGTCCTCCAACAATGATTTCAGAATTTTGTTTTCAAGGAATTTTTTCAAGTTTCTAATGAGTTCTTTAGCGCAGCTTAGAGTGTCTGAGCATTAGGGTTATGTTTCTGATTATGTAGTGAAGGCATTAGGTTAACAAAATTGGCCAAAATCTTTTTCATTCATTGATTTCAATATTTGATTTTTCACCATTATTTTCATATCTTTTTTCACATGTTCTTGTGCAAATCATGATCCAATTAGTCCAAATCTTTCCCTATTTAGTTGTACACGAAATCTTGAGTATCAAACATGCATAAAAAGATTGGTTAGGTCATGTTAGATATTTTTCACATATTTATATAATTTAAATGAATTAATATGAATAATAATTCAAATAAATAAATAAAAAATGAGAAAATACTTCCCTTTGGGCCAAGTGGTCGTGCACATGCTTGGAATGATGAATCATGGAAGAAAAATGGGCCCATTAGCAATTTTAGGTCATTTGAAGTAATGTTGACTTTTTAAAATATCCAAAAATTTCCCAACTTCCACAAGGCATAACTTGCTCAATTTTTAATATTTTCTCATGTTCTTGGACATTTTGGAAAGGTCTTTGAGTCCTTTAACCAATTCCTTTGGTCCCATGTCATTTTGATTTACCAATCGCAAGTTATGGCCTTTGACTTAAAGTCCCTTTTTGTTGACTTTTGAAAATGACCTATAATGTTGAAATTGATAACTTTTTGTGAGAGCATTTCTTGGACTTGAAATATGAAGATGAGTTGTAGGAAATGTCTTTCTCTTCAAAATGAGCTTTGGATGGAATTTTTCTGATAATCCATGTGAAAGTTATGCCCTGGTCAATTTCAGTTGACTTTTTCAGCTGTCCAAATAAGGAAACTTTTGCATCTTTGATGATTTCTGAGCCAAATTTTGAGAATCATGATCAAGCATTGATCAAATGATGTTTGTGGCTTCAAAATGATATGTTGACCAAAAATTTGAACTTTTGACTGCCAAATGACCATTTTGCCCCTACAGTTGACTGTAGTGCAATTTAGGGTTTTGACTGTGCAATTTTGAGCTGAGTGCCTTGAAACTTGATATGAAGATGCTTGACCACCTTTGTAAGCATATGAGACTTGATTGGGCCCTTGAAAACTTCCTTTTCTTGATCAGAATTCAAACCCTAGTTTTGACTGCATAGAGGACCTTTGCACTGTGCAACCCTTGGGGAATTTTGTGACTTGGCTTGACAATTTCTTGAAGAATATGGGAGGGCAAATTTTGGGGTGCAACAGTTGCCCCTGTTCAATCTTCTTAGACCTGAGGATGTAGATTGGCTGACGTGCCTTTTGTAATCCGAGGGTAGAAGATGATTGGACACTAGAGTGCCCAGAAATTTGCGCTCACATAGTAGCAGTGCGGTGGAATGGGCTTATAGATGCCATTGGGAAGTTGCTGGATAGGATGATGGGCTTATAGATGCCATCTGAATGTTGATCGCGTAAGAGGTTCCTTGGCGAGAACCTGCATACCTGCAAAACAGAAAATGATTACCTGACACGTTGCAGGAGCTGATTTTCAGATGCTTGGCATAGATATGTCCTGACTGGTTACAAGAGCTGAGTCTGGAACTTCACAAGATGATGAATGAACCAGGGATGGTTGCTACCTTAGCATGAATGGTAAGAGAACCTTGGGTGATTTTAACTTCAACAACGCTCGTTGAGAAAATCTTGGCGGGAATTACCATCTTTGCAGCATTGGGAAGAGAACCATAGGCAATTATAATCTGAAAGGAATGATCACCTCACTCAACGTCGGAGAGGGAAACATCTGAAAAGGAATTTTCACCTCACTCACCGTCGGAGAGGGAACCATAGGAGACTATCACCTCACACTCACCGTCGGAGAGGGAAACATCTTGAAAAAGGAATTACCATCTCACTCACCGTCGGAGAGGGGACCATAGGAGACTATCACCTCACACTCATCGTCGGAGAGGGAAACATCTGAAAAAGGACTTACCACCTCACTCGCCGTTGGAGAGGGTACCATGAGAGACTATCACCTCACACTCACCGTCGGAGAGGGAAACATCTGAAAAAGGAATTACCACCTCACGCACTTGTCGGAGAGGGGACCATAAGAGACTATCACCTCACACTCATCGTCGGAGAGGGAAACATCTGAAAAAGGACTTACCACCTCACTCGCCGTTGGAGAGGGTACCATGAGAGACTATCACCTCACACTCACCGTCGGAGAGGGAAACATCTGAAAAAGGAATTACCACCTCACGCACTTGTCGGAGAGGGGACCATAAGAGACTATCACCTCACACTCACCGTCGGAGAGGGAAACATCTGAAAAAGGAATTACCACCTCACGCACTTGTCGGAGAGGGGACCATAGGAGACTATCACCTCACACTCATCGTCAGAGAGGGAAATATCTGAAAAGGAATTACCACCTCACCCACCGTCGGAGAGGGGACCATAAGAGACTATCACCTCACACTCATCGTCGGAGAGGGAAACATCTGAAGAAGGAATTACCACCTCACGCACTTGTCGGAGAGGGGACCATAACTTCTGCTGAGTCTTTATCAGAAAAATCTGTTGGGAGTCGATTTAGCTGGACTAGAGAAGGCTTTGAAATATGTTTGAGCATTTTAACTGCGTCTTTCCTGAAAGGTAAAGGTCAGTCATATGCAATGCATGATATGGATCAAGCCATGATGTTCTCAACATAAATGAGATTTGTATGATATGATGCGTCTATGCATGCTATAATGATGTATGTATATGATGTTTTATGGATGCTTTCGTCTAGGAATGTAAATCCTTGACGGATGCCGGGAAGTCATATCCTGGGCTGATGTTGGAGAATAAGCTTTTACTTCCGCTGGGGATGGTGGTTGCAAGAATACCGGTAGGAGAAGATGACTCCGTTGCGGAATGAACTTGGCAAATGGAAGATTCTGCGGGGAGAAAAGATACCCTAACGACCATGCTGGGAAGCAATACTCTGTGGGGATAGAGGTGTTTTGCTGAATTGTTGATGATAACTTGCTGAGGATGTCTTGTTATTGGAAGTGTTGATGGACTTCGCTGGGAATAGGAAAGAACTACGTTGACGACGACCTTTCCATGGCTTTTGGCTGAGGATAACCCAGTTATATCCTGTTAAGGAAATAACTCTTTAAATAAAGCCGGACGACGCGTTCGCGCTTTGCGAGGGGTAAGCTTCCAGAATTTACTGGGGATAAGCCTACTGTTTGGGGATATGAACTCCAACTTTCCTGGGGGAACTGGATTGGACTCTCTGGGGAAGTTTTGATATGCTGGGGAAGTAATCCCTTTGAATGTTGATACGCCGCCGGGGAACAATCTTTAGACCAAGACTGCCGGGGATGCTTGTTAAGAATATATGCTGCAGCCGGGGAATGATGGGATCTGCTGGAGGATACCCAACTTCCTTGAGATTTGATAATTTGCTTGGATAAGAGTGTACTGTTTTGTTGAACCACTCTCTGGGGAATTCAGGTATACTGGTCACGTTTTTTAGTTGAACCTACCTTGGTACCTTGGAGGATAGAACAATTAGACTGCTCAGACAACTCTTTATTGCCCCTGTTTCTAGTGTCACCTGCAATTAATTCCTTTGTTTCGTATGCAAATATTTATGAGTTAGCAAATTATTGTCAATGCATATATCACAAATTGAACCTTGGACGTTCTTCGCAACACAAAACAGAAAAAGAAAAACACTTGGCACGTTTAACTGAAAATATATTTGTATTGATTTTGAATGGCCTGAAAATAGGCGTTTTGTATACAAGAGGCTGACGTCCTAGTAAGAGAACGCCGCCGAACAAGAGAGTTTATACAAATTTTGTACAAAAGAAAATAAAACAGCTGTGTGAAATATGAATGATCCACTGGGTTTCAACTCTGCTATCGCCTTTATAACTCTGAGCGTCTCATCACTTGATGACCTTGGTTGAAGGTGAAGCTGACTGATCGATGTCGTCTGCACTTGATGTAGATACCGGATTCTGGATGCAAAGTGATCAAATGAGACATAGTATTACGCTTTATCCCTAATTTTTGCCTGGACCGCCCTTTCGGGTTTTCAGTCCACCAGGATACCCATTTTTGCCCAAGCCGCCTTTTCAGGTTTTCGACTTGCCGGGTGTACAGATTTTTTTCATTTTCATCCCTTCATTTTGCCCGAACCCTTTTGGTTCGACGGGAAGCCCTAATTTTTGCCTAGGCATGTCTGCCTAGCGGGTCTTTTTTCATGCGTAGTATTTTTTTACTATGTCTGCATTGGCGGGGTGAGGAAGGTCGTCACCATCCATATTGGTCAATATCATGGCTCCTCCTGAGAACACATGCTTAACCACAAATGGCCCTTCGTACGTAGGGGTCCATTTGCCCCTTGGATCACTCTGAGGAAGGATGATTCTCTTGATTACCAGATCCCCAACTTGATATTCCTGTGGTCTGACCTTTTTGTTAAATGCCTTGATCATCCGTTTCTGATACGTCTGACCATGACAGATAGCAGCAAGTCTCTTTTCATCAATGAGGTTGAGTTGATCAAGTTGTGTCTGGATCCAATCATCTTCGTTCAGATTTGCATCCTTCATTATCCGGAGAGAGGGAATTTGTACTTCGATTGGCAAGACTGCCTCCATGCCATAAACCAGGGAGAAAGGAGTTGCCCCGGTTGACGTCCTAGCTGAGGTTCGATACCCGTGTAGAGCGAACGGTAACATCTCGTGCCAATCTTTATAAGTTACTGTCATTTTTTGCACGATTTTCTTGATGTTCTTATTCGCTGCTTCTACAGCCCCATTCATCTTTGGTCTGTAAGGAGAAGAATTGTGGTGCTGTATTTTGAACTGTTCGCAGAGCTCAGCAATCATCTTGTTGTTCAGATTGGTACCGTTGTCTATAATTATCCGCTCAGGGACGCCATACCGACAGATCAGGTTGTGCCGAATGAACCGCGCCACAACAGTCTTGGTTACCGTAGCATAGGAGGCTGCCTCGACCCACTTCGTGAAATAATCAATCGCCACTAGGATGAAGCGATGCCCATTGGATGCCGTAGGTTTAATCTCACTGATCATGTCTATGCCCCACATTGCAAACGGCCAAGGCGCAGTCAGAACATTCAGGGGAACCGGAGGAACATGCACCTTGTCTGCATAAATCTGGCATTTATGGCATGTCCTGGAGTGTTGGTAGCAGTCAGCTTCCATGGTGGACCAGTAATATCCTGCCCGTAGGATTTTCTTTGCCATTGTATGTCCACTGGAATGCGTACCAAAGGTCCCTTCATGTAGCTCTTCCATGATTCTTTCCGCTTCAGTCTTATCCACACAACGCAGTAAGGTCGAATCATGGTTTCGCTTGTACAAGATGCCATTGCTAAGGAAGAACTTTGCTGCAAACCTCCTCAGGAATTTCTTATCGTTGACAGATGCACCTTCAGGGTATTCCTGAGCTTCCAGATATCTTTTCACTTCGTGGTACCAAGGCTTCTCAGTCACCAATTCAGTTTCGAGATCACAACAGTATGCCGGTTCGTCCAGTTTCCAGATGATGATCCGGGGAGCCTCATTATCCCATTTAACCTTGAACATTGAAGACATTGTAGCTAACGCGTCCGCTAACTGATTCTCTTCTCTTGGAAAGTGCTCAAAGGTTATCTCTGTGAAGTGGGGAATCAGGGTCAACACACATTCTCTGTAAGGAATCAGGTTTGGATGTTTCATATCCCACTCTCCTTTGATCTGATTGATCACAAGAGCGGAATCTCCGAAGACACTTAGAAATTTGATCCTTAGGTCGATCGCAGCTTGAAGACCCATGATACACGCCTCATACTCCGCCATGTTGTTGGTACAGTTGAAACACAGCCGGGCAGTGAGTGGAGTATGAGTACCTTGAGGAGATATGATGATGGCGCCGATACCGTTTCCCAAAGCATTGGAGGCTCCGTCAAAGTGCATAGACCATCGAGATCCTGGCTCAGGTCCTTCATCCGGTCCAGGTACTTCACAATCAGTTACTATCATAATGCTTTCATCCGGAAACTCGAAGTTCATTGATTGGTAGTCATCTACAGCTTGATGTGCTAAGTGGTCTGCCAATACACTTCCCTTGATGGCTTTCTGGGTTGTATATTGAATGTCGTATTCCGTCAAGATCATTTGCCATCTTGCAATTCTCCCAGACAGAGCAGGCTTTTCGAATATGTACTTTATCGGATCCATTTTTGAGATCAACAAGGTAGTGTGAGTCAGCATATACTGTCTCAGCCGGCGAGCAGCCCATACCAAAGCGCAGCAAGTTTTCTCAAGCAGTGAGTATCGGGTCTCACAGTCGGTAAACTTTTTGCTAAGGTAATAAATGGCGTGCTCTTTTCGGCCAGACTCGTCATGCTGCCCCAGCACACACCCCATTGAATTGTCTAGCACTGTCAGGTATAGTATCAAAGGTCTCCCTTCAACCGGTGGCATAAGGATAGGTGGTTCTTGGAGATACTCCTTGATCTTGTCAAAAGCAACCTGACATTCATCATTCCAACGTACTACCTGATCTTTCTTCAGCAGCTTGAAGATTGGCTCACAGGTAGCAGTCAGATGTGAGATGAACCGAGTAATGTAATTCAGGCGTCCTAAAAAGCCTCTGACTTCCTTCTCTGTCTTAGGAATTGGCATCTCTTGAATCGCTTTGACCTTAGCAGGGTCCACTTGAATTCCCTTGTCACTGACCACGAAGCCTAGCAACTTCCCAGATCTTACCCCGAAGGTGCACTTGTTCGGGTTCAATCTCAGCTTGTACAGTCTCAACCGGTCAAACAATTTCTGCAGATGATCTAGATGCTCTTCCTCAGTCTGAGACCTTGCGATCATGTCGTCCACATACACTTCTATCTCGTGGTGGATCATGTCATGAAATAAGGCAACCATGGCACGTTGGTAGGTTGCCCCAGCATTCTTTAATCCAAATGGCATGACCTTGTAACAGAAGGTGCCCCACTGAGTAACAAATGTAGTCTTTTCCATGTCTTCAGGTGCCATATTGATCTGATTGTAACCTGAAAAGCCATCCATGAAAGAGAATACCTTGTGCTGAGCTGTATTATCAACAAGGACATCAATGTGAGGTAAGGGAAAGTCATCCTTGGGGCTGGCCCTGTTCAGATCCCTGTAGTCGACACACATTCTGACCTTACCGTCCTTCTTTGGTACCGGCACCACGTTAGCAACCCACTGAGGGTAAGAAGTCACTGCAAGGAACCCGGCATCAAACTGCTTCATAACCTCGGCCTTAATCTTCTCCGACATCTCTGGACGCATCCGACGGACCTTTTGCTTAACTGGAGGACAGTCTTCCTTAGTTGGCAAATGATGGACCACAATATCGGTATCCAACCCGGGCATGTCTTCATAGGACCAGGCAAAGATCTCCATATAATCATGCAGCATCTTGGTTAACCGTTGCTTCACGCTGAGCTCTAGGTTGGCACCAATCTTTACCTCTTTCCTGTCTGCCTCAGTACCCAAGTTTATGGTTTCCACTGGCTCTTCATGGGGTTGAATTGCCCTCTCTTCCTGAAGCAACAGTCTTGCAAGTTCGCCAGGCACTTCGCAATCATCTTCACCTTCGTCTTCGGCTAAGTTGATCGGATTTTCGAAGTCATAATTGGCAGTAGCAGGGTTGTTATCAGTGAGATCCAGAGTGGATTGAAACCTGTATGAGTGAGTGTGTGTGTAAATACAGCTGCTTTGAAAATTATGTAAAGGAAAAGAAAGACAGAAAAGGAGCACAATATTTGCAATGCAAAAAACGTCCAAGATTTTCATTCATGATATATGAAATGACAGTTTGTATGCCCTCACAAATAGAACCACGGTGCCCCGGGTAAGACACCGGGCCATAGAGTTTATCATTGTTTATTACAAAATAACAAAACATAGGAATTCATTACTTAGTAACAAAAGAAACAGGGAGATTGTCCTTTGCGCTCCAATTGTTAAGTCCTTCGTCAGTTGCCGGGTAGATCCAGCTATCAAACTCAGCTTCATCAACTTCCTCTTCATCCCCAATAGCATTAACTCCATGAGCAGGCAGGGGAGCTGTCACCACATTAGGCTTGTCAGATGCCTCAAACTGTACCTCTTTAGCGTCAATGAGATCCTGCAGTTTGTTCTTTAGTGCCCAACAGTCATCGGTAGAGTGCCCCGGGCTATCTGAATGGTAGGCACAACGAGCATTCGGATTGTACTTGGGAGATGTAGTATTGGGGAACTTCGGAGCCTCCCTGACAGTCACTAAGTTAGTGGATAGCAATTGTGGCAGGATCTGTGATAGGGTCATATTTAACCGGGTAAACTCTCGCCGGGGTCTCTCAGCCCTTTGAGGATTGTTTGGCCGAGGAGCGGCAGCAGGCTTAGCAATCATCACCGCACTGACAGATTGGCGGTGCTCAGGTCTCTCTGATTTCCTAGAGCCATACACGGCACTAGACTCCTTCTTGAATGGTTTCTTTTCCGAACTAGATGATGCACCCTTTGCAATCTTCCCAGACTTCAGCCCAGCTTCAATTCTCTCTCCAGTCAGAATCAAATCAGTGAACCCAGCAGAAGAATTCCCAATGAGATGGTTGAAAAATGGCCCAGATAGGGTCCCCAAGAACATGTCAACCAACTCCCGATCAGTCAATGGTGGCTGCACCCTGCCAGCCAGGTCTCTCCACTTCTGAGCGTACTCTTTAAAACCTTCGCTTGCACCTAGCGACATACCCTGGAGTTGGGTACGTGTAGGGGCAAGGTCGGCATTATATTGATACTGCTTGTAGAAAGCAGTAGCCAACTCCTCCCAGTTACGAACCTTGGTCCCATCCAGCTGATAGAACCATTCGAGATGAGTCCCTGAAAGACTCTCCTGGAAGAAGTGGATCCATAAATTCTTATCCGCAGAGTACGGCTGAATTTTCCGAACATAGGACCTCAAATGCAGCTTGGGACAAGACGCCCCGTCATATTTGGAGAAGGATGGTGCCTTGAATTTGTGAGGGATGATCACACCAGTCGACAAACCCAGATCTCCGAAATCCAGCCCAGGTGCCTGTTGAACCTCCATAGCCTTCAACCTGTCCTCCAGTTGCTTGTATCTATCGTCTGCAGGAGGGTACTGCTCTTCATCAAAATCTGTCTCATTGTCGGAGACTACCGGACTAGGAACCTTTACTTCTGCCTGAGAAGGACTCTTGCCAACAGAAGAACCAGCCTCTTCATGCTGCAGAGTATTACCAAACGTCCGGCCCGAGTTGAACAGAACAGTTCTTCTTTTCTTCTTCTTCTCCTTCTTCAGGAGCATAGCCTTCAGTTCTTCTTGGCCTTTAGCCAGACCCTTGATTAGTTCTTGAAACTGCGCATTTTGCGCCTGGAGAGCCTTGATTGATGTCTCAGTTGATGCAGATTCGGGATTCATGATGCTGAAATAAACAGCGAAGAACTGTAAGCAACCTGAAAAGGGGAAAAACCTGCTATGCACATGATGTATGAAATGCGTATGCAATGCATTCAAGGGTTCGAAAGTTCAAATTTGTTGTAGACAAAAAGGAACACACGTTATCATTAAAGAAATCATTGTTTGATACATCAAGGCCTCATGGGCAAAGGTAATACAAAAGTCAAATCAATCCCAAAATACACTGCGCATCCTCTTCGGAGCTATGTATGTGTTGAGATTCCTTTCCTCATGCAACAGACGGGTGAGCTCCAAGACCTTCTTTTCACTGGCATGTAGACTAGTCTCAAGATAATTCCGCTCTTCCTTAAGCTGGATCCAGCTCTTCTGCATCTCTTCCCAGGATGTGGGCATATCAGGGTGCTGAATAACGTGAGACACTTCTCCTTCCAAGACTGACTCTTTGATTACCGGGAGCATGTGAGGATAAGGCATCACTAACTTCTGGGAGCGGGCTCGTACCCACTTGAGATAAGGTTCCAACGGGATGGAATTCCTGTGCCCCAGTGTCTTGCTGTCTATCCTACTGGGCATCCTCCAAGCTCTGATAAATCTCTGGCGAAGTTCTTGAGTATCATTGTCGAAGTCAAAAACTATGTCAGGAATCAACATGTCATGAGGACCATCCTTCCGAGCATAACCAAACTGTCTCCAAGCCAGGCATGGGCTATAAGTAATACCTCCTCTGATTCCAAGTAAAGGAACATTAGGGTACTCCCCGCAACGATCAATGATAGTGACATCTTCTCTGGACCTAGGGCACCAATGTATATCTTCATGTGTAAGAGTCATCAACCGTTGTGACCATCTCAAACCCCGCTCATTCTTCAGGACTGATTGTGGAAGGTGCGAAATAAACCACCTTCCTAGGAGAGGAGTGCAACACATAAGGACACCTCTTTTTCTCATGGTTCGAGTGTAACATGAGTGAAGGATGTCCCCCAGCAACGTAGGTATGGGATTCCTGGACATAAAGATCTGAATAGCACTGATATCAATAAGCTGATCTGGGTTAGGGAACAACACCAAACCATAGACAAGGAGGGCCACAACCTCTTCAAAAGCTTGCAAGTCAAAGGAGTTCCAACATTCATGAGCCTTTTCAAACAGAAACCTGGCTAAGAACCCTTTGATACCACTTCTAACTTCCCAATGTCCCTTGAGGTCAGATGACTGTAGGTGCAAGGCTTTAGCAATCTCTTCAAGCTTAGGTTCCCTTTCTGTACCGTTGAAGGGTAGCTGATCAAGGATAGGGATCTTCAGGAGCCGGGAGAACTCCTCCAATGTAGGTACCAACTGATAGTCCAAGAAGGTAAAGCAGTGATGCAGAGGATCAAAGAACTGGAACAGGACCTTTATCATATCTTCCTCAATGTTGGTGTTGACCAAGCTGATGAGGCTTCCATGTCTTTCACTGAATGAAGAGTTCTCAGGAATCCTGGATATAAGCTCCTTAAGCTGAGGAGGTACCCTTACAAGACTGATTTGAATTGTCTTTCTACGAACAATTTCCATGTCCTACAAAACAAGAACAAAGATGAAAATTCGAACCCCTGAAATGGTTAGTCAATGCATATGATGCTGGATGATGTCATGATGCTATGATTAAACACACCACAGATATTTACAAAGACAACCATGTAAGGCACACAAGGCACACAAGACAAGCCCTTAAGGTTTAAGGCCAGCATGGGGTCTGGGTAGTACCCTCTTGAAGTTGGTGGGTTCAACCTGTCCTAATCAAAGTAACCGGGTTCTAAGGTTCCCAATATCACGGGATTGCTTTCATTGTTCATCGTTTCGATTTAGCCACTGAACTGGCGACCGAAATATTCCAGGAAAGCAACCCTCAATTGAGTGTAGTATCGAGTATCAACCAACCTCGGACTGCACCAAAGTCAGTTATCTCACTACCCTAAAGAGGCCAAGATAGTTCAATTAAGGTCCCTAAGGTCTGTTGATGCTTCACGACACCACGCGGAGGCCCCGTACTCTCCTTGACTGAACTCAAGGGTTACCGGTACACACCAAAGTGCCACATTAACGTAGCAGACTGTTTCAACCATGTCGGTATACCCCGCACAGTTCCCTCACAGCCTTGTTGCTACTTTCTAAGAAGGTATCCCCCAGATCCGGGTTTAGGATCTATAGAACTCCCAAGCAACCCACAATAATAAAGCAAGCAAAGAAGACAATTGAAAACATAGTTATGACCTAGCCCTAAGGTACACCTCACTTTATAAGTTTGTCCCCAGCAGAGTCGCCAGTTCTGTGATCGGTGGATCTGGAACTGATTGTTTAACGTTGGTTCGCGAAATTTCGCGGAAGCAAGAGTCGCCACCGTCTTTTATTTTCTCCAAATGGAAAGGACAAAAGCACAGAAAAATTCCTTAAAGAGATTGCTCTCGGTTCGGGAGGTAGGTTATAGAAAGGGAAGGTGTTAGCACCCTTTCTATCCATGGTTATCCATGGGCTCTTAGATACTTGCTCAATGTGTTTTCAAAAATGTTTGCTTGCTTTTCAATTGTGGGTTTTAAAAAGTTTCTTTGAAAAAATTTCAGTTCGACTCGTACGTCAGAGTGTTTGAAAAGTTTGTTTTGAAAGCTTTTGAAAATGTGTTGGTGTGAAAAGATTTTGATTTGTTTTTGAAGAGAGCAAGTATCCATGAGAACCTACCTACCCTAAGGAATTCGTCTGTGTAAATGTCCTTTAAAGTAGTGTCGTCCCACCATTGAGAGGTAGGTAGCACCACCGTTGGAGGTGTTCGGGTCAATTCGAGGTTCGGGACATGGTGATCACCAGAGCAATGGGAAGACACCTTAGAAGCTACCCTCATGCCAGGTTCCCGGATCATGAGGACTTACTAAGACATCCTCTACTCGACGATCACCTTTCGAGGCAAGGCAACAGTGAGGCGTACCCTAGGGGTGGTGTGTGCGATTCGTGTGTCATTTTCATTGATATTTGTCTTGTCATGTTCATTGTGATCTACGCTTGATTTTATTTAAGTCCATTCATTCTTGCATGCTTTGTTTAACAGTTTAATATTTGCGAGAAAGTAAATCTAAAGCTATTACAAATGGCGCGGGTCCACATCGCCAAATTAAACCGGACCCGATTTGACGGAAAATAAAGAAAGCAAATAAAAGTGCGAAAAGTTAAATGTTACAAGGCTTTGGGAGAGGTACATGATTATTTAAGCGAAAATAAAATAAAGATGCGAAGTTAAAGAATTATCGAAACGAGGGCGTTGGACCCTTTTGCAAAATTTAAAGTTAATAAGGAATTAAGGAAAAAAATGTTTTTGGTATTTTTATGTTTTTTTGGATTTAATAGAAAAAAGAATCAATTTCAATTAAAATAAAAAGCTAAACCTAATTCTAATTGTTTTTTAAATTTATTATGAAAGTATTAAAATTTAACCTAAATTAAACCTAAGTTTTTTATATACAATTTAATTATAAAAATAAATAAATCAATAATATTATGGTAAAAAGGAAAATTAAAAGGAATAAAAAGTTATTGAACCTAATTCTATATTTTTGGATTTTTTTTGTGAAAAGAATTAATATTAAGACCTATTTTAAACTAATTAAATTCCAAGCATTTATTTACAAGAAAATATTAAAATAAAAATTATTTATTATATTTTGTCTTTTCTGATTTTTAAGCCTTTTTTGTATTTTGTAAAATAATTGATCAAATTAAAAATAATAAAGGAAATAAGATAACAATTAAAAAATAAGAAAGACAAAAAATAGGAAATTGCAAACCAGTGGGGGGTTCAGTCCCAATTGTGAGGTGTTGATCCAATAAATTGAGCCCAATCTTGCAAGGCCTGATTGACTTTTGGACAAGCGTGTGGTGCATTGACTGGGAGTGTAGCGTGTTCATCCATCTTGTGCCTTTGATCTGAATATGATAGACGCGTGGACGCTTGGATGAGGGAGGCATATGGTGCGTCTATGATGCTTACGCTGCACAGGAATTCACATAGAAAAATAATATTGAAAGTATACAGACCTGGGACTCGAACCCAGGTCATGAGCATTGCAAGCGCTTCTACCTGCCACTGAACCATTCCAACTTCAATTAACATATAATAGTAAATAAATATTATAAAAAGAAAATGTCAATGGCCCTGGAAACGCGCGCGAAATTTGAACGATCCAATCACTCCCTGCCACGAGTTCGTCTTCTTCCTTTTTCTGAAAACATAAAAGTATTAGGCAACGGTTTTTACACCGTTGCAGAAAATAGCATACGAGAAAATAACGACTAGGCCATGAGGCCACATAAATTGATCGCGATGACTGGTTCTTGTTCGTTGGAGCATGCTGGTTTGAATGGTCATGGTTTCGTGGACTAATTTTGCTTGGTTTCAGAAGCCCTAAATTCAAGCTCTGAAAACCCTAAAGATTGATCATGGTGAAATCACGTATATGGCATAAAAACGAAATTAATTTGCACGGTTAGTTGCAGAAACTCATAACAAACATGAATCAAGAGACAAAAATTACAAATTATGCACAAATCATGATGCACGATTCTGAAAATTTCTTGACACAGTTGAGGTTCGTTTTACCAGTTCTTAGCGTTTGGATGAATGATTCTGATTGAAATACACTCAATAAACCTTGAGCAAGCTATTGGAATCAAGATTAAGGCTTGAATCGTCCTCCAACAATGATTTCAGAATTTTGTTTTCAAGGAATTTTTTCAAGTTTCTAATGAGTTCTTTAGCGCAGCTTAGAGTGTCTGAGCATTAGGGTTATGTTTCTGATTATGTAGTGAAGGCATTAGGTTAACAAAATTGGCCAAAATCTTTTTCATTCATTGATTTCAATATTTGATTTTCCACCATTATTTTCATATCTTTTTTCACATGTTCTTGTGCAAATCATGATCCAATTAGTCCAAATCTTTCCCTATTTAGTTGTACACGAAATCTTGAGTATCAAACATGCATAAAAAGATTGGTTAGGTCATGTTAGATATTTTTCACATATTTATATAATTTAAATGAATTAATATGAATAATAATTCAAATAAATAAATAAAAAATGAGAAAATACTTCCCTTTGGGCCAAGTGGTCGTGCACATGCTTGGAATGATGAATCATGGAAGAAAAATGGGCCCATTAGCAATTTTAGGTCATTTGAAGTAATGTTGACTTTTCAAAATATCCAAAAATTTCCCAACTTCCACAAGGCATAACTTGCTCAATTTTTAATATTTTCTCATGTTCTTGGACATTTTGGAAAGGTCTTTGAGCCCTTTAACCAATTCCTTTGGTCCCATGTCATTTTGATTTACCAATCGCAAGTTATGGCCTTTGACTTAAAGTCCCTTTTTGTTGACTTTTGAAAATGACCTATAATGTTGAAATTGATAACTTTTTGTGAGAGCATTTCTTGGACTTGAAATATGAAGATGAGTTGTAGGAAATGTCATTCTCTTCAAAATGAGCTTTGGATGGAATTTTTCTGATAATCCATGTGAAAGTTATGCCCTGGTCAATTTCAGTTGACTTTTTCAGCTGTCCAAATAAGGAAACTTTTGCATCTTTGATGATTTCTGAGCCAAATTTTGAGAATCATGATCAAGCATTGATCAAATGATGTTTGTGGCTTCAAAATGATATGTTGACCAAAAATTTTAACTTTTGACTGCCAAATGACCATTTTGCCCCTACAGTTGACTGTAGTGCAATTTAGGGTTTTGACTGTGCAATTTTGAGCTGAATGCCTTGAAACTTGATATGAAGATGCTTGACCACCTTTGTAAGCATATGAGACTTGATTGGGCCCTTGAAAACTTCCTTTTCTTGATCAGAATTCAAACCCTAGTTTTGACTGCATAGAGGACCTTTGCACTGTGTAACCCTTGGGGAATTTTGTGACTTGGCTTGACAATTTCTTGAAGAATATGGGAGGGCAAATTTTGGGGTGCAACACATGTTGTCTGGCATCTCATCCTCATAGAAGGCATACGATCTCCATAAGCTTGAATAACACTATATCTTAACAATATTGATACCATTATAGCAATAATCCACAGACAAATACATCACTCCCCCTGTCATGAATAACCAATGCTTCAGCTGAAGATGAAAACATGAGCATTAGATGAAAGCCCTTGAAAGACTTCATGCTTTCATGTTGAAGGACAACACTTCCTGCATATGTTGAATCTCGACTCCCTTAGTTGAGGCATACCAGAGTCAGATACTCTCACTCCTTGAGAATACATCCAAGTACTCCGACTTCTTCACAACACAAGGACACATTTGATTAGTGTCCTTTCATAACCATACTTTGTATCATGACCTTTTAAGTAGGTAAGATGTCATGCATACTAGGTGTGAAGTCACTCACAAACTCCAAAAAAAAAATAGTTTGCTTAAAAGCTTTACTAAGATCAAGATTATCAACACATATCTAGAGTGATTTGCAGCAGAAAAAAAACACCTCATCGAAACACTCAGCTCATACCTCAATATCTATCAGCAGTCTTCTACCCTTACATCCACTAGTAGTTGTTGATACTAATGGAGTCTTCAACAAAGTATTCATGGATTCACCAAGCATACTACTGTAGACAAGATTAGACTCTCCACCTTCTAATCCACATAGTCAGAAATGTGACTTCTGACAATAATGCTTGAGCATCCAACTAGACATGCACAATCCCAAGCATTAAGTGTTATGCACAACCTTCTAGGAGGATAAAAAAATACTCAACTCTCTTCAAAGTATTTATCATACGTCATATAAGATTACCTTCTCACACAAGGTAGGACAATTTCGTTTCACATCCTTCTTATGCGTACGTCTGGCACCATTTGATGACATTCATTCACACCATAGAATGTTCCAGATTAAGTCAGTGGCTTTACCTTAATTTACACTCTACACAATAATAACTTCCTTGGCTAAAGGAATAAAACTCACTCTGAGACGATGTTCCAACATCGGATCCAACATCAGTCTCAAACACATGGATTTCACCATCAAATATGGTCTGGAGAAACCTTAGTAATCCATAACTCTTGCAAGGGATACAAGAGGATCAATCATTAGTAGTTGATTAACTTTCAACACCAGATCATACATACATGTAGAAACATGTATATTACCCATCTTAAGAATCTTCTTCTCAACCTTTTAAAATTTAGACCTCCCGTATGACTTTGAGATGTTAGATGCTATTATACCCCAATTTTTGCCCCTATGATTTCTCATCATCTCACTTTTATCAATACAACAATATCACATATTAAGGTTGGTTCTCCCTATATTCATCTTATCATTAAGTTTTCCCTTAAGGGATCACCCATCACCTTGATGTGTGTATCTTGTACCCATGTTCTTTAAACTAACATCAAAATATGTATACATGTTTCTTTGAATGTTCATATTATAGGTAAGGATACAATTGCATTTATCTCACTATCTAACCTAGGGTTTGAGGGTTGGTTCTGAATCAAATGACTCTTCAATGGATTGCAAGATTTCAAGTTTCAAGGCTATGTTCATGATATCAAATATTTTTGGTTCAAGGAGTTCTCTCACCTTATTTAGGTTAAAATTCCCTCAAAGTTGGTGTTGACATTCATCAAAGAGATATGTTCATGTGTTTATTTCTATGTCTTCTTCAATAAGTTTCATTGAGACTTAAGATCTATCTTTGAGTGTTCTTCAAGACAACATCATTTCAAGATCTATTATGATTCATCATGCTTTATATTGCCAAGAAATATCAAAAGATTCAAGGTTGGTTCAACAAGTTTGACCTAATTGAGCAAATGCTTGATTCAGTGATCACAAGTTCATAACTCTCTCAATTTTCAACATTTTAAGTTGGTTATTTTTGCTATGTATTCTTATCATCACCAACAACAACCTCTCTTCACATGAAAAGATCCAATTGTGAAATAAAAATCATCAAAAGCTGAAAGGGTTTTCAAGTCATTTTGACACTCTCTGAGCAAGGGTTTGTTGACTTCTAAAGACCATATCTTGCTCATTGTTTGATATTTTTATTGGCTCCAAAGCCATGATTCTCTTTAAAGGGTCCTTAACAAGCTCTCTTAATAAATCTAAGGCTAATTTTGAAGGGAAGATCACTAATAGTTGAGAAAGATTACAAGTATCCTTGAAAGGCCTTTGAATTTTAGGATTTGACTTTAAATGATCATAACTTGGTCAATTTTTATCTCCTTGAGCCCATTAATTTTCCATAATAATCTTTGGGATGTATTCTAAAACATTGTTTTTATGTGAAAGACTTGAGAATGCTTGGAAAATGGCTGAAGAATTGAAAATATTATTGGTCTTTTGAAGAGACGAAGCGAATGACCTCTTGACAAATATTGTTGACCTCATTTTTTCTCTTCTGATTTTACTATTTTTCACAATTTTTGGTTTATTTTTCATATTTCTTTAAATTTTAAAAATAGTTCCTCACTTCAAAAAATTCCAAAAAAAAATTTGTCAACACTTATTAACTCATGTTTGACTTCTTAATATTTTTTGGGATTTTTATTTGGTGTTTTAATAAATTGTGTATTTTACCAATTATTTCCCTTTTATCAACCATTTAAATATTGTTTATTAATTATTATTTTTATTATTTGTTTGGTCCTGATTTGGATGTTATTTTGGGATATGTTCCTCAACCTCATTGGGTCTTGGGTGTTGATAGGTTGAAAAACCAAATCCACCAAAATTGATCAATGATGTTGGTGATATTTGAAACCCTAATTTCATCTGATACATCCCCTCCCTCTTCATCTTATCCCTTTCTTAGTTGTGCTACATATTGTTGGAGAATAATCGTCATATCATTTCTCTAACATGTGGTACATAGATTGCTATTGAGTGGCCTCGAAATAGGTGTGACTTCGACATAAGTCCACTTATGATTGCTTAACATAGGGCTAAATTTGTCCCAATTCAAGAAATGATCATTCGTGGCTCAAACTTATGTTTGCAAGCCCAAACATGTTTAATTTGAAACCTTTGATCCAATAACTTTGTGGTTCATTTTTAGGAGGCTTTGATATTATCAATCCTCTAATGAACCTTCATAAATGTTGGTTTAAGTGAATCATTTAAACATCATTGATCATATGAGGTTACCTTGAGCATTTGAAATGAATGATATACTAGACAAAAAGCAAATGAGACTTGTTGTTGAGAAGCTTTTATTTTATCAATCTTCTAATAAGTCTTCAAATGAAAGTTTCAAGATGGTCATTCAACTAACCTTTAACTTCTAATTTACTAACAGTTGACTTTACTTTGTGCATTTACTTTATCTCCTTACTTTTATGCACAATTTACTTTAGCATTTACATTTTATTCTATTTTCATCTTTGCTCACTTGAGCATTTATCTTTATGTCATTTTTTATTTTTGCTCACTTGAGCTTTCATTTTATTTTAGAAGACACTTAATAATCAACTTGAACAATAAAAATATTTAAGGCTACATGGACCATTTGGTTACTATCCTTGGCATTATGGAGTTATGGACCTCTTGGGCTTAGGATTAGAAGCCTTGATTACCCTTGGGATCTTGTGACTTTGTTTTTATTTTGTCTGGTGTTCTTGGGGTTTACACTAAGACGTTGGGTTTATTTTCTTCTTGTGAAGGTTATTCTGATTATGTGCTTTGTCTGTAATTGAGAAATCCTCTGTATACAGCCATTACTCTGCCCAATTTTTGTGAAGACTTAATGCATCTAAAGCTTGGTATTCTTAAGAGGTTTAATATCTTTTCTTACTTGGTTTCAATCCAAAGGATGGGAATTCTACATTGACTCCATATGTCAAGTGTTGCCTTCTTGTTGGTTAGATGAGTCTTTTCTTTAGCTTTTACCTTATACTTTAGGATAATCCCTTCATCTCCTCATATCTTCTTTAATTTCAAAAATCTTCCCCCGCCTTTTCAAAACTCTTCTTGTTTTCTAATTTGAGACGCTTTAATAATAAACTTAGACTTAGGTCCATGCACTTTAATAGGTTCACAACTGCAGCGGGTGCAAAATTGTAAAAAAATACTCCTTTTCTCATCTCCGCCATCTTATATTTGTATACATATTTTATAGCCAAAATACACAGATTTTTAAAGAAGTTTCTGTGGAGTATCATATATGTTTAGGGTGCTAATACCTCCCCTTTGCATAACCAACCCCCATACCTAAAGTATCTCCTCCTCTTTTTTTGGGTTTATTTGCTCTTTTCCCATTTACTTTGGAAACAATAAAGCGCGGTGGTGATTTTTATTTGATATGTGCGAGTTAAGTCATTCCAATGGCTTAGTCTCAACATTTCTACTGCTACAGATGCCACCCTTCTGCACCAAAAAGGGAGATTCCCTCTAACAAGTATCTGGAGTAGACTTTTTCAAACATGGAAATGTATGATCATTTTACACCACAAGCAGACTGTTCAGACTAAGTCTGCTACTCCCAATACACAAGGATTCCCTTCAGTCCTTGCAAAACATTTGTTTCATTATGTGAGGACACCACATAACTGAACCCTAGCAGAGAGAGGAATTTCCCATATAGATACCAGGGAAAAATAATTCTTTGGTCCCAAAAATAATAATTCCTCCTTGCTTCAAACAACTGAAATGCTCATCATAGGTGACTCAAATGACACTTCAATAATGCTGACACCAATCAACCACAAAATTCTGGTTGACACAACTCCAATGCAGATAATCCTTAAAATACCTTTCCACAACAATATAACAAGAGTTTCATGTTCTCATAGACTTGATAAGAGTACCGAGTTAGAGTAAACAACCTCTATCCTATTTATGAAAAGAACCACCGGACATATTGAGAAAAAATTTTCTCAATACACAGATGTCAAGACATTATCTCTGACATTTTTTCAAGATCCTCCAAATTTAGATTAAGGATTCCCCATTATTAATTGATAAGAATTCCTTGAGAATCATACAGTATATGCAACCTAACTCACTTAGATCTGAAATAAACTAACCTAATGAGTGTCCAATATGTTGATCATGTTCTGACCAACATTCTTAATCTAAGATATGTTTCTAGCAAATAAACTTCTTAGACCCACAACCCAAATGCCTCATCTTCCAAATCAAGAGTAGGTACCAAACATATGTGATCAACACATATTTGTTTAGCCCCCAAAGCATCTTCTAAGCCCTACCTTTATCCAACAAGATTCTCCATAATCTGCTAGTTAGATGTTCCAACATCTGGTAGGACATCAATTCCTTTCACAAGGAACACATCAAGAGATCTTGTATCAAAGGTTAGAGATTGGCCTTTTAGGATTAAAAGAAAAAATAAATTACTTCTAACTTTCTTAGATCTCTTTTAAACAAACTCATATATGAGTGCCTTTATGAGTTGACTTGGGATAAACCTCAAGTATCTTTGGCAACCCTAACTAGCTAGTTGAACCTCTTTTACTGAATCACCTCACCATGGGATACACCTTCAGAGGAGAATAGAGTGTTGAATACTCAACACACAAAACCACCAGGAGTTTTCCTTTGTATATACTTTTTGTTACACTTATCGACTCTCTGTTGTTAATAATCGTTTAATAAACCCGACTTTTGTGTAAATATGTTTAGTTTGTGTGTATTTGTGTTTTTGTGTTTATAATGTACCGTTTAATGGTTTCTATTCATTTTTAGGCATTTGTTGCATTTTGGAGCATCGAGGAATAAAGTGTCGAAGGCGCGACTTCAGATGCGTGTTTTTGGAATAAAAGACCACTTTTGGGAAGTTCTGTCTAGGAGAGTCCACTTAGCACGCAGAAGGCCGCTAAGCGCGAGTGCACTCAACGATTTTATAGTGCGCTGATTACATTTTGATATTTTGGCAGAAGCATTATTTTGAAGCCCGCTTAGCGCGGTTTAGGTCGATTTGATGTGTAAAATAAAAAAGTCGCACATAGCGCGCCTGGCCCGCTTATCGCAGTTTTCTAGGATTTGTTTTATAAAAACAGATTTAGTTCATTTTTAGGTTATGGTTTTAGAGAATGTTTTTCTCCCAACTCCATCAACCTCTAATTTTGTTATGATTATCTTAGATAACAACTTAGAGCTTGCAAACGGATGATATGGGGTGGATTTCTCTTTGACCGACATTGAAAAACTGGTAGGTCTATGATTCATTTCTCTTAGTCTTTGTGTATTCTCTATTGGTTAGGTTTTTATATGTATTTACTTTGATCTCATGTATATTTGTCGCCCTTGGCATTATATAAAACTTGCTTTACAAATCTTTGTCGACTGATATACTTGATTTTTTATCTGTGCTAGGGATTTGAGTTGCTATAGACATATACTGCTTGTATTCTTATCTAGGTTGATTATCTAATAGTGTATGAATTCTAGAGATATATTTAACTTTGTTATTCACTTAGGTATGTATGATTAATGCCTCTATGTTGTTTGTGTCGCTCTGAGAAACCGTCAATGCAAGTGAGCATGGCTGACTTCTGTGTTGTTGAGGTGGTTGAGAGATCGCTACCGAGGTGATCTAGCCGACCTCTCAATTTAGGTTATAAATGACATAGGTTTTGAGTGATACATGATGAGATTGATAAATATTGTAGGTTTAGTATAATAGGTCGATAGGTTTAAGTTTGTGAGAAGTAGTATATATGCATGCTTGATAAGTTATTCCTTTTTTCTTATTATACATTTATTTTTTGTTGATACTTTTCCTTTCAACCCATTTAACCCCAAAATCATTAACGAGATATTTTTTAAATGAAATTTCAATGCACCAATCTCTATGGACACGATACGATATAACATAAATATCACCTGGTAAATTAATAACTTACTTTTTGCTTGCCGCTTTACCGCGCTAGCAAAATGGCACTGTTACCGAGGATTGGTGTTTATTATTTTGCATTGTGATAGTTTCTTTGTTTTTGAGTTTTGTAATTAATGTATATATTGTATAGAATGTGTATATAAACTTGTCTATTTTTACTTGTACATGTTTTGTGTTTACTTTCCATACTTGTGCATATATGTGTTTTTCTTTGTTTTCACGTATTGTTGTTAATTGTCTTGTTTTCGTAATGTTTGTTGTGTGGTTGTTAAGACACTTTCTTTAGGTTTGCACGGTGTGACAATACCATGACATGACGAGAGAAGGTTACTAGCTCGCACAATAAAGGCGTCGAGCTTACGACGTAAAACAAGCATGTGTTTTTGTATTCGTTTATGTATGTGTTGACTTGTTTTTTAACAATTTTAAATTGGACCTGTTTTAAATTATCAAATTTACACTTTTCATTTTGTTAATTGACTTTCACTCGTTAGTTTTGTTATGTCAATTTGTGTTTTTCTGCAAGCTTGTCGTGTTTAGCTTGTGGAAGTGTGTTTATATGTTGTACATATTGTATGTTTGAGATTGTGTAGATGATTGTGGAGGGTGTTGTTGCACTGTTGTTGTTCTCCTATTTTCTGCAATTGGTATAGCGCACTTGTGCGCTTTGTTTCGCTTAGCGCGCCCTACTGTGTAGAGCTAGTGAATTCTTTTTAATTTTTTGCTTGACTCTCCTTTTTCCCACTTTCACCAAGGATTTATAGTATAATAATTAATTTTAATATTTTTAAATCTTTCTTTTGTTGTTTGGACTCAAATTTTGGTTTGATAGCTTGAAGTCGCATTTGGTGATTTTGAAATTTTGAGTGTGTCAACATGCGGATATATGGTAATGATAGATTTTGAAGTTGGTACTTGCCAGGTACTCGTTTATCACTTTCTATAACATAACATGTTTAGGAAATTTATCATTTGTATAACTATCATACCATTCATTCTTTTTGCATTACTTGCTCATGACTTGAATCACTTTATTTCTTTTTTTACCATAAACGTAAGAAAGCTTTCCATTATTCATATTATGCTGGAGGCCACAATTATTGTTTTAACTGGATTTTATTATGTTTAATCTTTTGTTTGTGATGATTGTATGAAAGCATTAACATGATCAAGGATTTTTTTATTCATTTTAAGCACAACTACCTTGGCCAAATAGTCAATTCACCTTGTGAGTGTATGAACTTTTGTAAACCCCTTTATCCATGTTGTTTATGCTAAATGCTTGTCTATGAGTGTTTGGTTCAAATTTTTGTATGGATATTGATTATTTGTTTTCTTGAACCCTCAACTATGATTTGTAGTTTGAATTTTTCCCTTGCCTTAGATAGTAGGGAGTATTCACATTATGATATGGTTGAATTCAAGTTGGGGAGAGAAATGTTTATGTGCTTGTGTGTATTACTATGAGGTTGAGAAAGTAAGAAAAATAAAATTATAAAAAAGTGAAAAGAAATAGAGAAAAATAGAAAAAGGTTCGAAAAAGAAAAACAAAAAGAGTATGGAATAATGTTGTTTTAATAAGTGATGTGTGTTGGGTTGAAATTTGGAATGAAGAAGAAGTTTGATTGAAATTATTTTGCTTAAGTCATTGTGAGTTGATCACTCCCTTAGGTTAAGGCAAGTTTTTGTTTCGATTAGCTTTAGGACTTATCCCTTGTTTGTTAATCAAGCCACATAACAACCTTAAAAAGCCATTGTGATTCTTTCCTTTGTATTTTCAATATGAGTTTTTGGATGAATTCATAATTTAGTCTATTTTTTGCAAGATTGTGGATGAGTGTTTTTTTCCTCACCTTTGCGTGTTCTTCATCTACTGATGAATTTTTACTAGGTATAATTAATGATTGAGTTTGTTTTTTGTTTTAGAATGTTTAGTATGATTTTTGTACTTAGGATTTGTTTCGTTTACATATTGTCGTTATAGGATTATGGTAAGTATTTACCTTGTCTGTGCGTTTTTGTTTGAACCATACATTTGTTTTATGTTTTAAAACTTGTCGATTCATGATATTTCGTTGATTACTTTTGGTTCTTTGATTTGTTTGACCTTATTTGAGGAAAAAAAGTTCAAGTTGAGGAGAGTTTGATAAGTGCAAATCGTAGTTATTTTTGTATATACTTTTTGTTGCACTTATCGACTTTTTATTGTTAATAATCGTTAAATAAACCCGAATTTTGTGTAAATACGTTTAGTTTGTGTTTATTTATGTTTCCGTGTACATGGTGTAAGATTTGATGTTTTTCCATTCATTTTGTAGGTAGTTGTTGCATTTTGGAGCATCGAGGAATAAAGTGTCGAAGGCACGGCTTCAGATGCGTGTTTTCATAATAAAAGACCAGGTTTATGAAGTTCTATCCAGGAGAGCCCCCTTAGCACGTAGAAATCCGCTAAGCGCGAGTGCGCTCAATGGATTTTGTAGCGCATTGCTTACGTTTTGATATTTTGGCAGAAGCATTATTTTAAAGTCTGCTTAGCGTGGATATCGCGCTTAGCGTGGTTTAGGTTAGTTTGATGTGTAAAATAAAAAAGCCGCGCTTAGCGCGCCTCGCCCGCTTAGCGTGGTCTGCTGAGATTTGTTTTATAAAAACATATTTAGTTCATTTTTAGGTGATGGTTTTGGGGAAGTTTTTGCTCCCAACTTCATCAACCTTTAATTTTGTTAGGATTAGCCTAGATAACAATTAGGGAGCTTGAATATGGATGATCCGAGGAGGATTGCTCTTCGATCAACACTAATAAACTGTTAGATTTGTGATTCATTTCTCTTCTTCTTTGTGTATTCTATATTGGTTGGGTTTTATATGTATTTACTTTGATCTCATGTATATGTGTCGCCTATGGCGTTATATAAAACTTGCTTTACAAATATTTGTCGATTGTTATCCTTAATTTTTTCTCTGTGCTAGGGATTTGAGTTGCTATAGAATATACTGCTTAAGTTCTTATCTAGGATAATTATCTAGTAGTGTTTGAATTCTAGAGATAGATTTAGAACTGTTATTCACTTAGGGTGTATGTGATTAATGCCTCTGTGTTGTTTATGTCGCTCTGAGAGATCTTCGACACAACCGAGCATGGTTGACTTTTATGTTATTGAGGTGGTTGAGAGAACACTACCGAGGTGATGCAGTCGGCCTCTCAATTTGGGTTAGAAATGACTTAGGTTGTGAGTGACACGTGATGACATTGATGAATATTGTAGGTTTAATATAACTGGTCGATAGGTTTAAGTCTGTGAGAAGTAGTATATATGCATGCTTGATAAGTTATTCCTTTTTCCTTATTATGCATTTACTTTCTTTTGATACTTTTCCTTTCAACCCATTTAACCCCAAACTCATTAACGAGAGATTTTTAGAACGACGTTTCAATTCACCAATATCCGTGGACACGATACGATTTAACCTAAATATCACTAGGTAAATTAATATCTTACTGTTTGCTTTCCGCTTTACCGCGCCAGCAGCAGTAGAAAAAATCAGAAAACTCCTCAACAACCTTCACACACAACATAAACCTTTGCCAAGCATACCATACTCCCGGTGTAACAGGTTAACCTAGGTTTGAAAATAAATTAAACCCTCAACACAATGTAGCGGTAGAAATGTTGAGACTAAGCCATTGGATTGACTAAACTATCACAGATTAAATAAAAATCGCCATCGCGCTTTATTGTTTCCAAAGGAAATGAGGAAAGAACGAATAAACCCAAAAAAGAGGGGAAGAGAATCTAGGCACGAGGGTTGATTATGAAAAGGGAAGGTATTAGCACCCTAAAAATTTACAATACTTCGCATGAACCTCTTTGAAAATCTGTGTATTCTGGCTTTAAAAGGTGTATACAAAAATAAATGGTGGAGATGAGAAAAGAAGTATTTTTTTTACAATTTTTCACCCTCTGTGGTTGTGCACCTTTAGTGCCTATGTACCACCTTCCGTGCAATAGGGGATCAGGGTACTCGTAGTTGACCTTTAAAATTTAAAATACAAGTGTGTTGGTTAATTTTATGAGAAGAGATAACATCGTCATATCCGAGTGGAAAACATACTTACTACATATGATTATGAGAAAGGAGAATTTGAATCATCTCAAAGTGGAGGATATGGCTTGGATTTTAAAATCAAAAAAGTCTCACTCAACACACAAGTGGAAAATGTCTCACTTCACTATATATCGTAGAAGTATAGTAGCTCGCATCACTACCATAATCGACAAGAGTCTAATATTTTGAGAGAAGTTTTAAAGTAAAAAGCCAAAGTTGCAAAATGGTTTAAATGAGGTTAATTGACATTTAGTCCTTTCACAAAAAAATTAAAAGTATGATTAAATTGATTAAAGTTTGATTTAGAAAAGATTTTTGAAAATGCATCGACCTAAGTCCAAGTTTATTATGAAAGCGATTCGAGTTAGAAAACAAGAAGAGTTTTGAAATGGAGGGAGAAGATTTTGAAATTAAAGAAGATAGGAGGATATGAAGGGACTATCCTACAACATAAAGTAAAACCTAAGGAAAATAACCGTCTAACCAGCAAGAAGTCAACACTTGACATAAAGAAGTCAATGTAGAATTCTCATCCTTTGAATTGAAACCAAGAAATTACAGATACTAAATCTCTCAAGAACGCCAAGCTTCAGATGCATTAAGTCTTCACAAAAAATTGGGCATAGTAACTGGTGTATACAGAGGAATTCTCAATCACAGACAAAACACATAATCAGAAAAACCTGCACACAAAGATAATCAACCTAATGTCTTGGGGTAAACCCGAAGAACTTTAGGCAAAATAACAATAGTCACAAGGTCCCAAGGGTATCAAGTCTTCTTATCCTATACCCAAAAGGTCCACAACTCCATAATACCAATGATAGTAACCAAATAATCCAAGTAACCTTAAGGCTTTTAATGTTCATTTTGTTTATTAAGTGTCTTTAAAAAGAAAATAAAATCTCAAATGAGCAAAGATAAAATGACATAAAAATAAATGCTCAAGTGAGAAAAGATAAAATGACATAACGATAAATGCTCAAGTGAGCAAAGATGAAAATAACATGAAATCTAAATGCTGAAGTAAATGGTGCATAAAAGTAAAGGCATAAAATAAAGGGCATACAGTAAAAGCACAAAGTAAAAGCACTAAGTAAAGTCAATTGTTAATGAATTAGAAGTTAGAGGTTAGTTGAATGACCATCCTGAAACTTTCCTTTGAAAAATCATTAGAAGATTGATAAAATCAAAGCTTCTCAACAACAAGTTTGATTTGCTTTTTGTCAAGTATGTCATTCATTTCAAGTATACAAGGCAACCACATATGATAAACGATGTTCAAATAATTCACTTAGACCAAATTTCATGAAGTTCATAGAGGTATTATAAGATCAAAGCCTCCTAATAATGAACCTCAACGTTATTGAATCAAAGGTTTCTCAATGTCTTTCTATCTTTGTTCGACGCACCAAGCGGGTATTCTTGAGTATGGAGAAAGTGCTTGATATCATAATACCAAGGCTTTTCATCTGACGTCCCCTCTGTAGCAAACACATGAGCTAGTCTATCAAGATGTCAAACTAAAATCTTAGGTACATCATTCCAGGAAAATACTTGGTACATGTAAGACAATGTGGCTAAAGCATCTGCCATCATATTCTCATCCTTGGGAATATGATAAAATTCAACTTTATTGAAGAAAGGTAATAATCTTCTTGAATAATCCTTGTAGGGAATCAAGCCAATGTGACGAGTCTTTAATTCTCCTTTGATCTGATTTATTACCAAAGCTAAATAACCATATACGTCAAGAATTTTGATTCTAAGATCTATAGCCTCTTCAAGACCCATGATACAAGCTTCATATTTCGCCAAGTTATTGGTATAATAAAATTCCAACCTTGCAGTAAAAGGGATATGTGACCTATGGGGAGTGATAATCACAACCACAATTCCTTTTCCATAAGAATTTATAGCCCCATCAACACCATACTCCATCGGGATTCGGGATCAGGACCTTCCTCGGGAAAAGGCTCATCACAATCTTTTACTTTCAAAAACATCACATCCTCATCCGGGAAATCATACTTAATAGACTGATAATCGTCCACCAGTTGGTGAGCAAGGTACTCTGCCAACACACTGCCTTTAATAGCCTTCTGAGTATGGTATACAATATCATATTCAGATAACAACATCTGCCAATGGGAAATTCTTCCAAAAAGAGCATACATTTCAAAAATATACTTAATTGGATCCATTTTGTAAATCAATTAAGTAGTATGATTCAACATATATTGCTGAAATCGCTTTACCACCCAGGCCAAAGCAGAACATGTTTTTTCTAGCATAGAATATTGTAACTCACAGTCAATAAACCTCTTGTTGAGATAATAAATGGCATATTCGTTTCTTCGTATTTCATCTTGTTGTCCCAAAAAACAGCCCATGGAGTTATCTAACGCAATCAGATAAATAATCAATGGCCTTCCTTCAGTAGGAGGGTGCAAGATAGGAGGCTCAAGAAGATACTCCTTAATGCTTTCAAATGCCCTTTGACAATCATCCGTCCATACACAACCTTGATCTTTATTCAATAGCTTGAAGAATGGTTCACATGTTGTAATCATATGGGAAATAAATCTGGAAATGTAATTCAAACATCCAAGGAAGCCTCTAACTTGCTTTTCGTCCGCAACCCTAATTTATCGCCATCTTCATCCATCAAAGCCCATAATTAAACAAAAACCCAAAATCAGAGAAAATGCATAAAATTAAAACAACAACGAATCAAATCAGGATCAAATGTCATACAAAACAGGATCAAATCATTAACAAAACATAATCAATAACAAATCAAATCTTGTAATTATACAAATCAAATCAATTTTATACAAAATTATAAGTAAGATTTACAATCAACTTCAGATCTACAATCAAATTCTAACCTAAAATCCTAAATATGAATCAAGTAACGCTTATTACTAACATATCTTCCTAATTCGTTATAAACCTAACACTATTAAAGGCCTAAGATTCTAAAAGTTAGAGAGGGACAAAAAATTTACAGAAAGAGGAGGAAATTTTTTCCAGCAAGAACATAAGGGAGAAGTAGAAAGAAGAGGATTAGAAGTGTTGTACCCCAAAATTTGCCCTCCCATATTCTCCAAGAAATTGCCAAGTCAAGTCACAAAATTCCCCAAGGGTTGTGCAGTGCAAAGGTCCCATATACAGTCAAAACTAGGGTTTGGGTTCTGATCAAGAAAATGAAGTTTTCAAAGGCCCAATCAAGTCTCACATGCTTACAAATATGGTCAAGTATCCTCATGTCAAGTTTCAAGGCATTCAGCTCAAAGTTGCACAGTCAAAACCCTAAATTGCACTACAGTCAACTGTAGGGGCAAAATGGTCATTTGACAGTCAAAAGTTCAAATTTTTGGTCAACATATTATTTTGAAGCCACAAACATCATTTGATCAATGCTTGATCATGATTCTCAAAATTTGGCTCAGAAATTATCAAAGATGCAAAAGTTACTATATTTGGACAGCTGAAAAAGTCAACTGAAATTGACCAGGGCATAACTTTCACATGGATTATCAGAAAAATTCCATCCAAAGCTCATTTTGAAGAGAAAGACATTTCCTACAATTCATCTTCATATTCCAAGTCCAAGAAATGATCTCACAAAAAGTTATCAATTTCAACATTATAGGTCATTTTCAAAAGTCAACAAAAAGGGACTTTAAGTCAAAGGCCATAACTTGAGATTGGTAAATAAAAATGACATGGGACCAAAGGCATTGGTTAGAGGAGTAAAAAACCTTTGCAAAATGTCCAAGAACATGTGAAAATCTTAAAAATTGAGCAAGTTATGCCTTGTGGAAGTTGGGAAATTTTTGGATATTTCGAAAAGTCAACTTTGATCCAAATGACCTAAAAATGCTAATGGGCCCATTTTTCTTCCATGATTCATCATTCTAAGCATATGCACGACCACTTGGCCCAAAGGGAAGTATTTTCTCATTTTTTATTTATTTATTTGAATTTATATTAATATTAATTCATTTAAATTATTTAAATACATGAAAAATATCTAAATTGCCTTAACCAATCTTTTTATGCATGTTTGATACTCAATATTTCGTGTAAATACAAATGGGGAAAGATTTGGAGCTGATTGGCATGATTGAACAAAAATGCACATGGAAAAGATATGGAAGATTCTTAAGGAAATCAAATATTCAAAACAATAAATTCCAAGAGATTTGATCCATGTTTTTGACCTAATTGCCTCAGTACATAACCAGGAATCAAACCCTAATGCTAGTACAGGCTAAGCTGCGCAGAAAAAGACTTTGCAAAACTTGGAAATTTTCCATAAAACTCAAAAACTGAAAAGCACTCTAGAGGTCGATTCAAGCCTCCATTCTTGTCTCAATAGCTTCATTGTGGTTCTCTGAACGTGTGCCAATCACAAACAACAACCAAAGCTCCAAGAATTGGTAGATTAAACTCAAACTGTGTCACGAAATTTTTGAAATCGTATATCATAATTCACGCATCCTTTTGCATTTTTATTTATGGATTCTTGTTCAGTGTGATGTTTCGAAGCTAACCAATGCCTTTGATTGAATTATTACACGTTATATTCAATTCCACCATGTTTGAGATTCTAGGGTTTGCAGGTTTCAAATTAGGGGTTTTCAGACCAAGCAAAATTAGACCATCACAATGCCATCATTAGACTCAGCGCGTTTAGACGAAGAAATCCCAACTATCGCGCCTAATTTATGTTTAGAATTGAGCTATTCGCTATTTTCTTATAGCCCATCTAATGAAACGCTACAAAAACCGTTGCCTCATATTTGTGTTTCAGGAAAATTGAAGAAGATGACTTCGTGTCCAACGGCCAGTGGTTCTTTTGAATTACGCGCGGTTTTTGAGGCACTAACTCTCGTTTGTTTTATTATGTTCATGGTTTATTAAATGTACAAAACAATTCAATGGCTCAGCTGGCAGGTGTAGGTGCGTGTGACCTTCATGACCTGGGTTCAAGTCCCAGGTCTGTACAATTTCTCATGTTATTTTTCTATACATCATTCCATGCAGCGCTCACAGTGAAAAACACCATATCCCCTCACCATCAAGCATACACGCGTCCATCCAATCCAGATCAAAGGCGTGGATTCAAAGAGTAGGCTATGCCCAGGTCAATGCGCTAATACACAAGCTAAAAAGGTCAAACAAATTGCAAGCTTATTGGGCCATTTGCTTGGACAACACCTCCATGTTGGGACAGAAAAACCCCCTGGTTTGCTTCTCTATACATTTTATTATTTTGTTTTCAATAATGATTTTATTTTCTTTATTTGTTAAATTAATTAATTATTTCTTTACAAAATATAAAATATACAAAAAAATCAGAAAAAAGACAAAATGTAATAAATATTTTTATTTTAATTATTTTCATAGATAAATTGCATGTAAAAATTTAGTTTTAATTAGGTTACAATTTTAATTTCTTTTAATAAAAAAATCCAAAAATATGTAGAAATAGGTTTAATTAATTTTGATTCTTTTTAATTTCCTTTTTACAATAATAATGTTTATTTTATTTATTTTCTATAATTAAATTTTGCATGTAAATTAACTTAGATTTAAATTAGGATAAAACTTAATATTTTCACAATAACCTAAAAACCATTAGAATTAGGGTTTGACGCTTCATTTTAATTTTAATTAATTATTTTTTCCATTAAATCTTAAAAAATACAAAAATACCAAAAAACATTCTTTTTTAAATCTTTAATTTTAATTCCTCATTAATTAATTCATTAACTTTAAATATTTTTGCAAAAGGGTCCAACGCCCTAGTCTTGTTTTTAATTCCTTAATTGCGCATATTTACCTTATTTCGCTTAATCAATTATGTACCTCTCCCGAAGCATTGTAACATTTAACTTCTCGCACTTTTCTTTTATTCGCTTTATTTATTTTTCAGTCAAATCGGGTCCGGTTTAATTTTGGCGATGTGGACCCGCGCCATTTGTAATAGTTTAGATTTTTTTTCCTCGCAATATTTTAACTATTAACAAATGCATGAAAGAATGAATGGCCCTAATTAAAATCAAGCGTAGATCACAATGAACATGACAAGACAAATATCAATGAAACTGACACACAAATTCGCACACACCACCCCTAGGGTACGCCTCACTGTTGCCTTTCGAAAGGTGATCGTCGAGTAGAGGACGTCTTAGTAAGTCCTCATGATCTGGGAACCTGGCATGAGGGTAGCTTCTAAGGTGTCTTCCCATTGCTCCGGTGATCACCATGTCCCTACAAAACTCGAATTGACCCGAACACCTCCAACGGTGGTGTTACCTACCTCTCAATGGTGGGATGGCACTACTTTAAAGGACATCTACACAGACGAATTCCTTAGGGTAGGTAGGTTCTCAAAGATACTTGCTCTAATCTCAAAACAAACTCAAAAAGACTTTTCACACCGACACTTTTCAAAAGCTTTCAAAGCAAATTTTTCAAACACTCTGACGTACGAGTCAAACTGAAATTTTTCAAAGAAACTTTTTAAAAACCCACATTGAAAAGCAAACAAACCTTTTTGAAAACACATTGAGCAAGTATCTAAGAGCCCATGGATAACCATGGATAGAAAGGGTGCTAACACCTTCCCTTTCTATAACTTACCTCCCGAACCGAGAGCAATCTCTATAAGGAATTTTTCTGTGCTTTTGTCCTTTCCATTTGGAGAAAATAAAAGACGGTGGCGACTCTTGCTTCCGCGACATTTCGCGAACCAGCGTTAAACAGTCAGTTCCAGATCCACCGATCACAGAACTGGCGACTCTGCTGGGGAATCTTATAAAGTGAGGTATACCTTAGGGCTAGTTCATAACTGTGTTTTCACTTGTATTGATTTGCTTGCTTTACTATTGTGGGTTGCATCGGAGATACATAGATCCTAACCCGGATCTGGGGATACCCTGTTTAGGTAGCATAAGCTGTGAGGGACCTGTCCGGCGTAGACCGACACAGGTGAAGCAGTGGCTACGTTGGTGTGGCACCTTAGTCTGTACCGATATCCCTTGTGTCGCAACGAGGAGAATATGGGTCTTCTAAGGAGTCACCAAGCACCAACAACCTTAGAACCTTAATTGACACAACTTGGCCTTTAGAACAGTAGCAGTATGCTACGCCCATTGAGGCTAAACTCTCGTGATGGTTCTGGCTGCAAGAAAAGATTGCGATGCTGGAGTTATGACCGATTGAGGGTAGTCAATGATATTGGGATCCTCTAAGAACCCGGTTACTTTGATAGGACAGGTATGAACCAACAAACTGAAAGAGGGTAATACCCAGACCCCATGCTGGCCTAAACCCTAAGGGTTTCTCTTGTGTGACTTGTGTGCCTTTGTACCTGCCTACTTGCATGCTTGTTAGCTGACACATGAACTATTTGCAGGTTTTGTTTATAGTCCTTAACTAGGACTCATAACAGGGTTTACTAAATCTCTTGCAGGTTTTGTTTATAGTCCTTAATTAGGACTCATAACAAAGTATACTGAATTTCTTGCAGGGTTTGTTTATAGTCCTTAATTAGGGCTCATAACAGAGTGTACTAAGTCTCTTGCAGGTTTTGGTTCATAGTCCTTAATTGGGGCTCATAACAGGGTCACTTACGTTATCCCATGCATAGCATGACATCATACCATTGCATACATCCTAACCCATTTCAAGGATCTCAAGGGCTTGTGATGCAGGTCATGATAAATCAAAACATCTAGCAAGGGGCAAAGAGGATTTATTTTCCTCTAGCCAAGGTTGTCAGGGGCTATGACCCACTTGATATGGTGAGCTCTGACTCTTGAAGAAGGTTCCCTTAACCAAGGTTGTTTGGAAATCAAAACCAGACATGATGATTAAAGTCAGGGGCTATGACCCACTGGATATGGTGAGCCTTTGACACTTGAAGAAGGACTCTCAACAAGTATGGAGTACCTTCAATCAAGTTACCGGTTTTCAAATTCTAACAAATTTTTTGTCTACCCCGCGAGGTCCTTGAAATCATTGCATGCATGTCATACCCATCATTGCATTACAGGTACCCCTTTTGCAGGTCACTTACCTTTCTCGCTGTTTATTTCAGCAATGGCCTTCCAACCAGATAACCAGGGTCTTCAGGCTCAAGAGACTCAGTTCAGGGAAATCTTCCTAGGTCTATCCAAGGGGCAAGAAGAGCTGAGGACCCTCCTCATGGGGAATCTGATTAGAAAAAGTCTCGAAGATGACAAGGACGAGCAGCTGAAACGTCTACAAGCTGAGGTAGACACACTGAAAACCCAGATGCTGGGGCAAAGGGCACTCATTCAAGGTTTAGCTCAGGAGCAAGGAGAGCTGAGAGCCATGATCAGTCAACTCCACCAAGGCAAATCCAACATGAAGCTACCAGTCCAAGTCAAGGACCAAGTCTTTGATCAGCTACCAAGAGGACAACAGTCCGGTATGGTGAAGAATGGACCTCCCCAAGTTGTTACTACTTCACAAACCCAGCATCAACGGGGCAATCGGCGTAAGCGATATACACCTGGAAGACATTTCTCTGAGATTGGTATACCAACATCTCTAATGCTGAAACGCTTGTTGGAGGTCAATCTGATTACCTTAAAGGGTCCTCCCCAGAATCCCGACACCTCTGCTCCCACTTACAACCCTGATGAAAGATGCGCCTACCATTCTGACAGTCCTGGACATGACACCGACGACTGTTGGAGCTTGAAGAACAAGATCCAGGATTTGATCGACGGAAGGGTATTGGAGTTCATGCCGGGTGGCCAAATAAAAATCTTCTGCTAAGAATCTTCCACTTGAGATGACTAGTTCAAATTAGGAAATTTTTGTTCATTCGAATGTTCAAGTTGCAATTTTCTTCTGTTCAAACATTTATTCATGTTAAACATTGTTATTTCATTAATGCATCGCTTATGTCTATTTTGAATCAATATATTCGTATTCACTATACGTAAATTATTTTTCATATTTCTTCTGATGTTAACTCTCAATCAATAGTTCTAAGCCTCTTGAGGGAGGATGACGAAAACGATACCACGATCCTTACAGTATGCTATTGAACAGACCCCGCTGATGAGGTACAGGCATTGTTTCAATCCCTAAACACTGGAGTTATAAGGATGATAATCCCTCGTCAACCCATCTGAGCCAAAGAAGTAGGAGTTTTATTTTCGAAAATTGAAACCCTTAATCATAACCTGGGGCAGGGTAGTTCCCTCAGTTGATCCAAGTGCATGACGAATGGCACCGAAGAGATCTTTACGAAACGAACAAAGACAGTAATGGTTCAGAACAATCAAAAGGACAGGCAGTCATCATCAAAATTCATAAATGAAAAACCCAAAAAGTCTAAACCTACAAAGGGGACTTATGAAACTGGGGCATCCCGCTGACTGTGATTCCAAAAAAGGAAACAGTTCAGGCAAAAAAAGAAAGGGATAACAAAATCAAGGAAGAGGTCTCACAAACCCTCAACCAAAGCAAAAATGACTGCCTATTCAAAATAAGTTATCAACATCTGAACCATTATTGAAACATCAAAGCAAAGACTCAAGCAAGGTCTAACGCACGATCAACTGAGTTTAGGTTTGAAGAACATCACGAAGAACGGGTGGGTACAAATAATTTGAGCCTTTATCCTTTGTTTCTTAAACCGTGAACCAGGCCACGTTATAACCCTTAAAAAGTCCTAGCTGAAGCATGGGTTAGTTCAAAAGCATACTGTTACAAAAGGTATCCTGACTCCTTAAGGCTTGCGGTAAAATAATGAGTTGACATCACAGTTTACAAAATTCACTTGTTTTTACTAAAAAAGGCATTTTCAAAAAAAAAAAAACTTCGAAACAGACATAAGCTTTGCATTTTTTTGTTAGCACACGACTATTTGTTTGAACAGCAGGAAAATTCGCACGACGAATGCCTAATGAACAGAAGCACCTCCAATCAAGGGGCATGACATGATCATGGTCTACCATCTGGGGCAATCCAATCAAGATTCGGAGAATCTCTCAAAGGCTAAATAGCCTGGGGCAAATCTCCGCCTGAGTCACTTGGGGCATTCCAGCAACAAATTTTGCACGATCAGACACCTTCTGGTAATATGGTAACACAAGCAGCCAGGGGCACCTACCTGCATTCTAAGAGCATGGACATAGTCGAAAAATACTACGCAAAATCAAAGACCCGCTAGGTTGACACACCTAGGCAAAAATAAGGGCTTCCCGGCGAACCAAAAGGGTTCGGGCAAAATGAAGGGACGAAATGAAAAAATCTGTACAGCCGGCAAGTCGAAAACCTGAAAAGGCGGCTTGAGCAAAAATGGGTATCCCAGTGGACTGAAAACCCGAAAGGGCGGTCCAGGCAAAAGTTAGGGATTAAAACGTACGACTATGTCCTGCCATCTGCCTACTAGAAGAAGGTTTGTCCGCCAACAACTATCAGCACCCCACAAGAAACAGGGGCAATAAAGAGTGGTCTGAGCAATCTGATTGTTCTGTCCTCCAAGGTGTCAAGGTAGGGTCCGTTGAAGAACAGGACCAGCACACCTTAAATCCCCAGAAGAGTCCAATCCAGTTTCCCCAGGAAAGTTGGAATCCATCTCCCCAAGCAGTAAGCGTATCCCCAGTTGATTCTGGAAGCTTATCCCCCCGCAGAGCACGAACGCGTCGTCCGACTTGATTTAAAGAGTTATTTCCTTAATAGGATATAACTGGGTTATCCTCAGCCAAAAGCCACGGAAAGAGCGTCGTCGACGCAATTTTCTTATCCCCAGCGAAGTCCATTCATACTTCCAATACAGCAAGGTATCCTCAGCAAGTTATCATCAACACTCAGCAAGGCATCCCTCTTCCCATAGAGTATCGCTTCTCAGCATGGTCATTAGATTGTCTTCTCTCCCCGCAGAATTATTCATTCGCCAAGATTGTTCCGCAACTGAGTTATTTTCTCCTACCGGTATACTTGCAATTATCCTCCCCAGCGGAAGCAAAGCTATTCTTCAACATCAGCCCAGGAGTGACTTCCCGGCACCCGTCAAGGATTTATTTTCTTAGACAAATATACATTCATAAACAATCACATCTCCATACATTATAGCATGCATATGCGTCATACTACACGCATCTCATTGATCTTGAAGACATACAGTTCATGCATCATGATTTCGTATACAATTATGTTTTGCCTTTTCAGGAAAAAGATCAACACAAAAATGATTACTATCAACTACCGCAATTCTTTCTCGATATAGTTTCAGATGTGATCCAGATATGGTGACGTTCTGATGCTGCTTCCAGAATTCTTTCTCGATATAGTTTCAGATGTAAACCAGATATGGTGACGTTCTGATGCTGCTTCCAGATATCCTTCTAGATATAGTTTCAGATATGATCCAGATATGGTGACGTTCTGATACTGCTTCCAGATTGCCTTTCAGATGTTTCCCTCTCCGACGATGAGTGTGAGGTGATAGTCTCCTATGGTCCCCTCTCCGACAAGTGCGTGAGGTGGTAATTCCTTCTTCAGATGTTTCCCTCTCCGACGATGAGTGTGAGGTGATAGTCTCCTATGGTCCCCTCTCCGACAAGTGCGTGAGGTGGTAATTCCTTCTTCAGATGTTTCCCTCTCCGACGATGAGTGTGAGGTGATAGTCTCCTATGGTCCCCTCTCCGACAAGTGCGTGAGGTGGTAATTCCTTTTCAGATGTTTCCCTCTCTGACGATGAGTGTGAGGTGATATTCTCTTATGGTTCCCTCTCCGACGGTGTGTGAGGTGGTAAGTCCTTTTCAGATATTTCCCTCTCCGACGATGAGTGTGAGGTGATAGTCTCCTATGGTTCCCTCTCCAACGGTGTGTGAGGTGGTAAGTCCTTTTCAGATGTTTCCCTCTCCGACGATGAGTGTGAGGTGATAGTCTCCTATGGTCCCCTCTCCGACAAGTGCGTGAGGTGGTAATTCCTTCTTCAGATGTTTCCCTCTCCAACGATGAGTGTGAGGTGATAGTCTCCTATGGTCCCCTCTCCGACAAGTGCGTGAGGTGGTAATTCCTTTTTCAGATGTTTCCCTCTCCGACGATGAGTGTGAGGTGATATTCTCTTATGGTTCCCTCTCCGACGGTGTGTGAGGTTGTAAGTCCTTTTCAGATGTTTCCCTCTCCGACGATGAGTGTGAGGTGATAGTCTCCTATGGTTCCCTCTCCAACGGTGTGTGAGGTGGTAAGTCCTTTTCAGATGTTTCCCTCTCCGACGATGAGTGTGAGGTGATATTCTCTTATGGTTCCCTCTCCGACGGTGTGTGAGGTGGTAAGTCCTTTTCAGATGTTTCCCTCTCCGACGATGAGTGTGAGGTGATATTCTCTTATGGTTCCCTCTCCGACGGTGTGTGAGGTGGTAAGTCCTTTTCAGATGTTTCCCTCTCCGACGATGAGTGTGAGGTGATATTCTCTTATGGTTCCCTCTCCGACGGTGTGTGAGGTGGTAAGTCCTTTTCAGATGTTTCCCTCTCCGACGATGAGTGTGAGGTGATAGTCTCCTATGGTTCCCTCTCCAACGGTGTGTGAGGTGGTAAGTCCTTTTCAGATGTTTCCCTCTCCGACGATGAGTGTGAGGTGATAGTCTCCTATGGTTCCCTCTCCAACGGTGTGTGAGGTGGTAAGTCCTTTTCAGATGTTTCCCTCTCCGACGATGAGTGTGAGGTGATCATTCCTTTCAGATTATAATTGCCTATGGTTCTCTGCCCAATACTGCGAAGATAATAATTCCCATCGAGATTTTTCTCAACGAGCGTTGTTGAGATTAAAGTCGCCCAAGGTTCTCTCACCATTCATGCTAAGGTAGTAACCATCCCTGGTTCATTCATCAGCGTTTGAAACTCCAGACTCAGCTCCTGTAACCAGTCAGGACACATCTATACCAAGCATCTAAAATCAGCTCCTGCAACGTGTCAGGTACTCATTTTTCTTTTGCAGGTAAGCAGGTTCTCGCTAAGGAATCTCTTACGCAATCAGCGTCCAGATGGCATCTATAAGCCCATCACCCTATCCAGCAACCTCTAAATGGCATCTATAAGCCCATTCCCCCATCACTGTTACCATGTGAGCGCAAATTTCTGGGCACTCTAGTGTCCAATCATCTTCTACCCTCGGATTACGAAAGGCACGTCAGCCAATCTGCATCCTCAGGTCTAAGAAGATTGAACAGGGGCAACTGTTGTACCCCAAAATTTTCCCTCCCATATTCTCCAAGAAATTGCCAAGTCAAGTCACAAAATTCCCCAAGGGTTGTGCAGTGCAAAGGTCCCATATACAGTCAAAACTAGGGTTTGGGTTCTGATCAAGAAAATGAAGTTTTCAAAGGCCCAATCAAGTCTCACATGCTTACAAATATGGTCAAGTATCCTCATGTCAAGTTTCAAGGCATTCAGCTCAAAGTTGCACAGTTAAAACCCTAAATTGCACTACAGTCAACTGTAGGGGCAAAATGGTCATTTGACAGTCAAAAGTTCAAATTTTTGGTCAACATATCATTTTGAAGCCACAAACATCATTTGATCAATGCTTGATCATGATTCTCAAAATTTGGCTCAGAAATTATCAAAGATGCAAAAGTTACTATATTTGGACAGCTGAAAAAGTCAACTGAAATTGACCAGGGCATAACTTTCACATGGATTATCAGAAAAATTCCATCCAAAGCTCATTTTGAAGAGAAAGACATTTCCTACAATTCATCTTCATATTCCAAGTCCAAGAAATGATCTCACAAAAAGTTATCAATTTCAACATTATAGGTCATTTTCAAAAGTCAACAAAAAGGGACTTTAAGTCAAAGGCCATAACTTGAGATTGGTAAATAAAAATGACATGGGACCAAAGGCATTGGTTAGAGGACTCAAAAACCTTTGCAAAATGTCCAAGAACATGTGAAAAGCTTAAAAATTGAGCAAGTTATGCCTTGTGGAAGTTGGGAAATTTTTGGATATTTCGAAAAGTCAACTTTGATCCAAATGACCTAAAAATGCTAATGGGCCCATTTTTCTTCCATGATTCATCATTCTAAGCATATGCACGACCACTTGGCCCAAAGGGAAGTATTTTCTCATTTTTTATTTATTTATTTGAATTTATATTAATATTAATTCATTTAAATTATTTAAATACATGAAAAATATCTAAATTGCCTTAACCAATCTTTTTATGCATGTTTGATACTCAATATTTCGTGTAAATACAAATGGGGAAAGATTTGGAGCTGATTGGCATGATTGAACAAAAATGCACATGGAAAAGATATGGAAGATTCTTAAGGAAATCAAATATTCAAAACAATAAATTCCAAGAGATTTGATCCATGTTTTTGACCTAATTGCCTCAGTACATAACCAGGAATCAAACCCTAATGCTAGTACAGGCTAAGCTGCGCAGAAAAAGACTTTGCAAAACTTGGAAATTTTCCATAAAACTCAAAAACTGAAAAGCACTCTAGAGGTCGATTCAAGCCTCCATTCTTGTCTCAATAGCTTCATTGTGGTTCTCTGAACGTGTGCCAATCACAAACAACAACCAAAGCTCCAAGAATTGGTAGATTAAACTCAAACTGTGTCACGAAATTTTTGAAATCGTATATCATAATTCACGCATCCTTTTGCATTTTTATTTATGGATTCTTGTTCAGTGTGATGTTTCGAAGCTAACCAATGCCTTTGATTGAATTATTACACGTTATATTCGATTCCACCATGTTTGAGATTCTAGGGTTTGCAGGTTTCAAATTAGGGGTTTTCAGACCAAGCAAAATTAGACCATCACAATGCCATCATTAGACTCAGCGCGTTTAGACGAAGAAATCCCAACTATCGCGCCTAATTTATGTTTAGAATTGAGCTATTCGCTATTTTCTTATAGCCCACCTAATGAAACGCTACAAAAACCGTTGCCTCATATTTGTGTTTCAGGAAAATTGAAGAAGATGACTTCGTGTCCAACGGCCAGTGGTTCTTTTGAATTACGCGCGGTTTTTGAGGCACTAACTCTCGTTTGTTTTATTATGTTCATGGTTTATTAAATGTACAAAACAATTCAATGGCTCAGCTGGCAGGTGTAGGTGCGTGTGACCTTCATGACCTGGGTTCAAGTCCCAGGTCTGTACAATTTCTCATGTTATTTTTCTATACATCATTCCATGCAGCGCTCACAGTGAAAAACACCATATCCCCTCACCATCAAGCATACACGCGTCCATCCAATCCAGATCAAAGGCGTGGATTCAAAGAGTAGGCTATGCCCAGGTCAATGCGCTAATACACAAGCTAAAAAGGTCAAACAAATTGCAAGCTTATTGGGCCATTTGCTTGGACAACACCTCCATGTTGGGACAGAAAAACCCCCTGGTTTGCTTCTCTATACATTTTATTATTTTGTTTTCAATAATGATTTTATTTTCTTTATTTGTTAAATTAATTAATTATTTCTTTACAAAATATAAAATATACAAAAAAAATCAGAAAAAAGACAAAATGTAATAAATATTTTTATTTTAATTATTTTCATAGATAAATTGCATGTAAAAATTTAGTTTTAATTAGGTTACAATTTTAATTTCTTTTAATAAAAAAATCCAAAAATATGTAGAAATAGGTTTAATTAATTTTGATTCTTTTTTATTTCCTTTTTACAATAATAATGTTTATTTTATTTATTTTCTATAATTAAATTTTGCATGTAAATTAATTTAGATTTAAATTAGGATAAAACTTAATATTTTCACAATAACCTAAAAACCATTAGAATTAGGGTTTGACGCTTCATTTTAATTTTAATTAATTATTTTTTCCATTAAATCTTAAAAAATACAAAAATACCAAAAAACATTCTTTTTTAAATCTTTAATTTTAATTCCTCATTAATTAATTCATTAACTTTAAATATTTTTGCAAAAGGGTCCAACGCCCTAGTCTTGTTTTTAATTCCTTAATTGCGCATATTTACCTTATTTCGCTTAATCAATTATGTACCTCTCCCGAAGCATTGTAACATTTAACTTCTCGCACTTTTCTTTTATTCGCTTTATTTATTTTTCAGTCAAATCGGGTCCGGTTTAATTTTGGCGATGTGGACCCGCGCCATTTGTAATAGTTTAGATTTATTTTCCTCGCAATATTTTAACTATTAACAAATGCATGAAAGAATGAATGGCCCTAATTAAAATCAAGCGTAGATCACAATGAACATGACAAGACAAATATCAATGAAACTGACACACAAATTCGCACACACCACCCCTAGGGTACGCCTCACTGTTGCCTTTCGAAAGGTGATCGTCGAGTAGAGGACGTCTTAGTAAGTCCTCATGATCCGGGAACCTGGCATGAGGGTAGCTTCTAAGGTGTCTTCCCATTGCTCCGGTGATCACCATGTCCCTACAAAACTCGAATTGACCCGAACACCTCCAACGGTGGTGTTACCTACCTCTCAATGGTGGGATGGCACTACTTTAAAGGACATCTACACAGACGAATTCCTTAGGGTAGGTAGGTTCTCAAAGATACTTGCTCTAATCTCAAAACAAACTCAAAAAGACTTTTCACACCGACACTTTTCAAAAGCTTTCAAAGCAAATTTTTCAAACACTCTGACGTACGAGTCGAACTGAAATTTTTCAAAGAAACTTTTTAAAAACCCACATTGAAAAGCAAACAAACCTTTTTGAAAACACATTGAGCAAGTATCTAAGAGCCCATGGATAACCATGGATAGAAAGGGTGCTAACACCTTCCCTTTCTATAACTTACCTCCCGAACCGAGAGCAATCTCTATAAGGAATTTTTCTGTGCTTTTGTCCTTTCCATTTGGAGAAAATAAAAGACGGTGGCGACTCTTGCTTCCGCGACATTTCGCGAACCAGCGTTAAACAGTCAGTTCCAGATCCACCGATCACAAGAAGCCTTGAAAGTTCACAACTCTACATCTTTTCTTGAGATATGGGTTTCAAAAACTGAAACCCTAGATCTGATTGTCGTCTCCACTGTTTGTCTTCATCCATCGTTGCAACCATCATCACCATTCGCTGTTACCTACAAAAAAGGCAAAAAAGGTTGAGAATCAGAGAGATCGGAGATGACTCAGAAAGTTAAGGCGAAAGTGGTAACAATTACTCAACTTGCATGTTTTTGGGTTTGCGTTGTGGTTTTGGGGTTTTAAGGGTTGATGTGGGGTGAATCTGGGTAGATTAGGGCCGCCTCCAGTTTCTGGGTGAGATTTCTAGGGTTTTTTATGTTGTTGTGTTTGAGAGAGAAGGGATACATGTGGAAGAGAACACAGAAGATGAAAAGAGAGAGGGGGTGTGAAAAAAAATGAAAATGAAACAAAAATGAAAAAAACTAAATATATCCTCTCCGTCCATCAATCGTTCGAGACACGTGGTCATCATCTGACCACGTGATCCCGTATACCCTACTATATGCCCCCTCAATCCCAACCATACATCGTTGATCAAACAGCCACGATCATGCGCCCTCACGATAACTCCACGCACTAGCTTCACACAATCCTAATGCACCCAAAAGGTTTTAGGCCTCTTAACACAATCTCCTAGGCCTAAGCTCGTACTAATTGCACCCCACCTTTTTTTATTTCTGCTTACGTGACCAATTTTACACCCTTCTGCATTTGGGCCCAGTTCAACATCTGAACTTAGGCCCCTTAATTCTTACACCTCCATGTTTTGCTAGTTAACTGATTTCACACCCGTGCATTTTTTTATAAAAAAAATTAATTAATTTAATTTCCTTTATTTATTTATTATTTATTTACAATTTTTATTTTTATTATTTATCCCATAAAAATATATTTTTTGAATAAAATTTTATTAATAAGTAATTACTATGTTCTTATTAAAAACATCTAATATATTTTTAATAATTAGAAAATAATTATCCATTAATTTTCTAAAATATTAACCTTTTTATATATTTGCATTAAAAATATTTTTCTATTCAAATTTATTCTTTTTCATATTACATCATATATTCGAAAACATCTAACCAATCAAAAACTAACTTTTTCTTACTAACATAATTCAAACTTATATATTTTAAAAAGGATTAGAGAAATTTCCTTTATCGACTGCTAACTTCGTCTATAAATTCTTCTATTCACACACCCAAACTTAGTTCAAGGAGAATTCAAGATATTTCCATAATCCATAAAAAAACTAACCAAACAACTACAAACTAGGACTTGAGACTATGATTCCTCATAAGAGGTTACGTAGGCATACGACTTAAAATCACAGTGAGTTCCCGTAATAAAAATTAAAACCCTATTTCCTAAAGACTGCGTTTCTACAACCTAGTATCCTTGTGACCAAGGTAGATAAGGGGTGCCTAAAACCTTCCCTTCGTCTAAAACAAGTCAACAACTTAGAATCTCTGACCAAATTAGGGTTATCCATTATATTCCTTTCCTTATGATAAAAATTAATGGTGGAGACTCTCATTTTAAAACCGATTATTACACTTATACTGCTTGAAGAAAGCTTCACCCAAGTCATTGAAAGTGCAGATGTCGCCACTATCCAATCCCATATACCATTTCAAAGCAGCACTGGTTAAACTATCATATAAGAAAGGAATAAGCAAGCGTTGGTCATCAGTATGAGTGGAGATCCTTCTGATATACATCACCAGGTGGTCACGAGGGCAAGAGTTGGCCTTATACTTCTCAACTTATGGAGCCTTAAACTTTGCTGGCATTTTCACATTAGGAACTAAGCAGAGGTCACTGACATTCTGTCCAAATAACTCTTTCCCTCGAAGAGCCTTCACTTCTCTCTTCATTTCATTGAATTTATCCTGAAGGTCATCCAATCGGTCATAGAAGCTCAAACATTCACTTGGTGGAGGAGCAGGATGATAAACTTCATCGTTAACAATAGGCATAAAATTCACTGTAGGAGGTACAACATGATGGATCTCATTATTGGCAACAAAAGTAGCATGTACCACATGAGGTGCAGAAACAACAGCAGTTTGACTAAATGGAGAAACTTTAGCAGCACGATTGTAACCTTCTGGCACTAAATTCTCAGGAATTCCCCATGGGTAACCCTGAGGCATACGATATTAAGCAGCAATAACTAGAGTAACAAAGATGAGAACTGACAAAACTTTAGAAACAACAGTTGTTTGTTGTGGCTGAGTAGCATGAGGAGACGGAGTAGGAGGTGGTGGCTGGTTCTGAGCAACCACCAACAATTCCATCAAAGCAGTCAGACTGGCCATAATGACCCTCAAAGCAGTAACTTCTTTACGTATCTTGTGATTCTCTTGTTCAAGGTTTTCTATCTTCTTCCTAGAATTATCTCGAGTATTGTAACAATGAGACAGCTAGCCGGCTGAACGAAGTAGAGAAACACAGTAAGACTAGGAGTGAACAGGAAAGCAAAAATATGTGCAAAATTATGCATGGTATGCAAAGCATATAATTTATTGTATTTATTCAAAGAACTCAAAGAATTATAGACAATTGCAATTATTAAAGTACTAACACATTTGGAAATACTGAAAATTTCATTTTAATAATAACTTCGGGCTGGATTACAACTTTTATTAAAAATTTCAATAATCCTAAGTACAAGAGAATAAAAATAGAATCTCAAAATCCTAAGGAGCCAAAGCTAATGAAGATCTCTCCATACACTGACGCTTTCCCATGAGTCTTGCAATTTGAGCTTTCAACTGCTTGTTCTCTTCTACATATTTGTCAGTGACTTCTTTCCAATTACCAAAATCGGGAAATGAGTGACTGGGACATGGCTGAGCTCTTGAGGAAAATAATTCCATTTGATTCTCCATCATCTCCATAGCACGACTCTCAAGAATCTGAATCAAGTCATCCTTCTCTTTAAATTTTGTTGAGTAGGACACCTCCAATGTCTTGTACTTTTTCTTCCATGCTTCCTTTTCTTGCTGCATCCTAACCACGGTAAGCTGAAGTTCTTCCACATCACCTAAGAGAGGAGGAATAGTCCTCATAAACATATCATATGAAGGTTCTTCACGAGAATAAGGTATCTTCAACTGAATTTCCCTTGCTTGTACCCAACAGAGATGAGGCTCCAAGGAAATAACTCATTTTGGTCCCAGGTCTTTTCAACATTTTCTATGAATATGGCGCCAAGCCTTTTAAATCGCTTATTTAGCTGCATTATGATGTTCTCCTTGTTTGAGAAAGAAACCACTCAGATGAGTGTTGTTTGGCTTGTCTCTCATTGGATATCCAAGCTGACGATGTGCAAGAACGGGATTGTATTTAATTCCTCCCTTTGTACCAAGAAGAGACACATTGGGGAAACTATAATAGCTGGTAATATTCTACACATCATAATAAGCTTGATGATACCAATTAATGTCAGAATGAGTAAGATCCATAATCTTTAGGGACCAATGAGGTTCCTTCTTGGTATCCTATAAAGAAACAGACCGAGGTAAGCGAGAAATAAACCATTGATATAACAACAGCGTGAAACAGATGATCATCCCTCCCTGATAGAAATTCTGAAGATGGATGGAATAATATGTATCTCCTAGAAATGCAGGGAATGTATTCCAAATCAGAAAGATCTTAATGGCATTAAAATTTACAAATTTATCGATGTTTGAAAACAAGAACAACCCATAGGAAAGCAAAGCAAAGATAACCTCAAAAGCAATTGTACTCTTGATTTTGACGAAATAATAAACTTTCCTCATTAAAAACCGAGCAGGTAAACCTGTTATTCCTCATTTGGTAGTCATGTTAGCCTTTATCACATACTTCTTCACATGAGTCATGGTGGAAGTCTCATGAGACTTGGGCTCTTCCTCTAAGCCGATGAAAGGAACGCGGTAAGTAATAGGTAAACTAAGTCAATAAGAATACTCCTCCAATATGGGCATCAACTAATAATCAGGGAAAGTGAAACACTGACACAACAAATCATAGAAATGGACCAATTTAGAAAGAATACCCTCTTTCATCTTGAGCTTCGTAAGAAGAACGATGGATCCATACATCTTACAGATATCTTTAGAGCTCTCAATCTCAGGAATCAAACTCATCAGTTCCTCTATCTTAGGATCCTTGAAACTGTACTTTCTAGTCTTTCTTATTCCAAAATCCATGGTCAAAAAGTACATGAGATATTTGCAAAAGTCAACTTTAAGTTCCTTGAGTCAACTATTTTAAATAATGTTTATGGGTGCATGAATGCATGATGCAACAATCACACACAACATCACAAACATAAGGGGTTCATAGGTTCGACGTCACGAGCATGAAGTCAAAGTTACTACCAACAAGGTAAGGAATAATGGTTTATCACCTACCAGACAAGGTTCTAAAAGGTTCCCAGAGTCTACATCCTTCCTTCGGATATTGCCAACGTCCTTTTTAACTCTGAAATAAGCAATATTCTAAGGAAAGACTCGTCTGAGTGTAGCATCGCGTGACAACCACTTCCAGATTTCACCGTCATAGTTTCTGCACTACACCTAAAAGGCCAAGATGGGTAAAGGGATTCTACAGCTCTCAGCTCCGGTAAGCTCCCTAGTCGATAAAGGAATACAACAATCAAAGGGGCCTTCACTGAGTGGGGGATCTCATGTCTCCTTTTTTGGGATTCCTACCTCAAAGGTAACATGACTATACTGCCCATCCTATATTATGTTTGCCCAAGTCTGGGTAGAGCACATATGAGAAATCACCAATCACCCTGAAAACTAGGAAAATCCAGACAAACATATATACAACACATAATATACAACAAATAATAGCATATATACAATATAAACAAAGATAGACTCAACCCACTTAGAGATGGAACAGCATTTGGTCAATTTAAAATCCCTAGTGAAGTCTCCATTTTTTCCATAGGGGTATAAATATTGAGACTAAGCCATTGGATTGACTTAACTCACAAATATCAAATAAAAATCGCCATCGCGCTTTATTGTTTCCAAAGGAATGGGAAAAGAGCGAATAACCCAAAAAAGGGGGGAAAGATTCAAGGTAAGGGGGTTGGTTATGCAAAGGGAAGGTATTAGAACCCGAAACATCTACGGTACTCCAGACAAACCACTTTGAAAATCCGTGTATTTTGGCTATACAAGGTGTATACAAAAATAGATGGTGGAGATGATAAAAGAAGTATTTTTTTTACAATATTGCACCCGCCGCGGTTTTGAACCTTTAGTGCCTATGTACCACCTTTCATGCAATAGGGGATCAGGGTACTCACAATTTACCTCAAAAATTTTAAAACACAAGTGTGTTGGTTAATTTTAAGAGAAGAGACATCATTGGCATATCCGAGTGGAAAATATACTTACTACCCACGACTATGAGAAAGGATAATTTGCATGGATTTTAAAATTAACAAAGCATCACTCAAAATTCAAGTGGAAAATGTCTCACTTTACTATATATCGTTAAAGTATAGTAGCTCGCATCATTACATGAATCAACAAGAGTCTAATATTTTGAGAGAAGTTTTAAAGTAAAAATCCAAAGTGGAAAAATGGTTTGAATGAGGTTAATTGACTTTTAGTCTTCTCATAAAAATATAAAAGTATGATTAAATTGATTAAAGTTTAATTCAAAAAATATTTTTGAAAATGCAAGGACCTAAGTCCAAGTTTATTGTGAAAGCAGTTCAAGTTAGAAAATAAGAAGAGTTTTGAAAAAGAGGGATAAGATTTTGAAATTAAAGAAGATAGGAGGAGATGAAGTGACTATCCTACAACATAAAGTAAAAGCTAAGGAAAAGAACCATCTAATCAACAAGAAGTCAACACTTGACATAAAGAAGTCAATGTAGAATCACCATCCTTTGGATTGAAACCAAGCAATTAAAGATACTAAACCTCTCAAGAATACCAAACTTTAGATGCATTAAGTCTTCATAAAAAATTGTGCAGAGTAACGGCTGTATACAGAGGAATTCTCAATCACAGACAAAGCACATAATCAGAAAAAGTTGCACAAAAAGAGAATCAACCCAATGTGTTAGGGTAAACCCCAATAACTTCAGACAAAATAACAATAGAGTCACAAGGTCCCAAGGGTATAAAGTATTCTTATCCTAAGTCCAAAAGGTTCACAACTCCACAATGCCAATGATAGTAACCAAATAGTCCAAGTAACCCTAAGACTTTTAATGTTCAAGTTGGTTATTAAGTGTCTTCAAAAAGAAAATAAAAGCTCAAATGAGCGAAGATAAAATTAGATAAAAATAAATGCTCAAGTGAGCAAAGATAAAATGACATAAAGATAAATGCTCAAGTGAGCAAAGATTAAAATAGCATGAAATGTAAATGCTGAAGTAAATGGTACATAAAAATAAATGCATAAAATAAATGGCATAAAGTAAAAGTATAAAGTAAAGTCAATTGTTAATGAATTAGAAGTTAGAGGTTAGTTGAAGGACCATCTTGAAACTTGCATTTGAAAACTCATTAGAAGATTGATAAAATCAAAGCTTCTCAACAATATGTTTGATTTGCTTTTTGTTAAGTATATCATTCATTTCAAGTACTCAAGGATCCCACGTATGATTAACGATGTTCAAATAATTCACTTAGACCAAAGCTCATAAAATTCATTAGAGGATTGATAAGATTAAAGCCTCCTAACAATGAACCTCAAAGCTATTGAATCAAAGGTTTCAAATCAAATATATTTGGGCTTGCAAACATATGTTTAGGCCACGAATGATCATTTTTCAAATCGGGACAAATTTATAGCTATGTAAAGGTCACACCTATTTTGAGGTCGGTCAATAGAAATCTATGTACCACATGTTATAGAAATGATATGTAGATTATTCTCCAACAACATGTAGCACAAGTAAGAAAGGGATAAGATGAAGAGGAAGGGATGTATTAGATTAAATTAGGGTTTCAAATATCATCAACATCATTCATCCATCTTAGTGGATTTGGTTTTTCTACCTATCAACATCTAAGATCCAACGAGATTGAGGAACTTATCCCAAAATAACACCCAAATCAGGACCAAACAAAAAGAATAAAATAATACTTAATAAAACAATATTTAAAATGATTAATAAAAGGGAAATAATTGGTCAATTACACAAAGTATATTAAAATACCAAATACAAATTTTAAAAAATAGCCAGAGGTCAGCCATGAGTCAATAAGTGTTGACAAATTGTTTTAGAATTTTTTTAAAGTTAGAAACTATTTTTAAAAATCAAAGAAATAAGAAAAATAAACCAACAATTGTAAAAAATAGAAAAATCATAAATAAAAATAAAATGAGGTCACCAATATATGTCAAGAGGTCAAGGGATCCTTCCATATTTTTTTTCAGAATTTAAAAATTAAGAAAAGTATTTTTAAATAATTAAAACAATTCAACTAAAGTGAAAAATCATAAAAAATACCAAATCATAAAATAAAATTGTGAAAAATAAAAATCAGAAAGACAAACATCAAAAGTATTTTTGAGGATTTGTTTTAGAATTTTTGAAGTTAAATAGAATTTTTTTATGAATTTTTCAAGTTTAAAACAATTAAATAGAAAAATTAGAAAACAAAAATAAAACCAAAAAGATGTAAACCATTGGATCAATGTCAAATTCCGTTAGTCATCAAATCTAAGGGATATGGCAGGTTGTGCATGACATGGACATTATTGAATAAACCACCAGATCATTAATTAAAAAATAGATTTGAAAATAAAATGTGTGGCACCATGTTATTGGTTGAGAGATGACACGTTGGTTATCATCAACCTCCAGCCACGCGTGAATTGCATGTCTCATAAATTATAAAATCGGGAGCTCAGAATGGTTTCATTCGCTTCGTCTCTTCAAGACGATTCCAATGGTACCCTCGGGAAAAATTTATATAAACTGTAGCTCTTCCGATTCGAGAAAACTAGAAGAAAAGAGTTGGAAAAGGATTTGAAAATTCTTGATCAAAACTCACTTCCAATTAAAAGCTGATGATGCGTCCAATATCACAATGATGAGAGCTACATTGTAGCAACAAGTTTGGAGAGAATTCATGGAGAAATATACCTCTTGAAGTTCAAATTCAGAGCTTTGAAACTTGACTTGGATAGCACGATTCAAGGCACCTCAAGGCTTGGTTCTTCTTCAATTAGCTTCAATGGAGTTCAAGGATGAAGAATCGGCAATGAAATTGGATTAAAGAATACTTTAGAACAAAACTAGAAGTTATAGAATTGGGAGGTATAGAGAAAGTTCAACATGGATTCTATGGCTCTCTAAAGCTTGTCTAATGAATGGAATATCATCCTAGATTTATAGGTAAGTGAATGGAATCACGAGGAGGGTGGATGATGTAATTTGAGTTGAAATCGTGCACACCTGCATCATGAGTAAATTGTGACTTACAAGTTGTCAAAACTCAACCATTCCCTGCGTTATGATGTGCTAAACCTTTCAGGAAACTTAGTTAATCATGTTTAAACATCAAACGTGTGACAAAATTTTGTTTAGAGGACACACTAATCAATTTGCAATCTGACTCTAAATTAAACTTCAGCTTTAAGGTACCAACTTTGAATCCATGGTGCACACAACTTAAGAGGCTTTAGGGCATAATTATTGAAGCATTTGAAAGTCGAGGTCACAATATTTACAGTGTGCCAAGAAAGAATCCATTTGGATAATTGAGCTGAAAGTTATGTCCATTTGAATTTGTGAAAAACACACAAATATTTTGTACTTAGAAAAATTCGAAGTGTTGAACTTCAAAATGACCTATAATGTTCTTCAAAGTTACATGACTTTTCACTCAAAAATTGATCTTGGTATCTGAAGATGACATGAAGTAGACCTTTCAAATTGAAGTTTGGAATTAAGATCACTCAAAAATCAAGAAAATTGAAAGGGTTATGGTCTTTGGAAGATGATAAAAAAATTTGGGGAAATTCACAAAAAACCTATAATCTTTTCAAATGTTCAACCACTTTACAAGCATCCTCAAGTCTTGCACATAAAAAAAGATGTAGTAAACATCCCCAAGATTATTTTGGAAAAAGAATGGCCTCAAGGAGATAGAAATTGATAAATTGTGATCTTTTGAAATCAAACCCTAAAATTCAAAGATCTTTCAAGGAGACTTGTAATCTTTCTCAACTATTAGTGATCTTCCATTCAAAATTAGCCTTAGACTTATGAAGAGAGATTGTTAAGGACCCTTTAAAGAGAATCATGGCTTTGGAACCAATCAAAAATCTCAAACAATGAGCAGGATATGGTCCTTAGAAGTCAACAAACCCTAACTCAAAGATTGTTAAAATGACTTGAAACCTCTTTCAACTTTTGATGATTTTTCTTGCACAATTAGATCTTTTCATGTGAAGAGAGGTCATTGTAGATGATGATAATAATCCATAGCAAAAAGAACCAACTAAAAATGTTTAAAATTGAGAGAGTTATGCACTTGTGATCACTGAATCAAGCATTTTCTCAATTAGGTCAAACATGTTGAGCCAACCTTGAATCTTTTGATCTTTTTAGAAAAATTAGCATGTTGAATAATAAGAGGCCTTGAAATGATGTTGTCTTGAAGCACACTAAAAAATGAAGCTTAAGTATCAATGAAGCTTGTTAAATAAGTCATTGAAATAAACACATGAACCTATGAATCTTCTTGATGAATGCCACCACCAACTTTGAGGAGATCTTGACCTAAATAAAGTGAGAGAGCTGCTTGAACCACAAATCTTTGATGCCATAGACATGACCTTGAAGATTGAGCTCTTGTAATCCATTAGAGAACCATTTGATTGAGAATCACGCCTCAAACCCTATATTAGATGGTGAGATTAATGCAAGTGTGATTAGGGATGTCAATGGGGCGGGGCGGGGCCGGGGGGACACTTCCCCATCTTTTTCCCCGCCATCAAATTCATTCCCCGTCCCCGTCCCCGATCTCCGTCACGGGGGAATTTCTATCCCCATCCCCGTTCCCTGCGGATCCCCGTTCCCCGCAGGGATCCCCATAGATCCTACATTTATTCATTAATATTTTATTTTTTTTAAAATGTTTATATTTTCTATAAAAATAAAAAGCACAAAGAATTCACATATTTATTATGTTATTAAAAAATACTAGTATTTGACATTTATTATTTTTTATTAAAAATACTAATGGAACACAAAATAATAATATTTTTTTATAAATTTCTATAAAATGCTATAAAATTCAACAAAATGAACTATAATACTTTTTAAAGTAACAATATGCCTAAACAACTAAAAAAATCCAACAACATAATTATGCTTAAAAAACTATACTTCATCAAAACTAATAAGGGATAATTATAAAATTTAGCATCATGAGTATGCTTGAAAATGAAACGCTTCAACTTTTTTAGGGTCTAATATTTACATTTCTCTCTCTTAATAAATACATGAATATTTATTTATTTATTTTTATAAATAAACATAAAGGAAATGACTAAAAAACCTAATCTAAAATATATATATTAAATTAACTATATTAAAATAATAGGCGGGGCAGGGTCCCTGCGGGGCGGGGGGTGTATTCCCCGTCCCCGTCCCCGAAATGCTCTCGGGGGAATTTTTCTCCCCATCCCCGCCCCCACGGGGGAAAATTCCCCATCTTTGGGGCCCCGAACGGGGCGTTCCCCGCGGGGATCCCCATTAACAGGTCCAAACTGACATCCCTAAGTGTGATCACCTACAATATGAACATTTAAAGAAACATATATACACATATTAATGTTAGTTAAAAAATCACATGTACAAGATACACAATTCAAGGTGCTTGGTAATATCTCAAGAGAAATCTTAAAGATAGGATAAAGAGAGAAGCATCCCTAATGTGTATGTCTTGATGCATTGTGATATGAGATGATGAGAAATCTTAGGGGTAAAAATTGGGGTAAAACACACAGTAACTTGCCACCAAAGCTACACGCCTGAAAATAACACAGACAAGTCCAATACGCTCCCTGTCATAAAAAGTCCATTCTCCACTTTTGGGGACAGTTCAAACAACAATATGAGCTCTCCAAGTTCAAACAACGTTTTAGTAGAAACTTATACCTTGCACATACACCAGAAAGTATCCCCCATATATCTCATCAAGAAACAGACATGATGCTTACTCTGATACCAATTGAAATTTTAGTATGACAGAACTCAGATGTCCCTTGACATGTTTAGACTTGACATAACCAAACATGCAAGGTATAAACAATATAAAACAGTACTGAAAAGCATAAACAACACACATGAATTGTTAACCCAGTTCAGAATAACCTTCCTACTTTATCGGCTACCAAGCCAGGGACAAGTCTACTCAAATAGTATCATTTCATAGACCCTACAAGAAACCTCCAGTTTACGGCCTAATAACTTAATCACAACCCTTTCTATAATTATATCTAAGACTCACCTAGATATGAGGCCCTCTTCAATCCCTCTTCAATTACAGACAACAATTGGACACAAACAGGAAGACACACTGTGATGACAACAAAACAGAAGACACATTTCCATGACAATAGTCATCCAAGACTCTTGAATAAGAACACAACTTGGAGTTACTTACAAGCTTCCTCCAATAAAAATACTCAACTAATTACTTTAGATCTTCTGAGTGAGAATACAGTGACCATCTCACAACCCGAGTGGTTCACTTACACCAACTCTCCTAAAGAGTCGCTACAGACTCAACCCTAATGATTACTTCTTTACAATTCTCGGCTGGTACCAATCCTAGGTTACAAAGCTTCTATTTAAAACCTATACCCAACTTGATTTGGGCATTCAAATCACAACACTTTGGTTGTTACAAACAGTAGAAAATTTTGCTACAAAATAGGTATTTAATCAAATCTTCCTAAACTATCTCCATATTTAGAAAGTCAATATTCTTGAATATTCTTCTTGATTCTGCTTAACCTACAACTCAGCGCCACATAGGATAATATAATATCCTCAAAGTATATTCAGTCTTTGTGACTTAACAGAATATAATAGACTAGTTCAGCTCAGGTGTGATGTCGTATGACCCTATATAGGACATTTTATCCAACATGTTGCTCTAGATATTGAAACACTTAAAATCAATATTTCCTAACATAAGATATTACTTCTTGTACAACCTGTTCCTGTTAGCAAGTTAACATCTCCTATCTAACATATTGTTGTCTTATTTGTTTTACAAAACTTAATGCCAACCTTAAAACTAAGGAACTTACACTTTCCATATTTTCCATAATAGAATTAACATTTTCCCCTGCATGGGTCGGAATTGGGTTCTGAAGGACATTAGGACATTGGTCTAGGAAGAACTGAATAAATTTTGAGTCCAACAAATCTTGTACTTTGTACTTTAACACCATACAATTTTCCATATTGTGGCCCACACCACCAGAGTGGAACTCGCACTGGGCGTTCGCATAATAATTTGTAGGGAGTTTCTTAGGAGGAGGCGGAGGGTTTCTCAGATTAACTAATTTGGGTTCGAGAAGACGCTGGAGTAGTTCAGAGTATGGCATTGGAATTGGGTCAAACTTCCTTTCAGGCCTAGGTCGTAGAGGAGCATTCTATTGTCTCTAGTATTAGGCATGTTGTTGTTGTTGTTCTGGTTGAGCAGCAGGTATAGTTACAACATTTACTTGTTGTTGGACTCTTCCCGGGCCTCTTTGAAAATAAACAGGACTAGTTTCCCCTTCTTTCTTCCTAATATAACCACTGAATGGTTTCTTTCTGTTCCAACTTGCGGAACTACTGGTACTAACAAATTAAATCTTTCTTGTTTTAAACCACTCCAATTTTGTTCTCCATACATAAACATCTCATCAAAATATGTGGATATGCCTCAAGCCACATAGTAATGTCCCTGAAGAGTACTGGTGAACATATCAATCATCTCCCTTTCCATCATCGGCGATTGAACCCTTGAAGCAAGTTCATGCCATTTCTAAGCATATTCCTTATAAGTATCATTAGGCCCCTGAGTCATATTTTTCTCTCGAGTTGCATGTACCATTCCAACGATGCCCCAAATAGGCTATCTTGGAAGATATGCATTAGCAGGAAACTAACCATGATTGACATGTAGACCATGATTACGAGTGTAAGCATTAACATTCAATCCACTATTGTTCAAAGCAGCAACAATACGTAGATGTCCAATAGATATGACTTCATACATATTCTCAAGACATTCCTCTTCATTACGAGGCCTATTAAGAAGAGCCCTTAACTCTCATTGGCCATGATTCATATTGGTAATCACTTCCATTAAGTGGGCCATCTGCGTCTCCATCTGAATCTTCATCTCTGCCAAATCCGCTTGAACTTGTTCCATTTGTTGACATTGATTACTCCTTGTGGGATAATAGTGAAATGTCAGATTTGCAATCTATGCTAAACAAAAGCAGAATCCAGATAAGAAGACCAATCAAAAAACCTACTATGCATGAGTTATATGAATGCATTGGTACATGTAATGCATGCAATGACATGTTTAAATATTTCCAGGGTCCAAGAGCTTTGATTCATGTTTTTAGGAACGAGCAAAAGACGAGGTAGTGAACACCAATAAGTCAAATTCTCATTATACTATAACAAGAAGGAGTACAAGTAGTTCAAACATCAGTACCAAAAGTATTATGATAAAAAATGAGAGATCCCATCAACAAGCCTGATGGTGACCTTCAGAAGAAGGGAAAAAACAACAGTTAAACATCCAACTCCATATAGCTCAAAAATCCACGTCCCAAAGTGTTAGAATTTAACGAACATGTTCTGCACACTCTGCTTGTTGGTCTAGTAGAGGAACATTTTCTTGGTCTTCCAGTTGAATTTTGAGCTTTGCAATCTCTTCTATAGATTGTGTTAGTTGAATGTTACTTCCCTTGAGTTGAGTTTCTACTGCAAGCCTTTGGGTATTCTTTTCTTAGAATTGGACATCTTTGACTAGAATTTGCTTCTCCAATTCTTCAACCTTGGCCTTGTACCTCTTCTCCATTTTAGATTTGGATGCTTTGAGGGTCTCATAATCTCGACACTTCTGTTTGAACTTCTTTTCAACCTCAGTAACAACTTTCTGGTGATCTTAAACAGAAACAGAATTACCTTTCGCCCTTAATCTCTTATTTACAACCCCTGATGTCTCTCCATTGAACCTTTTGAGCCTGTGGTCTAGTTGATTTCTCTCTTGGGTAGCCACAAGACACTTTACCACCATAGTATCATGTTCCTCAAGCAGTCTTCGATTCTAAGCTTGTAAAATTTCTCGCACATCTTCTTCTTCAGGTGGTCCTCTCAAAGCATATCCCAACTATCTTCAAGAAATAGTTAGGTTATAGTTAATGTCACCCCTTATGCCCGTGAGAGTTACATTATGGAATTATCCATAATGAAATATTATTCCATGCTCTGTGTCTTGGCCAAACTGCGCTTGTACCAGTCAATATCTTTTGAGGTGAGCCCCATCATCCTTCGAGCCCATTTCAAAGTATGTGGAGTATCAACAAAAGCACCTTGATGAGTAAGATGACCTCTAAACCAATAATACAACAATGGGGCACAATAATGAACAACTCCACCTTTCCTCTTATAGCTTTTTGTGTGTATGGAATGATAGACATCTCCTAGGAGAGGTGGCACAAGATTCCTTTGCATGAATATAGTAACCACATTCTCATCAACAAACTTGACTCCATTAGGAAATAGGACCATCTCATAAACGAAAAAATCTAAGATAGCATTGAAACCCCTCAAATCTTTTTTATCAGCCTTGATATTAGCTTCCTTCAACAGAAAACTCAAGTGATAACCATGTACAATCCCTTTCTTCTTAAAGTTGGCCTTTATAATAGATTCCCCCAATTAAAGAGCGGCAATAGTCTGAGTAAAATCAGGTTTCTTCATGGAAGTATGGAAAGCTACTTAGTGCAATATAGGAATAACCAAGATGGTGGAGTACTCTTCCGAAGTTGGTGCTAACAGATAGTCAAGGAACATGAAGCATCTCATAGTACGATCATAAAACTGTAAGAGTTTGGAGGGCATCCTTCTGGTATTCATTGAGAGGTGACTCTAGATACATCTGAATCCTTCCATAATCTTTTCTATAATTTTCAACACTCTATGGAGGAGACCTCTTGGCTAACAGGAGGAGATTATCGAGAAATATCACAAGGAACTTGTACATAATATGATATTTATGGTTGTCTTTCTTATCAGTATCCATCTTCAAAGGCGGCCTAACAACAAGACTCAAAGACTACAAAACTTGGAAATAAGAAAACATGTATGTCAAAATGAGTTTAATAAAGTGTTTCATGAATGCAATGGGATCAAGGCTACCCATAATTTGAACAAATGATGTGATGATTACAAAACCACGACCACATGTAACAGGATCAAAGGTCCGGACCATTTCGGAATACAAGAGAACCAAGTATCGTGAAGATCAGCATTTGTACTTGTAAGGATAATTCCCATCCCACCTCACGGGTAAATTCTAATTAGAACAAGGTTTCAAGTGGCAACCAGATTCAAGAGTCCTCTATTCGAACACCTCATCTTTGAACAAAGCGTTCCAGACAAAGGCATTATCAAGAGAACATCATATATGTGTGGTGTCTCAGGCCTCTTCACACGTGTCAAAGGAACACACTTAGACTTGATTATCCACTCTAAACCTATGTGTATATTGGCCTGGGTAATGGGTATTTTACCTCAAAGTAACACCCTCCAACTAAAGAAACAACACAACACAACAACATTATAGAATAATAGAACCAATAATCCCGATGCAGATGAATGCACATATATATACATAAGAATCCAGAAACAAACAAACAAACAAACAAACAAACACCAAAATAAAAGAAAACAAACAAGAGCTAGGACTGACTCACTTAGGTTTCCCCAATGAAGTCGCCAACTGAAGCAACTAGGAAAAACAATGAAGTCGCCGTCGAATATTTTTTATCTCACAAAAGGGAAAGGAAAACATCAAAGAAAACCTAGGTAGGGATAAATCAAGGTCTCGCTACCAAGAGAACAAGTACGATAGTCAATTACGCAAGGGGAAGATACTAGCACCCCTCACGTCTGTGGCAATCCACGAAATCTACTCTTGTTGTCTAATATAAAGGGTGATTTTAAATCTAAAGCTAGGTTGTAAAAGGAATGCATGGATGCAAAGGATTATATACAAAAAGAAAAGGTTTTAGTAGTACGCCCACCGTTGTTGTGAGCCTTTGTGCATATGTACCACCTTTCGTGCAATAGGGGATTAGGGCACTCGTAGTTCACCTTAAAAATGTTGGTTTTTGTGTGTTTTTTAGGCGGAAAATGTTTCATTTGCACTCTAGCAATAGACATAGGGTTTCCCGACCTTTGGGGACTTTATGAGTCTCATGCGCAGAGAGGAAACAACAAATCCTTATTATGAAAAGGTTTTAAAAGAAAAAGTCTAAAGAGAAAAGTAGTTTGCATTTGTTGAGTGTTTTTGTTGAGAGAATACATCAAATGGTCCCTCAAAAGGTGGGGGGGTATCTGAGTACTTTCCTCTTAATTGTGAATGGTTTTAAGTAATATTAGAGTGTTTTATGAATTTTATTAAGAAAAAGAGTTTTAATTTTAGAAAGGACGCAAAAAGAAAAGACTAACAAAAGGGGAATCTCAATCGTACTTGTTATCATGCTTGTGGATATAAGGTTGGGATCAAGGGAATTCTACCTAGTATAGTCATGCATGGATATCAATCCTAAGGTCTATTTAGTTTAATATTAACCAAGAAATAACTAAAGATCTTGTGGCGAACATGTGATCACACAAGAAGAGAAAGAAAGATAAGAATGCAAGCAATCAAGAACTTAAACAAGATTTGAAAGCAAGCATACAACACATGAGAAGTAACCACTTACTCACAAAATAGGCACTTAACCAAGATACCTAAACCAAACCTACTTAACCAAGCAAGTAGTAAAGCAACAAACACCCATGCTATTAGGTGACCATATAAGCACTAAGCGTGAGCTATCAAGACAAGAATCCAAGGCAGATTTTGGCGTGGGAGTCAAAAGACTCTTCTTTCACTAGAAAATCTCAAGCACAAATCGAGTAAAAACTCAAACATCAACATTTAAGAAACGTGAGATGACTATCATCGAAAAAAAGACAAAAATGGGGGCTGACTGCGATCCCTCCTTCCACTTTATTGACTCGATAATAAGAGAAGCATGATTCAAATCATCAACGTAAAACGCGAGCTAAGAATGACCAAGGGACTTGAAATGTGGGGGACGACTGTTCCTAATGCCTTTAAATCACAATTGAAAAGTGCACTAAGCATATTTGAATACCAAATAATAGTCCTGCATAAGATATAAGTCCATACAAACAACGACAATCCACAAGTCTCATGAAATGAGAATCCAAGTTCAAACGCATTAGAAACAAATCTGAACCAAAAAAGAAGTGGGATAAAGATTTTAATCGAATAATTAAAAATTAATTAATCGATTAAATGCGAGCAAAAGTGTGACAAATCGCTCTCTTGAACCGTCTTAGGAAACTTTTCCAAGTCAACAAATGAGTTAGTAATAACAAGGAGTGACAACCAAACTTAAGCATTCATATCATAACTCAAATCAAGCTTTATTCATGAGGAAAAAAGTTCCAAACAAGTGCTGGAGCAATAAAAACAATTATCGGACAATATCGTTTCGGTTCATTAAAATACTCGAAAATTCAATTTAAAATCATCAAAACTCAACACCGACATCAAGAAATAATCAAATTAAACCCAATCATGAATCAAGCAAGAATTAAGTCACAATTCGCATGCATTTGTTAGTACCAGATAACAACATTTTGACTCATGAAAATCCTTTAAAAGTCAATTTAAAACAAAGAAAACTCAACACTAGCATTAAACAATTATCGAGTTGGATTCAAACATAAATCAAGAAAGAATTAAACCACAATTGGTGTGCATTTGTAGATACCGGGCAGTAACATTTCATGTGTCAGTATTCACCAAAAATCAATTGGAAATCAACATTTGAACGCGCAAAATCGAACACTGACACTTGAAACTTCACTTGGAATTCACAAATAAATTATAACAATTAAAAATACACCGATACAATGATTTCCAAGCATGAAAACAAATATTATTTAAGTGGCAACAACATTTACTCCACTCGAAATCAAACACTGACACACGAACTTCAACAACTATCAACAATTATCCATAAGATCCAAGAAAACAACTCAAGTAATCAACTTATTCCAACAATTATCAACATCATTAACAAGAAGATTTACATGAATTACATAATTTCCACAATCCAAGAATTAATTCATGTTAAATCAACACAATATCAATTAATTCACCAATTAAACTTAACACAACAATTAATTCCAAGTGAGATCAAGAATCAACCTACCAAAAGAGATGAAGAGGAGTTGATTGGAGGGAGGAAAGTGTGCGAATGGCTTCACGACAAAGGAGGGAGGTGCGCGGTGTCCTTGCGGAAGATGGGAAGGGAAGTTGTAGCGTCGGTGCGGCAACAGTGTGTCGTTGTGTGGCAGTCGGAGGGGCGATTGATCGGAGCTTCGGTGGTGGTCGGAGCTTCATCAGAAAATTTATCCAAACTTGAGAGCGAGTTCTTCTCTTGAGAGCTTCCATAAGTATTTGAGAGTGAATTTGTAAAAAAGATGAATTCCCTTTTGAAATTAAGAGAATAACAATATATAGAGAGAGAGGCTTAATTCTTGCTTGAGATTTGGAATTAGAAAATATGGTTTTTGGAGCAAAATCTCCCTCTCTTTTCCATGTCAAATTTGGTTGTGCAGCTTTTTCATCATATTTTCCTGTTCAACTTGAGAAACGAGCAATAAACCTAAACTTTTTGAGCATAATTCTAACTCGAATCTTGAAGAAAATTTGTAGATGACGAAATTTGTGATAACGTGCCATGAGAATCATCCCAAATTGTTGAAAATCGAGAAAGTTATGATTTTTACAATATTTAAGAAACAATTGACTGGAAATCCACTTCACCATATAGTTTTCAAAGTATCTGCATTTACAAAGATCTTCTATACAGAATTGTCTCCCAATCCACACATATGAAATGGAAAATATATCAAGGAGTTTTGAATGCCCAAAGACCTACTAGAAAATGTTGAATATCAGAAAGGTTATGAATTTCTGAACCTAAACTGTGAAATGCTGACTTTCGGCCCAAACTATTTTAAATCAACTGAAACGCTTTACTTCATTTGCAATCCAAGGCATGCAGGAACACATGGGAGCTTGGAATGATAAGGACTTTATTAATTGATGATTAAATAGCATTGGGGAACATTCTGAGTGCATTTCAATTCCGAAACCTGGAGTCCATCATTTGCTGCATTGATTGATGAAACAACTGTCTTTTATAGCTTGATGAAGCTTATGAGAAGTGCCTTGAAACCATGACCATAGAATCAATGATATATATGTATGAATATGATAATAAAGTATAAACCAAATAGAGTTTTAATGAAGACAGTAAATTTTGGGGTACAACAATTATAAGTTATATCAACACTTGAGGTAAAATCAAAATTGATTAGGAATTTTCTTACGATTCGAACGATAACACAATTCTATTTGAAAAATTGATCAATGAATATCAACACAAGTAAAAAGCAAAAAATAAAAACGACATAAGGAATTTGTCTTCACAGTTCCCCACTGTCGTCCTCGTGTGTGGGTACGTCTGTGCCTAATTCCATTGAAATTAGGATAATTCTTACTATGCAAAGTTGTTGAAACAAGAGAAGTGTTCAAGAGAAACTCCAAAAACCCTAAGCTTATTGTTGATTCAAACCCTTCTCCACTTTTGATCTTGAGAGAGACCAAAACATAATAGATTTAAAATGACTATCTTGATCTTGCTACTCCTTTGCGGTCTTTATATCCAAAGCTTTCACGCACCGTCAATTTCAAACTATTGCAACATAAAACTTTGATTCTATCTGGTACTCTAAGTTACTTCCTTGCAAAGATTTCAAACACTTCAAAGTTCCTTGCAAATATTCTAAACACTCCAAGGTTGTTAACTTTATCGCAATTACCTCTCGAACGTGTTGCATGAAAACCCCTAAACCAACCAATGATATTGGAGGATAATCCTAAGGTTTTCCTTGATGAAAAACCCCTATAAAACTCCACACAATATACAATTGAACGCAAGCAATCATCACCTAGATGGAACCTCAACGGAATATCGTTACAATGTAATGTCAGTATGTATGCAGAGATTGGAGGTTGAAGCTGAAGAGAGAAATAGGCTAATTTTATGGTTTTTAACAAGTTATGAATGATGCATGAAAGAGTATTTATAGTTTTGGAACTTTTAAGGCAAAAGGGGCAAATTTAGAATAAAAAGATTTATAGAAATTAACCAAACATAATAAATAGTATATGTTGACCTATGTATCATATGTGTCGACACATACCTGAATTTTAGAATGTATGTCTCGACCTATGAGAAGCCATGTGTCGATCGAAACAAGTCAGAAGCTACAGACTTTAAAATGATACAAAATGTGTCGACATGAAAAGTGGATGTGTCGACACATAACATAAGAATTTATCTAATTTTAGGAAAAGCTTCAGTATGTGTCGACCTGAATCATGCATTTGTCAGCCTAAGACTTCCAGAGTCTACAAGCTTTAATAATGAATTACATGTGTCGTCCGGAAATACGGATGTGTCGACACATGTAGTGAAAAATCATGCAAAAAACTATTTTAATGACTTGGATCAATTTAAAGATGCTTTTTAATGATTCCTAATACCTCTAATACAGAGGAGTTCCACAAGACATAAGGATACTATCAAATACTCAGAAGTACAAGCTTTTCCAAATTTTGACATCATTCAAAATATTTGATGACGAAGGTTGTACTCACACATTCTTCATGATCGATTGCAAGTGCAGAAAAGATTTGTTATGAACAATTTATTTTAATATTTTGTATAAATGTAATCGTTCAAAAAATAATTCACCTAATTTTTATTACCTAAACCGAGGTGATAGTTAAAAAGGGATGATAAAATACCTCGGTTTTATTATTAAACTAAGGGGTATAATAATCATATTTTACTACAAAAACACTTGTTACACAAATTGTACCATAATCCTTAATAATATGAAGCCGCCCCAAAGAGAGGAAATATTTACACTAGTCCATTTCATGAGTTGCTATAACAGATTTCTTAGATGGATTGCAAGTTTAGAAAAATAAAAATTCTCATTCGCCCTAGAAACAGTTCTCTAGCATCTTACATGGGACCTCTATTATCTAAATCTTTATATCAGCCAAGATTTGTTCATACAATGTATTTTTAATATTCTGTGAAAATAATATAATTAAAAAAACTTATTCACCTCGGTGATTAGTCATGACCGAGGTGATCGTTAAGTGTTTTTTTATGTATTATATTCAACGGCCTTAATAAATTTGTGACGTCCATTTAATGGTTATCAACGGTCATGACACTACCATTATTGATCCGCCTGAAATCTAAGGGACATCAATTATAAAAGCATGTTGAATATTGAAAATATAACTAAATTGAAACATATGGAGCGCTTAAAATTTTTCTGGGTTCAACGTTTGTGTTTTTTAAGTATTTATTTAAACCGATAATTATTTGATTTTTGATATTAATTACCTTTTTTTCTCACCAGAATTTATTTCATGTAAGATCCCGTAAAATATCTTCCCCAATATTCAATAATACAAAAATCTTGAGGGATTTTGATGTTGATTAATTTTAATATTATGTGTAAGCAATGTGATATTTTGGGTAAAAAATATAATATTATGGGTAAGCAATGTAAAAAGTTATATATATATATATATATATATATATATATATATATATATATATATATATATATATATATATATACACACACACACACACCTCTTAGTGTTTTGGAGAAACCGAGATAAATTATACACTAGTTTTGAAAATAATAAAAGTGCAGCTCCTACGGTTTGAACTAATGTGCATATAACTATACCCCTCGGTTTTTAAAATGAGGTGTTAAATGGATGCTTTTCATGACAACCTTGGTTACCGCGCTTCTTTTGTCGAGGTAAAACACATTTAGCGTTCAAGGTTAGAAGTGTTATTTGTTGAAGTGTAAGTGGCAAAGCTAAAACCTAGAAAACACTTAAGGTTTCACCTTTGGTTCCCATATAATCTTCTTGGATCCAGGTGTATTAGTCACAGAAGATCTAAGGTTTTTACCTTTATATCTTTTTAGTTTAAAACAAAAATTATTTTAAGTGTCTTGATTTTTTAACGTAGTGATAACTGCCAAAATATCATTATTTTGTATATAAGTTTGGGGAACTTATTGATTCTTTTTTTAATATTTGTTGAATAAATCTCAACTTTGTTTGTAAAATTTTTTAGTTTGTGTATACTTTCATTTTCTTGTAATTAATGTAAAGTTTGATAGTTTTCCATTCATTTTGTTGGTACTTGAGCATTGTTGGAGCATTGAGAAATAAAGGCCAAAAGCTAAGCTCCAAGATACAATTTTGATCAAATAAAAGAATAAAGGCTAGAGGAATAAAACAAAGAAAGAAGAAAAAACATTTTGTTCTGTCAACGTTGTCGGGAGAAGCTGGGGCGAGAGCCGGAGCAAGCTGAGCGCTGGGCAAGCGTGAGGCGAGGCACGGATGACGGGAAAAGAGTAAAATACAAAAGTTGTTGTCTTGTCCTCGCGTGTTGGTCGTCGGGTGAGTTTTAATTCTCTCAAGGCGATAATATATATTTTTGCAAGTTTGCGTGCGTGGCACAAGCTGTGTGGGTGAATAAAGAAACGTCTCACTGTGCGATGCTTTTAAGAGCCGGGCGAGTGTGCCTAAGACCAGTTTTGTATTTAGGTTGTAAATTCATATTTTAGGTTATGTTTTGAGGTATTTGTTCCCAATTTATCAACCAACATTTATTGGTCTTAAGAGCTTAGAAAAGCATCAATAAAGGTTGTAATTCGACGATTAGGGGTGGGTGATTCTTGGATCGTGATTGAAACATCGAGAGATTTTTATTCCTCTTCTCTCTTCCCTTTGTAGTTTTCATTTGTTGTGATTTTTTATGTAAGTTTACATTGATTATATGTATATTTATTTCTCACGGTGTTGTATAAAACTTCTTTTACATATCAATATTGATGATTACTTGCTTTATTTGGGTCTGTGTTGCTGCAAACATGTACCATTCAAATCTAGGTTTAGGATGAACATCTATTGGATTATGATTCTATAAATAGATTTAGGCTTAATATTCATGTGGTATCAGTTCTTAATTCCTCTATGTTGTTTGAGTTGCATGGTACATCGCCTCCAAGAGTAGTACGATTGATATCTCACTCTGTGTTAGAGATCACCTATGTGTGAGAGATACATGACAATCTTGACAAGTAATTTAGGTTGCATACAACAAAGTAGTAAGTTTAAGTATTTGATAAGGTGGATGAAATTCAAACTCATAAGATTTCTTTCCTCTCCAATGAATGCATTTACTTTTCTGTTGATAACTTTTACCTTTCATATCTTAAACCCATTCAAAACCAAACTCATAAACGCGAAAATTGTTGAACGACAATCCAGTAGCACCTTTTAGAACATAATTTGGTTCTACATCTAAGTATTAGTTTTGATGATAAAAATTACACGATTATTATGAAGAACAATTATGCTCTCTAATCATTTAATTAAATGTATAGAGAAGTTCTGATGAAAAAGCACAGGAGATAACTACTCAACCACGCGCTGAAATTATGATCAGAATATGCATACTGAAGGATAGAAAAACACATGAATGGGAGTTTGAATTAGGGTTTTCAAAAACTAAAACAGTATGACACATTTGGTTATCCTGGTTCATTTGAACTCAAACTACTCCAGTCTACCTGCCAAAGTGATTTCTCCTCTCTCAAACGAGGTCATAATCATCTAATCAAAACTTTGATTACAGAATCACAAAGACTACTGTCAATGTCTTCTTGAGACTAAACCACAACTTGGTTTCTCAAGGTTTTACAAAATATGAATAAAAAATATGTTCAATAGTGTTTCTAGAAAAACTATATCACAATTGTGATTTATACACAAGGTTAAAGCACAATGAATGGATAAGAGAGAACTTACGAGAATACTTATTTGTATGCGAAAGTGTGTTTGATCACTCTTCAAGACTCCTTTATATAAGTGAAGCATATGAGACATGAGAAGATGATTTTAGAAGGTTGATAAAGAGTTGTTAATGAACTCTCCAAAAATAAAGATCTTGTCTAGTACCAGTAGTTACTCTTTGATTTGCAATGATTGAATTGTAACGCATTAGAACTTACTTCTTTAACAACTGATCAGAATAAGAATGTTAACGTTGAGACTTTAGATCATCAGGGTATTACTTCATCACAGTTTTAACGAGCAACTTTGGTGATTCATAATTTTTAGCATTTAGAATTTCTTTAAGCGTGATATATTAATAGTTGTACAAAAATTCTTATTAGATCATCTTAGCGTAATTTTTTTCCAACTTCTATGCTTCTTTATCATAACTTCTCTGCATTTTCAAATAAATTATTAGAGAGCATATTTGTTATCATCAAAACTATTACTAAGATGTAGAACAAAATTATGTTCTAACATGTACAACTTAGAAGCAAACCCAAGTAACAGCCTGTAGAAAAGAAGTTTTGATGTTATAACTTCTAAAGCACCAAGTTGCAAGCTATACTCTCATACTGAAATTCTAAAGAACAAAGAAGCTTCAACGTGTTTGTCACATTAAAAGTTCTGATTACATACAGTCAAGCTCAAGAAACTCTAAAAGGACTAAAGATCCAACACCATATTAATGACAATCAATACAAGATCAAGAAAGTAACAGTTGAATAATTATGATTGGGAAAAACATCTATATTTTTGGAAAGGATATTAATATCAAATCATCAACCTTCCAGAAATATCGCGCATGTCTTCAACGGATCGTTTGGATCAAATTCCTATATAAAGAAAACTATGAAGAAGAATCAAACCAAAAAACTCACGCATGCCAACAAGAGCGATCAAAAAATTTCTCATATTTCTTATCTCTTGAATTATTCCTTGTGCTAAATTTGTGTAAACATCACAGTTGTGATAAAGCTTGTTAGTTGCAAACTCAAAAACGTTGTATAATTATTTTTAGTTGTAATTCCTTGAGAAACCAAGTTGTGGTTTGATCTCAAGAAGACGTTAACAATTGTCTTCGTGAATTTTAATCATTTTTTATTAGTGGATTAAGACCTTGATAGAGAGAGACGAAATCACCCTGGCGTATGGGCTGGAGTAGTTTTGAGTTCAAAATGAACTAGGATAACCAGTGTGTTTTATAACCTTAATTTTTGAAAACCCCAATTCAAACTCCCTTTCTTGTGTTTTTTGATCCTTCAATTGGCATGAGAGCGCCTGTTTCTGGGTGCTAAGACTTAACAATGTCAAAAAAAGGTTACAAGAAAGAAAAACACTCTGGTGGAACTGTTCTAGACTGGCCTGACAACTAGAGTGGGCCCAGCCTGACCTCCTCCTTTAGCGCAGCCCGTGCGACCACGGCCCAGGCTCCCCTGCCCTCCTGTCAGGCACCATCGCTCGCTTTCCCTCATAGGTCAGCAACGACCTATGACAATCAACAAGTGCCTCTCAGTGTTCCCGACATCAATTCCTCTAGACAACTAGGAATCGACCAGGCCACTGCCTATAATCTACCTCCTCCTTGAAACTAATGGCTAGTTGCGGGAACACATGCTCGGTGTGACCAAATTGTGGCAGTTAGCTATTTTTGCAGACCCGCATATCTAGGATCAAAAATAGGAACCATGGCCAAGTGCTAGGGGTAATATATAAACCCTCACACATGTGAGGGTCAGGTATCAAATATCCACTATTCATCAAAGAAATCCTAACATTTTGCTTGTATCTCTTTTGCTCCCACACTTACTTGTTCTTCGGAGTGCCTTGCAAGTACATCCTCCTTTTTCCTCCTCGACTTTCCAACCCATTAGAAGATCATCATTCGGCCACCTTGTAGGTTCTGATCAATTGGTAAGATAAGGAACCTAGTCAAAACAACATCAACGACAACCATGATGAGAATGGAAGAATCATTGGCAGACCGCCAATCTTTGATGGAGAAAACTTCGGTTTCTGGAAAAACATAATCGAAAGTATATTTCTAGCTCATGACGCTGATCTCTGGGACGTGGTAACTGATGGCTACATTCATCTAGTATATGCAAAAGGTCAAAAAATGGATAGAAAGAAGATGAGAGATGAACAAAAGAAAGAATTCAGAAACCATCACAAAGCAAGAATAATACTTTTGAGCGCTATCTCATATATTGAGTATGAGAAGATCACCAATAGAGAGACTGCTCTGAACATGTATGAATTTCTATAATTGAAGCATGAAGGAAACACACAAGTCAAAGAGACCAAAGCTCTTGCACTTATTCAGAAGTATAGAGCCTCTAATAAAGTATTTAAATATGAAGAGAAATTCTGATAAAAAGAGCATAGAAGATAATGAAAGATTTACATTTTGAAGCTATGATTAGACACAACGTACAGACTTAGAAGAAAATCCATGTAGCACGCTCAATAAATATTATGATGTTATAAGTTCTGAACCACCAATGCTCCAAGTAAAATTTTGATACTCTGATGAGTGAAGTTCTGGAAGAACAAAAGAAGTCTTAGCGCACTCATCTATAAAAAAGCTCTAAAGATTCAGCTCTTAAGCTCAAGCTACACTCTGATAAGTAAATACTCTGAAAAAATAAAATAAAGCTTCATCGTGTCTGTCTCATCCAAGTTCTAATAATATGAATATCAATAAACTCTGAGGATCTAAAAGTCTCAACGGTAATATTCTCATTCTAATAAGATCCCAAGGAAGCAAAGTTCTAATGCGTTACAACTCATTCATTATAAAACAAAAAGTAACGGTTGAACCAAGACAAGATTTGTATTTTTGGAAAGTGCATTAACAACACTTTATCAACCTTCCAAATACATATTTTCATGTCCCTTATGCCTCGGATATTAAAAGAAGACTATGAAGAAGAATCTCGATAACACTACTGCTCGTTCAAAAAGAAATATCTTTACTAGTTCTCTCTTGTGCTTTAACCTTGTGTATACATCACTGTTGTGATATAGTTTTGTCTAGAAACATCTTTTGTACAAATCCTTATTGATTTATATTTTATAATACCTTGAGAAATAGAGTTTTGGTTTAGACTCAAGAAGACATTGACGGTAGTGTAGCAGTAGAAATGTTCAAGACTAAGCCATTTGTTGTACCCCAAAATTTGCCCTCTCATTTCTCATCACAAGGCTCTTGGAACTCAAGATCAAGCTAGGGTTTGCTCTGCTCAAGACACCTCCTTGCACTGTTGATCTAAACTAGGGTTTGAGTTTGCACAGGGATATTTTGACCTAAAATGCCCAAAGTGACTTTCATACTTCATGTTGGACTCATAAGTTGGTCCATACCAAGTTTCAAGCCTTGAATCAAATTTTTGCCCAATAAATTGGACAGTTGACCTATAAATCAACTATATTAGGGAAAAAAGTCAATTGTGGCCAATTTACAGTCAAATCTCATGAATTTTGACCCACATCAACATTATGAACTCATATGAACCATTTGATCAAGTTTGGACCACAATTCCACAAGAAATTTGATCAGATCACCAAAAGGGCAAAATGGTCATTTTTTGGGTTTTGACTGTAAGGCAATTTCTGACTTTTTGACCTAGCCAATGGAAATTCAAGCTCAACCATGGACTCAAGGACCCAATAAAATCATCTTGACTTATTCAACAAGTTCAAAAGATCTCAAATGCATGGGATTGACAGATGAATTTTTCAGTCAACTGATCAAAATTTGACTGTACACTGAAAAGTCAAACTTTGACTTTTTGGTCAAAATCAAGTGCCAAGGGTCATTTTTCATCAATATGTGTAAAATTATTAAACTTGTTCATCAAGAAACCCAAAATTGCAAATTAGGGTTTGAAATTGAAAAATTTCATAACTTAGAAATTTTCTAAGTTATGAAATTTTCTTAATTTTTCCTAACTTTGTCCCACATTTTCACCATGATGAAAATGGATTGAAACAAAACTTACAACATGAAAGTTGTAGTCCTCAACAAAGTATACAACTTTTATTCACAAAGTTTTCTCAAAAGAAGCTTGGATCTCAAGTTATGATTTTTGGAATAAGGGTCCCTAAAACTTTCAACTTAGAGAAATTTTGCCCTAGTTTAGGCAGGATTTTGCCCTATCTTCTTGGCCATTTTTCACATAGTTCCACTTGGAGTATCAAGTTGCATTTAAAATATGGATTATATAGCATGTTTCAATATTTCCAAATTGTCCAAGAACTCCTCAAACACATTTGTGGTTAGGGAGAATCGAATGCTTGAAGTTGGCAAAAACTCACTTTGTATCCATGGCCAATTCATGTTCATACAAGTTGCATTTTCAAACCAGCATGCTTTGTACTAGCTTGCAGGCCTCTAAACCAATTCACACTCCTTAATTAAATGAAAATCCACTGAGCTAATGCATTATCTTGGCCATTTGGACATTGCACACAAAACTAATCCTTAATTAGAAAAAGGTACATTTCTATTTTGGAAAAGGTATGCTTTATGTCAAAACATGATCTTTGAAGCATAGGGCCAAGATCTCAGAAGCCAAATCAAATCCACAAATCACAAGTATCAAGAGGATTATATGCAGCATGTTATATGGCTTGTACAGGCCTGTGATACCAACTTACACATTCTTGCTTCACAAAGAAGAAAACTTGTAAAATCCTTCCAACTTGAAAACCAGCCATTGTTAGCTTACAAAACATTGAAAACACATTTAACACAACCCTTTGAGCAAGAAACACGAGGGCTTGAGCCTCATAACCTCCCATAGCCATAAATCACTCTTCTTTGGCAAAACAGGGCAGGTGCTGCAACTTGAGTGCCATAGCTCATTTGGCTCTGCGTTTTGCCCCTTTCCACTTCAAACACCTTCCATTCAACTCACTCAAGCTATCCCAAACCTCCATTGCCAACTGTAACTCCATTTACAGTGTTCACCATTTTCATTTCAAGCTTGTGTAGGTTGAGTTCTAGGAGCTGATTCAGGGACATTCAAGGCAAGCTAGCTATTTGAAAAGATCAAGTGAAGTTCAGGAAAGTTACCAGACACCTCAAAACTTGTTGAGAAGCTCTGCATTGTCCTACTCGAATCCAACTGAAACAGGTTTTTCATCACTTCCTATCTCTCTATTTAGGAACATTTAGCCTTAGATTTGTGAATAAGAAATGTAGTATTCAATGCCATGAAGTTGTACATATGCTCAGTTTTCATTTATATTAAGTGTGCTAGGAGAATTTCATCTATGAACATGCTGTAAAAATTAGGTCAGATTTTAGGGCCAGAGAAATTCTCTCTAGTCTTTGAGAGTTAGGTTTAATGCTTTATATGGTTAGAATCGTATTGAAATTCTCTACAAGTTTTGTGTTATGTGTTTTTGCAATGGAGCTCGTATGTAGGATATCCATTTTGAACCAGGCGCGCGCGCGTTGTACAAAGTCTGGAGGAAGAAGATGAAGACTTGGGTTGGGCCTGGTCTGCTTGCTTCTAACACCTCCCTTTTTCAGTTTCACACCCCCTGGCCCAATTTCTTATATATTTGAATTTTTGAATTTTTGTTTTCTTTTCTGACTTTGTTATTTTATTTTCAAACATAAAAAATGCTTAAAAAAATATTTTCATAATTTTTTACATTTATTTGGCATTTTATTTTGTTTTTTTTTTACATTAAAGGCTTTTATATACTTTTATAATTTATTTAAAATTTATAAAATAATGTAAATGATACTTTTATTTTTATTTATTATTTTTATTCACACTGAAAATATTATTTAAAATATAATTTATTTTTGTACATATTTTATTTTTTATTATACATATTTAATACATTTAATATATATATATATATATATATATATATATATATATATATATATATATATATATATATATATATATATATATATATATATATATATATATATATATATATATATATATATATATATATATATATATATATATATATATATATATATATATATATATATATATATATATATATATATATATATATATATATATATATATATATATATATATATATATATATATATATATATATACTTTTATACTTTTATCTTATTAAATACTTAGAATAAAAATACAAAAATATTACATTTTTATTTTTATTAATATTTATACTAAAAAATACCTTTTTAAGTATATTTCATTTTTGTACATATTAATATATTTTTTGTATATAAATAATAGATTATATTTATTTTCTTAAAGAAATTAGGATTTACCCCTTTAACAAATAAAACTAATCTTTTTTATTTTATTTCTATACATAAACAAATAAAAACTTCTTTTTGTATAATACATTTTATTTAATATTTATTTATTTTGTTTATTTAAATATTGTACATTTAAATATTGATGCATTGTAAATTCAATTTGGATGTAATAGTAACTAGGGTTTATATTTCTTGTCGAATACCCCTATTCAAAAATTGTACCCACATCCCCATAATCATGTTGTAATAGGTTAGAATTTAAATCCTCGCACTTTTACGCTTTCAATTATGCCATGATTAGAGAATTAGGGTTTGAATGCAAAATCCAATTAACAAATAGTTTGACCTAATCAAAGACAAAAATGCATGAAAATCAAACACAATGCACACTTGCACCCCTAGGGTTACAATCCACTTGTTGCCTTCAAAAATGGGCCATGGTATGCATGTTGGGTACTTTGGCAAAATAAAAACCAAAACAAAAGATCATAGTCCCTCGATGATGCTATCTTGGTTGCCTAAACAAAAATGATCAAGTCCCTCAAGAAAATTGCCAAAGATACTTGACACAATTGCTATCATGGTCTATACGATGACTCGCGCCTGTCCCGTTTAACATCCTAACACAAGGTTGTTCACCAAATGTAATGGTGAAACAACACTGTTAAAAGGGTTAAAAAACATAAGAAAGATCTTTGAGTAAAATAGGGTAGATATCTCTTAGTTACTTGATCAAAAGCTTGTAAAAACATCCTTGCTATTTTCAAACACACTTCACAACACAATTTCAAAAACATTTCCTAAAACAAACTTTCAAACATTGAAATTTTTTCAAAAGACAAAAACACCTTTGTATACATTCAATCAAGAATCATTACAAAGGTTGCCACAACGATGGCCTCTTTTCAAAACATCTTTCAAAACCACATACAAAGCACCATTTCAAATAATTGAAGAGCACCATTTCAAACAATTGAAAAGCAAAGCAAGTGATCTAAACAAGTAACTAAGAGCCCATGGATAACCATGGATGAAAAGGGTGCTTTCACCTTCCCTTTTCATAATCTACTCCCCGAACCCAAGAAAACATCTCAAAGGTCTTTCCTGTGCTTTTTGACCTTTCCTTAGGATAAAATAAAAAGTCGGTGGCGACTCTTGCTAAACCGAAACATTTGCGAACACAAACACAAAACCTCAAGTCAGTTCTCCCACCGTATCACAGAACTGGCGACTTTGTTGGGGAGAACTTTAAAAATGGAGTAACCTTAGGGCTTATATCACCTTTGCATGCTTATGTTGATTGCTTTGATTGCTTTACATTTGGTTCTCTTGTTTGGTCTTGAAATCCTCTACCCGGATTTGGGAAACATTCATAGGTAAATAGCAATACATTGTGGAAACTGTGTGGGGTATACCGACATGGTTTAAGCAATAGCTATATTAGTGCGACATATTTGTGAGTACCGGTAGCCTTTGAGTCAATCAAAGAGAATACGGGGCCGCTGAGTGATGTCATGAAGCACTAATGAACTCTTAGAACCTTACTTGACCATCTTGGCCTTTTTTAGGGGTGGTGAGATGACCGGCTTTGGTGCAGTCCGAAGTGTGTAGATACTCGATACTACACTCATTCAGGGTTGTTTTCTTGGAATATTTTGGTCGCCAGTTAAGTGGATAAACCAAAACAATGAACACGGAAAGTAATCCAGTGATATTGAGCTCCTTAGAACCCGGTTACTATTTATAGGACAGGTTGAGCCAACTAACTTCATGAGGGTACTTACCTATGAAACCTCATGCAAGCCTGAAATTAGGATCTTGTGTGATTTGCTTGTACATGTGTTTGTACATACATCATGAACATCATAAAGCATCATATGCATCCACCAACCATTTCAAGGGTTTGGATCTTCATCTTTGTTCTTGTTTTATAGGTCATGGAATCTCTTCGTAGGAAAACAATTCAAGTCAACCTTGTGAGAATCCCTCCTCAACTCAAGGAGCTTACTTCCAAGATTCCATAGAATTATCTCTTCAGTGAAAGACATGGTAGACTTCTCAACTTGGTCAACTCCAATATTGAAGAAGACATGGTGAAAGTTCTCTTCCAGTTCTTTGACCCCCTACACCACTGTTTCACATTCCCTGATTATCAATTAGTACCTACTTTGGAGGAATTTTCTCAACTCCTGAGGATTCCTATTCTTCATCAACTACCCTACAACGGTACGGAAAAAGAACCAAAGCCTGAAGATGTTGCTCAAGCATTACACTTGCAACCATCTGATATCAGAGTTCATTGGGCAACCAGAAGTGGTGTCAAGGGTTTCTTGGCAAAGTTTCTATTTGAAAAGGAACGACTGCTGGAACTCTCTAGATCTACAAGCTTTTGAGGAGATTGTAGCACTTCTCATCTATGGGTTGGTCTTGTTCCCAAACCCTGATCAACTTATAGATGTGAATGCTGTCAAGATTTTGATATCCCGGAATCCTGTGCCTACATTGCTTGGGGACATCCTACACTCATTTTACACACGAACAATGAGGAAAAGAGGTGTTCTCATGTGTTGTACTCCTCTTCTAGCAAGGTGGTTTATTTCTCACCTTCCCCAGTCAGTTTTGAAGAATGAGCAGGGTTTAAGGTGGTCACAGCGATTGATGACCTTAACACATTCTGATGTTCATTGGTGTTCTCGGTCCAGAGAAAATGTCATCATCATTGATCGTTGTGGAGAGTTCCCTAATGTCCCACTACTTGGCATTAGGGGAGGCATCACCTACAACCCCTGTTTATCTCTAAGGCAATTTGGGTATGCCCAGAGAGATGGCCCTCATGATATGCTGATTCCTGACCTAGTTTTTGACTTCGACAATGATGCGCAAGGACTTCGACAAAGGTTCATCAGAGCTTGGAGGATGCCCAACAAAGTGGATAGTAAGACACTGGGGCATAAGAATTCCATCCCCCTTGAGCCTTACCTCAAGTGGGTACGAACCCGCACCCAGAATCTTATGATGCCATACCCTTACATTCTCCCCGTGATCAAAGAGCCTGTTATGGAAGGAGAGGTTCCATACACCCTCCTACATCCAGACATGCCAACATCATTGGAAGAATTGCAAAAGAGTTGGATCCAACTCAAAGAAGAACATAATACTTTTGAAGCCAGCTTCTATGCCAGTGAGAAGAAGGTTTTGGAACATACCCGCCGACTTCATGAGGAGGAAACTCTCAACACTTACATCGCACCAAAGAGGATGCGCAATGTCTTTTTACATTAAGAATTTTGTAATATTTTTCCCATGGGGCACTTATGTACTAACAAATTTCTTCTTAATATGACGTGTGTTCTTTTTGTTTGCAACAAATTTTAATTTCTGAATCGTTGAATGCATTACATGAATAACATATCATTCATCATATGCATAAACAGGTCTTCACACTAGGTTTCCTTATCTTTCTGCTGTTTATTTCAGCAAGATGGATTTGGAGCAGACAGTTAAAGATCTGCAAGCACAGAATTCGCAATTCCAGCAACTCCTCATGACCTTAGCAAAGGGTCAAGAGGACCTTAAAGCACTGTTGGAGAAAGATAAAGAGAAAAAGAAGAAAAGGCCTGGTATGGTCACTATGGGAAGAAGGTTTGAAAACCAGGCTAGAAAGGTTCTCGAGTTCCCCTCGACGTCTGACGAAGGGATTGGTAAAGGAAAAGGAACTACGATGCCTTTTGAATCTGAAGTTGAAGACGAAGAAGAGGAAGAGGATGAAGATTACTCCGAACAACAATATCCCCCGGCGGATGATAAATATAAAAATCTTGAGGATCGGTTGGCAGCCATGGAGTTGCAAAGGGTACCTGGTTTAGATTTCGAAGAGCTAGGGTTGGTCGCTGGGATCGTCATTCCTCCCAAGTTCAAAGTTCCTACATTTGCTAAGTATGACGATTTGTCCTGTCCAAAGATGCATCTGAGATCGTACGTCAGAAAGATCCAACCCCACTCTTGTGATAAAGATCTTTGGGTCCATTTTTTCCAAGATAGTTTGTTAGGCACAGAATCGGACTGGTTCTATCAACTTGAGAGGTCTGAGGTTCATAACTGGGAAGATTTAGCTGCTGCTTTCTACCGACAATACCAATACAATGCAGATTTGGCGCCTACTCGTACTCAACTACAGAGTATGGGTATGGCTTCTAATGAGGGATTTAAGGAGTATGCCCAGAAGTGGCGGGATTTGGCTGGAAGGGTGCAGCCACCATTGTCGGATAGAGAGCTGGTTGACATGTTTTTAGGGACCCTGTCTGGCCCTTTCTTCAATCATTTAATCGGGAGTTCCTCTGCATGATTCACTGAATTAATTCTGACCGGTGAAAGGGTCGAGGCTGGCATTAAAAGTGGTAAGATTCAGAAAGATGCCTCCGCGTCCACTGCTATTAAGAAGACCTTCCCAGATAAGAAGGAAGCTTCTACTGTTTATTCTCAGAAAAGCCAAGGAAGAACTGAGCACCGACCAATGGTGGGGGCTGTGATGATCCAAAACTCTTCAACCGATCAACCTCGCAGCAATCAACAAAGATCTAATCATCAAAGGGTAGAAAGGCCACAACGGCAATTCACCTGAATCAACATGACACCGGCTCAAGTCTTCCCTCATCTGTTAAAGCTGAATCTCACCAATTTGAAAGAAGCGCCGAAGAACCCTAATACCTCTTCTCCTTATTACCACTCCAATGCAAAATGTGCTTACCACTCTGACAGTGTAGGGCATGATACCAACAACTGTTGGGCTCTTAAAAACAAGATCCAAGACTTGATAGACGCCAAGGAGGTAGAACTCGATGCGCCCGAAAAGCCGAATGTGATTTCTGCCCCAATGCCCAAGCACGGTCATAATGTTCATGTCGTTATGGAAGATCTTCATGTTACCAATGTTGCAGACCTTTTGACTCCGTTACCAATGTTAATATATATATATATATATATATATATATATATATATATATATATATATATATATATATATATATATATATATATATATATATATATATATATATATATATATATATATATATATATATATATATATATATATATATATATATATATATATATACTTTTACCTTATTAAATACTTAGAATAAAAATACAAAAATATTACATTTTTATTTTTATTATTATTTATACTAAAAAATACCTTTTTAAGTATATTTCATTTTTGTACATATTAATAGATTTTTTATATATAAATAATAGATTATATTTATTTTCTTAAAGAAATTAGGGTTTACCCCTTTAACAAATAAAACTAATATTTTTTATTTTATTTCTTTATACTCTTTTACATTAAAAATACTTTACATACATAAACAAATAAAAACTTCTTTTTGCATAATACATTTTATTTAATATTTATTTATTTTGTTTATTTAAATATTGTACATTTAAATATTGATGCATTGTAAATTCAATTTGGATGTAATAGTAACTAGGGTTTATATTTCTTGTTGAATATCCCCCTATTCAAAAATTGTACCCCCATAATCATGTTGTAATAGCTTAGAATTTAAATTCTCGCACTTTTACGCTTTCAATTATGCCATGATTAGAGAATTAGGGTTTGAATGCAAAATCCAATTAACAAATAGTTTGACCTAATCAAAGACAAAAATGCATGAAAATCAAACACAATACACACTTGCACCCCTAGGGTTACAATCCACTTGTTGCCTTCAAAAATGGGCCATGGTATGCATGTTGGGTACTTTGGCAAAACAAAAACCAAAACAAAAGATCATAGTCCCTCGATGACGCTATCTTGGTTGCCTAAACAAAAATGATCAAGTCCCTTAAGAAAATTGCCAAAGATACTTGACACAATTGCTATCATGGTCTATACGATGACCCACGCCTGTCCCATTTAACATCCTAACACAAGGTTGTTCACCAAATGCAATGGTGAAACAACACTGTTAAAAGGGTTAAAAAACATAAGAAAGATCTTTGAGTAAAATAGGGTAGATAGCTCTTAGTTACTTGATCAAAAGATTGCAAAAACATCCTTGCTATTTTCAAACACACTTCACAACACAATTTCAAAAACATTTCCTAAAACAAACTTTCAAACATTGAAATTTTTTCAAAAGACAAAAACACCTTTGTATACATTCAAACAAGAATCATTACCAAGGTTGCCACAATGATGGCCTCTTTTCAAAACATCTTTCAAAACCACACACAAAGCACCATTTCAAACAATTGAAGAGCACCATTTCAAATAATTAAAAAGCAAAGCAAGTGATCTAAACAAGTAACTAAGAGCCCATGGATAACCATGGATGAAAAGGATGCTTGCACCTTCCCTTTTCATAATCTACTCCCCGAACCCAAGAAAACATCTCAAAGGTCTTTCCTGTGCTTTTGACCTTTCCTTAGGATAAAATAGAAAGTCAGTGGCGACTCTTGCTAAACTGAAACATTTGCAAACATAAACGTAAAACCTCAAGTTAGTTCTCCCACCGTATCACACCATTGGATTGACTAGACTTTATACAAATCAAAAATAAAAATCGCCACCCGCGCTTTATTGTTTCCAAAGGAATGGGAAAAGAGCGAATAACCCAAAAAGAGGGGGAAAGATTCAAGGTAAGAGGGTTGGTTATACAAAGGGAAGGTATTAGCACCCTAAACATCTACGGTACTCCGCAGGAACCTCTTTGAAAAATCTGAATATTTTGGCTATAAAATATGTTGTATATGAAATGGATGGTGGAGGTGAGAAAAGAAATATATTTTTTATGATTTTTGCACCCTCCGCGGTTGTGAACCTTTAGTGCCTACGTACCACCTTTCATGCAATAAGGGATCAGGGTACACGTAGTTCCTCTTTTAAAAATTTAATACACAAGTGTGTTGGTTAATTTTATGACATAAGACATCATCGTCATTGTCCGTGTGGAAAAGATACTTACTACCCACAATCATGAGAAAGGAGAATTTGCATCATCTCAAAGTGGAGGATATGGCTTGGATTTTAAAATCAATAATGCCTCACGCAACACCCAAGTGGAAAATATCTCACTTCACTATATAGTGTAGAAGTATAGTTGTTTGCGTCACTACAAGTATTGACAAGAGTCTAATCTTTTGAGAAAAGTTTAAAGATAAAAGCCAAAGTGGCAAAATGGTTTGAAATGAGATTGATTGACTTTTAGTCTTCTCACAAAAAATGTCAAGGTATTATTAAATTGATTGAAGTTTATTTATGAAAATATTTTGAAAATGCATGGACATAAGTCCATGTTTATTATGAAAGTGTTTCAAGTTTAGAAATAAGAAGAGTTTTCAAAAGAAGGGAGAAGATTTTTGAAATTAAAGAAGATGGGAGGAGAAGAAGAGATTATCCTAAAGCATAAGGTAAAAACTAAGAGAAGAATCATCTAACTAACAAGAAGCCAATACTTGACATTATGTGTCAAGATAGAATTCCCATTCTTTGGATTGAAACCAAGCAAGTAAAGATACTATACCTCTTGAGAGAACCAAAACTTCAAGTGTATTAAGTCTTCACAAAAATTGGACAGAGTAACAGTTGTATACAGGTGAATTCCAGATTACAGACAGAGAATGTAATCACAAAAACCTGCACACAAAAATAAATAAGCAACCCAATATCTTGAGGAAAACCTCAAGAACTATAGACAAAATAATCAGATAGGATCACAAGGTCTCCAGGATAGGTCAAGGTTTCTAGTCCTAAGTCCAAGAAAAAGTTCCATGCTCCATAATGCCAAGGATAGTAACCAAATAGTCCAAGTACCATTAAAGATTTTTTAGGGTTTATGTTGATTATTAAGTATCTTAAGAAAGGAAAAGAAAAGTTCAAATGAGCAAAGTAAAAATGGCAAGAAAATAAATGCTCAAATGAGCAAAGATGAAAATGGCATGAAATGTAAATGCTAAAAATAAATAGTACATAAAGCATAAAAAAGAATAAAAGCATAAGATAAAACAAGTTAATAATTAGTGGTTAGTTGGATGACCATATTGAAAATTGCATTTGGAACTCATTAGAAGATTGGTAGAACCAAAGCCTCCATACAATAAGTTGCATTTGCTTTTTGTCAAGTATATCATCCATTTGGAATTATCACAAGTACCATTTAATGATCAACAATGTTTAAGTAATTCGCATTGACCAAAGGTGTTGTAGATCCATTAGAGGATTGGTAGAACCAAAGCCTCCACACAATGAATCTCAAGGTTATTGGATCAAAGGGATCAAATTAACATACTTGGGCTTGCAATCATAAGTTTGGGCCACAAATGATCATTTATTCGAATCGGGACAAAATTTAGCGCTATGTTAAGCAATCGTAAGTGGACTTATATAGAAGTCCCACCTATTTTGAGGTCGGTCAATAGCAATCTATGCACCATTTGTTTTGAGACATGATATATAGATCATGCTCCAACAACATTTAGTGCAATAAGAAGGGGATGAGATGAAGAGGGATGGGGTAAAAAGAATATACAAACCACATTTGAATTAAATTTTAATCAAACTATTATTAAAATCATTCATCCATTTTTTGTGGAGTTACACTCAACACCATGGATCCAATGATGTTAATAAAGTTCATGATCCAAAACCCAACCCAAGATTAGTCAGAAACTAATCACAAAATAATATAACATTTAATTCAAAAAGGGATTAAAAAAATGTTTTAAAAAAAGGAAAATAATGAGAAAAATATCAATTATGTTCAAATTAATAAAGAAGTGAGAAGTAAGGCCATAGAAAAATCAGAAATAGATCCAAATATTTTTATAAAAATTTTGGTAATTTTTAAAAGTCAGAAACTATTTTTAAACTATTTAAAATTGTTCAAACAAACATAAAATATGTCAAAAATAGTGAACCTCAACATAAAATTTCATAAAATTTTCAGAAAGTCAAAAATATGCAAAATAATATTTATGAATTTTTTCAGAATTAAAAAATGTTAGAAAGTATTTTTTAAGTAATTAAAAGAAAGCAAATAATACAAAAAATATAAAAAATACCAAATGTCAAAATAAAAATATGAAAAAATAGTCATGAGATAAAAAATAATTCAAAGTATTTTTGTGAATTTTTTCATCATTTTTGGATAAAAAATAAAAGAGTTATGAATTTTTGAAAATTTAATCAATAAAAATATAAAATCAGAAAATAAAATAAAACCAAAAAGATGTGGACCATCAGATCCTAGTCAAAACGCATTAGTAAGCTAATCCAAAGGACCAGATGTGTTGTGCTTGATATGGACCTTAGTGAGATACACATGGGATCAGAAAAAGGGCAACCAATAAAATTAAAACATTTGGCACGCTATCATTGGCTGAGACGAGACATGTCATCGTCTTCAACCTCCAGACACCCTGCAATGGGGATTTTGTGAGATCCTTCAAATGGAAAAATTAGGATCCCTGGCTAGCATCATTGAACTCGTCTCTTCAAGACGATTCTAATACAACCATCGCGCCAAATTTATATAAATTATGGAGAGAGATATGAATCAAAAACTCAGAAAATAGAGAGCACCTTCAATTTGAGATTTCTCTCTCAATTCTCAATGGATTTAAAAATTGTAAGAAGCATTAGAATCAGGAGAAGGAGTATAATAGATTATTGCTTGATTTGGATCCAAATGGTGGAGAATTCTAACTTTTCGAAGTTCAAGGAAGAAGCTCTGAAACTGGACTTCTGTAGCTTGAATTATGGCTCGTTTTGATTGGTTTAAGTGCTGGAGAGTTTATATGATGATCAAGGATGATGAATGCGCAAAGAATTTTTGAAATGGGAGCTTAAATCTCAGAAACTGAATTCAAAAAAGATGGGTTCGTGTGAGGTTTTGGAAGGGTGTTCTTGGCTCTCAAAGCTTGGGAAAATGGATGGGAGATGACCCTCTATTTATAGGGAAGTGAATGGGAATGAAAATTTGAAGAAACAAGGAAGTTTGGAGGGAAATTGAGTGAGGGTCAAGCACGAGTGAAGTGTGACTTCATTTCCATCAAAACTCAACCAAATCTTGCGTTCTGGGGTGCTAATCACTTCTGGAAAGTTTTCTAATCAAGTTTAAATAAAAAGGCGCATAAATATTGTGTTTAGAAGTCACATTATGGATTTCAAAATTCTGACTTTGTGAAAAATTCAGTTTCAAGTTACCAAATTCAAATCCATGGCATTTCCAGCTCAAGGGGTCTTAGGGCATGATTCTTGATGCTTTGGAAAGATGAGGTTACAAGCTTTGCAATGGAAAAAGAATGGAATCCAATGGATGTTTGAGCTGAAAGTTACATGGAGTCAAATTTGAAGAAAAAGAGTTGACTTTCCATACTTAGAAATATTTCAAATTCTTCTTAAAAAATGACCTATAATCATTTGCATCCAAACATTGCCTTCCACTTGGAATTTGCTCTTGACCAAAAAAGATTGAATTAAGTAGATCTCTTGAATGACATTTTGAAATTTGAACCACTCAAAATATCCAAAAATTGAGCAAGTTATGACTTGTTGAAGTTGGCCAAAAATCATGAAATGACCTATAATCTTTTGCATCCTTAAGGTAACTTCCATCCATTTTCTCAGTTTGCACATAAAAGAAGACATACGGTAAACATCTTCAAGATCATTATGGAAAAATAATGGACTCAAGGTGATAAAAATTGACCAAGTTATGACCATTTGAAGTCACATATGGAAAATTGTAGATTCATTTGGATGACTTATAATCTTTCTTCTTCACCAAGTTCCTTCCACATGAAAACTCCTTGGAAATTTTGAAGTGATTTGTTGATATCCATTTGAAGATAAATATTTATTTGGAATCACTCAAAAATACCAAAAGGCGAGCAAGATATGCTCCGTTGAAGTTCAAAACCCTAGCTTCTAGATCAAGAGAATGCTTTGAGGAACTTTGACAAGTTTGAACAAAATTCTTGTGCCAATATTATTGCTTTGTGAATAGAAGTTGTTGAGGATGATGATGAGGACTCATAGCCACCAAAACCACTTCCATATCTTGAAATTTGAGAGAAATATTCCCTTGTGACCAATAGGAACAAGGCCTTGTCCAAACATGACAACTTCTCCAATCAACCCCTTTGTACTTTTGAGTCAAATCTAATAACCTTGAAATGTGATGAACCAAAGAAACTTTGCCATGCCAATTCTTCCAAAACCAATCCAATGGTGAGGTTTGAACTTTTCAAGCTATGTTGACTAGGGCATGGAAATAAACTCATGAACCCATGGAGTAACTTGATAAATCTCATTGCCTTTACCTATATGGATAACAAGAAAGACAAGCCAACATTGTATTTCATTAGTTAAGTGAAGAAATAAAAACAATATTCATGATAAAAAAAGGAACATAAGTCAAGGTGCTTGGTAACTCCTCAAAAAGAGCAAAGCTAAATGAAGGGAGGGGAACCAAGAATCCTAGTGTGATCTTGTTGTGAGTGAAACAACATGGTATGGTGAAGGTATCTTAGGGGGAAAAATTAGGGTACAACAGGTAGTCATTATGTTTGTGTAATCAAGTTTTGATTAGAGGATTAAAACCTCATTTGAGAGAGGCGAAATCACCTTGCCAGGTGGACTGGAGTAGTTTGAGTTTAAACGAACCAGGATAACCAACGTGTCATACTGTTTTATTTTTGAAAACCATAATTCAAACTCCCCGTTATTGTGTTTTTCTATCCTTCAATTGGTATCAGAGTGTCTGGTTCTGGGTGCAAATACTTAACCATGTCAAAAAAAGTTCATAGCAAGAAAAACACTATTATGGGACCAAGCCAGATCATCGGCAATGATAAACATGATGAGAAACCCAGAATCAACGGAAAACCTCCAATCTTTGATGCTGAAAACTTTGATTACTAGAAATACATAATTGAAAGTTTCTTTCTGGCTCATGACGCTGATCTCTGGGATATGGTAACTGACGGCTACATCCATCCAGTTGATGAAAGCGATCACAAGATCGATAGAAAGAGAATGATAGATCTACAAAATAAATATTTCAGAAATCATCACAAGACCAGAACAATTCTCTTGAGTGCTATCTCGTACACCAAGTATGAGAAAATCATGAATAGAGAATCAGCTAAAAACATATTTGACTCTATGAGAATGATGCATGAAGGCAACACACAAGTCAAAGAAACTAAAACACTTTCACTAATTCAGAAGTATGAGGCCTTCAAAATGGAAGAAGATGAAATAGTTGAGACAATGCCCTAAAGGTTACAAATCCTAGTTGCTGGGTTAAACATTCTGGACAAAGGGTACTCTACAGCATATCATTTAAATAAAATCATCAAAAGCTTACCCAAGAAATGGAGACCCATGGTCACACCCTTAAAACTAGCCAAAGACCTGAATAAAATATCTCTTGAAGAACTTATCAGATCCTTGAGAAGTCATGAGATAGAATAGAAGAAGATGATCCCAAGAAGCAAGGTAAGTCTCTTGCTCTTAGATATAATAAAAATATGAACCTAATATTTTTCACTCAAAAGAAGAAAACTCAGGTGAATCCTCGTCAGAAGAAGATGAATTATATCTTCTCTCCAAAAGAGTCAATCAACTATAGAAGCACAGACAGGGGAAATTTAGAAACCCCAGAAGAATATGAAATCACTCTGAACCATCTTCTGGATACAGAAAATCTAGCAACAAAGATATTGTATGCTATGAATGCAACGAACCAGGTCACTACAAAAGCGACTGCCCAAATCTTCAGAAATAAAATCCTAAAAGGATGTTCTCCAAAGAAAAGAAGAAAAGTCTTATGGAAATGTGGGATGACTCAAAATCTTCTGAAGCTGAAACAAAATCAGAAGATGAATGAGCCAATATAGCCTTAATGGCCAACATATCTGATGACATTGGTTCATGTGAATCAGAATAAGACTCAGAAGCAGAAGAGGTATTCTCTAACTTTTCTAGATCTTAATTAAAAGATAGTCTGTAGGAAATTCTTGAAAGATATCAGAAAACTAAGAAACTAAGAAACTAAAATCAGGAAACTTTGAGCTAAAAGAAACCATCTCTAAACTTAAAAATGAAAACTATGTTATTAAAAATGAATTACAAAAGGCTTAGAAAGAAAATGCTTCATAAGTTTCGAATAGTTCTAATAAAATCATAAAAGAATATGATCATAGCTTTCAAATATTTCTAGCTAAAAACATAGATAGAAGCAAGATGGATTCAATGACATATGGAGTTAGCAGAAATGGCATAAATGGTGTAGGATATGTGAAACCAAGGGGATAAGAAACATATCAACCAGACAAAGATGATTATATAGTTATAAAACACAAACCTCTCTATTCACACATTAAATATGGACATGCACATGATATAAAATATACTAGTAATTTCTTCTCTGAAAAACCAAAATTAGAACAGAATTTTGGAAACTCTAACAAAAAAGACCCAAAAAGATATGGGTACCTAAGGATAAAATCATCTATGTTGCAAATGTCTTTAACATCAATTTTGAAACACCAATCTTAGTACCTGGACTCTGGATGCTCTCGACACATAGAAAGCATATGTTCCAAAGTCTGGAACTTAAATTTGGAGGCTATGTAGGTTTCAGAGGGAATAAAAAAGGAATGATGATTGGCTCTAGAAGCATTGGTAACGATACACTTCCCTCTATAACTAATGTTTTGTCAATAGATGGATTAATCCTTAACCTGTTATCCATAAGTCAATTAAATCAAAAGTCTTGTAAAGCAATTAGTCGGAAAGATTGAACTATCCTCTTTAATGGTAAGAGAAAGAACAAAATTTATAATATTAAAATTTATGAACTAAAGAGTCATAATGTAAAATTCCTTATGTATTTTAACGACGAACAATGGGTCTGGCGCAGAAGATTGGGGCATGTTAGTATAAGCAGAATATCTCAGATTAACAAACTTAATATGTTCAGAGGACTTCCTAAATTCAAGTTCATCTCAGATGTGTTATACCCCAATTTTTCCCCTAAGATCCCTCCATCATCTCATATCAACCCAATCATATGAAGATCACACACTAGGGATTGGTTCTTCTCCCTATACTTAGGTTTACTCATGAGGGATCACCAAGCAATTTTATTTATATGTTGTGATCATATATGTCTTGTGTTGATTGACTTTTAAATAACAAATATAATGAATGTTTGCTCTACAAATGATAGTACTATAGGTAAGGGTACAACACATTTTATCAAGTTGATTCATAGGTTCATGAGTTTATTTTCATGCCTTCTTCAACAAAGCTTAATTGAGATTTAAGCTTCATCATTTAGGGTGCTTTAAAGTAATGTCATGACAAGGTCTACTATTATTCATCATGCTTAAATTTTCCAAAGGAAGTCAAAAGATTCAAGAATTGATTCAACAAGTTTGACCTAATTGAACAAGTTCTTGATTCCTTGATAACAAGTGCATAACTCCCTCAATTCTCAACATTTGGAAGTGTTTATTTTTGCTTTAGGTTATTATCATCACCCACAAAAACTTCTCTCCATATAGAAAAAGTATTTGTATAATAAAGATTGTCAAAATTGAAAGGGGTTTCCATGTCATTTTGATGCTCTAGGAGTTAGGGTTTTGGACTTCTAAGGGCTATATCTTGTTCATATTTTGAGATTTTTGAGTGATTACGAAGATATGCTTGTATTTAAAGGGTTATCAACAAATCAACTCAAAAGTTTCAAGGATATTTTGCGTGAAAGATCATTAATTTCTGAGAAAGATTACAAGTCCTCTAGATAGGCCATAAAGTCCCCTTATGTGACTTCAAATGCTCATAACTTAGTCAATTTTTGTCTCCTTGAGCCCATTCTTTTTCCACAACAATTTTTGGGATGTCAACTATAACTTTATTTTTATGAGCAAGACATGGACATACTTAGAAAGTGGTTAGAAATTAGAAAAGATTATAGGTCTTTTGTGAATTTCCCCAAATTTGTTCATCATTTTCCAAATATCACAACTCTTTCATTTTTTATGATTTTTGAGTGATATCAATTCCAAACTTCAATTCAAGAGGTCTACTTCATGTCATCTTCAAATATCAAAAGCAAATTTTGAGTGGAAGGTCATGTTTGAATGCAAAACATTATAAGACACTTTTAATGCCAAACTTAGTAATTTTTCTAAGTGTAGAGAATCCATGTGTTTTTGCTGATTTCAAAGAGACACGACTTTTGATCCAAGACACCAAATGCAACCATTCTTTTCACATTGCAAAGCTTGACTTAATACCTCTCCAATGTTTCAAAAACCACATCATATAGTGCCCTGCATTGTCAGCACCATGGCTGTAAAGTCAACTTCCTGAAAATGATTATAAGTTTAAAGTCAGATTTTGTTTGGATTGGTTTGGCCTCTAAACACAATGTTCTCACATGTTTTTGCTTATAATCATGTTTATCAACTTTCCAAAAGCAATTAGCACCTTGAAACGCAAGTTTTGGCTGAGTTTTGATGCCAAACAAGTCACACATTGCTCATGTTTCAGATTCACACAAACTCACTCATTTATCCTCCCATTCACATGCTTGAGTATTGCCTCATCCTCTCCTATAAATAAGATACACATTCCACCTATTTCCACAAGCTTTTGATAGCCAATTGACCCCTGCTAAGATCTCATTTGAACTATTAAAGCTTGAATTCATTTTTTCATTTCCACCCTTCAAATCACAAAAAGACTCTTTTCAGTTAGCTTTGTTGGACTTCTTGAAGCTAACCATACTCTTACCTTCAAGAATCATGACCTGAATCAAGCTCCATAAGTCCAGTTTCAGAGCTTCCTCTTTGAGTTTGAACATGTAGTTTTCTCCACCAATTCATATAAATTTTGTAGCTAGAATGTAGCACTTGGTTCCCTGATGCTCGTGGTATCCTTTGTTTTTAACTGTAATTGAGTTTGATACGTCTCTTTTCAAATCCCTTCTTAAAAAATCTCTTATGATTTTTTCCAAATTGATTACGCTATGGCAAATGTAAATTTGGCGCGAGGGTACCATTGGAATCGTCTTGAAGAGAAGAAGCGAATGACACCGGTATCGAGCTCTAATTTTTCCATTTCATGAACCTGTAAATCGCTGGATGGAGGTTGAAGACGACCTACGTGTCTGTCTTCAACCAATAATATGATGCCACACATTTATTTTTCAAATTTGTTTAAATAATGGATCACATGTGTTATTTTCTGAAGACCATGACATACACAGTGTGTCTGATCCGTTGGATTAGCTTACTAACGCGTTTTGACAATGATCAGATGGTCCACATATTTTTGAGTTTATTTTTATTTCTTATTTTTTATATTTAATTGTTTTAAACTTCAAAATTTCATTAAAAAAATTCATTTCTGACTCAAAAATTCTGAAAATATTTTTAAAAATACTTTTGATTTTTCTCTTTTTGATTTTTATTTTTTAACAATTTTTTTGAGATTTGATATTTTTTTATAATTTTTCACTTTAATTAACTTGTTTTAACTGATTAAAAATACTTTCTTTAATTTTTAAATTCTGGAAAAATTCTGGAAGGATCCAATGACCTCTTGACAAATATTGGTGACTTCATTTTATTTTTATTTCTGATTTTTCTATTTCTTTACTATTTGTTTGGTTTATTTTGCATGTTTCTTTAAATTTTAAAAATAGTTTAAGACTTTAAGAAATTTCCCAAAAATTTGTCAACACTTATCAACTTATATTTGACTTCTGACTTTTTTTTTTTGAGATATTTATTTGGTGTTTTAATATTCTTTGTGCATTTTACCAATTATTTCCCTTTTATTAACCTTTTAAATTTTGTTTTATTAAATATTATTTTATCATTTTTTGTTTGGATGTTATTTTGGGGATAAATTCTACAACCTCATTTGATCTTGGATGTTAATAGGTTGAAAAACCAAATCCACCAAAATGGATGAATAATGTTGATGATATTTGAAACTCTAATTTCATCTAATATATTCCTTCCCTCTTCATCGTATCCCCTACTTACATGTGCTACATGTTCTTAGAGAATAATCTACATATCATTTTCCAAAACATATAGTACATAGATTGTTATTGACCGACCTCAAAATATGTGCGACTTCTATATAAGTCCACTTACGATTACTTAACATAGAGCTAAATTTTGTCCCGATTCAAGAAATGATCATTCGTGGCCCAAACATATATTTGCAAGCCCAAGTATGTTAATTTGAAACCATGGATCCAATAACCTTAAGGTTCATTTTTATGAGGTTTTGGTCTTATCAATCCTCTAATGAGTCTTCATAAACTTTGGTCTAAGTGAATCACTTAAACATCGTTGATCATATGTTGTCGCTTTAAGAACTTAAAATGAATTATATACTTGACAAAAATAAAATGAAACTTGTTATTGAGAAGCTTTGATTTTATCAATCTTCTAATAACTTTTCAAATGCAAGTTTTAAGATGGTCATTCGACTAACCTCTAATTTCTAATTCTTTAACAATTAACTTTTATTTTGTGCTTTTATGTTATGCTTTTATTTTTTATGCCTTTACTTTTATACACCATTTATTTTAGCATTTATATTTTATGTTATTTTCATATTTGTTCACCTGAGCATTTATCCTTATGTCTTTATTTATTTATTTTTTGCTCACTTGAGCCTTTCATTTTATTTTTTTTGAAGATACTTAATAACCAACTTGAACAATAAAAAACTTTAATGTTACTTGAACTATTTGGTTACTATCCTTGGCATTATGGAGTTATGGATCTCTTGGACTTAGGATTAGAAGCCTTGACTACCCTTGGGACCCTGTGAATATGTTGTTATTTTGTCTAGAGCTCTTGGGGTTTACCCCAAGACATTGGGTTGATTTTATTTGTGTACAAGTTATTCTAGTTATATGCTTTGTCTATTATTGAGAATTCATTTGTATATTGTCGTTACTCTGCCCAATTTTGTGAAGACTTAATGCATCTGAAGTTCAGAATTCTTGAGAGGTTTGTATATTCTCTTGCTTGGTTTCAATCCATAGGATGGGAATTCTACATTGACTCATTGTGTCAAGTGTTGGCTTCTTGTTGGTTAGACGGTTCCTTTACTTAGATTTTACTTTATGTTTTAGGATATCCCCTTCATATCCTCCTATCTTCTTTAATTTCAAAAATCTTCTCCCTCCTTTTCAAAACTCTTCTTATTTTCTAACTTGAATCGCTTTCATGATAAACATGGACTTAGGTCCATGCATTTTATAAAATAATTTTCTTAATCAAACTTTAACCAACTTAATCATACTTTGACATTTTTGTGAGAAGACTAAAAGTCAATCAATCTCATTTAAATCATTTTGCCACTTTGGCTTTTTATTTCAAAATTTTCTCAAAATATTAGACTCTTGTCAATCTTTGTAGTGATGCGAGCTACTATACTTCTATGATATATAGTGAAGTAAGAATTTTCTACTTGGGTGTTGAGTTAGGATTTGTTGATTTTAAAATCCAAGATATATCCTCCACTTTGAGAAGATGCAAATTCCCCTTTCTCATAATCGTGGGTAGGAACTATGTTTTCCATTCTTAAAACTAACCAACACACATGTGTTTTAAAATTTTTAAAGGTGAACTACGAGTACCTTGATCCCCTATTGCACGAAAGGTGGTACATAGGCACTAAAGGTTCACAACCGTGGCGGGTGAAAAATTAAAAAAAAAAATTCTTTTCTCATCTCCATCATCTATTTTGTATACAACATTTATAGCCAAAATATACAAATTTTCAAAGAGGTTCCTGTGGAGTACCATACCTACCTTCCCTTTGCATAACCAATCCTCGTACCTAGATTCTCTCCCCCTATTTTTTGGGTTATTCACTCTTTCCCATTCCTCTGGAAACAATAAAGTGTGGTGGCGATTTTTATTTGATATGTGCGAGCCAAGTCAATCCAATGACTTTGTCTCAACATTTGTACCGTTATAAGATGCTCTGCTTGAAGCATGTCAAAAAGTCAAGTTTGCAAAACCCTCTTTCAAATAAAAAAAATGTTGTTTCTACCTTTAAACTATTAGAACTTCTGCATATAGATGTGTTTGGACCAGTGAAAACAACATACATCAGTGACAAGAACTATAGATTAGTGATTGTAGATGACTATAGCAGATGTACATGGGTAAAGTTCTTAATACACAAGGACGAGTCACACTCTGTGTTCTCTACTTTTTGTAACCAAGTTCAAAATGAAAAAGAACTTAGAATTGTTAAAGTCAGCAAAACATAATTTCTGTTGGGGAACTTGAAAGCAAAAGATTTGAAATTTTTTTTAATGAGAATGACATCTCTCATGATTTCTGTTGTCCTAGAACTCCTCAGCAAAACATAATTGGAGAACGAAAGAATAGAACTTTACAAGAAATGGACATAACCATAATCGACGAGACTAACATTGCTAAAAACTTTTGGGGAGAAGCAGTTAACCCAACGTGTTATATTCATAATAGAATCTCTATAAGACCTATTCTAGAAAAGACTCCATATGAACTGTGGAAGAACAGAAAGCCCAAAATCTCTTATTTCCATCCATTTGGATATATTTGTTTTATATTGAACACTAAAGAACATATTAACAAGTTTGATTCTAAGGAAATAAAGTGTCTCATGTTAGTGTCTCATCTGAACAAGTGATTCATAGAAACACAAATTATGGAACAATCTATTAGTGTCAGATTTGATGATAAGCTTGGCTCTCATAAGTCAAAGCAGGGTTAAATTTTTGTAGATATAGAAGTTCAAATTACAGATACTGAAGACAGACCATCAGAAAATAAAAATACAGAACTTCAGCCAAATACAGAAGAAGATGTCACAAATATTACAACAACTTCTGAAGAATCTACCCAGAAAAGAAAATCCAGAAACAACTTAGCACATTCGGAAAAACATGATTCTGGGAAAGAAAGATGACCTAGTAAGAACAAGATCTACATTCAGAAATATTGAAGAATCACTCATGGGATTACTATCTTTAATCGAGCAAACCTCCATTGACGAAGCACTTCTAGACAATGACTGGATTTTTTCTATGTAGAAAGAACTAAATAAATTTACCACAAACGATGTGAGGGAACTAGTCCCTAAACCAAAAGGCTTCAACATCATTGAAAGTAAATGGGTCTTCAGAAACAAGCTAAACGAACAATGACAAGTCGTCAGAAACAAAGCACGACTGGTTGCACAAGGTTATAGTCAGCAAGAAGGGATATACTATACATAAACCTTTGATTTAATCGCTAGGTTAGAATCTATCAGACTTTTAATTTCTTTTGTTGTAAATAATGGCATCACTCTTTATCATATGGATGTTAAAAGTGATTTTTTAAATGGCTACATTGATGAAGAAGATTATATGCACCAACCCCCTAGTTTTGAAAATACAAACCATCCAGAATATGTTTATAAACTTAAGAAATCATTATATGGTCTGAAACAAGCCCCCAGAGCTTGGTATGAAAGACTAAGTAATTTTATATTATAAAATGAATTTACCATAGGGAAGGTGGACACAACCTTATTCTGTAAACCATTTCAAAATGAAATTCTGGTCTATCAAATTTACGTAGAAGATATAATTTTGGGGTCTACTAAAGCCTCTTTGGGGAAGGAATTTGTTAAAGTTATGCAGGCAGAATTTGAAATGAGCATGATGGGTGAACTCAAGTTCTTTATGGGGATTCAAATTAATCAAACTCCAGAAGAAACCTACATAAATTAAAATAAGTATGTTAAAGAACTTCTGAAGAAATTTGATTTGTCAGAAAGTAAGCCATCCAAAACTCCTATGCATCCTACATGCATTCTGGAAAGGGAATAGGTAAGTAAGAAAGTATAACAGAATATCTAAAAAGGCATGATTGGTTCTCTGTTATATTTAACAACTTCAAGACCTGATATCTGTATAGATTTTGTCTTTGTGCCAGATTCTAATCAGATCCTATAGAATCTCACTTAATAACAGTTAAGCGAATTTTCAAGTATCTGAAAGGTACTACTAATCTTGGTATTTGTTATGGAAAATACAGAGAATATAAATTAGTGGGATATTGTAACGCTGAGTTTACCAGAGATAGAATAGAAAGAAAATGTACGTCTAGAAGCTGCCATTTTCTAAGAGACAACCTAATCCCGTGGTCCAGCAAAAGACAATTCATATTGCACAATCAACTATTGAGGCTGAATATATAACTGCTACTGGATGCAGTACTCAGATGCTCTAGATGAAAAGCCAGCTTGAAGACTTTAACATTTATGAGAGTAACATTCATATCCTCTGTGATAATACTTCTGCTATTTGTCTTTCAAAAAATATTATTTTACATTCTAGGGCTAAACATATATAAATTAAACACCATTTTATTAGGGACTGAATTCAGAAGGGAATTCTTTCTTTAAAATTTATAGACACAAACCATCAATGGGCTGATTTCTTCACTAAACCCCTCCATGAATATAGATTTAATTTCATTTTGAAACACCTCAGTATGGGATTATGCTTAGAGTAAAAGTGTAGTTTCTGTATATTTAATCCTTAGAACTTTCTACTTTAATTTTTTTTGTGAACATCTTAACAAAAATTCTTCAGAAGTGAGAAGGAAAGTTGTATCATAAACTATCCAGAAGATCTGAACATTTTCCAAAAATGTTTCATTTCTAAGATAGAAGCAAGAAGTTAACCATATCAACATCTGTCAACTATAAATGTAAGGTCACCCTCTAAGTATGAACACGTGTTTAAAATCTGAAGGGGCTGAAACGATTGAGTTGATGCATTGAGGCGCAAGTCAAAATTGGTAAATGTTCAAAATCTTCACGCCATCCCTCTTTTCATAAATCATTAATGCACTTAATCATTGTGTTTATTTCATTAATTCAAATTAAAATCCTTGTTTTCTCCCGTATCCTATTTATACCCCACTCTCTCACAAACACTCTCACATCTTCACTTTCACTCATTCTATTTTCTCTGCATTTGTTACTCTCTCAAAACCCTAAAAGTATGTGAACAATGGCTTCCTCTCTACAAATATCTCAAGATTATCAAATCAACATTCCTGGTTATTCATCTACTAACAAAGAAAGGCATGTTGAACCATCGATAACTCTTCTCAGTCATGTTGATACTCTGGAAGTTCTATGTGAACTTATTGTTGATTTTGAGAGTTTGAAAGAAAATAGGTATGACCTAACGCCTGATGTTGAGTTCCAAGTATCAACATTAAAGCCAAAGTTCATCTTTCTTATATTTTGTTCAACCATCTAAAGACAAGTATCAAAGAAACAAGGGAAGAAGAAAGAACCAAGAGAGATTGGATTCCTTTAGGAAGGCTCATTTCAAATATTTTGACAGAAAAACAAACTGATAGAACATCTGACTGAGGCTCAACAAGAAAATGTTCTGGAACCATGTGCTAGAAAGCCTATAAATGCCAAGAGTCTGAAGAAAATGAAGATAATTGAAACCATTAAGAAGGATCCAACACTCACCTCCAAGGAAGTTATCACCACCAGAAGAGTTCCTCTGAAGGATTTTCCTCTCTTCAATCAAGCATACTCCTCTCCAGAAATTGTCCTCGGGTATCTGGAAGCCTGCAAGAGTGATGGTACGATTCTAGATGTGAATATTCTTGATCTTGAGCAACAACCTCTGGAAGTTGCTACCAAAAAGTTAAGAAAAAGGAATGTTGCTGGAGAAGGAACTTCTCAGAAAACCTCTAAAGTTGCCAAAAAGAAAGGTAACTCGTCTTTTGTTTCTATTATTGAATCAATATTTTTATCAACATCTAAAACCCCATCATCTACAAAACCTAATGAAAATCCATTTCCTCAAACCCTTGATGATTTTGACCTAGAAATTGACACTTCAATACCTACAAATAATCCTCTGATTAATCCATCTTCTACCCAATTTGATCAGACTCAGCCAAAACTTGCACAAGTTCTTTCTGATATTAATCAATTTGATCCATTGTTTAAAGCTCCCTAAACTGAAAATCCAAATATTGGATCTGATACCACGTCAACAATTCCATGCATCACTTGCCCACTCATGACCTCTCAACCACTAATAATCTCCACAACTACATCATAAGCTTTCTCCATTCCAGATATTCCATCTCCCTATAATTCAAAACCACCTAACTCGCCTATAATTTGTTCTGAATCTCCCATTCCCACTGACTACCTAGAAGATCCCCTCAGAACAATAATTGATCTAGAAGCATGGGACAATCTTGTCACAACTTCTCATTAAATAGTTGTTCCAAAACCAACACCAAAACTTTCCAAATTAGATGTTGGTAAATCTCTACTGGTCTTTGAAACATAAATACAAGAATGGGTTAACTCCCTGATGAAAGCTTGCATGGAGAGTTTTAACCCAACTGCTTCTGATTCTCACTAGAATCAGTTCAGAAAATGGTTTAATTTTGAATCTCTAAAGTTGAAGGAACTCAGTTATGAAATTGCTCAACAGAACTTCTGCGATCACCTAAAAATCTTCAAGGATCGAGTTCTGATTCATTGGGTAAAGAAACCCCTCCTTCTCCTAAACAACACTTCTTGGGAAGCCTCTTAAGAATCAGAATGTAATGAAACGTCTCCTGAACCTCAACCTCTTCCTCTGGTCATGTTTAAAGAAAAAGACAAGACCATTGAAGAATCTCCTGAGCAAGAATTTGCTGTAGTGATTTTTGAGAATGTGGGTTCTTCTGTTGAAACATCCTCCTCTTCTCTTGTGTTGAAAACTCTAGAGGAGTTAAAGAAAGAAAACACACCTGTTGAGGAATAAAGAAATTAAGGGCATGCTTGGGAAACAAGAGGAACCAAACAATCAGATCAAGAGTCTATTGGAAGCCTTGTTCATACGACTTCCACCTCCTCAACCTTAGTTCTGATACATGGTTTTGTTTCTACAATGTTTGTTTCTTATTTTAAATACTTCAATTTATCTACTTCCTTATGTTTTAATCCACTTTGATTATAAAATCCATTTTTTTTATCATTACATGTTTTTATTGCTTTTTGATTTTTGACAAAAAAGGGGAGAACGTAAGATATTTTGATTATAACATGGCCGAGACTTAGTCTCAAACATTTTGAATATCATAACTTATGTTTTATCTTTTGAGAGAGAATAGGAATAATCTCTTGAAAGTAACTTCTTTCAAATGGACTTATCCGAACTTCCATCACAAAGCTTTGTGTTTAACTCAGGGGGGACTCTAATTCTTTATGTTCTTACGTAATCTATCGAAATATACAAGTTTTTGTCATCATCTAAAATGGGGAGATTGTTAGAACATAGTTTGGTTCTACATCTTTGTAATAGTTCTGATGATAACAAATACATGATATATATATATATATATATATATATATATATATATATATATATATATATATATATATATATATATATATATATTAAATATGCAGAGAAATTCTGATAAAAAGTGCATAGAAGATGATGAGAGATTTACATTTTGAAGCTCTGATTAGACACAACGTACAAACTTAGAAGAAAATTCGTGTAACACACTCAATAGAAGTTCTGATGTTATAACTTCTGAAGTACCAACACTGCAAGTAAAATTCTTATACTTTTATGAGTGAAGTTCTGGAAGAACAAAAGAATTCTCAATGCACTCATATATACAAAAGCTCTAAAGATTCAGCACTTAACCTCAAGCTACACTCTGATAAGTAAATACTCTAAAAAAAGAAAAGAAAACTTCATCGTGTATGTCTCATCCAAGTTCTAATAATATGAGTATCAAGAAACTCTGAGGATCTAAAAGTCTCAACAGTAATATTCTCATTCTGATAAGATCCCAAGGTATCAAAGTTCTGATGCATTACAACTTATTCATTACAAAACAAAAAAGTATTGGTTGAACCAAGACAATATCTGTATTTTTGGAAAATGCATTAACAACACTTTATCAACCTTCCAAATACATCTTCTCATGTCACTTATGCTTCGCCTATAAAAAGAACACTATGAAGAAGAATCTTGACAATAATATTTCTCATTCAAAAAGAAATATCTTTATTAGTTCTCTCTTGTGCTTTAACCTTATGTATACATCACTGTTGTGATATAGTTTTGTTTAGAAACATTTTTTGTACACATCCTTATTGATTTATATTTTGTAATACCTTGAGAAACTGAGTTGTGTTTTAGACTCAAGAAGACATTGACGGTAGTCATTCTGTTTGTGTAATGAAGTTTTGATTAGTGGATTAATACCTCGTTTGAAAGAGGCAAAATCACCTTGGCGGGTGGACTGGAGTAGTTTGAGTTCAAACGAACCAGGATAAATAATGTGTCATACTGTTTTATTTTTAAAAACCATAATTAACCCCCCCCCCCCTCTTTTTGATTTTTCTATCCTTCACTATGTTCACAACTTTGGAGTTAGCCAAAAATCTGAACACCATATCACTAGAGGAACTAATCAGCTCTCTGAGAAGTCACGAGATAGAACTATAAGAAGATGAGCCCCGGAAGAAAGGTAAGTCTCTTGCTATTAAATCTAATAAAAAAATATGAAACTAAAGCTTTCAAGGTAGAAGAAGAAAGCTCTGATGGGTCCTCATCAGAAGAAGACAAATTATCTCTTCTCTCCAAAAGATTCCATCATCTATAGAAGCACAAACAAAGGAAATTATGAAACCCCAGAAGAACAGGTAATCACTCTGAATCATCCTCTTGATACAGAATATCTAACAACAAATATGTCGTCTTCTACGAATGAAAAGATCCAGGTCACTACAAAAGCGACTGCCCCAAACTTCAAAAAGAAAAGCCTAAAAAGAAGTTCTTCAAAGAAAAGAAGAAAATTCTTATGGCAACTTGGGATGACTCGGAATCTTTTGAAGCATAATATGAACAAGCCAATATAGCATTAATGGCCAACATATCAGAAGATACAGATACATCAGAATCTAAATCAGGATCAGAAGAGGTTTTTTCAAAATTCTCTAGATCTCAATTAGAAGATAGTATGTCTGAATTTCTTGAAAGATATCAGCATCTTCGAGTTAAATACAAGAACCTGAAACACGTTCTTGTATCTGAAACTGAAGAAACTAGGAAACTAAAAACAGAAAACTCTAAGCTAAAAGAAATTATTTCTAAACTTAAAAATGAAAATTCCTTCACTAAAAACGAATTACAAAAAGCTCAGAAAGAATCTGTTTCAAAATTTTCAACTAGTTTTGATAACATCATAAAAGAATATGATCACAAGTTTCAAAAGTTTCTATCTAGAAACATAGATAGAAGCAAGATGGGCTCAATGATCTATGGAGTTAGCAGAAAGGGAAGAAAAGGTATATGATATGTGAAACCAAAAGGGGATGAACCACATCAATCAAAACAAGTTGATGACATGGTCATAAAATACACACCCCTAAATTCACATTTCACATATGGACATACACATGACATAAAATACACCAGTGAATCTTATTCTGTGAACTCTTATAAACCAAAATTCAATCTGAATTCTGGAAACTCTAACTAATAATGGCCCAAAAGAATATGGATACCTAAGGATAAAATCATCTATATTGCAGATGTCTTTAACATCAAAGTTCAAACACCAGTCTTGGTACCTAGACTTTGGATGCTCTCGACATATGACAGGAAGAAAGCATATGTTACAAAGTCGGAACTTAAATCTGGAGGTTATGTAGGTTTCAGAGGCAATCAAAAAGGAAAAACAATTGGCTCTAGAACTATTGGCAATGGTACACTTCCTTCTATAATTAATATTCTCTTAGTAAATGAATTAATGCATAACCTGTTGTCCATAAGTCAATTAAGTATCAACAGTTATGATATAATCTTAATCAAAAGACCTGCAAAGTAATTAGTTAGAAAGATGGAACTATCATTTTTAATGGTAAGAAAAGAACAACCTTTAATAGATTAAACTTTGTGAACTAAAGAGTCAGAATGTAAAATGTCTTATGTCTGTTAACGATGAGCAATGGGTCTGGTGCAGAAGATTGGGGTATGTTAGTATGAGAAGAATATCTTAGATTAACAAACACAATCTGATCAGAGGAATTTCTAACTTGAAGTTCATCTCAGATGCTATATGTGAAGCATGTCAAAAAGGCAAGTTTACAAAACCCTATTCAAATATAACAATGTTGTTTCTACCTCTAGACCATTAGAGCTTCTTCATATAGATCTGTTTGGACCAGTGAAAACTGCATCCATCAGTGGTAAGAAGTACATATTAGTGATCGTAGCTGACTATAGCAGATGGAAATGGGTAAAGTTCTTAAGATACAACGACGAGTCACACTCTGTGTTCTCTACCTTCTGTAACCAAGTTCAGAATGAAAAAGAGTTTAGAATTCTAAAAGTCATAAGTGATCACGGTGGTGAATTCGAAAATAAAAGTTTTGAATGTTTTTTTTATGAAAGTGGCATTTCTCATTACTTCTCTTGTCCTAGAACTCCCCAAGAAAATAGAGTTGTAGGATGAAAGAATAGAACTTTACAAGAAATGGCCAGAACCATGATCAATGAGACTAACATTGCTAAACACTTCTAAGAAGAGGAAGATAACACAATGTGCTACATCCAGAATAGAATCTCCATAAGGCCTATTCTGGAAAAGACTCCATATGAATTGTGGAAGAACAGAAAGCCCATCATTTCTTACTTCCATCCATTTAAATGTATCTGTTATATGTTGAACACCAAAGAACATTTCAACAAGTTTGACTCTAAGGCACAAAAGGGTTTTATGTTAAGATACTATGAATGCTCAAAAGGTTATAGAGTATATAACATGTAAACACGAATTGTGAAAGAATCCATTAGTGTCATATTTAATGATAAGCTTGGCTCTCAAAATTCAAAGAAGGTTGAAAGTTTTGCAGATATAGAAGTTCAAATTATAGGTACTGAAGACAGATCTTTTGAAGACAAAATATTAGAAACTCAGTCCAATAACAAAAAAGACATTAACACTAATTCTACAGAAACTTCTGAAGAATCCATCCAGAAAAGACAGTCTGATAGCAGATTAGCACATCATGAAGATATGATTCTAGGAAAGAAGGATGATCCAATCAGAACAAGATTTACATTCAGAAATAATGAAGAGTCTCTCATGGGTTTGCTATCTCTGATTGAACCAACCTCCATAGACAAAGCACTTCAATGCAATGATTGGTTACTTGCAATGCAGAAAGAATTAAATCAATTTACCAGAAACGATGTATGGGATCTAGTTCCTAAACTAAAAGGCTGCAATATCATTGGAACCAAATGGATCTTTAGAAAAAAGCTAAGTGAACCAAGAGAAGTTGTCAGAAATAAGGGACGACTGGTTGCACAAGGTTATAGTCAACAAAAAGGGATAGACTATACACATACATTTTCTCCAGTCGCCAGGTTATAATCTATCAGACATTTAATTTCATTTGCTGTAAATAATGACATCACTCTCAATCAGATGAATGTCAAAAGTGCCTTTTTAAATGGTTACATTAATGAAGAAGTATATGTGCACCAACCCCATGGCTTTGAAAACACAACATCTAGAGTATATTTATAAACTTAAGAAATTGTTATATGGTCTGAAACAAGCTCCCAAAGCTTGGTATGAAAGACTCAGTACCTTTCTCTTTGAAAAAGAATTTACCAGAGGAAAAGTGGACGTAACTTTATTCTGTAAAACGTGTAAAAATGAAATTCTGATTTGTCAAATTTACATTGATGATATTATATTTGGATCTATTAAAGCCTTGTTGGGAAAAGAGTTTGTTAAGTTTATGCAGGCAGAATTTGAAATGAGTTTGATGGTAGAACTAAAGTTCTTTCTGGGAATTCAAATTAATCAAACTCCAAAAGGAACATTTATACATCAAAGCAAATATATTAAAGAACTTCTGAAGAAATTTGACATGTCAGAAAGTAAGCCATCCAAAACACGAATGCATCCTACATGTATTCTGGAAAAGGATAAGGCAAGTAAAAAAGTAGAACAAAAGCTCTACAGAAGTATGATTGGTTCTCTCCTTCACTTAACAACTTCAAGACCTGATATTCTATATAGTGTTTGCCTATGTGCTAGATTTCAATCTAATCCTAGAGAATCTCACTTAACAACAGTTAGGCGAATTTTCAGGTATCTGAAAGATACTGCTAATCTCGACCTTTGTTATAGAAAATCCAGAGAATATAAATTAATAAGATATTGTGATGTGGACTTTGATGAAGATAGAATAGCAAGAAAAAGCACTTCTAGAAGCTGTCAATTTATGGGAGACAATTTAATATCCTGGTCCAGCAAAAGACAATCCACCATTGCACAATCAACTATTAAAGCTGAATATATAGTTGCAGCTATATGCAGTACTAAGATGCTCTGGATGAAAAGTCAGCTTGAAGATTATCATATATACGATAGTAACATTCCTATCCTCCGTGATAATACTTCTGTTATTTTTCTTTCTATAAATCCTATTTTACACTCTAGAGCTAAACATATAGAAATTAAACACCATTTCATTAGGGACTATACTCATAAGAGAATTTTTTTTCTTAAAATTTATAGATATAGAACATCAATGGGTTGTCATCTTTACAAAACCCCTTGCTGAATATATATTTAATTTTATTCGGAAAAGAGCTTAGTATGGAATTATGTCTAGAATGAAAATGCTATTTCTATATGCTTAACTCTCAAAATGTTCTGATTTTTTTGTGAACATCTGAGCAATTGTTCTTCAGAAGTGGGAAGGAAAATTAACTCAGAAACTATCTAGAAGATCTGAACGTATAACCAAAATGTTTCATTTCAAGATAGCATCATGTAGTTCACCATATCAACATTTGTCAATCTTAAACGTTAAGTCATCATCAAAGAAGGAACGTGTGTTCACACTATGATTGATCAATGGTTAAGTTGATACATTGAAGCAATTCACATCGATAATTGTTTCAAATATCTTCACGCTATCTCCTTCGTCAGAAATCATTGCTTTTAATCATTATGTTTATTTTTTTAATTGTAATTAATTTCATGTTTCTTTTCTTTTTGTTGCCTATTTATTCACCTCTCTCACAATCACTTTTCACCACATCTTTCACTCACTATTTGTTTTCTTTAAAATTTTGTTTCCCCTCTTTTCTTCTAAAACCCTAAGATCTGTGAACAATGGCTTCTACTTCTCAAAAACAACAAAATCTTGCTCCTTCAACCACTGATCCTAATTCTAGTTCAGTCCCAAGTGTCAAAAACTATCTTGAACCTGAAAGGACTCTCCTAACTCCGGTAGATAATCTTGAAGTGCTCTATGAACTTATGATTGATTTTAAAATTATGCAAGAAAATGGGTATGATTTTGTTCCTGATGTTGAGTTTCAAGGATAAACTAGATCTTTGATATGTTAATTGGTCCAATCTTTCTAAAAATTGTCAAAGAATTATGGATTAATGCAAAAGTATCAAATATGCAAGTTAACTCATCTGTAATGGGGAAGAAAATAGTCATCACTGAGAATCTCATCGCAACACTCATTGGGCGTGATAGAACTAGAGTAAAGTGCATTGACATGGCAGAAAAAGAATTTGATCTGAAAAATGGTTCTCGCGAGATTTTTACTTCTAAACAGCCCTCCAACAAAATCAAAGATCCGAAAGACTATCTCCGAAACTGGGCTAGAATCATTTTGGGGTGAATCAACCAGAGGAAACTAACAAGCTCTCCAGACTACATCAACATTGATCAACAATATCTACTATATTTGATTGCAACCAAGGTAAATATCAACCTCCCTCACATTCTGTTTAATCATCTGAAGACCATTGTCAAAGAAAAAAGAGAAGAAGAAAAATCCAAAAGAGATTGGATTCCTCTAGGAAGGTTGATCTTATATATTCTGACAGAAAACAAGCTGATAGAAAATTTGTGTGAAGCTCATCAAGTCAGTGAGTTGGAAAACTGCTTTGGAAAAACCCTCAACACCAAAAACCTCAAGAAGATGAAGATCATTGATACAATCAAGAAGGACCCAACAGGATTGGTGAAGGAAGTCATATCCACAAGAAGAAATCCTCTGGATGACTTTCCTCTCTTTTACCATATGGATTCATCTCCTGAGATAGTTCTTAGATATTTGGAGGTCTGCAAAAGTGATGGAACAACTCCACATGTAAATATTCAAGATCTTCGGAAACAACCTCTAGAAGTTTCTCCCATATAGTAAAAGAAAAGAAGAGATGTTGGTGAAGGAACTTCTCACAAAGATCCTAAAGTTGCTAAAAAGAAAGGTACCTCTTCTCTCATATTTGTTATTGAATCAATACTTTTAACAACATCTGAACCTTATTCTACAACAACTTATGAACATACTTTACAATAAACCCTTGATGTTTAAATCTATAATCAATCCAACCACAATCACTAATAAAAATCTAATCAATTCACTTTCTACCCATATTGTTCAAACTAAGCCAGAACTCTCACAAGTTCTCTCTGATATTGATCAATATGATCCACTCTTTGATGCTTACCAACTAGAAAATCCAAATATTGTTTCTGAATAATTTCCTGAAACCAAACTATTAATACCAGGCATAACCTACCCTCTCAATTATCTTAAACCACCACATACCATCACCAATCAATCCCAGAACATTTTCATTCTAGATATTTCCTCTCCATATGAATCAACACCACCAAACTCCCCTATTATCATTCCCGACTCCATAGACCTTCCGACTCCCGTAGATCTAACAGAAGATCCTCTACAAACTGTAGTTGATCAAAAAGCTTTAAACAATCTTATAAAACTTTCTCATAAAATAGCCATCCCAAAACCAAAACCAACCAAACCATATGTTGGTAATTTGTTGCCAATTTTTGAGACAAAAATGCTAGAATGGGTTAACTCTAGGAAGCACGCTTGCATCAACAATGTCAACCAAGCTGCATCTGACTTCCTCTAGACACAGTTCAAAAAATGGTTCACTTATGAATCCATCAAGCTAAAGGAACTCAACTATGAGCATGCTCATTAGAACTTTTATGACCATCTAAAAGTCTTCAAGGATCAAGTTCTGAGCCTCTAGGAAAGGAAACCTCTTCGATAGCTGGACGACACTACCTGGGAATTCTCACACAAACTAAAAACTCGAGAACCATCTCCTGAACCTTAACCTCTTGTCATCTTCAAATACAAAAGAAAGTATGTTGAAGAATCCTTTGTGAGAGCAACTGCTAAAGATACGGTTTCTACAGAAGAAATGGCTCCAACTCCTCTTATGCTGAACACTATGGAGGAATTGAAGAAAGAGAATGAAGTTGTTAGGGAAAGGTTGGATAAATAAGATGAAACCAAAAAAGAGATCAATGGAATGTTGGGAAATAAATAAGAAGCCAACAATCAAATCAAAGGTCTTTTAGAAGCATTATTCACACGTCTTCCCCCTTGAAACAACTGGCTGAAAATCATCAAATAATGAAGTCGCCATCGAACGTCTTTTATCCCATATGAAGGGAAAGGTAAACATCGAGAAAACCTGAGAAGGGAGAAGTCACAGTCTTGCAACCAAGAGATCGTCTAAGGGAGTCTATTACACGAGGGGAAGGTATTAGCACCCCACACGCCCGCAGTACTCTATGGTATCCACTCTTGTTGTCTATCTTATGGGTGTGTTTAATCTATGCTTACTGTTTACTACTGCTAAAGGGAGAATGCATGCAAAAGAAAGAAGAAAAGAAAGTAGGGAAAATAAAGTTCTACTTGCTTGGGCCCTACCTAAATTCCTATGTATCCTTTTTGAGGAATCAGAGCTACAATAGTTCGGCTCACATGTTTTTGTTTGTTTTGTATTTTTCATGAACGATGTTAATTCCTCCTTCTGCCGCAGCTCGACCTTTAGAGACTTATGCATTGGCACAGAAGTAAATTAATCATGTCCTTATTGAAAATAGTTTCGAGTTACACCCTCGAGGCAAGATGCTACATTTGATTGGTTTGTGTTTTTTTACCTTGAAAAGGCGTTTAAGTGAGATTAGTATGTTTTATGATTTTCTAAAGAAAATGGTTTTAGTTTTAAATGTAAAGATGCAAAAAGGGAAGATAATAGTCTAAAGGGAGACTAGCCTATTTCTAACCTAAAGTGATCATACAATGGTTGTCCTAAGGTTTGGATTAACAAAAGGGAAACGTCTACCTAATGTTAGCATGTGTGGTTTACAACCTAAGGTCTAACTTACATCCGAAAGGAGCGAGCATGTCCTAAGGGAACATGGTATGGAAAGCGAGTAAAAAAACAAGCTCAAAAGAGCACACACATAAAAGAGTAAAGAAAAGAAACAAAATGCTTTAGTCAAGGGGAGCGTATCACCCAAGACAAACAAGCGGGAGTAGGATATAAATCAAAGATATGATGTCCAAAGCGACTGAACATCTAACCAAGATATAGGAGATCGAGGTAGACGACAGAAGGCAATATGAACAATCACGGAGTATTAGCATCGGCTAATGTGAACTCTTGACAAAGCGTGGGGGTTCAATTGCGAAACCCTTCCCAACTTGACGACTTTATACATATTAGCAGGAATAACTCCAAAGAATCGTGGTGCATCATTAACTAAGGATGACACAGACAAAATCGCGGCGGTAGATTTCTAAACCTCCCCACTCGCCTCTTTTTGAGGACTTCAATAAGGGGTTGGGGAATAGTGCGGGCACAAATGTAAACACACCTGCAGAATACCTACACAAAGGTAGGGTTATAAATAAACACAAATAGCAAACAAAATGCACACATTGCGGAATTGCCCTAAACGGGTCTTTAAATAAACCAGAGGGGTTCCTGACATGATCAGTAACAGAGATCCCCGCCATACATCTCTACCCTACTTCTCATAGAATTAGAAAGAAGTAAATCCTTACTTCTCATGATATATAGAAAAGCGGTAAAGAAATATAGTAAAGTGCGAAGAAGTACAAAGGTAGTGGTGGAGACTACTAAAAGCGGGAAAATCGTCAAGAGCAGACGAAAGCAATGGAGAAGCAGGGAATATGCGTCGAGCAAGCCTCACCAAGAAACAAACAAAGTCAGAAATGATATCCAACTAAGCTAATTGCAAATGCAACGTGTAGTCATAAGTTCCTGCACAAAGCATCATAAGACATCACATGCTTCAGGACAACATGTAATAATATGAATTTCCTAGGATGATGAGAAATAAGGTGTGCTTGATCGAAAGCACTAAAATGTACCTTGCACAATTAACAAACATGTTAAAAATAACAAGGAAAGTATATGGAAGAAAGAGTAGAGGAGTGTTTGGAGAAAGCAAGGCCAAAGCAAGGAAAAAGATGGTCGACTCATAGGGTTAGCGCGGCACTTCCCGCGGGTGGAAAAATGGTTTTTATTCATTTTTTGCATCAATCAAAGCTAAGTTTGAGTCGACTCAAACTGCCTGATAGTGCAATTTTGTGCAATTTTGAAGCAACATAACTTTTGCATCAAGTATCTATTTCGTGCATGGTTCGAATCATTGGATAGCTTGAAAATCGTAGAATATCCATGACATAAAACGGAAACCAAATTGACGAATGCACACACAAAAAATTCTACTTGATCATTGCATAATCGAAGTATGAACTCATAATCCGTTCTTATGAGTTTTGACATGTTTCGACATGTTTTTTCCGGATTAGAAAACAGAATTCACACCAACTGTGCTATGACCATAGCACAAGGAAATTTGTACGCAACCAAAAATCAATTAAAGCACGCGGTAAGATCTAGGCACAATGGCTCGAGCATTTTGTCAAACACATAATCTCTGAAATTCAACTCATGATTTTCGCATAATTAGAGATCCAAATTATACCACACATAATCAATCAAGAATCATCAATTAAGCTTGAAACAACTTCAACATTTTGTTTTCTCAAATAAGCACTTTCATGAAAATCCATTAATTGAATAAGCACTTATTTAATCATCCAATTCCGGATTTGCATATCATGATTCAAGATCAATTCATATTTTCATAATTGAAATCACTTCCACTATTCAAATTAGATCAAAGTTCAATTTATTGATCCATAAAAGTGTTTATTTAAGAATCACGTATTTGAAAAGTGCTTAAATTCAGAAAAGATTACCGTATAATTGAAGAGGAAGCTTAGGTATAGAGATCACAACAATCGGATTCGAGATCAGAGAAGAATTGAGATTCTTTGACTTTTGGACCTTGAAGAATTTGTTGGAAAAGTTGTTGGTGTTCTTGATGAAAATGAGAGAAAATTGCTCTTTGATCCATGAGAGTTGAGAGAATTTGGTGATTTGTGTTTGTGTCAGTTTTTTGAATTATGATAGTCTCCCCCTTAAAAATTGGAGTGAATAAGAATATATAGCATCTGGTTTTTTTGAATGAATGAGCCTCCAATAAGCATAAGCAAATGTGCAAATTTTTAGTTCATCCGAGTTTGACACCTTCAGGTCAAATTCGCATGTCGCTCGACGCGACTTTTGAAGTTGAAATATGAAACTAAAATGTAGCCAACAATGAGAAAAAAATCGTGTCTGAAGATCGGCTCAAACGTATAAACGGTGATTTAGTTATGATTTTTCAAAGTTTTGCCCAGATGAAAATATTTCTCGATTCAGGATTTTCAATGCGTTACGCGTGTTTTGGACCAAAAACGAAGGCCTTCGGGATACCGTTCGAATTGGAAAGTTGAAAGAAATATTTATCCAACTGAATTTATGAACCAATGCCACCGGAACCAACTCAATACAATAAGAATCTACCGAGTTATAATTTTCTAAAGATGAAGCAGGTGAACATTTGTCACAATTTTCCTGTGCGAACATATTTATGAATTCATATATTCGAGGACTTTCTGAGCAGATTGGCTTTCGGTCGTGAGAGACAAAGATGTAGAGGACATCAAGATGTAATTTTGACCACTAGAACAGGCTCAAAATAATGAACGGTCTTCGAGTTATGAATTTTCTAGTATGTAAAAATTGCACCTTCAACACACTTTTCCACAATATTTTCACTTGTACACCTTTAGAAAATCCACTTATTTGGAGGCTCTCCTGAGGAATTGGCTCTTGATCCGAACATATGAAATGGATTACACATCAAGACGATTCTTTTGAATAGGAAAACCAACTTGAGATGATGAACCAAATCGGAGTTATGAATTTCGGAATGTCCGCAAAATAATGAATCGACAATCGATTACAATTACACACTGTCTCAAATCCACTGAAACATCCAATTTCTTTTCAACTCTAAGCGCACTGATACACCTAGAAACCGAAAAAATGATGACTTGCTTTCTTGTTGATCAGATAGCCTTGATCCCATGAAATGCATGTATTCAAGATGATGTCTATGATGTGTTACCTGACCTAATGAAGGTTATATACATGAGAAAAGTGTGAGATGCATAAGCCAGATAAAAGTAAAAGGGTAAGACAAATTTTGGGTATTACAGCTGCCCCTATTTAATCTTCTTAAACCTGAAAGTACGATTGACACGTGCCTTTCGGACGTTCGAGGTAGAAGATTATTAAATACCAATGCCAAAAAAATTTCCAGGGAGAAAGTATGAGTATTTGTTTATTTTCGTGATATTTGATGGGGAAAGAATTTTTTGTTTTCATGGTGAGAAGGTGTTGTACCCCAAAATTTCCCCTCATTTTCTCAAAATTTCTCTCGCATGTGTGATTAAAAAAACCTGTTTAAATAAATAAAGAAAATGTAAAGTTTTGAAGATGTTAATGTAATTTTCGATTATGTCGGGAAAAAAAACAAGTTGGCTTTGATTTAGAGAAGTTCGATTGGGAAATGTAGTCTCCCTTCAATCACAAGCTTCGATTTGGGCATTGGATTTCTTTGAAGTAACCCCCTTAGATCCACAAACTGGGCATATGGCTTCCTTCGAAGTAACCCCCTTCGATCCACAAGCTGGGCATTTAGCCTCCTTCGAAGTAACCTCCTTCGATCCACAATGTGGGCATGTGATTTCCTTCGAAGTAACCTCCTTCGATCCACAAGTTGGGCAATTAAACCCTTCGAAGAAACATACTTAGATTACACCTCTAAAATCTTTAACACACATAGTTTCTACACTATGAATCATAATTGGTGGATTCGAAGGACATATAATGGGTCCATTCGAAGAACACACATTATTGGAAAGAATTTTGTTATTTGATAATGAGTCTGGTCGAGGTGATTGTTGTACCCCAAAATTTTCCCTCTCCTTCTTCAGGAAATCATCTTGGATTTTCAAGGTCCCTCTAAAATAAATCCAAGTCCTGAGTTATCTTTTTTTGCCCAAGCAGACCATTTACAAGAGCAAGATGATCACACAAGCTCTAAAGATAACGCTTTTATCTTGAGAAAAAATTAAATTCTAAACACTTGAAATGTTTCTTTAAAAAAATGAGTGTTTAAGAAAAATCAGCGCTTCAGAACTTCTGGACCAATTCCAGATAAAAACGGTCAGAAGTTGCAAGCTTGGTCAGAAGTTGGCTTTTCAGCAGCTACATCAGCTCAATCAGAAGTTGTAAACGTGGTTCAGTATGTAAGCCTCAGACAGAACATGACTCTTTCAGCAGTTACACAAGCTCAGTCAGAATTTGCTAAAGGAATGCAAAAGAAGCAGGGAAGTCTGAAGGCTCTTTCAGAACATGCTGAAATCAGAAGATGAAAAGGTCAGAAGAGTGGGTGTTACACTGATACAGAATCTCTAAGCCCAGGAGGTCCAGAAGCAAATCCAAGGAACGTATCAGAAAATCAGGAGAATCCCCAGAACTTACTAAGACAGAGCCGAGGCCAGAGCATGGTTTACGCTGTTCTTTTTGAAACAGAACTGCTGATTCAACGTTGGTTTCCATTACCAGAATATTGATGTTGATAGGTTTTATCACCATTTAATGCTCATTAATGCTTCCAACCACTCCTGAACATTCATCCAAGTAATCCCTTCACGTGTGGCTTGGAAAACGCCTTTATGCAGATTCTGGCATGGGTCTACACGCCACCGCCCACTTAAGAGGTCACTTCTATCCAATCCACGCCTGCTGCTGCAGCCTAGGCTGAAGGCTATCTGTTATCACAACTTCCCAGGAATTTCTGTCAAAGAACAATTCAAACTCTGTTGGCGCTTTAATGTTCAAGGCACCCACAAGAACTTTGCCTATAAATAGAGAGTCATTGTCCACTGCAAAAGGGCGTTCAAGAAACAGAAAAATTCCTAAGAGAGAAACAGAAACCCTTAGCAAAATAGTGTTCTGAAACTCTGCCAAAATCTCCAGTTTGTTTCATAACTTTGAATTTCTCATCTTCAAACTTTATCCAATACCCAATTTTCTGTGTGAACAAAAAACCTCTTTTCAAACTTCTGATCCTACATACGCATACACCTTCACCTGCCCTTTTTTCCAAAAAAGGAATCTGTCCAGAACGCCACCAGAGCCAAAAGCTAGCTTTCACCCACAAACTTTTCCAACAGCCAGGTAAGCACCTGCTGACCTTCATCACGCTGCTAAGCATCATCAGCTGTGCATACTCAAATAAACATAATGTAAATATCATGTTGTTGCTGTTTATATTCTGAGGATTTTCATACCTCAGAACGTTCTGAGCCAGTGTAGGACTTGCCTGTGACCTTGTTGGTTCTGCCCTCTGAAACATTTTGACATTTGCTGGATCTGTTCCAAATATGTTTCCTGTTTTCTGGAATAACAACAAAATTGCAGATGTTCTGATTAGTACAGGGAAAAGCCAAATGCTGACTTTGACGTTAGCACATCTGAAGCCTGTTTTGCTGTCAATAATATCAGAACCTCTGAGAGTTATTGCCTTTCCAGCAGAATCAGAACTTCTGGTTTCTCCACTAACAAACTTCTATCTTGCAGCGCAGGGGGGTCAGAACTTCTGATTTCCCCACTAACAGGGTTATGTTTTGCAGGTGCCAGAGTCATAAGTTCTGACTCATACAGTTTAACCAAGAGGTTGATCATCTGGCAGCGGATCTGAGTCAGAACTTCCGATGACCTCTCAGTAGCACGCTGGCTTCCTCTCTCTCTATATATATCTTATTTTTGGCTATTTTCTTTTTTGTCTATTTTTCTCGTTGAACCCCCCATGTACAAATGTGTATCCCCATCCCCTAATTGTTGTAATAGCGTAGGATTTTATATTTCCGCTTCTTATTGCTAGTAATTAGGACATGTATGGCAAGATAAAATCAACGAAATAGAAAATCCTAATTCAAAGAAAAAAACTCTTGTATGCAATAAAACACACTTGCACACTAACACCCCTAGGGTTACCTCCACTTGTTGCCTTTCAAAATTGGGCCATATTGCATGTTAGGTCTCTTTGGGCAAAACAAACAATTCAAATGATCATAGTCCCTCGATGACGCTTTCGAAAGTTGCCTAAAAATGATCAAGTCCCTTAAAGAAAAATTGCCCAAAGATACTTGGCACCATTGAAATTATGGTCTAAACGATGACCCGCGCCTGTCCCTTTCACATCCTAACACAAGATTGTCCACCAAATGCAATGGTGGAACAAAATTGTTAAAAGGGTTAAAAACATAGGAGAAATATTTGAGAAATTTAGGAGTAGATAACCTCTTAGTTACTTGAATCGAACTTGCAAAACAAAACACTTGCCTATTTTTAAACCACACCTCACAACACTTTCAAAACAAACTTTCAAAAAACAAATGAAAACCTTTTTCAAAAGACGTACACCTTTGTATACATCCCAACATGGATCATTACAAAGGTTGCCACCACATTGGCCTCTTTTCAAAAAAACATTTTCAAACCCACACACAAAGCACCATTTCAAACAATTGAAAATTAAGACAAGTTGATCTAAGCAAGTAACTAAGAGCCCATGGATAACCATGGATAGAAAGAGTGTTAATACCTTCCCTTTCTATAATCTACTCCCCGAACCCAAGAAAATATCTCAAAGGTTTTTGCTGTGCTTTTTAACCTTTCCTTAGGATAAAATAAAAAGTCGGTGGGGACTCTTGCTCAACCGAAACATTTGCGAAAACAAACGCAAAACCATAGTCAGTTCTCCCACCGTATCACAGAACTGGCGACTCTGCTGGGGAATGTTTTAAAAGTGGAGTGACCTTAGGGCTTAGATCACCCTCTTGCATGATTAATTGTTTGTCTTGATTGCTTTACATTTTGGCTCTCTTGTTTGGGTTTGCAATCCTACACCCGGATTTTGGGAAACATTCATAGATAGCAATACGTTATGGAAACTGTGCGGGGTATACCGACACGGTCGAAGCAATAGCTATATTAGTGCGACATATTTGTGAGTACCGATAACCCTTGAGTTCAATCAAGGAGAGTACGGGGCCGCTGAGTGATGTCACTAAGCACTAATGACCTAGAACCTTACTTGACCATCTTGGCCTTTTAGGGGTAGTGAGATGACCGGCTTTGGTGCAGTCCGAAGTTGGTAGATACTCGATACTAAACTCATTGAGGGTTGTTTTCTTGGAATATTTTGGTCGCTAGTTAAGTGGCTAAACCAAAACAATGAACAAAGAAAACAATCCAATGATATTGAGCTCCTTAGAACCCGGTTACTATTTATAGGACAGGTTTTTAAGCCAACTACACTCAAGAGGGTACTTACCTATGAAACCCCATGCAAGCCTGAAACTAGGGTTTGGTGTGATTTGCTTGTACATATGTTTGTGCATACATCATAAACATCATAAAGCATCATATGCATTCACTAACCATTTCAAGGGTTTAGATCTTCATCTTTGTTCTTGTTTTGTAGGTCATGGAAATTCCTCGCAGAAAAACCATCCAAGTTAACCTTGTGAGAATCTCTCCTCAACTCAAGGAGCTCACATCAAGAATTCCGGAAAGCTCATCCTTCACTCAAGAGGGTACTTACCTATGAAACCCCATGCAAGCCTGAAACTAGGGTTTGGTGTGATTTGCTTGTACATATGTTTGTGCATACATCATAAACATCATAAAGCATCATATGCATTCACTAACCATTTCAAGGGTTTAGATCTTCATCTTTGTTCTTGTTTTGTAGGTCATGGAAATTCCTCGCAGAAAAACCATCCAAGTTAACCTTGTGAGAATCTCTCCTCAACTCAAGGAGCTCACATCAAGAATTCCGGAAAGCTCATCCTTCAGTGAAAGACATGGTAGACTGCTCAGCTTAGTCAACACCGACATTGAAGAAGATATGATGAAGGTGCTATTCCAGTTCTTTGACCCTCTTCACCACTGTTTCACTTTCCCTGACTACCAGTTGGTACCCACTTTGGAAGAATTTTCTCAACTCTTGAGAATTTCTATCCTTAATCAACTACCTTTCAACGGTACAGGAAAAGAGCCAAAGCCCGAAGATGTTGCTCGAGCATTACATCTACAGCCTTATGACATCAAGGGGCATTGGGAAACTAGAAGTGGTGTCAAAGGCTTCTTAGCAAAGTTCTTGTTTGAGAAGGCACAAGAATGTTGGAATTCGTTGGACCTACAAGCCTTTGAAGAGATTGTGGCACTCCTTATCTATGGGTTGGTCTTGTTCCCAAATTCTGACCAATTGGTAGATGTCAACACCGTCAAAATCTTCTTGTCCAGAAATCCAATACCAACATTGCTTGGGGACATTCTTCACTCATTTTACACACGAACAATGAGAAAGAGGGGTGTTCTCATGTGCTGTACTCCTCTCCTTGCAAGGTGGTTTATTTCGCACCTTCCACAATCTGTCTTGAAGAATGACCAAGGCTCAAGGTGGTCCTAACGGTTGATGACTCTTACTCACTCTGATGTACATTGGTGTTCTCGGTCCAGAGAAAATGTCATCATCATCGATCGTTGCGGAGAGTTTCCTAATGTTCCTTTACTTGGAATCAGAGGAGGTATCACCTACAACCCTTTCCTAGCTTTGAGGCAATTTGGATATGCACAGAGGGATGGCCCTCACGACATGTTGATTCCTGACCTAGTTTTTGACTTCGACAACGATGCGCAAGGACTTCGCCAAAGATTCATCAGAGCTTGGGGGAGGCCCAACAAGGTTGATAGCAACACTCTGGGACACAAGAACTCCATCCCTTTTGAACCTTACCTCAAGTGGGTACGAGCCCGAGCCCAGAGTCTAATGATGCCTTATCCTCATGTTCTCCCTGTGATTAAAGAGCCCGTCAAGGAAGGAGAGGTTCCCTACACCATCCTACATCCTGACATGCCTACATCGTGGGAGGAGATGCAGAAGAGTTGGATCCAACTCAAGGAGGAACGGAACACTTTTGAAGCCAGCTTCTACGCCAGCGAGAAGAAGGTTTTAGAGCTCACCCGCCGACTCCATGAGCAAGAGGCCCTCAATTCCTACATTGCGCCAAAGAGGATGCGCAACGTATTTTTACCTTGAGAAGTTGTTTTTGTAATATTTGGCCCATGGGGCATTTATGTACTAACAAATCTTTTCTTCTTAATATGACGTGCGTTCTTTTTGTCTGCAACAATTGTGAATTTCTAAAACCCTTGAATGCATTGCATAGATAGCATCTCATGCATCATGTGCATAATAGGTACCCCTTTTTCTATAGGTTGCTTAATCTTCTTCGCTGTTTATTTTGAACAGTCATCATGAATCCAGACTCATCCAGTGAGCAAGCAATCAAGGCCCTTCAGGCCCAAAGTGCCCAGTTTCAAGAGATGGTCCTAAGCCTGGCCCAAGGTCAGCAAGAGTTGAAGGCTCTGCTCCTAAAGAAGAATAAGAAGAAGAGAACTGCGTTATTCAACACTGGATGCAGGTTTGGGAACACACTCCACAATGAGGCTGATCCAACTACTTCCTCTGCAGAGAAAGACAGTCCCCAGGGGGGAGGAGCTCCTAGTCCTGCAGTCTCTGACAACGAGACGGACTACAACGACGAACAATACCCACCCGTTGCTAACAGATACAAGCAATTAGAAGACCGCTTGAGTGCCATGGAGATTTAGAATGTGCCAGGGCTGGATTTCGGAGATTTGGGGTTATCTTCTGGGGTGGTAATCCCACACAAGTTTAAGGCGCCTGCCTTTGCCAAATATGACGGGGCTTCCTGTCCAAAGCTGCATCTAAGGTCGTACGTAAGGAAGATCCAACCTTACACGGCAGACAAAAACCTTTGGATTCACTTCTTCCAAGATAGCCTTTCGGGGTCACAGCTTGAGTGGTTCTACCAACTAGATGGAACTAGTACCCGACATTGGGAAGATTTGGCAACCACATTTTATAGACAATATTGTGATCGGTGGATCTGGAACTGACTGTTTAATGCTGGTTCGCGAAATGTCGCGGAAGCAAGAGTCGCCACCGTCTTTTATTTTCTCCAAATGGAAAGGACAAAAGCACAGAAAAATTCCTTATAAAGATTGCTCTCGGTTCGGGAGGTAGATTATAGAAAGGGAAGGTGTTAGCACCCTTTCTATCCATGGTTATCCATGGGCTCTTAGATACTTGCTCATTTGTGTTTTCAAAATGGTTTGTTTGCTTTTCAATGTGGGTTTTTTAAAAAAGTTTCTTTGAAAATTCCAGTTCGACTCTTGTATCGGTCCTCAAGAGTGTTTGAAAAGTTGCTTTCGAAAGCTTTTTGAAAAGGTGTCGGTGTGAAAAGTATTTTTTGAATTTGTTTGAAATTTAGAGCAAGTATCTACGAGAACCTACCTACCCTAAGGAATTCGTTTGTGTAGATGTCCTTTAAAGTAGTGCCATCCCACCATTAAGAGGTAGGTAGCACCACCGTTGGAGGTGTTCGGGTCAATTCGAGGTTCGGGACATGGTGATCACCGGAGCAATAGGAAGACACCTTAGAAGCTACCCTCATGCCAGGTTCCCGGATCATGAGGACTTACTAAGACATCCTCTACTCGACGATCACCTTTCAAGGCAAGGCAACAGTGAGGCGTACCCTAGGGGTGGTGTGTGAATTGTGTGTCATGTTCATTTATTTTTGTCTTGTCATGGTATAGGTGATCTACGCGTTTTGTTTTTATTTTTTTGTCCATTCATTCTTGCATGCATTTATTTAACAGTTAAAAGAGCGCGGAAAGGTAAAATTCTAAACTATTACAAAGACGCGGGCCCACATCGTCAAAATTTCCAGGACCCGATTTGACAGAAAAATAAAGAAATAAAGTAAAAGTGCGAAAGATAAGTATTTACACGGCTTTGGGAGAGGTACATAAATAATTAAAAGAAACGAGATAAATGTGCGAATTGAATTAAGATTGGAAACGAGGGCGTTGGACCCTTTTTTAATTAAACTAAATTAAATTATTAAATTAATGAAATTAAAATGAAAGGGAATTATTTTTGGTATTTTTGTATTTTATGACTTTAATGAAATTAATTGAAATTAAAACGCTAAACCTAATTCTAATTGTTTTTTAGTTTATTAAGAAAGTATTAAAGTTAAACCTAAATTAACCTAATTATTTACATGCAATTTTAATTTATAAAAATAATAGGAAATATTTAATTATTATGAAAGAAAAGAAAAAAAGATAAAAATTATTACCAACCCTAATTCTACCAAGTTTTAAGTTTATGAAAAAAAATATTAAGATTAACCCTAAATTAAAACTAATTAATTAATAAAGGTTTTATTTACAAAAATATCAATTAAATAAATATATTTTAAATTTTGTCTTTTCTGATTTTTAGTGTTTTTTATATTATGAAAATAATAATTATAAAGAATTAAGAAATTAATTAAAGTAAAGAAAAGAAAAAAAATATAAAAGAGTAAAAGAAAACAAGCTAGAGGGGGGTGCTGTCCCCAAGTGGAGGGTTTATGCTTAGCAATTTGGGCCCATTTGTTTAAGGCCTGGTTGACTTTTGTACCAACGTGCACCTTCTTTGACTCACATCCATGATGATCACCAAAGCATGGCCCTCTGATTGATCTTAGCACATACGTGGCAAGTTGGATCAAGGAGTGTATGATGGCCTTTCAGGGGGAACGCTGCATAGGATAATGTTAATAAAAATGTTATGGAAAGGGTGAGGGACCTGGGGCTCGAACCCAGGTCCTGGAGATTACCAACGCGTATGCTTGCCAACCCTGCTGCTTTGTCTCTTTGTATATGATATAAACAATAAACATAATAAAACAAAACAAAAGTTAGTGCTTGTCTTTCGCGCGAGATTTCAAACAAACCAATCGCTGCTAGCCACATAGTCATCTTCTTCATCGCTTTTGTTTTTTCCCTGAAACATAAAGAATCAGCAACGGTTTTGAACCGTTCCAGAATAGGCCCTTCCAAAAATAGCGATTAGGCCGTCCGGCCATATAAATTAGGTGCGAGGGTTAATTTGTTTTCGTCTGAACACGCTGAATTCGTTCATGGTATTGGCCTGTCCTAATTTTACAATAACTGGAAACGCCCAATTCAAAGCTTGCAAAAACCTAAAAGACAACAATGGCAGATTCTCCAATAGTGCATAAAAACGCAATTAAAATATAGGATTAGCTTCAGAACACATCACTTAGTATGAATTTATAAACAAAATGCCATGAGAATGCCTGAAAATCAAGATACGAATATGCATTTATATGAAAAAAATTTGACTTCTGGATATCGATTCAAGGCGTTAGGGTTGATGTTCTTGATTGGAAAAGTCTCCTGGAAACCTTGGCAAGCTAATGGAATAGGTGTTTGGTCTTGAAAAGCCTTGTAACCTAGTTTTCAGTTTCCACTTTTTTTGACAAAAATTCAAGTTTCTCTATGCTTTTCTGGCGCAGCTTGGACCTCTTGGGCATTAGGGTTTCACTATGTATATATGTGTGAAGGTTCTAGGGTTGAGAAACTGATCAAAAATCCATGAATTGATGAAAAAAATATTTGATTTTCAAGCCATTATTTTCAAATCTTTTTCAAGCATATTTGGTCTCAATCATATCCAATCATCATAATTCCTTCCATATTTGATTGTACACGAAATATTGAGATTATTTTATGCACAAAAAGATTTAGAAAATTAGGTTTAGTATTTTTCATGTATTTTATTTAATTAAATGAATTATTAATAATAAAAAATCCAAATAAATAAATAAAAATGATAAAAAACTTCCCTTTGGGCCAAATGGTCGTGCACATGCCTTGGATAACGAATTGTGGAAGAAAAAAAGACCCATTAACAATTTTAGGTCATTTGAAGCAATGTTGACTTTTCAAAATATCCCAAAATTTCCCAACTTCCACAAGGCATAACTTGCTCCATTTTTAAGCTTTGCTCATGTTCTTGGACATTTTGGAAAGGTCTTTGAGTCCTCTAACCAATTCCTTTGGTCCCATGTCATTTTGATTTACCAATCTCAAGTTATGGCCTTTGACTTAAAGTCCCTTTTTGTTGACTTTTGAAAATGACCTATAATGTTGAAATTGATAACTTTTTGTGAGAGCATTTCTTGGACTTGAAATATGAAGAGGAGTTGTAGGAAATGTCTTTCTCTTCAAAATGAGCTTTGGATGGAATTTTTCTGATAATCCATGTGGAAGTTATGCCCTGGTCAATTTACAGTTGACTTTTTCACCTGTCCAAATATGGAAACTTTTGCATCTTGATGATTTTTGAGCCAAGCTTTGAGAATCATGATCAAGCATTGATCAAATGATGTTTGTGGCTTCAAAATGAGATATTGACCAAAAATTTGAACTTTTGACTGTCAAATGACCATTTTGCCCCTACAGTTGACTGTAGTGCAATTAGGGTTTTTGACTGTGCAATTTTGTGCTGTAAGTCTTGAAACTTGGTATGAGGATGCTTGACCATGTTTATAGGCATGTGGGACTTGATTGGACCCTTGGAAACTTCATTTTCTTGATCAGAATCAAAACCCTAATTTTGACTGTTAGGGGGCCCTTACACTGTGTAACCTTTGGGGAATTTTGAGGCTTTGACTTGGCAAATCTTGAAGAATATGGGAGGGCAAATTTTGGGGTACAACAGTTTCCCATGTTCAATCTTCTTAGACCTGAGGATGCAGATTGGCTGACATGCCTTTCGTAATCCGTAGGTGGAAGATGATTGAACACTAGAGTGCCCAGAAATTTGCGCTCACATAGTAGTGTGATGATGGGGGAATGGGCTTATAGGTGCCATTTGGAGATTGATGGATAGGATGATGGGCTTATAGATGCCATGCTAAGAGACGGTGGAAGGTGGATGGGTTTATAGATGCCATCTGGATGTTGATCGCGTAAGAGTTTCCTTAGCGAGAACTTGCATACTTGTAAAAGAAAAATGAATACCTGACATGTTGCAGGAGCTGGTCTTCAGATGCTTGGTATAGATGTGTCCTGGCTGGTTACAGGAGCTGAATCCGGAGCTTCAAACGATGATGAATGAACCAGGGATAGTTACTACCTCAACAGGAACGGTGAGAGAACCTTGGGTGACTTTAACCTCAACAGCAATCGTTGAGAAAATCTTGGGATTACCACCTCCGCATGATCGGGGAGAGAACCATAGGCGACTACAACCTCAATAGCAATCATTGAGAGAATCTTGGATAATTTCAACTTCAACAGCAATCGTTGAGCGAAACCTGGGATTACCACCTCCGCAGTATCGGGGAGAGAACCATAGGCGACTACAACCTCAACAGCAAACATTGAGAGAATCTTGGATAACTTCACTTCAACAGCAATCATTGAGCGAAATCTGGGATTACCACCTCCGCAGGATCGGGGAGAGAACCATAGGCGACTACAACCTCAACAGCAAACATTGAGAGAATCTTGGATAATTTCAACTTCAACAGCAATCGTTGAGCAAAACCTGGGATTACCACCTCCGCAATATCGGGGAGAGAACCATAGGCGACTACAACCTCAACAGCAAACATTGAGAGAATCTTGGATAACTTCACTTCAACAATAATCATTGAGCGAAATCTGGGATTACCACCTCCGCAGGATCGGGGAGAGAACCATAGGCGACTACAACCTCAACAGCAAACATTGAGAGAATCTTGGATAACTTCACTTCAACAGCAATCATTGAGCGAAATCTGGGATTACCACCTCCGCAGGATCGGGGAGAGAACCATAGATAACTTCTACTGAGTCTTTATCAGAAAAATCTGTTTGGGGTCGATTTAACTAGACTAGAGAAGGCCTTGGACTGGATAAGAAACAGAGAATCTTAGGGTCGATTAACTGAACCCGTCTAGGTCTTGGAATGTCTTCAACTGGGTTTTTATCAGAAAAATCTGTTTGGGGTCGATTTAACTGGACCAGAGAAGGCCTTTGACTGGATAAGAAATCTTTGGAGTCGATTTAACTGAACCGGTCTAGGTCTTGGAATGTCTTCAACTGGGTTTTTATCAGAAAAATCTGTTTGGGGTCGATTTAACTGGACCAGAGAAGGCCTTTGACTGGATAAGAAATCTTTGGAGTCGATTTAACTGAACCGGTCTAGGTCTTGGAATATGATTGATAATTTAACTGAATATTTCCTGAAAGGTAAAGGTCAGTCATATGCAATGCATGATATGGGCCAGGCAGTGATGTTCTCAACATAAATGAGATTTGTAAGATATGATGCGTATATGCATGCTATGATGTATGGAAGTGCGATGTTTATGTATGTATTTTTTTCGTCTTAGGGAAATAAATCCTTGACGGGTGTCGGGAAGTCACTCCTGGGCTGATGTTGGAGAATTAGATCTTTGCTTCCGCTGGGGATGATAGTTGCAAGAATGCCGGTAGGAGAAGATAGCTCCGTTGGGGAATAAACTTGGCGAATGGATAACTCTGCGGGGAGAAAAGCACTCTAACGATCTTGCTGGGAAGTAATACTCTGTGGGGAGAGAGATACTCTGTTGAATTGTTGATAATAATTTGCTGGGGATACCCTTGTTGTATTGGAAGTGTTGATAGACTTCGCTGGGGATAAGAAGACTTCGTCGAGGACGCTCTTTCCGTTGCTTTTGGCTGAGGATAACCCAGTTATATCCTGGTAAGGAAATAACTCTTTGAATAAAGCCGGGAGACGCGTTCGTGTTCTGCGAGGGATAAGCTTCCAGAATCTACTGGGGATAAGCTTACTGCTTGGGGAGATGGTTTCCAACTTTCCTGGGGAAGCTGGATTGGACTCTCCTGGGGAAGTCTTGAACTGTATTGGGGAAGTAACTCCACTGAATGTTTGATATACCGCCGGGGAACAATCTTTAGACTAAGACTGCCGGGGATGCTTGTTAAGAATATACGTATACTGCTGCTGGGGAATGTTGAGATCTGTGGGGGATACTCAACTTCCTTGAGCTTGATAACTGCTTTGCTTGAGGAGAGTGTACTGACTTGGTGGCTTACTCTCTGGGGAATTGGGATATCTGGTTATGTTCTTTAGTTGGACCTACCTTGGTACCTTGGAGGACCGAACAATTAGATTGCTTAGACAACTCTTTATTGCCCCTGTTTCTAATGTTACCTGTAATTAATCCTTTATTTCGTACGCAAATATTCATGAGTTAGCAAATTATTGTCAATGCATATATCACAAATTGAACCTTGGACGTTCTTCGCAAAACAAAACAGAAAAGGACAAACAATTGGCACTTTTAACTGAAAAGTATATTTGTATTGATTTTTGAATGGCCTGTAAATAGGCGTTTTTTATACAAGAGGCTGACGTCCTAGTAAGAGAACGCCGCCGAACAAAAGAGTTTATACAAATTTTGTACAAGAGAAAGTAAAACAGCTGTGTGAAATGAATGATCCCACTGGGTTTCAACTCTGCTATTGCCTTTATAACTCCGAGCGTCTCATCACTTGATGACCTTGGTTGAAGATGAAGCTGACTGATCAATGCCGTCTGAACTTGATGCCGATACTGGATTCTGGATGCAAAGTGATCCAATGAGACATAGTATTACGCTTTTATCCCTAACTTTTGCCTGGACCTCCCTTTCGGGTTTTCAGTCCACTGGGATACCCATTTTTGCCCAAGCCGCCTTTTCAGGTTTTCGACTTGCCGGGTGTACAGATTTTTTTCATTTCATCCCTTCATTTTGCCCGAACCCTTTTGATTCGCCGGGAAGCCCTAATTTTTGCCTAGGCATGTCAGCCTAGCGGGTCTTTTTCATGCGTAGTATCTTTTTACTATATCTGCATTGGCAGGGTGAGGAAGAATGTCACCATCCATATTGGTTAGAATCATGGCTCCTCCTGAGAACACATGTTTAACCACAAATGGCCCTTCGTACGTAGGGGTCCATTTGCCCCTTGGATCACTCTGAGGAAGGATGATTCGCTTGATTACCAGATCCCCAACTTGATATTCCTGTGGTCTGACCTTTTTGTTAAATGTCCTGATTATCCGTTTTTGATACGTCTGACCATGACAGATAGCAGCAAGTCTCTTTTCGTCAATAAGATTTAACTAATCAAGTCGTGTCTGGATCCAATCATCTTCGTTCAGATTTGCATCCTTCATTATCCGGAGAGAGGGTATTTGCACTTCGATCGGTAAGACTGCCTCCATACCATAAACCAAAGAGAAAGGAGTTGCCCCGGTTGACGTCCTAGCTGAGGTACGGTACCCATGTAGAGCGAACGGTAATATCTCATGCCAATCTTTATAAGTCACTGTCATCTTCTGCACGATTTTCTTGATATTTTTATTTGCTGCTTCTACAGCCCCATTCATCTTCGGTCTGTAAGGAGAAGAATTGTGGTGTTGTATCTTAAACTGCTCGCAGAGCTCATTGATCATCTTGTTATTGAGATTGGTACCGTTGTCTGTAATTATTCTTTCCGGGACGTCGTACCGACAGATCAGATTATGCCGAATGAACCGTGCCACGACAGTCTTGGTTACCGTAGCGTAGGAAGCTGCTTCAACCCATTTTGTAAAATAATCAATCGCCACTAGGATGAAGTGATGCCCATTAGATGCCATAGGTTTAATCTCACCGATCATGTCTATGCCCCACATTGCAAACGGCCACGGCGCAGTCAGAACATTCAAAGGAACTGGAGGAACATGCACCTTGTCTGCATAAATCTGGCACTTATGGCATGTCCTGGAATGTTGGTAGCAGTCAGCTTCCATTGTGGACCAGTAATACCCTGCCCGAAGGATCTTCTTCGCCATTGTTTGTCCACTGGAATGTGTACCAAAGGTCCCTTCATGTAGCTCTTCCATGATCCTTTCTGCTTCAGTCTTATCCACACAATGCAGTAAGGTTGAATCATGGTTTCGCTTGTACAAGATGCCATTTCTAAGGAAGAACTTTGCCGCGAACCTTCTCAGGAACTTCTTATCATTGACAGAGGCACCCTCAGGGTATTCCTGAGCTTCCAAGTATCTCTTCACCTCATGGTACCAAGGCTTCTCAGTCACCAACTCAGTCTCGAGATCACAATAGTATGCCGGTTCGTCCAGTTTCCAGATGATGATCCGGGGAGCCTCATTGTCCCATTTGACCTTGAACATAGAATACATTGTAGCTAACGCGTCCTCCAACTGATTCTCTTCCCTTGGAAAGTGTTCAAAGGTTATCTTCGTGAAGTGGGGGATCAGGGTCAACACACATTCTCTGTAAGGAATAAGATTCGGATGTTTCGTATCCCACTCTCCTTTGATCTGATTGATCACAAGAGCAGAATCTCCGAAGACACCCAGAAACTTGATCCTTAAGTCGATCACAGCTTGAAGACCCATGATGCACGCCTCATACTCTGCCATGTTGTTGGTACAGTTGAAACATAGTCGGGCAGTGAGTGGAGTATGAGTGCCTTGAGGGGATATGATTACAGCGCCGATACCGTTACCCAGAGCATTGGAGGCTCCGTAAAAGTGCATAGACCATCGGGATCCTTCCTCAGGTCCTTCATCCGGTCCAGGTACTTCACAATCAGTCACTATCATGATACTTTCGTCCGGGAACTCGAAATTCATTGATTGATAGTCATCTACGGCCTGATGTTCCAAGTGGTCTGCCAATACACTTCCCTTGATGGCTTTCTGGGTTGTGTACTGAATATCATATTCCGTCAAGATCATTTGCCATCTTGCTATTCTCCCAGACAGAGCAGGCTTTTCGAATATGTACTTTATAGGATCCATCTTTGAGATCAACAAGGTGGTATGAGTCAGCATATACTGTCTCAGCCGGCGAGCAGCCCATACCAAAGCGCATCAAGTTTTCTCAAGCAGTGAGTATCGGGTCTCACAGTCGGTAAACTTTTTGCTAAGGTAATAAATGGCATGCTCTTTTCGGCCAGACTCGTCATGCTGCCCCAGCACACACCCCATTGAATTGTCAAGCACTGTCAGATATAGTATCAGAGGTCTCCCCTCAACCGGTGGCATAAGGATGGGTGGTTCTTGGAGGTACTCCTTGATTCTGTCAAAAGCAGCCGGGTATTCATTATTCCAACGTACTACCTGATCTTTCTTCAGCAGCTTGAAGATTGGCTCACATGTAGCAGTCAGGTGCGAGATGAATCGAGCAATGTAATTCAGGCGTCCTAAAAAGCCTCTGACTTCCTTCTCTGTCTTAGGAACTGGCATCTCTTGAATAGCTTTAACCTTGGCAGGGTCCACTTGAATACCCTTATCACTTACAATGAAGCCTAGCAACTTTCCAGATCTCACCCCGAAGGTGCACTTGTTCGGATTCAGCCTCAGCTTGTACAGTTTCAACCGGTCAAACAATTTCTGCAGATGATCTAGGTGCTCTTCCTCAGTCTGGGACCTTGCGATCATGTCGTCCACATATACTTCTATCTCATGATGGATCATGTCATGAAATAAAGCAACCATGGCACGTTGGTAGGTTGCCCCAGCGTTCTTTAGTCCAAAAGGCATGACCTTGTAACAGAAGGTGCCCCACTGAGTAACAAATGTAGTCTTTTCCATGTCTTCAGGTGCCATCTTGATCTGATTGTAACCTGAAAAGCCATCCATGAAAGAGAATACCTTGTGCTGAGCTGTATTGTCAACAAGGACGTCAATGTGAGGTAGGGGGAAGTCATCTTTGGGGCTGGCCCTGTTCAGATCCCTGTAATCGACACACATTCTGACCTTACCGTCTTTCTTTGGTACCGGCACCACATTAGCAACCCACTGAGGGTAAGAAGTTACTGCAAGAAACCCGGCATCAAACTGCTTCATAACCTCGGCTTTGATCTTCTCAGACATCTCTGGACGCATACGGCGGACCTTTTGCTTAACTGGAGGGCAGTCTTCCTTAGTAGGCAAGTGATGGACCACAATATCAGTATCCAAACCGGGCATGTCTTCGTAGGACCAGGCAAAGATCTCCATATAATCATGTAGCATCTTAGTCAACCGTTGCTTCACGCTGAGCTCTAGGTTGGCACCAATCTTTACCTCTTTCCTGTCTGCCTTAATACCCAAGTTTATTGTTTCCACTGGCTCTTCGTGTGGTTGAATTGCCCTCTCTTCCTGAAGTAACAGTCTTGCAAGCTCGCCAGGCACTTCGCAATCATCTTCACCTTCGTCTTCGGCTAAGTTGATCGGATTTTCGAAGTCATAACTGGCAGTAGCAGAGTCGTTACCAGTGAGATCCAGAGTGGATTGAAACCTGTAGGAGTGAGTGTCTGTGTAAATACAGCTGTTCTGAAATATGTATAAAGGAAGAAAAGACAGAAAAGGAGCATAAGATTTGAAATGCGAGAAAAAGTCCAAGATTTTCATTTATGATATATGAAATGACAATTTATATGCCCTCACAAACGAAATCACGGTGCCTCGGGTAAGACACCGGGCCATAGAGTTTATTAATTGTTTATTACAAATAACAAAACAAGGAAGTTTATTACTGCGTAACAAAAGTAACAGGAGTATGGTCTTTGACAATCCAATTGGTCAATCCGCCTTCGGTCGTCGGGTAGATCCAGCTATTGAACTCAGCTTCGTCCACTTCATTGTCTTCCCCAACAGCATTCACTCCTGGATTTGTAATGAGCACAGGAGGTCTTCTGGTCTTCGCCTTCCGCATAGCTTTCTGACCCTCTGCAGTAAAACCCAGTCCAAATTTGTCAGTTTTCTGTGTAAAGTCGGGAAGCCTACCCCAGTTAGCACATTCACCTTTTTGAACCACAGCCCGGGCATCCTTCAGGGAAGCCATCTTCAAAGGAACATTCTCTTCGACCGCTGTTTCTGCTGCTGCTGAAATTGGAAGTACTTCTTCGAAGTGCTGAAAGGGGGTCTCAATGAACTCCCCGTCCATCTCAATGTATCTGAAAGAATTCACATGGCTCACCATATACTCCTCCTCTCCCTGCACAGTGACGATCTTCCCTCTGACGGGGTATTTCAGCTTCTGGTGCAAGGTAGAGGTCACTACCCCGCTTTATGGATCCAAGGTCGACCCAGTAGACAAGAGTACGATGGACGGATATCCATCATATAAAAAGTAGAGTCAAACACCTGAGAGCCCACACGAATAGGAATGTCAACCTCTCCATGAACCATCCTTTTTGAACCGTCAAAGGCCCTGACGATGATATTGCTGGGTTTTAATTCCAGGCCTTCACAATCCAAACGGCCTAAAGCCTTCTTTGGTAGAACATTCAAGGAGGAACCAGTGTCCACCAACACATGCGCCAGAGTAGTGCCCCTGCATTTAATAGAGACATGCAGAGCATCATTGTGGTCTCTTCCTTTCGCAGTCAGGTCAGCATCTGAGAAACCCAAGCCATTGTCCGCTGTCAGATTTGCTACGCAATCAGTGAACTGGACTGCAGATGTCTCCTGTGGCACATGGGCCGTCTTGAGAAATGAGATTAAGGCCTTAGCATGGGCCTCTGAGCATAGTAACAAGGAGAGCATGGAGATCTTGGAGGGCGTATGCCCCAGCTGTTCCACAACATTGAAGTCACTCTTCTTTATTATTTTCAGGATTCCCTCCATCTCTTGTTGGGAGGCCTCAGCATTTATAGGTATCGGTGCCTCCATCCGGGCAGGCTCATCTTCAATTCCTTTGCCCCGAGCATTGGATGACTCGGCAGCAGGGGAAACAACTTGGTCAGTAACAGGAACAGGTACACTTGTAGGTGTTATAAGGAGGGGTCTTCGAGTAGCGGGCGGTGCAATGTCAGGCGAGAAGAGCCTGCCACTGCGGGTAACCTTGGCTGGGCCAGTGATATCGCAGATACTGGCGCCAGTGTTGAATTCTTGTTTGATTCCATTCACATATACGTCTGCCCCATAATGCCAGGGGACAGCTTTATCAGATACGTAGAGGAGAGGCCCCGGAACAGTAATAACCACAGGTGCAACAGTCATGATTTGAATAGGCTTCTTCGGGAGAGCCTTGATTGGATTATTGAAGATGGTAACCACAGAAACCTCTTCCACCGAAACCAACTGAACAGCAGACTTCTTAAACAGAATCTCCTTGCTATCCATTAGGCTTTGGACGCCTAACTTCAGCAAAGGACAACCGGATAGGGAAACAGCACAGAACAGGCAACCCTCACTGCAACCCAGAAATAAACCGGCCAGCAGTAGGTTCTTCTTGACAGTCATCAGAGGAGTAGCTAGATCATCCACAGAAACAGCGTAAACATCTTCACCAACCGCATTTACTCCATGCTGAGGCATAGGAGCAGTCACCACATTCGGCCTCTCAGGCGCTTCGAACTATATCTCTTTCGCGTCAATAAGGTCTTGCACCTTATTCCTTAATGCCCAACAGTCATCAGTGGAGTGCCCGGGCTATCAGAATGATAAGTACAACGAGCATTTGGGTTGTATTTGGGGGAGGCAGTGTTCACACCTTTGGGTGCCTCTCTGACGGTCACTAGATTGGTGGACAGCAACTGTGGCAAGATCTGCGATAAGGTCATGCTCAAACGGGTGAACTCTCTCCGGGGTCTTTCAGCCCTTTGAGGATTGGTTGGCCGAGAAGCGGCAACTGGCTTAGCAATTATCACCGCACTGACAGATTGGCGGCGCTCAGTTTTCTCTTGTCTTCTAGAGCCATATACAGCACTTGCCTCCTTCTTGAAGGGTTTCTTCTCAGAACTAGACGATGCACCCTTCAGAATCTTTCCAGACTTCAACCCAGCCTCAATTCTCTCTCCAGTCAGAATAAGATCAGTAAATCCAGCAGAAGAATTCCCAATAAGATGGTTGAAAAATGGCCTAGACAGGGTCCCCAAGAACATGTCTACTAGCTCCCGGTCAGTCATCGGAGGCTGCACTCTGCCAGCCAGATCCCTCCACTTCTGAGCATACTCTTTAAAACCTTCACTTGAACCTAACGACATACCCTGGAGTTGGGTACGTGTAGGGGCAAGGTCGGCATTATATTGATACTGCTTATAGAAAGCAGTAGCGAACTCCTCCCAGTTACGAACCTTGGTCCCATCCAGCTGATAGAACCATTCGAGATGAGTCCCTGAAAGACTCTCCTGGAAGAAGTGGATCCACAAATTCTTATCCACTGAGTACGGTTGAATCTTCCGAACATAGGACCTGAGGTGTAGCTTGGGACAAGACGCCCCATCATATTTGGTGAAGGATGGTGCTTTGAATTTACGAGGAATGATCACACCAGTAGACAAACCCAGATCTCCAAAATCCAGCCCAGGTACCTGTTGTATCTCCATAGCATTCAACCTGTCCTCCAACTGCTTGTAACGGTCTTCTGCCGGAGGATATTGCTCTTCATCAAAATCAGTCTCGTTGTCGGAGACTACCGGACTAGGACCTTTTTCCGCTTGAGGAGTACCCTTGCCAATGGAAGAACCAGCCTCTTCATTCTGCAGAGTGTTGCCAAACCTTCGGCCCGAGTTGAACAGAACAGTTCTTCTCTTCTTCTTCTTTTCCTTTTTCAGGAGCAGAGCCTTCAGCTCTTCTTGGCCCTGAGCCAAACCCATGATTAATTCCTGAAATTGCGCATTCTGCGCCTGAAGAGCCTTGATGGACATCTCAGTTGATGATGAGTCAGGATTCATAATGCTGAAATAAACAGCGAAGAACGGTAAGCAACCTGAAAAGAAGAAAACCTACTATGCACATGATGAATGATATGTGTATGATTTATGTTTTCAAAGACAATCGGGAATCAACTTTGTAAACAAAAAAGGAACACACTTCATTAGATTCAACTTTGAAACTTAAATTATTCAACAGGTTGCCCTTAGGCGTTACATGAAAGGAAATACTGAAAAGGGAAGTAAAACTGTAAAAGAAACCCCGGAGCTCCTTATTGATCCCATGGTCTCCTCTTCTCAGTGCGGATGTAGGCATTCAGAGCTCGCTCATTCTCCAACTGCTTTGTCAGCTTCTGGATCTTTAATTCCTGCTCGTTGAACTTTTCCCGGTAAGAATCCCGTTCTTCTCGCAGTTGCGACCAAGATCTCTTCAATGTCTCATAATCAGTAGATATCTGAGGAGGAAGGACAGTTGGAGGAACACCATCTTTGTCAGGAGACTCAAGAATGACGGGTCTGACAGCTTCATACGGCATACCTAACTTCTGAGCACGGATGCGAACCCATTTATAGTAGGCTTCCATAGGTAAAGAAGTCTTTGGCCCTAACTCCTGTGGGTCAGCTTTATGAACTTTGTCCCAAGCCTTGATGAACCTACGACGCAGCTCGTCACTATCCACCTGAAACTCAAAACTGATGTGAGGCACCAACATCTCATGGGGGCCTGCTCTTCTGGCTCTTCCAAACTGACGGAGCGCTAGACATGGATTGTACGAGATTCCTCCTTGGGTACCAATCATAGGAACATTAAGGTATTCCCCGCATCGATCAATAATAGCTATCTCATTCAAACCTCTGCAAGTCCAAATGATGTCTTTGTCGGTGAGAGACATTAATCTATGAGCCCAACCTCTTCCTTCTTGGTTCTTCAGTACGAACTTAGGGAGGTGCAAAATAAACCACCTCACCAACAAAGGGATACAACACCATAGGGTTCCTCGTCTTCGGGTAGTACGAGCATGAAGTTGTTGCAAGATGTCACCCAAGAGAGTGGGCACAGGATTCTGAGACATAAAGATCCTTATGGCAGTGACATTAATGAAGTTATCAGGATTAGGAAACAAGACTAACCCATAGATTAGGAGAGCCAAAATGTCTTCATATGCCCTAAAATCCAGGTCATTCCAGAAACTGTTAGCTTTACCAATCAGAAACTTGACCAAGAAACCCTTAACTCCGCTTCTAGTTACCCAGTTGTCCATTACCTCTTGATGTGTCAAGGGAAGAGCTACAGCAACATCCTCAAGCCTGAGGGTCTTTTCCCAACCAGTAAAGGGAGTCTGATCCAAGATAGGGATACCAAGCAAATCAGAGAACTCTTCCAGGGTAGGGACCAGCTGGAAGTCTTGAAAGGTGAAGCACTGATACAGAGGGTCATAGAACTGGGTCAGAACACTCATCAACTGTTGATCCCGCTTTGCAGTGACTAAACTGAGAAGATAACCATGCCTCTGAATGAAGGAAGTGGTATTTGGAATTCTGCTAACCAACTCTTCAAGCAACTCAGGTGAGCGAACAAAGTTGAACCGGATAGTATTCCTTCGCACAGGCATCATGATGTCCTACAAAACAGAGCAAAGGTGAAACCCTCTTGTCTTTGAAATGGTCAGTCCTTGTGCAGGATGCATGCAATGCTCATGATGTTATGATGTTATGATAAAGCACACCACAAATAGATACAAAGGCAAACATGGTAAGGCACACCAGTCACACAAAGCAAACCCCTAAAGTTTAGGCCAGCATGAGGTCTAGGTACTACCCTCTTTCAGTTTGTTGGTTTATACCTGTCCCCAGCAGAGTCGCCAGTTCTGTGATCGGTGGATCTGGAACTGACTGTTTAACGCTGGTTCGCGAAATGTCGCAGAAGCAAGAGTTGCCACCGTCTTTTATTTTCTCCAAATGGAAAGGACAAAAGCATAGAAAAATTCATTATAAAGATTGCTCTCGGTTCGGGAGGTAGATTATAGAAAGGGAAGGTGTTAGCACCCTTTCTATCCATGGTTATCCATGGGCTCTTAGATACTTGCTCATTTGTGTTTTCAAAATGGTTTGTTTGCTTTTCAATGTGGGTTTTTTAAAAAAATTTCTTTGAAAATTCCAGTTCGACTCTTGTATCGGTCCTCAAGAGTGTTTGAAAAGTTGCTTTCGAAAGCTTTTTGAAAAGGTGTCGGTGTGAAAAGTATTTTTTGAATTTGTTTGAAATTTAGAGCAAGTATCTACGAGAACCTACCTACCCTAAGGAATTCGTCTGTGTAGATGTCCTTTAAAGTAGTGCCATCCCACCATTGAGAGGTAGGTAGCACCACCGTTGGAGGTGTTCGGGTCAATTCGAGGTTCGGGACATGGTGATCACCGGAGCAATAGGAAGACACCTTAGAAGCTACCCTCATGCCAGGTTCCCGGATCATGAGGACTTACTAAGACATCCTCTACTCGACGATCACCTTTCGAGGCAAGGCAACAGTGAGGCGTACCCTAGGGGTGGTGTGTGAATTGTGTGTCATGTTCATTTATTTTTGTCTTGTCATGGTATAGGTGATCTACGCATTTTGTTTTTATTTTTTTGTCCATTCATTCTTGCATGCATTTATTTAGCAGTTAAAAGAGCGCGGAAAGGTAAAATTCTAAACTATTACAAAGACGCGGGCCCACATCGCCAAAATTTCCAGGACCCGATTTGACAGAAAAATAAAGAAATAAAGTAAAAGTGCGAAAGATAAGTATTTACACGGCTTTGGGAGAGGTACATAAATAATTAAAAGAAACGAGATAAATGTGCGAATTGAATTAAGATTGGAAACGAGGGCGTTGGACCCTTTTTTAATTAAACTAAATTAAATTATTAAATTAATGAAATTAAAATGAAAGGGAATTATTTTTGGTATTTTTGTATTTTATGACTTTAATGAAATTAATTGAAATTAAAACGCTAACCCTAATTCTAATTGTTTTTTAGTTTATTAAGAAAGTATTAAAGTTAAACCTAAATTAACCTAATTATTTACATGCAATTTTAATTTATAAAAATAATAGGAAATATTTAATTATTATGAAAGAAAAGAAAAAAAGATAAAAATTATTACCAACCCTAATTCTACCAAGTTTTAAGTTTAAGAAAAAAAAATATTAAGATTATCCCTAAATTAAAACTAATTAATTAATAAAGGTTTTATTTACAAAAATATCAATTAAATAAATATATTTTAAATTTTGTCTTTTCTGATTTTTAGTGTTTTTTATATTATGAAAATAATAATTATAAAGAATTAAGAAATTAATTAAAGTAAAGAAAAGAAAAAAATATAAAAGAGTAAAAGAAAACAAACTAGAGGGGGGTGCTGTCCCCAAGTGGAGGGTTTATGCTTAGCAATTTGGGCCCATTTGTTTAAGGCCTGGTTGACTTTTGTACCAACGTGCACCTTCTTTGACTCACATCCATGATGATCACCAAAGCATGTCCCTCTGATTGATCTTAGCACGTACGTGGCAAGTTGGATCAAGGAGTGTATGATGGCCTTTCAGGGGGAACACTGCATAGGATAATGTTAATAAAAATGTTATGGAAAGGGTGAGGGACCTGGGGCTCGAACCCAGGTCCTGGAGATTACCAATGCGTATGCTTGCCAACCCTACTGCTTTGTCTCTTTGTATATGATATAAACAATAAACATAATAAAACAAAACAAAAGTTAGTGCTTGTCTTTCGCGCGAGATTTCAAACAAACCAATCGCTGCTAGCCACATAGTCATCTTCTTCCTCGCTTTTGTTTTTTCCCTGAAACATAAAGAATCAGCAACGGTTTTGAACCGTTCCAGAATAGGCCCTTCCAAAAATAGCGATTAGGCCGTCCGGCCATATAAATTAGGCGCGGGGGTTAATTTGTTTTCGTCTGAACACGCTGAATTCGTTCATGGTATTGGCCTGTCCTAATTTTACAATAACTGGAAACGCCCAATTCAAAGCTTGCAAAAACCTAAAAGACAACAATGGCAGATTCTCGAATAGTGCATAAAAATGCAATTAAAATATAGGATTAGCTTCAGAACACATCACTTAGTATGAATTTATAAACAAAATGCCATGAGAATGCCTGAAAATCAAGATACGAATATGCATTTATATGAAAAAAATTTGACTTCTGGATACCGATTCAAGGCGTTAGGGTTGATGTTCTTGATTGGAAAAGTCTCCTGGCAACCTTGGCAAGCTAATGGAATAGGTGTTTGGTCTTGAAAAGCCTTGTAACCTAGTTTTCAGTTTCCACTTTTTTTGACAAAAATTCAAGTTTCTCTATGCTTTTCTGGCGCAGCTTGGACCTCTTGGGCATTAGGGTTTCACTATGTATATATGTGTGAAGGTTCTAGGGTTGAGAAACTGATCAAAAATCCATGAATTGATGAAAAAAATATTTGATTTTCAAGCCATTCTTTTCAAATCTTTTTCAAGCATATTTGGTCTCAATCATATCCAATCATCATAATTCCTTCCATATTTGATTGTACACTAAATATTGAGATTATTTTATGCACAAAAAGATTTAGAAAATTAGGTTTAGTATTTTTCATGTATTTTATTTAATTAAATGAATTATTAATAATAAAAAATCCAAATAAATAAATAAAAATGATAAAAAACTTCCCTTTGGGCCAAATGGTCGTGCACATGCCTTGGATAATGAATTGTGGAAGAAAAAGAGGCCCATTAGCAATTTTAGGTCATTTGAAGCAATGTTGACTTTTCAAAATATCCAAAAATTTCCCAACTTCCACAAGGCATAACTTGCTCAATATTTAAGCTTTTCTCATGTTCTTGGACATTTTGGAAAGGCCTTTGAGTCCTCTAACCAATGCCTTTGGTCCCATGTCAGTTTGATTTACCAATATCAAGTTATGGCCTTTGACTTAAAGTCCCTTTTTGTTGACTTTTGAAAATGACCTATAATGTTGAAATTGATAACTTTTTGTGAGAGCATTTCTTGGACTTGAAATATGAAGAGGAGTTGTAGGAAATGTCTTTCTCTTCAAAATGAGATTTGGATGGAATTTTTCTGATAATCCATGTGGAAGTTATGCCCTGGTCAATTTACAGTTGACTTTTTCACCTGTCCAAATATGGAAACTTTTGCATCTTGATGATTTTTGAGCCAAGCTTTGAGAATCATGATCAAGCATTGATCAAATGATGTTTGTGGCTTCAAAATGAGATATTGACCAAAAATTTGAACTTTTGACTGTCAAATGACCATTTTGCCCCTACAGTTGACTGTAGTGCAATTAGGGTTTTTGACTGTGCAATTTTGTGCTGTAAGTCTTGAAACTTGGTATGAGGATGCTTGACCATGTTTATAGGCATGTGGGACTTGATTGGACCCTTGGAAACTTCATTTTCTTGATCAGAATCAAAACCCTAATTTTGACTATTAGGGGGCCCTTACACTGTGTAACCTTTGGGGAATTTTGAGGCTTTGACTTGGCAAATCTTGAAGAATATGGGAGGGCAAATTTTGGGGTACAACAAATATCAATACAATTCTGACCTCGCTCCTACACGTACCCAACTTCAGGGTATGTCTCTAGGAACGGGCGAAGGGTTCAAAGAATATGCACAAAAATGGAGAGATTTGGCTGGCAGGGTGCAACCTCCATTGACTGATCGTGAGCTGGTTGATATGTTTCTAGGGACCTTGTCCGGTCCATTTTTCAATCATCTGGTTGGAAATTCCTCAGCTGGGTTTACGGATTTGATTTTGACGGGTGAAAGGATTGAAGCTGGCATCAGGTCAGGAAAGATACAAAAAGCTGCCTCCGCAAGTACTGAGAAGAGGTCTTTCAAAAAAGAAGCAAGTGTCGTCTATGGTCCTAGAAGACAAGTCAAGCCAGAAATCCGCCAAGCCGTCAATGCCTTGGTCATTTCAAAGCCTGTTGCTGCTCCTCAGCAGTACAATCAACAAAGAGGTGAAAGGCCCAAGAGGCAGTATACTCGGCTGAGTATGACCTTGTCACAAATCTTACCGCAACTGTTATCAACCAACCTGGTGACCATCAAAGAGGCTCCGAAGGTCATGAATACTGCATCTCCTAAGTATAACCCAAATGCCCGTTGTGCTTATCATTCCGATAGCCCCGGGCATACTACTGATGATTGTTGGGCCTTGAGAAATAAGGTGCAAGACCTTATCGATGCGAAGGAAATTCAGTTTGAGGCGTCTGAGAGGCCAAATGTTGTAACTGCTCCTATGCCCCAGCATAGAGTAAATGCCATTGAGGAAGATTTGTATGCTGTTTCGGTGAATGATGTTGCTACCCCTCTTTTGACTGTTAAGAGGAACTTACTACTAGCCGGTTTATTTCCGGGATGTAGCAAGGGTTGCCTCCTGTGTGTTGTTATCCCTACCGGTTGTCCGCTGCTAAAATCAGGCATCCAAAGCCTGATGGATAGCAAAGAAATTCTGTTCAAGAAAACTGTTGTTCCGTTTGTTTCCGCTGAAGAAGTATCTGTCGTCACAATTTTCAACAATCCTACCAAGGCTCCCCCGAGAAAGCCAGTCCAAATTATGTATGTTGCACCCATTACCATTACTGTTCCGGGGCCTCTCCCCTATGAATCTAACAAGGCTGTCCCATGGCATTACGGGGCAGACATGTATGTGCTTGGAGTGAAGCAGGAGTTCAACACCGGTACCAGTATCAGTAACATCACTGGTCCCGCCAAGATTACTCGCAGTGGCAGACTCTTCTCGCCTGACATTGCACCGCCAGTTATCCGAAAGCCTCTTATCATCACACCCGCAAGTGTGCATGTTCCAAATCAAGTTCTTGTGTCTACTACTACCGCCGAGTCCCCTGATTCTCGGGGCAAAGAAGTTGCTACCGATTTGCCTGCCAGGACGGAGGCACCAAAAAAGACTACTGTTGAGGCCTCCCAACAAGAGATGGAGGAAATCCTTAAAATCATTAAAAAGAGTGACTTCAATGTCGTTGAACAGTTGGGGCATACCCCCTCCAAAATCTCTATGCTATCATTGCTGCTATGCTCAGAGGCCCATGCAAAAGCCCTGATTTCATTTCTGAAAACGGCCCATGTGTCGCAAGAGACCTCTGCAGATCAATTCACTGACTGTGTGGCTAATTTGACAGCTGACAATGGCTTGGGATTCTCGGATGCTGACCTTACTGCCAAAGGAAAAAATCACAATGATGCCATGCACGTCTCTATAGAATGCAGGGGCACTACTCTCGCACACGTGTTGGTGGATACCGGTTCTTCCCTGAATGTTTTGCCCAAGAAGGCATTGGATCGCTTGGATTGTGAGGGCCTGGAATTGAAACAGAGTACCATCATTGTTAGAGCCTTCGACGGTTCTAAGAGGATGGTGCACGGTGAGGTAGACATTCCTATTCGTATGGGTTCCCAAGTCTTCGACTCAACGTTCTATGTAATGGATATTCGTCCATCTTATTCCTGCTTTTTGGGTCGACCCTGGATTCACAAGGCTGGGGCAGTAACATCCACTCTACACCAAAAGCTCAAATACCCTGTCAAAGGGAAGATTGTTACTGTGCAGGGTGAGGAGGAATACATGGTTAGTCACTTGAATTCATTCCGGTATGTCGAGATGGACGGGGAGTTTATTGAAACCCCCTTTCAGCATTTTGAGGAAGTACCTCCAACGTTGGCGTCAGCTGAGACAGTGGTTGAAGAAGACTTTCCTCTGAGGATGGCTTCCCTGAAGGATGCCCGGGCTGTAATCGAGAAAGGAAATTGTGCAAACTGGGGTCAGCTTCCTGACTTCACTCAAAAGACCGACAAGTTTGGGCTGGGCTTCACTGTAGAGGCTCAGAGGGCTGTTCGCAAGGAAAAGATCAGTAAGGCTCCAGTGTTCATAACCAATCCAAGGGTGAATGCTATCGAGGAGGACGTAGAGGAAGCAGAGTTTGACATTTGGATCTATCCAACCACCAACAACGGACCAAGTAACTGGACAGCAAAGGATTTTACACCTATCACATTTGTCACGCAGTAATAAACTCTTTTGATTTCCAATTTGTAACAAACAATATGTTGAAACTTTATTGGCTCGGTGTCCTACCCGGGGCACCGTAGCTCCATTTGTGAGGGCTTTTTGTATGACATTTCCATATATCATTAATCAAAACATTGGACGTTTGTTGCATTTCAAATCTTGTGCTCTTTTTCTTTCTGTGTTATATATTGCAAAACAGCTATATTTACACACACTCACTTATACAGGTTTCAATCCACTCTGGATCTCACTGGTAACAGCTCTGCTACTGCCAGTTATGACTTCGAGAATCCGATCAACTTGGCCGAAGACGAAGGTGAAGATGATTGCGAAGTTCCTGGTGAACTCGCAAGACTGCTACTCCAGGAAGAGAGGGCCATTCAACCGCATGAAGAGCCGGTGGAAACAGTGAACCTGGGTACTGAGACAGATAGAAAAGAAGTCAAGATTGGTGCCAATCCAGAGCTCAGCGTGAAGCAACAATTGATCCAGATGCTACATGATTACATGGAGATCTTTGCTTGGTCATACGAAGACATGCCCGGTTTGGATGCCGACATTGTAGTTCATCACCTGCCTACCAAGGAAGACTGCCCTCCGGTAAAGCAAAAGGTCTGCCGTATGCGTCCAGAGATGTCCGAAAAGATCAAAGCCGAGGTTATGAAGCAATTCGATGTCGGGTTTCTAGCAGTAACCTCTTACCCTCAGTGGGTGGCCAATGTGGTACCGGTGCCGAAGAAGGACGGTAAAGTCAGAATGTGTGTCGATTACAGGGATTTGAACAGGGCCAGCCCCAAAGATGATTTCCCTCTGCCTCACATCGACGTTCTTGTTGACAATACTGCTCAACATAAGGTGTTCTCCTTCATGGATGGTTTTTCAGGGTATAATCAGATCAAGATGGCTCCGGAAGATATGGAAAAGACTACCTTTGTGACTCAGTGGGGCACCTTCTGCTACAAGGTCATGCCATTCGGGTTGAAAAATGCCGGGGCAACCTACCAACGCGCCATGGTTCCTTTATTTCATGATATGATCCATCATGAGATTGAGGTATATGTTGATGACATGATTGCAAGGTCCAAAACTGAGGAGGAACACCTTGACCATCTGCGGAAGCTGTTTGACCGACTGAAGTTATACAAGCTGAGGTTGAATCCAAACAAATGCACCTTTGGGGTGAAGTCCGGGAAATTGCTAGGCTTCGTTGTAAGCGATAAAGGTATTCAGGTGGACCCTGCCAAGGTGAAATCCATACAAGAGATGCCAACTCCCAAGACAGAGAAAGAAGTTAGAGGCTTTCTGGGACGACTGAACTACATTGCCCGATTCATCTCACATCTAACTGCTACCTGTGAGCCAATCTTCAAATTGCTGAAGAAAGATCAAGTAGTACGTTGGAACGATGAATTTCAGGCTGCTTTCGAAAAGATAAAGGAGTATCTCCAAGAGCCACCCATTCTTATGCCACCGGTGGAAGGGAGACCTCTGATACTATACTTGACAGTGCTTGACAATTCAATGGGGTGTGTGCTGGGGCAGCATGACGAGTCTGGCCGAAAAGAGCATGCTATTTATTACCTGAGCAAAAAGTTTACCGACTGTGAGTCTCGATACTCACTGCTCGAGAAAACTTGATGCGCTCTGGTATGGGCTGCTCGCCGGCTGAGACAGTATATGCTGACTCACACTACTCTGTTGATTTCAAAGATGGATCCCATCAAGTACATATTCGAAAAGCCTGCTCTGTCTGGAAGAATAGCGAGATGGCAAATGATCTTGACGGAATATGATATCCAGTACACGACTCAGAAAGAAATCAAGGGAAGTGTATTGGAAGATCATTTGGCACACCAACCTGTGGACGATTACCAATCATTGAACTTTGAATTTCCGGACGAAGATATCATGGTAGTAACAGACTGTGAAGTGCCTGGACCGGATGAAGGACCTGAGGAAGGATCCCGATGGTCTATGCATTTTGACGGAGCCTCCAACGCCTTGGGTAATGGTATCGGCGCTGTGATCATATCCCCCAAAGGCACTCATACTCCACTCACCGCCCGACTGTGTTTCAACTGCACCAACAACATGGCGGAGTATGAGGCATGTATCATGGGTCTTCAAGCTGCAATCGACTTAAGGATCAAGTTTCTGAGTGTCTTCGGAGATTCCGCTCTTGTGATCAATCAGATCAAAGGCGAGTGGGATACGAAACACCCAAATCTTATTCCTTACAAGGAGTATGTGTTGACTTTGCTTCCCCACTTTGAAGAGATAACTTTTGAGCACTTCCCAAGAGAGGAGAATCAGTTAGCGGACGCACTAGCTACGATGTCTTCAATGTTCAAAGTCAAATGGGACAATGAGGCTCCCCGGATCATTATCTGGAAGTTGACGAACCTGCATACTGCTGCGATCTTGAGGCCGAAAAGGTGACTGAAAAACCCTGGTATCATGAGGTGAAGAGATACTTGGAAACTCAGGAATACCCTGAAGGTGCATCTGTCAATGACAAGAAGTTCATGAGAAGGTTTGCGGCAAAATTCTTCCTCAGCAACGGAATTCTCTACAAACGGAATCATGATTCAACTCTACTGCGTTGTGTGGATAAGGCTGAAGCAGAGAAGATCATGATAGAACTGCATGAAGGTACATTCGGGACACATTCCAGTGGACATACCATGGCAAAGAAAATCCTTCGGGCAGGATATTTCTGGTCCACAATGGAAGCCGACTGTTACCAACATTCTCGAACTTGTCACAAATGTCAGATCTATGCTGACAAAGTGCACATCCCTCCGGTTCCTCTGAATGTCCTGACGGCACCCTGGCCTTTTGCAATGTGGGGCATCGATATGATCGGTGAGATCCGACCGACGGCATCCAATGGGCATCGCTTCATCTTGGTAGCAATTGATTACTTCACGAAGTGGGTTGAGGCAGCTTCCTACGCCACGGTAACCAAGAGTGTCGTTGCACGTTTCATTCGGCATAACCTGATCTGTCGGTATGGCGTCCCGGAAAGAATCATTACGGACAATGGTACCAATCTTAACAACAAGATGATCACTGAGCTCTGCGAGCAATTCAAAATACAGCACCACAACTCTTCTCCTTACCGGCCGAAGATGAATGGGGCTGTAGAAGCAGCTAATAAGAACATTAAGAAAATTGTGCAGAAGATGACAGTGACCTATAAAGATTGGCATGAAATGTTACCGTTTGCTCTTCATGGGTACCGTACCGCAGCAAGGACGTCAACCGGGGCAACACCCTTTTCCTTGGTCTACGGCATGGAGGCAGTCTTACCGATCGAAGTGCAGATACCCTCTCTCCGGATAATGAAGGATGCAAACTTGAACGAAGATGACTGGATCCAGACTCGACTTGATCAATTAAACATAATTGACGAAAAGAGACTCACCGCTATCTATCATGGTCAGACGTATCAAAAACGGATGATCAGGGCATTTAACAAGAAAGTCAGACCACAAGAGTATCAAGTTGGGGACCTGGTAATCAAACGTATCATCCTTCCTCAAAGTGATCCCCGGGGCAAATGGACCCCTACATACGAAGGGCCATTTGTGGTTAAACATGTGTTCTCAGGAGGAGCCATGATTCTAACCACCATGGATGGTGATGACCTTCCTCACCCCGCCAATGCAGACATAGTAAAAAGATACTACGCATGAATAAAGGACCCGCTAGGTTGACATACCTAGGCAAAAATAAGGGCTTCCCGGCGAACCAAAAGGGTTCGGGCAAAAATAAGGGATGAAATGAAAAAAATCTGTACACCCGGCAAGTCGAAAACTTGAAAAGGCGGCTTGGGCAAAAATGGGTATCCCGGTGGACTGAAAACCCGAAAGGGCGGTCCAGGCAAAAGTTAGGGATAAAGCGTAACACTATGTCTCATTGGATCACTTTGTATCCAGAATTAGGCATCAACTATCTGGCTCAGACTTCGGCATCGATCAATCAGCTTCATCTTCAACTAAGCAGCAAAGTGATGAGACGCTTGAAGACATAAAGGCGATAGCAGAGTTGGAACCCAGTGGGAATATTATGCACATAGCTGTTTTGTTTCCTTTTCAAAATTGTATAAACTTTATGTTATTCGGCGGAGTTCTCTTACTAGGACATCAGCCTCTTGTACAAAAAACGCCTATTCACAGGCAAATTTCAAAATCAATACAAGTTCACTTTTTCAAACAAATTGCCAATTGTTTTTTCCGTTTTTCTGTTTTGTCTTGCGAAGAACGTCCAATGTTCATTTTTGATATATGCATTTGACATTAAATTGCTAATTCATAAATACTTGCATATGAAACAAAAGACTAATTACAGGTGACATCAAAGATAGGGGCAATGTAAAGTTGTCCGATGCAGTCTGGTTGCTTTGTCCGCCGAGGTACCAAGGTAGATTTAACTGAAGAATGTGATCAAGTTATCTCAACTCCCCACAGAGTAAGACAAGATAGCAACATTCCCCAGCGGAGTATAGACATTTTCAACAAGCCTCCCCGGCAGTCTTGATCTAAGATTGTTCCCCGAGAGCATACCAACACCCCAGTACAGTCCGAAAGTTTCCCCAGGAAATTTGGAATTCTTATCCCCAGCAGGTCTTGAAGCTTATCCCCAGTAGATTCTGGAAGCTTATCCCCTGCAGAGTACGGACGTCTCTCCCGAGCTTTATTCAAAGTTATTCCCCACAAGGGCTTATAACTGGGTTATCCTCAGCTAATTACCACGGAAGATCGTCCTCGGCGAAATTCTTCCTATCCCCAGCGGAGTTCATCAATGCTCCCCAACATAACTTATCAACACAATCCCCAACGGAGCTTATCATTGTCATCCCCAGAGGAGTTTATCATTGTTATCCCCAGCGAAATCCATCATTGAAATCCTCAGCGGAGCTCTCATCAAAACTTCAGCGAAGTATCTCTTCCACAGAATAATTCCCCTCGGAGTAATCTCTCCAACAAGTTTATTCCCCAACTGAGTCATCTTCTCCTACCGGTGTATTCTTGCAACCATCCTCCCCAGCGGAAGAAAAGAGCTCTATTCTTCAACGTCAGCCCAGGATTTGATTCCCCGGCCAGTCGTCTTTTCCTAGACGAGAATACATTCATAAACATTTCATGTTTCATACATCTTGCTTACATACATGATAAAGTGCATACAACACTATCTCATGTTGAACATCATGACATCATGCATTTCATACATCATGACATTGCATACAACTGATGTTTTGCCTTTTCAGGGAAAAAGACAACCCAAAAGACAACTACCTTCAACTGTCACAGTTTCCAGATTCGATTCCTGTATCCATCCAGGGCATATCTGTTGACAACTATTTCCAGACTCGATTCCTGTATCTAGCCAGGGCACGTCTGAAAAGTTTGAAGATTCGATTCCTGTATCTAGCCAGGGCATATCTATCAACTGACAACAATTCCGGACTCGATTCATGTATCTAGCCAGGGCATGTCTGAAGAGTTCGAAGATTCGATTCCTGTATCCAGCCAGGGCATATCTGTTGACAACTATTTCCAGATTCGATTCCTGTATCCAGCCAGGGCATATCTGTTGACAACTATTTCCAGACTCGATTCCTGTATCTAGCCAGGGCACGTCTGAAGAGTTTGAAGATTCGATTCCTGTATCCAGCCAGGGCATATCTGTTGACGACTAATTCCATATTCGATACCTGTATCCAGCCAGGGCACATCTGTGAGCAACCGATTGTAGACTCGACACCTGTATCTAGCCAGGGCATGGCTGCATGAAGAGATTGAAGATCAAACACCTGTAACAGGCCAGGAAAACATCTGTCTTTCTCAAAATACACAAGTTCTCGCTAAGGAATCTCTTATGCGATCAACACTTCCAAATGGCATCTATAAGCCCATTCCCGACAAGGTTCTGTCACATCTCCAGATGGCATCTATAAGCCCATCTCTCTATCCACCATCTCTCCAAATGGAATCTATAAGCCCATTCCCGCCATCACATTGCTAATACTCTACTATGCGAGTGCAAATATCCGGGCACTCTAGTGTCCAATCTCCTTTTACCTTCGAGTCGCGAAAGGCAAACTTGCCAATCTAACTCTTCAGGTTCAAGAAGATTGAACAGGGGCAACTGTTGTACCCCAAAATTTGCCCTCTCCTTCTTCAGGAAATCATCTTGGATTTTCAAGGTCCCTCTGAAACAAATCCAAGTCCTGAGTTATCTTTTTTTGCCCAAGCAGACCATTTACAAGAGCAAGATGATCACACAAGCTCTAAAGACAACGCTTTTATCTTGAGAAAAAATTAAATTCTAAACACTTGAAATGTTTCTTTAAAAAAAATGAGTGTTTAAGAAAAATCAGCGCTTCAGAACGTCTAGACCAATTCCAGATAAAAACGATCAGAAGTTGCAAGCTTGGTCAGAAGTTGGCTTTTCAGCAGCTACATCAGCTCAATCAGAAGTTGTAAACGTGGTTCAGTATGTAAGCCTCAGACAGAACATGACTCTTTCAGCAGTTACACAAGCTCAGTCAGAATTTGCTAAAGGAATGCAAAAGAAGCAGGGAAGTCTGAAGGCTCTTTCAGAACATGCTGAAATCAGAAGATGAAAAGGTCAGAAGAGTGGGTGTTACACTGATACAGAATCTCTAAGCCCGGGAGGTCCAAAAGCAAATCCAAGGAACGTATCAGAAAATCAGGAGAATCCCCAGAACTTACTAAGGCAGAGCCAAGGCCAGAGCATGGTTTACGCTGTTCTTTTTGAAACAGAACTGCTGATTCAACGTTGGTTTCCATTACAAGAATATTGATGTTGATAGGTCTTATCACCATTTAATGCTCATTAATGCTTCCAACCACTCCTGAACATTCATCCAAGTAATCCCTTCACGTGTGGCTTGGAAAACGCCTTTATGCAGATTCTGGCATGGGTCTACACGCCACCGCCCACTTAAGAGGTCACTTCTCTCCAATCCACGCCTGCTGCTGCAGCCTAGGCTGAAGGCTATCTGTTATCACAACTTCCCAGGAATTTCTGTCAAAGAACAATTCAAACTCTGTTGGCGCTTTAATGTTCAAGGCACCCACAATAACTTTGCCTATAAATAGAGAGTCATTGTCCACCGCAAAAGGGCGTTCAAGAAACAGAAAAATTGCTAAGAGAGAAACAGAAACCCTTAGCAAAATAGTGTTCTGAAACTCTGCCAAAATCTCCAGTTTGTTTCATAACTTTGAATTTCTCATCTTCAAACTTTATCCAATACCCAGGTTTCCGTGTGAACAAAAAACCTCTTTTCAAACTTCTGATCCTACATACGCATACACCTTCACCTGCCTTTTTTTCCAAAAAAGGAATCTGTCCAGAACGCCACCAGAGCCAAAAGCTAGCTTTCACCCACAAACTTTTCCAACAGCCAGGTAAGCACCTGCTGACCTTCATCACGCTGCTAAGCATCATCAGCTGTGCATACTCAAATAAACATAATGTAAATATCATGTTGTTGCTGTTTATATTCTGAGGATTTTCATACCTCAGAACGTTCTGAGCCAGTGTAGGACTTGCCTGTGACCTTGTTGGTTCTGCCCTCTGAAACATTTTGACATTTGCTGGATCTGTTCCAAATATGTTTCCTGTTTTGTGGAATAACAACAAAATTGCAGATGTTCTGATTAGTATAGGGAAAAGCCAAATGCTGACTTTGACGTTAGCACATCTGAAGCATGTTTTTCTGTCAATAATATCAGAACCTCTGAGAGTTATTGCCTTTCCAGCAGAATTAGAACTTCTGGTTTCTCCACTAACAAACTTCTGTCTTGCAGCGCAGGGGGGTCAGAACTTCTGATTTCCCCACTAACAGGGTTCTGTTTTGCAGGTGCCAGAGTCAGAAGTTCTAACTCATACAGTTTAACCAAGAGGTTGATCATCTGGCAGCGGATCTGAGTCAGAACTTCTGATGACCTCTCAGCAGCGTGTTGGCTCCCTCTCTCTCTCTATATATATCTTGTTTTTGGCTATTTTCTTTTTTGTCTATTTTTCTCGTTGAACCCCCCATGTACAAATGTGTATCCCCATCCCCTAATTGTTGTAATAGCGTAGGATTTTATATTTCCGCTTCTTATTGCTAGTAATTAGGACATGTATGGCAAGATAAAATCAACGAAATAGAAAATCCTAATTCAAAGAAAAAAACTCTTGTATGCAATAAAACACACTTGCACACTAACACCCATAGGGTTACCTCCACTTGTTGCCTTTCAAAATTGGGCCATATTGCATGTTAGGTCTCTTTGGGCAAAACAAACAATTCAAATGATCATAGTCCCTCGATGACGCTTTCGAAAGTTGCCTAAAAATGATCAAGTCCCTTAAAGAAAAATTTCCCAAAGATACTTGGCACCATTGCAATTATGGTCTAAACGATGACCCGCGCCTGTCCCTTTCACATCCTAACACAAGATTGTCCACCAAATGCAATGGTGGAACAAAATTGTTAAAAGGGTTAAAAACATAGGAGAAATCTTTGAGAAATTTAGGAGTGGATAACCTCTTAGTTACTTGAATCGAACTTGAAAAACAAAACACTTGCCTATTTTTAAACCACACCTCACAACACTTTCAAAACAAACTTTCAAAAAACAAATGAAAACCTTTTTCAAAAGACGTACACCTTTGTATACATCCCAACATGGATCATTACAAAGGTTGCCACCACATTGGCCTCTTTTCAAAAAAACATTTTCAAACCCACACACAAAGCACCATTTCAAACAATTGAAAATTAAGGCAAGTTGATCTAAGCAAGTAACTAAGAGCCCATGGATAACCATGGATAGAAAGGGTGCTAATACCTTCCCTTTCTATAATCTACTCCCCGAACCCAAGAAAATATCTCAAAGGTTTTTGCTGTGCTTTTTAACCTTTCCTTAGGATAAAATAAAAAGTCGGTGGCGACTCTTGCTCAACCGAAACATTTGCGAAAACAAACGCAAAACCATAGTCAGTTCTCCCACCGTATCACAGTGATCAAAACGAAAGGGTGAAGTATTCAAGATGCTTGTTGACCAAAGTCCTATATACTGCCAAGCCCAAGCCAGTTGTACTGCTATGCAATAATCCTGCACCAAATTGCCACAACACTCCAAAATACTGTTGAGCCTGCATTGTCTCAGTCCCATACTTGCATAAAAAATGGCACATAAGAGCTGCGTCGAAGAAAACAAGGGGACAATATACCCACACGGTTCAAATGTTATTTGTTTTTCCCCTCAAAACCACAGCAAAACTCCTCTATAAATAAATTATTCTTCACAACATCAAAGAATGGGCTGTAGATGCTTGGAGGAGAGAAAAGAGAGCTGAGAAACAAAACATAAACCTTTGTAATTTTTGCTCACTCAAAAATCAACTCTACTTTCACATACAAACACAGAATCAAAGTCCATTATCTCATCTTTCTAAATCTTATAAATCGACTATCCAAAACACCCCACATATACAAGTTTGTTCAAACTCAAGGACAATCTTCTGTGGCAACTCTTCGAATTCCAGAATCGTCCAGGTAGTAGTTCAAGTTCGAAACCCACACTCCAGCTTTGAGGTAAGTCTTTCTGACTTTAACTCTTTCATTTCAATCATATTTGTTGATTCATATTCGAGGTGAACATGTAATAACCATGGCCTTCGATGTTAATCTTTTGTGTTTTCCTTTAAGAACTAATTTGTACAGACCCTAAATAATGTTAGAGTAAAAAAAATGCATACTTCGATATAAAGCCTTTAGGCTTTGACAGGCTCAAACAGAAAGGGAAAGAATGTGTGCTTCGACGCACACATGTTCTTTGCACATACATGCTTCGATACACCTGCTTCGATGCATACACATGCCTCGACACGGACATGTTCATCACACACACACACATGCTTCGATACACACTTGCTTCGAACACATTGCCTTGCAGGCCCAAACGAAAGAAAGCAGAAGGGATGTGTGAATCGAAGGACCTACGCTTAGAATCACAGTGGTTTCGATTTGGAGAAATAGATTTGAAGGATAACATGTTTTGATGCACACATGCATGATTCGAAATATGCCTCAACACTGGAAATCGAAGGATTTGCTTTCCTTTATTTTTGGGCTATTCTTTTCACATGTTTTCATATTTTTTGTTTCATATCTTATTTCGATATGGTTATAATATTTAGACATCCGTTTCATCCCACTTGTAAATTGTACCCCCACTCTCCTACTATTGTAATAGTGTAGGATTTAATTTTTCCGCAAACTTACCACTTTTCATTGCTAGTAAAATAGGGCATGGCAAGACAAAAACAAATATTAGACAACTCTAACCAAAAACAATGCATGCAATGAAACACACTTGCACACTTACACCTCTAGGGTATCCCTTGCTTGTTGCCTCGGAAAATAGTCATGTCCCTCGAATATGGGACGCTTTAGCAAAGACCCTTCGATAAAAAGATCATAGTCCCTCGATGACCCTTCGATGTTGCCTTCGATAAAACGATCTCATCCCATATGAAAATTGCTAAAATGTCACATAAGTTGCCTTCTATGACTATAAAAACGTCACACGCCCGTCCCTTCACATCCAATGATGGGGCCTTCTTACTAAAAAAATTGTAAGATAGCAACATCTAAAGGAGGAGGAAAAGAACATTAAGACTTTTTGAGTATGTTGGATGCTCCCAGTTGCTCGCTTGCTCACAACAAAAACATTTTATACACCAACACTTTCATTTGAAACATTTTGAAAAGACAAAGCTCTTTGTACGCGTTCTTATATAGACAAGAACCATTACAAAGACACCTTTTCAAAATCACTTTCAAAAACATATTCCACAAATACTTCTTTGAACTATTTTCAAAACAACACTTTGTACACGTTCTTATAGAAACGAGAACCATTACAAAGACATTTTCAAAATACTTTCAAAACACACACCACAAGAACATTTTTAAACAAAATGTAAGTGATCTAGTAAGCAACTAAGAGCTCGTAGATAACTACGGATGAAAAGGGTGCTAACACCTTCCCTTTTGATAACCTACCCCCCGAACTCAAGAAAATATCTCAAAGGTTTTTACTGTTATTTTCACCCTTTCCTTTATTGGATAAAAGAAAAGTTGGTGGAGACTCTTGCTATCTGCAACAATTGCGATCAAACACAAAACACCCAAGTCAGTTCTCCCACCGTGTTACAGAACTGGCGACTCTGCTGGGGATTTTACTTAAAAGTGGGGTTACCTTAGGGCTAGATCACCTTTACTTAATTTCCTTATTTGACTTGCATGCTTTACATTGGTTCCTCGTTTGGGTTTGTTTTGATCCTCTACCCGGATCTAGGACACCTTTTAGATAAGTTGCAGTATATTGTGGAAACTGTGCGGGGTAGTGTGACACATTTGTTGGTACCGGTAGCCCTTGAGTAGTCAAGGAGAATACGGGGCCGCTGTGTGGTGTCATGAAGCACTAACTGACCTTAGAACCTCAATTGAACAACTTGGCCATTAGGAAGTATTGAGATAGCCGACTTTGGTGCAGTCCGAAGTTGGTTGATACTCGATGCTAAGCTCATTGAGATCAAACTTTCGGGATATTTCGGTCGCCATTAAAGAGGCTTGCGCTGAAACAATGCCCGATGAAGAAAGATCAGTGATATTAAGATCCCCTAGAACCCGGTTACTATTACTAGGATAGGTTGATCCAACTAAAATTCAAGAGGGTACTTACCTTCAAACTCCAAGCAAGCCTAAACCTACGGACTTGTCTACTTTGTGTATATAGGACTATTTGTACATAACAACTTGCTTATTTTGCATACTTGTACATAATATTATGACATCATACCGTAGCATTTTCAATAATCATTTCAAGGATCTCAAGGGCCTATGATACAGGGTCATGTTGAACCAGACGCCTATCAAGGGGCAAGAAGATTCATTCTCTAATCAAACACCGTCAATACCAAAGCACGGTAACTTGAGTCAAGGGATATGACCCACTTGACATGGTGAGCTTGATTCTCGTGGAAGGACATCCACCGATATGAAGTTCTCAAATCAAAGTTGTTGATCAAAATTCAATTTATAACATCTTCTTGTGTTTACCCCGCGAGATCCTTGAAAATAGGCATCCACATATCATGCATCATATCATGACAGGTTTCTCCCAAACAGGTTTCCTTATCTTCCTACTGTTTATTTCAGTAAGATGGATATGGAACAGGAAGTAAAGGATCTCCAAGCATAAAACGCCCAGTTCCAACAAATGTTCATGGCTATGGCTAAGGGGAAAGAGGACCTGAAGACTCTTCTTCTCAAAGACAAGAAGAGAAAGACAAAGAAGTTTGTGGGTGTCCTGAATTTGGGAAGAAGACATGGAGGACCAGTCAAGAGAGCTCTAGATATCTCAACCCCGTCAACCAAGGGAGACAATCATACAAAAGAAGGGGATCACAGTCTGGGGTCTAACGAAGAAGAGGCTGACTACACTGAAGAGCAGTATTCTCCCGCTGATGATAAATACAAACAGTTGGAGGATCGCCTCAATGCTATGGAGATTCAACAGATACATGGCTTAGACTTTGAAGAGTTAGGTTTGGTTTTCGGAGTGGTCATCCCACCAAAGTTCAAAATCCTTACCTTTTCCACTTATGATGGGGACTCTTGTCTTAAGATGCATCTGAGATCTTATATCCGCAAGATTCAGCCGCACACTGCTGACCGGAAGCTATGGGTCCATTTCTTCCAAGAAAGTTTGGCTAGCACTCAACTGGAGTGGTTCTATCAGTTATAAAGAACCGACATTCATACCTGGGAGGACTTGGCTGCTTCTTTCTACAAGCAGTACCAATACATCGTTGATCTTTCATCAACTCGCGTGCAGTTATAGAATATGACCATGTGTTCCAATGAGGGCTTCAAAGAATACACCCAAAAGTAGAGATACCTGGCCCGCAGGGTGTATCCACCCTTAACTGACAGGGAACTGATTGACATCTTCATGGGGACTTTGACGTGACCTTTCTTTAATCACCTGATTGGAAGCTCTTCAACCAGGTTCACCGAGTTAATACTGACTGGCGAAAGATTCGAATCTAACATCAAAAGCGGAAAGATCCAAGGAGCTACATCCTCTAATACTCAGAAAAATCCATACAATGGGAATAAAGAGTCAAATGTTATGTATGGTCAAAAGTTTCATAACAAGAGCAATCATGACCAACATGTGGGGGCAGTCCTGATCCCCGGTCCTGCATCGCAGTGACAACAACAAAGGGGAAATCAGCAAAGGCAAGACGAGCCCAAAAGATAGTTTACCAACATAAACATGACATTGTCTCATGCACTATAAAACTTGTTGAAGATGAATCTGATTACGTTGATAGGACCTCATCCAAACCTCAAAACTTCTTCTCCTAACTACAATCCTAATGCAATATGTGCATATGATTCCGGCAGTCTTGGGCATGATACTAACGATTGTTGAGCACTGAAATACAAGATTCAAAACTTGATTGACGCCAAGGAGATCGATTTCGACCCTCCAGTGACTCCCAACTTGAGCGTCACTCCCATACCAAATAATTTAGCGTTCCAGTTCATTTTGAATTTTCAATTGTAATCCCTTTTGTTATTCAAACAATTATCTATTAATGTTAAAATCTGTTTCATTAATGCATTGAATATATTTGTCTTGAATTCATCCATTTGTTTTCACTATATTTAAGCTATACTTTTTACTCTCTTTATGACATTCAACTGTTGCTAAAAGTTACAAGCCTTTAGAGGGAGGATGACGAAAACAATGCCATAATCTTATACATTATGCTTTTGAACAGACCTTGCTGACGATGTACAATTTGTTCTTTAAATTCCTAAACACTAGAGTTATAAGGAAGATAATCCCTAGTCAACCCCTTCTAGCCAAAGAAGTAGGACTTTCCTTTTTTACACAAATTGAAACCTTTAATCAAAACCTAGGGCAGGGTAGTCTCTCAATTAATTCAAACGCGCGTTCAGTCACAAACTTTCACTTCGTATACAACGAATGACATCAAAAACATTCCTTCTGAACCAAAAGATGGTGATGGTTCCCTATCAAATAAGCAGTCATTATATCTCAAAAGTGAAGTCCACTAAGTCAAAACCTACGAAGGAGACTTAAGAAAAACGGGGGAATTCCGTTGACTGTAATCTCAAAAAGAAGAACAGTCAGGAAAAATTAGGGATAATAAATCAAAAGAGGTCACTGAAAATCCTCGACAACATGAAAAAACGTTGCAAAATGACTTCCTTCCAACAAATAAACTTCCATCCCCAAAACGTCATTCAGACTCAAGTGGAATTCAAACGTACAATTAACTGAGTTTAGGTCTGAAGAACGTCACGAAGAACGGGTGCATACAAATACACTTTGAGCCTTATCCTTTGTTTCTTAAACGGTGAACCTAAACCACGATACAACCTTTCAAAGTCCTAATTGAAGCACGGGTTAGTTCGAAAGCATACTGTTACAAAAGGTATCCTGACTCCTGTGAGGCTTTACTCCAAATCCTGAGTTGAATTTTCTTACAAAAAATTATTTTATCTACTAAAACGCATTTTCAAAACTTCAAGACAAGCATAAACTTTGCATTATTTGAATATCCTTGTTTGCATATGGCTAATTATTTGACAACAGAGAAATTCGCACGACGGATATCCATAAACTGAAATTCTCTTAAGAAACAAAATCACTTCAAATGGGATGACACTTCCAATGACAGATCTCCTATAAACAAGGGGGCATCAGCATGATCACTATCCAATACATCTGGGGAAATAAAGGCAAGATTCCATGAAATCTCCCAAGAAATACCGAGTAACCAGGGGCAGGTATTTATCTGAGTCACTTGGGGAATTTAATATGAACTCCAACAAAGGTTTGTATACAGTCAAGCAAACATTTCCTAGCAATATTACAAACACTTGCTACTAGGGGAAGTGAGAAATCTCCCACAAAGTACTTTTCATAACATGATCCCCCGGCCAGAGTTTCAATCTCTAAAAACTTCTCCCTAACTGAGTTGATCTCAGGAATCCTCGAGGAGTTCCGCCAAAAGAAAACACCTCTCCAACAGATTAACATGGTATATTTCCCCAACAAACAGCAAGATTTCCCAGCTTGAGTTTTCCTCTCAGACTATCACACAACAAGGGACCACAACTCCTCTTTCCGAGTAGACTTTCCTACAATCCCCAATAGCTCCTCATTAGAGCAACGGACAACAAAGACTCATGAACTCCTTTCCCCAAGAAATAATCAACACTTTCCACAGAGTTTTCTTCTCAAGCAAAATCAACATTGCCTAACGGAGTTCTCCTCAAAAAACAAAACAGGAATCCCCAGTGGAAACATTCTAAAAAGCAAAGTCTGGAAAGGTGTGCATACTCTTCATCCCCAACGGCCATTCGGGTTTCAGCTTCCCAAGGCTCCCCAGCATCTGTCAAGGATTTATTTTCCAAGACAAAGATACATTCTGACAACATTTCACCTTTCATGCATCATATTTACATACATGATAAATGAATACAATATAATCTCATTTATTTTGAGAACATCATTACGCCATGCATCATGACATTGCCTGCAGATAATTCTATACCTTTTCAGGAAAGATCAAGAAATAGATGGCTATCATCAACAATTTTAATAAAGGTCAGAGATTAATACCTGAAACCAAACAGGACAACTATCTCAACAATTGGTGAAACCAAGTTCCAGATTGATACCTGAAACCAGACAGGAAAACTATCTGTGAGCGACTACATGACCATCATGAAGTAACCCTACCCAGGTTCATTCTCATTTCCAGATGCAGTTTTATCTGAACTCATCATGAAGCAACCCTACTCAGGTTCCTTCTCATTTCCAGATGCAGTTTTACCCAGACTCATCATGAAGCAACCCTACCCAGGTTCCTTCTCATTTCCAGATGCAGTTTTACCCGGACTCATCATGAAGCAACCCTACCCAGGTTCCTTCTTATTTCCAAATGCATTTTTACCCCGACTCATCATTAAGCAACCCTACCCAGGTTCATTCTCATTTCCAAATGCAGTTTTACCCAGAATCATCATGAAGCAACCCTACCCAGGTTCCTTCTCATTTCCAGATGCAGTTTTACCCGGACTCATCATGAAGCAACCCTACCCAGGTTCCTTCTCATTTCTAAATACAGTTTTACACAGACTCGTCCTGAAGCAACCTTACCCAGGTTCCTTCTCTTAAATTCTAGATGAAGTTTCACATGGATTCATCCTGAAGCTGCCTTACCCATGCTTCCTCTCATATGTCTCATATAGCAGCCCTACACAGGCCCATCATAAATTAAAGAATACTCAAGACCTCTACTGGTTTAGTTTAAATCTCTCAATGGTTTATCCTGATTCCTTTCCGGTAGACATTTTCTCTGGTTCAAATAGATCGCTCCAAGATTTATTCTGATTCGTTCCAATTAAAGAATATTGCAAGACTTCTGTTGTTTCAGTTTAAATCGATCAATGGTTTATCCTTATTCCTTCCTGGTAGACATTTTCTCTGGTTCAGATAAATTGCTCCAAGATTTATTCTGATTCTTTTCCAGTTAAAGTCAAGCTTAGACTTAGTCTAATTGTTGTCAACAATCATATTTAGATGGCATCTATAATCCCATCTCAAACAAGTATCCATCATCTCTCCAAATGGCATCTTTAATCCCATTCCCTACACAATCAACTAACATATCATCGAGTGCAAATTTCTGGGTACTTTAGTGTTCAATCATCTTCCACCTTCAACCTACAAACGGCAACGAGCCATTCTCAATTTTCAGGTTCAACAAGATTGAACAGGGGCAGCTGTTGTACCCCAAAATTTTCCCTCTCATTTTCTCAAGATTTCTCTCGCATGTGTGATTACAAAAACCTGTTTAAAGAAATAAAGAAAATGTAAAATCTTGAAGATGTTAATGTGCCTTTCGATTAGGTTGAAAAAACAAGTTGGCTTCAATTTAGCAAAGTTCAATTCAGCAATGTAGTCTCCCTTCGGTCACAAGCTTCGATTTGGGCATTAGCTTCCTTCGAAGTAACCCCCTTCGATCCACAAACTGGGCATATGGCTTCCTTCGAAGTAACCCCCTTAGATCCACAAACTGGGAATTTGGCCTCCTTTGAAGTAACCTTCTTCGATCCACAAGGTGGGCATGTGATTTCCTTCGAAGTAACCTCCTTCGATCCATAAGTTGGGAAATTAAACCCTTCGAAGCAACGTACTTAGATTACACCTATAAACTCTTCAACACACATAGTTTATACACTATGAATCATAATTGGTGGATTCAAGGACATATAATGGGTCCATGCAAAGAACACGCATTGTTGGAAACGAATGTTGTTGTCTGATGATGAGTCTGGTCGAGGTGATCAAAACGAAAGGTTGAAGTATTCAAGATGCTTGTGTACCAAAGTCCTATATACTGCCAAACCCAAGCCAGTTGTACTGCTATACAATAGTCTTGCATCAAGCTACCACAACACTCCAAAATAATGTTGATCCTGCATTGTCTCAGTCCCATACTTGCACAAAAAAGGGCACATAAGAGATGCGTCGAAGAAAACAAGGGGACAATATACCCAAACGGTTCAAATGTTATTTGTTTTCCCCCCAAAACCACAGCAAAACTCCTCTATAAATAAACTATTCTTCACAACATCAAAGAAGGGGCTGGAGATGCTTTGGGGAGATAAAAGAGAGATAGGAAACAAAACAGAAACCTTTGTAATTTTTCCTCACTCAAAAATCAACTCTACTTTCACATACAAACACAGAATCAAAATCCATTATATCATCTTTCCAACTCTTATAAATTAACTATCCAGAACACCACACATATAGAAGTTTGTTCAGACTCAAGGACAATCTTATGGGACAACTATTCAAACCTAAAGCAAACCCCCTGTGATAACTCTTCGAATTTCAGAACCGTCAAGGCAGCAGTTCAAGTTCGAAACCCACACTCCAGCTTTGACGTAAGTCTTTCTGACTTTAACTCTTTCATTTCAAGCATCTTTGTTGATTCATCTTCGAGGAGAACATGTAATAACCATGGCCTTCAATGTTAATCTTTTGTGTTTTCCTTTAAGAACTAATTTGTACAGACCCTAAAAAATGTTGGAGTAAAAAAAATGCATACTTCGATATAAAGCCTTTAGGCTTCGACAGGCTCAAACAGAAAGGAAAAGAATGTGTGCTTCGACACACACCTGTTCATTGCACATACATGCTTCGATAGACCTACTTTGATGCACACGCATGCCTAGACACAGACATGTTCATCACACACACACACATGCCTCGATACATACTTGCTTCGAATAAACTGACTTGCAGTCCCAAACGAAAGAAAGCAGAAGGGATGTGTGAATCGAAGGACCTATGCTTCGAATCACACTGGTTTCGATTTGGAGAAACATAGTCAAAGGAGAGCATGTTTCGAGGCACACATGCATGATTCAAAATATGCCTCAACAATGGAAATCAAAGGATTTGCTTTCCTTTATTTTTGCGATATTCTTTTCACATGTTTTCATATTTTTTGCTTCATAGCTTATTTCGATATGGTTGTAATATTTAGACATCTGCTTCATCCCACTTGTAAATGGTATCCCCACTCCCCCTACTAATGTAATAGTGTATGATTTAATTTTTCCGCAATCTTGCCATTTTTCATTGCTAGTAAAATAGGGTGTGGCAAGATAAAAACAAATCTTAGACAACTCTAACCAAAAACAATGCATGCAATCAAACACACTTGCACACTTACACCTCTAGGGTAACCCTCGCTTATTGCCTCGGAAAATAGTCATGTCCCTCGAATATGGGACGCTTTATCAAAGACCCTTTGATAAAAAGATAGTAGTCCCTCGATGACACTTCGATGTTGCCTTCGATAAAATGATCTCGTCCCTTACGAAAATTGCTAAAGTGTCACATAAGTTGCCTTCTATGACTATACAAACGTCCCACGCCCGTCCCTTCACATCCAATGATGGGGCTTCTTACCAAAACAATGGTAAGATAGCAACATTTAAAGGAGGAGGAAATGAACATTAAGACCTTTTGAGTATGTAGGATGCACCTAGTTGCTCCCTTGCTCACAACAAAAACATTTTATACACCAACACTTTCATTTGAAACATTTTCAAAAGACAAAGCTCTTTGTACGCGTTCTTATAGAGACGAGAACCATTACAAAGACACCTTTTCAAAATCACTTTCAAAAACACATTCCACAAATACCTCTTTGAACTATTTTCAAAACAACAAATTGTACGCGTTCTTATAGAAACGAGAACCATTACAGAGACATTTTCAAAATACTTTCAAAACCCACACCACAAGCACATTTTCAAAAAAAAGCAAGTGATCTAGCAAGCAACTAAGAGCCCGTAGATAACTACAGATGAAAATGGTTCTAACACCTTCCCTTTTCATAACCTACCCCCCGAACTCAAGAAAATATCTCAAAGGTTTTTCCTGTTCTTTTCACCCTTTTCCTTTATTGGATAAAAGAAAAGTCGGTGGCGACTCTTGCTATCTGCAACAATTATGATCAAACAAAAAACACCCAAGTCAGCTCTCCTACCGTGTTACAGAAGGGTTTATGGATGAACCTGGAAGATGATTGCTTGTAACAATGGTGATAATGTCGAAACAGGGTTTAGAAACCGATACGAAGATTACTTAAAATTGATACGATGAGTGTTTAGAAGTTGTTAATGACGAGGGTTTAGAAATTGACACGACGAGTTTCAGAAGCTGACACGACGAGTGTTTAGATGCTGACACAACGAGTGTTTATAAGATGACACGACGAGTGTTGAAAGGTAGCATGATGCCAATACAAGGACAGAGAAGACTTGTAATGTGGCGTGACGCCAATACAAGGACAAAGAAGACTTATAACGTAGCATGACAACAATAAAAGGGAGAGATCAGACTTGTAACATAGTGTGATGCTAATACAAGGAAGAGATCCGACTTGTAACGTAGCATGATACCAATACAAGGAAGAGATCGGGCTTGTAACGTAGCATGATGCCAATACAAGGAAGAGATCAGACTTGTAATGTAGCATGATGCCATTACAAGGAATAGATAGGACTTGTAACATAGCGTGATGCCAATTCAAGGGAGAGATCGGACTTGTAACGTGGCATGATGTTAATACAAGAGAGAGATCGGACTTGTAACATAGCGTGATGCCAATACAAGGGAGAGATAGGACTTGTAACGTGGCTTAATACCAATACAAGGGAGAGATCAGACTTGTAACATGGCATGATGCCAATACAAGGGAGAGATCAAACTTATAACATAGCATGATGCCAATACAAGGAAGAGATCAGACTTGTAACGTGGCATGATGTCAATACAAGGAAGAGATCAGACTTGTAGTGTAGCATGATGCCAATACAAGGAAGAGATAGGGCTTGTAACATAGCGTGATGCCAATACAAGGGAGAGATCAGACTTGTAACGTGGCATGATGCCAATATAAGGGAGAGATCGTACTTGTAACATAGCATGATGCCTGTGATACGGTGGCAGAATCGACTGTTATACTGGTTTGCGTTTGTATTCGCAAATGTCACGGTAAGAAAGAGTCGCCACCGACTTTTATTTTATCCAACTAAGGAAAAGGAAAAAGAATAGAAAAAACCTTTTTCGAGATGTTTTTGAGTATGGGGGTAGGTTATAGAAAGGGAAGGTGTTAGCACCCTTTCTATCCTTGGTTTTCCATGGGCTCTTAGGTACTTGCTCATTTTTTAAATTTCTTGTGTGTGCTTGTTTTTGAAAAAAGTTTTACTTCGTGATACCCTTGTATCGATCCTCAAGAGTGTGACAAAGTTGTTTTGAAAATTGTTTTGAAAAGTGTTTGTGTAAAATTTGTTTGTTTGAGCAAGTACCTAGGAACTTTCTACCTACTCGAAAAAAGTCTATTCGTTTTCCTTTAGACAATGCTATCCTACTATTAAGGAGTAGGTAGCCCTATCGTTGGATTTATAAAGGGACGTTCGAAGGGACAAAATGGTCTCTAAAGGTAACAAGTAAAGAAACCTTAGCATTTCGAAGGGACTATCGTCATAAGATCAATTCATAGGCAACTCGAAGGACAAGTAGGGACTATGATCTTTATGACGATTTTGATTCACGGGTCATTGCTAAGGTATCCCTACATTCGAGGGACACGACCATTATTTTCGAGGCAACCAAAAGGGGCACACGCTAGGAGTGAACATGTGCGAGTGTGTTTTTTCAGTTAATTATCTTTGCACAATTAGGTTTTTCTACTGTATTAATCATTTATCTTTCACGTGCAAGCCTATTGTCCATACATCTAACAATGAAATAGTTGCGGAAATTAAAAGCAAGAAATTAAAACCCTAACTATTACAAGGCTTTGGGGGAGGGGATTACATATTCAAAAACCCGGGAAAAATGATAAAATAAATATTAAACCTAATTTAACTATTACAACATGGGAACAATTACAATATTTAATAAGAATAAAGAAAATAAGGACGCGCGCGATGAAATAAATATGAGAATGAAGTCGAGGTCCTAAAAAAAATGTAATCAATTAAAAGGAAAATATGTTTTGTATTTTATTATTGAGAAAAATATTTTAAATCTTAACCTAAATATAATTAATTAAAAAACATTTTTTGGTATTTTATTGAGAAAATTAAATATTTATGAATTAAACCTAATTTGTCTAATTAATTTTAATTATGAAAACAATCAAATCAAAATTAATTAATTTGCCAAAATAAAACTAATTTTAATAAAAACCTAACTCTACCTTTTTTGTGATTTTTTCTGATTTAATAATAGTAAAAAAGAAAATGATTTTGTGGTAAAATATAATTAAAGGCAAATAAATAAAAAAGAAAGGAAAGAATTAGAATTGTGCCTGGTGTTGAGCAATTTGGGGGATATGCTGCCAAATTTCCTGTTAGGCCCAAAGATGGCCCAGGGTCTGGCATTTGGTCCATTGCACCTCTCTCCTGATGGTTCTTGGTGGTCCCTCAAAGCTGGAGCGCGAGATCTGTATGATGACGGATCTTAGGGATGGGATTTGGGGTGTACGGTGAACGCTAGGCATTTAGATACGCTAGATCTTCAAGGAATTATTCAGAAAATAAGAAAATGTTTGGACCTGGGATAGAACCCAGGTCCCTTGCTTCACATGCCCATACTCCTTGTCATCTGCGTTGTAATGCTTATCTGGTAATATAATAGACAAACAATATTATAATAAATATGCACGCCTTATGCCTGAAAAATGCGCGCAAATTTAAATTGGCCAGTGGTTGGCTGCCACGCCACCTTCTTCTTCCTTGGACAGTGGCTTTAGATACCAACCCCTTTACCTACGGGCGCCCACTGTAGCTACAACCCTGCAAACCTCAAAAATCAAAACCAGAAATGATAAATCAATTCTAAGCATACAGATCAACTCGTTTTTATCTCACGAGTATCATGGTAATGTTCTTTTGGTCCAATTTTCCCTGCATCTCAAAGCCCTAAAATGGAGATTAAAACCCTAATAATGGCAGGTCATCATACATCCATCAAAACTTGCAATTAGTGATTCAAACATGTTCTAAACATTCATACAAACAATAATGCATGATCAAAATATATTTATAACGCATATATGGCCGTAATCGTTTTTGAAAATAAAATGCAAACCGTGATCGTGTTGGACGTGATTCTGGGAGTTTGGACGCTTGAAAACGATGCAATTAGTTTCAGTGTGTCTCCAGGAATACGTTGCAACCCTCAGAACCTCTTGAATCTGCTTCAAATTCCAAATTCAATTGTCACTTTTCCTTGAATTTCAAGCTTGTGTACAGAGTGTTTTTTGCAGCAGCTGCACATCTGTATATGCTCCCTAGGGTTCAACAAGCCTCAGTATATATATTGAATCCAATTAGGTTAATAATTTTGGATCCAATCTTTGGAATTGATGGATAAAATCTTTGATCTTTAAATCCTATTCTTTGATTCCAAAATTGGCCAAATCATGCCTTTTTCAAATCAATCAAGACTTGAGCGCTTAGCTTGCTAACATACAGCCTGTACCTTCATTCTTTAATGCTAAATCAACCAAAAATATATTTATATCATTTATTTGATTTAATTTGGATTTAAAATCATAAAAAATCAAAAATAAATCAAATAAATAAGAAAATGATGTATGGAAGGGTTTATGGGTCGTGGACCAGGTTAGGAGCAAGATGCAAGCATAAAAAGTTAGGCCCATTTGCCAAAAAATGCAATTTTGGGCATTGTTGACTTTTGACAATTCTCCAAAAATGGCCAACTTTGACAATTCATATATCTCTCAATTTTGACCCTAAGAGGGTGTTCTTGGACTTTTTAGAAACCTTAGGATGTCCCCTAAACAACCTCTTTGGTTTAATATCAATTGGATCTTCCATGTTCATGTAAGGAGCTTTGACCCAAAAGGTGTTTTTGTTGACTTTTTGGAATGACCTATAATGTCTGAATCCATATCTCTCGATGAGTGCATTTCTTGAACTGGAGGGTTGAAGATGAGTTACACGAAATTGGATTCTCTTCAAAGTGAGCCTTGGATGAGAAACTTATGATAAAGTATGAGAAAGTTATGCTTGGTCAAAGTTTGGTTGATTTTTCTTGAGAAACCCTAATTTAGCAACTTTTGAGTTTTGATGAATTAGGAGCATTCCTTGGGGAATCATGGTAAACCCTTGATCAAATGATGGATATCACTTCAAAATATTGATGTTGACCCAAAATCTTGAAGTTTGACTATATATGGGTCACAATTGACTTTTGACCTAGTACGGTTGATTTTCAGGCATTTGAACAGTTGACTAAGCAAACTTCTTATGCAAGGCATGAAACTTGGCATGGATGATCTTGAGGACATATTGGGACTATGGAGAGCATATGAGGCCTTTGGAGCTCACCCATCTTGATGAAAATGGAAACCCTAGCTAGAGGTTCATTGCTTTAAGAGAGAGTTTGTCTGGTCAACACTTAGGCATTCTTCAGCAAGTTGAGGATCTCAATGAGCATGTGTTGGGTAAAATGAGAGGGAAACTTTTGGGGTACAACAACTGCTCTTGTTCAGTCTTCTTAAACCTGAGGATGTAGATTGGCTGGTCTGCCTTTCGTGATCTGAAGGTGGAAGATGATTGAACACTAGAGTGCCCACAAATTTAAACTCGCCTGAAGTAATACTGATTGGTGATATCGAGAATGGGCTTACAAATGCCATTTGGAAGTCGACCTAGAATCTTCAGAGATGGGCTTAAAGATGCCATCTAGAAAAGATATCAGTTGCATAAAAGATTCCTTTGCGAGAATTCCTGTACTTGTCGCTGAGGAGGACTTCACCGAGGAAAGTTGATTTGCATATTTGGAGATAGAGTATAGGAGCTTCGATTGTCCATTACTCTACTAGGGAAATGTGAAATTGTCCGTGTCTGGTCGGGTACGGGTCTTATAATGTTGTAAACTATTATCTGCAGATAAGAGAGAAGGAACCTGAATAGTAGGGTTACTTCGAAATGAAAGCCTGGATAGTAGGGTTGTGAGAAGGAACCTGGATAGTAGGGTTTCTTTGGGATGAAAGCCTGGATAGTAGGGATATGAGAAGGAAACTGGGTCGTAGGTTTACTTCGAAATGAAATCCTGGATAGTAGGGCTATGAGAAGGAACCTGGGTCGTAGGGTTACTTCGAAATGAAAGCCTGGATAGTAGGGCTATGAGAAGGAACCTGGATAGTAAGGTTTTTTTGGGATGAAATCCTGGATAGTAGGGCTATGAGAAGGAACCTGGGTCGTAGGGTTACTTCAAAATGAAAGCCTAGATAGTAGGGTTATGAGAAGGAACTTAGATAGTAAGGTTTCTTCAGGATGAAAGCCTGGATAGTAGGGCTATGAGAAGGAACCTGGTTCGTAGGGTTACTTCGAAATGAAAGTCTGGATAGTAGGGCTTATGCAAAGGAACCTAGGTCGTAGGGTTACTTAGTTTGGTTACATAGATTAGTTAACCCTTTGAATCTTCGGGAACTGATTTTCCCCTAGCTGTCTGTAGATATGACATGTATAGCTGCTGGAATAATTGTCTTTCCTGAAAGTATAACAGGGTTAATTATATGTGCAATTCATGAAATGCCTTGTGAGATGATGTTCTCAAAATAAATGAGATCATGTTATATATGATATGTATGTGCATGTCATGATGTATGTACATGAAATGCTATTAGGGTATGTCCAAGTCTGGGAAAATAAATCCCTGATTGCTGCTGTAGAATATAGCATTCCTTCCTGTTATAGAGAATTGTGGTTCTTCTACTTCTGTCGGGGACGGTGAATGGAAATAAATGTGCTGGAGTTTTACTCCTTGTTGTTTGTGAGTATTCTGTCAGGGAGAGACTCTGTTTGAGAATAACTTTACGGGGAATAACTTGGAAGGTGAATTTTCATAGCTAAAGTAATGGGCTCTGTCGGGGATTGAGCTTCTGTATCCAGAGAAATAAACTCTGCTTGGGAGATAAAATTTATTGACCCGCTCGCGATTATGAAATTCGGCTGGGGGATATAGTTGTCAGGTTTCTGAAGGACCCTGGCTGGGGAGATTACTTCCTGTTTCAAGAAAGCCGACATCAATGCTTTGAATATTTTTACTCTGTGGGGAGTGTATATACTGATAATTGTGCTCCAAAGTTGTCTTTGTCCTGGTACCTGCTGGGCATAGTAACTGTCGGGTTTGACATTTCTTGTTTTTTCCCCTGTTTCTTAAGTTACGAGCAATTGTCTTTTCATTTCTTATGTAAATATTTATGAGCAACAATCATATTCAAATGCATATGTCAAGAATAAATCATTGGACGTTCTTGCAAAACAAAACAAAAAGAGAAACAAATAGCTTTGTAAAAATTATTTGTATTATTTTCGAAGTTGGCCTGTAATAGGCGTTTTTGTACAAGGAAGCTTACGCTCTAGTAAGAGAGCGCCGCCGTAAAAATAGAAGCTATACAATTTTGTGTAAAAAGAAAAGAAAACAGTTATGTGCAACAATCCCATTGAGTTCTAACTCTGCTATTGCCCCTATGTCTTCGAGCGTCTCATCACTTTGCTACTTGGCTGAAAGTTGATTAGATTGATTGGTTCTGTTCGAGCTTGATAGTCGATAATGAGGTCTGATCGCAAGGTGATCCAATGGGGACATAGTGATACACTTTTACGCCCCTAATTTTTTCCTGGACTTCCCTTTCGGGTTTTCAGTCCACCGGGATACCCTTTTTTGCCCAAGCCGTCTTTTCAGGTTTTCAACTTGCCGGGTGTATAAATTTTTTTATTTTCATCCCTTATTTTTTCTCGAACCCTTTTGGTTCGCCAGGAAGCCCTTATTTTTGCCTAGGCCAGTCAACCTAGCGGGTCTTTTAATCAGGCGTAGTATCTTTTCACTATGTCTGCATTGACAGGGTGAGGAAGGTCGTCACCGTCCATGGTGGTTAGAATCATGCCTCCACCTAAGAAAATGTTTTTAATCACAAATGGCCCTTCGTAGGTGGGAGTCCATTTTCCCCTGGGATCACCTTGCAGCAGTATGATGTGCTTGATTACCAGATCCCCGACATGATATTCTTGACGTCTGAATTTCTTGTCAAAAGCCTTGATCATTCGCTTTTGATACGTCTGACCATGACAAATAGCAGTAAGTCTTTTCTCGTCGATCAGATTTAGTTGATCAAGTCGAGTCTGGATCCAATCGCCTTTGTTCAAACCCGCATCCTTCATAATCCCGAGAGAAGGTATCTAGACCTCGATGGGTAGGACTTCCTCCATGCCATACACCAAAGAGTAGGGTGTTGCCCATGTCGGCGTCTGTGCTGAGGTACGATATCCATGAAGAGCGAATGGTAACATCTCATGCCAGTCTTTGTATGTCACTGTCATCTTATGTACAATCTTCTTGATGTTCTTGTTAGCCGCTTCAACAGCACCATTCATCTTCGGCCGATAGGGAGAAGAGTTATGATGTTGTATCTTAAATTGTTTACAGAGCTCGGTGATCATTGTGTTATTGAGATTTGTACCATTATCAGTGATAATTCTCTCGGGCACACCATATCGACAGATCAGGTTATGTCGGATAAACTGTGCCACAACGTTCTTGGTCACAGTAGCAAAAGAGGTCGCCTCAACCCACTTCGTGAAGTAATCAATGGCCACTAGGATGAAGCGATGTCCATTGGAAGCAGTGGGCCTGATTTCTCCAATCATGTCAATGCCCCACATTGCAAAGGGGCACAGAGCTGTCAAGACGTTCAAGGGAATCGGAGGCACATGCACCTTATCAGCGTAGATTTGGCACTTATGACAAGTTCGGGAGTGTTGATAACAATTTTCTTCCATAGTGGACCAGTAATATCCTGCCCGTAAGATCTTCTTATCCATGGTATGTCCACTCGAATGGGTTCCGAAGGTACCTTCATGTAGATCTTCAATAATCCTCTCTGCTTCGCTCTTGTCTACACACTATAGTAAGGTAGAGTCATGATTGCGCTTGTAGAGGATTCCATTACTGAGGATGAATTTCGTAGCGAATCTTCTCAGAAACTTCTTATCATTGACAGATGCCCCTTCGGGATACTCTTGGGTCTCGATGTACCTTTTTACTTCATGGAACTAGGGTTTATCTGCTACCTCTTCAGTATCAATTTCACAGCAGTGTGCTGGTTCATCCAACCTCTCAATGGTGATTTGGGGAGCTTCGTTGTCCCACCTGACTTTGAACATAGAATACATGGTAGCTAGCGCATCCGCTAACTGATTCTCATCTCGTGGGAAATGTTCAAAGGTTACCTCCTCAAAGTTTGGGAGTAATGTCAGTACGTACTCTTTGTATGGGATGAGATTCAGATGCTTCGTATCCCATCCGCCTTTGATCTGACTTATCACCAAGGATGAATCCCCAAAGACATTTAAGAACTTGATCCTGAGGTCAATAGCGGCTTTGAGACCCATGATGAAGGCTTCATATTCCGCCATATTGTTAGTGCAGTTGAAACATAGTCGGGCAGTGAAATGAGTATGACAGCCTTCGGGAGATATGATTACTGCGCCAATGCTGTTATCGAGTGCGTTCGATGCTCTATCAAAAACCATAGTCCATCGAGATCCCTCCTCGGGTCCTTCATTCGGTCCAGGTTCTTCGTAGTCAGTCACCAGCATAATATTCTTATCCGGGAACTCAAAATTCATGGACTGGTAGTCATCCATGGCCTGATGATCCAAATGATCAGCCAATACACCCCCTTGATTTCTTTATGGGTTGTATATTATATATCGTATTCAGTTAAGATCTTCTTCCATCTCACTATTCTTTCGGAGAGAGCGGGTTTCTCGAAGATGTATTTGATTGGATCCATCTTAGATATCAACAAAGTAGTGTGGGTCAGCATATATTGTGTTAGTCGGCGAGCAGCCCATGCTAAAGCGCAGCAAGTTTTCTCGAGCAGTGAATATCGTGTCTCATAGTCGGTAAACTTTTTGCTAAGGTAGTATATTATGTGCTCTTTTCGACCAGACTCGTTATGCTGCCCCAGCACACACCCCCATTGAATTGTCTAGCACTGTTAAATATAGTATCAAAGGTCTTCCTTCAATTGAAGGCATCAGAATCAGTGGTTCTTGAAGGTATTCCTTGATTCTCTCGAAAGCTGTCTGGCATTTGTCATTCCACTTTACCACTTGATCTTTCTTCAGAAGCTTGAAGATGGGCTCAACAAGTAGCAGTTAGATGTGAAATGAACCTGGCGATATAATTTAAGCGTCCCAAGAAACCTCTAACTTCCTTCCTTGTATGGGGAGTTGGCATCTCTTATATGGCCTTTACCTTCGCATGGTCTACTTGAATAACTTTGTCACTGATGATGAAACCTAAAAGCTTACCAGACCTTACCCCAAAGGTGCACTTGTTCTGATTCAACCTCAGCTTGTATGTCTTCAACCTGTCGAACAACTTTTGTAGATGATCAAGGTGCTCTTCCTCAGTTTGAGACCTGGATATCATGTCATCAACATAAACTTCGATCTCGTGGTGAATCATATCGTGGAACAGAGCAACCATGGCACGTTGATAAGTTACCCCAGCATTCTTCAACACAAAAGGCATCACCTTATAACAGAAGGTGCCCCACTGTGTGACAAAGGTTGTCTTCTCCATGTCTTCAGGAGCCATCTTGATCTGGTTGTAGCCATAGAAAACATCTATGAAGGAGAAGATTTTGTGTTGAGCGGTGTTGTCAACCAGAACATCAATGTGAGGAAGCAGGAAGTCTTCCTTGGGGCTTGCCCTGTTCAGATGTCTGTAATCCACACATATCCTTACCTTATTGTCCTTCTTAGGTACTGGAACGATGTTAGCAACCCACTGTGGATAGGAGGTGACAACTAAGAACCCTGCGTCAAACTGTTTCATAACCTCAGCATTGATCTTCTCTGACATTTCAGGGTGCATACGGCGGACCTTCTGTTTAACCAGAGGACAATCTTCTTTGGTCGGCAGACGATGAACCACAATATCAGTGTCTAAACCAGGCATGTCTTAACATGACCAGGCGAAGATCTCAACATAGTCGTGCAACATCTGTATCAACCGCTGTTTGGTCTTAACTTCCAGATTTGTGCCGATCTTGACTTCTTTTCTGTCTACTTCCATGCCCAAGTTTATCGTCTCAACCGGCTCTTCATGAGGTTGTATAGCCCTTTCTTCCTACTGTAATAGTCTAGCAAGTTCTCCAGGCACCTTACAATCGTCCTCACCTTCGTCCTCGGCTTGGTTAATCGGATTTTCAAAGTCATAACTGGCAGTAGCCGAGCTGTTATCAATGGGATCCAGAGTGGATATGGATCTATAGTATGATACGTGAGTGTGTGTAAGAGCATAGCTGTTTTGATAAAGTGAAAACAGAAAAGAAAAACAGAGAGTGCAAAATTTGTATGCAAGGAACGTCCAATGTTTTATTGATGATATATGAAATGACAAATAATAGCCCTCACAAACAAAGCCAGTGTGCCTTGGGCAAGGCACAAGGCTGTAGAGTTTAAATTGTTTATTACAATCTTAAAAAACAAGTGAGACAATTACTACGAAATAAAAGAAACTAGTATAAAATCCCTAGCCGTCCAGTTACTCGGTCCACCGTTGGTAGTTGGGTAGATCCAACTGTCAATGTCTGAGTCTTCCTCACTGTCTTCAATGGCATTAATTCCCCGATTATTGATGTGTATGGGAGGTCCTCTAGCTCAAGCGCATCGAACAGCCCTTTGAGCTCCTGAAGTAAAGCCCAAACCAAACTTGTCAGTTTTGTAAGAAAAATCAGGGAGTTGTCCCCAGTTGGTATACCCACCTTCTTCAACCACTGCTCTTGCGTCTCTGAGAGAAGCCATCTTCAAAGAAGGTTTGTTGCTGGTAGTGGTTTCACCATATACTCCTCTTCTCCACGTACAGTGACGATCTTCCCCTTCACTAGATACTTCAGTATTAGATGCAGTGTAGAAGTAACAACCCCAGCTTGATGGATCCAAGGACGACCCAACAAACAAGAGTATGACGGACGGATGTCCATTACATAGAAAGTGGACTCAAAAGTATAGGAACCTACTTTGACGGGGATGTCCACCTCCCCATGCACCATCCTTTTTGACCCATCAAAAGCCCTTACCACAATGTTACTAGGCTTTAAGGTCAAGCCTACACAATCCAACCAATCCAGCGCCTTCTTAGGAAGAACATTCAGCGAAGACCTAATATCTACCAGCACATGAGCCATAGTAGTACCCCTGCATTCAATCAAGACATGCAGAGCATCATTATGCTTCCTCCCTTTCGGTGTCAAGTCTGCATCTGAAAAACGCATCCCATTGTCAGCAGTCAGGCTGGCCACACAGTCTTTGAATTGATCAGCTGAGGTCTCTTACGGCATGTGCGCAGTCTTAAGGAATGCGATCAAAGCCTTCGCATGGGCCTCGGAGCATAACAGGAGAGAGAACATGGATATCTTTGAGGGGGTCTGCCCCAACTGCTCGACCACATTGTAGTCTCTCTTTTTGATTATTTTCAAAATTTCCTCTATATCTTGCTTAGAGGCTTCTACGACAATTTTCCTAGGTGCCTCTGTCCGGGAAGGCTCACATATAACTTCTTTGCCTCGGGTACTAGATGACTCGTCGGCAGGGGTAACAATTAGAGTAAGAATAGGATTAGTAGTTGAAGCATCGGTAGGAATAACAGGTGAAATAATAACAGGTCTATTGACAGTCCTTGGGGAAATCTAGGGAGAGAAAACCCTTCCACTTCTGGTGATCTTACTGGTCCCGAAAATGTTACTGACATCGAGATCAGCCTCTTCGTCCTTCAGGTCTTGTTTAACGCCATGATAGTAGACATCGGCGCCATAATGCCAAGGGACAGCTTTGTCCGAGGCGTATGGGACGGGACTGGGAAGGGTGATTATTAGCGGAGCGAATCTTGGAGCAGACGTAATCCTAACAGGTCTTCTCGAGGAGACCTTGGAAGGATTGGCGGAAATGATTATAATTGCAATATCTTCACATGGAATAGTTGGAATCAAAGTTTTATCGAACAAAATCTCTCTGTTATCCATCTGGCGTTGGACACCTGTTTTCAGCAAATGGCAACCGGAAGGCATAGATGAACACACGTGGCAACCTTCAACATAACCCGGAAATAAACCAGCCAATAACAAATTCTTCTTAATAGTCATAAGAGGATTAGAAACTTCATCAACTGAGGTTACAAACAGATTGGTATCAACAGCATTAACTCCACGATTGTGCTTAGGCATGGGAGCAGTTATGATATTCGGCTTTTCCGGAGCATCAAACTTAATTTCCTTGGCCTTGATCAGATCCTGTACCTTACTTCTTAGAGCCCAGCAGTCATTTGTATCGTGGCCAGGACTCTCAGAATGATAGGCACACCGAGCATTTGGATTATATCGAGGAGATGTGGTATTCAGATTCTTGGGAGCCTCCTTCAAGGTTTCCAAGTTGGATCTCAGCAGATGGGGTAGAACTTCAGCCAACCTCATGTTAATCCGGGTAAACTTCCTTCGTGGTCTTTCCACCCTTTGTTGATTGTTGCATTGTGGAGCAGCCGCAGGTCTAGGTATCATTACAGCACTTACTGTATGATGGTGTTTAGCTCTTCTTTGGCCTCTCGGGCTATAGATGGCCCTGTCTTCCTTCTTACCAGTGAAAGGCTTTTTTACCGAACTCGAAGATGTGTCTTTCTGTATCTTATCACTCTGAATCCCAACTTCTACCCTTTCTCCTATTAATATCATCTCGGTGAAACCAGATGATGAGCTACCGATCAAATGTTTAAAGAAAGGACCAGACAATGTCCCAAGAAACATATCGTCTAACTCCTTGTTTGATAAAGGGGGTTGAACTCTCCCAACCAATTCGCTCCACTTATGCACATAGTCCTTAAAGCCTTCACCTGCACCCATGGTCATACTCTGGAGTTGAGTACGAGTGGGGGTAAGGTCAATGTTGTATTGATACTGCTTATAAAAAGCAGTGGCCAAATCCTCCCAGTTTCGGACATTGGTTCTTTCCAGTTGGTAGAACCATTCAAGCAGAGTCCTTGTCAGACTGTCTTGAAAGAAGTGAACCCACAAGTTTATATCAGTGGTGTGGGGCTGGATCTTCCTTACATAGGAATGGAGATGGAATTTTTGGTAAGACACCCCATCGTACATTGAAAAATTGGAGCCTTGAACTTCTCTGGGATGACCACTCCCGACACCAATCCCAGTTCTTCGAAATCCAACCCAGGTATCCTCTGGACTTCCATAACACTCAAACGTTCTTCCAACTACTTGTATCTATCCTCAGTAGGAGGATACTGCTCATCATTGTAGTCTGTATCATTGTCATAAACTTCAGGACTGGGGTTCTTTTCCCTTGTCCCTCTTTCTTGGTTCTCCCCTTCCTTGGATGAGGAGGTCAGATCGAATGGTTGCTTTAACGGCCCCCTGAACCTTCTGCCCATATTCAGAATACTAGAGACCTTCTTCTTTTTATTTTTCTCCTTCGGGATGGGGGCTTTCAGATCCTCCTACCCTTTTCTCCAAAGTTATGAACATCCGCTGGAATTGGGCATTTTGTGCCTGAAGATCTTTGATGCTTTGTTCAGAATACATTTCTGCTGAAATAAACAGCGAAGAAGATGAGAAGCCTGTAACGGCACTTGTATATGCAGTGTTTATGAATGGGATACGTATGTAATGATTTTAAAGACTTTGGGAAGTTTAAATTTGAGAACCAAAATGAAACAAAGATTTTATTAGTTGAATTCAAAGTTCAATTGCCTTTTAGGCGTTACAATTAAAACAATTCTAAAAAACTATAAAAATCAAATTTCCCATGGATGCTTCCTCTTTGTGCCGAGATAAACTTTAAGGCTTATTTCCTCATGAAGCTGCCATGTGAGCTCTAAAACCTTTCTCTCCTGGGTATACAACTGATCCCTGTAAGTATCCCTCTCCTTCTTCAACTGAATCCAAGACCTCTATAGTTCTCCAAGATCAGTGGGCATATCATGATGGAGAACCGTGTAAGGAATACCCCCCTTCAGTAGTGGGTTCCACAATCACTGGTAAAACGTCCATGTAGGGCATCATAGGTTTCTGGGTGTGAGCTCGTACCCATTGGAGATAAGGTTCCATAGGAATGGAAACCTTCGGACCCAAAGCCTTGGCGCCAGATCTGTTTACCATGCTCCAAGCTCATATGAACCTCTGGCGATACCCTTGAACATCATCCTCATAGTTAAATATAATTCCCTCGATAAGTAACTCATGGGGACCATCCCTTCAGGCGTAACTAAATTGTCACAGAGCTAAACAAGGATTGTAAGTTATGCGTCCTCTAATGCCAAGTAATGGGACATTAGGGTACTCCCCGCAGCGGTCAATAATAGCAGTATCTCCTATAGCTCGGGAATGCCAGAGAATATCTATGTGAGCGAGTGACATTATCCTTTACGACCAACCCAAACCTTCTTTATTCATCAGTACAGACTTAGGGAGGTGAGAGATAAACCACCTTGACAGCAATGGAATGCAGCACATAAGAACCCCTCTTCTCTTCACGGTATGAGTATGGAGAGCGTGCAAGATATCTCCGAGCAAGGTAGGCACAGGGTTGCGAGAGAGGAAGATTTTGATAGCATTCACATATATGAATAAGTCTGGATTAGGGAATAGTACTAACCCATAGATTAGAAGGGCCAAGACCTCCTCAAAATCCTGAAAGTCCATATCATCCCAAAACAGTTGGGCCTTGTCCATCAGGAACTTAGATAGAAAACCCTTGACTCCGCTTCTTGTTTCCCAATTGGATGCCACCTTGGCCCGTTTCAGATGCAAGGCTGAGGCAATGACTTCTGGCTTAGGAACCTCTTCTAAACATGTGAAAGGAAACTGTTCAAGAATGGGTATATCCAATAGCTGAGAGAACTCTTCCATGGTAGGAACCAACTGATAGTCCGGGAAGGTGAAGCAGTGGTGCTTGGTATCAAAGAACTGAAAGAGTACACTCATCATCTTCTCATCAAAGTTTGAAGTGACCAGGTTTAGAAGTCGACCATGTCTCTTAGTGAACGCAGAAGTTTCAGGAACCCTTGATACTAGCTCCTTGAGCTGGGGAGGTATTCTTACAAACTGATTCGGATAGTGTTTCTACGAGCGGAAGCCATGATCTACAAAACACAACAAAGATAAATTCCCTTGGTCCTTGAAATGGTTAGTGTAATAAGAATGGATTCTATGTTATGATGCATGATGTTATGTTAAAATAGAATAAATCACACACAAGCAATACACACAATAGACCTTAGGTTCAAAGGCTTGCATGAGGTTAAAGGTAATTACCCTCTTGAAGTTTAGTTGGTTTCAAACCTGTCTTAGAAAAGTTACTGGGTTCTAAAGATTCTCAATATCACTGATCATCCTTTATCGGGCATTGTTTCAGCTCAGGAAATCTTTTCTTGCGGCCGAAATATCCCGAAAGTCTGATCTCAATGTGTGTAGCATCGAGTATCAACCAATCCTTAGCTTTATACCGAGGCCGGCTATCTCACTACTTTCTAATGGAAAAGTTTGTTCAACTAAGGTTCTAAGGTCCATTAGTGCTTCATGACACCATGCAGCGGCCCTGTATTCTCCTCGTTTCCACACGAAGGATACCGGTACCAACCAAAGTGTCACACCAACATATCCATTGCTTAAACCATATCGGTCTACGTCGTATAGTCTCCACGGTCTATTGCTGCTTACTTAAAAAGTGTCCCCAGATCTGGGTGTAGGATCTTTAATAATACTCAAACAAAACCCTTGAATATAAAGCAGGCAAAGCAAAACAAAAAATCAATTTTAAAATGACCTAGATCCTAAGTTGTACCCCACTTATTATTTAGTCCCCAGCAGATTCGCCAATTCTATGTACGGTGGCAGAACCGACTGTTATACTAGTTTGCGTTTGTATTCGCAAATGTCGCGGTAAGCAAGAGTCTCCATCGACTTTTATTTTATCCAACTAAGGAAAAGGAAAAAGAACATAAAAAACCTTTTTCGAGATGTTTCTGAGTATGGGGGTAGGTTATAGAAAGGGAAGGTGTTAGCACCATTTCTATCTGTGGTTTTCCACGGGCTCTTAGGTACTTGCTCATTTTTTTAAATTGCTTGTGTGTGCTTGTTTTTGAAAAAAAAATTACTTCGTGATAACCCTTGTATCGATCCTCAAGAGTGTGACGAAGTTGTTTTGAAAATTGTTTTTGAAAAGTTTTTGTGTAAATTTTTTTGTTTGAGCAAGTACCTAGGAACTTTCTACCTACTCGAAAAAAGTCTGTTCGTTTTCCTTTAGACAGTGATATCCTACTATTAAGGAGTAGGTAGCCCTATCGTTGGATTTATAAAGGGACGTTCGAAGGGAAGAAATGGTCTCTGAAGGCAATAAGTAAGGATACCTTAGCATTTCGAAGGGACTGTCGTCATAAGATCAATTCGTAGGCAACTCGAGGGACAAGTAGGGACTATGATCTTTATGATGATTTTAATTTGCGGGTCATTGCTATGTTATCCCTACATTCGAGGGACATGACCATTATTTCCGAGGCAACCAAATGGGGCACACCCTAGGAGTGAACATGTGTGAGTGTGTTTTTTCAGTTAATTATCTTTTCACAATTAGGGTTTTCTACTATATTAATCATTTATCTTTCACATGCAAGCCTATTGTCCATACATCCAACAGTTAAATAGTTGCGGAAATTAAAAGCAAGAAATTAAAACCCTAACTATTACAAGGCTTTGGGGGAGGGGATTACATATTCAAAAACCCGGGATAAATGATAAGTGAAATATTAAACCTAATTTAACTATTACAACATGGGAACAATTACAATATTTAATAAGAATAAAGAAAATAAGGACGCGTGCGACGAAATAAATACTAGAATAAAGTCGAGGTGCTAAAAAAAATCTAATCAATTAAAAGGAAAATATTTTTTGTATTTTATTATTAAGAAAAATATTTTAAATCTTAACCTAAATCTAATTAATTAAAAAACATTTTTTGGTATTTTATTGAGAAAATTAAATATTAATGAATTAAACCTAATTTGTCTAATTAATTTTAATTATGAAAACAATCATATCAAAATTAATTAATTTTCCAAAATAAAACTAATTTTAATAAAAACCTAATTCTACCTTTTTGTGATTTTTTTTGATTTAATAATAATAAAAAAGAAAACGATTTTGTGGTAAAATATAATTAAAGGCAAATAAATAAAAAAGAAAGGAAAGAATTAGAATTGGGCTTGGTGTTGAGCAATTTGGGGGGTATGCTGCCAAATTTCCTGTTAGGCCCAAAGATGGCCTAGGATCTGGCGTTTGGTCTAGTGCACCTCTCTCCCGATGGTTCATGGTGGTCCCTCAAAGCTGGAGTGTGAGATCTGTATGATGATGGATCTTAGGGATGGGATCTGGGGCACATGGTGGACGCTAGGCATTGAGATATGCTGGATCTGCAAGGAATTATTCAGAAAATAAGAAAATGTTTGGACTTGGGATCGAACCCAGGTCCCTTGCTTCACATGCCCATACTCCTTGTCATCTGTGTTGTAATGCTTATCTGGTAATATAATAGACAAACAATATTTTAATAACTATGCACGCCTTATGCCTGAAAAACGCGTGCAAATTTAAATTGGTCAGTGGTTGGCTGCCACGCCACCTTCTTCTTCCCTGGACCGTGGCTTTAGATACCAACCCTTTTACCTATGGACGCCCATTGTAGCTACAACCCTACAAACCTCAAAAATCAAAACCAGGCATGATAAATCAATTCTAAGCATACAGATTAACTCGTTTTGATCTCACGAGTATCATGGTAACCTTCTTTTGGTCCAGTTTTCCCTACATCTCAAAGCCCTAAAACGGAGGTTAAAACCCTAATAATGGCAGGTCATCATACATCCATCAAAACTTGCAATTAGTGATTTAAACACGTTCTAAACATTCATACAAACAAGAATGCATGATCAAAATATATTTATAACGCGTGTATGGTCGTAATCGTTTTTGAAAATAAAATGAAAACCGTGATTGTGTTGGACGTGATTCTGGGATTTTGACGCTTGAAAACGATGCAATTAGTTTCAGTGTGTCTCCAGGAATACGTTGCAACCCTAAGAACCTCTTGAATCTGCTTCAAATTTCAAATTCAATGGTCACTTTTCCTTGAATTTCAAGCTTGTGTACAGAGTGTTTTTTGCAGCAGCTGCGCATCTGTATATGCTCCCTAGGTTTCAACAAGCCTCAGTATATGTATTGAATCCAATTAGGTTAATAACTTTGGATCCAATCTTGGGAATTGATGGATAAAATCTTTGATCTTTAAATCCTATTCTTTGATTCCAAAATTGACCAAATCATTCCTTTTTCAAATCAATCAAGACTTGCGCGCTTGGCTTGCTAAAATACAGCCTGTACCTTCATTCTTTAATGCTAAATCAACCAAAAATATTTTTATATCATTTCTTTGATTTAATTTGGATTTAAAATCATAAAAAATAAATAATAAATAATCAAATGATGTATGGAAGGGTTTATGGGTCGTGGACCAGGTTAGGAGCAAGATGCAAGCATAAAAAGTTAGGCCCATTTGCCAAAAAATGCAATTTTGGGCATTGTTGACTTTTGACGATTCTCCAAAAATGGCCAACTTTGAGAATGCATATGTCTCTCAATTTTGACCCTAAGAGCGTGTTCTTGGACTTTTTAGAAAGCTTAGGATGTCACCTAAACAGCCTCTTTAGTTTCATCTCAATTGGATCTTCCATGTTCATGTAAGGAGCTTTGACCCAAAAGGTGTTTTTGTTGACTTTTTGGAATGACCTATAATGTCTGAATCCATATCTCTTGATGAGTGCATTTCTTGAACTGGAGGGCTGAAGATGAGTTGTAGGGAATTGGATTATCTTCAAAATGAGCCTTGGATGAGAAATTTCTGATAAAGTATGAGAAAGTTATCCTTGGTCAAAGTTTGGTTGATTTTTCTTGAGAAACCCTAATTTAGCAACTTTTGAGTTTTGATGAATTAGGAGCATTCCTTGGGGAATCATGGTCAACCCTTGATTAAATGATGGATATCACTTCAAAATATTGATGTTGACCCAAAATCTTGAAGTTTTACTGTTTATGGGTCACAATTGACTTTTGACCTAGTATAGTTTATTTTTAGGCATTTGAACAGTTGACTAAGCAAACTTCTTGCGCAAGGCATGAAACTTGGCATGGACGATCTTGAGGACATATTAGGACTATGGAGAGCATATGAGGCCTTTGGAGCTCACCCATCTTTATAAAAATGGAAACCCTAGCTAGAGGTTCATTGCTTTATGAGAGAGTTTGTATGGTCAACTCTTGGGCATTCTTTAGCAAGTTAAGGATCTCAATGAGCATGTGTTGGGTAAAATGAGAGGGCAAATTTTGGGGTACAACAAGGCCAATAAAAGGAAGATATGGGACTTGTAACTTAGCGTGATGCTAATACAAGGAAATTATAACTCGTACGAGTGTTTAAATCAATACGGGCATGTATTGAAAGAAGATTCAGACGAGTATCAAGGAAAGGTTAAACACGGATGAGTGTTTGAATCAATACGGACGAGTATCGGAAAAAAATATACGGACGAGTATCAAGGAAAGGTTAAACACATATGAGTGTTTGAATCAATACGGGCGTGTATTGAAAGAAGATACAGACGAGTATCAAGGAAAGGTTAAACACGAACGAGTATTTGAATCAATACGAACGAGTATTGAAAGAGGATACGGACGAGTATCAAGGAAAGGTTAAACACGGACGAGTGTTTGAATCAATAAAGATAGGTATTGAAAGAGGATATGGACGAGTATCAAGGAAAGTTTAAACACTGACGAGTGTTTGAATCAATACGGATGGGTATTGAAAGAGGATACAGACGAGTATCAAGGAAAGGTTAAACACATATGGGTGTTTAGAGAAACTGACACAGACGAGTGTTGGAATTTAAATTATTTGTCAGACGGGAACTGACTACCAGACGAGAACTAGGTTTAGACTTGATCGTCAGACAGGAACTCACTACCAGACAAGAACTAGAATTAGCATGACAAGGTGTATTGATTTGGTTGGGAATTCAGGAATACAAGGTACTGGCACCGCTAGCTGGGAATCGTGAAGGTGAAGGATGTTAGCTGAAGGTTTTCAGGAGAGAAATCCTCTTGTAGTTGGATGATTCAGGTCTTTTGTGTAAGGTACCTGATCTGGCTTATGCTTCGTATGCATGTTTGAATTTCTTGTGCCGCAAAGATCCATTCTGATGGATCATCTACGTGCTTTTGAGGATGCAATGTTATGCAGTGATAACTATATGAAAATGCCAAAAAATAGACTTCATGGAGATAAACGAAGGCTCATTGGAAGCTTTTGTTCATCATTGGAAATTCCAATACATATTAGTGTTGGGAACCTGCAGTACCAAATATTGCTAGCGATACTGATAAGAATTTGTATTGGGGAGCTTCGAAGATCATCGGTGACTCTACTGGAGATTGAATTGTTGACACAACGAGTTTTCAGGTATGCTGTTAAATTCTGAATTGCATTATTCAGGAAGAGATAATGCGGCTCGACTTCCCTACACCCCGAACTACTGAGAGGATGGCAGAACTGAATATGCCGAAGGACGGATACTAAACACCATATGGGTCTCTTCGAATACATGTCCCAAGTTTATGCCACACTGGGGAATTACCTCTTGAATCACTTGGGAATAAAAATACGAACATGGACACCTGCAAACTCCCCGATTTAGTCTATTAGGGATACCTAGGTTCAGCTCTGTGAATGCCCCGGTTTAGCTCTATGGGTGTGTCCTTGCACGTGCGAAGTAAATGATGACCCCGAACTTTCTGAATTCACTTGGGGAATTAGGTTTGAAATTGTCTGTAGTAGATGAAGGCGGCTTCACGCACTAGATAGGTCAGGGCGATCGTTGTGATGTTACCTACCAATAAAAACAACACTTGGAATGCATATGACACTCCCTCATGGTTAAACATCAATGTAAAGTCAAGTTTTACCTTAGCTTGGGAACTTTTATTTGCCATGTTTCTAATACAGTGTTTAATAACGAATAAAAACACATTTCCTATACATAAAACATTTTATGATAATAAAAGACAACTTTTTGATGAAAACATACTTTATTACATGGCCTATGAACAATAATTTGTACAAGGATGCAACTCCTATATGAGGTAGTTACAAAAAAGAAATGGAAAATACAAAAGGTACAAATGGCAATGACAGATGCTTGAATTTCCATTAAAACTTGTATTGCTACAGTTCCCATATCCTCAATAGTCTCAATGCCTTGCCTTTGAAGAGTAGTAGTTAGATCGATCACTTCACTACCAAGGTGCTGTAGATATACCTCTGTTATTCGTGAAGAGAACTCAGACTATAGCCTCTCGCTTATGATCCCTAACTTTTGCTTGGACCGGCCTTTCGAGTTTTTGATCCAACGGGATACCCATTTTTTCCTAAGTCGCCCTTTCAGGTTTTCAACTAGCGGATTATTATCTTTTTCATTTTATCCCTAATTTTTTCCTGGAATTTTTATGTCCACCAGGATGCCCATTTTTTCCTAAGTCGCCCTTTCGGGTTTTCGACTTAGTTGGTCATTTTATGCGTAGTATTTTTTGACTGAGTCTGAATTGACTGGGAGTGGAACGTCTTCCCCATCCATATCTGCCAAGATTAGAGCACCTCCTGAAAAGGATCTCTTCACAATATATGGTCCCTCTTAATTGGGAGTCCATTTTCCCCTTGGATCAGAATGTCGTCGTATGATAGCCTTTCTCAAGACCAAATCACTGGGATAAAACTTCCAAGGACGAATCTTTTTGTCGAATGCTCTTTTCATCCTCTGTTGGTACAACTGGCCGTGACAAATGTCTTCTAGGCGCTTTTCATCAATTAATTTGAGTTGGTTAAGTCTTGTCTGAATCCACTCTGCCTCATAAGGCTTGGTTTCCATCAGAACCCACAATGAAGGAATCTCTACTTCAACGGGAAGCACATCGTCTGTACCATAGACAAGAGAAAATGGAGTAGCTCTCATTGAAGTACACACATACATTTTGTAACCATGCAGAGCAAAAGGCATCATTTCATGCCAATCTTTGTATGTTTTGACCATCTTCTGGACGATCTTCTTTATGATCTTGTTGGCAGCTTCGACTGCACCTTTCATCTTTGGTCGACACGGCGATGAATTGTGATGTTCAATTTTGAACTCTTCACACAACTCCTTCATTATGTTGTTGTTAAGATTAGAACCATTATCAGTGATGATTCTGTGAGGAATTCTGAAATGGCATATGATTTCCTTCCTGATGGAGTTGGTAACGACCTTTTTGGTTACATCCTTGTAAGAAGCTTCTTCCACCCATTTGGTGAAATAGTATCCACTAGAATGAACCTATGACCATTCGAAGCACTTGGTTCAATCCTTCCAATCATGTCAATGCCCCACATTACAAACGGCCATGGCGAAGTCATAACATTCAAAGGAGTTAGAGGAACATGAATTATATCTGCATACACTTGGAATTTGTGGCATAACTTTTCATATACACAATAATTACTCTCCATCGTTGTCCATAAGTATCCTGAAATCAGGATTTTCTTATCTATAGAATTCCCACTCGAATGAGTCCCAAAAGAACCCTCATGGATTTCCTTTATGATCGACTCTGCTTCGTGTCTATCCACGCATCTAAGCAAAACCAAGTCATAATTTCTCTTATACAGGAAATCTCCTAATAAGAGGAACTTAGATGCTAACCTTCTAAGCGTACGCTTATCACAAATTATAGCATTTTCGGGATACTCTTGCTTCTTAAGGTATCGTTTGATGTTGTAATACCAACGCTTTTCATCATACATATCCTTGGTCGAGAGAAAATGAGCAGGAAAGACATGTGCGGGCTCTTTATAATGGAGAATATGTATGTTAGGCGCCTGATTCGGAAATCTCACCGAGAATATCGATGCTAAAGTATCTAAAGCATCGGCCATCTGATTCTCGTCCCTAGGAATATGTTCAAAGGTGATTTCATCAAAAGAGGATATCAGTTGCAAGATGTAGTCTCTGTACGGAATCAAACTGGGGTGCTTTGTTTCCCAATCACCTCGTACTTGGTGTATGACCAAAGAGGAGTCTCCAAAGACTTCAAGGATTTTGATTTTGAGTGGATGCCTCGAGACCTATCACACAGGCTTCGTATTCTGCCACATTGTTCGTACAATCGAAATATAATCGGACCGTAAACGGTGTATGAGTATTACATGGAGAAGTCAGTATTTCCCCAATACCATGACCTGCAGCCTTTGAGGAACCGTCAAATGTAAGAGTACACCGTTCTTCCAGATCGACCCCATCATAATCATCAAGCTTCATAACATCTTCATCAGGGAAGTCAAACTTCATTGATTGGTACTCTTCCAACGGCTGATGAGCAAGATGATCTGCAAGAATACTACCCTTGATAGCCTTTTGTGTAACATACTGAATGTCATATTCAGATAAAAGCATCTTCCATTGGGCAAGCCTTCCTGTGAGTGTCAGTTTTTCAAAGATATACTTTATCGGGTCCATATTTGATATCAGAAACATTGTGTATGTCAGCATATATTGCCTTAGACATCGAGCTGCCCAAGAAAGCATACAACAAAGGTTTTTCAACCAAAGAATATCTGGATTCATAATCGGTAAAAAATTTACTTAAGTAATAAATGGCGTGCTCTTTACGTCATATTTCTTCTTGTTGTCCAAGCACACAACCCATAGATCCTTCCAGTATCGTCAAGTACATGATGAGTGTCCTTCCAGGTGTAGCGGTAGAAATGTTTAAGACTAAGCCATTGGATTGACTAGACTTTACAGATTAAAATAAAAATCGCCACCGCGCTTTATTTTTTCCAAAGTAATGGGAAAAGAGCGAATAACCCAAAAAGAGGGGGGAAAGATTCAAGGTAAGGGGGTTGGTTATGCAAAGGGAAGGTATTAGCACCCTAAACATCTACGGAACTCCACAGGAACCTCTTTGAAATTCTATATATTTTAGCTACAAAATGTTGTATATAAAAGAAATTGACGGTGGAGGTGAGAAAAGAAGTATTTTTTATGATTTTTTGCACCCGCCGCGGTTGCGAACCTTTAGTGCCTACGTACCACCTTTCGTGCAATAGGGGATCAGGGTACACGTAGTTCACCTTTTGAAAATTTATAAAACACAAGTGTGTTGGTTGATTTTATGAAATAAGACATCATCGTTACTGTCCGTGTGGAAAACATACTTACTACCCATAATCATGAGAAATGAGAATTTGCATCATCTCAAAGTGGAGGATATGGCTTGGATTTTAAAATCAACAATGCCTCACTCGACACCCAAGTGAAAAATATCTCTCTTCAAGGATTGACAAGAGTCCAATCTTTTTGAGAAAAGTTTAAAGTAAAAGCCAAAGTGGCAAAATGGTTTGAATGAGATTGATTAACTTTTAGTCTTCTCACAAAAAATGTCAAGATATTATTAAGTTGATTGAAGTTTATTTATGAAAATGGTTTTGAAAATGCATGGACCTAAGTCCAAGTTTATTATGAAAATGGTTCAAGTTTCAAAACAAGAAGAGTTTTCAAAAGGAGGAAAGAGATTTTTTAAATTAAAGATGGGAGGAGAAGAAGAGACTATCCTAAAGCATAAGGTAAAAGCTAGGGATAAGAATCATCTAACCAACAAGAAGCCAATACTTGATAATATGAGTCAAGATAGAATTCCTATTCTTTGGATTGAAACCAAGCAAGTAAGGATACTAGACCTCTTGAGAGAACCAAACTTCAAATGTATTAAGTCTTCACAAAAATTGGGCAGAGTAACGGCTGTATACGGGTGAATTCCAGATTACAAACAAAGAATGTAATCATAATAACCTGCACACAAAAGAAAAAATAACCCAATGTCTTGAGGTATACCTCAAGAATTCCAGACAAAATATCAATTAAGGTCACAATGTCTCCAACATAGGCCAAGGTTTCTAATCCTAAGTCCAAGAAGTCCAATATCCATAATGCCAAGGATAGTAACCAAATAGTCCAAGTATCATTAAAGCTTTTTATGGTTCATGTTGATTATTAGGTGTCTTCAAAAGAAAAGAAAAGATCAAGTGAGCAAAATAAAAATGACAAGAAAGTAAATACTCAAGTGAGAAAAGATGAAAAATAGCATAAAATGTAAATGCTAAAGTAAATGGTGCATAAAATGAAAGAGCATAAAATAAAGCATAAAGTAAAAAAAAATAAAATCAATTGTTAACAATTAGTGTTTAGTTGGATGACTATCTTGAATCTTGCATTTGGAACTCATTAGAGGATTGGTAGAACCAAAGCCTCCACACAATAAGTTGCATTTGCTTTTTTTCAAGTATATCATCCATTTTGGAATCCTCGAGAGTAAAATTTAATATCAACAATGTTTAAGTGATCTGCATTGACCAAAAGTGATGTAGATCCATTAGAGGGTTGGTAGAACTAAAGCCTCCACATAATGAATCTCAAGGTAATTGGATCAAAGAGATCAAATTAACATGCTTGGGCTTACAAACATAGGTTTGAGCCACAAATGATCATTTATTCGAATCGGGACAAAATTTAGTGTTATGTTAAGCAATCGTAAATGAACTTATATAGAAGTCGCACCTATTTTGAGGTCGATCAATAGTAATCTATGCACTATTTATTTTGAGACATGATATAGAGATCATGCTCCAATAACACTTAGTGCAATAAGAAAGGGATAAGATGAAGAAGGGTGGGAAAGAATATACAAACCACATTTGAATTAAAATTCAATCAAACTATTATTAAAATCATTCATCCATTTTTATGGAGTTAGAATCAACACCATGAATCCAATGATGTTAATAAAGTTCACGATCAAAAATTCAACCCAAGATCAGCCAGAAAATAATCACAAAATAATGTTGCATTTAATATATACATTAAAAAAGATTTTTAAAATAGAAATAAAAGATAAAAATATCAACTATGTTCAAATTGGTTCATAAAAAATAAATAAGGCCATAGAAAAATCCAAAATAGACTCAAATATTTTCATAAAATTTTTGGTGATTTTTTAAAGTCAGAAACTATTTTTAAAAATTAAAAGAAATGAGTAAAAGAAACCAAAAATGATAAAAAATAACAAAGTCACAAATAAAAAATAAATGAGGTCACCAATATTTGTCACAATATCATTGGATCATTCCATATTTTTTTCAGAATTTAAAAATGCATAAAAGTATTTTTAAACATTTAAAATAATTCAAATAAAGTGAAAATTTATTAAAAAAATATAAAAATACAAAATAAAATTATGAAAAAATAAAAATCAAAAATAGAAAAGTCAAAAATATTTTTCGTAATTTTTTTCAAATTTTTTGGACTAAAAATGAATTTTCTATGATTTTTGAAGTTTAAAACAATTAAATATAAAAATCAGAAATAAAAAATAAAGTCAAAATATGTGGACCATTGGATGAGAATCAAAACGCGTTAGTAATCAAATCCAAGGGATCTGACGCGATGTGCATATCATGGTCATTACTGAATAAAGCATAGGATCAAATATAAATCAGAAATTCAAAAAAAAAACAAATGGCGATGTTTCATTGGTTGAAGGATGACACGCTGGTCATCTTCAATCTCCAGCTAGTCCCAAAAACAGGTCACTCAAACTGTAAAATTAGAGCGCGAGACCTATGCCATTCGCTTCGTCACATCAAGACGAAGACAACCACACCTTCGGGAAAAATTTATATAAAATATAGTTCAAGCAATTTGGAAGAGATTTTTGAAAATGTATTTGAAATTTCATGGTCAAAACTTGTTTCTAATTAAAATCAAGTGTTGCAACTAGAAGCAAGGCAATGAGAGCTTCACAATGATATTAAAGTTTGGAAGAATTGATGGAGAAATCCACCTATTGAAGTTAAGTTGCATAGCTCTGAAACTTGACTTCTATGGATCAATATAGGTCATGATTCTTGAAGGTAATTGTATGCTTAGCTTCAGGGAAGATCAACGAAGGTGAATTGATAGAAAAAATGGATTGAAAAGGACTTGAACACTGATTTCAAATTTGTAGAAAAGTGACTTATGCAATGAGTTTGGCAAGGTAATTTTGGTTATTCAAGATTGAGGAAATGAATGAGGGATGACCCTCTATTTATAGGGAATCAAATGGAATGTTCAAGCGTGTGAAATGATGAAGTTTGGAGGGAAATCGTGTGAAGTTGCAAACAAGAAAAACGTGACTTCTATTTTGATTAAAACTCATCAAAAACGCTCGTTTTGCTATGCTAATCAGTTCTGGAAGTTCACTAAACATGTTTAGAAGCAAAAACACGCGGAAAAAATGTGTTTAGAAGCTAAATCAAGGATTTCAAATTCTGACTTTTGAAGAAACTTCAGTTTCAAGTTATCAAGTTCAAATCAATGGCATTCTCAGCTCAAGGGGTCTTAGGGCATGATTCTTGAAGCTTTAGAAAGGTGAGATTACAAGCTTTGCAATGGGAAAAGAATGGAATCAAATGGATGTTTGAGCTGAAAGTTGCATTGAGTCAAAGTTGAGGAAAAGAGGTTGACTTTCCATACTTAGAAATATTTCAAGTTTTTCTTCAAAAGTGACCTATAATGTTTTGCATCCAAACATGGCCTTCCACTTGGAATTTGCTCTTGACCAAAAAAGATGGCATGAAATAGACCTCTTGAATAACATTTTGAAACTTGAACCATTCAAAATATCCAAAAATTGAGAGAGTTATGAATTGTTGAAATTGGCAAAAAATCATGAAATGACCTATAATATTTTGTATCCTTAGGGCATCTTCCATCCATTTTCTCACTTTTCACATAAAAGAAGGAATAAAAATAACATACTCAAGATCATTATGGAAAAATATTGGGCTCAAGGTAATAAAAATTGACCAAGTTATGCTCATTTGAAGTGACACATGGGAAATTGGGAGTTCATCTGGAGGACTTGTAATCTTTCTTCATCATCAAGTTTCTTCCACATGAAAACTCCTTGAAACTTTTGAAGTGATTTGTTAATAACCCTTTGTAGATAAGGATGTTTTTGGAATAACTCAAAAATACCAAAAGATGAGCAAGATATACTTCTTTGAAGTTCAAAACCCTAGCTCCTAGATCAAGAAAATGCTTTTGAGGAACTTTGACAATTTTAAACAGCCTTCTTATACCAACACTTTTGCTTTGTAGATAGAAGTTGTTGAGGATTGAGATAGATATGCACTTGTGACCAATGGAAACAAGGCCTTGTCCAACCATGACAACTTCTTCCATCAACCCCGTGTACTTTTGAATCAATCTTGATAACTATGAAATATGGTGAACCAAAATAAACCTTGCCATGCCATTTCTTCCAAAACAACTTCAATGGTGAGGTTTGAATTTCTCAAGATTTATTGACTAGAGCATGGAAATAAACTCATGAACCCATGGATCCAATTGCTAAGCCACATTGCCTTTACCTACATTATTAACAAGTAAGGCAAACCAACATTGCATTTTATTAATTAAAAGGAAAGTCAAAACAAAACATGAATAATAAAAAAAGAAAAACAAGTCAAGGTGCTTGGTGATTCCTCAAAGAGCAAAGCTAAAGATGGGAAGGAGAATCAAGTGCCCTAATGTGATCTTGTTGTGATTGAGTCAATATGGTATGATGAAGGGATCTTGGGGGCAAAAATTGGGGTACAACACCAGGCACTGGAGGAATAAGGATCGGTGGCTCTTGGAGATAGTGTTTGATCTTTTCAAAGGCTTCCTGACAATTATCATCCCATTGGACATCCTGATTCTTGTGCAGCAATTTAAATATGGGCTCACAAGTAGTTGTGAGATGAGAGATAAACCTAGCTATGTAGTTCAATCTCCCAAGGAACCCTCTTACTTCTTTTTCATTTTTCATTGCTGGAATATTCTGTATTGCTTTTAGTTTGTCGGGATCTACTTCAATTCCTCGCTGACTTACGATGAAATCAAGTAGTTTTCCAGATTGCACCCCAAAGGTACACTTGTTTAGATTAAGCCTTAGCCTAAATTTTTGCAGATGCACAAACAACTTCTACAGATGGACCAGATGTTCCTCCTCAGTTTGTGATTTTGCAATCATATCGTAAACGTATACTTCAATCTCCTAACGAATCGTATCACGAAAGAGCGTTACCATAGCACGTTGATATATTGCACCAGCATTTTTTAGACCAAAAGGCATGACCTTATAACAGTAAGTACCCCGTGGAGTAGTGAATGTCGTCTTTGTCATGTCTTTTGGAGCCATCTTTATCTGATTGTACCCCGAAAAACCATCCATGAAGGAGAAAATTGAGGACAGAGCTGTATTATCGACCAATACATCAATGCGGGGTAATGGGAAGTCATCCTTTGGGCTTGCTTTATTCAGATCCCGATAATCCACACACATGCGTACCTTCCCATCTTTCTTGGGAATGGGTATGATGTTATCAATCCAATCAGAGTATTCACATACCAACAAGAAGCCTGCATTCAACTGCTTTTCAACCTCTTCTTTGATCTTGAGAAACATATCTGGACGGGTTCTGCGTGGCTTTTGCTTTACCGGAGGGCATTCTGACTTTAGTGGCAAATGATGCATAACTATATCAGTATCCAAACCATGCATGTCTTCATACGACCAGGAGAAGATGTCGGATTACTCTCTGAGAAGCTCAATCAACCCCTTATTTACATCATTTTGCAAGGCAGCCCCTATATTGACCTCTCTTTTCACTGTGTCAGTAACGAGATTGATGATCTCAATGGCTTCTTGATGAAGCAGAATCGTTTTCTCTTCTTGTCTCAACAGTCTTTGCTAATTCCTCTAGAATTTCACAATCTTCCCCATTATCTTCATCGGCTTGGTCATTCAGATTTCCAAGGATATTGGTGCAAGGAACTGTAACATCAGTGTTTATAGTGGAATTTGAGGCAGACTTGCATGATTGATGAATCATGCCTTATTTTAGAATATGAGTGTGAATTGGAAAATTGTTAAAGAATTAAAAGGAAAAGCATTGCCATTTTTTATTTTACGAAAATAAAAGAAAAGGCAGAGAGAAAAAAATGTATGCATAAGATGCGATTTTTATTCAATTTTAAACAAACATAGAAACATGAGGGGCCCATTTCACAAGCTTTCGGCATGCTTTGGGCAAAACATGTGACTTATTTAAAACAAGAACATTACATGTCAAAGAAAACCACTTCAGAAATATCGGTAGCAGTACAATTGTCGAGTTCTTGATCAGACGCAATCTGGTAAATATAATGAGATATATTCGCACTGTCTTCGTCATCATCATCCACTGCATGGATTTGCCCTTGAACGCTTGGACCAGCACTAGCAAACACCTATGAAAGCAGGGGAATCTGTTTCCCTTTCAGCATGGTTGGACCACTGCCAACACGATCTAAAAAAGAGGACCTAAACCCAAGTCCAGACTTGTCCTGCTTTTCCCGCACCTCGGCCATTTTCCCCAGTCTTCTTTGGGAATTCCAGACTCCATAATGGTTTTGGCGTCCCTCAAGGAAACCATTAAAACTCTGGACTTCTTTGTAGTTTCCTTCATGGCAGAGACTCTGTCAACAGAAATGATTTCCCAAGCTTGGAAAGGGGTTTCGTGTACTTCCCCGTCCACTTCGACATAACGGAAGGAAGTAACATTGTTGATCACGACATCTTCCTCTCCACCAATGACGATGACCTTGTCTTGGATGATGATTTTCAAACGTTGGTGCATAGTTGAGGTTATAACTTCTTCCTTATGTATCCACAGGCTCCCTAGAAGGAAAGTATAAGGTGGACGAATATCCATGACATAGAATGACAGGTAGAATACGTGGGGACCGATCTTGATGGGTAGGTCAAATTCTCCCTCCATATATCTTCTTAACCCATCAAAAGCTTTGACTGTTAGTGTGCTAGGTTTCATCATAACCCCGCCCATGTTCATCTTGAACAGAGTATGTTTAGGCATCACATTCAAAGAAGACCCAATGTCTACCAGGACTCGAGACATCACAGTGTCTAAACATCTGATGGAAATATGCAGCACTTTATCATAAGCTCGGCCCTCAGGAGGAAGCTCGTCGTCACTGAAACCTAGATAGTTCCCTGCGAAAACATTTGTAACAACCCCTTCAAGTTGGGCCACAAATATTTCAAGATTCACATGAGAACCGTGAAAAATTCTCATCAAGACGGTTCGATAAGCTTCGGAGTACAGAAGGAGGGATAAGATCGATATATTTGCAGGTGTCTGATTCAGCTGGTCAACAACCTTGAAATCACTATTCTTGATCACCCTGATTAGTTGCTCCACTTGTTATTCAAAATACCTCCCGGGAGAATCACTGACTACTTGCTTCCCCTTATCTTTCACAAGAATCTCTTCAATAACTACTTCGGGGGGAGGTGGAGTAGGAGTAAAGACTCTTCTGCTTCAGGTTATTCTTCTAGTTCCAACAATGTTGGTTATGTCCTTATTTTCAATCGAAGGATAAACACCTTTCTTTCCACGAATGTAAACAACATTGTATTCCTATGGCACTGCCCTGATATTAGCTACCAGAACAGGAGCTGGATTTGGAGATGTCGGTGTTTGGGTTGGCAGGAGAGCAATTGGGTTCTGATCTGGCACATGGAGCGTTGGAACTTGTATAACCAATGGAACCCTTGAAGCATTCCTCTGAACATTGGTCGGATAATACAGAATCTATAAAATAGAAACATCAGCCTCAAGGATGATCTTTTCAACTCTAACAACCCCTTCGTCCATTAATCTCTGAATGGAATTTTTCAAATCATCACACTCGTCCAGATTGGATGAGAATTTCAAAAAAAATTCATGAAGTAGAACTTCTTTCTGCAAAAGATGCTCTCTTAAAACCCTTATTGACATCTGAACCTCATCAACTTGAGATACCAAGTCATGACCATCATCGAACCCGACCGCATTGGCAGTAACCCCTGTGGTGAGGAGGCATATGATTGTTCTGAACATTAGGTCCTATAGGAGTGAAGCTTAACTCCTTGGCATCCAAAAGATCTTTCATCTTACACTTAAAAGCTCTGCAGTTTTTAATCGAATGGCCTGGAGCACCCGAATGAAACTTACAACGTGCATTAACGTCATAACCTCTTAGAAGTTCTGCCAGTGGAGAAGCTAACTCTCAAAGTTGTACCAACTGACAAGCTAACAATTGCGGAAGCAATTGGGCATATGGCATCGATATTAGATCCAACTTCCTCTATGGATACCTTTGTGGCCTTTGTTGACCCCTTTGTCCTTGGGGCCTCTGATTATGTTGATAGTTTCGCGGTGGTGCATACTGTTGTTATGAAGTGACAATAGGAGTTTGATAATATAGAACCTTTATAGAAGCTTTCCCCTTATCAACAGAGGCGTTTCTCACTTCACCTTCTTTCTTCTTGACAAAACCGCTAGAATATGGTTTCTTTCCACTACCTGAGTTGTTATTACCACTTGTGCCAGATGCACCAGTAATAGTCTCTGCCTTAATACACATATCAACCTGCTCCCCGATGATAACCATATCCTAAAATGAATCAAAAGTACTTCCAAGCATGTGTTGGACATATGGACCTCGAAGGGTATTCATAAATAAATCTACCAATTCCCGATCCAGGAGAGGAGGCTAAACCCTCGCGGCCAAACTGCGCCACCTCTGGGCATACTATTTGAAAGACTCATTAGTCTTCTGAGACATAATCTGCAACTGTGCACGGCTAGGCGCAAAGGCGGTGTTGTAATGATAATATTTTAGGAAAGCGTCGACAAGCTCACCCCAAGTACTAACATGAGTTTGTTCCAATTGCATGTAACATTCTAATGGAGCTTCAGCCAGACTGTCTTGAAATAAATGCATAAGCAATGGCTCGTTGCTAGCATAAGTGTCCATATTTCTGCAGTAAGAAAGGAGATGAGTCTCTGGGCATGTAACCCCCTTATACTTGTCAAATTTTGGTACCTTCAACTTTGGTGGAATCACTACCCCCAGAACCAAACACATAGCACCAGCACTGAATCCCGGCCTTTTGGAAGTCTCCATAGCCTTCAAATGTTCTTCTAAAGCCTTGTACATTCTAGCAGTTTCAGAAAAATCAACTGTAGAATCCTTTGGAGGGCCATCGATATCGATGGTATCATGGTGGTCATCCATAATCAACCGTGGGTTCTCTTTAGGAATTCCCCCATTATCGTTATTGGGTTCACCATTCTCAGGCGTAGAGGCACTGTCAACCAGCTTAGTAACACTCAGTCTGAGATCCTCCTGACCTCGGATGAAGGCATGAAGATTTTCCATGATCTGATTCATTCGATCACCCACGGTGTCCATGTCTTTGCCTACGGTGGCCTGGTTCTGCTCAGTCTGCTTCATAATCCTCAACTTGTTGGCTCGAGTTCGATAAGGATGTAAGGAAGTCGTCTTGTAGATTCTAATAATAAGAGGCAAAACCATCAGATAAGAATCCCAGCCAGAAAACTTGAAATTCATGAAATGCATGATATGTATGATGTATGAAATGATTGTCCATTCCGGTTTTTCATAGCTCAATCAACGTCAACAATAATTGAGCAACATGATAATAAGAACGACCGTATAAAGAAAACATCCAGAAAATAGGAGAAATTCCCGCGGAGTTTAATACAAGAAAGTTTCGAAAGTATAAGATAAGTGATTTTGTCCAACAAGCCTAGCGGTAATTGGAATAACAATATAATAATCAATCTCTTAGCTCTGAAGAGTGCAACAGACCGTGCCCCAAGTATTCAGAATCATACTTTTCAACACCTCATCCTCCTTGATCATCATGATCTCCAGACTACAGAATCGAGTTAACATATCAACATACTTTGCGTTTACGGTGGATGTTTTTTCTCTCATTATTGCCTTCGACCACCTTTTTGAGATTTTTAATCTTCTTGTTGAACCGTGTCATAGACTGCACCAAGTACCATATTTATTCTTTAATGATCAAGAAGTGTGAGGTAGGCTAACATTATTTCTCCCTTTATTTCTCACATCAATAAGGCCCAAATAAAGTGCCTTAGAAATAGCTTCAAATCGGGCTCGTGTAGAACAACAACAAATATGTGTGCGGTGATCTTTGAGCAAATGAGAGTACTCTTTTGAAGTTGGAATGACCTGATAGTCTTGGAAGGTGAAATACCGTAACTCATAATCGTAAAACTGAAGTAGAGTCAAAGTGCTACCATGTCTTCCACTAAAAGCCTCTACATCAAGACCGACTAAACGGTGTTTTAAACTCTTGAAAGAAGGCCAAGAACTTGAGTGGAATTGATAATTACAATTGTCTCTTCTGGTCTTCTTGAGATCATCATTGTTACTAGACGTTACTGACAGAAACTATAACTTCGTAAGATACCCCGGAATAGACACGCACATGCAAGGTTAGTATATAGTTTCAATTTTATGACATTTCTTTTTGAAAAGTAAACATGCTATGATGTAAGTGCAAGTGATCATGGGGTTACTACTTCCATGATACTAATTTTTGTTGTACTGTTTTTACATAGTCTTCTATTACCATAATCACAAGTTCGGAACATAAACAACATAACCATTAGAACCAATAGTTACCCTCTGAACATAGCCACCAACTATACTTGTGATAATAATTCTCTCCCCACTCACGGGTGAAAACTATGTTAGGGTAAAGCCAAGGGTAACTCAAAATCATAGGTTCGCTTGGAAGCATTATCGTCATTCCACAGACCTGGAGGACGATAGAACCCCATTTGTACCTCATCTGAGCACAGACGACATGACCTCATAGTAAGACCTTCGTCTAGTAGCAATCATGTTCCACTATATTCCTAGGTTTCCTAGATAGTGCACTCTGGCCTGGGGTACTATGCCTTTTTACCTCAATAGTAACACCCACCTAATTAAGAAGAAAATCCAGTACAGCAGTAGTATATGGAAAACAATAAAATGCAATGCATACATATGCTCAGGTAATCATGTATGGATGAATAAAGTGAAAGCATAGAAATAAACACCCAAATAGAAGAAAACAAGAGCTAGGAGCGACTCCAGGATGGACCAACAATTGGTCGACTTATCCCCAGTGAAGTCACGAGCTGAAACAACCGGTTGAAAATTATCAAACAATGAAGTCGCCATCGAAATTCTTTTATCCCACATGAAGGAAAAGGTAAACATCGATAAAACCTAAGAAGGGAGAATTCACGGTCTTGCGACCGAGGGATCGGGTAAGGGAGTCTGTTACGTGAGGGGAAGGTATTAGCACCCCATACGCCTGTAGTACTCTATGGTATCCACTCTTGTTGTCTATCTTATGAGTGTCTTTAATCTATGCTTACTGTTTACTACTTCTAAATGGAGAATGCATGTAAAAGAAAGGAGAAAATAAAGTAGGAAAAATAAAGATGTACTCGCTTGGGCCCTACCCAAATGCATATGTATCCTTTTTGAGGAATCAGAGCTACCGTAGTTCGGCTCACATGTTTTTGTTTGTTTTGTGTTTTTTATGAGCAATGTTAATTTCGCCTTCTGCCGCAGCTCGACCTTTGGAGACATACACGTTGGCACAGAAGTAAATTAATCATGTCCTTACTGAAAATAGTTTCGAGTTACGCCCTCGAGGCAAGATGCCATATTTAATTGGTTTGTGTTTTGTTACCTTGAAAAAGAGTTTAAGTGGGATTAGCATGTTTTATGTTTGCTAAAGAAAAAGGTTTTAGTTTTAAATGCAAAGATGCAAAAAGGGAAGAAAAGAGTCTAAAGGGAGACTAGCCTATTTCTAACCTAATATTATCATACAATGGTGGTCCTAAGGTTAGGATTAACAAAAGCAAAACATCTACCTAATATTAGCATGTGTGGTTTACAACTTAAGGTCTAACTTGCATCCGAAAGGAGTGAGCATATCCTAAGGGGACATGGTATGGGAAGCGAGTAAACAAATAAGCTCGAAAGAGCACACGCATAAAAGAGTAAAGAAAAGAAACAAAATGCTTTAGTCAAGGGGAGTGTATCAGCCGAGACAAACAAGCAGGAGTAGAATGTAAAACAAAGATGTGATGTTGAAAGCGACTGAGCACCTAACCAAGATATAGGAGATCGAGGTAGACGGTAGAACACAATATGAACAATAATAGAGTATCATCATCGGCCAATGCGAACTCTTGACAAAGCGTGGGGGTTCAATTGAGGAATCCTTCCCCACTCGATGACTCTATACACATGAACAGGCACAACTCTGAAACATCATGGTGTGTCAGGAATTAAGGATGACACAAACGAAATTGTGGGGGTTGATTACTAATCCTCCCCACTCTCCTCTTTTTGAGGACTTCAATAAGGGATGGGGGAATAGTGCGGGCACAAATGTAAACACACCTGCAGAATACCTACACAAAGGTAAGGTTTTAAACAAACACAAATAGCAAACAGAATGCACATAATGCTAAATTTCCCTAAACGGGTCTTTAAATAAACCAGAGGGGTTTCTGACATGATCAACAATGGAGATCCCCTTCATACATCTCTACCCTACTTCTCATGGCATCAGAAAGTAGTAAAGCCTTACTTCTCATGATATCTAGAAAAGCGGTAAATTAATATAGTAAAGTGTGAAGAAGTACAAAGGTAGTGGCGGTGACTAACAAAAGTGAGCAAATCGTCAAGATCAGACGAAAGCAATGGAGAAACAAGGAATACACATTTAGCAAGCTTCACCAAGAAACAAGCAAAGTCAGAAATGATATCCAACTAAGATAAAAGAAAATGCGTGTTGTGAATGCAATGTGTAGTCAGAAGTTCCAGCACAAAGCATCATAAGATATCATATGAATTAGGACAACATGTAATAATATGAATTTCCCAGGACGATGAGAAATAAGGCGTGTCGCATCGGAAGCGAGCATAAGTTGTATGCTCCGATCGCATAACAACTTGTTATGTTACATAATAGAAAGCACCAAAATGTACCTTTCATAATTAACAAACATGTTAAAAATAACAAGGAAATTATATGGAAGAAAGAGTAGAAGCGTGCTTGGAGAAAGCAAGGCCAAAGCAAGGAAAAAGAAACGGAAAAAAGTAATGTTGGCAGTTTGAGTCGACTCAAAGATGGGATGAGTCAACTCAAAAAAGAGTCGACTTAAAGGGTCAGCACGACACTTCCTGCAAGTGGTCAGAATTTGTTTTTGTTCAGTTTGCGTCGAATCAAAGCATTATATGCATCGACGCAAAGGTTTGATTCGAGTCATAGGGTTAGCGTGACACTTCTTGCGGGTGGAAAAATGGTTTTTGTTCATTTTTTGTTTCGACCGGAGCTAAGTTTGAGTCGACTCAAACTGCCTGATAGTGCAATTTTGGGCAATTTTGAAGCAACATAACTTTTGCATCAAGTATCAGTTTCATGCGTGGTTCGAATTGTTGGAAAGCTTGAAAATTGTAGAATATCCATGACATGAAATGGAAACCAAATGGACGAATGCACACACGAAAAATTCTCTTTGATCATTGCATAATCGAAGTATGAACTCATAATCCATTCTTATGAGTTTTGACATGTTTCGACATGTTTTTGCCGGATTAGAAAACCGAATTCACACCAATTATGATATGACCATAGCACAAGGAAATTTGTACGCAACCAAAAATCAATTGAATCACGCAGTAATATCTAGGCACAATGGCTCAAGCATTTTGTCAAACACATAATCTCTGAAATTCAACTCATGATTTTTGCACAATTAGATATCCAAATTATACCACACATAATCAATCAAGAATCATCAATTAAGCTTGAAACAACTTCAACATTTTGTTTTCTCAAATAAACACTTTCATGAAAAATAATTAATTGAGTAAGCACTTATTTAATCATCCAATTCCAGATTCACACATCATGATTCAATATCAATTCACATTTTCATAATTGAAATCACTTCCACAATTCAAATTAGGTCAAAGTTCAATGTATTGATCCACAAAAGGGCTTATTTAATAATCACTTATTTGAAAATTGCTTAAATCAAGAAAAGATTATCGTAGAATTGAAGAGAAAGCTTAGGTATAGAGATTGCAATAATCAGATTCGAGATCGGAGAAGAATTGAGCTTCTTTGACTTTTGGATCTTGAAGAAGTTGTTGGAAAAGTTGTTGGTGTTCTTGATGAAAATGAGAGAAATTTGTTCTTTGATCCTTGAGAGTTGAGAGAATTGGTGATTTGTGTTTGTGTCAGTTTTTTGAATTATGATAGTCTCCCCCTTGAAAATTGGACTGAATAAGAATAAATAGCATCAGCTTTTTTTGAATGAATGAGCCTCTAATAAACACAAGCAAATGTGCAAATTTTTAGTTCATCAGAGTCCAACACCTTCAGGTAAAATTTGCATGTCTGCCCGTGCGACTTTCGAAGTTGAAATGTGTAACTAAAATGTAGCCAACATCGATAAAAACATTATGTCCGAAGATCGGCTCAAACAGATAAATAGTGATTTAGTTATGATTTTTCAAAGTTTCACCCACATGAAAATATTTCTCTGTTCAGGATTTTCAATGTGTTGCGCGCGTTTTGGACCAATAATGAAGGCCTTCGTGATACCGTTCGAATTGGAAAGTTTAAAGAAATATTTAGCCAACTCAATTTTTGAATAAATTCCACCAAAACCAACTTAATACAATAAGAATCAGTCGGGTTATGATTTTCTGAAGATAAAGCAGGTGAACATTTGTCACAACTTTCTTGTGCAAACATATTTGATGAATTCATCTATTCGAAGACTTTCTGAGCAGAATTAGCTTCTAGCCGTGAGAGACAAAAATGTAGAGCACATCAAGAAGGAATTTTGGCCATTGGAACGGGATCAAAATGATGAACAATCTTCGAGTTATGAATTTTCTAGTATTTGAAAACTGCACCTTCAGCATACTTTTCCATAATATTTTCACTTGTACACCTTTAGAAAATCCACTTATTCGGAGGCACTCCCTGAGGAATTGGCTCTTGGTACAAACATACGAAATGGAGTACCGAGACAATTATTTTGAATACGAAAACCAACTTTAGATGATGAACCAAATTGGAGTTATGAATTTCGGAATGTCCATAAAACAATGAATCGTTAGTCGATCACAATTACGCACTGTCTCAAATTCACTGAAACGTCCAATTTTTTTTCAACTCTAAGCACACTGATACACCTAGAAACTAGAGAAATGATGGATTTCTTGCTTGTTGATAAAATAGCCTTGATCCCATGAAATGCATGTATGCAATATGATGTCTATGATGTGTTAGCTGACCTAATGAAGGTTATATACATGAGAAAAGTGCGAGATGCATAAGCCAGATAAAAGTAAAAGGGTATGACAAATTTGTGGTATTACACACCTACATACCCTTAAATACATTATTTTGTTTCTTTTGTTCCTGTTATTTTTGCTTAACTTATGTTTGTTTTTGTTTCTCGTTGTATTTTCCTCTGATTTTAAATGAATAACTTTTTTCTCTGATTACGTGTTTTTATTTCTTTTTGGTTTATGACAAAAAAGGGGGAGAAAGTGAGATATTTTTATATAAATAGTTATGGAATAAGTCTCAAACATTTCTAATAAAGTAACATTTATTTCAATGTTTCTGAAAGAAAATAGGGAAAGTATCACTCTAAACTGGTGGTATGCTTTACCCGCCTTCAACATAGGCTTCTCAGAACTTCCATCATATGCTCTGACCAAACATCTTCAAGGAAGTATCTACTCTTTTATTTAAATTTTATCTGAGTATTCAACTCAGAGGGAGACTCTGAATTTTTCTCTTCTTCTGAATGTTATATATTTTTCATCAAAATATGTAAGTTTTGTCATCATCAAAAAGGAGGAGATTGTTAGAACATAGTTTGGTTCCACATCTAAGTATTAGTTTTGATGATAACAATTACATGATTATTATCAAGAACAAGTATGCTCTCTAATCGTTTGATTAAATACACAAAGAAGTTCTGATGAAAAAGCATAAAAGATGACGATTGAATCATGTGTTGAAACTATGATCATAATATGCGTACAACTTAGAAGCAAACCCAAGTAACACGCATGAAGAAAAGAAGTTCTGATGTTATAACTTTTAAAGCACCAAGCTTCAAGCTATGCTCTAATAAGTGAAATTCTAAATAACAAAGAAGCTTCAACGTGTCTGTCACATTCAAAGTTCTGATTACATACAATCAAGCTCAAGAAACTCTAAAAGGACTAAAGATCCTACATCACATTAATGACAATCAATACAGGATCAAGAAAGTAACGACTGAATAATTATGATTAGGAACAACATTTATATTTTTGGAAATGATATTAACATCAAATCATCAACCTTCTAGAAATATTGCACATGTCTCCAACAGATCTCTTGGATCAAATTCCTATATAAAGAAGACTATGAAGAAGAATCAATCAAAAAAACTCACACATACCAACAAGAGCGATCAAAAACTTTCTCATATTTCTTATCTCTTGAATTATCCCTTGTGCTAAATTTTTGTAAACATCACAGTTGTGATAAAGCTTGTTAGAAGCAAACTCAAACACATTGTATAATTATTTTTAGTTGTAATTCCTTGAAAAACCAAGTTGTGGTTTGATATCAAGAAGACATTGACAGTTGTCTTCATGAATTGTAATCATTTGTAATTAGTGGATTAAGACCTCGATTAAGAGAGGCGAAATAACCTTGGCGGGTGAACTTAAGTAGTTTTGAGTTCAAAACAAACTAGGATAACCAACATGTTTTATAGCCTTAATTTTTGAAAACCCCAATTCAAACCTCATTTCTTGTATTTTTCTATCCTTCAGCACTAATCTTTATGGATACGATAAAACCTGAAATACATCGAATCCTTTGCTTGCCGCTTTACCGCTTCAACAAAATGGCATCGTTACAGGGGATTGGTGTTTTTATTGGATCATATTGTGATAGTTTATTTGTTTTTTATTTTTACACATAATGATGTAATTATACTTGTATATGTATACTTGTGCATTTATTTGTCTATGTTTACTATACTTATGTATAATGTATACTTGTTTGATTTATACATGTTTTGTGTTTGTTTTTCCATAGTTGTTATGTATGTGTTTCTCAATTTATTCAAGTGTGTGTATAAATGTGTTATGTTTCAATGATTTTTCAAGTATTATTGTAAATTTTCTGGGTTTTGTAATGTTTGTTCATTTGCTTGTTAGGATACTTGTTTTCGATTGCACATTGAAGAAAAGCATCGAGTGACGAGAGGAAGTTACTATCAAAGCAGAATAAAGTCATCTAGCTAACGACTTAAAAAAGAATATTTTATTGTTTTTCTTTATGTTAGTATAGATAGTCTGGTGAATGTTGGCTAAGCAAGTTGAAATTGGACCAGTTTTAAAATTTTGAGTAGAGTTGAGCACGCTTAGCGCGCTTTACTGCTCCATTCTTCACTTTCAACTTGTTTATCAACTTTGACCCGGTCTTTTAGTATGTTTATAATAGTTTGTTTTAATGTGTTAATTTTTTTTGTCCAAAAGCTTTTCGTGTTTATCTTGAGGAAATTTGTTAGTTGTAAATTGTGTATATTTTGTGAATTGCGTTATGTAGGTGTAGTGGAGAGTGTCATGAAAATGAAGATGTTGTTTTGTGCTTTCTGTGTTTTTCTGCTACCGCTAAGCACGACCTAGCCTGCTTAGCACACTTAGCTGTGTTGTGCCAGTGAATTATTTTTGTTTCACTCGCATTCATTTTTCCCACTTTCACCAAAGCTATATGATTGTACATAATATTTATTTTTAACATTTTTGTTGGTTGTTTGTTATCAAAATTTGTTCTAAAAGCTTGAGGAAGTTTGAGGCGATTTTCCAAGTTTGAGTGTTTCAACTTACGGATGTATGGTAATGATATTGTTTTTGAAGTTGCTTCGTCCAAGGTACTTGTTTATCACTTTTTATAGCATAACATGTTCAGGAAACTTTTCATTTATACAAGTTCCATGCCATTCATTCTTTTGCATTACTTGCTTTTTGATTAATCTTTTTAGTTCCTTTTTACCATCAAATGTGAGGAAACTTTCCATTGTTCATATATGTTGGAGGCCACAATTCTTATTTTAACTGAATTTTATTATGTTTAATCTTTTATTTATGTTGATCGTATGAAAGTGTGATACGGTGGGAGATTTGACTTTTGTTTTGCGTTTGATCACAAATGCTGCGGATAGCAAGAGTCGCCACCGAATTTTCTTTTATCCAATAAGAAAAGGATGAAAAGAACAGGAAAGACCTTTAGAGATGTTTTCTTAAGTTCGAGGGGTAGATTATGAAAAGGGAAGGTATTATCGCCCCTTTCATCCATGGTTTTCCATGGGCTCTTAGTTACTCGCTAGGTCACTTGCTTTTGTTTGAATGTGCTTGTGGTGTGGGTTTTGAAAGTATTTTGAAAACGTCTTTGTAATGGTTCTTGTCTCTATAAGAACGCGTACAAAGTGTTTGTTTGAAAAAATATTTCAAAGATATGTGTGTGGAGCGTGTTTTTTGAAAGTGATTTTTAAAAGGGTTTTCTTTGTAATGGTTCTCGTCTTTATAAGAACGCGTACAAAGTGTTGTCTTTCGAAAATGTTTCAAAATGAGAGTGTGGGTGTATAAATGTTTTTTTGTGATCAAGCGAGAAACTAGGAGCGAATCTACCTACTCAAAAGGTCTTAGATGTTCTTTTCCTCCTCCTTTAGATGTTTCTATCTTACCATTGATTTGGTAAGAATCCCCATCGTTGGATGTGAAGGGACGGACGCGGGACATTTTTGTATAGTCATAGAAGGAAACTCATGGAACATTTTATCAATGTGGTACTAGGGACTAGATCGTTTGTCTAAGGCAACATCGAGGGTCATCGAGGGACTACGATCTTTTATCGAGGGTCTTTTGCTAAAATGCCCATGTTCGAGGGACATGACTATTTTTCCGATAGGAAACAAGGTGGGATTACCCTAAGGGTGCTAGTGTGTTTGATTGCATGCACTTTAGTCTTGATTAGGATTATCTACTCGTCAATTTCAGTTCTTGCCATACACACCCTAATTACTAACAATATATGAAAGCAATAAAAGTGGGGAAAGTAAAGATTATACGCTATTACAATCATTAGGGGAATTGGGTGTACAAATTTACAAATGGGGGGGGGGGGTTGCAAAAAAAATAAATCCTAATTATTTATTACAACCATATTAAAATAATAATGCAAGAAAGAAAAAAGACTTTGTTTAGAAAAATGGTTTTTTTTGTCTTAATGAATAAAAAAAAGAAATGAATTAACTAGTAAAAAGAAAATATTTTTATGCCTTTTTTAAATTGATAAAAAGAGTATTAATATTGAAAGTGATAAAAAGGAAAATAAATGAGATATAAAATCAGCTTGTTGCTGCAAGCAAATCAAAAGGGATCATAAGTTCTGATGCCAAGAGTTCTGTGACTCAAAAAGAAACGTCAGTGGGCATCAGAAGTTCTGGATTGGTACACTCTGAGGTCCTTGAACCTGGAGCGTGTGCTTGGGACTTGAACTGTTGCCTTCAGATGTTCTGGAGTCAACAAGAACAGTGGAAGAGAAAATGCTAAGTTCTTTTGATTTAAAGGGAAGAACAAAGGTTTGGTTTTCTGTTTGGGATTTCTGGATTTTCATGAAGGTTTCACAGCTTTCTTTTCTCTCTTTTTATGATTCTCTCTCTCTCCAAAATCCAACCTCTTGAACGTTTGATAGAGCAAATTATTTATAGATGAGTTTGTTGTGGTTTTGGGGAGGAAAACAAATGGGACTCAAACCTTTTTGGTATACTGTTCTATTGCATTGTAATCACAGTTTTTGTATGCTAATTTGGTGAAAATATAGGGTTTAAGAAAAATGCAGGCGTGGACTAGCTCAACATCAATTTGGATTGTTGTGGCAGCTGGTTGCAGGACTGTTCTATAGTAGTGCAGCAGGCTGTTCAAACAAGGTTTTTGGGCTTTGTGATGTTCTGATCGAAGAAGACCAGAATGAAACTCGAAGGGTGATGCCCTGATCAGAGCATATGCTGAAGAGTCATGTTCTGATTGAAGAACTATGTTCTGAACCATGTTTGCAACTTGTGACTGCACTTGTGTGGAGGTTGGCTAAGTAGTTCTGAAATATCATATTCTCTTAATAATTAGAAAATTTTCTAAGTGTTTATAAATTTGACTTTTTCAAACTAATTTCTGGCTCCTGATTTTTTTGATGGACCAATTTCATGTCTTGGTGAAATATAATTGTTGAAGCTTGACTTTTCATCTAAAAGTCAATGTTTTACTTTTCAGTGTGCTTTTGACCATTTTGCCCTTGTGGATGATTTTCTTGAAAAGTTGTAATTCAAGACTTGAAACTTGATAGAAGCAAACCTGAGGGTTCAGGATGATCTTTTGAGAAATGAGAAGGCAAATTTTGGGGTACAACAGCTGCCCCTGTTCAATATTCTTAAGCCTGAGGATGTAGATTGGTTGGTTTGCCTTTCGTGATCTGAAGCTGGAAGATGATTGAACACTAGAGTGCCCAGAAATTTGTGCTTGCATGAAGTAATTCTGATTGGTGATATTGGGAATGGGCTTGTAGATTCCATTTGGAAGGCTACAGAGAATCGTCAGAGATGGGATGACATCCAGAAAAGATCGGTTGCATAAGAGATTCCTTGGTGAGAATTCCTATACCTGCTGTTGAGGAGGACTTCGCTGGGGAACTTTGATTTATGTCCTGGGAAGTAAAGTCCAGGAGCTTCGGTTGTCCATTACTCTGCTGGGGAATTAAATCTTGATTAAGGAGGTGAAAGTAGAATGCATACTTGGTTAGGGTCTAGTTTGTACAGTGACTTACTGGGGAAGTGTGAAATCAACCGTATTTGGTCGGGTCCGGGCCTTACAGTGTTATAAACTGTTGTCTGGAGATAAGGGAGAAGGAACCTGGATAGTAAGGTTACTTCGAGATGAAAGCCTGGATAGTAGGGCTATGAGAAGGAACCTGGGTAGTGGGGTTACTTCGAGATGAAAGCCTGGATAGTAGGGCTATGAGAAGGAACTTGGATAGTAGGGTTACTTCGAGATGAAAGCCTAGGTAGTAGGGCAATGAGAGGGAACCTGGGTAGTGGGGTTACTTCAAGATGAAAGCCTGGATAGTAGGGCTATGAGAAGGAACCTGGATAGTAGGGTTACTTCGAGATGAAAGCCTGGATAATAGGGCTATGAGAAGGAACCTAGATAGTAGGGTTACCTCGAAATGAAAGCCTGAATAGTAGGGCTATAAGAAGGAACCTGGATAATAGGGTTACTTCGAGGTGAAATCCTGGATAGTAGGTCTATGAGAAGGAACCTGGATAGTAGGGTTACCTCGAAATGAAAGCCTGGATAGTAGGGCTTATGGGAAGGAACCTGGATAGTAGGTATACTTCGAAATGAAAGTCTGGATAGTAGGGCTATGAGAAGGAACCTGGATAGTAGGGTTACCTCGAAATGAAATCCTGGATAGTAGGGCTTATGGGAAGGAACTTGGATAGTAGGGTTACTTCAAAATGAAATCCTGGATAGTAGGGATATGAGAAGGAACCTGGACAGTAGGGTTACCTCAAAATGAAAGCCTGGATAGTAGGGATTTTGGGAAGGAACCTGGGTAGTAGGGTTACTTAGAAATGAAAGCCTGGATAGTAGGGCTATGAGAAGGAACCTGGGTCATAGGGTTACCTCGCTTTATCATGTAGATTAGTTAACCTGTTTAGTTTCGGGAACTGATTTTTCATTAGCTGTCTGTAGATATGACATGTATAACTGCTGGAATTGTTGGTGATAATTGTCTTTCCTGAAAAGATAACAAGGTTAATTATATGCGATGAATGAAATGCGTTGTGAGATGATGTATGAGCATGAAATGTTAGTTGTGACATATTCGAGTCTGGGAAAATAAATCTTTGACTGTTGTTGGAGAGTATAGAATTCCTGATTGTTGTAGAGAATTGTGGTTCTTCTTCTTCCATTGGGGATGGTTAACGAAAATGACTATGCTGGAGATTTTCTCTTTGTTGTTTCTGAATATTCTTCCAGGGAGAGACTCTATATGAGAAGAGGTCTGCGGGGGAGTGACTCTGTTGGAAGGTGGACTTCTGTAGCTGAATTAATAAGCTCTGTTGGGGATTGAGCTTTTGTATCCAGAGAAATAAAATCTGCTTGGGGAGATGAAAATTTATGATGATTCGCTCGCGATTATGAAATTCGACTGGGGGACATAAGTGTCAGGTTTCTGGACGACCTTGGCTAGGGAGATTACTTCTCGTTTTGAGAGAACTGATATCAATGCTTTGATTACCTCTACTCTGTGGGGAATATAGATGTTACAAGGTCGCATGTAATGATGATTGTGCTCCAAAGTTGTCTCTGCTCTGGTACCTGCTGGACAGAGTAACTTTCGGGTTTGACATTTTTAGTTTTTGTCTCTGTTTCTTAAGTTATGAGCAATTGTCTTTCTTTTTCCTATGCAAATATTTGTGAACAGCAATCATATTCAAGTGCATATGTCAAGAATAAATCATTGGACATTCTTGCAAAAACAAAATAGAAAAAGAAAAACAAATAGTTATGTAAAAATGACTTGTATTAATTTTTGAAGTTGGCCTATAACAGGCGTTTTTGTACAAGGAAGCTGACGCTCTAGTAAGAGAGCGCCGCCGTAAAAATGGAAGCTATACAGTATTGTGTACAACAAAAATAAAACAGCTATGTGCAACAATCCCATTGAGTTTCAAATCTTCTATTACCGCTATGCCTTCGAGCGTCTCCTCACTTTGCTACTTGTCCGAAGTTGATTAGATTGATTGATGCCGTTTGAGTTTGATAGTTGATACTGAGGATTGGTTGCAAGATGATCCAACGGGACATAGTGATACGCTTTTCATCCCTAACTTTTGCCTGGACCGCCCATTCGGGTTTTCAGTCCACCGGGATACCCTTTCTTGCCCAAGCCGCCTTTTCAGGTTTTCGACTTGCTGGGTGTACATATTTTTTTCATTTTCATCCCTTATTTTTGCTCGAACCCTTTTGGTTAGCCGGGAAGCCCTTATTTTTTCCTAGGCCAGTCAACCTAGCAGGTCTTCTATCATGCATAGTATCTTTTCACTATGTCCGCATTGACAGGGTGAGGAAGGTCGTCACAGTCCATGGTGGTTAGAATCATGGCTCCACCCGAGGAAATGTTTTTAATCATAAATGGCCCTTCGTAGGTGGGATTCCACTTGCCCCTGGGATCACCTTGTGGCAGTATGATGCGCTTGATTACCAGATCCCCGACTTGATATTCCTGACGTCTGACTTTTTTGTTGAAAGCCTTGATCATCCGCTTTTGATACGTCTGACCATGACAGACAGTAGTAAGTCTCTTCTCATCAATCAGATTTAGTTGATCAAGTCGATTCTGGATCCAGACGTCTTCGTTTAAACCCGTATCTTTCATAATCCTTAAAGAAGGAATCTGTACTTCGATGAGTAGGACTGCCTCCATGCCATATACGAGATAGTAGGGTGTTTCCCCTGTCGACATTTGTGCTGAGGTATGGTACCCATGTAGAGTGAATGGTAGCATCTCATGCTAGTCTATGTATGTCACCATTATCTTTTGTATAATCTTCTTGATGTTCTTGTTAGCTGCTTTAACAACGCCATTCATCTTCGGCCGGTAGGGAGAAGAGTTGTGATGTTGTATCTTAAATTGCTTACAGAGCTCGGTGATCATCGTGTTATTGAAATTTGTACCATTGTTCGTGATAATTCTCTCTGGCACACTGTACCAACAGATCAGGTTATGCTTGATAAACCGCGCCACTACGTTCTTGGTCAAAGTATCAAAAGAGGCAGCTTCGACCCACTTTGTGAAGTAATCGATAGCTACCAGGATGAAGTGATGCCCATTAGAAGCGGTAGGCCTGATTTCTCCGATCATGTCAATGCCCCACATTGCAAAGGGCCACGGAGCTATCAAGACATTCAAAGGAAACGGAGGCACATGCACCTTATCATCATAGATTTGGCACTTATGACAGGTTCGGGAGTGCTGATAACAATCTGCTTCCATAGTGGACCAGTAGTATCCTTCTCATAGGATCTTCTTAGCCATGGTATGTCCATAGGAATGGGTTCCGAAGATACCTTCATGTAGATCGGTCATAATCCTCTCTGCCCAGCCCTTGTCTACACACTGCAGTAGGGTAGAGTCATGGTTGTGATTATAGAGGATTCCATTACTGAGGAAAAATTTTGCAGCGAACCTTCTCAGAAACTTCTTATCATTGACAGATTCCCATTCGGGATATTCTTGAGCCTCGAGATACCTTTTCACTTCGTGAAACCAGGGTTTGTCTGCTACCTCTTCAGTATCAATTTCGCAGCAGTGTGCTGGTTCATCCAACCTTTCAATGGTGATTCGGGGAGCTTCGTTGTCCCACTTGACTTTGAACATGGAAGACATGGTGGCTAGCACGTCCGCTAATTGATTCTCCTCTCGTGGGAAATATTCAAAGGTTACCTCCTCAAAGTGTGGGAGCAACGTCAGTACATGCTCTTTGTACGGGATGAGATTCGGTTGAATCCCCGAAAACATTTAAGAACTTGATCCTATGATCGATAGCGGCTTTAAGACCCATGATGCAGGCTTCATACTCCGCCATGTTGTTAGTGAAGTTAAAACATAGTCGGGCAGTGAAAGGAGTATGACAGCCCTCAGGAGATATAATTACGGTGCCAATGCCATTAGCGAGTGCGTTCGAAGCTCCATCAAAGACCATAGTCCATTGGGATCCTTCCTTATGTCCTTCATCCATTCCAGGTTCTTCATAGTCAGTCACTAGCATGATATTCTCGTCCGGGAACTCAAAATTCATGGACTGGTAGTCATCCACGGCCTGATGAGCTAAATGATCAGCCAATACACTCCCCTTGATTGCTTTCTGGGTTGTATATTGTATATCATATTCAGTTAAGACCATCTGTCATCTCGCTATTCTTCCAGAGAGTGGGGGCTTCTCAAATATGTATTTGATTGGATCCATCTTAGATATCAGCAAAGTAGTGTGGGTCAGCATATACTGTCTTAGTCGGCGAGCAGCCCATGCCAAAGCGCAGTAAGTTTCTCGAGCAGTGAGTATCTTGTCTCACAGTCGGTAAACTTTTTGCTAAGGCAGTATATTGCATGGTCTTTTCGACCAAACTCGTCATGTTGCCCCAGCACACACCCCATTAAATTGTCTAGCACTGTTAAGTACAAAATCAAAGGTCTTCCATCAACCAGAGGCATCAGAATTGGTGGATCTTGAAGGTATACCTTGATTCTTTTGAAAGCAGTCTGGAATTCGTCATTCCACTTTACCACTTGATCTTTCTTCAGAAGCTTGAAGATGGGCTCACAAATAGTAGTCAGATGTGAAATGAATCTGGCGATATAATTTAAGCGCCCCAAGAAACCTCTAACCTCCTTCTCTGTGCGGGGAGTGGGCATCTCTTGTATGGCCTTTACCTTTGCGGGGTCTACCTGAATACCTTTGTCACTGACGATGAAACCCAGAAGCTTACCAGACCTTACCCCGAAGGTGCACTTGTTCGGATTCAACCTCAACTTGTATATCTTCAACCTATCGAACAGCTTTTGTAGCTGGTCGAGGTGCTCTTCTTCGGTTTGAGACCTGGCTATCATGTTATCCACATAAACCTCGATCTCATGGTGAATCATATCATGGAACAAAGCGACCATGGCTCGCTGATAGGTTGCCCCAGCATTCTTCAACCCAAAAGGCATCACCTTGTAACAGAAGGTCCCCCACTGTGTGACGAAAGTTGTCTTCTCCATGTCTTCAGGAGCCATATTGATCTGGTTGTAGCCATAGAAACCATCCATGAAGGAGAAGATTTTGTGTTGTGCGGTGTTGTCAACCAGAACATCAATATGGGGAAGCGGGAAGTCATCCTTGGGGCTTGCCCTGTTCAGGTCTCGGTAATCCACACACATCCGTACCTTGCCGTCCTCTGTGGGTACCAGAACGACATTAGCAACCCACTGCGAATAGGAGGTGACATCTAAGAACCCTACATTGAAATGCTTTATGACCTCTGCCTTTATCTTCTCTGACATTTCAGGGTGCATACGGAGGACCTTATGTTTAACCGGAGGACAATCCTCTTTAGTTGGTAGACGGTGCACCACGATATCAGTGTTTAAACCAGGCATGTCTTCATATGACCAAGCGAAGATCTCAACGTAGTCGTGCAACATTTGTATCAGTCGTTGTTTGATCTTAGTCTCCATATTTACGCCGATCTTGACTTATTTTCTGTCCATCTATGTGCCCAAGCTTATTGTCTCAACTGGCTCTTCATGAGGCTGTATAGCCCTCTCTTCCTGTTGTAATAGTCTATCAAGTTCTCCAAGCACCTCACAATCGCCATCGCCTTCGTCCTTGGCTTGGTTGATCGTATTTTTGAAGTCATAACTTGAAATAACAGGATTGTTATCAATGGGATCCAGAGTGGATATGGATCTGCAGTTTGATACATGAGTGTGTGTAAGAGCATAGCTGTATTGATAAAGTAAAGGCAGAAAAGAAAAACAGAGAGCACAAAATTTGTATGCAAAGAACGTCCAATGCTTCATTGATGATATATGTGATGACATATAATAACCCTCACAGATAGAACCATCGTTCCTCGGGTAAGACACAAGACCAAAAAGGTTTAAATTGTTCATTACAAACTCAGAAAACAAGTAAGACAATTACTGCGGAATAAAGGAAACTGGTATAAAATCTCTGGCCGTCCAATCACTCGGTCCACCATTGGTAGTTGGGTAAATGCAGCTGTCAATATCAAAGTTTTCCTTACTATCTTCAATAGCATCGACCCCTTGATTGCTAATGTGTAGGGGAGGTCCTCCAACTCGAGCGCGTCGAACATCCCTCTGAGCCTTTGAAGTAAAGCCCAAACCAAACTTGTCAGTTTTGTGAGTAAACTCAGGAAGTCGTCCCCAATTGGTACTCCTACCTTCTTCAACTACTGCTCTAGCGTCCTTAAGAGAAGCCATCTCCAGAGGAGGTTTGGTGCTGGTAGTGGTATCTATTGACGCCAAAATCTGGGGAACCTCTTCAAAGTTTTGACAAGGAGTCTCTATAAATTCTCCGTCCATCTCTACGTACCTGAAGGAGTTCAGGTGGCTCACCATATACTCCTCTTCGCCATGCACAGTGACTATCTCCCCCTTCACCGGATACTTCAACATTTGGTGTAGTGTAGAAGTAATAGCCCCAACTTCGTGGATCTAAGGATGACCCAACAAACAAGAGTATGATGGCCTGATTTCCATCACATAGAAGGTGGACTCAAAAGTCTGATAGCCTACCTTGACAGGGATGTCCACCTCCCCGTGCACCATTCTTTTCGACCCGTCAAAAGCCCTTACCACAATGTTACTGGGCTTTAGGGTCAAGCCTTCATAATCTAGTCGATCGAGAGCCTTCTTAGGCAAGACATTCAGTGAAGACCGGGTATCCACCAGTACATGAGCCATAGTGGTGCCCCTGCATTCGATCGATACATGCAAAGCATCATTATGCTTCCTCCCTTTTGGTGTCAAGTCGACGTCTGAAAAACCTAGCCCATTGTCAGCAGTCAAGCTGGCCACACATTCTTTAAATTGATCTGCTGAGGTTTCTTGCGGCACGTGCGTGGTTTTGAGGAATGCAATCAGAGCCTTTGCATGGGCCTCAGAACATAACAGCAAAGACAACATCGATATCTTCGAGGGGGTCCTCCCCAACTGCTCGACCATATTGTAGTCGCTCTTTTTGATTATTTTTAAAATTTCCTCTATCTCTTGCTTAGAGGATTCCACAACAACCTTTCTAGGTGCCTCCATCCGGACAGGCTCACCTACAGCTTCTTTGCCTCGAGTCCCAGATGACTCATCGGTGGGGGTAACGACTGGAGTAAGAACGGGAATAGTAACTGAAGTACTAGCAGGAATAGAAGATGAAATAAAAACAGGCTTATTGAAAATCTTTAGGGAAATCTCGGGAGAGAAAACCCTTCCACTTCTGGTAATCTTGCTGGTCCCGACAATGTTACTGACATCGGGATCAGCTTCTTCGGTCTTCAAGCTTTGTTTAACGCCATGATAGTAAACATCGGCGCCATAATACCAAGGGACAACTTTGTCTGAGGCGTACAGGACAGGACCAAGACAAGTGATTATTAACAGAGCGATTCTCGCAGTGGGTGTAATCCTAACAGGTCTTCTTGAGGAGGCCTTGGAAGGATTGGCAGAAATGGTTATAATAGCAATATCTTCACACAGAACAGTTGGAATCAAAGTCTTTTCGAACAAAATTTCCCTGCTATACATCAGGCGTTGGACACCTGTTTTCAGCAAATAGCAACCAGAAGGCTGGGATGAACATATGTGGCAACCTTCATCATAACCTGGAAATAAACCGGCCAACAACAAATTCTTCTTAACAGTCATAAGAAGAGTAGAAACTTCATCAACTGAGGTCACGAATAGATCAGTATCAACGGTGAGAAGAGTAGAAACTTCATCAACTGAGGTCACGAATAGATCAGTATCAACGGTGTTAACTCCATGGTTGTGCTTAGGCATGGGAGAAGTTATGACATTGGGCTTCTCCGGAGCATCGAACTCAATCTCATTGGCTTCAACAAATATTGTACTTTGTTTCTTAGAGCCCAACTGCCATTTGTATTGTGACCAGGACTCTCAGAATGATAGGCGCACCGAGCATTCGAATTGTACCGAGGAGAGGAGGTATTAGGATTCTTGGGAGCCTCTTTTAAAGTTTCCAAGTTAGATCTCAACAGATGGGGTAGAACCTCTGTCAATGTCATGTTAATCTAGGTGAACTGCCTTTGTGGTATTTCCACCCTTTGTTGATTGTTGCATTATAGGGCAGTCGCAGGCCTAGGTATTATTACAACACCTACCGTTGGACGATGTCCCGTTCTGCTCTGATCTCTCGGGCTATAAATGGCACTGGCCTCCTTCTTACCAGTGAAGGGCTTCTTTACTGAACTCGAAGGGGTGTCCTTCTGTATTTTTCCGCTTCGGATCCCAGCTTCTACCCTCTCTCTGGTTAATATCAGCTCAGTGAAACCAATGGACGAGCTGCCGATCAAATGGTTGAAGAATGGACTAGACAACGTCCTAAGAAACATGTCAACCAACTCTCTGTCAGATAAAGGGGTTGAACTCTCCCTTCTAAGTCTCTCCACTTCTGTGCGTAGCCCTTAAAGCCTTCACATGCACCCATGGACATACTCTTGAGTTGAGTACGAGTAGGGGCCAGGTCGGCATTGTATTGATACTGCTTGTAAAAAGAAGCAGCCAAATCCTCCCAGTTTCGGATATTGGTTCCTTCCAATTGGTAGAACCATTCAAGCTGAGTCCCTGACAGACTGTCTTGAAAGAAGTGAACCCACGAGTTCCTATCAGGAGTGTGAGGCTGAATCTTCCTCACATAGGAATGGAGATGAAGCTTGGGACAAGACACCCCATCATATTTTGCGAAAACTGGAGCTTTAAATTTCTGCAGGATGACCACTCCTGACACCAATCCCAATTCTTCGAAGTACAACCCAGGTATTCTCTGAACTTCCATAACGCTCAGCCGATCCTCTAACTGCTTGTATCTATCCTCAATGCGAGGATATTTCTCATCATTATAGTCGGTATCATTGTCAGAAACTTCAGGACTGGGGTCCTCTTCCCTTGTCTGCCTCTCTTGATTCTCCCCTTCTTTGGACGAGGAGGTCAGATCAACTGATTTCTTTAGTGGCCCCCCGAATCTTTTGCCCATATTGAGGGCACCAACGAGCTTCTTCTTCTTCTTCTTATTATTCTCTTTCAGGATGAGGGCCTTCAGATCCTCCTGCCCTTTTTCCAGAGTTATGAACATCTGTTGAAATTAGGAATTTTGTGCCTGAAGATCTTTGATGCTTTGTTCAGAAGACATTTATGCTGAAATAAACAGTGAAGGAGATGAGAACCTGTATTGGTACCTGCTTATGCAATGTCATGGATGGTATACGTATGTAATGATTTCAAGGATTCTTAAAAGCTCAATTTTGCTTAACCAAAAAGAAACACACGTTAATCGTATTAATGAGTTTGAATTGTTACACAGAATGCCCTTTAGGCTTACAGTTTAAACAAAACAAAACTCAAATCAAAAAGAAAGTAGATTTCCCAGGAGCGCATCCTCTTTGGTGCAATGTAGGCGTTTATGTTCCTTTCTTCATGAAGTAGCCTAGTGAGTTCCAGGACCTTCTTCTTGCTGGCATAAAACTGAGCTTCAAACGTGTCCCGCTCCTCTTTAAGTTGAACCCAGGACTTCTGAAACTCCTCGTGATCGGTTGGCATGTCAGGATGATGAACAAGGGAAATTGTATCTCCTCCAGCAACTGGTTCCGCAATTATAGGTAGGACAGCAGGGTAAGGCATTATAAGACTTTGAGTGCGAGCTCGTACCCATCGGAGATAGGGCTCAAGAGGGACGGAATTCTTGTTCCCCAGTGTCTTGCTAACAAATTTTATGTACCATGCCCCATGCTTTTATGAACCTTTTGCGGTAACCCTGAGTATCATTCTCATAGTTGAAAGCGATTCCTTGGATAAGCGCATCATGAGGGTCGTTCCTCCTTGCATTACCAAACTGTTGTAGTGCCAAACAAGGGTTATAAGTGATTCCTCCCCTAATGCCTAAGAGAGGGACATTAGGGAATTCACCACAATGATCAATGATGGTAACATCTTCCGAGGACCGTGAACACCAATGAATGTCTGAATGTGTAAGGGGCATCAGCCTATGAGACCATTTCGTACCCTGCTCATTCTTCAAAATAGATCTGGGTAGGTGCGAAATAAATCACCTAGCCAATAAAGGAGTGCAACACAGGAGGGTCCCCCTTCTCTTTAGAGTGCGAGCATACAGAGAGTGCAGAACATCCCCAAGTAATGTAGGCACCAGATTATGAGACAGAAAAACCATAATCGTATTCACATCTACGAGTTGGTCTGCATTAGGGAAAAGTACCATCCCGTAGATGAGAAGTGCCAATACCTCTTAAAATCTTGTAAATACAGGGTATCCCAAAAATAGTAAGCCTTCTCGAATAGAAATTTAACTGGGATCCCTTGGACATTTCCTCTAGTTTCCCAATTTGTCATGACATCGGACCGTTGTAAGGACAGAGCTCGAGAAATCTCTTCAGGCTTTGGTCGTTCTTCCGTACCGTTGAAAGGTGACTGATCAAGAATAGGTACCCCTAACAACCGAGAAAATTCCTCCATAGTAGGTACTAGCTGGTAATCTGGGAAGGTGAAGCAGTGGTGCAAAGGGTCAAAGAACTGAAATAGCACTTTTAACAATTCTTCATCAGGTTTTGAAGTGACCAAGTTGAGCAACCGACCATGCTTTTCAGTGAAGGGAGAGCTTTCAGAGATCCTTAAAGCCATATCCTTTAGTTGGAGAGGAACTCTCACAAGGTTAATCTGGATAGTGTTCCTACGGGCGGATGCCATGTCCTATAAAACAAAGCAACAATGAGCCCTAGAGGATCCTTGAAATGGTTCGTATGACATGCCATGCTTATGATGTCATGATCATTAAAAAAATCACATGTATAGCAGGAAACAAACAAGTCACACCAAGTCCTTAGGTTTAAGGCCTGCATGAGTTTTAAGGTCATACCCTAATTATTTATTACAACTATATTGAAATAATAATGCAAGAAAGAAAAAGGACTTTGTTTAGAAAAATGTTTTTTTTGTCTTAATGAATAAAAAAATGAAATGAATTAGCTAGTAAAAAGAAAATAATTTTATGCCTTTTTTATATTTATAAAAAGAGTATTAATATTGAAAGTGATAAAAAGGAAAATAAATGAGATATAGAATCAGCTTGTTGCTGCAAGCAAAACAAAAGGGATCAGAAGTTCTGATGCCATGTGTGATACGGTGGCAGAACTGACTGTTTTTACTAGTTTGCGTTTTACGTTTTTTTATTTGCAAAATGTCGCGGTAAGCAAGAGTCGCCACCGACTTTTATTTCATCCAACCGGAAAGGAAAAAAGTACATAAAAAATCATTTTTTCGAGATATTCTGAGTACGGGGGGTAGATTATAGAAAGGGAAGGTGTTAGCACCCTTTCTATCCATGATTTTCCATGGGCTCTTAGGTACTTGCTCATCTTTTTAAATTGCTTGTGTGTATGCTTTGTTTTAAAAAGTTTTTTTTACTTCGTTTTAACCCTTGCTTCTGTCTTCAAGAGTGTTACGAAGTGTTTTTGAAAACTTTGTTTGAAAAGTGTTTGGTGAGAAAAAGTTTGATTTGAGCAAGTACCTACTAGCATCTACCTACTCGAAAAAAGATCATTTCTATTCTTGTTTCCTTTAGATAGCGCTATCCTACTATTGAGAAATAGGTAGCACCGTCGTTGGAATTTGTAAGGGTCAATTCGAAAGGAACGTACGATCACTAAAGCAATGTTAGGACGTCTTAGTAATAACTCTAATGTCTTAAGATCATATTCGAGGCAACATTTCCGAGGCAACCTTTCTGAGGCAACATTTGATCTTTGTTTAGACAAGAGGGCGATCACTAAAATACCCTATACTTAATGACCATTTACCGAAGGCAACCGAAGTGAGAGTATACCCTAGGAGTGCGCATGTGCGAGTGATTCAATTTCAAGTTATTATCTTTGCGCATTTAGGGTTTGCTAATTGTTTTAAAATTAACATACATTCTTGTCATGCAACCCTATTATCATACATCTAACAGTTAATATTTGCATAAATTAAAATGCAGAAAGTAAAGCTACGCTATTACAAGGCTTCGGGTGAGATTAATTACATAGCCAAAAACCCTTCAAAATGATACATAAATGAAAAGTCCTAATTAAACTATTACATCCCATGAGCAGTTACATGAATATTGTGAAAATAAATAAACGCACGACGAATAGAGAACGAAAGGAAAATAGAGTTTTGACCCCGTCTAACCTAATTACAAGAAGAGTTATTTTTGGTTGTTTTTGATTATTTTAAGAAAATAAGAAGATTTTAAATTAAATAAATACAAACCTAATTGCTAATTAATTTAAATTAGGAAAATTAATTACATTTGACCTATTTTTGTATTTTATTATTTTTGAGAAAAAAAGAATTAAATCAAACAAAACCCTAATTTCTAATTTGTTTTAATTTATTTACAAAAACAAATTAAAGTTATCCTAAAATTAAAATAGACTAATTAAATTAATTTTGATTAAAAAATAAAACCTAAATCTAATTTGATGAGAAATTGATTTTATGATTTTTGATTTAAAAAAAAAAGAATTAATTTTTGTGTTAGGAAAATAATTGAATAAATTAAATAAAGAAAATGTAAAAGAAAAGAAAAAGAAAATGGGCCTGACAATCAGCAAATTGGAGGGGTGCCATTAGCAATTTTCTGGGCCCAAGAACCTTGGTCCATGTTGACCTCTATGCTTCCATGTTGTACGTTGACCAAGGTGCACTATGGTCCTTCAATGATGGCCTTTAGATCTGGCCTTCTGGAGATCCAATGGTTGAATCCTGAGGCCACATGGTAGGCCTCATGATGCGTGGGATATAGGATCTGTGAGGAACATTTAAGAAAAATTGAAAATGTTTGGAGGCAGGAGTCGAACCCCTGACCTCATACCTGCAACGCCTTAGCGCCTCCTTGGCTACCACTGGGCCACTTGACTCAATTTGTTAATATATGAAACAAAACCAATAAAATAAATAAAGCAAAGCTAGCTACCAAACACGCGCCAGATTTCAAACAAGCGAATGGGGTGGTTCCACGCAGGTCTTCTTCTTCCTCTCCCCGTTGGTAAAAGTTATAGACTTTTACCTACGGACAAAGGTCCATAGCTATAACCCCTGCACATTTCAAAATCATATACAGGCACAATAAATGAAATCTAATGTTGTGGATCAAATCGCCTTGACCTTGTGAGCATCATGGTGCCCTTCTTGTGGACCAATTTTGTCTGTACCAAAAGATCCTAAAATGAGACAAAGAACCCTAGCCATGGTGGATTTTAATATAGCTAACAAAATGCAATTAGTTGTTACCATTAGCTTGCAAACGCATTAGGGATTACAAATATGTCATTGAAACATGATAAAGATGCAAGAATAAAGAGATTCAATTTTGAAAATAGTGACAAACCGTGGGGGTCGTGGAACCGGATTTTGGGCACGAAGACGCTTGCTTTTGATTGGTATAGCCTCCTTGTATGCCCAGGAAACGAAAGAGATGGCTTAGGAGTCTTGAAACTGCTTGGAAGTATGGAATCAGATCACCACTTTTCTTGAGTTTTTTCAAGTTTTATTCTTCCTCTCCACGCCTCAAAACCTTGTGTTTTTTGTCTGCACTTGTCCACTATATACCAATGATCGAATTAGGGTTACAAATGTGTTTTCAATCTTTGTCAATTATGGTCTTTGATCATGATTTGATTCCCATGAAGATCTTTCCAAAATAAGCCAAAAATAAATCTTTTTATGCACAACTATGCCTTACACGATTTGATTCTCTTGCTATCTGTATAAGAGACCTGAAACATGCACAAAATCTTAAGGTTTGAATGATTTGGATATTTCCATGATTTATTTTTGATTTAATTTGATTTAATTGAAATAAAAAATAAAAATAAATTGAAAAAATAAAATAAAGGCAAGTGGAAAGAGTTAGGGCTCGTGGACCATGTTACAAACTCAAAACAAGTGCAAAAAGTTGGGCCCATTTGACAAAAATTGCAATTTGAGGCACTTTTGACTGTTGACAATTTTCAAAAAAGGTCAACTACACCAATGCATAACTTCCTCAATTTTGACTCTATGAGGGTGTTCTTGGACTTTTTAGAAATATTGAGATATCCTCTAAGCAACCTTTTTGGTCTCATCTCAACTGAGTCTTCCATGTTCATGTATGAAGCTTTGACAAGAAAGGTGTTTTTGTTGACTTTTCAAAATGACCTATAATGTCCAAATTCATAACTTCTTGTGAATGCACATTTTGAACTTGGGAGCTGAAGATGAATTGTAGGGCATTGCATCCTCTTCAAAATGATCTTTGTATGAGTCATTTCTAATAAAGTATGAGAAAGTTATGCTTGGTAAAAGTTGAGTTGACTTTTCCTGTAAAACCCTAATTTAGCAACTTTGGGGTTTTGATGAATTGTGAGCAACCCTTGATGAATCATGATCAACCCTTGATAAAATGATGAATAATACTTCAAAATGAGGATGTTGACCAAAAATCTTGAAGTTTGACTGTATGTGGGTCACAGTTGACTTTTGCCCTAGCACAGTCGATTTTCAGGCCTTTGAGCAATTGATTGAGCAAATTTCCTCTGCAAGGCTTGAAACTTGACATGGATGATCTTGAGAACATATTAGGAAAATGGTGAGAATTTAGGATCCCTTGGACTCAAGTATCTTGGTGCAAAGTGAAACCTTAATCTGAGATAGACTGCCTTAGGAGAGGGTTTGTCGGGTCAACCCTTGGACTTCCTTTAGCAATTTGAAGACCTCACTTGAAATGTATTGAGAAATATGGGAGGGAAAATTTTGGGGTACAACACCAGGAGTGCTATGACTCAGAAAGAAATGCCAGTGGGCATCAGAAGTACTGGATTGGTACACTCTGAGGTCCTTGAACCTGAAGTGTGTGCTTGGGACTTGAACTGCTGCCTTCAGATGTTCTGGAGTCAACAAGAACAGTGGAAGAGAAAATGCTAAGTTATTTTAATTTAAAGGGAAGAACAAAGGTTTAGTTTTCTGTTTGGGATTTCTGGATTTTCACGAAGGTTTCACAGCTTTCTTTTCTCTCTTTTTATGATTCTCTCTCTCCAAAAGCCAACCTCTTGAATGTGTGATAAAGCAATTTATTTATAGATGAGTTTGCTGTGGTTTTGGGGGAAAACAAATGGGATTCAAACCTTTTTTGTATACTGTTCCATTGCTTTTTAATCACAGTTTTTGTATGCTAATTTGGTGAAAATATAGGGTTTGATAAAAATGCAGACGTGGACTAGCTCAGCAGCAATTTGGAGTGTTGTGGCAACTGGTTGCAGGATTGTGCTATAGCAGTGCAGCAGGCTGTTCAAATAAGGTTTTTGGGCTTTGTGATATTCTGATTGAAGAAGACCGGAATGAAACTCGAAGGGTGATGCTCTGATCGGAGCATATGCTGAAGAGTCATGTTCTGCTTAAAGAACTATGTTCTGAACCAAGTTTGCAACTTATGACTACACTTGCATGGAGGTTAGCTCAGAAGTTCTGAAATATCATATTCTCTTAATACTTAGAAATTTTTCTAAGTGTTTAGAAATTTGACTTTTTCAAAGTAATTTCTTGCTCCTGATTTTTTTGATGGACCAATTTCATGTCTTGGTGAAATATAATTGTTGAAGCTTGATTTTTGATCTAAAATTCAATGTTTGACTTTTCAGTGTGCTTTTGACCATTTTTCCCTTGTGGATGATTTTCTTGAAAAGTTATAATTCAAGACTTGAAACTTGATAGAAGCAAACTTGGGGGGTCATGGTGATCTTTTGAGAAATGAGAGATAAAATTTTGGGGTACAACAAAAAGCATGAAAAGGATCAAGAAACTTTGTTTCATATTGAGCATAACTACCTGACCAAATATTCAATTCACCCTCTGTGTGTGAGAACTTGTTAAACCCTTTTGAGCCTTTTTGTCATTATCGATGTTTTAGTTGAACTATGTTGCTTGTCTATGAGTACTTAGTTCACTTGTTTGTGAATGGATTTTGATTTTTGTTTTCTTGAACCCTCAACCATGATTTATGATTTAAATTTTTACCTTTCCTTAGAAAGTAGGGAGTATTTGCACTATGTTGTCGGTTGAATTCAAGTAGGAGAGAGCAATGTTTGTTTGTTTATTGGTTGGTTGCTATGCGATTTTGAAAAAGAAAGAAAATAAAAGAAAAAAGAAAAAAGAAATAAAAGAAAAAGAAAATAAAAAGAAAGAAAAAGATTAAAAAGTTTTGAAAAAGAAAAACAAAAAGAGTAGAATAGTTGTGCTAATAAGTACAGTGTTTTTGGTGTGACAATTTAGGAATATAGAAGAAGTTTGATTGAGATTTTATGTTTTAAACTTTGTGAGTTGATCACTCCCTTAGGTTTAAGCATGTTTTTGTTTCAATTAGATTTAGAAATTTCCCCTTGTTTGTTAACCAAGCCACGTTACATGCCTTAAAGCCCTTGTGATTCTTGCCTTTTTTATGTTTAATGTGAATTTTTGGATGAATGCATAATTTAGTCTTTTGTTTGCAAGATTGTTGGATGAGTGTCAAGTCCCAAATGTTGTGAATTTTCATCCCTCGATGAATTTTTGTTAGGTGTGATTCATGATGTGAGCTTGTATTATTTTAGATAATTTAGCATGATTTTTGTACTTCGGATTCGTTTCTTTTTCATGTTGTCTTTGTAGGATAGTAGTAATTTTTTTTTGTACATTTTTTATTTGAACCATACATTTGTTTTCCATTTTCAAAACTTGTTGATTTATGATTCTTGTTGATCACATTTTTTTCTTTAAGTTTTTTGACTTTGTTTGAGGACAAACAATGTTGCAAGTTGGGGAGAGTTGATAAGTTCCAATATGTCATTATTTTGTATATAAATTTTGTTGCACTTATCAATTCTTTTGTTAATATTCGTTGAATAAATATCAACATTTTTTGTAAATACGTTTAGTTTGTATATACTTGCGTTTTCTTGAAATTAATGTAAAGTTTGATAGTTTTACATTAATTCTGTAGGTATTTGACCATTATTGGAGCAATGAGAAATAAAGGCCAAAAGCTAAGCTCCAAGATGCGATTTTGATCAAATAAAAAAATAAAGGCCAAAGGAACAAAGCAAAAAAGTTATGTTTTGTCTACGCCGCCGGGAAAAGCTGGGGTGAGGGCAGGAGCGAGTTGAGCACCAGACAAGTGCGAGGCGAAATAGGGGAGATACAAAAAGAGAAAAATCTAGAAGCTACTGTCTTGGCTTCTCATGTTGGTCGTCGGGCGAGGTTGGAGGTTATCGTTGGGCAAGATTTCTATCATTGTGGGATATTAGATATTTTTTCCAGTTTGTGTGCGGGGCACATGCAATGTGGGTGAATAAAGGAATCTCTCATCGGGTGACGCTTTTGAGTGTCGGGGGAGCCTTTCAGAGACCCGTTTTGTATTTAGGTAGTAAGTTCACATTTTTAGGTTATGTTTTGGGGTATTTGTTCTCAATTCAGCAACCAATATTTTTTGGTCTTGAGAGCTTAGAAAAACATCATGGAGGTTGTAACTCGAGGATTAGGGGTGGATGATTCTTTGATCATGATTGACACCACGAGAGATTTTGATTCCCCTTCTCTCATCCCTTTGTAGTTTCAATTTGTTGTGAGTTTGTATGTAAGTTTACCTTGATTATATGTATATTTATTACTCATGGTGTTATATAAAACTTCTTTTACAAATCAATATTGATGATTTCTTGCTTTATTTGGGTTTGAGTTTCTTTCTTAGGGTGCTTTTGAGAATTTTTAATCCTCTTTGTGGAGGATAATTCTTTTATGTTTTTCCCCAAGATTTATTTCTTTCATCCTCTTTGTATAATTGTTGAAGAAATTTCTTCATCATTCTTTGTTGTTCTTTGAACAGTAGAATCCTTATTTTGATGTTGATTAATAAATGATAGAGTATTTTCTTTTTAAGGATTGAACTGTGGTTGTATGATATGGACAAGATGGGGACTATGATTCTCCGGTTTAGATTTGTTCATTTTTTATTGGTTGAATTAGCTTGTCCATCTTCTTAATTATTTCCTTCTTTCTTGATTTTTATTGAAATCATGAAGGTTTCTTTCTATAGATTTAAGAGTTAGATAAATTCTCCAATTCTTGATTCTTAGATTTTTTTAGCAAAATAGGTTCTAATAAGATTTCCTATGTGTCTAGTGATATGAAAACATTCAAAGTAAACATTAGCAATTTCATCATCTCGTGTGTTTATCTTCTCTAGCTTGATGCTTTGAGGAACTCCATATATCTTTTCACGAGTATCCCATATTTCCTTAGCGGTTTTACAATGATGAACATCAAGAAGATTGTTATCATTTGAAGACATTATTATGAAATTTTTGGATTTGAGATCTATATCTAACTTTGTTTTTTCTTCTTCGGACCAACGAAAATAAGATTTTTCCACTTATTCATCATTTACTTGATGATTAGGGTAAATCAGACCATTGTTTATGATTTTCCATAAATCATGATTTATAATTTAAAGAAAAAATTTTATATCTGGTTTTACAAATATTAAAACTATATTTTTCAAAAGGTGGTGGTGTATTTAAAAACGATATTATGTTGGAAGTCATATTACTCCTGAGACGATTAGTCCTTAAACAAGAGTTAGGCTTTGATACCACTTCTTAGACTTGAGATTTCACACACAAGAGGGGGGGTGAATCATGTGGATTGGTAAAAACTTGGTTTTGAAACTTTTGGCAAGTTAAATCAGAGTTTGAAAACATTTTTTAATTCTAAGCAGCGGAGATAAAATATTTAAAGTGGGGAAATTAAAAATTTATAGGAAGAATAAGAAAAACAGGAATTATAGAGGTTCGATGAAAACAAAAGGACCCACTCATATCCCTAAGACTTGGTCTTGAGAGTTTCGAATAAAACTCGAGGGCCTTTAGTAGGAATGCTCGCGAAGCTCCTTATACATGGAAATGGTGGTTTTCATACAACCAAAATATTACAAGACGAATGATGTGGGTGTGTTTTACCCCAATTTTTTCTCTCTCATTTTCCCAAGATTTCTCTCACAAGATGTCCATTAGTTCAAGAAGGCACAAGGATGGATCAACTCAATACACCTCCTCAATACTAATGACTCAAATTAGTGTGAGAGTTTGCACAAGGAAAAATGGACTTTTAATGCCCCATATGACTTTCATGAATAATTTTGGACTCTCAAGATTGCTTATGTCAAGTTTCAAGCTTTGGATCATATTTTTGCTCAGTCAATTGATCAGTTTACCTAAAAACAACTGTATTAGGCAAAAAGTCAATTGTGGTCAATTTATAGTCATATTCCATAATTTTTTATCCATATCAACATTTTGAACTCATATATGTCAATTGTTCAAGTTTGGATCACAATTCATCAAGAAATTTGATCAGATCACCAAAAGGGCAAAATGGTCAAAATTAGGGTTTTGACTAAGCAGGCTCAATTTTTGACTTTTGACCAAATACATGACTTATTGGTTTGAGACATGATATCAAAGATTCAAATGCATAATTTTGACATAATGTCATGGTTCAAAACATTTCTCATAATCAATTGATTGATAGTGGAAATTTGGTCAACTGATGAAAAAGTTAACTGTACACTGAAAAGTCAAACTTTGACTTTTTGATCAAAAACAAGTTTCAAAAATAATATTTCATCAATACATTAAAAAATATTAATATTTTTCATCAACAAATCAAAAAGTCAAAATTATCTTTGAAAAGTCAAAATTCTAAGACTTAGAAACTTTTCCAAGTGTTGAAAAGTTAACCTTTTTTCATGACTTTGTGCCAAATTTTCACCATGATGCAAGATGATTCAAGGAAAACTTCCAACATGAAAGTTGTAGATCTCAATGAGATATAAAACATTGTAGTACAGAATATTTTCTATAAATTCTTGGATTTTAAGTTATAAATTCATAAAGACATGTCCATGAAACAAAAACACTTACTTGAAATTTTGCCCTAGTTAGGCAGATTTTTGACCGAACTTCTTGGCCAAGTTTCACATAGTTCCAAAGTGATTCTTCAAAAATGTCCAATATAAAGGTTGTATAGGATATTATAAGCTTTCCAAAATGTTAAAGAACTCATTAAGATCATTCTTGAGAAAATAGAATCGAAGGCAAGAAGTTAGGGTTTCTAACTTATTTTACAAGGCAGAATTTTGTGATGAACATGATCCAATCTTCAAGCATGTTCTACAAATACCACTTTAAAGTTTTATAACTTGCATTTTACTCCTTAATTAAATATTTACACAAATGTTAGAGCTTTAATCCAAGCATTTGAGACATTGTCCAAGTGGTTATTCCATTTTTAGAACAAAGTCACCACTTCCATTTTGGAAAAGTAACTTTAATCACAATGTCAACTCTTCTTGAGCCCATACATTGCTGCTTCTGACTCAAAAACACTTCAATGCAAGAAGCAACATATCTACAACCTACTAACCACCCTACAAATCCTTGTACTTCACATTGAAAACATGATTATCAACTTTGCTTCTAAATCAAGTAACCAAGTCATAACATGTGATTTCAAATTCTGAGTTGTTTCAAGTCCTCAAACATCTTGCCTATAAATTAAGACATCATTTTCAACCTAATACACGAGTTCACAAGCCCTCAAACACCCTAAAACTCCTCAAAGTCAGAATTTGCATTTTAAAACTCCATTGTTGCACATTCTGACCTTAAACACCAAACTCACAATCTACTCGTGCGTTTCCTCTCCAAGTCAATCCTAAAGCTCCCTAACATCAAACATAACTCGTCCCTGTTTTAAAACTGTAACACCTCCACCACCATCCTCCATAACCAAAAACAGAGCTTTGCACATTGAATTATCCAACATGATTCAGCCATCCTTAGCACAAACTAATCACTGCATTAGATTCCTGGAGGTTCACTGAAGCTAACTGGATCTTCACAACACCTTGAGAGCTGCTCAAACTCAAAACACGATCCCCACTTGCAAGGTGAGTTTTATGACTTTTGAACTTTTCATATAAGCATTGTTTGGTTTCCATTTTCAAAGATAAAATGTAGGCATCATTGCCCTGAAGCTAACCATGTCCATAGTTTTCATTTATATTGCCTGAGCATGGAGAATTTTAAGTTTAAAGTTTCTGGAAAAATTAGGTTTTAGATTAAGGCCAGCAAAATTCTCATTCATATTTAATTTATAGCTTTAGTTATTCACATGGTTGAATTCGTGAGGAAAAATGGAGCAACTTTCATGTTTATATTTTCCATTTTTGTTGAGAAATGAAGAGGTTACAGGATTTGAAAAAATGGTAAAAGAAGATGGCGCGAGGAAGAAGAAAATGACAGCCATGGAAGGAGTTTAAAATATATATATATATATATATATATATATATATATATATATATATATATATATATATATATATATATATATATATATATATATATATATATATATATATATATATATATATATATATGGATTGATATAAGACATCGGATGTATAGCATGCGCCTTTCACCCTTATGACTTGGGTTCGAGCCTCAGCGCCACATTTTGCCATTTCTTTTTACATTTTTTTTATTTTTTTGTTTGCTAAGCGCGCCTGGGCCCCCATTTTTGGGCCTTATGTCATTTTTGCTAATCCTTCACCCCTTGTTTCACTAACACAACCTCTGTCCCATTTTATTTTATTTTTCCTTATTTCATTTATTTATTTTCTTTTAAATATATTTTACTTAATACAAAATCATTAAAAAAAATCATAAAAAAATAGATTTAGATTTTTATTTAATTAATTAATTTTTGACATAAAAATAAATTTATTTCAATCCCCTTTTATTTTGTCTTTGTTAATTAATTTGTAAATTAATTAGAAATTAGGATTTTGATTATTATTTTCATACATTAAAAATATTTTCTTTAACAAATCCAAATTATTTTCTTAAAAAATAAATTAATACTAGGTTTAGGTTTATCTTTATTTGAAATTAATTTAGAACTTATGACTTTTATTTAATTAATTTTTATACTAGTTTAATTTAATTAAAACTCTTTTCACAAACAAAACCCTAAAAAACTTATTTTTCTTTAATAAATTAATTTCTTTTATTAACTTGATTTTAATTTTCCTATTCTTAGCTAATTATCTTCTTTTAAGTTAATTAGGTCAAAAACCATTTTTCTTAAACAAAATCCATTTTCTTCTCCTTTCATATCCTTGTATATTTATGCATTCTTGTACATTTGATTCTTGTAAATATTTAATATGGTTGTAATAGATAGTTAGGATTTAATTTCTTGCAATCCCCATTTGTAAATATGTATACCGCATCCCCAAATGATGTAATAGCGTAGGATATTTACTTTTCGTGATTTATCGCTTTCATATAAATGCTAGTAAACTAGGTTTTGCATGGGAAGATGAAATCAATACTTAGAAAACTCTAATTCAAGATAAATAAAGCATGAAATACAAAACACTTGCACACTTGTACCTCTTGGGTTAACTCCACTTTTTTGCCTTAAAAATGGTCATGTTACGTATGTGAGGTATTTTAGAAAGAAAAAAACAATAAAAAATACAAGATCATAGTCCCTCGATGACGCTACGAATGTTGTTATACAAATGATCTTAGTTCCTTAAGAGAAATGCTAAGATATCTCACAAAATTGCTATCAATGACTATAAGATGATCCACGCCCTTCCCTTTACATTCAAAGATAGGGTTACTTACCAATCAATGGTGTGATAGCATTATCAAAGGAAGAGAGAAATGAACAAAAGACTTTTGAGTAGATAGAACGTTCTTAGTTGCTTGCTCATAATCCATCTTCAAAAACAAAACATCTTTTCAAACACACCAAATACTTTCAAAACATGAAATATTTTCAAAAAGTCCAACACTTTGTATGCATTCTTATAGAGACGAGAATCATTACAATGTTTTCCTAAACGAAGGCCCTTTTCAAAAATACTTTCAAAACTCATCACAAACACATTTCAAACAAAGCTATTTCAAAAGCGATCTATCAAGCAACTAAGAGTCCATATATAACTATGGATGAAAATGGTGCTAACACCTTCCCTTTTCATAACTTACCCCCTAACTCAAGAAAATATCTCAAAGGTCTTTCCTGTTATTTTCACCCTTTCCTTACTGGATAAAAAAAAGTCAGTGGTCACTCTTGCTATCCGCAACAATTGCGATCAAACGCAAAACACCCAAGTCATTTCTCCTACCGTATTACAGGGCGTTTGCGTATTTTCTCAATTAAGTTGTTGAAAGTGAAGTGGTCAATCTTTCTTTCAAACTGTAGATTGAAGTGGTTAGTCTTCTCACCACGAACACGGGCCTTGTAGAGGTTACTCTTCAAGTTCCAAAATATCTGAGCTCCCTTTTGGTTTAACAGGATAACCAAATAACCTCTGAGATTTTATCCGTGTTGATCTCAAAACTATGAAGACTTAGGGACAAGGCTAATCTTCAACCTTATAACTAAGACTGATCACATAATCCCTAACAATAAGCTTTTAACATATTTAGCTTATAACCACATATATAATCCCTATTCGAACAATATTTAACCAAGGTTTATAAACATAGTCACCTTGGTGAGTTTATACAATTCTACCCTTCCAGAATTACAATGGATATCTCACTCACAAATGGTACTTTCCTCACAAAAATATTTGGCTATAAGAACTAGGCCGAGAAAGTTAAAATAAAACTTAGAGAGAGAGAGAGAGTGAATACACAAATTCGTGTCATGGATGATTTGAAATGAGAAATAAAGCCTTTATTTATAAGCTTGAGGTTCCCTAGAAAAGGAAATAACATTTAAGCCAAAAAGCTATTATTTAATCGATCGAAGTTTATTCTAATCGGTTAATTTTTTAAAATAATATATATATATATATATATATATATATATATATATATATATATATATATATATATATATATATATATATATATATATATATATATATATATATATATATATATATATATATATATATATATATATATATATATATATATATAAGTCTCTAATATCGAAAAATAATATATATAGTTGTTTTATAGAATATGGATGCATTCAACTTTTCTTGCGCCTCAAGTTCGCACCAATCTAATCGGTTAGCATAATCGATTAAATATAGTTAAAAATTCATTTAGGGATTTTTGACCACTCCCATTCGGTTCTACACAACTCTTTTATTTTTTTCAAGGTATTTTATTTTAGTAAATCATTTGAGAAAATATTTTTGTGTCTGTACTTATAACCATGTACTTCTATGATAAAGTTCCTTTGATTTTACATATTTTTCACTCAATTACTATTTTAAGATATTTTCTCTAAGTCTTTGTAGGTTATAATCTTTTTGTGTTGAAACTTGCTTGAGGTCTCTTGAGGATTTTGATAGAATCCAGTTTGTTTGCTTTTATTCGATAGTCATGTTTATCGAACCTTTATACCCATGACTTACATCTTTATCCGCTTAAGTGCATTATTTGACTTAGCATTGGTTGCATCTTTATCATGATTGATATCTCTGTTCTTTTATTTATATGAGTCATCATCAAAAAACATTGTCTTGATTTAAAAGTCTATTACCTACAAAACAAGGTTCCACATATATAGCTACAAGCACACACACGCACACACACATACACACACACACACACACGCACACACACACACACACACACACACACACACATACACACACACACACACACACACACACACACACACACACACACCAAAACCTTTTTTCATATACCTTAACTAAGAAAAAACATTTTTAAAATTTCCTTTAAGTTGTTTCAGATGAATTAGGAACAATGAAAATAGGTAGAGGGAAATATTTGACCTATCTAATCGATTATGTCATATGGTAATCTATTAGATCAATTCAAAGTCCAAACTTTTGAAGTTTATATTTTATTTTGATTATAATTGTAAGCTAAAACAACTAAGTCATCGGTTTTTCGATATAACTGAGGGATCAACTAAAAAAATTTCACTATAAAAGCAAAAATATTTTACCCCAATCCTTACTTATTTGTAGTCGCCCCAAACTCATAAGCATCGTTATTTAGGATGGACTACAAGATAGAAAAAACCTTCAACATTCTTATAGAACAAACCGTTTTTTCTGATCTTGAAATCTATCTCACATAATGGTGTTAATGTTGCTGTTTGTGTCGTTGTTGATGTTGTATTTTTTCTCATTAGATAGATTGCAAGTGCATAAAAATCATTTTTGATTCAAGGGGACAATGAAGGAAGCTCTCTTATCTTTTTAACAGTTACAAAATGAAGGGAGCTTACCTAATCAGATGATGGATATCAACAATGATATTCATTCAAAAGAGGAAAGATTTGTTTTAAACCATTTATATTAATATCTTTTGTAAGCAATGTAAATTAAAAAGAAAAACCTTTTCACCTCAGTTTAAAAAAAAAAGAGGTGATAGCTATAATCAGAAGATTTAATACCTCAGTTTTATGATAAAGTCGAGGGGTAAAGTTATCAGATTTTACTATAAATACCTTTGTTAAACAGATTTTACCCTAATTCTAGCTATAATCAATGTCCACTGCAATGAAAACTTTTGATCAAGAATCGCTTAAGAATAGATCTCTGAGATGGATTTCAAGTGCAAAAAATAAAATAACTTATCTGAAGTTGGATAAGTTATGAAGTGCTTTTGGATATGCAACATAAAGGTATTCAACAAAATTTGGATTCCATAAAAGAACTGTTGTTGAAAACACTTTTTGCTTTTGTTTTGTCTACTTGCCGATAGATTTCAGGTACGCTACCAAATTCCTTCTCTAGAACATTCAGTGCTCATACACTTCTCTAAAAATAATGATGATTGATGATTGTGTGTTGTTTACTATTAATTTGCAGAATTAGGATGAACAAAGGATAAGCTTTTGTTAATTTCAATAAGCCTAAATCAGAAGTTAGAATTTGTTGTAATATTCTTTGTAAACAATATAACTTTTTAAAAAATAAAAATAAAAATATCTTGCACCTCGGTGTTTCTAAACACCGAGGGGATATTTTAGCGTTACGGTTGAGGATATTTATCACCATCCTTAATCAAATCCTTGTCGTTCATTTCATGACTATCAACGCTCAAGACACTACCATTAGTGATTCACGTGAAACCTAGGTTAACTTCCATTATAAAAGCATTTTGAATATAAAAAATTAATAATGAAACATCATGAAGTGCTTGAAACTATTCTCCACTTTAAGACATGCAAGAGTCTTTGTCATGAAAAGTTCTCTATGATGGATTGCAAGAGCTAAAAATCATTTGGGCTTAAGGTTTGAAGAGCCAACATATGATCTTCATGGACAATTTTATTTTTATTTTTATTTTTGTGTAAACAATGTAACCAGTTTATTATTATGGTAAACATTGTATTTTGTAAACAAATTATTTTATTAATTTTCTGTGTAAGCAATGTAACCAGTTTAAATTTAAAAAATAGAAATAATTTACCCCTCGGTTTTATTAATAACCCGAGATACATGAAGCGCTATTATTGTAAATAATAAAAATGAAGCTGGTGGGGTTTGAACCCATGCACAATTACAATATCCCTCGGTGTTTTAAACACTGAGGTGATAAGTCCATTCTTTTTATGACAACCTTATTTACGTCGCTGCTGTAACCACTGTAAAACACATTTCGCGTCTGACGTTACAAGGAATTTTTATAGTAATGGATACCCATGTAATTCTGGATGGGTAGAGTTTCAAAACTCACCAAGAAAATGTTGTTTATACATCTTGGTTTAATATCATCAATTTATGGATAAAATATGTGCTTAGAACCTAAACTCGATAAAATCTTTGGTTGGGGGTTCTATGATCAATTCCTACATATATAGGTTGAAGACTATATAGCTTTGATAATCAGCCTTGGGTTATTGGTTAACCGATAAAACCAAGATTGGTTGAAGATTATATATCTTTTATAATCATCCATTGGTTAATTTTAGCCGATAAAACCTAGATTTGTTGAAGATTAGTCTATATTAAAAATCTTCTTAGGTTTGAGATTAGGCCGATTAAAACTTCAGAGGTTATTTGGTTATCCTGTTAAACCAAAATTGACCTCAGATATTTGAAACTTAAAGACTAACTGCTACAAGGTCCGTGTTTGTGGAAAGAAGACTAATCACTTCAATCTACAGTTGGGAAGGGCGAATGGCCACTTCACTCTCATCAATTTATTGGAGAAAAGACCCAAACGCTCATATCCATCGTCATGTATTATTTGTTTGAAGATCAATCACCCTTTCCTTGTATAAGGGGGTTCGTGAGCCTTTCCTACTAAAATCTCTCACGTATTATTGAAAACTCTCAAGGCCAAGTCTTGGGAAGAATAGTAGGTCCTTTAGTTTTGACCGAACCTATATATTTCTTTGTGTCCTCATTTTTCCCTTATCTTTTACTAGATGTTATTTATTATCTGTTGCTTATTATTTGAAAATTCTTTTAAAACTCTAACAAGTTAGTTTGTCAAACATTTTTAATAACCACGTTTTTCCAAACCACACAATTCACCCCCTCTTGTGTGTGAAGTCTTAAGTCCAACACAACTGTCTACAGCCTTAGATGACTTTGGTGGTTTTGATGATGATAACACCTAAGGTCAAATGATGTTTAGTGAAGCATCTGGTGACAATTGTCCAACAACCTAGGATGATTACATCTAATCAAATAAGTTATCTTAAGCCTCATTAGCTAAAAGAGTCAAATTTTAGTGAAGTTATTAGTCATTGATGAATCTAACAAAGAGACTTTAAGATCCAATGTTATGGAAGAGAGAAAGTGTAAAAACTTGTATAGTCACACGTTTAGCGCATGTTGTGTGATCGATTTAATGTAAATTTTTAAGAGTGATTCTTATTATACTTAACCAACTCAATCTCACACTCAGAATTTAAAGCCTCTCTTATTTTACAAAAAACACGTGAAAATACTTGTATACCCACACTTAATTGATTAAGGATTTGTTTAATCAATTTTGAGTGATTGTTATAATGGTTAATCGAGTACCAGATTAGGGTTAATTGATTAACATATTTGTAACACCCCCAATCGATTAGAGAAACCCTTAATCAATTAATGACGTCTAAATTCAAACTTTTTGCATATTTAGACTGTCCAATAGTTAACAACTAGGGTTAATCAACTAAACATTAAAAATGCTCATGAATTATTTCCTATTTGAGCAAAATCTTTTCATATATAATGACGACCTCTCTTCATTTCATTTTACACTAGATTTTGAAATTGAAACTTATCTTTCTCACATTCTACTCTATTCTTCTACTTTTTCGATTGTTTCTCAATAGTTGTCTTAGTGGTAAAAGAGTGAAAAATACTTGTGAAATTTTAGTTGTACTGGTGATGTGATGCGTTTGTTTGTATTCAATTGTGCAATTCTCTTGAGTAATATATTTGTTTGGTTCTTGAGATTAGCATGTGAAAATCTCTGTTTGGTTCTTGAGATTAACCGATTAAAATCTCTATTTGATTCATATGTATAACCAGTTAAGAGTTTCGTTTGCGAGCATGTGTATAACCTCTCTTGTGTTGTAATAAACTTCATTGGCATATTCAATAAAAAAACTCAAGACATTTTTTAGTAGAACTCTCAAGAAAAAAGTTTTTGAAATAAAAATAAGTCAAGTGGTAGACCGAACCTGTATAAATCTCAAGTTTTCAAATTGAAACTTAAAGATCCATAATCCATCACCACTTGAAGATTTGAATAGGAAATCAATTAATTTAGAACTTTTAAAATTTTGCTTGAATTCTAGATAGATATTCGAATTTGTTTGGGATAAATAATATTTTTCAAGCAACAATTTTATTTTTAACAAATTAGCCGCAAGGTCGGGTAAAACGGGGCAGACTAATTTGTTAGGCACGCCTAACTAAAACCAAATTTGATTGAAATTTACATGATTAAGCCTTAAATTTTACATGGTTAAGCCTTAAATTGGATACATATCAATACATTGTAATGGAGTTTCAAATTCCTTGGATGGTGGCCAAATTCTCATATTGCTCAAATACATATAAATGCAATTCTCACACTTAGCATTGTCACAAACTATAGCTCAATCCCATTCATCTCATGGTGTAGCTTGAGTGGAAGAGGAGGTTGTAAAGTTATAATATCTTGTTTATGATCTTTCTCTTGAATCACAACATAAGACCATGCACCTAAAAGTGCACCAGTAATTGGTCCAACCATATAGACCCAAATTCCTTTGTAAGATGAAGAAGCAATTGCAGGACCTAGTGTCCTTGCTGGGTTCATTGACCCTCCTGATATTGGTCTGTACAAATAATTAACATCACAACACATTGACAACTTATATTAATTATAAAGTATTTATTAGTTTTTTTTAAGTAGAAATCAAATATCTTTTATGTGGAACCGTAGAGATTAATCTTTCGAATTAAATATAATCATAATTGGTACAAAATTTTTATTTAAAAAATGTATTAATATAAATAAATTGTTAATATTTATAAGTTAACAATTTATTTAAATAATTATTTATAACGGTTCTATGTGGAATTTAAATTGTAACCCTTCAAATTATATATAAAGTAAAATCTTGTTTGTTTTTTCTAAAAACTATCTTAAATTATTGTTTTTTCTTTTAAAAAATCTTGTTTCAAAACCTATATAAGAAATAGGAGATGACATTTTCTTACCCAGCAACAATGCTTGCTATGCAAACAGATGAACCTACTGCAACACCAGCAAGCTCTCCTATCTGAAAAATAAAAACATTTTAATTAAAATATTGTTTATATATAATTAATTTTGGGGAACAAGATAAATATTTCATGAGAATTTTTGGAATTTTTACTGCTTTTGAGTCGGTGGCGACTGCGGTGGAGATGAAGACCATGGTGAAAGTGGTGACAATTTCTATGATTAGTGCTTGAATGTTTGATCGAGAAGGTGATGTTGCACCTAGCTGTTTTGATGGCTCTAACAATGCTCTAAGTGTGTATGAAGCAGAAATTGCTCCTGTGAGTTGAGCTGCAACGTAAAATGGAACCTGTAGAAAATAATAACTTTACACTTAATCTAATAACAAACAATATGTATTCCAATAATTCTCAGAGATATATTAAAATTAATTAGATGACATTGTAAGTTGATAATTTTTTATAAGTTGATAATAAAAAACTATTTTATAGTATTATTGCATATCTATTAAACTCTAATTAATAAATAATTTAAAATTTTATATAATTTAATAATTGATAAACCAAGAGTAGTTGTGCTTTTAATTTTAACTTAATTTAATATATGTATTATTTCATGCCAGTGAGGATTCATTGTTATGAAAACCTTGCCTCACATGCAAGGATTTGGTATAGGGTCTTTTCAACAATAATACATATTGAATGCAAAAACATTTGTGTGGGTACATAGTTTATATTTGAAATTGACTCATCAACTTATTTGTTGGCTAGAAAAGCTTGATATAGACTTAACCAATTACAAATTGACTCATGTTGGTTGGTTTCATGTCACATTGTATGAGGCAAGTTAGTAGAAAATGAAATGCAATAAATTTTGTTAGTGGATACATTCTTTTACAACCATTTGGTTATTGGACACAAAAAATAATTTATTCTATTTAAAAATTTGTTGGATGCATAAAATAATTCATTTATTTCAAAATAATTTTCTTTCATAAAATTAAGGTTCAAAAAGACCTAATTCGATGAACATGTTCGTCTTATCAGCATTTTTTCTTATATGTTAAAGATTAATTTATATTTACATTCTCTAATATATTCACTGTATCTCATCATCTACTATATCTCAGCGTAGACATTAAAATAAACTTTATAATTTTTTGTTTTTAAGAGTATAATATATGTATGATGTATGTGTGTCGGCTTTATCCTATTTTTTAGTCAAACAAATCAAAATTTTAAATGTGTATCTTGAAATTAGTCATTTTCTTTTTAACAAGAAAAGAAATAAAAAATGCAATAACCACCAAAAAGTTTTGGAATGGTGGTGAATTATATAAGAGAGAAACCTGTTTCCAAGGAAAATGAGTAATGGTGGCAAAAGCAAAGGAAACAGCCGGATTCATATGTGCACCAGAGATATGTCCAATTGCATAAATCATAACAGTAACAATGAATCCAGCAGCAAGTGAAGCTCCCAATTTTGATACTTTGTTTTCATCTATTGCACTCATGGCAGCTGTCCCACTCCCCACAAACACCAACATATATGTCCCTATAACCTCTGCAAATACCTGTATAGTTTATGAAGGATCAATTATCTTTATGGTACACTTATCTTAGGAAGAAAAAAGTTAACATTAAAAAAGATTAAGAGTTCAGATTTTATAACATTGGATAAAATTATGACATAATAATAAAGAGAGAAATGAACATAAGAGATTAATAGAGAGTTCTAATAAATATTACCTTTCTTGGAAAGCCAGGAGGGTACATTGAATGTTTTTTTGTTCTATGATTTTGCAGCTCATTTGTAACTGCAAACAAATTGCATGTTGAACTTCTCTCCATTTTGAAGTAATATAAGATTTTATATGAAATGTGATCTCTAGATCATATGACCCTTTTATAATCTCCCTCACTCTCGTGCCTCCTCAATTATTCCTTTAGTGGTATTTATTTATAGATTAGTTGGAGTGCCAAATACATGTTGACCACAACAATGGAAATGGTGGACTAAAACTACTAGTTATAATGGATTTGTTTAAATAATTAAAATGTTAAAGTTGTTGTTAAATATTTTTTATAGGCAAAAACAAATTCATTAGAAGTTAAGTCAAATAAAGAATATGTTTAAATATTTGTACATTGAATCCAAATAAAAAGACTAACATATAGGAAGTCAAATTATCGTGCAGCAAAGAGTAGCAAGACTTGACAAGGAAACTCCTAATCTGTCGTGGGATCATTAGAAAATTACTTGTCAACCAAGGCTTCGTTTAGAAAATTTATCTTTAAATGTTGTTTAACCTATTTAAATTTTATTATAACTTTTATATTTAAAAGTTATTATTATTTTCATTATTGAAATCATAGTCTTTTCGTCCTTTTCCTACTTCGTTATTTATATTGTTAATTGCTTCGTAGTGAAATAAGGAATAGGAGTGTAGAAAAAATTAGCTCTGCCGATAAGATAATGATAACTTCAGATGTAGCGAAGTGGAGTAAGTCTACAAGGTTAACATTCTAAATCTATGTATTTGTACATACAACGAAGAGATGAGTTTTGATGATGACAATGCCCAATGTCAAACGACGTTTGATGATATTCCTGATGATCTTTTCTCCAACAACTTTTGATGACGATGTCTATAAAAGAAGCTATATCGAACGTCATCCGTAAAAAAATTATGTTTCAGATGAATTGTTAAATCTATGATAAAACAACTAGAGGAATTGTAAGCTTTAAGATTGTGAAAGAGAGGAGGTGTGAAAGTTTGTATGATTCTATGTGTGAGTGATCAGTTAAATATAAATGTTATGAAGCTTTTATCCTTTTAGCTAAAACACATGAAAATGCTTTTGTGCACATCCATATGTGATTACTGACTTGATGAAACAATAATTATTAGTTATTTTTATACTAGATAATCAATTAACATATTAGAGTTAATCGATTAACTTTTTGTAACGCAACTGAAAAAATAACTAAAAGGTAAAAAATTAGGGTAGAAAAGAAAAGCACCTGAAATTTATAGAGTTTCAGTCAATACCTTAACCTACTCCTCTAACAATTCCTTATTGAGAATTTCCACTATGATGTGAGCTTTTAACTGGATTTTTCCACGAACATCCTTACAACACGATTTGAGTTTTACAACGATTAACTTCCCAACCAAACACAAATTTTTAATTACAGAGACCTCGGAATCAAGATATTTTACAACCAAGAAAAACTCAAACCAACAGAGAGCTTTTAACATGAGGCTAAACTCACGAACCAAGTAGAAGTTTAATTACAAAGACCTCCCAACCAAATAAATATTATAATTGGTTCACCTCAACAATATAACACGAGCTTTTCAATTAGTTTAGTTCACAACCAAAATAAAATTTCTCACAATGAAATTTTCCAATATTTCCCTTACACTAGACTCAAACACCTCACAAATAAAATATTTATTCTCTAAAGTACTAACACAATTTTATATATATATATATATATATATATATATATATATATATATATATATATATATATATATATATATATATATATATATTAAAATTCTGGCACACAGATATCAGATGTCGAACTAGATGTTACGACACTAATATCAGATCAGTCACAACAACAATAACAATTATGCAAGTAAAATCAATTACTGGAAATAAATAACACAAGTATTTAACCCAATTCGGTGCAATGTCATCTATATTTGGGGGCTTCCAAGTCAGAGAGGAAATCTACTATAATAATATTAGTTTGAAGCTTTAAACAACCCCTGGTTTACAAACTTCTCACCTAATCACTACTCGTGCTATTTCTATCCAAGACACTCCTAGATATGAGATCCCTCTTACTTCTCTTCAATCACACACCAATGATAAACTAACATAGATAAACTAAAGTAGAAGACAATCTCTAAAGACAAATAATCAGTTCTGCATAAAAGCTTTTGACTGATGAACAAAGATAATTTGACACACAATCCACTTTTGCTTAAAATCTTATAAGTGATTGACAAATAACAACTCAAACCCAGTCCAACTCTAATATCAAAGTGATAAGAGAGTGGATCACAATGAACAATAAAAAATCTATAAATCCTAAACCCTTATCTCATGCACACAACTTCTCCAAGTGTTTTTAGCTTTAGAAAGTCCTTATAAAATGACTCTTGTAAGCATGGACTTGGACTCTTCACGCATATTCAATATTCCAGCTGCAAATCTTCTACAAAACCTTCTCCATAAAAATAGGAACCAAAATATAAAGTTTCCTAAAAAGTCTCCAAGATTCTTTTTATGAAACATAAGCAATTATGCACATATGTTATGGTATCATGTTACGACATCGTGCTTAACATCTGTCTTCAGTTATGTCTGTCCAACATGTCAAGACATTTAGCACAACATCTTGTTGTGAAACATATTTTATCAAAATTGCTACCAATCATAAAAACAGAGAACTAACAATCTCCCCCCCCCCCCCTCCTTGAATTTTTTTGGCTAAAACAACCTTTGCATGATATAACTAGATATCAGGAAAAAAATAGAAAAACAACCACTAAACACAAGATACGTGAACACTATGTAAACTTGAAAAAAAATAGCAACCAATAAACAATCAGAGGCACACACATCAAACACAACTAAAAGAGAGACCTAATCTCATGTTGAAGCAGTAGAGCGGCAAGCAAAAAGTGTATTATGATTTTACCAGGTGATATAGGTTATATCATATCATGTCCACCGAGATTGGTTATTAAATTGTCGTTCGACAAATCATTCGTTAATGATTTTGGGGATAAATGGTATAGAAAAGTAAAAGTATCAACAGAAAATAAATATAAACAAAAGTAAAAACTAAGGAAGAACGTGTCAAGCCTGCATATAATCTACTCATCACAGACTTAAATCTATCGACTGGTTACACTCAACCTAACAATACTCATCAATGTCACTACGTATCACTCACAACCTAAGTCATTTCTAACCCAAATCAAGAGACCGATTGTATCACCAAGGAAATGATCTCTCTACCTCCTCAACAACACAGAAGACAACTATGTAATCACACTGACAATTTCTCAGTACAGCACAACCACACAGAGACGTTAAGCTATGATACCTAAGTAGATGCCGACTCTAAATCTATCGCTAGAGTTCAGAAACTAACAGATAGTCATATTAGATATGAATCTAAGCAGTATATGTCTATAACAACTCAAATCCCTAGTACAAAGCAAAAATCTAAGACAACAATCTACAAAGATTTGTAAAGAAAGTTTAATATAACGCCATGGGAGACAAATATACATAAGTTCAAAGTAAATACATAAAAAACTTAACAAAAGAGAAATACATAGAGAGGAGAAGAGATAAACCATAGATATTTCAGTTTGTCAGCTCCGGTCAATGAGAAATCCCCCTCCAATCATCCATAATCAAATCTCTAGTGTTGTTATCTAAGCTAATCCACTACAAAAATGAGGTTGATGGAGTTGGGAGAATAAAAATCACCCAATCGACCATCTGCGAGTGACACGTGGCCAATATCTGGTCACGTGATAAGGGAGACTTCATCTGACTCCCTCCGCACACCTCATGACGAGCAACCCGTGGCTAATATCTGGCCGCATGGGGAGAAAGACTTTATCAGACTTTCCCCGCTTTATGCCATACCATACTCAATCAATCAACTTTAAAACAACTAACCAACAACAACATCAAACCATTTTCTACTAACATAACAAAAACTACAAGATTATTTTTGAAAAAGGATTAAGGAGAATTTCTTCCGAAATTAACTGCGAACCATGTCTACGATCACTAAATTTACAACCCATACAAGGGTCAAGGTTAATTCGAAATCAATTCTACGCAATCTTGTAAAAAACACAAACCCACTGCGAACTATGAAATGGGACTCTGATTCCTCCTAAGAGGGGACGTAGGCATACGATTAAAATCGTGGCGAGTCCCCCTAACTAAAATTCAAACATTTCCCCCCATTTAAAATTTAAACCCTTTTTCCCCAATAATAATTAAAAACCCTATTACCTAAAAACACGCTTCTAAACCTAGTATCCTTGTGAACAAGGTAGATAAGGGGTGCCTAAAACCTTCCCCTTGTCTAGAACCAAGTCCAAATCTAGAATCTCTTACATTTAGGGTTATTCCTTTATACTCCCTTCCTTTAGGATAAAAATTAAGGATGACTACTCTAATTTAAAAACCAGTTGCAACACCAGCGACAGAAAGCTTTGCGCGACGACACCTTTATTCCTCGTCTGGCGACGCAGCAGCAAAGCAAGGCAGAGGCAATTATAAAAAATGGCCCACAAATTTCGCCCGACGACGGCTTCTATTGCACGGAGATTCATGACAGTCCATCAACTTTTGTTGCTTTACTGCATAAATTCCAATGGCTCTAATCTTTCGCCTTATTCCTCATTGATCAAAAACGGATCTTAGAGCTTTTATTCCTCTTGCTCCACAATGCTCAAATACCTACAAAACATATACAAAACTAATCAAATGACAAAATATGTACACAAAATGCAACTAAACATATTTACAACAAAAAGCGAGGTTATTCAACTGATATTAACAACAAAGAATCGATAAGTGCGACAAAAAGTAGAAACAAAATAACTACACTTTTCCACTTATCAAACTCTCCGCAACTTGAAACATTGTTTTTCCTCAAACAAAGTCTAGTAACCCAAAGAACATAGAATGATAAATCAAAGAATCACGAATCAACAGGTTCTGAAAACGGAAAACAAATGCAATGGTGCAAATGAAAATCAGTACATATAAAATAAACACTTACCACTAAACTACGACTATAACATAAACACGAAACAAATGCTAAATAAAAAAACCATGTCAAACATTCTAAAACAATACTAGTTAACAAATGAATCACACCTAGAAAATACAATCATCGGTAGATGAAAAACACACAAAAATGGGGTATTTTCACTCATCCAACAATCTTGCAAACAATAGACTAAATTATGCATTCATCCAAAAATTTACATTGAAAATATAAAAGCAAAAATCTCAATGACTTTTCATGGTTGTAATGTGGCTTGGTTAACAAACAAGTAATAAGTCCTAAAGCTAATCGAAACAAAAACTTGCTTAAATCTAAGGGAGTAATTACTTCCACAAAGTTTCAAACAAAATAATTTCCATCACAGTTCTTCTTCATAACAAGTTTCACACCAACACATATCACTTATTAACATAACATTACTCCCTACTCTATTTTCTTTTCTTTTTAAAAGCTTTTCTATTTTTTTCTTTCTTTTTCTATCACTTATTTTTCACATATTATTTCTTTCTTTTCTTTTCAACCTTATAGCAATCAACAAATAAATACACAATCATTTTATCCCTAACTTGAATTCAAACAACATCTTAGTGAATACTCCCTACTTTCTAAGGCAAGATAAAATTTCAAACCAAAACAATGGTCGAGGGTTCAAAAAAACAACGAATCAACATCCATGCAAAAAGGAGAGCTAAACACTCATAGACAAGCATTTAGAAAATACAACATGAATATCAACAAAAAGCTCAAAGGGGTTACTAATGATCACACACTCACAAGGTGAATTGACTACTTGGCTAGGTAGTTGTGCTCAAAATGAAACAAAAATGTCTTGATCCTTTTCTTGCATTCATACAATCAACTAAAACAAAAGATTAAGCATAATAAAATCCAGTTAAAATAAGAATTATGGCCTCCAGCATATGTGAACAATGCAAAACTACCTCAGAAAAAGGTGGAAACTAAAGTGAATCACAAATGAGCAAGTATACAAAACAATGAATGACATAAACATTATAAAAATTCTAAGTATCATGAATATGCTAAAGTATAGAAAGCGATAAACACATAACTCGAATATGTACAAAATTTTAACAAAAATCATTACCACACTTCCGCATGTCAAGACGATTAAACTTGACAAATCACCTCAATATTCTACAAGTTACGAGACAAAAACTTAAGTCTAAACAACAACAAAAGAATTAGAAAAATAATACTAAAGCTAATTACTACATAACTACATAAAACATACAATATTTACAATCTTTTAACAAACTTCCTCACGCTAAACACGACAAGCTTGCGCAAAAAACACAAATTGACATAACAAAATAAACGGGTGAAAATGAAATAAGCAAGTTGAAAATTGAAATTTTAAGAATTTAAAACAGGTACAATTTTAACATGTTTAAATACAATTCACCACACAACATAAACAAACATAGACATGCTTGTTTTACGTCGTAAGCTCGAAGCCTTTATTGTTCAAGCTAGTAACCTCCTCTCATCATGCCATGGTATTGTCACACCGTGCAAACCTAAAGAAAGTGTCATAACAATCAAACAACAAATGTTACGAAAATGAGATAATTCACAATAATACGTGAAAACACATATATGCACAAATATCGAATACAAGTTAATGTACAATTTCTATACAACATATACATTAATTACAAAACTCAAAAATAAAATAATTATTGCAATGCGAAAGCAATAGAACTAATCCCTGACAACGGCGCCATTTTGTTGCAGCGGTAGAGAGGCAAGAAAAAATTGTATTATAATTTTACTGGGTGATATAGGTTATGTTGTATTGTGTCCATAGAGATTGGTTATTAAATTTTCGTTCGATAAATCATTCGTTAATGAGTTTGGGGATAAATTGTATATAAAAGTAAAAGTATCAATAGAAAATAAATGTAAACAAAAGTAAAAATTAAGGAAGAACTTATTAAGCCTGCATATAATCTACTCATCATAAACTTTAATCTATCATCCAGTTACACTCAACCTAACAATACTCATCAATGTCACTACATATCACTCAAAACCTAAGTCATTTCTAACCCAAATCGAGAGACCGATTGTATCACCAAGGAAATGATCTCTCTACCTCCTCAACAACACATAAGACAACTATGTAATCGCACTGACGTTTTTAATATTCTGTTAGACATCATACTCAGAGTCACTTGAAGATGCTTCCTTACTTTTCTTAGCGGAAGCCACAACCTTGCTACAATCCTTAGCAGATCCATTAGTAGCCTTTTTCTTGACAACCTTAGAGGGCTTTCTTTTAGACCCCACAATCTTCCCTTTCCTATTTGTGATACGGTGGCAGAACCGACTGTTATACTGGTTTGCGTTTTTTGTTTGCAAATGTTGCAATAAGAAAGAGTAGCCACCGACTTTTATTTCATCCAACAAAGGAAAAGGAAAAAGAACAGAAAAAACATTTTTCGAGATGTTTCTGAGTACGGGGGGTAGATTATGGAAAGGGAAGGTGTTAGCACCATTTCCATCTGTGGTTTTCCACGGGCTCTTAGGTACTTGCTCATTTTGAAATTGCTTGTGTGTGTTTATGTTTTGAAAAGATTTTACTTCGTGATAACTCTTGTATCATTCCTCAAGAGTGTGACGAAGTTTGTTTTGAAAAGGTTTTGAAAATTTTTTGTGTAAAAAGTTTTGTTTGAGCAAGTACCTAAGAACTAATCTACCTACTCGAAAAGGTCTGTTCGTTTTCCTTTAGACAGCGCTATCCTATTATTAAGGAATAGGTAGCACCGTCGTTGGAGTTTTAAAGGGACGTTCGAAGGGACAAAATGGTCTCTGAAGGCAACAAGTAAGGACACCTTAGCATTTCAAAGGGACTACCGTCATAAGATCAATTCGTAGGCAACTCGAGGGACAAGTAGGGACTATGATCTTTATGACGACTTTGAATTGTGGTTCATTGCTAATGTATCCCTACATTCGAGGGACACGACCATTATTTCCGAGACAACCGAGTGGAGTAAACCCTAGGAGTGAACATGTGCAGCAGTGTGCTTTTTTCAGTTATATTTATCTTGCAGTTTAGTGATATACAATTGATTCATTAATCATACACGCCCAGGTTGCTAACAATTATATACAAGCATACAAAATATAAAAACGAGAAAGTAAAAGTCCTACGCTATTACAAGGCTTTGGAGTAGATACATGAAGAATTGAATGAAAGCAAAATGCGGAAATAAAACCCTAATTAAGATATTACAAACCGGACACAGTTACATCAATAAAAAAAATAAAATAATCGTACGGAAAAATAATAACGCGCGAGAATTAAAGCTGGAAAAGAGTTCAAAACCCTAAAAAATAATTTGCTTATTAACATTTTTTGGATTTTTTTATGAAAAAGGATTTGAATTTAACCTAACTTTTCTAATTAATTTTAATTAATGAAAAGTAAATTAAAGTTGATGAAATTAATTTATTTACAAAAAATTAATTTATTAAAAAAAAGAAACTAAGTTCTATTTTTTTGTGGTTTTGATTTTATTATTTTATAAATAAAAAATTGATTAAAAAAGATAATTAAATTAAATAAGAAAAATTAATTAAAAAGAATGAAGAGGTTAGAAAAATGGGCTTGAGGGGGGTGTGAAATCCAAACTAGAGGGGTGTTTGTTGAATTTGCCAAGGCCTAGATCCGGTTGGCCCATTGCAAGTGCTGGATCTGGCGTTACTGGATTGGGGACGTCCACCATGGGAATGCATCTAGGAGCATTAGGTATGAGTGATGCATGATCTGACGATGATGGTGTGAAGTTGTATGGTGCACTTCCATAGCCTGCAAGCACTGGATCCACAAGAATTCGTTTTGAAAATAGAAAAACGTTGGACCTGGGATCTAACCCAGGTCCTTCCCTTCAAACCCAATGTCCTTTACCAACTGCGCTGTAATGTTAATCATGAATATAATGAAACAAATAAAATAAAAGGAAAATAAGGTGCTAGTGCTGAATCTAAATGACACGCGTGTGCTGTGGGGCCCTGGGGGTTTGAGTGGACCAATCCGACTTGGAGAGAGGAAGAGTTCGTTTGATCCCAGCCAATGAGGTCATGAGAAATAGCCACGCGTGCTTTGACCGCCTCCTGCAAAAATCAAACCACCGGCCCTGGTGGCTCCGGTCACCTTCTCCGGTGACACCACAAGACCGATCCTACAAAACACGTGTGATCAAAGCATAAAAAAGACCCTACCCCCCTTAAAATTTCCCCAGGAGTCCAATGGTGGTATCCATTCATCCTAAAAGTGCTTGTATCATAAAATCTGAAGCTTGCTTCTTCCTAAGCCCTAACAATGGTGGCTTGCGATTCTGGGCTTATTCGTCACATGAGATACGTCAACAAATTCATGAATAATGCCAATAGTATGAATATGCAAGCACAATATATTTATATTAAGGATGGAACGGGTTTTAGAAATCAAAAAGTTACCAATATGGAAGGATTGGGTTGGCACGATTTAGTAGACTTTGGCCTTTGCAATTGGTCTGGTTCCACTCCTAGAAATCTCAGAATGATGATGGAGTGATTGGAATCGAGTGAAAGGGGCTGGCTTGAGTGTTTGAAGATTACACCACTTCTTTGAATTTTTGGAAACTTCTCCCTTGAGGCAGGCTGCGTATTCTTGTTTTTCTAGGGTTGGAATGACTTGCTTAAATAATGAATCAACATTAGGTTAACATATATGGACTAAATCAAATTATTTGAATAAGTTTCAAAATAAATCCAATATTTCCTATTTTGAAGATTATCTTCCTTTATCAATCTTACACGATTTCTCTTGGTTATTTCCAGCATGTATGGAATGTGATTCAATGCAAAATCAAATCAAAACAAATCTTTACTATTTTATGTTATTTATTTGATTTAATTTGACTTTTAAATGATAAAAAATCAAAATAAATTAAATAAGTAAAATAAATAATTATTGGTAGAGGGTTTGGGTCATGGATCATGTTGGAAGCATAATGCAAGCTTAAAAAGTTAGGCCCATTTGGAAAAAAAATGCAATTTTGGGCATATTTGACTTTTGGCAATTTTCCAAAAATGGTCAACTTTGACAATCCATAACTCTTCCAATTTTGACCCTAAAGAGGTGCTCTTAGACTTTTTAGAAAGCTTATGATGTCACCTAAAGAACCCTTTGGTATCATCTCAATTGGGTCTTCCATGTTCATGTAAGAAGCTATGACCGTTGGCTTTTCAAAAGGACCTGTAATGTAGAAATTCATATCTTTTTATGGGTGCATTTCTTGAACTTAAGGGCTGAAGATGAGTTGTAGAAAATTGGACTCCCTTCAAAATGAGCCTTGGATGAGAAATTTCTGATGAAGTATGAGAAAGTTATGCTTGGTCAAAGTTTGGTTGACTTTTCCTGAGAAACCCTAATTTAGCAACTTTTGAGTTTTGATGAATTAGGAGCATTACTTGAGGAATCATGATCAACCCTTTATCAAATGATGAATATCACTTCAAAATATTGATTTTGACCAAAAATCTTGAAGTTTGACTGTATGTGGGCCACAATTGACTTTTGACCTAATATAGTTGATTCTCAAGCACCTGAGCAGTTGACAGAGCAAACTTCTTGTGCAAGGCTTGAAATTTGACATGGATGGTCTTGAGAACATATTAGGACCATGGAGAGCATATGAGGTCTTTGGATTTCACCCATCTTGATGAAAATGGAAACCCTAATTGGAGGTTCATTGTTTTAGGAGGGAGTTTCTCTGGTCAACTCTTGAGCATCCTTGAGCAAGTTGAATATCTCAATGAACATATATTGAGTAAAGTGAGAGGGTAAATTTTGGGGTACAACAGCTTCCCCTGTTTAATCTTCTTAAACTTGAGGATGAAGATTGGTTGATCTGCCTTTCGTGATCTGAAGGTAGAAGAGGATTGAACACTAAAGTGCCTATAAATTTACACTCGCATGAAGTAATACTGATTGGTGATATCGGGAATGGGATTAAAAATGCCATTTGAAAGTAAACAGAGAATCATCGGAGATGGGCTTAAAGATGCCATCCAAAAAAGATATCGGTTGCATAAGAGATTCCTTTGCGAGAATTTCTGTACTTGCCGTTGAGGAGGACTTCGACGGGGAATGTTGATTTATATCCTGGGAAATAGAGTATAGGAGCTTCATCTGTTCATTACTCTACTGGGGAATTAACTCCTGATTGAGGAAGTGGAAGTAAATTGTATATCTGGTCAGGGTCCAGGCTGCACAGCAACTTACGGGGGGAATGTGAAATCGACCGTATCTGGTCGGGTCCAGGTCTTACAGTGTTGTAAACTATTGTCTGGAGATAGGAGAGAAGAAACCTGGATGATAAGGTTATGAGAAGGAACCTGGTTCGTAGGGTTACTTCGAGATGAAATCCTGGATAGTAGGGCTGTGAGAAGGAACCTGGGTAGTAGGGTTACTTCGAAACGAGAGCCTGGATAGTAGGGCTATGGGAAGGAACCTGGGTCGTAGGGTTACTTCGAAATGAGAGCCTGGATAGTAGGTCTATGGGAAGGAACCTGGGTCGTAGGGTTACTTCAAAATGAGAGCCTGGATAGTAGGGCTATGGGAAGGAACCTGGGTCGTAGGGTTAATTCAAGATGATAGCTTGGATGTAGGGCTATGAAAAGGAACCTGGATAGTAGGGTTACTTCGGGATGAGAGCCTGGATAGTAGGGTTACTTCGGGATGAGAGCCTGGATAGTAGGGCTATGGGAAGGAACCTGGGTCGTAGGGTTACTTCGAAATGAGAGCCTGGATAGTAGGGCTATGGGAAGGAACCTGGGTTGTAGGGTTACTTCGAGATGAAAGCCTGGGTGGTAGGGCTTATGGGAAGAAACTTGGATAGTAGGGCTACTTCAAAATGAGAGTGTAGATTAGTTGACCCGTTTGGTTTAGGGAACTGAGTTTCCATTAGTCGTCCGCAGATGTGACCCGTATAACTACTGAATTTGTTGAAGCTAATCGTCTTTCCTGAAAAGATAATAGGGTTAATTATGTGTGATGCATGAAATGCATGGTGAGATGATGTTCTCAAAATAAATGAGATAACGTTGTATATGATATGTATGCGCTTGTTATGATGTATGTACATGAAATCCTATTGCAGTATGCTCGGGTTTGGGAAAATAAATCCCTAGCTGCTGTTGGAGATTTATGAATATTCCGTCAGGAAGAGATTCTTCTTGATAATAAACTCCGCGGGGAAAAAACTTAGAAAGTGAATTTTTATAACTGAAGTAGTGAGCTCTGTTGGGGATTGAGCCTCTGCATCCAGAGAAATAAACTCTGCTTGGGGGATGAAATTTACTTACCCGCCCGCGATTTTGAAATTCGGCTGGGGGATATAGCTGTCAGGTCTCTGAATGACCCTGGTTGGTGAATTTATGTCCTGTTTCGGGAAAGCCGTCACCAATGCTTTTGAATACTTTTACTCTATGGGGAGTGTATGTACTGATGATTGTGCTCCAAAGCTGATTCTATCCCAGTACCTGCTGGGCAGAGTAACTGTCGGGTTTGGCACTTCTTGTTTTTTCCCCTGTTTCTGGAATTACGAGTAATTGTCTTTGTTTCTTATGTAAATATTTATGAGCAACAATCATATTCAAATGCATATGTCAAGAATAAATGTTCTTGTAAAACAAAACAGAAAAAGAAAACAACTCGAAGTTTCTTGTGAAAATGATTTTGTATTGATTTTTGGAGTTGGCCTGTTGTTGTACCCCAAAATTTTCCCTCTCATTTCAGAAGGGATCACCCTGGATCCCAGGTTTGCTTCCATCTATTTCCAAGCCTTAAATTATCAATTTTTCAAGAAATTCATTCACAAGGGCAAAATGGTCATTTGCATACTAAAAAGTCAAACCTTGACTTTTGGACCAAAATCAAGTTTCAAGAATCATATTTCATCAAGACATGTTGGAATGTGAAGTTTGTTTCATCAAGAAATTCAAAAGTCAAAACTACTTTGGAAAAGCCAAATTTCTAAATAATTAGAATTTTTTGTGTTTAAGAAATAGGATGAACTCAGAACTTTTGATCAGATTATCGCCTAAGAATGTTGGGATTTCAAGTTATAACTCCTCAAAGACACTTCCTTGAAACTGAAACACTCAGCAGATTCTGGACACTTTCAAGACAGAGTTTGATCAGAACTTCTGGGTCAGTTTTTCATAAAGAATCAGTCAGAGTTTGCAAGGGCAGTTCAAAGAAAGCCTACAAAGCGTGTTGCAAGCTTCCTAGAAAATTTGGGAGTTCCTTCAGAACATGCTGGAGCCAGAAGATAAAAGGATCAGAAGATTGGATGCTACTCTAAAGCAGAACTTCTGATCCAGAATTAAACAATGATGCAAAGTTTCACATGGAGGGATTATCTCATCATCATTTAATGCATCATTTAATGCTCATAACCACTTTTGAGTCTTTATCCGAAGGATTTCCCCCACGTGTACCTCTACTGTCTTGGGAAGGCAAACTTTTAGGCAAAAGTGCGCTAGGCCCATGTGTTGCTTTTGCTTTTCCTTAATTTCTGCTAACAAATCCATCTTAGGCGCTGCTAAACCTACTAACCATCCTACTTTGTGCCTTGAACCATGCTTGTTTAAGCTTACTTCAAGAGTAAGTCAGCGTCTAGCGTATGACGTTGGTGCCACTTGACCTCTCCAAACTACAAAACTTTTGCATATAAATTGAACTTCATTGGCCATTGAAAAGAGGTTGAAAACTTGAGAAAGAAAAGCTTTGAACCCCTGCAAAAATTCCAAGAGTCAAAAAAAAAACTGTAAACATAAAAATACAAAACCTGTTAGCATTTGATTCTTGCATTAAAACTCCATTTTTCCTCAAGTGTTTCTTGACCAAAACCACTGTTGTACCCCAAAATTTTCCCTCTCATTTTATCAATATTTCCCCTCACAAGACTCTTTGGATTCAAGACCAGATTAGGGTTTGCTCAACTCAAGACATTTCCTTGCACTGTTGACCTGAAATTAGGGTTTGATTTTGCACAAGGATTTTTGGACTTCCAATGCCTCATGTGACTTTCATACTTCATATTGGACCTCTAAGATTGATCATACCAAATTTCAAGCTTTGAATCAAATTTTTGCCCAGTCAATTGGACAGTTGACCTAAAAATCAGATGTATTAGGAAAAAGTCAATTGTGGCCAATTTACAGTCAAAACACATAATTTTGGATCCACATCAACATTATAGACTCATATGAACCATTTGATCAAGCTTGGACAGCAACTCCTCAAGAAATTTGATCAGATCATCAAAAGGGCAAAATGGTCATTTTTAGGGTTTTGACTGTAGAAGGGCAATTTCTGATTTTTCACCTAGCCAATGGAAAATTGGGTTAAAGCATAGTTTCAAGGACTCAATGGCATCATCTTGACCTAATCACAAGGTTCAAAAGATCTCAAATACATTGGATTGACAAATGAATTTTCCAGTCAACTGATCAAAAATCAACTGTACACTGAAAAGTCAAACTTTGACTTTTTGGTCAAAATCAAGTGCCAAGGGTCATTTTTCATCAAGACATGTCAAAACATGAAACTTTTTCACCAAGAAACATAAATCTGGAAATTAGGGTTTAAGTTTGAAAAGTTTCATAACTTAGAAATTTTCTAAGTTATGAAAATTTCTTATTTTTTCCCAACGTTTCCCAACTTTTTCACCATGATGCAATTGAATTCAAAGAAAACTTCCAACATGAAAGTTGTAGTCCTCCACAAAATCTACAACTTTGAATCACAAAGTTTTCCCAAAAGATTCCTGGATCTCAAGTTATGATTTTGTGAATAAGGGTCCATAAACTTTTTAACTTAGTGAAATTTTGCCCTAGTTTAGGCAGATTTTTTACCTAAATTCATGGCAAGTTTTCACCTAGTTCCAAGTGGAATCTCAAAATTCATTTCAAATATGGATTGTATAGCATGTTACAAGCTTTCCAAAATGTCTAAGAACTCTCCAAGATCATTTATGGTTAGGGAGAATCGAAGAAACGAAAATGTCCATTTCTCACTTTTGTCCATGGCATTTTTCACATTGTTACAAGTTGCAAATCTGTCCTAAGCATGCTTGTACTTGTTTTACAGGTCTTAAAACTTTCCACACTCCTTAATTTAATGCAAATACATTGGACAATGGCTTTTTTCTGAGCTTTGGAAGCATTGTACATTGATTTATTTCAAAAATGGCATAAAGGTTACAATGCTACTTTGATAAAACATACTTTTAGCAATTTTGTTTATCTTGAGCATTGAACGTGATCTTTGGTTGTAAACAAGATCCATGAACATCAGGAAAAGTGTACCAACCCTCTACATCCCACGAGCTAGCAAGTACAGCCTTTGCCTTTGTCACTTCAACTTTTGCTTCAAAAGCAAGTAAGCTTGCAAAAGTCCACACCACTTGTGTATCTGATAAAACCAAGTCTTGGCATCATTTGAAACAACTTCAGCATATTGTAACAAGCCAATACACGAGCTCATAGCATTGCAAACACCCTAAAACACCAAAATCACCATTTCTTCCCAAAACAGGGTAACCTCTGCAGATCACTAGCCAAAACAAATTTCACTCGTGCGTTTTTTGTTTCAAGGCTTCAAACACATTCCATACATCACACCTAAGTTGTCCAGACCTTTCTCAAGCAAATGTAACCTCTAATTCAAGGATCGCCATTTTCATTTTGAAGCTTTGCAGGTTGACTTCTACAGGGAGATTCAGGCAATTTCAAAGCAAGCTGAGCATTGGGAAAGGTTGAGAGAACTTCAAGCAAGCTCAAAAGAACTTCAGGCCTCACTCAAAGTTGCTACATTTCCATATCCAAACTCAACTGAACAAGGTAATTTTCAAAGTTCTATCTCCTTATTTAGGCATGATTAGGCTTAGGTTTGTGAAGCAAAAATGTAGTCCTTAAGTTCCTTGAGTTGTACATGTGCGTATATTTCATTTATATTAACTGAGCTAGGAGTATTTGATAGTTGAAGTTGCTGAAAAAACTAGGTTAGAATTTAGGGCCACTAAAATTCTCTCTAGTCTTTGAGAGTTAGGTCAAGTTTTTTATATCATTAGAATCGTGAGTTAAAATGCTATAAGTTTGATGTTGTGAGTTTTTTATTTCATGCAAGCAATAGAGAGAACAGGATTTGCATAACAGAAGCGCGTGCGTGGTGTCTCAAGGTCAGGGATGAAGTTTGTATGGGTCTGGCGCTTTGGGTTTGGTTCTATTCACACCCCCCTTTTACTTTTTGCACCCCCTTGATCATTTTCTTTTATTTCTTATATTTTTTTTGTACAATTTATATTTTCTGACTTTATTTATTTTTTTCTAAATATTAAAAATCACAAAAAATATTTTCTTAATTTTTCACATTTTATTTTATTATTTTTATTATTTTCTTGGCATAAAAATAGTTTATTAAATAACAATATACTTTATTTTCTTAAATAAAATTGTAAATAATATTAAAATACTTAAATATTTTATTTTATTATATTATACATATAAAATATTATTTTCTCACACATTTTAATTTTTAACATTTTTGTACATATTATTATTTTTTTTTCTTGAATAAAAAATAAATAATATAAAGCATATTTTCTTTAAAACAAAATTAGGGTTTTCACTCTTTCAAAAATAATCATTATATTTTTCTTATTTTTAAGACATTAAATAAACTTATTTTCTCATGCATAAAACAAATACAAAAAAACATTTTTGCATATTTATAATTTATTCCATATTTAAATATTTGCTTGTTTATTTATTTGTACAATAAATTCAATTTGGTTGTAATAGTTTTAGGGTTTTATTTTGAGCAATATCCCCCTATTCAAAACTTGTATCCCCCTCCCCATAATAATGTTGTAATAGTTTAGATTTACTTTACGAATTTTATCGCTTTCATATACCATGATAGTAAATTAGGATTTTGTATGCAAAGACCAAAATCAAACAAATAGCATGACTTAATACAAGACAAAAATGAATGAAAAATGACAACACCTTGCACACAAGCACCCCTAGGGTTTCATCCACTTTGTTGCCTTAAAACATGACCATGGTATGCATGCTAGGTATCTTGGCAAAATCAAACAAAATAAAAGATCATAGTCCCTCGATGACGCTATCAAAATGTTGCCTAAAAACAAATGATCTTAGTCCCTCAAACTTGCTAAGATACTTGGCAATATTGCTATCATGGTCATACGATGACCCACGCTCGTCCCGTTTAACATCCAAAGATAGGGTTGTTTACCAAATACAATGGTAAAACAACAATGTCAAAGGCTTAAAAATGTGTAGGAAAGACTTTTGATTAGGTAGATGCTCCTAGTTACTTGATAAATTTGCAAACCATCCTTGCTATTTTCAAACAAACACATACACAATTTCAAAACAATTTCCCAAACAACTTTCAAACATTGAAACATTTTTCAAAAGACAAACATCATTGTATACATTCTTCAAACAAGAATCATTACAAAGATTGCCAAAACGATAGCCTCTTTTCAAAATACTTTCAAAACCACACAAAGCACCATTTCAAACAATTGAAAAAGCAAAGCAAGTGATCTAAACAAGTAACTAAGAGCCCATGGAAAACCATGGATGAAAAGGGTGCTAGCACCTTCCCTTTTCATAATTTACCCCCCGAACTCAAGAAAACATTTCAAAGGTCTTTCCTGTGCTTTTTGACCTTTCCTTTGGATAAAATAAAAAGTCGGTGGCGACTCTTGCTAAACCGAAACATTTGCGAACACAAACGCAAAACCTCAAGTCAGTTCTCCCACAGTATCACAGAACTGGCGACTCTGCTGGGGATGAAGAGAAAAGTGGGGTTACCTTAGGGTTTTAGATCACCTTTACATGCTTATCTTGCTTGACTTGTATGCTTTACACTTTGGTTCTTTTGTTTGGGTTTGAATCCTCTACCCGGATTTGGGAAACATTCATAGGTAAATAGCAATACGTTGTGGAAACTGTGCGGGGTATACCAACATGGTCTAAGCAATAACTATATTAGTGCGGCATATTTGTGGGTACCGGTAGCCTTTGAGTCAATCAAAGAGAATACGGGGCCGCTGAGTGATGTCATAAAGCACTAATGGACTTTTAGAACCTTTACTTGACCATCTTGGCCTTTTAGGATGTAGTGAGATGACCGGCTTTGGTGCAGTCCGAAGTTGGTAGATACTCGATACTACACTCATTGAGGGTTGTTTTCTTGGAATATTTCGGTCGCCAGTGAAGTGGCTAAACTGAAACAATGAACACAGAAAACAATCCGGTGATATTGAGCTCCTTAGAACCCGGTTACTATTTATAGGACAGGATGAGCCAACTAAACTTCAAGAGGGTACTTACCTATGAAACCCCATACAAGCCTTAAACTAGGAACTTGTGTGATTTGATTGTACATATATACTTTTGCATAACATCATGGACATCATGAAGCATCATATGCATCCACTAACCATTTCAAGGATTTTGGATCTTCATCTTTGTTCATATTTTGTAGATTATGGATTCACTTTGCAGGAAAACTATTCAGGTCAATCTTGTGAGAATTCCTCCACAACTCAAAGAGCTTGCTTCCAAGATTCCAGAGTATTCTCCATTCACTGAGAGACATGGTCGACTTCTCAACTTGGTCAACTCCAACACAGAGGAAGACATGGTGAAAGTTCTCTTCCAGTTCTTTGACCCCCTACACCATTGCTTCACATTTCCTGATTACCAGCTAGTACCTACTTTGGAGGAATTCTCTCAACTCTTGAGGATTCCTATTCTCCATCAACTACCTTTCAACGGTACGGAAAGAGATCCAAAGCCTGAAGATGTTGCTCAAGCCCTGCACTTGCAACCATCAGATGTTACAGATCATTGGGAAACCAGAAGTGGTGTCAAGGGTTTCTTGGCAAAGTTCCTGTTTGAGAAAGCTCAAGAATGCTGGAATTCTCTAGATCTGCAAGCTTTTGAGGAGATTGTAGCTCTTCTCATCTATGGGTTGGTCTTGTTCCCAAACCCTGATCAACTTATAGATGTGAATGCTGTCAAAATCTTCATGGCCCACAACCCAGTGCCTACTTTGCTTGGAGATATCTTGCACTCTTTTCACACTCGAGCAATGAGGAAAAAAGGGGTTCTCATGTGTTGCACTCCTCTACTGGCAAGGTGGTTTATTTCTCACCTTCCCCAATCAGTCTTGAAGAATGAGCAAGGCTTGAGGTGGTCACAACGGCTGATGACTCTTACACATTCAGATGTTCATTGGTGTTCTCGATCAAGAGAAAATGTTATCATCATCGACCGTTATGGGGAATTCCCTAATGTCCCTCTACTTGGCATTAGGAGAGGCATCACCTATAACCCCTTATTGGCTCTAAGACAGTTTGGGTATGCCCGAAGGGATGGCCCACATGACATGTTGATTCCAGACTTGGTTTTTGACTTCGACAAAGACGATCAAGGACTTCGACAAAGGTTCATCCGAGCTTGAAGGATGCCAGACAAGGTAGACAATAAGACCTTGGGACACAAGAATTCCATCCCCCTTGAGCCTTACCTCAAGTGGGTACGAACCCGCGCCCAAAGTCTTATGATGCCTTACCCCTCTATTCTCCCTGTGATTATAGAGCCTGTTATGGAAGGAGAGGTTCCATACACCCTCCTACATCCTGACATGCCAACATCACTCGAAGATCTGCAAAGGAGTTGGATACAGCTCAAGGGAGAATGCGATACTTTTGAAGCCCAATTCTACGCCAACGAGAAGAAGGTTTTAGAACTCACTCATCAACTTCACAAAGAGCAGACTCTCAACACCTACATTGCACCAAAAATGATGCGCAACGTCTTTTTACCTTAGAATTTTGTATTATTTTGCCCATGGGGCATTGATGTGCTAACAATTCTATCTTATTAATATGAAGTGTGTTTCTTTTTTGATTTTAAAACAAATTTGAATTTCCGAATCCTTGAAAGCATTTCATGAATACATATCATTCATCATATGCATAAATAGGTCTTCACACCAAGTTTCCTCATCTCTCTGTTGTTTATTTCAGCAAGATGGATATTGAACAAACGGTCAAAGACTTACTAGCTCAGAATTCACAATTCGAACAGCTACTCATGACCTTGGCTAAGGGGCAGGAGGAGCTCAAAACTCTGCTAGAGAAGGAAAAGGAGAAAAATAAGAAGAAGAGAGTTGGTGTGGCTACTTTGGGCAGAAGATTTGAAGGTCAAGCTAGAAGGGTCCTGGATTTCCCGTCAACATCTGAAGAGGGTGAAGGAAAGGGTAAAGGAGCTGCAGTGCCTTCTGATTCTAAAGCTGAAGAAGAGGAAGATGAGGATTACTCTGAGCAACAGTATCCTCCAGCCGATGATAAATATAAGAACTTGGAAGAGCGTCTGGCAGCCATGGAGTTACAGAGAGTGCCTGGGCTGGACTTTGAAGAGTTAGGGTTGGTATCTGGAATTGTAATCCCTCCCAAGTTTAAAGTACCTCTTTTTTCTAAGTACGATGGGGTGTCTTGCCCAAAGATGCACCTATGATCTTATGTCAGGAAAATTCAACCACATTCTTCTTACAAAGACATGTGGGTCCACTTTTTCCAGGACAGTTTGTCGGGGACACAATTGGATTGGTTCTACTAGCTAGAGAGGTCTGATGTGCATAATTGGGAGGACTTGGCGGCCGCCTTCTACAAACAATATCAATATAATGAGGACTTAGCACCAACCCGTACTCAATTACAGAGTATGGGCATGGTCTCGAATGAAGGCTTCAAAGAGTATGCCCAGAAATAGAGAGACTTGGCGGGACGAGTACAACCACCTCTATCTGAGAGGGAGCTAGTAGATATGTTCTTATGGACTCTGTCAGGACCCTTCTTTAATCACCTGATTGGAAGTTTGTCTGCGGGGTTCACCGAGTTAATTCTGACTGGTGAGAGAGTTGAAGCCGGAATCAAAAGCGGGAAAATTCAAAAAGATGCATCTGCTTCCGCTGCCATCAAAAATACTTTTCTAGCAAAGAAGGAGGTATCAGTTGTCTACTCCCAAAGAGGTCAAGGAAGAGTTGAGCGCTGGCCAGCGGTGGGGGCTGTAATGATTCAGAAGTCTGCAGTTGATCAACCCAGAAACAATCAACCCAGAACCAACCAAGCAAGGGTGGAAAGGCCTGTACGACAATTCACCCAGATAAACATGACTCCTGCTCAGGTTCTACCCCATCTCTTGAAGTTAAACCTTTCCAGTCTGAAAGAAGCCCCGAAGAATCCGAATACAGCTTCTCCTTACTACGATTCAAACACCAAGTGTGCTTATCATTCAGGGAGTATAGGGCACGACACCAACAATTGTTGGGCCCTGAAAAATAAAATTCAGGATTTGATAGATGCTAAAGAAGTTGAATTCGACGCCTCTGAAAAGAGGAATGTAATCTCTGCTCCAATACCAAAGCATGGCCACAATGCCCATGTTGTTGAAGAAGATCTCTTTGTTGCTACTGTTGATGATTTGATAACTCTGCTACCAATAGTCAAGTTGAATTTGCTGAAGGCTGGGATTTTCCTAGGTTGTGAAGAAGATTGTTGCCTTTGTTCATCCTTACCAACCGACTGTCCATTGTTGAAGTTAGGCATCCAACGCCTAATGGATAACCAAGAAATCCTTTTTGAAAATACTCCTGTTACACCGACTCCTGTCAATGATGTTTCAATAATAACCATATCCGCCAATCTTTCCAAGGTCTCCAAAAGACCTGTTAAGATTACATCCGCTCTGAAGATTGCACCTTTGAAGATAACCATGCCCGGGCCCGTCCCGTACAAGTCCGGCAAATCAATACCGTGGAACTATGGTGGAGAAATATACTACCACGGTATTAAACAAATTGAATCAACTGAAGAGAGCTCTGGTGAAGAGACTTCCAACATTGGAAACATTGCTGGAACGAGCAAAATCACCCGCAATGGAAGGATTTTCTCTTCAGAGATTGCCCCTCCAAAGGCAATCTTTGGACCCTCAGTTTCTCCTAAGGTTACCCCTGCACCGGTCAACATATCTGCAAGAACTCCAATTATTGAAGAAGTTGTAACTTCTGTGGTTGTCCCCTCTACTGCTGTTGATGATAGAGGGAAAGGGATCTAAAAGAGCCCGTCAGGACGAGGGCTCGGCCATTGGTTATCCCTGAAACTTCTCAAAAAGAAATGGAAGAGATTTTGAAAATAATCAAGAAAAGCGATTATAATGTTATGGAACAACTGGGGCAAACCTCCTCAAAGATCTCTATGTTGGCCCTGTTGCTTTGTTCAGAAGCTCATGCTAAAGCTCTGATCAGATTTTTGAAGACGGCCCACGTGCCACAGGAAACCTCCACAGATCAGTTCCAGGAATGTGTAGCTAGCTTAACAGCCGACAATGGTCTAGGATTCTTCGATGCCGATTTAACTTCCAAAGGGAGAAAGCATAATGACGCTTTGCATGTCTCGGTGGAATGTAGAGGGACTACCCTAGCACACGTTCTGGTAGACACTAGTTCGTCTTTAAATGTCTTGCTGAAGAAAGCCTTGGATAGATTGGACTGTGAATGCCTAATCCTGAAGCCCAGCAATATAATTGTCAGAGCCTTTGATGGTTCTAAAAGGATGGTCCACGGGGAGGTGGACATCCCAATCAAAGTGGGAACTGAAACCTTCAACTCCATATTCTATGTGATAGACATTCGTCCTTCCTATTCTTGCTTGTTGGGAAGACCTTGGATTCACAATGCTGGAGCCGTCACTTCTACTCTGCATCAAATGCTCAAGTACCCTGTCCAGGAGAAAATTATAACAGTTCATGGCAAAGAGGAATACATGATAAGCTATCTAAATTCTTTCCACTATGTAGAATTGGATGGTGAATTCATCGAAACCCCTTTTCAGCATTTTGAAGAGGTAGCTCAGGAGATTGCGAAAACCAAGATAGTGGCTTCTGTACCCATGATTACCAAACATGTGCCTCAGATGTCATCCCTCAAAGATGCAAAGGCTGTGATTGAAGAAGGAGGGAGCACAATCTTGGGGCAACTTCCAAACTTTCCTTACAAATCAGATAAATTCGGCTTGGGGTTCACTTCTTTTGCTCAAAAGGCTGTACACCGTGCCCGTGCGGGAGGGCCACCAATGAAGATCACCCATCATGGAGTCAATGCTTTGGAGGATAGTGAAGAGGAGAGCAACCTAGAAAACTGGATTTTCCCTACTGTTGGTGGAGGACTGTGCAACTGGGAGGCAAAAGACTTTGTTCCGATTACTTTCATACCGCAGTAATTTATCTTTCAAACATTTCTGTTGGTTTGTAATAATTCTCAAACAATTCGTACACTTTTAACCTTGTGCCTTACCTGAGGCATATAGGTCCATTTGTAAGGGTTTAATTTTTCATCTTCATATGCCATTTTAATGAATCATGGATGTTTTCACATATAAACTTTTGTGTTCATTATTTTTCTTTTTACATTTTATTTGTTTAAAGGTGGCTATCCCTTACACACACCCACACTCACAAATGCAGGTACCCTTCCATTCTGGATTCCATGGGTAACAATTCTGCTATGGCCTTCAGTGACTCTGAAGATCTGGTCTACCATGCCGAATACGAAGGTGATGAAGATTGTGAGGTGCCAGGAGAATTGGCTAGACTGCTACAACAGGAAGAAAGGGCTATTCTACCTCATGAGGAGTTGTTAGAGACAATCAACTTGGGTACTGAGGAAGACAGAAAAGAAGTCAGAGTGGGTGCCAACCTAGAGCCAAGTGTCAAAGAGCGCCTAATTCAGCTGTTGAATGAATATGTTGAGATCTTCTCCTGGTCATACGAAGACATGTCGCGACTCGATACGGATATTGTGGTTCACCGTTTACCCACAAGAGAAGATTGTCCACCAGTTAAACAAAACGTCCGCCGCATGAGGCCCGACATGTTTGAAAAGATTAAAGCCGAAGTTATAAAGCAGTTCAATGCTGGATTTCTTGTTGTTACTTCCTATCCACAATGGGTTGCTAACATTGTGCCCGTGCCTAAGAAGGACGGCAAAGTCAAAATGTGCATGGATTACAGAGACTTAAACAGGGCTAGCCCTAAAGATGACTTTCCACTATCGCATATTGACATCTTGGTTGACAATACAGCTCAGCACAAGGTATTTTGTTTTATGGACGGATTTTCAGGTTATAACCAGATCAAAATGGCACCTGAAGACATGGAGAAAACTACTTTTGTTACACAATGGGGTACGTTCTGCTACAAAGTGATGCATTCGGACTGAAGAATACCGGGGCAACCTATCAACGCGCCATGGTAGCTTTGTTTCATGATATGATACATCATGAGATAGAGGTCTACGTAGATGACATGATAGCCCGATCACAGACGAAAGAAGAACACCTCGACCATTTGCAAAAGCTGTTTTTCAGGTTGAAGGAGTACAAGCTCGGATTAAACCCTAACAAGTGCAATTTCGGAGTCAGGTCCGGTAAACTCTTGGGTTTCATTGTCAGCAACAAAGGCATCGAGGTTGATCTTGCCAAAGTCAAAGTTATACAAGAAATGCCCGCTCCTCGCACTGAGAAGGAGGTCAGAGGTTTCTTGGGACGCCTAAACTACATTGCAAGGTTCATCTCTCACCTAACATCTACCCGTGAGCCAATCTTCAAGCTGTTGAAGAAAGATTAGGTGGTTAAATGGAATGATGACTGTCAAGTTGCTTTCGATAAAATCAAGGAGTATTTTCTAGAACCTCCTATATTGATGCCTCCCATCGAAGGAAGACCGCTAATCATGTATCTGACCATCCTAGAAAATTCAATGGGATGCGTAATGGGCCAACATGACGAGTCTGGCCGAAAAGAGCATGACATTTATTACCTTAGCAAAAATTTTACTGACTGTGAGACCCGATACTCACTGCTCGAGAAAAATTGGTGCGCTTTGGTATGGGCTGCTCGTCGGATAAGGCAGTATATGTTGAATCATACCACTCTGTTGATATCTAAGATGGATCCGATCAAATACATCTTTGAGAAGCCTGCTTTGTCTGGAAGGATAGCCAAATGGCAAATGATCCTGACAGAGTACGATATACAGTACACGACCCAAAAAGCTATAAAGGGAAGTGTACTAGCTGACCATCTGGCTCATCAAGCTGTCGAAGATTATCAATCCATGAAGTTTGACTTCCCTGACGAGGACATTATGACATTGGACAATATTGAAGATTTCAGACCATATGACGGACCTGAACAAGGATCCCGATGGACCCTGTACTTTGATGGTGCCTCCAACGCACTTGGTAACGGTATCGGTGCTGTGCTCATATCACCAGAAGGTTGCCATACTCCTTTCACCGCCAGACTTTGCTTCAACTGCACCAACAACATGGCCGAGTATGAAGCTTGCATCTTTGGTCTCAAGGCTGCCATAGACTTGGGAATCAAATCTTTGATTGTATTTGGGGACTCCGCTTTGGTCATTAGTCATATCAAAGGAGAGTGGGACACTAAGCATCCAAACCTCATCCCTTACAAAGAACATGTCTTGACATTGTTACCACATTTCGAGCATATTACCTTCGAGCACTTCCCGCGAGAAGAAAATCAGCTAGCGGATGCTTTAGCTATAATGTCGTCCATGTTTAAACTTAACTGGGATAATGAGGCTCCCCACATCACCATTAAACGGATGGACGAACCTGCACATTGTCACGGGATTAATACCGAAGAAGTAGTGGACCGACCTTGGTTTCACAAAGTCAAAAGGTATCTCGAGGCTCAAGAATATCCTGAAGGAGCTTCATTCAATGACAAAAAATTCTTGAGGAGATTCTCTGCCAAGTTCTTCCTGAGTAATGGTATCCTGTACAAGCACAATCATGATTGCATTCTGCTCCGTTGTGTGGACAAGATTGAAGCTGAACAGATCATGGCTGAACCGTACAATGGTACCTTTGGCACTCACTCTAGCGGACATACGATGGCTAAAAAGATCCTACGGGCAGGCTATTACTAGTCTACCATAGAAGCTGACTGCTATCAACATTCCAGGACTTGCCACAAATGTCAAATATATGCGGACAAGGTACATATACCTCCAGTTCCTCTCAATGTCTTAACAACTCCTTGGCCATTCGCTATGTGGGGACTCGACATGATTGGGGAGATCAAGCCTACAACATCCAATGGACACCGCTTCATCTTGGTGGCCATTGATTACTTCACCAAGTGGGTCGAAGCAGCTTCCTTGGCATCTGTCACAAAGAATGTTGTTGCCCGCTTCATCAAGCAGAACATCATTTGTCGGTACGGCATCCCCGAAAGGATCATCACTGACAATGGTACAAACCTGAACAACACTATGATCACTTCCTTGTGCGAGCAGTTCCAGATTTAACATCACAATTCATCTCCCTATCGGCCAAAGATGAACGGTGTTATCGAAGCTGTGAACAAAAATATCAAGAAGATCATACAAAAAATAACAGTCACCTACAAGGACTGGCATGAGATGTTACCGTTTGCTCTCCACGGGTACCGTACCACGGCACATACATCAACTAGGGCAACACCCTATTCTTTGGTATACGACATGGAAGCTGTTTTACCTATAGAGGTTCAGATTCCCTCCTTGAGAATCATGAAGGATGCTGGTTTGAGTGAAGACGATTGGATTCAGACCCGGCTTGATCAACTTAACTTGATTGACGAAAAGCGACTTACTGCTACGGTCAGACGTATCAGAAATGGATGATCAAGGATTTCAACAAGAAATTCAGATGACAGGTATATCAAGTCGGAGATCTTGTAATCAAGCAGATCATCTTGCCGCAAAGCGATCCCAGAGGCAAATGGACTCCTACTTACGAAGAACCATTTGTAATCAAGAACATCTTTTCTGGTGGGGCAATGATATTAACCACCATGGACGGCGACGACCTGCCGCACCCTGCGAACGCAGACATAGTCAAAAGATACTACACATAAATGACCCGCTAGGTTGACACACCTAGGGAAAAAAAGGGGCATCCCGGTGAATCGAAAACCCGAAAGGGCGGTTCAGGAAAAAGTTAGGGATAAATAAAAAAAATTTGTACACCCGACAAGCTAAAAACCCGAAAGAGCGACTTGGGCAAAAAAGGGTTTCCTGGTGGATCGAAAACCCGAAAGGGCGATCCAGGAAAAATTTAGGGAATTAAAGAGTATGACTATGTCTCTTCGGATCACTTTAAGGACAATCTCTTCACAGACAAGCTATGGGCTTCTGATCAACTCAATCATCTTCAGACGAAGCGCCGAATGGACAAGATATTCATAGTTACGAAGGCTATAGCAGAATGGGAACCCCATGGAATTTTCACACATAGCCATCTTTCTTTGTATAATTTTTTCTCATTTTTATGACAATGTTCTCTTACTAGGATGTCTGTCTCCTTTGTACAAAATACTTACACAAAGTTAATACAAAGATACTTGAAAGTGCAAAAAACTATTTTCCTTTTCTTCTTTTTTACACTTGTGTTTTATTTGATAACGTCCAATGATTTATTAATGAGCATATGCATTTGAATATAATCACTGTTTACAAATAAACGAAATGGGAAAGAATAATTACTGACAGGTTGAAAGTATAGGAAAACGTCTTTAGGCCATTCCAAGAGAAATCCCCTGCAGTACATCATCTAGGTCCACAGCGGAGCTAAAACCTTGAAATACATATCCCCAGTGGAGCTAAATTTCAAATCCTTAATTCCCATCAGAGTTAAAACTCCCAACTCCCAATCCTCAGCGGAGTAAAAACTTTGAACTACAGACCCTCAACAAAGATGAAACCTTCTTCCCCAGTCGAGTCAAATTTCCAACTATCAATCCCCAGCGGAAACCATTCAGTTTTCCCCAGATTCCCCCAGCAAGTTGTCTTAAAGTCTGAGAATCAACCAGATAACAGTTAACTTTTGTCTTATCCCCAAACTAGGATAATTCCCCAGTAGAGTGGCATACAACCCAAACTCCTGAACTTTTTCCAAACAGGAATAAGCTTTTTCCCCCAGACTCCTGAACTTACTCTCCAGCAGGATAGCTACTCCCCAGCAGTATAGCTACTCCCCACCGAGTTTTTATTCCCCAACAAAATGAATATCCTCATTCTTGATTCCCCAGTAAAGTTTCCAGAGTCTTCATCACTCCCCAGCACGATGTCACCAAATTTTCACTATTCCTCAACAGAATGAAGATTCTCATTCTTAATTCCCCGCAGGAATCATCAGAATTTTCCCTATTCCCCAGCCGAATAAGGATTCCCATTATTTAACCCCTAGTAGAAGTCTTTAAGGTTCTCTGAATTTCCCTAGCAGATTTCTCAAGCAGTTTGACATTACTCTCACAACAGATTTCGTCAACACTCCAACTTCAAGACATGAAGAATCCTCACATCCCCATAGAAGTTGTCAAAGATTTTGAATCTCCAACAGCGGTCAAGGATTTATTTTCCCCGACAACAGTCAAGGATTTATTTTCCTTGACAGCAGTCAAGGATTTCATTATCCCCGGCTATCAAGGATTTATTTTCCTCAACAATATAGCAAATCAGCTTACATGCACATACATTACATCCATATATCATAAACATTGATAAAACACATTTTATTGCATCATACATTTCATGCAACATAACTTTGTGTTTCAGCTAACATTTTACCCTTTTCAGGATAAGATTAACAACTATCTTTAACAAATATTCGAAGATTTCAGATACAGTACATATACACTCCAAACACGGAAGTCATTTTGTTACTCATTCAGATCTCTTATTTAGATACAGTACGGATACACTCCAGACACAGAAGTCATTTTGTTACTCATTCAGATCTCTTATTCAGATACAGTACATATACACTCTAGACACAAAAGTCATTATGTTACTCATTCAGATCTCTTATTCAGATACAGTACGGATACACTACAGACACGGAACTCATTCTGTTACTCATTCAGATCTCTTATTCAGATACAATACGGATACACTCCAAACATGGAAGTCATTCTGTTACTCATTCAGAATTCAAAGTCCAGATACAGTACGGATACACTCCAAACACGGAAGTCATTCTGTTACTCATTCAGATCTCTTATTCAGATACAGTACAGATACACTCCAGACACGGAAGTCATTCTGTTACTCATTTTGTCACTTATTCAGATCCCAGTTACAGTTCAAATACACTCCAGACACGGAAGTCATTCTGCTACTCATACAGATCTCAACTTCAGATACAGTTCAGATACGATCCATTCACGGTTGCCATTCTGTCACTTATTCTGACTTTTTCCCCAGCCCAGAGATGCTCCAGACACGGATGCCATTCTGTCGCTTATTCAGATTTCAGATTCAGATACAGTACAGATACACTCCAGACACGGAAGTCATTCGGCTATTCATTCAAGAATCAAATACAGTTATAGTTTGGATACGCTCCAGACGCAGACGCCATTTCATTGCTCAAACAGACTCAGTCTCCAGATACAGTACAAACACGTTCCAGACGCGGATACCATTCTGATACTCATTCTTTTGACTTACAACATACAATTCAACAAACATTCTTTGATGGTATCTTTAAGCCCATCTCCGACAAGATTATGTCACCTCTCCAAATGGCATCTTTAAGCCCATTCCCTCAAATATACTTTGACGAGTGCAAATTTAAGGGAACTCTAGTGTCCAATCATCTTTTACCTTCGAGTCACAAACAACAAGAATCGCCGATCTAACTCTTCATGTGCAAGAAGATTGAACAGGGGCAGCTGTTGTACCCCAAAATTTTCCCTCTCATTTTATCAAGATTTCCCCTCACAAGACTCTTTGGATTCAAGACAAGATTAGGGTTTGCTCATCTCAAGACATTTCCTTGCACTGTTGACCTGAAATTAGGGTTTGAGTTTGCACAAGGAGTTTTGCGCAGTCAATTGGACAGTTGACCTAAAAATCAATTGTATTGGGAAAAAGTCAACTGTGGCCAATTTACAGTCAAAACTCATAATTTTGGATCCAAATCAACATTATAGACTCATATGAACCATTCGATTAAGTTTGGACCATAACTCCTCAAGAAATTTGATCAGATCATCAAAAGGGCAAAATGGTCATTTTTAGGGTTTTGACTATAGAAGGGAAATTTCTGATATTTCACCTAGCCAATGGCAAATTGGGTTCAATCATAGTTTAAAGGACTCAATGGCATCATCTTGACCTAATCACAAGATTCAAAAAATCTCAAATGCATTGGATTGACAAATGAATTTTCCAGTCAACTGATCAAAAATCAACCCTACACTGAAAAGTCAAACTTTGACTTTTTGGTCAAAATCAAGTGCCAAGGGTCATTTTTCATCAAGACATTTCAAAACATGAAACTTGTTCACCAAGAAACCTAAATCTGGAAATTAGGGTTTAAGTTTGAAAATTTTCATAACATAGAAATTTTCTAAGTTATGAAAATTTCTTATTTTTCCCCAACTTTTCCCAACTTTTTCACCATGATGCAATTGGATTCAAAGAAAACTTCCAACATGAAAGTTGTAGTCCTCCACAAAATATACAACTTTGATTCATAAAAGTTTTCCCAAAAGATGCCTGGATCTCAAGTTATGATTTTGTGAATAAGGGTCCATAAACTTTTTAACTTAGTAAAATTTTGCCCTAGTTTAGGCAGATTTTTGACCTAACTTCATGGAAACTTTTCACCTAGTTCCAAGTGGAATCTCAAAATTCATTTCAAAGATGGATTTTAAAGCATGTTACAAGCTTTCCAAAATGTCCAAGAACTCTCCAAGATCATTTATGGTTAGGGAGAATCGAAGAAAAGAAAATGGCCATTTCTTACTTTTGTCCATGGGATTTTTCACATTGTTACAAGTTGCAAATATGTCCTAAGCATGCTTGTACTTGTTTTACAGGTCTTAAACCTTTCCAAACTCCTTAATTTAATGCAAATACATTGGACAATGGCTTTGTTCTGAGCTTTGGAAGCATTTTACATTGATTTATTCCAAAAATGGCATAAAGGTTACAATGCTACTTTGATAAAGCATACTTTTAGCAATTTTGTTTATCTTGAGCATTGAACCTGATCTTTGGTTTTAAACAAGATCCATGAACATCTGGAAAAGTGTACCAACCCTCTATATCCCACGAGCTAGCAAGTACAACCTTTGCCTTTGTCACTTCAACTTTTGCTTCAAAAGCAAGTAAGCTTGCAAAAGTCCACACCACTTGTGTATCTGATAAAACCAAGTCTTGGCATCATTTGAAAAAACTTCAGCATATTGTAACAAGCCAATACACGAGCTCATAGCATTGCAAACACCCTAAAACACCAAAATCACCATTTCTGCCCAAAACAGGGCAACCTCTGCAGATCACTAGCCAAAACAAATTTCACTCGTGCGTTTTTTGTTTCAAGGCATCAAACACATTCCATACATCACACCTAAGTTGTCCAGACCTTTATCAAGCAACTGTAACCTCTGTTTCAAGGATCACCATTTTCATTTTGAAGCTTTGCATGTTGACTTCTACAGGGAGATTCAGGCAATTTCAAAGCAAGCTGAGCATTGGGAAAGGTTGAGGGAACTTCAAGCAAGCTCAAAAGAACTTCAGGCCTCACTCAAAGTTGCTACATTGTCATATCCAAACTCAATTGAACAAGGTAATTTTCAAAGTTCTATCTCCTTATTTAGGCATCATTAGGCTTAGGTTTGTGAAGCAAAAATGTAGTCCTTAGGTTCCTTGAGCTGTACATATGCGTAGATTTCATTTATATTAACTGAGCTAGGAGTATTTGATAGTTGAAGTTGCTGAAAAACTAGTTTAGAATTTAGGGCCACTAAAATTATCTCTGGTCTTTGAGAGTTAGGTCAAGTTTTTTATATCATTAGAATCGTGAGTTAAAATGCTATAAGTTTCATGTTCTGAGTTTTTGATTTCATGTTATCAATAGAGAGAACATGATTTGCATAACAGAAGCGCGCGCGTGGTGTCTCAAGGTCATGGATGAAGTTTGTATGGGCCTGGCGCTTTGGGTTTGGTTCTATTCACACCCCCCTTTTACTTTTTGCACCCCCTTGATCATTTTCTTTTATTTCTTATATTTTTTTGTACAATTTATATTTTCTGACTTTATTTATTTTTTCTAAATATTAAAAATCACAAAAAATATTTTCTTAATTTTTCACATTTTAGTTTATTATTTTTATTATTTTCTTGGCATAAAAATAGTTTATTAAATAACAATATACTTTATTTCCTTAAATAAAATTGTAAATAATATTAAAATACTTACATATTTTATTTTATTATATTATACATATAAAATATTATTTTCTCACACATTTTAATTTTTAACATTTTTGTACATATTATTATTATTTTTCTTGAATAAAAAATAAATAATATAAAGCATATTTTCTTTAAAACAAAATTAGGGTTTTCACCCTTTCAAAAATAACCATTATATTTTTCTTATTTTTAAGACATTAAATAAACTTATTTTCTCATGCATAAAACAAATACAAAAAAACATTTTTGCATATTTATAATTTATTCCATATTTAAATATTTGCTTGTTTATTTATTTGTACAATAAATTCAATTTGGTTGTAATAGTTTTAGGGTTTTATTTTGAGCAATATCCCCCTATTCAAAACTTGTATCCCCCTCCCCATAATAATGTTGTAATAGTTTAGATTTAATTTACGCATTTTATCGCTTTCATATACCATGATAGTACATTATGGTTTTGTATGCAAAGACCAAAATCAAACAAATAGCATGACTTAATACAAGACAAAAATGCATGAAGAATGACAACACCTTGCACACAAGCACCCCTAGGGTTTCATCCACTTTGTTGCCTTAAAACATGGCCATGGTATGCATGCTAGGTATCTTGGCAAAATCAAACAAAACAAAAGATCATAGTCCCTCGATGATGCTATCAAAATGTTGCCTAAAAACAAATGATCTTAGTCCCTCAAACTTGCTAAGATACTTGGCAATATTGCTATCATGGTCATACGATGACCCACGCCCGTCCCGTTTAACATCCAAAGATAGGGTTGTTTACCAAATACAATGGTAAAACAACAATGTCAAAGGGTTAAAAATGTGTAGGAAAGACTTTTGATTAGGTAGATGCTCCTAGTTACTTGATCAATTTTCAAACCATCCTTGCTATTTTCAAACAAACACATACACAATTTCAAAACAATTTCCCAAACAACTTTCACACATTGAAACATTTTTCAAAAGACAAACATCTTTGTATACATTATTCAAACAAGAATCATTACAAAGATTGCCAAAACGATGGCTTCTTTTCAAAATACTTTCAAAACCACACAAAGCACCATTTCAAACAATTGAAAAAGCAAAGAAAGTGATCTAAACAAGTAAATAAGAGCCCATGGAAAACCATGGATGAAAAGGGTGCTAACACCTTCCCTTTTCATAATCTACCCCCCGAACTCAAGAAAACATCTCAAAGGTCTTTCCTGTGCTTTTTGACCTTTCCTTTGGATAAAATAAAAATTCGGTGGCGACTCTTGCTAAACCGAAACATTTGCGAACACAAACGCAAAACCTCAAGTCAGTTCTCCCACCGTATCACAACCACCCATACAGTTTCTGATATACATTCAAAAGCCATCTAAAATTCTGTAGTCAAACTGTAACACATTCTCCATCAACGTCCACCTCAAAATGTCAGAACTTTATCCCTTGGTTGTTCCAGAATTTTCTAATCATTTACAGCCCAAGTTGAAAGTTTCCAGCCTGTTGAACATGTGAGGAAGCTGTTCAGAACATCACAAGTGGTCAGAACCAGGTTCCAGCTCAGAGTATTTTCCAGCTGCAAGGTAAGCTTCTTCTGACTCTCATCATATTATTTAGGAATTGTCAGATTTTTGCATATTTAAAACACAATGTAGATATTCTGATTCTGATGATGTACATATTCTGAGATTTCATGCTTCTTCCTGCCTAAATAGAGGGAATTCCAGTTCAGAGCTTCATGAAGAAATTAGGACTCAGAATTAGGATTAGCAAATTCATGTTTGCTTCTGATTTATATATATTGAAATTTTGGCACACAGATATCAGATGTCGAACTAGATGTTACGATACTAATATCAAATCAGTCACAACAACAATAACAATTATGCAAGTAAAATAAATTGCTGGAAATAAATAACACAAGTATTTGTTAATCCAATTCGGTGCAATGTCATCTATATTTGGGGGCTTCCAAGTCAGAGAGAAAATCTACTATAATAATATTAGTTTGAAGTTTTAAACAACCCATTATTTACAAACTTCTCACTTAATCACTACTCGTGCTATTTCTATCTAAGACACTCCTAGATATGATACCCCTCTCACTTATCTTCAATCACACACCAGTGATAAACTAACATAGATAAACTAAAGTAGAAGACACTCTTTAAAGACAAATAATTAGTTCTGCATAAAAGCTTATGATTGATGAACAAAGATAATTTGACACATAATTCACTTTTGCTTAAAAGCTTATGAGTGATTGACAAATAACAACTCAAACTTAGTCCAACTATTATATCAAAGTGATAAGAGAGTGGATCACAATGGACAATGAACAATCTAAAAATCCTAAACCCTTATCTCATGCACACAACTTCTCCAAGTGTTTTTAGCTTTAGAAAGTCCTTATAAAATGAATCTTGCAAGCATGGACTTGGACTCTTCATGCATATTCAATATTCCAGCTGTAAAGCTTCTGCAAAACCTTCTCCACAAAAATAGGAACAAAAATATAAATTTTCCTAAAAAGTCTCCAAGATCCTTTTTATGAAACATAAGTAATTATGCTATATAACCAATGTTCCTAAAATAACCCTCCTTAGTTTGTGACTATATGAGGATTAAAACCATTCAGAATCTTATATTTTAAAAACAAATCTTCTCAGAAGTAAAACCTAAAATACACAGATGTTCTGGTATCATGTTACGACATCGTGCTTAACATATGTCTTCAGTGATGTCTGTCCAACATGTCAAGACATTTGGCACAACATCTTATTGTGAAACATATTTTATCAAAATTGCTACCAATCATACAATTACAGAACTAAAAATCCCTACCCCTTCTTGGAAAATTTTGGCTAAAACAACCTTTACATGATATAACTAGAGATCAGGAAAAAAAACAGCAAAACAACCACTAAATACAAGACACATGAATACTATGTAAACTTGAAGAAAAAAAATAGCAACTAAAAAACAAGCAGAGGCACACACATCAAACACAACTAAAAGAGATACCTAGCCTCATGTTGAAGCGGTAGAGCGGCAAGAAAAAAGTATATTATAATTTTACTGGGTGATATAAGTTATATCGTTTCGTATCCACGAAGATTGGTTATTGAGTTGTCATTCGACAAATCATTCGTTAATAAGTTTGGAGATAAATGGTATAGAAAAGTAAAAGTATCAATAGAAAATAAATATAAATAAAAGTAAAAACTAAGGAAGAACGTATCAAGCCTGCATATAATCTACTCATCTCAGACTTAAATATATTGACCGATTACACTCAACCTAACAATACTCATCAATGTCACTACGTATCACTCACAACTTAAGTCATTTCTAACTCAAATCGAGAGAACGGTTGTATCACCAAGGAAATGATCTCTCTACCTCCTCAACAACACAAAAGATAACTACGTATTTGCACTGGCAATTTCTCAACACAACACAACCACACAGAGACATTAAGCTCTGATACCTAAGTAGATGTCAACTCTAAATCTATCTTTAGAGTTGAGAAACTAACAGATAATCATCCTAGATACGAATCTAAGCAGTATATGTCTATAACAACTCAAATCCCTGGCATAAAGCAAAAATCTAAGACAATAATCCATAAAGATTTGTAAAGCAATTTTAATATAACGCCATGGGTGACAAATATACATAAGTTCATAGTAAATACATACAAAATCCAACAAAAAAGAGAAATACATAGAGAGGAGAAGAGATAAACCACAAACCTTTCGATTTTTCAGCTCCGGTCAATGAGAAATCCACCTCTAATCATCCATAATCAAAGCCCTAATGTTGTTATTTAAGCTAATCCACTACAAAAATAAGGTTAATGGAGTTGGGAGAACAAAAATCACCCCCCAAGACCATCCCCTAAATGAAATGAAATGGAAAATATAAAGAAATTATGTTCCATGAGAATCGCCCGACGACGTCTCTTATTCACTTGGCCCTGGATAAGCCATGTCCTTAGCAAGTAAAAAATGTCTTCCATCGCTCGACGACAGAAAGCTTCACCCGGTGACACCTCTATTCCTCGCCTGGCGACGCAATAGTGAAGCAAGGAAGAGGAAATAATAAAAAATGGCCTACAAATTTCACCCGACGAAGGCTTCTTTTGCCCGGTGATCCATGATAATCCAACAACTTTTGTTGCTTTCCTTCATAACTTCTAATGGCTCCAATCTTCCGCCTTATTCCTCATTGATCAAAAACGCATCTTAGAGCTTTTATTCCTCTTGCTCCACAAATGCTCAAATACCTACAAAACATATACAAAACTAATAAAACAATAAAATATGTACACAAAACACAACTAAACATATTTACAACAAAAAGTAGGGTTATTCAACCGATATTAACAACAAAGAATCGATAAGTGCAACAAAAAGTATATACAAATTAACTATACTTTTGCACTTATGAAACTCTCCCCAACTTGAAACATTGTTTGTCCTCAAACAAACTCTAATAACCAAAAGAACATAGAATGATTAATCAAAGAATCATGAATCAACAGGTTTTGAAAAAGGAAAACAAATGCAATGGTTCAAATGAAAATAAGTACACACAAAGTAAACATTTACCACTAAACTACAACTATAACATAAACACAAAACAAATGATAAATACAAAAATCATGCCAAACATTCTAAAACAATAATAGTTCACAAATGAATCACACCTAGCAAACACAATCATAGGTAGATGAAAAACACACAAAAAATGGGGTATTTTCACTCATCTTACAATCTTGCAAACAATAGACTAAAATATGCATTCATCTAAAAATTTACATTCAAAATATAAAAGCAAGAATCTTAATGACTTTTCAAGGTTGTAATGTGGCTTGGTTAACAAACAAGTGATAAGTCCTAAAGCTAATCAAAACAAAAACTTGCTTAAACCTAAGGGAGTAATTACTTCCACAAAGTTTCAAACAAAATAACTTCCATCACAATTCTTCTTCATAACAAGTTTCACACTAACACACGTCACTTATTAACACAACATTATTCCCTACTCTTTTTTATTTTCTTTTTCAAAGATTTTCTATTTTTTTCTTTCTTTTTCTATCACTTTTTTTCATATTTTTTTTCTTTCTTTTCTTTTCAACCTCATAGCAATCAACCAATAAATACACAATCATTTTTCTCCCCAACTTGAATTCAACAAACATCTTAGTGAATACTCCCTACTTTCTAAGGCAACGTAAAAATTCAAACCAAAACAATGGTTGAGGATTCAAGAAAACAACGAATCAAAATCCATGCAAAAAGGGGAACTAAACACTCATAGACAAGCATTTAGCAAATACAAAATGAATATAAAAAAAAAAGCTCAAGGGGTTACTAATGATCACACACTCACAAGATGAATTGACTATTTGGCTAGGTAGTTATGCTCAAAATGAAACAAAAATGCCTTGATCCTTTTTTTTTGCATTCATACAATCAACAAAAACAAAAGATTAAGCATAATAAAATCCAGTTAAAACAAGAATTATGGCCTCCAGCATATGTGAACAATGAAAAGCTACCTTACAAAAAGGTGGGAATTAAAGTGATTCACAAGTGAGCAAGTATATAAAACAATGAATGGCATAAAAATTGTAAAAAGTCCAAGTATCATGAATATGCTAAATTATAGAAAGAAATAAACACATACCTCGAACGTGTACAAAACTTTAACAAAAATTATTACCACACATTCGCAAGTCAAGACGATCAAACTTGAAAAATCACTTCAATATTCTACAAGTTATCAGACCAAAACTTGAGTCCAAACAACAATAAAAGAACTAGAAAAATAATACTAAAACTAATTACAACATAACTACATAAAACATACAATATTTACAAACTTTTAACAAACTTCCTCAAGCTAAACACGACAAGCTTGCGTAAAAACCATAAATTGACATAATAAAACAAACGGGTAAAAATGAATTAAACAAGTTGAAAAATGAAAATTTGAGAATTTAAAACAGGTCCAATTTTAACATGTTTAAACACAATTCGCCATACAATATAAACAAACATAGACATGCTTGTTTTAAGTCGTAAGCTCGACGCCTTTATTGTTCAAGTTAGTAACCTCTTCTCGTCATGCCGTGGTATTGTCACACCGCCCAAACCTAAAGAAAGTGTCCTAACAATCACACAACAAATGTTATGAAAACGAGACAATTCACAATAATACGTGAAAACACATATATGCACAAATATCATATACAAGTTAATGTACAATTTCTATACAACATATACATTAATTACAAAACTCAAAAACAAAAGAATTATTGCAATGCAAAAACAATAGAACTAATCCCCGACAACAGCGCCATTTTGTTGCAGCGGTAGAGAGGAAAGCAGAAAGTGTATTATAATTTTACTAGGTGATATAGGTTATATCGTATCGTGTCCACAAAGATTGGTTATTGAATTTCTGTTCAACAAATCATTCGTTAATGAGTTTGGGGATAAATGGTAAAGAAAAGTAAAAGTATCAACAAAAAATATATGTAAGCAAAAGTAAAAACTAAGGAAGAACTTATCAAGCCTGCATATAATCTACTCATCACAGACTTAAATCTATTGACCAGTTACACTCAACCTAATAATACTTATCAATGTCACTACATATCACTCACAATCTAAGTTATTTCTAACCTAAGTCGAGAGACCGACTATATCACCAAAGAACTGTTCTCTCTACCTCTTCAATAACATAGAAGATAACTATGTAATCGCACTGACGATTTCTCAGCACAACACAACCACACAGAGGCATTAAGCTCTGATACCTAAGTAGATGTCAGGTCTAAATCTATCTCTAGAGTTCAGAAACTAATAGATAATCATCTTAGATAAGAATCTAAGCAGTATATGTTTGTAACAACTCAAATCCCTAGCACAGAGAAACAATCTACGATAACAATCCACAAATATTTGTAAAGAAAGTTTAATATAACGCCATGGGCGACAAATATACATAAGTTTTAAGTAAATACATACAAAACCCAACAAAAGAGAAATACATAGAGAGGAGAAGAGAAAAACCACAAATCTTCTAGTTTGTGAACTTCGGTCAATGAGAAATCCACCTCTAATCATCCATAGGAAAAACCCTTGTGTTTTTATATAAGCTAATTCACTATAAAAATGAGGTTGATGGAGTTGGGAGAACAAAAATCACCCTCCAAAACCATCCCCTAAATGAAATGAAAAGGAAAATATAAAAAAATTATGTTCCACGAGAACCGCCAGGCGATCTAAAGCGTCACCTGGCGATGTCTCTTATTCACTTGGCCCAAGATAAGCCACTTCCTCAGCAGGTCAAAAATATCTTCCATCGTCCGGCTGTCATAACCCAAATTTTTCCGCCCCTTATTTCTACAATCAAAAAATATTTTAAACATGGTTTTTATAATATTATTTGATTTTTATAAATATTTGCTTACAAACCTATTTAAAATATATAATGATTTATTTCAGATCATTTGTATTTTTGAATAAATAAATATTTGCACACATTTCGTATACTTTCAAATTGAGTTTATTTACAAATCAGTAACATAGTACAATTGGTGAAGAATGAAGCTTGTAAGCGTCAGGTCACGAGTTTGAATCTCCTGCGCCGCGCTTTCAACATTTTTTTTGTCACTAATTTTCTTTCCTTTTTAAATAGGTGTTTCTTATTGGCCATTTGATGTCAATTTGTGTCACACTTTGTTTTTGATTAGTCAATTTTGTTTTATTTTCAATTTGGATGGATTTTTTATCTATAAATAGGACATATTTTTCACACTTCTATATCATCCACAATATTCACAATTTCTTTCCCACAATTCCACACACTTTCTTTTAAAATTTCTTTTCAACATTTTTGGTGTTATTTTATCATTTTGGACGATGATTCAAATATGAGGTCTCCCGTTGATTTCTAATTTTTATCCCTTTTTAATTTTAAATTGTTTTAAACACTAAGTGATGATTTATCTGATGGTTTTTCTTCTTTTTAATTATATTTTTACACTAAATCTCATCCCCTCAAAGTTTTTTTATATATTTTATTCAATAGCCACTTTTATTTCACGTTGCTTTACAACTTTTGTTACAGTAACAATTGACAATTTCTAAAGACACATAATACATATTCACTCATACTAATATGCTTTTTATTGTACGTATACTCCCTCTTCATACACGTGAACATTCTAATCTCTTTGGTTCTTTCTCAAAACATTCATGAACCATATATCATAATCCATTCTAATAATACTCATGGTTACTAATTTTTTAATTGTGCTTTTTCTAATTCCTGCTAATTTTTCATTGCTTATATAATTATTTGTTTTTTCTAAGAAAAAGCATTAACACAAACAATTCATAACTTATTTCTCACAAATTATACACAAAACCATTAAATCTCATAGCATAACATGTACAATTTTGTTCTTCTTTTTTTTTTTTTATAAAAAAAACCATAACAATCTAACTCACAAGTGCCACAGAACATCTATGCACTTGTAAAATTTTCTTTCATTTTTATTTCGGGAAACAGAGGCAAATACGATTACGATGCAAACACCCGCAAGCAGTATTCCAAATCTTATCTTCCTCGGCCGGAACAACCCAAGCATCACTGGATCTCCGCGTCTCTTCTCGATGATTTCGGTTTGTTCTCTTTTGGTTTTCTTTTTATGTTGTTTATACTACTACTTGTTTTGATTTGTGGTGGGTTTGAGAAAGAAAGAGAAGTTTTTTTTGTTTATGAAAAAAGACACGGTTATGAGAGAGAGAAGGTTATTGATATTTGGTTTACATTCATCCTACTGAAACATTTATCTAACGTTTATTATTATTTTTTATATATAACACATACCGAAATGTTATTGGTGGTAAGTGTAATTATTGAAATAGTCAAAATGTGGTTTCTCTTTCTTTTGCTTTACTGTTATTGTTTTTTTAGAATAAAAAATGTGTATAAAGTTGGACAAGGATGGAACGTCCACCTTTAGTTTTTATTTATTTCATTATTTTGCTTTTTTTAAACCTACTGTAAAATAAAAATATTCTTCTTTATTTCATCAGAACATTTAATTAAAAGAAATAAAAATACAAAACTACCAAGAAAAATGCTTTGTTTAGTTTATTAGGTTTTATATTTAATTAATACTAAAAATGTTAATAAAAAATACATAGGAACTAAATTCTATACAACATTTGTACAAAATTTCTAAAACTATTTATATCATAATTAAATTAATTAATATTCTACAAAGATGTTAAAATCCATGCAACTCACAAAACCCACCATCCACGAGTGACACGTGGCCAATATTTGGTCACGTGATAAGGGAGACTTCATCTGACTCCCTCCGCATACCTCATGACGAGAAATCCATGGCCAATATTTGGCCGCGTGAGGAGAAATACTTTATCAGACTTTCCCCACTTTATGCCATACCATACTCGATCAATCAACTTCAAAATAGCTAACCAACAACAACATCAAATCATTTTCTAATAACATAACAAAAACTACAAGATTATTTTCGAAAAAGGATTAAGGAGAATTTCTTATGAAATTAACTACGAACCATGTCTACGATCACTAAATTTACAACCCAGAAAAGGTTCAAGGTTAATTCGAAATTAATTCTACGCAATGTTGTAAAAATCACAAACCCACCGCGAACTATGAAACGGGACTTTGATTCCTCATAAGAGGATACATAGGCATACGATTAAAATTGTGGCGAGTCCCCCTAACTAAAATTCAAACATTTCCCCCTATTTAAAATTCAAACCCTTTTTCCCCAAAAATAATTAAAAACCCTATGTCCTAAGAACGCGCTTCTAAGCCTAGTATCCTTGTGATCAAGGTAGATAAGGGGTGCCTAACACCTTCCCCTTGTCTAGAACCGAGTCCAAATCTAGAATCTATGACTTTTAGGGTTATTCCTTTATACTCCCTTCCTTTAGGATAAATATTAAGGGTGTCGACTCTAATTTAAAAACCAGTTGCAATAGCTGGCGACTCTATTGGGGACTCAACTCTAGGTTTTGAAGCCTTATCTTTCGATTTTATGGTTTTTAGGGTTTTTTTATTTCTTTTGGGGTTTTATTTAATTATTTATTTATTTTCTTATTTATGTTTTTATTATTCATTATATTTGTATATCTGTGGTGGAATTTAATTTTCGCAAAAAAATATTTTTGAAAACCCATTAGAGAGAAGGTTCGTCTATTAGTTAACGGGTTACATTAACCCTACGAGTTTATGCGACAACTTCGCTCAGAGTCGGTGGAATTCCGCAAAAGGAATACCTCTCTAGAGACATCTGAAGGATGAGAAAACATTTAGAAGGGTGGGGTTGAATAAGTTTTACCTTTTTCCGCGCAATACTAATGGAAGGACACATGTATTTTTATCCTGGTTCGTTTGAAACTCAAACTACTCCAGTCCACCCGCCAAGGTGATTTCCCCTCTCTCAACGAGGACTTAATCCACTATAATCAAACTGATTACAAATGCACAACCAAACTGTTGTGACTAACAATACAATGCACAAGCCAACTGCAAGTGACTAACACCTCTAAGACTCAACTAGTCCTAGCCCTCTTGAGAATTCTGACCCAACTGGTCTCTCAAGGAACACTTACAAAATTATCTCTTAATAGTAGTGAAACAAAATTCTTCTAATAAGATTTATCACAAACTGTGATTTATCACTAAGATTGACGCCCAATACTTAAGATTTACCCACTATACAATATTAGTTTACAAGAATGAAAATAGTGAGCGTTTGTATGTTTCTCGTGGATCAGTAACCTTTCTTTGAAACAAATGATCTTCTATATATAGCTTCCAGTCTTGATCGTTACTGCCTTGAAGAGAGTGTATGCATTAATAATGCGTGTTGGCTTGGTACTTATGTTTCCAATGTTCTCGTGCATAGTACCACTTGAGTGCGTTATCTGTCTTAGCATTAAATGACCAATGGTACTGTCAGAACTTGTCTCTGGAAGTTTAAGAGTTTGCTTGCAGCATTGCCACTTCAGAGTTTACTTTAACTTTTCTTCTATTAGAGTATTCTTCAATTTATTTTCATCAGAGTTTGCTTCAGCTTGCATTATCAGATGTTTCTTTCAGTGTGCTTCTTTCAGATCATTGCTTCAGCTAGCATTATCTAAGGTTGCTTAGGATTTCTTTTCATCAGAGTTTATGTTGGAGTTCTTCCATCAGAGTTTGCTTTAGACTTGCGTGGAATGATGTTTCTTTCTTGAGATGCATGAGTCAGAACATCATATGAACTTAGAGAACATACACAGCAGAGTATAAATATATTTCACAAAATTTATTTTTTGTTATCATCAAAACTCTAAGATATTATTAGAACCAAACTTTGTTCTAACAATCTCCCCCTTTTTTATGATGACAAAACAATTCAGATTTTGATTAAAAAAAATTTGTGCAAGGGTGAGAATCTCCCCCTGAGATTGATAATCTCCCCCTTAGACGATGACAAAACAATTCAGATTTTGATTAAAAAAATTTGTGCAAGGGTAAGAATCTCCCCCTGAGATTGATATTTCTTCTTCTGGAAAAAAATAATCAAAGAGCTTAAGAGCATAAGGGAAACTTCCTAAGATTTGTTCTTCAGAGCTTTGAGACATTTTTCTTTCAGAGTTTCTTTAGCAGTTCTTTTCCAGATGATGTTCAGAGCTTAGTCTTTCAGAGTCTTGATGTGCCTACATATCTCTTAAACAGAAAAGAGCTTTATATTTTGTTAGAAATGTTTGAGACTTAGTCCCATAACTGTTATCATGGATCAGATCAAAATCTTATTTTCTCCCCCTTTTTGTCATTATCAAAAAGTAAAAAAAATAAAGAGATTCAAAATGTTTGTATATTGAATATTCAAAAGGACAGAGGTACAAGACAAAAAACAACAAGAAATTTAAAAAAAAATAAAACTAGGATTGACGAGAGACAAGAGATAGAAGAAGATTCTTGATTTCATTTGAGGATTCCTCTTGTTTTATCATCCAAGTTCTGATTTCCTTGTTGGTTTCATCCTGTTTGTCCAAACGTTCATGGATGGCTTCATTTTCCTTCTTCAGTTCATTCAGAGTATCCATCACTGGCGAAGAGGGAGCAGATGTTGAAGCAGCTTCAGAAGATACAACCTTTGGAGCAGATGCAGCAAAGCCTGAGCCTATAACATTGGAGAGGAGGGTGCCAAGATTAATCAGAAGAGTTGGTGCTTTCTCAGAGGCAGCTTTAGCAGAAGGTTGGTGATACAAAGTCATTGCCAAGGGATTGGGATCTGAATCAGAACCATCTTCAGATTCATCTTCTGAAATTTCCATGTGGTCAGCAAGTGGTAATGGAGCATTGGTAATCTACAGCAGAGACTTTTTATCCCAGATATTTACCACTTCTGTCTTGAAGGCATTCAGATACTGGGTGAAATTATCAAGAATCTGAGAATAACACAGATCTTGCAAATTAAAGGTTTCATCATTAAATTTCCTTCTGAATGCTTCCCACATGAAATCACATGCAGCTAGGTCCATGTTGCTGGCACTGTTTGCCTTCAGCAGGTCAATCCACGTCTGCATTTTTGTTGCAAAATTCTGAAAACGTACAGTAACATCTGACTGAATAGGTTTTGGGGTTGTTTTGGGAATAACCTTTTTGGTGGATTTTATTTGTAGATAACATAGAGCTTCAGGATCAACTACATTCCTACGAAAGTCAGAAGGTTCAGAGGGTTCTTGAGGTTCTGATGAGGATGGACTAAAGGTTGGTTCTAGAGAGTGAGGTGATGAGGGTTCAAGTGAGGTAGGTGTTGGAATTTATGGTGACGTGGGAGGTGTGGTTTCAGGAGAGATGATGATGGTGGTTTGGGCTGAGGAAGAAGGAATATGTGCAGGGGATTCATTCACAACAAATATGTTTTCAGAGGGAATGATGAAGGACGGAGGTTGTGTAGCCAGAGGCACATTTATTCCTGGTAATCTCCAAGAACCATCATACCACTCAGAGGATCTTGGGGATAAAGGTATGATAAGGGATATTGCAAGAGAGTTTTCAGTAGGAGTATTTGGATTTTGTTGGTGGGGAGCAGAAGTAGATGTGTCAGGTTAAGATATATGTGGAGAGAGTGATGGTTGTGGTGGAGTTTGTGTAGGAACTACAATATCAAAATTGTTTATGTCAGATAGAACCTGATCAATTTGAGGGTTCTTTTGGAGGGGTTCAAAGGGAATGGTGAGGTCTATGTCTAATTCAATATCACCTAGAGTTTGAGGTTCAACAGATGGTGATATACGTATAGAATCACAAACAGAAATGGTTTCAGTGGACATACCTAAAGATTTCTTCTTCTTCTTCTGAGGACGAGCAGAGGGACCTTCTCCAACTTGCCTTTTCTTCTACTTCTAGAGAAAAACTTCTGGAGCGGGCACATTCCTTCCTTGAATCCATGCAGGGTCAATGGGAATGCCACTCTCCTTGTAAGCTTCAATGAAATGCAGAATGATCTCAGGATGATCACCAGAGTTGAAGAGAGGAAAAATCTTCTATAGGGATTCTCCTTCTGGTGACAACTGCTGACACATATGGAGTAGGTTCCACTAGAAGTTTGTCAATCAGCTTCCTTTTTAGAAGGTTCTTCCCAGTCAGAGCTTTTCCACACACGGGCTCCAATTCTCCAAGCAAGTTGGCATCCTCTAAATGAGCTATCAGACCATTCTCTGTCAGAATGTCTGAGATTAATCTTCCCAGAGGGATCCAGTTTCTTTTTGATTTAGGGTTTTTGACCCTTTCAGCTTCCCGGGTTTCCTTTACATGCGTCCAGAGGTGGTTGAACAGAAGATAGGGCAGATCAATCTTCACATTTGTGCCAAGACAGAACAGAAGATATTTTTGGTCAGCATTGATGTAGTCAGAAGAACTGGTTTCCTTCCTGTGATGAACGCAACCATGAATGATTCTAGCCCATATTTTATATTTGTTCTTCAAATCTCTGACTTTGTTGGAAGCTTGCCCAGTAGTAAATATTTCAGCATAGACTTTGGACATATCCATTCTTCCACTTGAGATTCCAGTAACACCGTGTCCTTCAAAGCCTAGAAGCCTCCTTATGAGATTCTCAGTAATGGAAATGTCTTTTCCCATAACGAGTGAAAGGATGACCTTTGGAGAAGCAATGGCATGAATCCATAATTCCTTGACAAGATGAGGGAACATTGGTCCAACAAGATGATCAAAGAAATTTTTCCACCCTTGGAACTCCACCGTCGGAAACAAGTCAAACCCATTTTCTTTCAGATTATCAAAATCGACCATAAGTTCACTCACCACTTCCAAGCTATCAACAGGTATGAGCGTTGTTCTTTCAAGAATGGCATATCTTTCTGCATGTTGAGAGCTGCTTGATGAAACATGAATGTTTTTGGAAGGGGATGAAGATAAAGCCATTTGGAACGTTTAGGTTTAGGATTTGAAAAAAATAGAGAGAGTTTGCACAAAACGCAGAGGCGATTGAAACTTTGAGAGAGAGAGAGAGAGAGAGAGTAAAAAGTAAAAGATGGGAACTTTGTTAGGTATTTATAGCTTAAAAAAATTTTAGGGAAATAAAACCAATAAAGAATTTTGAACGATTGAACTTGAAAAAATAATCATTACTAGCAATTAATGAAATATGACATTGAGGGGAGGCATGAGATTTTATCAAATCTGAACAGTTACCTAGGAACGACGTCTCAATAGCAGTGCACGCATGCATGACCTTTCAGAGTTGAAACACGTGTTCAACTTCTGAGGGTAGCGTGTGACAGCTGGTTTAATATAATGAACTTATGAACCATTCGTGTAATGAAACATTGGACACATTTCAGAACATGATGAATGGCTTCTGATGTAACTCCTCTTCTCACTTCTGAAGAGTAGTTAATCAGAACATTCATTTCAGAACATTCTGGAAACACATATAGAGAAGAAAAATTTTCATTCAGGACAAAATTCCATACTGATGTTTTTCGGAATGAATTTAAATTTATTTTCAGAAAGGGGTTTTGTGAAAATATCAGCCCTTTGATGGTCTGTGTCTATGAAGTTTAAACTTAGGATTCCTTTCTGAATGTAGTCTCTTATGAAATGATGTTTAATTTCTATATGTTTTACTTTAGAATGTAAGATGGGATTTTTTGAAAGAGAAATAACAGAGGTATTATCACAGAAGATAGGAATCTTACTTTCATATAGATGATAATCTTCTAGCTGGCTCTTAATCCAGATCATCTGAGTGCTACATCCAGCAGCAGACATATATATTCAGCTTTAGTGGTTGATAGTGCAATAGTAGCTTGCTTCTTGCTGTACCATGAGATAATGTTATCACCCAGAAACTGACAGCTTTTAGAGGTGCTTTTACGTTCTATCCTATCTCCAGCAAAGTCAGCATCATAATAACCTACTAGTTTAAAATCTTTGGATCTTCTATAACATAATCCAAGGTTAGTAGTACCTTTCAGATACCTCAGAATTCGCTTAACAGCAGTTAAGTGAGATTCTCTAGGATCTGATTGGAATCTTGCACATAAACATACACTAAATAATATATCTGGTCTAGATGCAGTCAGATAGAGAAGAGATCCAATCATACCTCTGTAGAGTTTCTGATTAACTTTCTTACTTACCTCATATTTTCCTAGAATGCACGTAGGATGCATTAGTGCCTTCACTTCTTTACTTTCCGAGAGCTGGAATTTCTTCAGAAGTTCTTTAACATACTTTGTCTGATGTATGTAAGTACCTTCTGAAGTTTGATTAATTTGAATTCCCAGAAAGAATTTCAGTTCTCCCATCATGTTCATCTCAAATTCAGCATGCATAGACTCAGCAAATTCTCTTCCAAGAGAGACATTAGAAGTTCCAAAAATAATATCATCTACATATATTTGACAGATTAAAATGTCATTTTTAAATGTTTTTCTGAATAAGGTCGTGTCCACTTTCCCTCTGGTAAAATTCTTTTCTAAAAGAAAGTTACTCAGACATTCATACCAAGCTCTGGGAGCTTATTTCAGACCGTATAAATACTTTTTCAGTTTAAAAACATGTTCTGGAAATTTTGAGTTATCAAAACCCGGAGGTTGGTGGACATAAACTTCTACTTCTTCTATGTAACCATTTAAAAATGAACTTTTAATATCCATTTGATATGATGAGATGTTGTGTTGAACAACAAAAGAAATTAACAATCTAATTCATTCTAACCTGGAAATAGGGGCAAAGGTTTCATTATAATCAATTCCTTGTTGTTTGTTATAACCTTGTGCAACCAGTCATGCCTTGTTTCTGACAACCTCTCCTTTCTCATTCAACTTGTTTTCTGAATACCCATTTTTTTCCTATGATATTGAATCCTTTAGGCTTTGGAACTAGATCCCACACAACACTTCTTGCAAATTGATTTAGTTCTTATTGCATAGCTAGGATCCAATCGTTGTCTTGCAGAGCTTCCTCTATTGAGGTTGGTTCAATTAGAGAAACCAAGCCAAACTGTGATTCTTTAATGTTTCTGAAAGAGGGTCTTGTTCTGATGGGATCTTCTTTCTTTCCTATAATCATGTTTTCTAGATGTGCTGATGTGATTCTGGGGAATTTATTCTGTGAGGTTTGTTTAGAAATTCTTAGATTTTCCAGAGCATTTTCAATAGGAGAGTCTTTTGAGATATCCTTTGCTTCTGACTCTTCAGAGTTTGTAAGTTGATCTTTTGTACCTGCAGGATTTTCATTCTGCTTTGGCTTTTGCTGGCCAACCTTATCATCAAATCTGACTTTGATTGATTCTTCAACAATCAGAGTTTCTGTGTTGTATACCCTATAGCCTTTTGAGCGTTCAGAATATCCAAGCAGAAATCACTTTTGTGCCTTAGAATCAAACTTGTTCAGATTATCTTTAGTATTCAGAATATAGCAAGTGCATCCAAAAGGATAGAAATATGAAATGTTGGGTTTTCTGTTTTTCCATAATTCATAAGGATTCTTTTCGAGAATAGGTCTTATAGAGACTCTATTTTGAATATAACATGTTGTGTTCACTGCTTCTGCCCAGAAGTGTTTAGCCATATTAGTTTCATTAATCATGGTTCTGGCTATTTCTTGCAAAGTTCTATTCTTCTGTTCTACAACTCCATTTTGTTGGGGAGTTCTAGGATAAGAGAAATCATGAGAAATGCCATTTTCTTTAAAAACTTTTCAAAATAATGATTTTCAAATTCTCCTCCATGATCACTTCTAACTTTTATAATTCTAAATTCTTTTTCATTTTGCACTTGGTTGCAGAAGTCGAAGAACATAGAATATGACTCATCCTTGTGTTTTAAAAACTTAACCCATGTCCATCTGTTGTAGTCATCAACAACGACCAATCCATACTTCTTTCCTCTGATGGATGCAGTTTTAACTGGTCCAAACAGATCAATGTGAAGAAGTTCGAACGGCCTAGAGGAAGAAACAACATTTTTTGACTTAAAAGAACGTTTTGAAAATTTTCCTTTCTGACATGCTTCACACAGAGCTTTTGAGTTGAACTTTATATTTGGAAGTCCCCTGACCATATTGAGTTTGTTAATTTGAGATATTCTTCTCATGCTAACATGCATCAATCTTCTGTGCCAGACCCATTGCTCATTGCTAACAGACATAAGGCATTTTACATTCTGAGATTTAAGATCAGAAAGATCAATTTTATAAATGTTGTTCTTTCTCTTACTAGTAAAAAGGATTGATCCATCCTTTTGACTAACAACTCTACAAGATTTTTGATTAAATATTATGTCATAACCGTTGTCACTTAATTGACTTATGGACAACAAGTTATGCATTAATCCTTCTACCAACATAATATTAGTTATAGAAGGAAGGTTACCGTTTCCAATGGTTCCAGAACCAATAATATTTCCTTTTTGATTTCCTCCAAATTTGACATCTCCTCTAGATTTAAGTTCCAGACTTTGGAACACAGACTTTCTTCCCTTCATATGTCGCGAGCATCCAGAGTCCAGGTACCATGACTGGTGTTTCAACTGAGCTGTTAAGGACATCTGCAACATAGATTATTTTCTCCTTAGGTGCCCATTTCTATTTGGGTCATTTTTGGTTAGATTTTCTAAAGTTCTGTTTGAACTTTGATTTTACATAAGAATTTTCAGAGTGAGAAGTGTATTTGATATCATGTGTGTGCCCAAAATAAATTGTTTGTGTAGAGGTTTATATGTGATAACCATTTCCTCAACAGGCTTAGGTTTATATGTTTCTTTCCCTTTGGGAGTTTCATATCCAATACCTCTTTTGTTATTTCCACTAACACCATAGATCATTGAAGCCATTTTGCTTCTATCTATGCTTTTAGAAAGAAACATTTGAAAACTAGAGTCATATTCTTTAAGAATATCTTTTGAGCTTGAAGCAGAATTTGAAATAGAAATCTTTTGAAAATTTTGAACTTCCTCTTTGAGTTTAAAAATGTTTTCTTTAAGTTCAGAGTTTTCTGTTTCAAGTTTCTCAAAATCAGATGCAAGATTCTTTTTGAGTTTCTTGTATTTGATTTTGAGTTGACTGTAGTTTTCAAGAAGTTCAGATAAACTTTCAGCAAGTTCAGTTCTATAAAATTCAAAGAATACCTCTTTCAATTCTGAATCAGAGTCAGAGTCATCGTCATCTGTTGTGGTAGCCATAAACGCTAGGTTAGCTTGTTCATCTTCTGAGTCAGATTCAGTTTCAGAAGATTCTGAATCATCCCAGGTGGCCATCATGCCTTTCTTTCTTCCAAACTTTTTCTTTGGCTTTCTCTTTGTAGCTTAGGACAATCACTTCTATAGTGTCCTAGTTCTTTTCATTCATAGCAGACTATATCTCTCCTGATTGACTTCTTATGACCAGAAGATTTTGGTTTATCTTCTGACCTCTTGTAGTTTCTGAACTTCTTTTGTCAGTGCTTCCACATCTGGTTGATCCTTCTGAAGAGCATAGATAACTCATATTCTTTTGATGTAGAATCTTCAAAGTTTCCTTCTTCTGCTTGAAAAGCGTTAGTTTCACATTTTTTAATAGATTTAAGGGCGACAAACTTACCTTTCTTCCGAGGCTCATGTTCGTCAAGTTCTATCTCGTGACTTTTTAATGCACTGATAAGTTCTTCAAGGGATTCATTTTTCAAATCTTTTGACACTTTGAATGCAGTAACCATAGGTTCCTATCTTCTGGGTAAACATCTAATAATTTTCTTAACATGGTCTACCTTGGTGTATCCTTTGTTCAGAACTCTCAGGCCAACGGTCAGAGTTTGGAATCTTGAGAACATAGCTTCAATGGACTCATTTTCTTCCATTTTGAAGGCTTCATACTTTTGGATGAGAGCCAGAGCTTTTGTCTCTTTTACTTGAGCATTTCCTTCATGAGTCATTTTGAGAAACTCAAACATGTCATTTGTTGTATCTCTGTTGGTGATTTTCTCATATTCCATTTTAGAGATAGCATTCAGAAAGATGTTTCTGGCTCTGTGGTGATTCTTGAAATCTAACTCCTGTTGTTTATCCATGTTCTTTCTGTCAATCTTGTTTCCGTCTTTGTCTTCTAGATGTGTGTAACCATCTAGGACCAAACCCCATAGATCAACATCATGACCTAGAAAGAAACTTTATAGTCTATCCTTCCAGTATTCAAATTCTTCTCCATCAAACACAGGAGGTTTGGTGCAATTGTTGTTGTTTTGTTCAGTTTCCATAGTGTTTTCCTTATGGATCTTTTTCTGACATGGTTAGGTGTTTGCACCCAGAACTAGAGCTCTGATTCCAATTGAAGGATGAGAAAACACTTAGAAGGGGGGTTTGAATACGTTTTTCATTTTTCCGCGCAATACTAATGGAAGGACACAAGTATTTTTATCCTGGTTCGTTTGAAACTCAAACTACTCCAGTCCCCCCGCCAAGGTGATTTCGCCTCTCTCAATAAGGACTTAATCCACTATAATAAAACTAATTACAAATGCACAACCAAATTGTTGTGACTAACAATACAATACACAAGCCAACTGCAAGTGACTAACACCTCTAAGACTCAACTAGTCCTAGACCTCTTGAGAATTCTGACCCAACTGGTCTCTCAAGGAACACTTACAAAATTATCTCTTAATAGTAGTGAAACAAAATGCTTCTAATAAGATTTACCACAAATTGTGATTTATCACTAAGATTGATGCCCAATACTTAATATTTACCCACTATACAATATTAGTTTACAAGAATGAAAACAGTGAGCGTTTGTATGTTTCTCGTGGACCAGTAACCTTTCTTTGAAACAAATGATCTTCTATATATAGCTTCCAGTCTTGATTGTTACTGCCTTGAAAAGAGTGTATGCATTAATGATGCGTGTTGGCTTGATATTTATGTTTCCAATGTTCTCATGCGTAGTACCACTTGAGTGCGTTAGCGGTCTTAGCATTAAATGACCAACGGTACTGTCAGAACTTGTCTCTGGAAGTTTAAGAGTTTGCTTGCAGCGTTTCTACTTCAAAGTTTACTTTAACTCTTCTTCTATCAGAGTATTCTTCAATTTATGTTCATCAGAGTTTGATTCAACTTGCATTATCAGATGTTGCTTTTAGCGTGCTTCTTTTAGATCATTACTTCAGCTAGCGTTATCAGAGGTTGCTTAGGATTTCTTTTCATCAGCGTTTTCCTTGGAGTGCTTCCATCAGAGTTTGCTTTAGACTTTCATATAATGATGTTTCTTTCTTGAGATGCATGAGTCGGAACATCATCTAAACTTAGAGAACATACACATCAGAGTATAAATTATATATCACAAAATTTATTTCTTTGTTATCAACAAAACTCTAAGATATGATTAGAACCAAACTTTGTTTTAACAACATCTTCTTGGGAAGTAGGACTTTGCAATGACACATATGACTCTTTGTACGGCCTTTAAACCAAAAACTCATGATGAAACCTTTCATGACCTAGAGACGAAAGTTTCGGTCTGTAAAGAGACTCCGCTTAAGGGAGGCCCTTGCAACTTTCCTTCTAGTGTTATTCATGATACCCTTAAGGAAGCCACCTTATGGAGAGAGTAGAATATTCGTAGGCTAATACTAAGAACCTACTGCGATATGGTGGCAGAACCGACTGTTATACTAGTTTTGCGTTTGTATTCACAAATGTTGCAGTAAGCAAGAGCCACCACTAACTTTTCTTTTATCCAACAAAGAAAAGGGTGAAAAGAATAGAAAAAGACTTTTCGAGAGTTTTCTGAGTAAGGGGGTAGATTATGGAAAGGGGAGGTGTTAGCACCCTTTCCATCTGTACGGGCTCTTAGATGCTTAGTTGTTTCGAAAAATACCTTGTGCTTTTTGTGTGTTTTGAAAAGTATTTTGAAATGCCTTAGTGTGGCAATTTACTTTACGATAACTCTTGTACCAGTCCTCAAGAGTGTTGATAAAGCATTTGAAAATGTTTTTGAAAGTTGTTTTGTGTAAGTGTGAAATCTTGTTTTTGAGTAAGCATCTAACAACTATCTATTTTTACTCGAAAAGTTTGTTCTTTTCCTCCCTTCCTTTAGACAGTGCTATCCTACTATTAGTGAGTAGGTAGCCATATCGTTGGATGTTGAGGGACATTCGAAGGAAAAATTTATAGTCACAAAGGCAATTGGGCGAGAAATCTTAGTAACTACCCTAGGGTTTTAATATCATTTTTTATCGAGGCAACGTCGAGAGGGTCATCGAGGGACTTATGATCTCTGAACCAGAGGGTAGCCACTAAAATCTCCCACGTTACGAGAGTTGTGACTATTTTCCAAAGGCAACCAAAGTTGGAACCCTAGAGGTGTATATGTACAAGAGTGTTTGTTTTCAGTTATTTTTCTCTTCGATGTTAGGTTTGCTAACGTTGCTTTTAATTTCTTACCACACAATCGTATTACCATACATCTAACAGTTAATATGTACAGGAAATTAAAATGCGAAAATTAAAGCTACGCTATTACATGGCTTCGGGGAGGGGGTATTTACATGTCCAAAAGCTTGGGGGGGGGGGGGGATAAAGAAAACAGTAAAGGTCCTACTATTCATCTATTACATCATAATATACAGTTACAGTAATAAAAGGAAGTGCGGAAGAATAATAACGCGCGAATTTGAAAAGACGTCTAAAATCCTAAGAATAAAATCTTTTTGTTTTGTTTTTGATTTTTAGAAAATAATTTAAGCTAAGGAAATTAATTAACTAACCTAATATTTATTTAAAGAAAAATAAAATTTAATTAAGAAAATAATCTAACTTTTTTTGTTGTTTTTTTTTATGAAAAGAAAATAAATTAAAAATAAAATTAAACCTAAATTCTAATTTATTTTAATTTTTGAAAAAAAGATGTTAAAATTAATTAATTAATTAAATTAGAAATTAATTTAATTAATAAAATCTAATCCTAATTTTTATGATGATTTTTTTTGTTTGATTTTTATGATATTATCAATTAATTAAATAAACAAAAGGAAATAAAAGAAAAGAAAAGATAAAGCAAAGAAAAAGAAATGGGCCAGGATGTGCAAAATTAAATGGGGGGATGTTGTTTAAAAACGCAAACCCAGAGTTGTGGGAGCCCAGATTGACCTTTTGATCCAGTGAGGAAGTCTTCGTGAAGTGCATGATAGGCTTGCACATTGAGATGCTGAGATTGGGCTGACTGACACTTGGCAGCTTGGATTGAGAGGGTGTATGGTATGCGTGCATAGTCTGGAAGTATTGAATCTGCAAATATCATGTTATAAAAATAAAATTGCAAGGCTTGGGTACCGAACTCAGGCCTTTCCTTTTAATTCGAATCCCCCCTCATTCGAAATCTTTGAGATCAAATATGGGTTTGTTTGGGCCTGAAATAGCATACATCCTGAGTTTCGAAGGAAATTAGATTCAAAGGCCCTAAATAGTGGTCTCTTGGCATTTGGACACTGCAACTTACATGTTAAATTATTCACAAAAAGGTAATAACACTAATATGCAATCGAAAATGGGTTTAAAATAAAGATTGAACGAGTTTGAGATTGGAAATCCTCTTTACCAAATGGAGGTACTTCGATCTACAGTTTTGGGCGTGGGATGGCTGCCTGGAAGCCTCGGGAGAATGAAGCTGGTATTCGTTTGGATTGAAGTAATTTGTAAAAAAAAACCTTTCGAATTTGGAAACTTTGTGAAGGTTTAGGGAATTTGGTGTGATTCTTGTATAGGCAACGTGCGTGTATAGGTGAAATGTCTCTGTTTCGTGGCAATGTTTTCGTGTCCCCTGGCAATGTGACCTCAGCCTTGTATTTATAAGGGTGTGAGGGGAGTTGAAATGGCAAGGGACAGCTATTAACCAGGCTTTGAAGGAAAAATCAGACAAATTAAAGGATTGCCTTTTTTGATGAATTCCTACCCTTTTGGGTCTTAGGATGAACCTAGACATGCTTCACTCCCTGACTCCTTCAAATGCCTCCACGCCTTGCTCTTCGATTGGCCCTGAGATACTTTCTTCGAATGACTCCAGGCCCCACCATTGTGGCTTCTTTGATTGAGCCACTATCTACCTTAGTAGCTTGATCTTAAGCTTTTCAACTAGCCCAATCGAAAACTCCTTTCTGGACACTCGAAGCTTTTTTTATTACCTCCTTCGAATGTAATTATGCAAGAGGCTTGGGTTTGGTAGCATGCATGACTTTGTCCAGACTCATCAAAAGACAAAACAAAACTTATCTTCAACCATTGTGTGTCTTTCGAATGGACCAAATGTATGCCCTTCGAAGGCACCATTTGTGTGTCCTTTTAATAGCCCACATGCACCCCTTGTGCATTCTTCGAATGGGCCACCAATGTGTGTAGCAATCCTGTGCTTGTGAAACGAAGGCATGCATGAAGAGGAAACCTTTGCTTTGTGAATTGAAGGTCATTTGAAAATGGAGCCTTTGCCTTGTGCGCTGAAGGCAAGCATAAAGGGAGTATTTTCCTAGTGGATCAAAGGAAAATCTGAAGAAGCATTTGCCATTGTGAATCATAGGCAAGCATGAATAAGCCTTTGCCTAGTGGATCGAAGGCAAGCATGAAGAGGCCTTTTGCCTCATGGATCGAAGGCAAGTTGAAGAGGAGTATTTTCCTTGTGTGCTGAAGGCAAGTTGAAGGGGCCTTTTGCCTAGTGGAAGCTTTGTGAATTAAACTTGATCGAAGGAGACCCAGCGCCCAATCGAAGACTTTGAAATGAAAGCTCACTCAGAGTATTTCAAATGCCCAATCGAAGTACCTTGTTCAGATGCCAATCGAAATATCTTATTCAAATGCCAATTGAAAGACACTTGACCATCTTCAAAAAAATTATTTTCTTTAAGCAAGTCTTTGTAACCACCCAGGCAAGAGAAGATCTTTGAAAGGCATGAGAGGGAAAATTTTGGGGTACAACAGCTGCCCCTGTTCAATCTTCTTAAACCTGAAGATTTAGATTGGCTTGTTTGCCTTTTGTAATCTGAAGGTGGATGATGATTGAACACTAGAGTGCCCATAAATTTTCACTCGCATGATGTGATGATTGAATGTGTAGGGAATGGGCCTGAAGATGCCATTTGGAGAAGATGACTGAGAGTTTTTGGAGATGGGCTTAAAGATGCTATCCATAGTAGATGCTGACTTCAAAAGAGGTCTCTTTGTGGGGGATTACTGTTCCTGTTGTTTGAGGAGGAGTCCACTAGGGGAATGTTGGTTTCTGTTGTTCTCCTGCTTGAGGAAAACTCTGTGGGGAATAGAATCCAGGAGCTTTAGTTGTCTGTGGTTCCACTGAGAAGTTATCTCTGGACTGGAGAGATAAAAGTTTGCTATTTTCTGGTTAAACTCCAGGCTTCACAGTAACTTGTTGGGGAGAATAAAATTAATTGCTATCTGGAAATGTATTAGAAGAAACTTGTGTAGGATGACTTCAGGATGAGTCCCTGTTAGACTGCATCTGGAAATTTAGAAGGAATCTGTGTAAGATTGCTTCAGGACGAGTTTGTGTTAGACTACATCTGGAGATTAGGAGAAGAAACCCGTGTAAAATTGCTTCAGGATGAGTCTGTGTTAGACTGCATCTGGAAATTGAGAAGGAATCCGTGTAAGATTGCTTCAGGATGAGTCCGTGTTAGAATGCATATGGAGATTAGGGGAATAAACCCATGTAAGATTGCTTCAGGATGAGTCCGTGTTATACTGCATTTGGAGATTAGGAGAAGAAACATGTGTAAGATTGCTTTAGGATGAGTCTGTGTTAGACTGCATCTGGAAATTGAGAAGGAATCCATGTAAGATTGCTTCAGGATGAGTCTGTGTTAAACTTCATCTGGAGACTAGGAGAAGAACCCGTGTAAGATTGCTTCAGGATGGTCATGTAGATAGTAACCCCGTCTGGTTTCGGGAATTGTTCTATAATCAGTTGTTCACAGATAGTTGTCATTTCTTGTTTCAGGTGTTAATCCAGAACTTTTGGTCGTTGAGATAGTTGTCCTGGCTGGTTTCAGGTATTAACCTCTGACCTTAGAAACAATGATAGTTTTCCCGTCTGGTTTCGGGTATTAATCTTCAATCTGCTCATGTAAATAGTTTTCATATATAGTTTCAGGTATTAATCTATAATCGGCCGTCCATAGATAGTTGTCCTGGCTTGTTACAGGTATTAATCTGGAACTTGTTTTTGTCGGTCGTTGAGATAGTTGTCCTGGCTAGTTTCATGTATTAATCTCTGACCTTTAGAAAGAAAGATAGTTTTCCCGTCTGGTTTTGAGTATTAATCTTCAATATGCTCATGTAGATAGTTTTCCTGTCTGGTTTCAGGTATTAATCTACAATCAGTCATCCACAGATAGTTGTTCTGGCTTGTTACAAGTATTAATCTGAAACTTGTTTTTGTCGGTCGTTGAGATAGTTATCCTGGCTGGTTTGAGGTATTAATCTCCGACCTTAGAAAGAAAGATAGTTTTCCCGTCTGGTTTCGGGTATTAATCTTCAATCTGCTCATGTAGATTGTTTTCCTGTCTGGTTCCAAGTATTAATCTACAATCGGTCGTCCACAGATAGTTGTCCTGGCTTGTCACAGGTATTAATCTGGAACATGGCAATGTTGGTCACATAGATAGTTTTCACGTCTAGTTTCAGGCAGTAATCAGTGGCCTGTTGTATTTGTTGGTAGACCCGTCTTGCTCTGAGAGTTCATACCACTTTGTCGTGTAGATAGTTTCCCCGCCTGGTTTCGGGCATTAATCTTTGACATGTTGTATAAGTTGATAGTGTTTGTCTGTCTGCTAATTTGATCTAAAAAGGTAAAACCAGTTTCATGCGATGTCATGATGTATGAATTGCATGATGCTCTCAAAATAAATGAGATTGTGATATATGCATTTATGCTACATATGCTATGACGCTTGCAAAATGGTGTATGAATGCAATGCATGCACGTGTCAGTCGTTCTATTGTTGTATTGTTGAATTAGGGAAAATAAATCACTGATTGTTGCTGGGGATGAAGAATGTAGGTCTTCAAAGTTTGTTGAAGTTGAATTTTTGGGAGATGATCTTCCGTTGTTAGATAAATAAACTCTATTGAGGAAGGGAAAATCCATGAATTTCTTGGGGATTTTTCTGAAATTCTGTTGGGGAATCCTGAAAAGCTTGTGGCCCAGGTTAGCGAATTCTTTAAGATGCCGAGGCAGTAATTGGAGATTTTTTCTACGTCGAGGATATAAGAACACCTGACATCATTAGGCTATATGAATGGATATGGCAGTGACTTTATAGTAGGATGCCCCAGCTTCTGCACCTGTTGGAGAAAGTATCAGCAGAGATTTTGTGGATGGCCTTTAGACATTGTCCCGTTTCTTAAAGCCATTAGTGATTGTCTTTCTATTTTTTATGCGTCTATTTGTAAACAGTAATCACATTCAAATGCATATGTTCAAAAATAATCACTGGACATTTTCGCAAACAAAACAGGAAGATAAAAAGAAAAGAAATAATTTTACACTTTCAAAGAGATAATTTTGTATTGATTTGAAGAATTTGTGCCTATGATAGGCATTTTTGTACAAGTAGACAGACATCCTAGTAAGAGAGTTTCGTCGTAAGAATGGAAACTATACAAAATAGTATACAAAGAAAAACAGCTATGTGAAATAATCCCATTGATTTCCATTTTGCTATTGCCTTTATGTCTTTGAGCGTCTCCTCTCTTTGCTGCTTGTCCGAAGCTGACTAGATTAATTAGTACCACTTGAGCTTGACAGTTGCTACTGAAGATTGGCTGTAAGGTGATCCAACGGGACATAGTTATACGCTTGAAATCCCTAACTTTTTCCTGGACCACCCTTTCGGGTTTTCAGTCCACCGGGATATCCTTTTTTGCCCAAGCTGCCTTTTCAGATTTTCGACTTGTCGGGTGTACAGAGTTTTTCATGTGTATATCCATAGTTTTTGCCCGAACCCTTTTGGTTCGCCGTGATGCCCTTATTTTTTCCTAGGCCAGTCAACCAAGAGGGTCTTTGTTCATGCGTAGTATCTTTTAACTATGTCCTTGTTTACAGGGTGTAGAAGGCCGTCACCGTCCATAGTGGTTAAGATCATGGCCCCACCCGAAAATATGTTCTTGAACACAAATGGCCCTTCGTATGTGGGAGTCCATTTGCCCTTGGGATCACCTTGCGGCAATATGATGTGCTTGATTACTAGGTCACCAGCCTGATATACTTGACATCTGAACTTCTTGTTAAAAGCTTTAATCATACATTTTTGGTACATCTGACCATGGCAGACAACCGTGAGTCTTTTCTCGTCAATCAGGTTTAATTGGTCAAGTCGAGTCATAATCCATTCATTTTCATTCAAACCTGCGTCCTTCAAGATTCTCAAGGAAGGGAAATAGACTTCAATGGGTAGGACAACTTCTATACCGTATACCAAAGAGAAAGGAGTTGCCTCTGTTGATGTGCGCACTGTGGTACGGTAACCATGGAGAGAAAATGGTAACATCTCATACCAGTCTTTGATGTCACTGTCAACTTTTGTATGATCTTTTTGATATTTTTATTAGCAGCTTCTACAATGCCATTCACCTTTGGCCGGTAACGAGAAGAGTTATGATGCTGGGTCTTGAATTGAATGCAGAGCTCAGTGATCATAGTATTATTGAGATTGGTCCCATTATCCATAATGATTCTTTCTAGAATACCATACCGACAGATAAGGTTATGTCTGATGAATCAGGCCACCATGTTCTTGGTAACAGAAGCAAATGAAGCCGCCTCAACCTATATTGTGAAGTAATCAATGGTGACGAGGATGAAGCGGTGCCCATTAGATGTTGTAGGTATAATATCTCCAATCATATCGATGCCCCACATTGTGAATGGCTAGGGAGCAGTCAAGACGTTCAAAGGGACCAGGGGAACATGTACTTTATCAGCATAGATCTGGAATTTATGACAAGTCTATGAATGTTGATGACAGTCTGCTTCCATAGTGGACCAGTAGTATCCTGCCCGTAGGATCTTTTTAGCCATTGTGTGCCCACTGGAATAAGTGTCAAAGGTACCTTCGTGTAAATCTGCCATAATCTTCCCTATTTCAGTCTTATCCACACACCGAAGCAAAGTGGAATCGTGGTTGCGCTTGTAGAGGATCCTGTTACTGAGGAAGAACTTGGCAGAGAACCTTCTTAAGAACTTCTTATCATTGACTGAAGCTCCCTCGGGATACTCTTGGACTTCAAGATATCTTTTGACTTCATGGAACCAAGGTTTGTCCAGTACTTCTTCAGTATCAATCTCATGACAGTATGCTAGTTCGTCCATTCTCTCAATAGTGATCTGAGGAGCTTCATTATCCCACCTGACCTTGAACATGGATGACATAGTAGCTAACGCGTCTGCTAGTTGATTTTCCTCTCGTGGAAAATGCTCAAAAGTAACTTCTTCAAAGTGTGGTATCAGTGTCAACACATGCTCTCTGTAAGGGATGAGATTGGGATGCTTCGTGTCCCAGTCTACTTTAATTTGGATGATTACTAAGGCTGAGTCCCCAAATACACTCAAGAATTTGATCCTCAAGTCGATAGCAGCTTTGAGACCCATGATGCACGCTTCATATTCAACCATATTGTTGGTACAATTGAAACATAACCTGGAGGTGAAAGGAGTATGACAGCCTTCGGGAGATATGATCACAACACCGATGTTGTTGCCAAGTGCGTTGGAAGCTCCGTCAAAAACCATAGTCCATCGGGATCCTTTTTCAGGTCCTTCATCCGGTCCAGGTTCTTCACAATTAGTTACTAAGATGATGTTATCATCAGAGAACTTAAAATTCATGGATCGGTAGTCGTCCATAACCTGGTGAGCCAAATGATCAGCTAATACACTTCCCTTAATTGCTTTTTGGGTTGTGTACTGAATGTCGTATTCGGTCAGGATCATTTGCCATCTTGATATTCTTCTGGAGAGAGCAGGATTCTCAAAGATGTATTTGATAGGATCCATTTTAGATATCAATAAGGTAGTGTGAGTCAACATGTACTATCTTAATCGGCGAGCATCCCATGCCAAAGCGCAACAATTTTTCTTGAGCAGTGAGTATCTTGTTTCACAGTCGGTAAACTTTTTTCTAAGGTAGTATATTGCATGCTCTTTTCGACCAGACTCGTCATGTTGCCCCAGCACACACCCCATTGAGTTCTCTAATACTGTTAAGTACATGATCAGAGGTCTTCCTTCAACTGGCCACATTAAAATTGGAGGCTCTTGAAGATATTTCTTTATTTTGTCAAAGGTGGTCTAGCAATCGTCATTCCACTTCACTGCTTGATCTTTCTTCAGTAATTTGACGATTGGCTCACAAGTAGTGGTTAGATGGGAAATGAATCTAGCAATGTAGTTTAGATGTCCCAAGAATCCCCTAACCTCCTTCTAAGTGCGGGGAGTTGGCATTTCTTGTATGGCTATAATCTTTGTGGGGTCTACTTTAATACATTTGCTGCTGACAGTGAATCCTAAAAGCTTACCGGATCTTACTCCAAAGGTGCACTTATTCGGGTTCAGCCTCAGTTTGTACTTTTTTAGCCTTTCAAACAACTTCTGCAGGTGATCAAGGTGCTCCTCTTCAGTCTGAGACATGGCTATCATATCATTAATGTAGACCTCTATCTTGTGATGGATCATATCGTGAAACAAAGCTACCATCGGACGCTGATAGGTTGCCCCGACGTTCTTTAACCCAAATGGCATAACTTTGTAGCAGAAAGTGCCCCACTATGTGACGAATGTTGTTTTCTCCATATCTGCAGGCACCATTTTGATCTGATTGTACCCGGAGAAACTATCCATAAAGGAGAATACCTTATGTTGTGCGGTGTTGTCAACTAAAACATCGATATGGGGAAGCGGAAAGTCATCCTTGGGGCTTGCCCTATTCAGGTCTCTATAATCCACACACATGTGTACTTTACCGTCCTTCTTAGGTACTGGAACAACATTAGCAACCCATTACAGATAAGAAGTAAAACCTAAGAAACCCGCATTGAATTGTTTCATGACTTCAGCCTTGATCCTTTCTGACATCTCTGGCCGCATACGATGAATCTTCTGTTTCACTGGAGGGCAACCTTCTTTTGTCGACAGATGATGGACCACGATATCAGTGTCAAGTCCTGGAATGTCTTCGTATGACCAGGTAAGGCCTCAACATAGTCATATAGCATATAAATTAACCGCTCTTTGACATTATGCTCCAGATTGGCAGCTATATTGACTTCCTTCTTATCCTTTTCAGTACCTAAGTTTACTGTCTAAACTGGCTCTTTATGAGGTTTTATTGCCCTTTCCTCCTATTGTAACAGTCTGGCAAGTTCCCATGGTACTTCATAATCTTCCTCACCTTCGTCCTCGTCTTGGTAGATTGGATTTTCAAAGTCATAATTGGCAATAGCAGAACAGTTATCAATGGGATCCAGAGTGGATGTGGAACTGCAGTTTGATACGTGAGTGTGTGTAAGAGCATAACTGTTTTTTGGTAAAGTAAAAGGTAGAAAAGAAAAGTAGAGAGTGGAAAATTTGTATGCAAAACGTCCAATGATTTATTAATGACATATGAATATGAAGTAATAACCCTCACAAAATAAACCATTGTGCTTCAGGTAAAGCACAAGGCTTTAGAGTTTCAAATATTTAAATATTACATATCCAAAAAACAAACAAAAGACAATTACTCTTGAATAAAAGTAATAGGAACAAAATCTTTGGCCTCCTAATTGTTGAGTCCACCGCTGATGGTTGGGAAGATCCACTTGTCCATGTCGCAGTCGCTGTCAGCATCCTCTGTAGCAGAAACAACATCAATAGCACTGATTCTCGGTTCATGCTTGGGCATTGGTGCAGTTATGACGTTGGGGGTCTTGGGAGGATCAAAATCAATCTCCTTTGCCTCAATGAGATCTTGCACTTTGTTCTTAAGAGCCCAACAATCATTTGTATCATGCCCCAGACTTTCAGATTGGTAGGCACATCGGGCATTTGGGTTGTAGTAGGGAGATGTAGTATTGGGATTCTTAGGAGCTTCCTTTAGAGTTACCAGATTGGATTTCAACAGGTGTGGCAAAACCTGTGATAATGTCATGTTGATCCGGGTAAACCTTCTTCTGGGTGCATCTGGTCTGCGCTGATTGTTTCGTTATTGGTTTGATGCAAGATTGGAAATATTAACAGCCCCTACAGTCGGGCGATGTTCATTTTTGCTTTGATTTCTCTGGCCATAAGCAGCACTGACCTCATTCTTTCGATGTGAAGGGTTTCTTTGCCGTACTGGATGATGCATCTCTCTAGATGTTACCATTTTTAATACCAACTTCTACTCGCTCATCGGTCAGTATCAGTTCAGTGAATCCAACAGAAGAGCTTCCGATCAGATGGTTAAAGAATGGACCAGACAACATGCCCAAGCACATGTCCACCAGCTCTCTATCAGACAAAGGAGGCTAGACTCTTCCCGCGAGGTCTCTCCACTTTTGGGCATAATCTTTGAAACCCTCGTTAGAACCCATAGACATACTTTGCAATTGTGTACGAGTTGGGTCGAGGTTAACATTATATTGGTACTGCTTGTAGAAAGAAGCAGCCAGATCTTCCCAATTGCGGATATTGGTTCCCTCCAGCTGATATAACCATTCTAGCTAAGTCCCTGCCAAAATTTCCTGGAAGAAATGTACCCACAGATTCCTATCAGTAGTGTGGGGTTGAATCTTCCTGACATATGATCTTAAGTGCAGCTTAGGGCATGAGACACTATCGTACTTAGCAAATGTGGGGACCTTAAATTTCTGTGGGATGACCACCCCTGAGACCAGTCCTAGCTCTTCAAAATCCAGCCCGGGTATCCTCTGGATCTCCATAGCATTGACACGATCCTCCAATTGTTTGTATTTAACATTAGCAGGAGGATACTGCTCCTCAAAGTAGTCAGCTTCATCTTCCTCATACCTTGGGTTGTTGTTTTCTTCCGTTGGCTTCTCTTCTTGATTGTCACCCTCATTTGACGGGGTTGTGAAATCTAGAGCTCACTTAGCCGGTCCTCTGAACCTTCTTCCCAAATTCAAGACACCAGCTGGTTTCTTTGCCTTCTTGGTCTTCTCCTTGATGGTAAGAGCTTTCAGATCTTCTTTCCCTTTAGCCAGAGCTAGGAACATTTGTTGGAACTGAGCATTTTGAGCTTGAAGATCCTTTACTGTTTGTCCAAGAGCCATTTCTTTTGCTGAAATAAACAACGAAAAGAATAAGAAACCTGTCTCGAAATATCTGCTTATGTAATGATATGCATGTTAATGTTTATGCAATGTTTTCAAGGACTTCAGGAAATTTAATTTTTTGAGCCAAAATGAAACAAATATTTTATTAATAAGATTCAAATTACAATTTCCTTTTAGGCTTACAATTGAAAGTTAAAAACTCTTAAAATCTAAGAATCAAATCCCCCATGGGCGCTTCCTTTTCTTGCCGAGGTAGACATTAAGACTCTCCTCTTTGTGAAGTTGCTTCGTGAGGTCTAACACTTTCTTCTCACTGGTGTAGAATTGACTTCTAAAGGTATCCCATTCTTCCTTTAGCTGAATCCAAGACCTCCACAGCTCTTCAAGATCAGTGGGCATGTTAGGATGGAGAACTGTATAAGGAACATCTTCTTCGGTGACAGGTTCCACAATCACTGGTAAGATGGATGTATATGGCATCATAAGATTTTTGGCGCGAGCTCGTACCCATCTAAGATAAGGTTCCATAGGGATGGAATTCTTGTGCCCCAAAGCCTTACTATCCACCTTATTTACCATTCCCCAGGCTCGTATGAACCTTTGATGATACCCTTGAACATCATCTTCGTAATTGAACATAATGCCTTGGATAAGCATGTCATGGGGACCATCCCTCCGAGCATAACCAAATTGTCGTAGACCCATGGAAGGATTATAAGTGATACCTTCCCTAATACCGAGGAGTGGGACATTAGGGAATTCCCCATAGCGGTCAATGATAGAAACATCTCCCATAGACCGGGAGTACCAAAGAATATCTGAGTGAGAAAGTGACATTATCCTTTGCGACCAACTCAAACCTTGTTCATTATTGATTGAGCAAGGTGTGAAATAAACCACCTAGACAGTGATGGCATGCAGCATATAAGAACCCCTATTCTCTTCATGGTACGAGTGTGAAGGGAATGCAAGATATCTCCAAGCAAAGTAGGCATAGGGTTACAGGAGAGGAAAACTTTGACATCATTCACATCTATGAGTAAGTACGAATTAGGGAAAAGTACTAACCCATATATTATAAGAGCTAAGAGTTATTTGAAAGCTTGGAAATCTAAATCATCCCAAAACAATTGAGCCTTTTCTAGTAGGAATTTGACTAGGAAACCCTTAACTCTGCTTCTTGTTTCCCAGTTTGATATAATGTCAGACCGTTTCAGATGTAAGGCTGCTGCAACGACCTCTGGTTTTGGAGACTCCTCTAAACTGGTGAAAGGCATCTGATCTAGAATGGATACACCCAATAATTAAGAGAACTCTTCCATGGTAGGTACCAACTGATAATCCGGAAATGTGAAGCAATGGTGTTTAGGGTCAAAGAATTGGAAGAGTACCCCCATCATCTTCTCATTAAAGCTTGAGGTAACCAGGTTGAGAAGTCAACCATACTTCTTCATGAATGAGGAGGTCTCAGGAACCCTTGATACTAGTTCTTTGAGTTGGAGAGGTACTCTCACAAAGTTGATTCAGATGGTGTTTCTACGACCGGAAGCCATGATCTACAAAACAGAACAAAGATAAATTTCCTTGGTCCTTGAAATGGTTAGTGAAATGAATATGAATGTTATGACGCATGATGTTATGTTTGAACAATTTAATCACACACAAGCAAAACACACAAGACCTTAGGTTTAGGCTTGCATGAGGTTTATTGGCAGATACCCTCTTGAAGTATAGTTGGTTCAACCTGTCATAGAAAAGTAACTGGGTTCTAAGGAGTCTCAATATCACTGATCTTTCTTTATCAGGCATTGTTTCAGCTCAAGCGATCTTTTCTCATGGCCGAAATATCCCGAAAGTCTGATCTCAATGAGTGTAGCATCGAGTATCAACCAATCCTCAGCTTTATACCGAGGCCGGCTATCTCACTACTTTCTAATGGCCATGTTTGTTCAACTAATGTTCTGAGGTCCATTAGTGCTTCATGACACCATGCAGCGGCCCCGTATTCTCCTCAATTTAACACAAGGGATACCGGTACCAACCAAAGTGTTACACCAATGCAGCTATTGTTTCAACCATATTGGTTTACGCTGTGCAGTCTCCATGATCTATTGCTTCTTACCTAAAATGGTGCCCCAGATCTGGGTGTAGGATCTTTACAAGTAAACCCAAAAGAGACCCTCAAAGATAAAGAAAGCAAAGCATACAAGGAAGGCAATTTTAAAAAGATAAACTAAACTATAATGTAACCCCACTTTTTATCTTATTCCCTAGCAGAGTCACCATCGACTTTTCTTTTATCCAACAAAAGAAAGGGTGAAAAGAACATAAAAAGACCTTTCGAGAGTTTTCTGAGTAAGGGGGTAGATTATGGAAAGGGAAGGTGTTAGAACCCTTTCCATCCGTAGTTTTCTACGGGCTCTTAGATGCTTAGCTCTTTTGAAAAATATTGTGATACGGTGGGAAGAACTTTTTGTTGGAATGCTGGTTTGCGTTTTGCGTTTTTTCCCGCAAAATGTCGCGGTAAGCAAGAGTCTCCACCGAATTTTATTTTATCCAACAAGGAAAGGAAAAAAGCACAGAAAAATTCCTTTTTTTCGAGATATTTCTGTAATTATGGCAACAGATACTCAATGTCACGGTGAATGTTATGACACCGTATCTGACACACTTCAAGACAGTAATTTTAAAAGCAGTAAAGAACACAATCAATTGTTTACCCAATTCAGTGTGTAACAACACCTACTCTGAGGGCTACCAAGCCAGGGAGGAAATGCACTATAAGAGATATTAATTTAGGAATAAACCAACCAGTTTATCTCCTTCACTTAAGACCTACCCAATGCAACTTCAATCTAAGTTCAACTTAAACCTGGGTTCTTACTCACTCCCCCTCAATCACAGCAGTGATACTAAACTATTGATTAATGAAATTATGAAGATACTCTTCAGTACACACACTTGATTTTGCTTCACAGCTTTAATCAAGTGACAAACACTCGTGCTTCAAAGCTTTGAGTGATACACAACCCTAACTTGACTTTGCTTCAAAGCTTTAATCAAGTGACACAAACACTCGTGCTTCAAAGCTTTGAGTGATATACAACCCTTACAATCAAATCCTACTCCAAGTCACTTATCACAATGATAATTGCTTGGCTCACAGTAGTTACAACTATACAATCCCTTATTGATCTTCTGTCAAAAAGTGTCCTTCACCAACAGTCATCATGAGGAATATATAGGTAACTATTCCTCAGTTAGGGCTTCCACGAAAATAGCTAGGGTTAATTAGAGTTAACCTCAAGACTTGGTCATAGGTCTTTAACAACCAGATTAGGGTTAAGCAGAGTTAACCTAATGTCCACGTGAGTATCTGATCTGGACTGTATAAACCAGATTCCTGAAAATTCTCAGGAATAACAAATCTGCACAAATGTTAGATCAGTACAGGATGTCTTAACATTGGTTATGACAACGAGAATGATGTTCACTGATTTTGGTAGAATGCAATAAATATGATCATTGTTTAATGATCAGCTAAACACTCATATTGAGTAGCTCCTGTATGACATTCTTTTTCTGCATAATGTACCTTGTATCCCAGAATGTTATGACATCAGTCATGACATTCACAAAACTGGTTTTACCAAAAAAAATGCCAACAACCAAACACTTACAAACTCCCCCTTTGGCAAATTTTTGGCTAAAACCCCTGTTGTACCCCAAAATTTGCCCTCCCATATTGTTTAAAGTTTGTCAAGAATCATCTCAATGTGCCCAAGACTACTCAAAGGTTGCACAGTCCAAATGCCTCCTAAGCAAATCAAAATTAGGGTTTGGTTTCTTTCAGGGAATTTGAGGTTTTCAAGGGTCCAACCAAGTCTCATAGGCCTACATACATTGTCAAGCATCTACATGCCAAGTCTCAAGGCTCACAGCATCAAATGGCACAATCAAAAGCTTTATTTGGTTCACAATCAACTACAGGGGCAAAATGGTCATTTTACAATCAAAAGTCAAAATTTTTTGTCAACATATTATTTTTAAGCCACAATCATCATTTGATCAATTCTTGATCATGATTCCACAAGCATGGCTCAAAAATGATCAAGATGCAAAAGTTTCTATTTTTGGACAGCTGAAAAGTCAACTGTAAATTGACCAAGGCATAACTTTTTCATGGTTCATCAGAAAAATCTCATCCAATTCTCATTTTGAAGGGGGTGACATTTCCTACAACTCATCTTCACATTCCAAGTCCAAGAAATTCTCTCACAAAAAGTTATCAATTTCTACATTATAGGTCAATTTTAAAAGTCAACAAACAGGCATTTTAAGTCAAAGACCATAACTTGACATTGGTAAATCCAAATGACATGGGACCTAAGGCATTGGTTAGAGGACTTCAAGACCTTTCCAAAATGTCCAAGAACATGTTCATATGATCAACATTGAGCAAGATATGCATTGGAGAAGTTGGGAAATTTTCATGAACTTGCAAAAGTCAACTATCCTTAAAACTTCAATTTTTGACAAAAGGGCCCACTTTCTTCCACTTGATTCAGACTTGTCATGCCACACACGTGTCCCATGCTTAATTTCAAGATCAAACATTTATTTTTCTATTTTATTTAATTTTTATTGATTTAATTCATTTTAAATCCATAATAATTCAAATAAAATCTAAAAAATTAATGGAATAGCATCTTTTGGTTTGAATAGCTTTTATATGTCATATGCCAGCTACCAAATTCGTGCCAAGCCTTTTTGTGCATAAAATCCAAGATTTGCTCTGAACATGGAAAGTTCTTCAATGGTGGTCAACAAGATCTCAAGACTTCAATAGACCAAAATTAAGGCTCAGCTGCTGACCTAATTTAGTTCATACATACATAAGCAAGCAGTAGCAACAGCATTCAGGACCTAGAGATTGCAAAAACGGCCAGAGCAAAAGTGAAAAATTGTGGAAAAAGTGTGAGATCAAAAACTGTGTTGCAAGCATTTTCAGACAAAACTAAGCACGTAGCCTTCTTCCTTGCCATACCCTGAAGCTAAGGCGATCACAAACGCATCCTAAGACTACCTACCAAGTGCTGTAAGTTGTCTCGAACTCGCCCCAGAACATGGAATCTCAACCTCTAATTCTTGCGCCTTTTCTTTAATATTTTAGCATATTTGTGTTCACCATTCAATTTCCAGGAATCCTGCATTATTCAATTGTATTGTTGTAGCCTAGATCTCCCTACCCGAACCTAGGGTTTTGGGGGTTGCAATATGGGGTTTTAATTTACAGGAATAATTGGTACAAGCCATAACCATGGATGGATTTAGGATGATGAGACGAACAGGATGATGGCCCAAGTTGGCATTTTCGTGGCCTGGAGCTCATTATAAGAGAAGGCAACGGATTTTGTTGCGGAACCGAATCCGCAGGAAAAAAACACAGGGGCTATTGGAGAAGATGAAGACGTGCTTGCGTCTGATTGGCCAGTTCAAATTAAAATGCGCATTTTTTTTTATTTCCAGGATGTTGTTTATTTATTTTATATAATATCATTTTCTTATTATAATGACAAATGGAATGGCTTGGCTGAGTGGAGAGCGCGCATGCATATGACCTCTGGGACCTGGGTTCGAATCCCAGGCCCCCCAAATAAATTGTTTCTCTTTTTTCTTCATACAATTGTGTGCAGGGTTCAAAAGAAGGTGTACCATATACCTCACAAATCAGCACGCCAAGTGGCCATTCTCACAGATCTGATGGCCATAAGGTGCAGAACACCATACTCCAAGTCAAAGCACGCTGTAGACAATGGCAAAAGGTCAAACGGATTGAGAAACAAGTGGGCCTCATATTTTTAAACAAACCTCCTTGGTGGCCCAAACCCCCCTAGGTTTGCATTTCATTTTTTGTCATTTTATTATTCATTTGCTTTATTTATTTTTATTGTTTTTTTAATTTATTACTAACCAGCAAATTAATTAACATTTTCACAATAAAAATTCAAAAAAAAAAACTAAAAAATGTAAATATTTTATTTATTATTATTAAGTCCACTTTAGTTTAATTATTTTGTAAATAAACACTAACTTAAATTAATTTAGTTTAATTAGGTTTAATTTTAATTTTCTTTTTACAATAAATAAAAATGAATTAGACTTAGGTTTTTTCTTTTGACACTTTTAATTTCTTTTCTTATTTTATTTCATTAAAAACATAAAACCACAAAAATACTTTTTCTTATAAATAATTAATTAATTAGTAAATTAGGTTTAACATTTAATTTAATTGCAAAAAAAGGACAAATTACTTTCTTTTCTCAAAAAGGGTCAAAACCCTAAAGACGTTCCCGATTTAATTTCTTTCGCGCTTTAATTCTTTTTGATCATATTGATGTAACTGTTTCCGAGGATGTAATAGTTAATTAGGTCTTTTACCGCTTTATTTAGTTTCTCTTATTTATTTTCCAAAACGAGTTTTGTTTTTGGCGATGTATATACCCGCGCCTTGTAATAGCGTAGATTCAACTTTCCACAATTTATTTTTCCGCACTCTTAACTGTTAATATGCATGAAAGACTTGTATGACAAATAAAATCAACCCGTAGCTCACCAAAATGCATGTACAAGATAATATAATATGAAAACAACACACATGCACATGCCACTCCTAGGGTACGCCTCACTGGTTGCCTCAACGTGGTCGTCAAGTATAGGGTGTTTTAGAGGTCGCCCTCCTGTCTAAAGATCCAGTTGCCTCGAAACGGTTGCCTCGGATAAAAAGGATCTAGGACATTAGGGTTACCGCTAAGGCGTCCTACTATTGCTTTGGTGACCACATTGTCCCTAATAATCGAATTGACCTGAATAACTCCAACGACGGTGCTACCTATTTCTCAATAGTGGGATAGTACTGTCTAAAGGACCCTTACACAGCCTAATTCCTTAGAGTAGGTAGATTTCTCCTGGGTACTTGCTCTTTCAAAAAAACAAAAACAACTTTTCGCACTTATACTTTTAAAAAGCTTTCAAACAAATACTTCATACACTCTTGAGGACTGATACAAGAGTTACCTAGAAGTTTTCAAAATGAAACTTTTTCAAAACACACAAACACTTGAAAAGCAAACAAATTTTGAAAACAGAGTGAGCAAGTACCTAAGAGCCCGTGGACAACCACGGATAGAAAGGGTGCTAACACCTTCCCTTTCTATAAATCTACCTCCCGAACCGAGAAACATTCTCGAAAAAGGAATTTTGCTGTGCTTTTGTCCTTTCCTTGTTGGAGAACATAAAAGACGGTGGCGACTCTTACTTACCGCGACATTTCGCGAACCAGCTTAAAAAACAGTCAGTTCTATTTCCACTGATCACAGAACTGGCGACTCTGTTGGGGATCATATTTATAAGTGAGGTGTACCTTAGGATTAGACCACTCTTATGTTTTCAATTGCTTGTCTTGATTGCTTTTATATTTGTGGGTTTGCATCGGAGTTTCATAGATCCTAACCCGGATCTGGGGACTACCCTTTTAGGTAGCATAAGCTGTGAGGGACCTGTCCAGCGTAGACCGACACGGGTGAAGCAGTGGCTACGTTGGTGTGACACCTTGGTCTGTACCGATATCCCTTGTGTTACAACAAGGAGAATATGGATCTTCTGAGGAGTCATTAAGCACCAACCGACCTTAGAACCCTAATTTGACCCAACTTGGCCATAGAACAGTAGCAGTATGCTACACTCATTGAGGCTAAACTCTCGCGATGGTTCTGGCCGCAAGAAAAGATTGCGACGCTGGAGTTATGACCGATTGAGGGTAGTCAGTGATATTGAGATCCTCTAGAACCCGGTTACTATTTTCTAGGACAGGTCTTAACCAACAAAACTGAAAGAGGGTAGTACCTAAACTTCATGCTGGCCTGAAATCTAAGGGCTCTTTTGTGTGACTTGTGTGCCTTCAAACCTAACTACTTGCATGTTCTTGTTATCTGACACATGAGTTCCTTGCAGGTGTTGTTTACAGCCCTTAATCTGGGCTTATAACAGGGTTTACTTACGTCACTCCACGCGTAGCATAACATCATACCATCATACCATTGCATACATCTTACATAAGGACTAACCCATTTCAAGGATCTCAAGGGCTTGTGATGCAGGTCATGATGAATCAAAATGTCTAGCAAGGGGCAAAGGGGATTTATTTTCCTCTAGCCAAAGTTGTCTGGAGATCAAAACATGACAGATTGAGTCAGGGGCTATGACCCACTCGATATGGTGAGCCTTGACTCTTGAAGAAGGACTCTCAGAAACGTGAAGTTCCTTCAATCAAGCTACCAAATTCAAGTTCTAACAATTTTTCTTGTTTACCCTGCGAGATCCTTGAAAACATTGCATACATATATCATACATATCATTGCATTACAGGTACCCTTGTTACAGGTCACTTACCTTCTTCGCTATTTATTTCAGCAATGGCTTCCCAACAAGACAACCAGGATCTCCGTACTTAAGAGACTCAGTTCAAGGAGATCTTCCTAAGCCTATCCAAGGGGCAGGAAGAGTTGAGAACACTCCTCATGGGGAATTTGGTCAGGAAAAGTCCAGAAGACGACAAGGACGAACGGCTGAAACGTCTGCAAGCTGAGGTAGATACAATGAGAACCCAGATGCTGGGGTAAATGGCCCTCATCCAAGGCTTAGCTCGGGAGTAAGAAGAGCTGAGAACCATTGTTAACCAGCTTCGTCAAGACAACGACATGAAGCAAACGGTCAAGGCTGGGGATCAAACCGGTAATCAGCCTCCAAGAAGACAGGAGTTTGGTATGGTGAAGAATGGACCTCTCTAAGCTGCTACTACTTCACAGGTCCAACAACGACCTCGCCAAGAACAATGGGCTGGTCAGAGCAAGCCAGACAAGCCCAGGAGGCAATTCACCCAGCTCAACATGTTGCTGTCCCAAGCTTTGCAACACCTGTTGAAGTTGAATCTGGTGACGTTGATAGGACCTCACCCTAATCCTAAGACTTCTTCACCCAACTATAATCCTGGGGCCAGGTGCGCATACCATTCTAACAGCCCGGGGCATGATACTGACGACTGTTGGAAGTTGAGGTACAAAATCCAAAACCTGATTGATGAAGGAGCAGTGGAATTCACCCCAGATGGTCAGGTCGAGTTCTTCTACTATCCCTAGACGAGAAGACTTTTGTTCATTCGAATGTTCAAGTTGTATTTTTCTTTGATTGTTCAAACATTTTATTCATGTCAAACGTTGTTATTTCATTAATGCATTACACGTGTCTGTTTTGAAGTAATTATGTTCACTATGCTTAAAACTGCTTTCATTTTTTGATGTTCAACTCTCGATTAATAATTCTAAGCCTCTTGAGGGAGGATGACGAAAACGATACCACGATCTTTACAGTATGCTTTTGAACAAACCCCACTGATGAGGTACAGGCATTGTTTCAAATCCTAAACACTGGAGTTATAAGGAATATAATCCCTCGTCAACCCCTCTGAGCCAAAGAAGTTGGAGTTTTTCTTTTCGAAAAATTAAAACCCTTAATCATAACCTGGGGCAGGGTAGTCTTCTCAGCTGATCCAGATGCACAACGAATGGCACCAAAGAGGTCCTTACAAAACAAAAGACAGTGATGGTTCCGAATAATCATAAAGACAGGCAGTCATTATTTCTCAAAATAAAAGCCCATTAAGTCAAAACCTATGAAGGAGACTTACAAAAACTGGGGCATCCCGCTGATTGTAATCACAAAAGAAACAGTTCAGGCAAAAAAAAATCAGGGATAACAAAATCAAAAAGAAAGAGGTCCTGCAAACCCTTATAAAAATGACTGCCTGTTCAAAATAAATTGTCAATATCCGAACCATCACCAGAATATCAGGACAAAGACTCAAACAAGGTCTAATGCATGATCAGCTGAGTTTAGGATCGAAGAACATCACGAAGAACGGGTGGGTACAAATAAATTTTGAGCCTTTATCCTTTGTTTCTTAAACCGTGAACCAGACCACGTTATAACCCTCAAAAGTCCTAGCTGAAGCATGGGTTAGTTCGAAAGCATACTGTTACAAAGGTATCCTGACTCCTTAAGGCTTGCTGTAAAATACTGAGTTGACATCACATTTTTACAAAATTTGCTTGTTTTACTGAAAAATGCATTTTCAAAAACTTCAAAACAGACATAGGCTTTGCATTCTTGATATGATATTGTTTGCATATGATTATTTGTTCGAACAGCAGAGAAATTCGCACGAAGAATATCTAGTGAACAAAAGCACTTCCAATCAAGGGGCACGGCATCTGGGGCAGTCCAGTCAAGATTCAGAGAATCTCTCAAATGCCAAACAGCCTGGGTAAAATCTCCTCCTGAGTCACTTGGGGCATTGGACATGAATTCCAGCGACAAATCTGTTACGATCAAACATCTTCTGGTAATATGGCAACACAATGCTACCGACAATGACAACTCTCTGCACTCTGAGAACATGGACATAGTCGAAAAAAATACTGCGCATAATCAAAGACCCGCTAGGTTGACACACCTAGGCAAAATAAGGGCTTCCCGGCGAACCAAAAGGGTTCGGGCAAAAATAAGAGATGAAAATGAAAAAAATCTGTACACCCGGCAAGTCGAAAACCTGAAAAGGCGGCTTGGGCAAAAATGGGTATCCCGGTGGACTGAAAACCCGAAAGGGCGGTCCAGGCAAAAATTAGGGATCAAAGCGTACAACTATGTCCTGTCATCTCGTCACTTGCTTACCAGAAGAAGATTTGTCAATCAGCAGTTATCAAGCACCTCCACAGGTACCTTCTCCCACGGAAGCTGGGGCAATAAGAGTTGTCCAAACCGTACAAGTTGCTTTGTCCTCCAGGTACCAAGGCAAGTTCAGCTGAAGGACATGACCGAGTTACCTCCACTCCCCGCAGAGTAAGACAAGGCTCAACCATACTCTCCCCAAGCAGATTTAGTCTCCCGTTAGCTCCGAAAAGGCACAGTATCTCCAGCAAGTCAGCAACGCTCTCCCCCAAGCAGAGTTAGTCTACTGTCAGCGTTAAGGAAGTTGGGTATCCCCAGCAAATCTCAACATTCACCAGCGGAGTCTGCAGATGTTCCTAAGCAAGCATCCCCGACAGTCTTAATATAAGATTGTTCCCCGGCGAAATACCAGACACCCCAGTGGAGCCACTTCCCCAGTACAGTCCAAAAGATTCCCCAGGAGAGTTGAATCATCCTCCCTAGTAGATTCTGGAAGCTTATTCCTAGTAGATTCTGGAAGCTTATCACCTGCAGAGTACACACGTCTCTCCCCGACCATATTCAAAGGTTATTCCCCACTAGAGCTTATAACTGGGTTATCCTCAGCTAATTACCACGGAAAGATCGTCCTCGGCAAAGTTCGTCCTATCCTCCAGCGGAGTTCATCAAATCTTCCAACAGAGCTTATCAACGGAATCCCCAGCGAAGTTATCATCAAAGCCTCAGCGAAGTATCTCTCCCCACAGAGTAATTCCCCGCAGAGTAATCTCCCCAACAAGTTTATTCCCCAACGGAGTCATCTTCTCCTACTGGTTTATTCTTGCAACTATCATCCCCAGCGGAAACGAAGAACTCTCCTCTTCAAACATCAGCCCAGGATTCAACAAACTCCCGGCATTCGTCAAGGATTTATTTTCCTAGACGAAAACACATTCATAGACATTTCACATTTCATACATCCTGATACATACATATACGCCTCATATCACTCGATCTCATTTATTTTTGAGAACATCATGACATCATGCATTTCATACATCATGACATTGCATACAACTAATGTTTTGCCTTTTCAGGAAAAGGTCAATCCAAAGATGATTACTATCAACTGTCGCAGTTCCAGATTCGATACCTGTATCCAGCCAGGGCATATCTGTAGACGACAAATTCCAGATTCAATACCTGTATCTAGCCAGGGCATATCTGTGAGTGATTGATTGTAGATTCGATACCTGTATCCGGCCAGGGTATATCTTCATGAAGAGTTTAGAGATTCGATACCTGTATCCACCCAGGGCATATCTGTAGACGACAAATTCCAGATTTGATACCTGTATCTAGCCAGGGCATATCTGTGAGTGATTGATTGTAGATTCGATACCTGTATCCGGCCATGGCATATCTGCATGAAGAGTTTAGAGATTCGATACCTGTATCCAGCCAGGGCATATCTGTAGACGACAAATTCCAGATTCGATACCTATATCTAGCCAGGGCATATCTGTGAGCGATTGATTGTGGATTCGATACCTGTATCTAGCCAGGGCATGTCTGCATGAAGAGTTTAGAGATTCGATACCTGTATCCATCCAGGGCATATCTGTAGACGACTAATTCCAGATTCGATACCTGTATCTAGCCAAGGCATATCTGTGAGTGATTGATTGTAGATTCGATACCTGTATCCAGCCAGGGCATATCTGCATGAAGAGTTTAGAGATTCGATACCTGTATCCAGCCAGGGCATATCTGTAGACGACTAATTCCAGATTTGATTCCTGTATCTAGCTAGGGCATATCTGTGAGTAATTGATTGTAGATTCGATACCTGTATCCAGCCAAGGCATGTCTGCATGAAGAGTTTAGAGATTCGATACCTGTATCCAGCCAGGGCATATCTGTAGACGACTAATTCCAGATTCGATACTTGTATCTATCTAGGGCATATCTGTGAGTGATTTGATTGTAGATTCGCTACCTGTATCCAGCCAGGGCATATCTGCATGAAGAGTTTAGAGATTCGATACCTGTATCCAGCCAGGGCATATCTGTAGACGACTAATTCTAGATTCGATACCTGTATCTAGCCAGGGCATATCTGTGAGTGATTTGATTGTAGATTCGATACCTATATCCAGCCAGGGCATGTCTTCATGAAGAGTTTAGAGATTCGATACCTGTATCCAGCCAGGGCATATCTGTAGACGACTAATTCCAAATTCGATACCTGTATCTAGCCAGGGCATATCTGTGAGTGATTGATTGTAGATTCGATACTTGTATCCAACCAGGGCATATCTGCATGAAGAGTTTAGAGATTCGATACTTGTATCCAGCCAGGGCATATCTGTAGATGACTAATTCCAGATTCGATTCCTGTATCTAGCCAGGGCACATCTGTGAGTAATTGATTGTAGATTCGATACCTGTATCCAGCCAGGGCATGTCTGCATGAAGAGTTTATAGATTCGATACCTGTATCCAGCCAGGGCATATCTGTAGACGACTAATTCCAGATTCGATACCTATATCTAGCCAGGGCATATCTGTGAGTGATTTGATTGTAGATTCGATACCTGTATCCAGCCAGGGCATATCTGCATGAAGAGTTTAGAGATTCGATACCTGTATCTAGCCAGGGCATATCTATAGACGACAAGTTCCGAATTCGACACCTGTATCTAGCCAGGGCATATTTGTGAGTGATTGATTGTAGATTCGATACCTGTATCCAGCCAGGGCATATCTGCATGAAGAGTTTAGAGATTCGATACCTGTATCCAGCCAGGGCATATCTGTAGACGACTAATTCCAGATTCGATGCCTGTATCCAGCCAGGGCACGTCTGTAAGAAACCTTTTGAAGTTCCGGATTCGATTCCTGTATCTAGCCAGGGCACATCTGTGAGCAATTGATTGTGGATTCGATACCTGTATCTAGCCAGGGCATATCTACATGAAGAGATTGAAGATCAACACCTGTAACAGGCCAGGAAATTATCTTTCTTTCTCAGGTACGCAAGTTCTCGCTAAGGAATCTCTTACGCGATCGACACCTTCAAATGGCATCTATAAGCCCATTCCCGACAAGTTTCTGTCACATATCCAGATGGAATCTATAAGCCCATCCTCCTATCCACCATCTCTTCAAATGGCATCTGTAAGCCCATTCCCGACATCATGTTGCGGATATCCTACTATGCGAGTGCAAATTTCTGGGCACTCTAGTGATCAATCATCTTCCACCTTCGGATCACGAAAGGCACGCAAGCCAATCTACATCCTCAAGTCTAAGAAGATTGAACAGGGGCAACTGTTGTACCCCAAAATTTGCCCTCCCATATTCTTCAAAGTTTGTCAAGAATCATCTCAATGTGCCCAAGACTACTCAAGGGTTGCACAGTCCAAATGCCTCCTAAGCCAGTCAAAATTAGGGTTTGGTTTCTTTAAGGGAATTTGAGGTTTTCAAGGGTCCAACCAAGTCTCATAGGCCTACATACATTGTCAAGCATCTACATGCCAAGTCTCAAGGCTCACAACATCAAATGGCACAGTCAAAAGCTTTATTTGGTTCACAATCAACTGCAGAGGCAAAATGGTCATTTTACAGTCAAAAGTCAAAAAATTTGGTCAACATCTTATTTTGAAGCCACAATCATCATTTTATCAATTCTTGATCATGATTCCACAAGCATGGCTCAAAAATCATCAAGATGCAAAAGTTTCTATTTTTGGACAGTTGAAAAGTCAACTGTAAATTGACCAAGGCATAACTTTTTCATGGTTCATCAGAAAAATCCCATCCAATGCTCATTTTGAAGGGGGTGACATTTCCTACAACTCATCTTCACATTCCAAGTCCAAGAAATGCTCTCACAAAAAGTTATCAATTTCTACATTATAGGTCAATTTCAAAAGTCAACAAAAAGGCATTTTAAGTCAAAGACCATAACTTGAGATTGGTAAATCCAAATGACATGGGACCAAAGGCATTGGTTAGAGGACTTCAAGACCTTTCCAAAATGTCCAAGAACATGTTCATATGATCAAAATTGAGCAAGATATGCATTGGAGAAGTTGGGAAATTTTCATGAACTTGCAAAAGTCAACTATCCTTAAAACTTCAATTTTTGACAAAAGGGCCCACTTGATTCAGCCTTGTCATGCCACACACGTCTCCCATGCTTAATTTCAAGATCAAACATTTATTTTTCTATTTTATTTAATTTTTATTGATTTAATTCATTTTAAATCCATAATAATTCAAATAAAATCTAAAAAATTAATGGAATAGCATCTTTTGGTTTGAATAGCTTTTATATGTCATATGCCAGCTACCGAATTCGTGCCAAGCCTTTTTGTGCATAAAATCCAAGATTTGCTTCGAACATGGAAAGTTCTTCAATGGTGGTCAACAAGATCTCAAGAATTAAATAGACCAAAATTAAGGCTCAGCTGCTGACCTAATTTAGTTCATACATACATAAGCAAGCAGTAGCAACAACATTCAGGACCTAGAGATTGCAAAAACGGCCAGAGCAAAAGTGAAAAATTGTGGAAAAAGTGTGAGATCAAAAACTGTGTTGCAAGCATTTTCAGACAAAACTAAGCACGTAGCCTTCTTCCTTGCCATACCCTGAAGCTAAGGCGATCACAAACGCATCCTAAGACTACCTACCAAGCGCTGTAAGTTGTCTCGAACTCGCCCCTGAACATGGAATCTCAACCTCTAATTCTTGCGCCTTTTCTTTAATATTTTTGCATATTTGTGTTCACCATTCAATTTCCAGGAATCCTGCATTATTAAATTGTATTGTTGTAGCCTAGATCTCCCTACCCGAACCTAGGGTTTTGGGGGTTGCAATTTGGGGTTTTGTTTTACAGGAATAATTGGTACAAGCCATAGCCATGGATGGATTTAGGATGATGAGACGAACAGGATGATGGCCCAAGTTGGCATTTTCGTGGCCTGGAGCTCATTATAGGAGAAGGCAACGGATTTTGTTGCGGAACCGAATCCGCAGGAAAAAAACGCAGGGGCTATTGGAGAAGATGAAGACGTCCTTGCGTCTGATTGGCCAGTTCAAATTAAAATGCGCGTTTTTTTTTTATTTCCAGGATGTTGTTTATTTATTTTATATAATATCATTTTCTTATTATAATGACAAATGGAATGGCTTGGCTGAGTGGAGAGCGCGCATGCATATGACCTCTGGGACCTGGGTTCGAATCCCAGGTCCCCCAAATAAATTGTTTCTCTTTTTTCTTCATACAATTGTGTGCAGGGTTCAAAAGAAGGTGTACCAAATACCTCACAAATCAGCGCGCCAAGTGGCCATTCTCACAGATCTGATGGCCATAAGGTGCAGAACACCATACTCCAAGTCAAAGCACGTTGTAGACAATGGGAAAAGGTCAAACGGATTGAGAAACAAGCGGGCCTCAGATTTCTAAACAAACCTCCTTGCTGGCCCAAACCCCCCTGGGTTTGCATTTCATTTTTTGTCATTTTATTATTCATTTGCTTTATTTATTTTTATTGTTTTTTTAATTAATTACTAACCAGCAAATTAATTAACATTTTCACAATAAAAATTCAAAAAAAAAAACTAAAAAATATAAATATTTTATTTATTATTAGTAAGTCCACTTTAGTTTAATTATTTTGTAAATAAACACTAACTTAAATTAATTTAGTTTAATTAGGTTTAATTTTAATTTTCTTTTTACAATAAATAAAAATGAATTAGACTTAGGTTTTTTCTTTTGACGCTTTTAATTTCTTTTCTTATTTTATTTCATTAAAAACATAAAACCACAAAAATACTTTTTCTTATAAATAATTAATTAATTAGTAAATTAGGTTTAACATTTAATTTAATTGCAAAAAAAGGACAAATTACTTTCTTTTCTCAAAAAGGGTCAAAACCCTAAAGACGTTCCCGATTTAATTTCTTTCGCGCTTTAATTCTTTTTGATCATATTGATGTAACTGTTTCCGAGGATGTAATAGTTAATTAGGTCTTTTACTGCTTTATTTACTTTCTCGTATTTATTTTCCAAAACGAGTTTTGTTTTTGGCGATGTATATACCCGCGCCTTGTAATAGCGTAGATTCAACTTTCCGTAATTTATTTTTCCGCACTCTTAACTGTTAATACGCATGAAAGACTTGTATGACAAATAAAATCAACCCGTAGCTCACCAAAATGCATGTACAAGATAATATAACATGAAAACAACACACATGCACATGCCACTCCCAGGGTACGCCTCACTGGTTGCCTCAACGTGGTCGTCAAGTATAGGGTGTTTTAGAGGTCTCCTTCCTGTCTAAAGATCCAGTTGCCTCAAAACGGTTGCCTCGGATAAAAAGGATCTAGGACATTAGGGTTACCACTAAGGCGTCCTACTATTGCTTTGGTGACCACATTGTCCCTAATAATCAAATTGACCCGAATAACTCCAACGACGGTGCTACCTATTTCTCAATAGTGGGATAGTACTGTCTAAAGGACTCTTACACAGCCTAATTCCTTAGAGTAGGTAGATTTCTCCTGGGTACTTGCTCTTTCAAAAAAACAAAAACAACTTTTCTCACTTACACTTTCAAAAAGCTTTCAAACAAATACTTCATACACTCTTGAGGACTGATACAAGAGTTACCTAGAAGTTTTCAAAACGAAACTTTTTCAAAACCCACAAACACTTGAAAAGCAAACAAATTTTGAAAACAGAGTGAGCAAGTAACTAAGAGCCTGTGGACAACCACGGATAGAAAGGGTGCTAACACCTTCCCTTTCTATAAATCTACCTCCCGAACCGAGAAACATTCTCGAAAAAGGAATTTTGCTGTGCTTTTGTCCTTTCCTTGTTGGAGAACATAAAAGACGGTGGCGACTCTTGCTTACCGCGACATTTTGCGAACCAGCTTAAAAAACAGTCAGTTCTATTTCCACCGATCACAACCCCTAAACAATCAGAGATTAGAAAGCAGCGGAATTTTTAATAACATCTACCAAGTCTAATTCTACCAAAATTATCACAAAATCTTCTCCCCCTTTTTATCCATAAAGAGGCCAAAGATACTTGTACTCTTAAGTTATACAGTCATCCAAAAGGAATAATAAAAACACAGAGAAAAATAAAAAGTCATTTGGCAGCAACAGGTACCAGCAGCAAACTTTCAACAACACTGATCTTCAAGCACTGTCATCTTCCGAGGAGGCACTATCTTCAGCATTATGCTGGTCTTCATCAGCATCCTCTTCCCTTCTTTGTCCTTCATTCTCCTCCTGTTCTAGTCTAGCAATCAAGTCCTCAAGAGTCATTTTCCTTGTATCAAGCTCTTTGCAGGTTTCCTTCAGCACATCTATAACATCAGTTTTATTGGAATGAGATTTGACAGTTGATGTCTCAGCAGATGTCATAACAATGTCAAGGACATGTGTTCCCTGAAACAGCTTATAGTGCAAACCAAGAGCAGGGGCTCTTTTGCATACAATGTCTTTTTCAACTAGAATATCAGGATACTGAGCAATGACTATACCACACAGGAGAGAGGGAAAAGCAATAGGGCCTTTAATAGCACAGCTTCCAGCATGTTTCAATGTTTGATCAAAGATATACTTGCCATAGTCAAAGTTTTTCTTGGTTCCAACAGCATAAGTAAATCTTCCCAAGCCTGTGGAGATGGTTGATTTATGGTTGGTGGGAACCCAGTTAGCTGCACCAATTTTGTGCAGAATGGCAAACTTCATGCTCAACTTGCTTGCATTCAGCTTCCCTTTTAAGGGCCGGCTCTTGACTTGATTTGCAGTGATGGTTTGACAAACTTGGTTGTCAGTAACTTCAAGCTCAGGGCAAGCATCATCAGGTCTTCCTAGGAACTTGTTTATTTTAGAGGGAGAGAAATTTACCTTCCTTCCTCTCACATACACACTCTTAAAATCAGTTGACTTTCCATCAGCACACCCATCAGATAAATTTACTATGAATTCTTTGACAAGAATTTCATAGCAGTTGGTAAACTTTACCAAAATTTTCATTAGACCAGCAGTCTTGATTAGATCCATGATCTCCTTACATTCAATGGCACTGTTGTTCAGCTCTCTTTCCAAGGAAATCCTTTTCAGAAATACATACTTCCACCTGTTTGCATTTTCTGGATGGTGAAAGGAGATGTTGTCAATGGCAACTTCAGGGACTTTAGGCATTTTGCTCGAAGAGAGTTTCTTTCTGAGAGGAATGTCTGGAACATTGCTCTCAACATCAAACTCAAATTCTGATTCCTCATCAGATTCAGAGGGTTCGGGGTCCTTCCTTTTCTTGGCTATTGGTTGTCTCAAAGGTTTTGAGAGACTACCAACAGGTACTCTAGTTTTCACCTTCCCCTTCTCTTTTGACAATCCAGCTTTCTGATCCTTCTCAGCTTCTACTCCAGTCTTGTTCTCAGACCTGGTTTTCTTATGAACAACTTCAGTAGCCTTCTCTTTGGAGAGGCTTTTGGCAGCATCCTGCTTTCCTTTTCTGTTCATCATCCTTCTAGCTATGCTAGGGTTGATATTGGAAATTAAATCATTGTAAGAGTATTCTTCATCAACATCAATAACCGGGGGTTCAACATCCTTGTCAGTAGGGTTCTGGTGATCATCATGATTTTCAGGAGATTTCCTAATGTTGTCATCAAGTGTCTCAACATTCTGAGTGACATCTGGATTCATTTCAACATTTGGACTAGTAGATTCTTGGTTCAAAGGTACAGAAATGCCAAGTACAGAGTGATTCTCATTTAGAATCCTAGTGACTAGTCTAGCAATAGCTTGATGAACATAAACAGAACCTTCCCTATTTTCTATTTCTGGAGGAACATAAGATGATGGTTGAGAAGATTTACCAGATGGAGAGGCTTGTGATCTTCTTGCATGTCTGGTTCGCAGCTTTTTGACCTTAGTGGGGTCAGCTGCCAGTTCACGAAGAGGAGTTATCTCCAGAACATCAGAATCCATGCAGTTTGTGATTGCCCTAGGTTCGCGGTCAGAGGATGCGGAAGAAGCAGTCGCCTTTGAAGAGGATGATGACATGGATAGTTGAGACATTTTGAGTGATTTAGAAAACAGGTAACAACGATATATGAATGTCTATTCAACTTCTTAAAAATTTGGAAAGAAATAGAGAAACAGATGATTAGCCCAATCATAGTAGACTTAACTAAAATATCTCTTTCATCCCTTATTTTAAGCAAAATTAATTGCTACATTTCTTCATGTTTGCAAATACCCAGCTTGCCCCTCAAATTTTCAAATTGACTAGCATCAAGTGCCTTGGTAAAAATGTCAGCCAGTTGTAGTTTAGTGGCAACATGTTCTAGTTTAATCGCCTTTTCCTCCACAAGATCTCTGATGAAGTGATGTCTAATGTCAATATGCTTGGTCCTGCTATGCTGAATAGGATTCTTGGAAATGTTGATAGTACTCAGATTGTCACAGTACAATGTCATGACATCTTGTGTGACATTATACTCAGTAAGCATATGTTTCATCCAGATCATTTGAGAACAGCTACTACCAGCTACTATGTATTCAGCTTCAGCAGTAGATAGAGACACACAGTTCTGTTTCTTGCTGAACCAAGAGACAAGATTATTTCCCAAGAAGAAACATCCTCCAGAGGTGCTCTTTCTATCATCAGCACTTCCAGCCCAATCAGCATCACAATAACCAGACAAAGTTGGTTCACATCCATGAGAGTACATCAAGCCATAGTTGTAAGTTCCACTCATATACTTCAGAATTCTTTTTACTTGGTTGACATGACTTACTTTGGGTTCAGCCTGGTATCTTGCACATACTCCAACTGCAAAAGCAATGTCAGGTCTGCTGGCTGTTAAGTATAGCAAACTTCCTATCATGCTTCTGTACAAGCTTTGATCCACATTAACCCCACTTGAACCTTTGGACAACTTTAAATGAGTAGGTGCAGGAGTCCTTTTGTGACTGGCATTCTCCATTCGAAACTTCTTGACAATGTTCTTTGCATACTTGCTTTGAGACAGAAAAATTGAGTCTTCCATCTGTGTGACTTGCATTCCAAGAAAGTAGGTCAATTCTCCCATGAGGCTCATTTCGAATTCAGCTTGCATCTGTTCAGCAAAATGTTTAACCATTTTATCTGACATTCCCCCAAACACTATGTCATCAACATAGATTTGAGCTACCATTATCTTTCCTCCTTCATTTTTGACAAAAAGAGTTTTATCCAAGCCTCCTTTCCTGTATCCTTTGTCAGAGAGGAATTTTGTCAACCTGTCATACCAGGCTCTAGGAGCTTGTTTCAGGCCATATAAAGCTTTCCTCAATTTGTAGACATGATCCGGGCAGTTTGGATCCACAAATCCTTTAGGGTGTTCCACATATACTTCCTCATTTAAGTACCCATTAAGGAAGGCACTCTTTACATCCATCTGAAATAGCTTGAACTTAAGGAGACAAGCAATTCCCAATAGGAGTCTGATTGATTCCAGTCTGGCTACAGGAGCAAAAGTCTCATCAAAATCAACCCCTTCAACTTGAGTGTATCCTTGAGCAACAAATCTTACCTTATTCCTGGTGAGAACTCCTTCAGCATCTGATTTGTTCTTGTAGATCCATTTTATGCCAATGATGTTTGTTCCTCCTGGTCTAGGAACTAACTCCCATGCTTCATGTTGCTTGAATTGGTTCAATTTATCTTGCATTGCTCCAATCCAGTATTCATCAGTTAAAGCCTCCTTAACATTTCTTGGTTCAATCTTAGATACAAAGCAAGAGTTTGTGATGATTTCTCTAGATCTTGTAATGACTCCACTGTTAGAATCTCCTATGATGAGTTCCTTAGGATGATCTTTCTGAATTCTGATGGAAGGGTCTTTGTTAGCTTCCTTTGATTTAGACTCTGATGAAGTAGTTTTAGGAACATCATCCTTTTTAGTTGAGGTCTCAAAGAATGTCTCAACATCATATGGGACATTTGTTTCCTCATGGTAATCATCAACTATGACATTTATAGATTCCATCATAACTTTGGTCCTGGAATTGAATACCCTATATGCTCTGATGTTGGTAGAGTATCCTAGGAATATTCCTTCATCACTTTTAGGGTCCATCTTTCTCCTTTGTTCACGATCTGTCAGAATATAACATTTACTTCCAAAGACATGGAAGTACTTCACTGTAGGCTTTCTTCCTTTCCAAAGTTCATAAATGGTGGATGATGTTCCCTTTCTCAAGGTGACCCTGTTATGGACATAACAGAATGTATTCATAGCTTCAGCCCAAAAATGAATAAGAAGTCTTTTGGCATGTATCATTGCTCTGGCAGATTCCTGTAAAGTCCTGTTTTTCCTTTCCACAACTCCATTTTGTTGAGGAGTTATGGGTGAAGAGAATTCATGATTAATTCCTTCTGAGGAGTAGAACTCATCAAACTTACTGTTTTCAAATTCCTTGCCATGATCACTTCTGATTCTGACAATGCATCCTTCTTTTTCTCTTTGAATGTATCATTGCTCTGGCAGATTCCTGTAAAGTCCTGTTTTTCCTTTCCACAACTCCATTTTGTTGAGAAGTTATGGGTGAAGAGAATTCATGATTAATTCCTTCTGAGGAGTAGAACTCATCAAACTTACTGTTTTCAAATTCCTTGCCATGATCACTTCTGATTCTGACAATGCATCCTTCTTTTTCTCTTTGAATTCTTTTGCACAGTTCCTTAAATACATCAAATACATCAGACTTTTCCCTAACGAAGTTAATCCAGGTGAATCTGGAAAAATCATCCACAACAACATAGGCATATCTTTTTCCACCAAGACTTTCCACCTGCATTGGTCCCATCAGATCCATATGTAGAAGTTCTAGCACCTTAGAGGTGGTCAGATGTCTTGTCTTTGGATGTGACATTCTAGTTTGCTTTCCAACCTGACATTCACCACAGACTCTCCCTTCATCAATTTGAAGCCTTGGAATCCCTCTGACTGCCTCCATGGATATAATCCTTTTCATTCCTCTTAGATGTAAATGACCAAGTTTTTGGTGCCACAATTTCACTTCTTTTTCTTCTTTGGCAATAGAGCACACAGAAGAATAATTAGTGTTCTCAGACTCCCATAAGTAACAGTTGTCTTTAGATCTGACTCCTCTCATTACAAATTCTTGTTTTTCATTAGTTACAAGACATTCAGACTTGGTGAAGTTGACCTTGAATCCTATATCACATAATTGACTAATACTTATGAGATTAGCAGTCAAGCCTTTTACCAGCAACACTTCATTTAGGTTTGGAACTCCAGGGAAGTCCAAGTTTCCAACTCCTTTGATTTCTCCTCTAGCACCATCTCCAAAAGTCACATAACTAGTAGTATGAGGTTTAACATTATTGAGAAGATTCTTGATTCCAGACATGTGTTTAGAGCATCCACTGTCAAAGTACCAGTCTTCCTTTTCAAAGACTCTAAGGGAGGTGTGAGCTATCAGGGCTGCAGACTTTTTCTTCCACTGTTGAGTATATGGTGCCTTGTTAGACTTAGGTTTGACAACTGGGGTCTGATTAGGATATCCATATAATCTGAAGCATAGTGGATTTATGTGACCAAAACTCCCACAATGATGACATCTCCATCTTTGATACTTTTTCTTCATATTTCTCTGTTCTCGATGTTGAGTGCTATGTTGTGACATATGCTTTGACATTTGTTTATCAGGCCTGATCTTCTTCTTGTCTACAATAGATTTCTTTGCTGCCACAAATCCTAGACCAGACTTGTTTCCCACATTTTGTCCAACTTGAAGGATTTCTTCTAATTTGTTAGTTCCATTTGTCAGCATCTTGACAGATTTGGTCATCTGGTCAAGTTTTGAGTTTAGCATTTGAACTTTACCTTCGAGATGACTTATAGTATCAGTGCCTGCCTTCTTCTCAGCCTCCAACTTTACTATGAGTTTTTTTTGTCTCTCATTTTGCTGACAGACTTCAGCACTTCTGATACATAACTTCTTGTAGGAGTCAGCCAATTCTTCAAATGTCACTTCCTCATCACTAGAGCCACTATCAGAGTTACAAATACCAGTTAGTGCAGTAACTAGTTTGGCAGATTCTTCTTCAGAATTACTTTCTGAGTCACAATCAGACTAAGTAACAGACATTCCTTTCTTTTGTTTCTTAAGAAAGGTAGGACATTCAGCTCGAATGTGCCCATATCCTTCACATCCATGGCATTGGATTTCTTTGCTTTTATTTCCTTTCTCTTCAGACTTTTGTCTTCTGCTGGAGTCATATGATCTGTTAATGTCAGAGCAAATGTTCTTGACATTTGACCTTGACTTTGGGTCCATTCTCTTGATGAGTTTGTTGAACTGCCTTCCAAGCATGGCTATAGCTTCTGAAATATTTTCTTCTTCATCCTCCTTGTTTTCATCTTCAGTATTAGATACAAGTGTTATGCTCTTGTTTTTCTTGTCGACATTGTCACTGATCCCCATCTCAAATGTCTGAAGTGACCCAATGAGTTCATCAACCTTCAAGTTGCAGATATCCTGAGCTTCCTCTATAGCAGTCACGTTCATTGCAAATCTTTTAGGCAAGGATCTGAGAATCTTTCTCACCAGCTTTTCTTCTGACATCTTTTCTCCCAATGTTCCTGAGGTGTTGGCAATTTCCAAGATGTTCATGTGAAACTCATGAATGGTCTCATCTTCCATCATCCTTAGGTTCTCAAATTTGGTAGTCAGCATCTGAAGCCTTGACATTTTTACTTTGGATGTGCCCTCATGGGTAGTTTTGAGAGTGTCCCAAACATCCTTGGCCAGTTCACATTGATGTACTAGTCTGAATATGTTTCTATCAATTCCATTGAACAAGGCATTTAATGCTTTGGAGTTACCCAGGGCTAACTCATCTTCTTCTTTGCTCCATTCTTCCTCAGGTTTCAGACTGGTTGTCCCATCTTTCCTAGTTATAGTGGGATGGTTCCATCCTTTGTCAGCAGCTCTCCAAGCCTTTTTGTCCAGTGATTTTAAGAAGGCAATCATACGAGGTTTCCAGTAGTCATAATTTGATCCATCCAGAATGGGTGGTCTGTTCCCAAATCCTCATTCTTTGTCCATAGCGCCAGAAAATAATATCCCTAGATCTCACCCAGTAAGACAGGCAGGGTGCCTGCTCTGATGCCAATTGTAATTCTGGCAACAGATACTCAATGTCATAGTGAATGTTATGACACTGTATCTGACACACTTCAAGACAGTAATTTTAAAAGCAGTAAATAACACAATCAATTGTTTACCCAGTTCAGTGTGTAACAACACCTACTCTGGGGGCTACCAAGCCAGGGAGGAAATGCACTATAAGAGATATTAATTTAGGAATAAACCAACCAGTTTATCTCCTTCACGTAAGACCTACCCAATGCAACTTCAATCTAAGTTCAACTTAAACCTGAGTTCCTACTCACTCCCCCTCAATCACAGCAGTGATACTAAACTATTGATTAATGAAATTATGAAGATACTCTTCAGTACACACACTTGATTTTGCTTCACAGCTTTAATCAAGTGACAAACACTCATGCTTCAAAGCTTTGAGTGATACACAACCCTAACTTGACTTTGCTTCAAAGCTTTAATCAAGTGACACAAACACTCGTGCTTCAAATCTTTGAGCGATACACAACCCTTATAATCAAATCCTACTCCAAGTTACTTATCACAATGATAATTGCTTGGCTCACAGTAGTTACAACTATACAATCCCTTATTGATCTTCTGTCAAAAAGTGTCCTTCACCAACAGTCTTCATGAGGAATATATAGGCAGCTATTCTTCAGTTAGGGCTTCCACGAAAATAGCTAGGGTTAATTAGAGTTAACCTCAAGACTTGGTCATAGGTATTTAACAACCAGATTAGGGTTAAGCAGAGTTAACCTAATGTCCACGTGTGTATCTGATTTGGACTGTATAAACCAGATTCCTGAAAATTCTCAGGAATAACAAATCTGCACAAATGTTAGATCAGTACATGATGTCTTAACATTGGTTATGACAATAAGAATCCTGTTCACTGATTTTGGTAGAATGCAATAAATATGATCATTGCTTAATGATCAGCTAAACACTCATATTGAGTAGCTCCTGTATGACATTCTTTTTCTGTAGAATGTACCTTGTATCCCAGAATGTTATGACATCAGTCATGACATTCACAAAACTGGTTTTACCAAAAAAAATGCCAACAACCAAAAACTTACTATTTCTCGGGTTCGGGGGGTAGATTATAGAAAGGGAAGGTGTTAGCACCCTTTCTATCCGTGGTTATCCACGGGCTCTTAGGTACTTGCTCATTTGTTTTCAAAAATTGCTTTCTTTGTGCTTGTGTGTTTGAAAAAGTTTTTTGCTTGAAAACCTCGATTTAACTCTTGTTTCTGTCCTCAAGAGCGTATGAAGTGTTTTTGAAAACTTTGTTCGAAAAGGAGTGTAAGTGTAAAAAAGATTTTTTGTTTTTTGAAAGAGCAAGTATCTAAGAACCATCTACCTACTCGAAAAAATAATCGTTCTATGCTAATTTCCTTTAGACAATGATATCCTACTATTGATGAGTAGGTAGAACCGTTGTTGGAGTTTGAGGGTCAATTCGAATGAGGGACATGCGGTCACCAAAGCAATGTTAGGACGCCTTAGCGGTAACCCTAATGTCTTAGATCATTTGTTTGAGGCAAAAATATCCGAGGCAACCATTTCGAGGCGACTATGATCTTTAGACAAGAGGATGACCTCTAAAACGACCTATACTCAATGACCGTGTACGAAGGAAACCAAGTGGGGTGTACCCTAAGAGTGCGCATGTGCGAGTGTGCTGCTTTCAGTCAATTTTATCTTTGTACATGTTAAAGGTGATCTAAGTTGATTTTAGGTTAAAACATTCAGTCTTGTCATGCCATCCTATTACCAAACATCTAACAGTTATAATTTTGCGGAAATAAAATGCGGAATTTAAATTACAAGGCGTCAGGTATTTACATCGCCAAAGACAAACCCTTTGAAAAATAAATAAAGCGATAAAAATAAATAAAAGTCCTATTAACTATTACAATCCGGGAGCAAGTGCATCTATAAATAAATCGCGTGCAGGAAATTAAATCGAGCGCATGATTAGGGTTGTGACCCTTTTTGTTAAAGAAAATACCTTTTTTTTTTGTTTTTTATTCTAAGAAAGAAATTAACCTAAATTAATTACTAAATTAAAATAATTAAATTAATTAATAAAAATAAATTATTTTTGGGTTTTTGTTATTTGGGAAAGAAAAATAAAATAATTAATGTTAGTAATTAAACCCTAATTAAATCTAATTTAATTTTAATTATTTACAAAAAAATAAGTTAAAGTTATTCTAATTAAAACCTACATTAATTAATTAGTGTTTATTAATAAAAAATAAAAGTTAAAATTTAAATGAATAAAAATATTTTTGGTGATTTTATTTTATAAAAGACTGAATTTTTGATTGGTTAGTAATTAAATAATACAATTAAATCAATAAATAAATAAACAAAAAGAAATATGAAAGAGGAGTATGGGCCTGCTTTTATGGTGTAGATAGCAATTGGGAGGCCCAATATGTGCTGGCCTTTGTTGACTTTTGGGATTCCATGTGCACACTTGGACTTTGCCTATGGTGGACATTCATCTTTGGACCTTCAGATTTGGCCTTTGGCCATCTGGCAATTAGACAACTGATGGCGCATGGTATACTGCATGCTTGAGCAAACACCTGATTACATGAAAAACAAGGAGAAAATGCAAAGCGCTGGAGGCAGGGATCGAACCCCTGACCTCCAGCCACTAACGCCTTGGAATTGGACACGCTGACCACTGGGACACGCTGATTCAATTGTTATATGACTATAAATGATATATATTATATAAAAACAAAATCATATGCCAGCCAAATAAAAAAAATGCGCGCTATTTTTTGAATGGACCTATGGGCAAGGAACACCTCATCGTCCTTGTCCTGAAACCTGTAAAATATTTACCTGCAAATTTGAATCCGCGGCTAAAAGTGCAGATCCATCCTAAAATCCATCTCAGGCCACATAAATCCATTCCAAGACCATGGTTGGGTTCGTTATTGCCTCCTGATCACAGCTATGCCCCTCTTGAGTCACGATTTTACCTGAAATAGAAAACCCCAAAAAGCAAACGAAGAACCCTAGCTATGGTGGTTCTTCATTCAAGCCAGATAAAAGCAATTGGATGATGCCAAACGTTTGCAAATGTCATGTAGATTCAAAATATGGTATTGATTCATGAAAAGGATGCGTAAATTCAGAGTTGTGAAATCAAGAACAGGGCTAGGTATCGTGACACTTACAGTGATTGTGAAGGTCTGAGAACGTTTGCTTTTGATCCAGATCTCTTGTGTGGACACCCAGGAAACGATTAAGATATGTCTTGGCTTCTGAAAATGCCTCTAGCTATGATTTTGACCTCAAGCTTTTTGATGAATTTTCCAACTTTTGTTCTGCCTATGCTTGCACTTTCCAACCCAGATTTCGATTTCTTTGGCTTCCTTATGTATCATGCTTTGCATTAGGGTAGAAATCATGGGCTGAATCTCTCTAAATCAATGCATACATATTTGATTTGATCTCCATTATTAACCTTTCCAAATTTGATTTGATGCAATATTTTTGTACATGATATGGCCTGATACGAATTCCATGGTGTTGCTAGCTGTAAACAAAGCCTAAAACAAGCAATAAATCAAGAGTTTTTAATTATTTGGATTTTCTATGATTTTATTTGATTTAAAATGAATAAATTCAATAAATATCAAATTAAATAATAAAAAGAAATATGAGCTCATGGCTGAATCTAGGACACTTGGGCAATGATGCAAGCTCAAATCAAGTGGAAAAGAATGGGTCCATTTGACAAAATTTGAAGTTTTGGGGATAGTTGACTTTTGGCAATTTTGCAAAAATGCCCAACTTAAACAATGCATAACTTCTTCAATTTTGAACTTTTGGAGGTGTTCTTGTACTTTTTAGAAATCATGAGATGCCCTATAACCAACCCTTTTGGTCTCATCTCATTTTGATATTCCATGCTCAAGTTATAAGCTTTGGCAAAAAAGGTGTTTTTGTTGACTTTCAAAAATGACCTATAATGTCCAAATTTATAACTTCTTGTGAGTGCATTTTTTGATCTTGGCGTATGAATATGGATTATAAGAAATTGCATCCTCTTAAAAATGAGCTTTGGATGGGTCATTTCTCATAAAGTATGAGAAAGTTATGCTTGGCCAAAGTTGAGTTAACTTTTCCTACAAAACCCTAATTTAGCAACTTTTGAGTCTTGATAAATTTTGAGCAATCCTTGATGAATCATGATCAACCCTTGATCAAATGATGAAATATCCTTCAAAATGAGAATGTTGACAAAAATATTGAAGTTTGACTGTATTTGGGTCATAGTTGACTTTTGCCCTAGCATAGTCGATTTTTGGACCCTTTAAGCATTTGACTGGGCAAACTTCCTCTGCAAGGCTTGAAATTTGACATGGATGATCTTGAGAATATATTAGGAAATTAGGGAGAACTTGAGGTCATTTGGACTCAAGGATCTTTATGAAACACAAAACCCTAATTTGGGGTAGACTGCCTTAGGAGATAGCTTGTTTGGCCAATTCTTGAGCTACCTTGGGCAACTTGGAGATCTTTCTTGAAATGTTTTGAGAAATATGGGAGGGAAAATTTTGGGGTACAAAAAATACCTTGTGCTTTTATGTGTGTTTTGAAAAGTATTTTGAAATTCCTTAGCGCGACATTTTACTTTATGATAACTCTTGTATCAGTCCTCAAGAGTGTTGATAAAGCATTTGAAAATGTTTTGGAAAGTTGTTTTGTGTAAGTGTGAAAGCTTGTTTTTGAGAAAGCATCTAACAACTATCTAATTTTACTCGAAATGTTTGTTCTTTTCCTCCCTTCCTTTAGACAATGCTATCCTACTATTAGTGAGTAGGTAGCCCTATTTTTGGATGTTTGAGGGACATTAGAAGGGATGTTTTATAGTTACAAAGGCAACTGGGCGAGAAATCTTAGTAACCACCCTAGGGTTTTAAGATCATTGTTTACCGAGGCAACATAGATAGGGTCATCAAGGGACTTATGATTTTTGAACCAGAGGGTAGCCACTAAAATCTCTCACGTTTCGAGAGTTGTGACTATTTTCCGAAGGAAACCAAAGTGGGATACTCTAGAGATGTATATGTCCAAGAGTGTTTGTTTTCAGTTATTTTTATCTTGGATGTTAGGTTTGCTAACGTTGCTTTTAATTTATTTCCATACAGTCATATTACCATAAATCTAACAGTTAATATGTACAGTGTTGTACCCCAAATTTTCCCTCTCACTTATCAAGAATTTTCTCACAAGATCTCCTTGGGCTCAAGACTGCACTAGGGTTTGATCAACTCAAGACACCTCCTTATGCACCGATGACCAAAATTAGGGTTTGAGTTTGCACAAGGATTTTTGGACTATCAATGCTTCATATGACATTCAAAGATAATTATGGACCCCCAAGATTACTCTTGTCAAGTTTCAAGCCTTGGATCACACTTTTGATCAGTCAATTGAACAATTGACCTAAAAATCAATTTATTGGGGAAAAAGTCAACCATAGCCAATTTACAGTCAAACTTCATAATTTTTGACCCACATCAACATTTTAGACCCATATGTATCATTTGATCAAGTTTGGACCATAATTCCTCAAGAAATTTGATCAAATCTCCAAAAGGGCAAAATGGTTAAAATTAGGGTTTTGACTGAGAAAGGGCAATTTCTGATTTTTGACCTAGAAAATGATCAATTGGTTTAAGTAATGATCTCAAGAGTCCAATTGCATCATTTTGAACTAATGACATGATTCAAAACATTGCAAGTCCATTTGATTGACAGATGAATTTTGCAGTCAACTGATCAAAAGTCAACTGTATACTGAAAAGTCAAACTTTGACTTTTTGGTCAAATTCAAGTGCCAAAGATTATAATTCATCAAAACATGTCAAAATAGGAAACTTATTCATCAATAAATCAAGAAATTAATATTTCAATTTGAAAAGTCAAAATTTCTAAACTTAGAAATTTTTCTAAGTGTCAAAATTTTCTTATTTTTTTCATAACTTTAAGACAAATTTTCACCATGATACAAGATGATTCAAAGGAAACTTCCAACATGAAAGTTGCATATCTCCATGAAATATAAAACTTTTCTTCACACAACTTCTCCTAAAAATGTGTGGATCTCAAGTTATAATTTTGTGAATACATGCTCATAAACTAAAAATGACTTAGTGAAATTTTGCCCTAGTTAGGCAGATTTTTGACCTAACTTTATGGTAATTTTTCATATAGTTCCAAGGGGAATCTTCAAAATCAATTCAAATATGAGTTGAATATCACATTGAAATCTTTCCAAAATGTCAAAGAACTCCTTGAGATCATTCTTGAGTAGGGAGAATCAAAGAGATGAAGTTGGAGTTTTGTCACTTGGATTACAAGCCATTTTGTGAAGAACAATTGATCCAATCTTCAAGCATGTTGTAAAAATATTGCTTTGCAGGATTCAAACTTGCTAATCACTCATTAATTTAATGCTTACACAAATGATAGAGCCATTGTCCAAGAATTTGAGCCATTGTCCAAGTTGCATTTCCATTTTTGGAAGAAAGTCACCACTTCCATTTTGGATAAGTGACTTTAATCATAATGTCAACTCTCTTTGAGCCCATACATTATTGCTTCTGACTAAAAAGAATGTAAAAGAAATAAGCAACATATATGCAGCCTGCTAACCACCCTGCAAACCCTTGTACTTCACATTGAAACCATGTTTGTCAATTTTGCTTCAAAAACAAGTAACCAAGCCATAACATGTGATTTTCAAATTCTGAGTTGTTACAAGCCGCAAAACCTCTTGCTTATAAGTATATGCACTATTTGCAAGTTAAGACACGAATGTTAGTGCCCCGAAACTATCTCAAACACTCAAAAACCATAAACCTGTTCAAGAACACCATTAATACACAGTTTTGAACCAAAACTGACGATCTTCATTTCCACTCGTGCATTTTGAAAACTAATCACTCAAACACCTACTATACATCATACCAAAGAAATATAGGCCCCTGTTTCAAGACTGTAAATCCTCCATCACTATCCACCATTTTCAAATATCAAGCTTACGGGTTGACTTGAGTAGAGAGATTCAGGGACTTTCAAGGCAAAGTAGGAGTTGGAATACACTCAAGGAGGTCCAGGCAAGCTAAACAGATCCTCAGGCCATCTCAAAAGTTGCTTAAACTCCATTCACGACTCCAGCTGCAAGAGGTAAATTTTCAAACTTCTATCTCTTCATACAAGCATCATTTGATCCTGATTTGTGAAGACAAAATGTAGATATCTTTGCTATAAAGCTGACCATGTTCATAGTTCCCATTTATATTGACTGTGTATAAAGAATTTTGGATTTGAAATTTCTGAGAAAATTTGGTTTTAATTTAGGGCCAGCAAAATTAGTTTTTATCTTTGACTTTTAGCTTACATAATTTATATGGTTGGATTCATGGGAAGAAACACCACAACTTTCATGTTTGAACTTTCCATTTTTATGGAGAGATGAGGAAGATACAGGTGGTCCGACTAGGCGCAAGGTTGAAGACGAAGTTTCCTTCAGAAAGCATTTTCTAATATATATTTATGGTTTGATTATATGACCGGATGAAACAGCCACCCCGGTGGCAAGCGTGCGCGTACTAAGTCACTTCTTACCTAAAGGGCGAGGGTTCGAACCAATGTGAACCCCCCTTTTGCATTTTTCTTATTTTTCTGATTCTCTAACACTTTTTTTGCAGGCGCTGGGCCCTTTGGGCCTGACAGTTTTTTTTAAATTTTTGGTAGCTTACCTCCCTGCCTACTCTTGGCACCCCCTGGCCCATTTATTTTTTTTACTTATTTATTTCATTTCCCTTTTAAATATATTTTCTAAAATACCAAAAAAAAATCATAAAAAATATAAAAATAATAGATTTAAGTTTTGACATAATTTAAATATTTTTTCCACATAAGAAATTATTTTTATTCATTATATTTTATTTATCTTTACTAATTAACTTGTAAATTAAATTAAAAAACTAGGTTATTATTTATTTAAATACATTTATTTTAATATAAGAAAATGCCAAAATATCTCACAACACCATATATATTATTTTCATGACAAAAATATAAAAAAAATACTTTTTTTCTTTAAACTTATTTCCTTTTAATCAAATAAATAGAGTTAGGGTTTTGACTAAAAAATAACTTCTTAATTAATTTCTTTTCTTATTTAATTTAAATTAATTTAATTATCTTTCTCTAATTAGGTTTAGGTTAAAACATTTTTCATATAAAAATCCAAACACAGAAAATCATTTCTTTTAATTTGCATTTATACTTTATATATTTCTTCAATTATTTGTACATATACAATATGGTTGTAATAGATTAATTAGGTTTATATTATTGAAATCCCCATTCATAAATTGTATACCCCACCTCCCACAAATGTTGTAATAGCGTAGTAACTTTAAATTTCGCAATTTATCGCTTTTACATAATATGCTAGTAACTAGGGTTTGTATGGCAAGATAAAATCAATCAAATAGAAAACCCTAATTCAAGACAAAAATAAACATGAAAATGATACACTTGCACACAAACACCCATAGGGTTTTTCCACAGGGTTGCCTTATACAAAATGGCCATATTACGCATGTGAGGTATTTTAGCAAAAATAAACAAATACAAGATCATAGTCCCTCGATAACACTATCTAAAGTTGCCTCACAAATGATCTTAGTCCCTAAAAAAGAATGCTAAGATACCTTGCAACATTGCTAACCATGGCTATATGATGACCCACGCCCGTCCCGTTTACATCCAAAGATAGGGTTGCTTACCAAATCAATGGTAAGACAACAATGTTAAAGGAAGAGAAAATGAACAAGAAAGACATTTGAGTAGGTAGAATGCTCCTAATTACTTGCTCCATTTCAAAACCAACATCCTTGCTATTTTCAAAACAAACACCTACACATTCCAAAACATCTTACAAAACTTGAAAACATTTTCAAAAGATGAACATCTTTGTATACATTCTTACGAACGAGAATCATTACAAAGATTGCCTAAAAAATAGCCTCTTTACAAAATACTTTCAAAAAACCACACAAAGCATAATTTCAAACAAAAGTAAGTGATCTAGCAAGTAACTAAGAGCCCATGGAAAACCATGGATGAAAAGGGTGTTAATACATTTCCTTTTCATAATCTACCCCCCGAACTCAAGAAACAATCTCAAAGGTCTTTCCTGTGCTTTTTCACCTTTCCTTTTTTGGATAAAAGAAAAGTCGGTGGCGACCCTTGCTAACTGCAACATTTTCGATCAAACGCAAAACCTTCAAGTCAGTTCTCCCACCGTATCACATACAGGAAATTAAAATGCGGAAATTAAAGTTACGCTATTACATGGCTTTGGGGAGGGGGTATTTGCATGTCCAAAAGCTTGTGGGAAAAATAAAGAAAACAGTAAAGATCCTACTAAGCATCTATTACATCCCAATATACAATTACAGTAATAAAAGGAAGTGCGAAAGAATAATAACGCGCAAATTTTAAAAGACGTCTAAAATCCTAAGAATAAAATCTTTTGGTTTTGTTTTTGATTTTTTACAAAAATAATTTAAGCTAAGAAATTAATTAACTAACCTAAGATTTATTTAAAGAAAAATAAAATTTAATTAAGAAAATAATATAAGTTCTTTTGTTGTTTTTTTTATGAAAAGAAAATAAATTAAAAATAAAATTAAACCTAAATTCTAATTTATTTTAATTTTTGAAAAAAAAGATCTTAAAATTAGTTAATTAATTAATTCAAAAATTAATTTAATTAATAAAACCTAATCCTAATTTTTATGATTATTTTTTATTTTATTTTTATGATATTATCAATTAATTAAATAAACTAAAGGAAATTAAAGAAAAGAAAAGATAAAGAAAAGAAAAAGAAATGGGCCAGAATGTGCAAAATTAAATGGGGGGATGTTGTTTAACAATGCAGGCCTAGAGTTGTGGGAGCTCAGATTGACCTTTTGATCCAGTGAGGAAGTCTTCGTGAAGTGCATGATAGGCTTGCACGTTGAGATGCTGAGATTGGGCTGACTGGCACTTGGCAGCTTGGATTGAGAGGGTGTATGATATACGTGCATAGCCTGGAAGCATTGAATATGCAAATATCATGTTAGAAAAATAAAATTGCAAGGCTTGGGTATCGAACCCAAGCCTTTCCTTTTAATTCGAATCCCCCCTCATTCAAACTCACTAAGCTCAAATCTGGGTTTGTTTGGGCCTGAAATAACATACATCCTGAGTTTCAAAGGAAATCAGATTCGAAGGCCCTAAACAGTGGTCTCCTAGCATTTGGAAACTGCAACTTACATGTTAAATTATTCACAAAAAGGTAATAACACTAATATGCAATCGAAAATGGGTTTAAAATAAAGATTGAATGAGTTTGAGATTGAAAATCCTTTACCAAACGGAGGTACTTTGATCTGCAGTTTTGGGCATGGGATGGCTTCCTGGAAGCCTCGGGAGAACGAAGCTGGTATTCGTTTGGATTGCAGTACTTTGTAAAAAAAGAAACCTTTAGAATTTGGCAACTTTGTGAAGGTTTGGGGAATTTGGTGTGATTCTTGTATAGGAAACATGCGTGTATAGGTGAAATGCCTCTGTCTCGTGGCAATGTTTTGTGTCCCCTGGCAATGTGTCCTCAGCTTTGTATTTATTGGGGTGTGAGAGGAGTGGATATGGCAAGGGACAACCATTAACCAGACTTCGAAGGCAAAATCAGACAAATTAAAGGATTGCCTTTTTTATGAATTCCAGCCCTTTTGGGTCTTAGGATGAACTTGGACATGTTTCACTCCCAGACTCCTTCGAATGCCTCCATGACTTGCTCTTCGATTGGCCCCGAGTTACTTGCTTCGAATGGATCTAGGCCCCACCATTGTGGCTTCTTCGATTGAGTCGTTATCTGCCTTAGTAGCTTAATATGAAGCTTTTCAACTAGCCCAATCAAAAACTCCTTTTTGGACAGTTGAAGCTTCTTTTGTTACCTCCTTCGAATGTAATTATGCAAGAGGCTTGGGTTTGGAAGCATGCAGGACTTTGGTCGGACTCATCAAAAGTTAAAACAAAACTTTTCTTCAACCATTGTGTGTCTTTCGACTGGACCAAATGTATGCCCTTCAAAGGCACCATTTGTGTGTCCTTTGAATAGCCCACATGCACCCCTTGTGCATTCTTCGAATGGGCCACCAATGTGTGTAGCAATCATGTGCTTGTGAAGCGAAGGCATGCATTAAGAGGAAACCTTTGCTTTGTGAATCTAAGGCTAATTGAAAGGGGAGCCTTTTCCTTGTGAGCTGAAGACAAGCATAGAGGGAGTATTTTCCTAGTGGATCAAAGGCAAATCTGAAGAAGCCTTTGCCATTGTGAATCATAGGCCAACATGAAAAAAGCCTTTGCCCAGTGGATCAAAGACAAGCATGAAGAGAGCATTTTGCCTTGTGGATCAAAGGCAAGTTGAAGAGGATTATTTGCCTTGTGTGCTGAAGGAAATTTGAAGGGGTCTTTTGCCCAGTGGAAGCTTTATGAATTAAACTTGATCAAAGGAGACCTAGCGCCCAATCGACCATATTGAAATGAAAGCTCGCTCGGAGGATTTCAAATTCTGAATCGAAGTACCTTGTTCAGACGCCAATCGAAATACCTTATTCAGATGCCAATCGAAAGACACTTGACCATCTTCAAAATTTTTATTTTCTTTAAGCAAGTGTTTGTAACCACCCAGGCGAGAGAAGATCTTTGAAAGACATGAGAGGGAAAATTTTGGGGTACAACACCTACCTTCTAAGGATACCTTTCATAAATCTCACTACAATCTTTAAATCCGTAAGGGTTATATTTTCACCTTCTACTAGCCCGTAGGGCTTCTGTCTATGTTGTTATCCTTATCCTGTAGGGACTCCTTGTCGTCTTTCATTTACCAAATCCTTAGAGAATCCCTATCTTTCTCAATCTCTGAGATAATGTAGGACATCATCAAATCTATGTCTTTTATCATCTTCGTCCGTAAGGAGTCCCTGCTGTAACACAGTGGGAGAACTGACTTGGTTGTTTTGCGTTTGATCGCAATTGTTTCAGATAGCAAGAGTCTCCACCGACTTTTCTTTTATCCAATAAGGGAAGGTTGAAAAGAACAGGAAAGACCTTTAGAGATGTTTTCTTGAGTTCGAGGGGTAGTTATGAAAAGGGAAGGTGTTAGCACCCTTTTCGTCCGTAGTTATCTACGGGCTCTTAGTTTCTTACTAGATAACTTTCTTTGTTTGAAAATGTGCTTTGTGGTGTGGGTTTGAAAATATTTTGAAAACGTCTTTGTAATGATTCTCATCTCTATAAGAATGCGTACAAAGTGTTGGTTTTGAAAATAGTTCAAAGAGGTGTTTGTTATGGAAGATGTCTTTTGAAAGTGATTTTGAAAAGTTCCTTTGTAATGATTCTTATCTCTATAAGAATGCGTACAAAGATTTTTGACTTTTGAAAATGTTTCAATTGAAAGTGTTGGCGTGAAAATGGTTTTGTAGTTGTGAGCGAGTAAGAAACTATGAGCATCCTACCTACTCAAAAGGTCTAATGTTCCTTTTCTCCTCCTTTAGATGTTGCCATCTTACCATTGGTTTAGTAGGAAACCCCGTTGTTGGATTTGAAGGGACATGCGTGGGTTGTTTGTATAGTCATAGAAGGCAACTGTGATCGGTGGGAATGAGAACTGACTGTTTTGAAATGCTGGTTCGCGAAATGTCGCGGTAAGCAAGATTCGCCACCGTCTTTTATTTTCTCCAACAAGGAAAGGACAAAAGCACAGCAAAATTCCTTTTCGAGATGTTTCTCGGGTTCGGGAGGTAGATTATAGAAAGGGAAGGTGTTAGCACCCTTTCTATCTGTGGTTATCCACGGGCTCTTAGATACTTGCTCACTATGTTTTCAAAAATGTTTTGCTTTTCTTGTGTTTGTGGGTTTTGAAAAAGTTTGTTTGAAAACTTCGATTTAACTCTTGTATTTGTCCTCAAGAGTGTATGAAGTGTTTGTTTGAAAACTTTTGTCAGAAAAGTGTAGGTGCGAAAAGTATTTTTGTTTTGAGAGAGCAAGTACCTAAGAACCTCTACCTACTCAAAAGAAATTAAGTTGTGTAAATGTCCTTTAGACAGTACTATCCCACTATTGAGAAGTAGGTAGCACCGTCGTCGGAGTTTCGGGTCAATTCGATTATAGGGACATGTGTGGTCACTAAAGCAATAGTAGGATGCCTTAGCGGTAACCCTAATGTCTTAGATCCTTTTTATCCGAGACAACCGTTTCGAGGCAACTTGGATCTTTAGACAAGAGGGCGACCCCTAAAATACCCTATACTCAATGACCACGTTGAGGCAACCAAGTGAGGCGTACCCTAGGAGTGGCATGTGCGAGTGTGTCAGGTTTCAGTTTATGTTATCTTTGCACATGTTATGGTGAGCTACGAGTTGATTTTAATTTCAGAATAAGTCTTGTCATGCATAGCCTAATTAACATACATCTAACAGTTAATAGTTGTGCAGAAAGTAAATCTACGCTATTACAAGGCGTCGGGTATTTACATCGCCAAAAACAAACCCTTTGAAAAATAAATTGCGGAAAATAAATGAAAGCGATAAAAAGTCCTAATTACGCTATTACATTCTCGGAGCAATTACATAAATATGGATCAAAATAATACGCGCGGATAAAAATTGAATCGGAGAAGTCCTTAGGGTTTTGACCCTTTTTGAGAAAGAATGAGTTTTTGGTCCTTTTTGCATTTAATTAAACCCAACTCTAATTAATTAAATAAAAGAAATATTTTTTTAAGTTTTTTTTTTTATGTTTTTAATGAAAATAAAATAAAATAGTTAAATATATTAATTAACCTAATTCTACATGGATTTTATTTATTGTGAGAAAAAAAAGTTAAAATTGACCTAATTAACTAAATTAATCTAAGATAGTACTTATTTACAAAAATAATAAATTAAAAGTAAAATAAATAATAATAATAATATTAATATTATAGTTTTCTGATTTTATTATGAAAATAATTAATTTGGTTAATTGAATAATAATAATAATAAGAATAATTAGTAAAATAGAATAAAAAGGAAAAGAAAATAATATAAAAGAATAAAAAGAAACCAGGGGGGTGTTGGCCCAATATGGAGGTGTCCTTGGAAATTTTCAGGCCCAACTACATGTAAGCCTCTTAGACTTTTGAGATTTTCCACACAGGCATTGACTGAGGGGTATGGTGACCATCATCTTTGACCACAGGATTTGAGCTTAGAGACACATGGCGCTTGGATGTTAGAGGTGCATAATGGACTCCTTTTGGAAAGCTGCATATGAATATGTAAAGAAAAATAATAGAAACGTTTTGGGGGGACCTGGGATTCGAACCCAGGTCCCAAAGCTTATTGGGCGTTTGGCCAACCACTCCACCACATTGCATCAATTGTCATTAGAATAACAAGTAAATATAATATATAAAAAAAACAATTCATATGCTGAAACAGAAAAAATAACGCGCGTGTTTTGAATTAACCAATGATGTATCAACACATCATCATCTTCCTCGCTGAACCTGTAAAAACAATGTTAGATAGCGGGGGTTTTTAACCCCCACAAACTACAATGACGAAAAATAGCGATTAGAGTTATGGCCTATATAAATATTTCGCGAAGGTTGCATCATGTTCGTCTGGTCTCAACGATTCCAACCATATGCCTTAAGGGTTCTAATTTTTCCTGGATTGCAAAGCCCCAAATCCAAAGCTCAGGAACCCTAGAAATCGTCCATGGTAACTTGTGATTCTGTACACTATAATTCAATTAACTTATACCATTAGTTTCATATGGATTCAAGCAATGCAAAACAAACAATAAATCATGTTAAATGCGCATGAAATAGTCAATACGATTCTGAAAATAAGAAGCAAACCGTGACTCTGTATAGGGTGATTATGTGAGCTTTAGCGTGTGAATTCAATTGCTACACGTTCCTGGGAACCCCTGCAAGGTGTTAGAATCAACAAAAGTTCTTGAATCGTCCTGGAACGCAAGATTAGGATTTCCATTTTCTTGGAAATTTTCAATATGCTATGGCCTCTTTTCTGCAGTTCTTTCACGTGTGCATGATCAGGGTTTGCTTGTGTATATATAGGAGAATGAGATTAGGTTACAATCTTGAGCAAAAATCCATGGAATTGATGATGGAATATTTTATTGGAAATCATATATTTTTGAATCTTCATGATTGGAAAAAGTTGCCAATTTTGGAGATTTTTGCCTCTTTGATTTGTACACGAAATTTCCAGCATATCTTGACCATCTTTGCTTCACAAAAAGATTGAAAAACCATATCTTTGTATTTTCCTACAATTTAAATTAATTAAATGAATTAATATTGATTAAAAATCCAATTAATTAATAAAAATAAGAAAATAAATTCAATTAAGCTTGATGGGTCGTGCATAAGCCATGGATAAAGTTTCAAGAATAAATTTGAGGCCCATTAGCAAAAATAAGGTGTTTTGAGCAAAGTTGACTTTTGCAAATTCACAAAAATTGCCCAACTTCTCCAATGCATATCTTGCTCAATTTTGATCATATGAACATGTTCTTGGACATTTTGGAAAGGTCTTGAAGTCCTCTAACCAATGCTTTTGGTCCTATGTCATTTGGATTTACCAATCTCAAGTTATGGCCTTTGACTCAAAGTGCATTTTTGTTGACTTTTGAATTTGACCTATAATGTAGAAATTGATAACTTTTTATCAGAGCATTTCTTGGACTTGGAATGTGAAGATGGATTGTAGGAAATACCATCCCCTTCAAAATTTGCATTGGATGGGATTTTTCTGACAAACCATGAAAAAGTTATGCCCTGGTCAAGATACAGTTGACTTTTCTACTGTCCAAAAATAGTAACTTTTTGCATCTTGATGATTTTTGAGCCATCCTTGTGGAATTATGATCAAGACTTGATCAAATGATGATTGTGACCTCAAAATAAGATGTTGACCAAAAATTATGATTTTTGACTACAAAATGACCATTTTGCCCCTACAGTTGACTGTGAATCAAATAGGGCTTTTGACTGTGCAAATTGGCACTGTGAGTCTTGAAACTTGGCATGTAGGTGCTTGAGGATGTATATGGACCTATGAGACTTGATTGAGCCATTGAAAACCCCAAATTCCTTAAAAGAACCAAAACCCTAATTTTAGCTGACTTATGAGGTATTTGGACTGTGCAATCCTTGAGTAATCTTGAACCATTTGAAGATGATTCTTGACAAATCTTGAAGAATATGGGAGGGCAAATTTTGGGGTACAACAACAACCTATGAGACGTTTTAGCAATTTCGTTAGGGACTAGATCGTTTACCGAAGGCAACATCGAGGGACATCAAGGGACTACGATCTTTTATCGAGGGTCTTTTCTAAAACGCCCATATTCGATGGACATGACTATTTTCCGAGGCAACAAGTGAGATTACCCTAGAGGTGCATGTGTCAATAGTGTGTTTGATTGCATGCATTTAATCTTTGATTAGGGTGGTCTACTTTTTGGTTTTATCTTGCCATACATTCTAATTACAAACATTTGTATAAAGAAATAAAAATTTAGAAAATAAATATCCTACACTATTACAACCATATTGAATAGAAAGAAAATATAAATAAAATCATAAATAACATAAAAAGAGAGAAAAATTGAGTCCTTCAATCTAGGCAGTAGGCTCCTTCGATTCACCCTTCTTTGGCTTCTTTCGATTGGGGCTGGGAATCAGTGTGAGAATCCATCAATTACACCCTTTTCCCTTCTTTCGATTGGGGTCTGGAAGTCATCGTGAACACCTTTTGTTTCTCCTTTCTTGCTCCTTCATTTGGACTGTGAAGCGATATGGGCCTGCAAAGTAGCACGAGTGCGCATCCTCCATTCACGCCCTCTTTGTCTTTCGTTTGGGACTGTGAAGCAGTAAGGGGTGAAGCCTAATGCTTCGTTTCACATAAAAAATTTGCTTTCGTTTGGGGTCTGTACATGTTACTTTTAACGTATACTTGGACAAGAAAAGCATGCAATCGAAATGACAGAAATGAAAAGTGAACAAATGTTATTTACATACTTGAAACGAAAGGGTTAAGGTCAGAGTGACTTACCTTGCTTGAAGTTGGGATGTGTGTGTTGGACGTTGAGTGGCTCCCCTGAGTGCTCCTAGATTCGAAGGAAATAAATAATTGTGGTGTTTCTTTGACTGGATTCGAAGGCCATGAAGAGTGGAGTTGTATTTGTTGTTTTTGGATTCGAAGGAAAAGAACAAGTGTAGTGTTTCGTTTGCTGGATTCAAAAGAAAGAACAAAGTGTGGGGTTGCTCCTGGATTTGAAAGGGAAAAGAAATAGATGTTGTGTTTCTAGTGTTGGATTCGAAAGGAACAAAAACAAGGGTGTGGTCTTTTGATTCTGGGTTTGAGAGTGTGTTAAGTGTTTGATGATTTTCACACAATCAAAGTTTCTCCAGGTACCAAAACCCTCTAGATGTGTTGTCCAGCCCCCTTAGATGTGTTATGGAACCTCTTATTTATAGATGAAGTTGGATGAGGTTTAGGAGGGAAAACAAAATAAATTTGAACAAATTGGGTATGATGTTCTTGTAGTCTTCGAGGTGCAGTATTTGTATGCCAATTTGGTGCAAATATAGGAGCAACATAGCAGGACTGTTGTGCAGCTATTTTGGAGCGTTGTGGCCAGTGCAGTAGGCCTGGATTTGGCAGCGCATTGGACTTTGGTCAGCAAGCCTTCAACTAGACTCATTAAGAGACCAAACATTAATTGTGTTCTTCGAATGGACCTTTTGCATGTTCCTTCGAATGCAACATATTCATGTTCTTTGGATGGGCCACCAAATATGTACTTAGAATGGGCCACCAAATATGTCCTTCGAATGGGACATCCAAGCATGTCTTGCAGGTCCTTCGAATGGTCCACCAAATCTATCCTTCGAATAGGACATCCATGTATGTCTTGCAGGTCCTTCGAATGGGCCACCATAGTGTAGAAACTATGTGTGTGTCGAAACAAACTTTCTAAGGGAGATACTTCCCAGTCAAAGCAGGAATCAAGGTTACTCAATCAAATGCCCAACCGAAGCAGGAATCAAGCTTGCATGCAGGTAATCATCAAGAATAACCTGCAAAGGCCCTTGCTCAATCAAAGCACGCATGCAGGTAACCATTGCATTGTGAACCAAGCAAACATGTAAGGCCAATGGTGCAATCGAAGCTTGCATGCTGTTGTACCCCAATTTTTGCCCCTAAGATCCCTTCATCATATCATATTGTTTCAATCACAACAAAATCACATTAGGGCTTTTGGTTCTTCTCCCTATCTTTAGCCTTGCTCTTCTGAGGAATTACCAAGCACCTTAACTTGTTTTCTTTTGTGATCATGGATATTTTGCTTTGATTTTCTCTCTAATTAACAAAATGCAATATTGGTTTGTCTTACTTGTTAATAATTTAGGTAAAGGCAATGAGGTTTAGCAAGTTGCTTCATGGGTTCATGAGTTTATTTCCATGCCCTAGTCGATAGCTTGAGAATTTAAAACCTCACCATTGAAGTTGTTTTGAAGTTATTATGGAAGTGGTTTAGGTGTCCATGAGTCCTCATCATCATCCTCAACAATCTCTATTCACAAAGGAATAATATTGGCACAAAAAGTTTGTTCAAACTTGGATAAGTTCCACCAAGCATTCTCTTGATCTAGAGGCTATGGTTTTGGAATTCAAAGGGACATATCTTGCTCATCTTTTGGTATTTTTAAGTGATTCCAAAAACATTCTTCTCTTTAATGAGTTACCAACAAATCACTTTAAAAGTTCCAAGGAGTTTTCATGTGGAAGGAACTTGGTGAAGAGGAAAGATTACAAGTCATCCAGATGAATCCCCAATTCTCCCTATGTGACTTCAAATGGTCATAACTTGGTCAATTTTATCACCTTGAGCCTATTATTTTTTCATGATGATCTTAAAGATGTGTACTTCATGCCTTCTTTTATGTGAAAAGTAAAAAAATGGATGGAAGTTTCCTTAAGAATGCAAAAGGTTATAGGTCATTTCATGATTTTTTGCCAACTTAAACAAGTCATAACTTGCTCAATTTTTGGAGATTTTGAGTGGTTCAAATTGCAAAATGCCATTCAATAGATCTACTTCATTCCATCTTTTTTGGTCAAGAGAAAATTCTAAGTGGAAGGCCATGTTTGGATGCAAGAGATTATAGGTCATTTTTAAAGAAGAATTTGAAATATTTCTAAGTATGGAAAGTCAACTCTTTTTCTTCAACTTTGACTCCATGTAACTTTTAGCTCAAGCATCAGTTTGATTCCATTATTTTTCCATTGCAAATCTTGTTACCTCATCTTTCCAAAGCATCAAGAATTTTGCCCTAAGACCCCTTGAGGTGGAAATGCCATTGTATTGAACTTGGTAACTTGGAACTGAAGTTTCTCCATAAGTCAGAATTTGAAATTCATGTTTTGGCCTTTAAACATCAAATTAGCACGCGTTTGTGATCTAAACATGTTTAACCAAGTTGCCAAAGTGGATTAGAGCCTTGAAACGCAAGGATTATATGAGTTTTGATGCAAATCAGATCACACTTTGCTCGTGCATCAGGTTCACACGATTTCCCTCCAATTTGCATCATTCCACACGCTTGAACATTCCATTTGATTCCTTATAAATAGAGGGTCATCCCCCATTCAATTTCCTAAGCTTAGATATCCAGAATCACCCTGCCAATCTTGCTTCACAACTCAGAATTCAGCTACTTCGGATCCTATTCTCAAGCCTTTTTCAATACATTTTTTTCATCAATTCACCTTCCTTGATCTTCCGTGAAGCTAACCATATAATCACATTCAAGAATCGTGCCCTATATTGCTCCATAGAAGTCCAGTTTCAGAGCTCTACAACTCAACTTCAATAGGTAGATTCCTTCATCAATTCTTCAAAATTTTGGTATCATTATGTTACTCTCATTGCCCTGGTTCTAGTCGCAACACTTACTTTCATCTGGAAGCACATTTTGACCATGAATTTTCAAATCCCTTTTCAAAACTTTCTTTCCAAATTGCTTGAGTTACAAATTATATAAATTTGGCGTGAGGGTGTGGTTGTTTTCGTCTTGAAGAGACGAAGCGAGTGACATAGGTCTGAGCTTATGATTTTACATTTTGAGAGACCTGCAATTCGTGAAGGCTGGAGGTTGAAGATGACCAACGTGTCATCTTCTAAACAATGAAAGCGTGACATTTGTTATTTTCAAATTCTGATTTTATTAATGATTCTGTACATTATTCATTAAAGACCATGATATGCACAGCGCTCCAGATCCTTTGGATTTGATTACTAACGCGTTTTGACTCTTATCCAATGGTCCACATCTTTTTCTATTATTTTCTTTTTCTGATTTTTATATTTTAATTGTTTTAAATTTCAAAAAATCATAGAAAATTCATTTTTAGTCCAAAAAATCTGAAAAAATTATGAAAAATATTTTTGATTATTCTCTTTCTGATTTTTATTTTTTCACAATTTAATTTTGTGTTTTGGTATTTTTTTATTAATTTTACACTTATTTGATTTGTTTAAAATGTTTTAAAATACTTTTACACATTTTTAAATTCTGAAAAATTATGGAATGATCCAATGATATTGTGACAAATATTGGTGACCTTATTTTATTTTTGTTTCTGACTTTCCTATTTTTTACTATTTTTGTTTATTTTACCCATTTAATTTAATTTTTAAAAATAGTTTCTGACTTTTAAAAATTCCCAAAAATTTTGTAAAATTACTTGGCCTCTTTTCTGATTTTTCTATGGTCTTATTTTTCACTTCTTGATTAATTTGAATATAATTGATATTTTCCTCATTATTTTCTTTTTTTAAAAAAACATTTTTAAACCTTTTAATGTATATATTAAATATATATAATTTTTGTGATTATTTTCTGGCTGTCTTGGGTTGATTTTTTGATCATGGCTTTATTAACATCATTGGATCTTAGGTGTTGAGTTCAACTCCACCAAAATGGATGAATGATTTTAATAATAGTTTGATTAAATTTTTAATTCAAATGTGGTTTCTCTTTTTACCCTAATTCCTCTTCTTCTCATCCCCTTCTCATTGCACTAAATGTTGTTAGAGCATGATCTCTATATCATGTCTCAAAACAAATGGTTCATAGATTGCTATTGACCGGCCTCAAAATAGGTGCGACTTCTATACAAGTCCACTTGTGATTGCTTAACGAAGCGCTAAATTTTGTCCCGATTTGAATAAATGATCATTTGTGGCCCAAACTTATGATTGCAACCTCAAGTATGTTAATTTGATCTCTTTGATTCAATAACCTTGAGATTCATTGTGTGGAGGCTTTGGTTCTACCAATCCTCTAATGGATCTACAACATCTTTGGTAAACATGGATCACTTAAACATCGTTGATCATTAAATGGTACTTGTGAGAATTCCAAATAGATGATATACTTGACAAAAAGCAAATGCAACTTATTCTGTGGAGGCTTTAGTTCTACCAATCCTCTAATGAGTTCCAAATGCAAGTTTCAAGATGGTCATCCAACTAACCAGTAATTATTGACTTGTTTTATTTTATGCTTTTTATTCTTTTATGCTTTATGCACTATTTATTTTTTAGCATTTTTCATTTCATGCCCTTTTTCATCTTTGTTCATTAGAGAATTTAAATTCTTGTCATTTTTACTTTGCTCACTTGAGCTTTTCTTTTTCTTTTCCTAAGATACTTAATAATCAACTTAAACCCTAAAAAACTCTTAACGGTACTTGGGCTATTTGGTTACTATCTTTGGCATTATGGATCATGGGACTTTTTCTTGGACTTAGGATTAGAAACCATGGCCTATCTTGGAGACCTTGTGATCTTATCTGATTATTTTGTCTGGAGCTCTTAAGGTTTACCTCAAGACATTGGTTTGTTTGTTTGTTTTGTGTGCAGGTTTTTGTGATTACATCCTTTGTCTGTAATCTGGAATTCACCCGTATACAGTCGTTACTCTGCCCAATTTTTGTGAAGATTTAATACACTTGAAGTTTGGTTCTCTCAAGAGGTCTAGTATCTTTGCTTGCTTGGTTCCAATCCAAAGAATGGGAATTCTATCTTCTCTCATAATGTCAAGTTTTGGAATCTTGTTGGTTAGATGGTTCTTATCCTTAGCTTTTACCTTATGCCTAAAGATAGCCTCTTATTCTCCTCCCGTCTTCTTTAATTTCAAGAATCTCCTCCCTCCTTTTGAAAACCCTTCTTATTTTGAAACTTAAACACTTTCATAATAAACTTGGACTTAGGTCCATGCATTTTCAAAATATTTTCATAAATAAACTTCAATCAATTTAATAATACTTTGACATTTTTTATGAGAAGACTAAAAATCAACCAATCTCATTTCAAACCATTTAGCCACTTTGTCTTTTACCTTTAAACTTTTCTTAAAAGATTAGACTATTCCAATCCTTGTAGTGATGCAAACAACTATACTTCTACAATATGTAGTGAAGAGAGATATTTTCAACTTGTGTGTTGAGTGAGGCATTGTTGATTTTAAAATCCAAGCCATATCCTCCACTTTGAGATGATGCAAATTCTCCTTTCTCATGATTGTGGGTAGTAAGTATGTTTTCCACACGGACAATGACGATGATGTCTTATCTCATAAAATTAACCAACACACTTGTGTTTCAAACTTTTAAAAGAGGAACTACATGTACCCTGATACCCTATTGCACAAAAGGTGGTACATAGGCACTAAAGGTTCGCAACTGCGGCGGGTGCAAAAATTATAAAAAATATATTTTTCTTCTCACCTCCACTATCCATTTTATATACAACACATTTTTATAGCCAAAATATACAGATTTTACAAAGAGGTTCCTGCGGAGTACCATAGATGTTTAGGGTGCTAATACCTTCCCTTCGCATAACCAACCCCCTTACCTTGAATTTGTCCCCCCTTTTTTGGGTTATTCGCTCTTTTCCAATTCCTTTGGAAACAATAAACCGCGGTGGTGATTTTTATTTTTATTTGTATAAAGTCTAGTCAATCTAATGGCTTAGTCTTGAACATTTCTACCGCTACAGAAAAATGGCGACTTCACTGGGGAAAGATTGACCTCTTGTTAGTCCATCCCTAAGTGGGTTGATCCTATCTTTGTTTATATCTGTATATGTGTTATTGTGTTTATGTGTTATATTTTGTATATATGTTTGTTTGGATTTTCCTGGTTTTCAGGGTGCTTGGTGATTACTCATAAATCCTATACCCAGACTTGGCCAAACTTTAAGATAGGACGGGTGGTATAGTCATGTTAACTTTGAGGGAGTAATCCCAAAAAAGGAGGCATGAGATCCCCCACTAAGTGGAGGCCCCTTTGACTGTAATGTCATTTACCGATTAATCGGGAAGACGTACTGCTTTCAACCCGGGAGCCTGCTGAAACTGAGGACCGTAGAATACCAAACCCATCTTGGCCTTTTAGGTGTAGTGTGGAAGCTATGACGGAGTAATCTGGAAATAGTTGTCACGCGATACTATGCTCGGACGAGTCTTTCTTGACTATATAACTAATTACCGAGTTAGTCGGGAAGTTGGTAATATCCGAAGGAAGGATGTAGACTCTGGGAACCTCTAGAACCATTTTCGGCAGGTGATAAATCTTAGACCAACACCTTATGGGTAGTACCTTTGACCTCATGCTCGTGACGTTGAACCTATGAACCCTATGTGTGTGATTTTGTGTGTGATTGTTGCATCATGCATCCATGCACCCATAAGCATCTTTTGAAGAAAATAATATTTCAAGGGATTTAAAGGTTGACTATTTGTGAATATCTCAGGTACTGTTAACCATGGATTCTGGAAAGATAAAGACCGAGAAATACAGTTTCAAGGATCCCAAGATAGATGAGTTGATCAGTCTAATTCCAAAGATCGAGTGTTCGGCAGATTTTTGGAAGAGGTTTGGATCCATTATTCCTCTCATGAAGCTGAAGATGAAGGAGGGTATTCTCTCGACATTGATCTAGTTCTATGATATGGTGTATCACTGCTTCACTTTTCCCGATTATCAGTTGATGCCTACACTAGAGGAGTATTCTTTTCTTTTGGATTTACCCGTTACCGATCGTGTTCCTTTTACTGGTTTGGAGGGTGAGCCAAAACCACATGAGATTGCTTCTTTGATTCATCTGGGGAAGTTTGAGGTGGAAGCCCATATGACTACTAAAGGAGGGATTAGAGGATTACCAGCTCAGTTCTTATTGGAGAAAGCTCGTTACTTTGCCATAATGAAGAGTACGGTTGCTTTTGAGGCCATCTTTGCTCTGCTTGCTTATGGATTATTCTTATTCCATAATGTGGACAAGTTTGTCGACATTAACGCTATTAGGATTTTCATGATTGGAAACCCGGTTCCTACACTGTTGGGTGATGCTTATTACTCTATTCATCTTCAGAGTTCTTATCATGGAGGAATGATTATCTGTTGCACGCCTTTGTTGTACCGGTGGTTCATCTCTCATATGCCTCAGTCTAATGCTTTTTGGGATGTCAAGAAGGAACCCCGTTGGGCTCCTAAGATCATGGCACTTACTCACTCGGATATTGATTGGTATCATCGAGCTTACCAGGATGTGGGATTATTGACAGTTGTGGTAGTTTCCCCAATGTACATCTTCTTGGTACAAAGGGAGGAATTAACTATAACCATGTTCTTGCACGGCGACAGCTTGGTTATCCGATGAGGGATAAACCAAACAGTATTCATTTGAGTAATTTCTTTCTGAAGGAAGGAGAAGACCATAAGGAAGCTAGGGAGCAGATTGCAAAGGCCTGGTGCCACATTCATAAGAAGAGTATGAAGGATTTGGGACCTAGGGGTGCCTTTTCTTTGGAGCCATATCTTTAGTGGGTCCGATCGAGAGCCATCCAGTTGAAGATGCCGTATACTCGGGAGACACCCATGACTGGTCTGTTTGTGAAGACCACTCCTCCTTTATTAGATGATCTAGAAGAGTTGCAGCTTGCTTTGGTTAGGATGCAATAGGAAAGGGATGCTTGGAAGAACAAGTTCCAGACTTTAGAGAGTTCTTACAAAGTAGACTTGAAGGAGAAAGACGATTTGATCGAGATCCTTGAGAGTCGAGCGGTGGAGTCTATGGAGAGGCAAGGGGATTTATTTTCTCCTAAGCCTCAAACAGGTGTTGATTACTCATTTCTTGATCCAGATGAGTGGAAGGAGGTTTCCATTAGACATATGGAAGAAAACCAGAGGTTGAGGGCTCAGATTGCCAGGCTCACAGGGAAGCGCCAGCGTACAGATTGATCTCTATCAGTTTCTTTCTCTCAGGATTTTTAGATTTTATTTTCATCTTATACTTGGGATTATTGAAACTTGTAATCCATTTTTGAAGTTATTATAATAAAAGTTTTTCAGTATTTCAAATGTGTTATTATTTTAATGTTTGCAACATGTCTATAAACGTTAAATCCCTTGAAATATTAAATGATAAAGTAAAAATAATCATATGCATTGCACATCATGCATCATATTGCACATATTTCTTGCATTTATTATGCATATCCAGGTGCCTTACCCAACTTTTTGCTTCGTTCAGCAAGTTGACTCATCACTACCACACTCGGGCTAACTTTAAAAAGAAGATGGATAACTTGGAACAAGAAAATCGCGAGCTACGCGAAGAAGTTTCTGCTTTGAAGGCTGGCTTGGCCAATTTGACTACTCTGATGGAAGCTCTGGTGGTTTCTCAGAATCAGCCACCGAGTGTTCAACCTCAACCAACAAGGGCAAATGCTGAAGTTCCTATTGTTCCTGTATCCGCTACTCCGACTGTTGTTCAAAACCGCATGCCTCAAGGTTATCCGTGGGGAATTCCAGAGAATTTTGCACCTGAAGGTTTCAATTTGGGCCCCCAAGATGCTCCAGTGGTTCCAAATGTTGTTACTCTAGCACCTCCTGTGGTGCATACTGTTCTGGCTGCACCTCCTTCGGTGAACTTGGTTCCATTTATTAATGAAGATGTGTGTCGTCCTTTCCCTCCGGCGAGTGAAGATTTGGGTCTTTATGACAGAATGGATGATTTCCAATAGAAGTTTGATAGAATGTAAAGAGAGATGAAGGCTCTTAGGGGAAAAGAGCTATTTGGGCAGAATGTGAATGAGTTGTGTTTGGTCTCGAATGTTAAAGTGCCTGCTAAGTTCAAGGTCCCGGAGTTTGAGAAGTACAAGGGCAACACTTGCCCTCGTGCTCACTTGGTGATGTACGTGAGGAGAATGTCTACCCACACTGATGATCAGCGTCTGCTGATTCACTTTTTCCAGGATAGTCTGACTGGCGCAGCATTGAAATGGTACATGAGCTTAGACAACGCCAACATCCATACCTTTAATGATTTGGGACAAGAATTCATAAAACAATACAAGTACAATGTAGACATGGCGCCCGATCGTGACCATCTTAGGGCCATGGTTCAGAAAGACAGGGAATCATTCAAAAAGTATGCACAGAGATGGCGCGAAGTGGCTGCACAAGTGATTTCTCCCATGGAGGAGAAGGAAATGACTAAAATTTTTCTAAAGACACTAAGCGCTTTCTACTACGAAAGAATGGTAGCAAGTGCCCCAAATGATTTTATAGAAATGGTAGGGATGGGTGTCCTCCTAGAAGAGGCAGTAAGAGAAGGTCGTTTGACAAAGGGTGAAATATCCGGAGGTTTGAAAAAACCAGCTTATGGGTTTACAAAGAAGAAATAAGGGGATACCAATGTTGTCATACAAGAGAGGAGAGTGAACGCTCCTAGAAGGAATTATCAGCGTCACCAGCAAGTTGCTTCAGTGACTCCCGTTATGAATGTCGCTCCGACTACCGTTGCTTATCAAAGACAGTCCCAGTAGGGGAACCAAGGGAATAATCAGAGAAGGGAGAAGTACGACCCTATTTCCATGAGTTATGCAGAGCTACAACCAGCATTGATTTAGAAGAAGTTGGTCCAGACACGACCACCTCCAGCAGTACCATCACCATTGCCTTGGCATTATAAAGCAGACCAGACGTGTGCCTTTCATCAGGGTGCACCAGGGCATAGTGTTGAAAATTGTTATCCTTTGAGGACTAAAGTGAAAAGGTTGGTGAAGTCTGGAATTTTATCTTTCAAAGACATGGGACCTAATGTGAAAGACAATCCTCTACCCAAGCACGGGGGAGTGAATTCTGTGAATATGGTGGCCGGTTGTCCAGGTGACTTCTGGATTTTTGACATTAATCTAGTTAGAGGGGATTTGGTGAAGATGCACGCAGACCTCTGTGAATTCAGTTATTATACGCATGACCATGTCGGTTGTGCTATTTGCAGTAAACATACATGGTTGCGAGAAGATAAAGGATGATTTACAGGAGATGATGGATAAAGGTCTAATTCATATAATCAGGCCTAGGGCAGAATATGAAGAGGAAGTGAATATGGTGTCTGGATGTCCGGGTGAATTCAGAATTTTTAAAGTGGAGCATTTGAATGAAGATCTCGTACATTTGCATGCTACCTTCTGCCGTACTGCTGGTCAGGTGGAACACCAATATGGATCATGCGTGGTTTGTTGTCAAGACCCCCGAGGATGTTCTGTTGTGAGAGAGGGTGTTCAATTGATGTTAGACAACGGAACTATCAAGATCATAGGTCAGAGAGATGATTATCATGAGATTGATATGGTTGAAGTTTGTTTGATGGAAGAAGAGTCAGAGGAAGAGTATGCCTCCACGAATGAGTATTTCTCTTCAGAGAAAGATTTGTTTGCCGGAAATGACCCTTTGATAACTGATTGTGTTGAGGAAGGGGTAAACGTCATTGTACCTTGTTTTGGTGCACCCGCTCATCTTGAAGTGAAGTACCATAGCAAACCAGATGTTACCCCATTGGTAATTAGTCTACCAGGTCCTGTTCCCTATAAATCAGATAAGGCTATGCCTTACAAATACAATGCTATAATCTTAGAAGATGGGGTGGAAATTCCCATCCAGCCAATGTCAGATGTTGGAAATATAGCTGATAAGAGCAGGGTGACCCGTAGTGGTCGTGTGTTTGCACCGGTTATTCGAAGAGATGTTGTTGCTGGAAAGAAAATTGCTGAGAACGATGAGTCTAAGAAGGCTGCAGGAGAGACTAGTGGAGCTACATTGGAGAAAGAAGTGGATGATATCTTGAAGATAATTAAGATGAGCGACTACAAAATTGTAGACCATCTATTGTAGACTCCTTCAAAGATATACATCCTAACTTTATTGATGAATTCCTCCGCTCATAGAGAATCACTGATGAGAGTACTAGACCAAGCTTTTGTAGAAAATGACATGCCGTTAGATCAATTCAGCAGCGTAATTGGAAATGTTACGTCATGTAACAACTTGAGTTTCTGCGATGATGAGTTACCAGATGAAGGGAGGAACCACAACTTGGCCCTCCACATATCTATGAACTGCAAGAATGACTCGCTATCCAATGTGCTGATTGATAACGGATCCGCATTAAATGTTATACCGAGAAGTACCCTCATGAAGTTAAAGTATCAAGGAACACCTATGCACCCGAGTGGCATCATTGTGAAGGCTTTTGATGGGTCGAGGAAATCTATCATCGGTGAAGTGGATTTGCCCATCCATATAGGACCACACTTGTTCTTGATAACTTTCTAGGTAATGGACATTATTCCCGCGTATAGTTGTTTGCTAGGACGACCATGGATAGACGAAGCAGGGGTTGTCACTTCAACTTTGCATCAGAAGCTAAAGTTTGTGCGTAAAGGGAAGGTAGTGATCATAAATGGGGAGCAGGCGTTGTTTATATCCCATCTATCCTCTTTCAGTATTGTAGAAGCGGATGAGGCTACTATTGGAACCCAGTTCCAAGCCCTATCCATTGACAACATAAGGAAGAATGAGAATTTTGTGGTTTCCCTGAAGGATGCGCAGAAGGTTGTGCACAATGGTCATAATACAGTTTGGGGACGACTTGTGGATCCACCTGTGAACAAGAATAGAACTAGTTTGGGTTTCTCTTCGAGGAATGGCAAAGGAGAAAATTTGAAGTCAAAGTCTTCTGTGAACAGTTATCATGATGTTTTCCGCAGCGGAGGCTACCTTCATCCAATTGGTTCTGGAATTAATGTTGTTGAAGAGTACGAAGCAGAGCAGGAAGTACCGAATTATGTGACACATGGAGTCCGAGTTCAGAACTGGGTCACCATTGATGTTCCTTCTTGCATACATGTTTCAAAGTAATTTGTTTTGTTAATCTGTTTCTTTCTTTTGAAAAGCTTTCACTCTGCCCAAGGTGGAAGTATTAATGTTATAGGGCTTATCTATTTGCTATAACTTTTAAGATCATTAATAAAAGTTGTCTTTGCTTCCAAAATTATGTCTTTAATTTTCTGCTTTTTCCTGAGAAATGGTAATAAAAAATAAAAAACTAAACCTTTCACAATAAATAATAACTGAAAATTAATCTGCATGATCACTTGTTATATGTGTCAGTTTCTAAAAGCAATCATAAATCACATGTGCAGATTAATTAAAAAACCCGTTGAATACAATGACCCTGCACCCTCTCCCAACTTTGAATGTCCTGTGTTTGGGGTTGAAGAATAAGATTATGATGATATTCCAGAAGAGGTCTCATGGTTTCTTGAGCACGAGAAAAATACCATTCAGCCATATAAGGAGCCTTTGGAAGTGGTTAATTTGGGCTCAGAAGAAGACCCGAAGGAAGTCAACATTGGAGCATCGTTGCATCCTGATGTAAAGAGAGGGTTGATTGAGCCGTTAAAAGAGTATGTGGATATTTTTGCTTGGTCTTATCAAAATATTCTTGGTCTAGATACATTGTCGAGTATCGTTTGCCATTAAAGCCAGAGTGTCCACCAGTTAAACAAAAGTTGAGAAGAACCCACCCGGATATGGCAGTAAAGATCAAAGAGGAGGTCCTAAAGAAGATTAATGTCGGTTTTCTTGTGACCTCAGTGTATCCTTAATGGATTGCCAATATTGTCCCAGTACCAAAAAAAGACGAAAAAGTCTGCATGTGCGTAGATTACAGAGATCTAAATAAAGCTAGTCCAAAAGATGATTTTCCATTGCCTCACATTGACATTTTAGTGGATAGCACAACAAAATTCAAGGTATTCTCATTCATGGAAGGATTTTCCGGGTATAATCAAATAAGAATGGCTCCAGAGGACATGGAAAAAATAACGTTTATCACACCCTGGGGAACATTCTGTTACAAAGTGATGCCCTTCGGGTTGAAGAACGCTGGTGCAATGTACCAGAGGGCTATGACAACCCTATTCCATGATCTGATGCACAAAGAAATCGAATTATATATTGATGATATGATTGCCAAATCCAAAACTGAAGAAGGGCATATAGAAGATTTGTTGAAGTTGTTTCAGCGTTTGAGGAAGTATCGTCTCCGCTTGAATCCAAATAAATGCACCTTTGGAGTTAGATCGGGGAAATTGTTGGGTTTTATTGTTAGCCAGAAAGGAATTGAAGTTGACCCTGACAAAGTCAAAGAAATTCAAGAAATTCCAGCACCAAGAACTGAAAAGCAAATCAGGGGTTTCCTCGGGCGTTTGAATTATATCTCCAGATTTATTTCCCACATGACTGCAATGTGTGAACCGATCTTTAAGTTGTTAAAGAAAGATCAAGGTTGTGTATGGACGGATGACTGCCAAAGGGCATTTGAAATTATTAAAGAGTATCTGCTTGAACCTCTTATCTTGCTCCCTCCTACAGAAGGAAGGTCGTTGATTATGTATCTAATAGTGTTAGATAAATCTATGGGTTGTATTCTGGGACAACAGGATGAAACGGGAAAGAAAGAGTTCGCCATTTATTATCTCAGCAAAAAGCTCACTGATTGTGAGTCACGGTATTCTATGCTAGAAAAAACATGTTGTGATTTGGCCTGGGCAGCAAAGCGTTTGCGGCAGTATATGTTGAATCATACTACTTGGTTAATCTCCAAAATGGATCCAATCAAGTATATTTTTGAAAAACCTGCTCTTACTGGGAGAATTTCCCGTTGGCAGATGTTGTTATCTGAATATGATATCGAGTACCGCACTCAAAAGGCTATCAAAAGTAGTGTGTTGGAAAATTACCTTGCTCACCATCCAGTGGAAGATTATCAGACTGCAGAATATGAATTCTTCGATGAAGATGTGATGTTCTTGAAAGTGAAAGATTGTGATGAACCATTTCCTGAGGAGGGCCCCGACCCTGATTCTCGTTGGAGTATGGTATTTGATGGAGCTGTGAATGCTTATGGTAAAGTAATTAATGATGTGATTATTACTCCTCATGGATCACATATTCCTTTTACTGCAAGGTTAACATTTGATTGCACTAATAATATGGCAGAATATGAGGCTTGCATCATGGGTCTTGAGGAAGCTATTGGTCTCAGAATCAAAATTATAGATGTATATGGCTATTCAGCTTTGGTAATAAATCAGATTAAAGGAGAATGAGACACTCGTCACCCTGGCTTAATCCCCTACAAAGATTATGCTAGAAGATTACTACCCTTCTTCAATAAAGTTGAATTCCATCACATTTCTAGGGATGAAAATCAAATGGCAGATTCTCTGGAAACTCTGGCTTCCATGTACCAAGTAAATGCTTGGAACGATATACCCCAAATTACAGTTTGACGGCTAGATAGGCCCGCTCATGTGTTTGCGACAGAGGAGGTAGCAGATGAAAAACCATGGTATTATGATATCAAGCATTTTCTTCAGACTCAGGAATACCCGTTTGGTGCGTCAAAGAAAGATAGAAAGACACTGAGAAGATTGGCAGGTAGTTTCTTCCTCAGTGAAAATGTGTTATACAAGAGAAATTACGACATGGTCTTGCTCAGATGCGTGGATAGACACGAAGCAGACATGTTGATGCATGAGATCCATGAAGGTTCATTTGGAACTCATGCTAATGGACATTCAATGGCTAAAAGGATGTTAAGGGGAGCTTATTATTGGTTGACAATGGAATCTGATTGTTACAAATTTTCAAAGAAGTTCCATAAATGCCAGATTTACACAGATAAGATCCATGTACCTCCGACACTTTTTAATGTGATTTCCTCCCCGGGGCCTTTCTCTATGTGGGGTGTTGACATGATCGGGACGATAGAACCCAAAGCTTCGAATGGACACCATTTCATCTTGGAAGCAATTGACTACTTTACCAAATGGGTAGAGGCTGCTTCATATGCCAATGTTACCAAATAGTAGGTTGTGTGTTTCATCAAAAACAATCTTATATGCCAGCATGGTGTGCCGAGCAGAATCATCACTGACAATGGGTCGAACTTGAACAACAAGATGATGACTAAACTGTGCGAAGAATTCAAGATTGTTCATCACAATTCATCTCCATACAGGCTAAAGATGAATGGGGCTGTTGAAGCTGCTAATAAGAATATCAAGAGAAATATCCAGAAAATGGTTGTCACTTATAAGGATTGGCATGAAATGCTCCCTTTTGCTATGCATGGATATCGAACATCTGTTCGCACTTCAACAGGAGCAACCCCGTTTTCCCTAGTGTATGGAATAGAAGTTGTACTCCCTGTCGAGGTAGAGATTCCCTCGTTGCGTGTGATAATGGAAGCCAAATTGACAGAGACTGAATGGGTTCAGAACAAGTTTGACCAATTGAATTTGATTGAAGAGAAGAGAATGACAGCTTTGTGTCATGGGCAGTTATATCAGAAAAGAATGAAGAAAGCATTTGACAAAAAGGTCAAACCTCGTGTATTCAGAGAAGGCGACCTCGTGCTCAGGAAGATCATGTCTTTCAACACTGATTCTAGGGGCAAGTGGACTCCCAATTTTGAAGGCCCGTATGTTGTCAAGAAAGCCTTCTCTGGTGGTGCATTAATTCTTGAAACTATGGATGGCGAGGAGTTCCCACGTCCCATGAATGCTGATGCAGTCAAGAAATACTTCGCCTAAAGAAATAAAAGAACAGCTTGCTAAGTTGAAAACCCGAAAGGGCGGCTTAGGCAAAAAAGGAGCATCTCGGTAGGCCGAAAACCCGAAAGGGCGGTCTAGGCAAAAATTAGAGACATAAACAGAATAAATTTCCCGCTAAGTTAAAAACCCGCAAGGGAAGCTTAGGCAAAAGTTAGGGACTTTCTTGGCAAGTAACTACGTCAGACAAGACTTGATCATTGAAGCAACAATCTTCTCGGATCCTCACCATACTGCAACAAAAGCTGCTGCTCAGGATTTCAAAAGTTGTTAGGGGGGATAGTGGTCATTGTATCTCAATGTATCTTTTCCATTATGTATTACCATTTCCCAAACTTTGTAATCATCCAGGGAGTCTCGCCATTCGCAGATTACCATTCTATTAATGAAATTCGAGCTTTTTCCCAATTCTTTGTGTTCTTATTTTTATTTAGCTTGCAAAGACTTCATTTATTGCTGATAATAACTGTTAAAGCAAAAAGATTAAAAGAAGCAAAATTATCTTTTCAAAAAAAGAGAAGAGATCTTCACAATTCAATTTACTTTGGGATTTGTGATGAAACAATGACAACAATGATGGTGATCCCAAGAATGAACAAACTCTGTTTGTTTTAAGAGGATTTACTTCTTTCCTGAAGGTTTTCTCAGGTCATTTTGCTGGTGTGCGCAATCTTTGTGTGTTTCTCAGATAGTTAAATACGATATCAGTGGGTAAAAGGTGCAATATTGGGTTTGTTACCCCACTATCCCCAGTCAAGTCTTAGTTCGTTTTTATTTCGGGTTTGCATGATCAGAAACCTCTGTCCCAGATTCCCCAGTGATGTCTTTCCTCAAATTATGAAAGGTTTTATTCCCTTGGTGTGCTGGGATGTCGCTCCTTTTGCAGTTTTGGCATTAATGTCTTCTTGATTTCCCGGGAAGGTTATCCCAGGGCATCTCTTGTTGGAATGAGTATTCATGATGAAAGTTTCAGTCCGCAGTTTTTCTCCAGGCTTGAATCTCCCAGTGAGGCTTGGTTGTTTCGGTGTCAGTCTGCTTTATTTTAGGTTGATCTTGCAATCTCCAGTAGGCATGTTGCTTTCAGAAAACCTTTTTCTCCAATGAAACCAGAAGAAGGATGTTCTATCCCGGTATCTGTTTGATTTGGCTACATCCGGATTATGTTTCTCCTCAATGAAGTTAAAGTAATAGGTTTGGTTTCTGCAGTTGCTTTTACCTTGCTGGGATTGATCTTTCTGGTTGAAGCTTAGCCCAATGTTGTTAGTTCTTGAGGCGGTTTTGTTTGTTTGCGCTGATTATGTATCCTTTTTACCAGCATGTACATAATAGCACTCATACATTCATACATACATCATGCATTGCTAAAATCATCATTCATTGACATTGTGTTCTGACCTTTCCAGCAGCGCTCTTTGCTTAGTTGAATTTGGTTTTCCCTCTTGAGTTTATTTCTCAAAGGATGAATTTGCACTGGCCGTCTTGCTCTAGTTTATTTCTAAATTGGATTTGTGGCTACATGACAATATCATTTATTATGGATTTCTAAAAACTTTGAGTTTTGGTTTGTGCATTTATTTTGCATGGGAAGACTTTATCTCCTCAGCAGGAATATCGTGGCATTTCCCCGGGAAGTCATATTTCTATCCCTAGAAAGTCATTTCTCTTCGCAATTCCCCTTGACAATAAGTGGAAGTCTCTTTATTTGAGACAGATTACGTATTACCCTTTCCAGGCAGATTTCCTTGGTCAAAGAAGAAGTTGAGACCCATTCTTGGCAAAACACTAGAATCTTGGGGAAACTTGATATATTTTCTTTCTACCTTCAGTGAACGTTGGTAGTACATCGGCAGTGAACGTCAGTGTTTATTATCTTTTTTCTATCTTCAGTGAACGTTGATAGTTCATCGTCAGTGAACAGCGATGATATGATATATTTTTCTCTTTCTACCTTCAGTGAACGTCGGTAGTACATCGACAGTGAGCGTCGGTGTTTGTTATATTTTTTCTATCTTCAGTGAACGTTGTTAGTTCATCATCAGTGAACGGCGGTGATATGATATACTTTCTCTTTCTACCTTCAGTGAACATTGGTAGTACATCGGCAATGAACGTCGGTGTTACTTATCTTTTTGCTATCTTCAGTGAATGTTGATAGTTCATCGTTAGTGAATGGCGGTGATATGATATATTTTTCTCTTTCTACCTTTAGTGAACGTTGGTAGTACATAGGAAGTGAACGTCGGTGTTTGTTATCTTTTTGCTATCTTCAGTAAACGTTGATAGTTCATCGTTAGTGAACGGCGGTGATATGATATATTTACTCTTTCTACCTTCAATGAACGTTGGTAGTACATCGGTGGTGAACATCAGTGTTTCTTATCTTTTTTCTATCTTCAGTGAACGTTGATAGTTCATCGTCAGTGAACGGCGGTGATATGATATATTTTTCTCTTTCTACCTTCAGTGAACATTGGTAGTACATCGGCAGTGAACGTCGATGTTTCTTATCTTTTTGCTATCTTCAGTGAATGTTGATAGTTCATCGTCAGTTAACGGCGGTGATATGATATATTTTCTCTTTCTACCTTCAATGAACGTTGATAGTACATCAACAGTGAACGTCGGTGTTTCTTATCTTTTTGCTATCTTCAGTGAACGTTGATAGTTCATCGTCAGTGAACAGTGGTGGTATGATATATTCAGTGGACGTTGGCAGTACATCGGCAGTAAACGTCGATGCTTGTTATCTTCCTCTCTGATTCTGTTCTTGTGGTTCACCAGTGATTTATTTTCTTGGTGGGGTTGCTCCTTTGTTTCTACATTTTTTTTACATCCCAAATGTTACTTTGCGTCTCTTTGGTTCTGTTCATATGCATTCATATGCATAAGCATTTGCATGGCATCTTAGGTCCAAAAATAGGGTTTGTTTTATATTTAAGTGTCTTCAATCGCGTCGACACGAAGATTTTTAATCTTCGTATCTCCGGATAGAAGAAACTTAAATAAAGGCAGCTGTTGTACCCCAATTTTTTTCCCTAAGATCCCTTCATCATACCATATTGTTTCAATCACAACAAAATCACATTAGGGCTTTTGGTTCTTCTCCCTATCTTTAGCCTTGCTCTTCTGAGGAATTACCAATCACCTTAACTTGTTTTCTTTTGTGATCATGGATATTTTTCTTTTATTTTCTATCTAATTAACAAAATAAAATATTGGTTTGTCTTACTTGTTAATAATGTAGGTAAAGGCAATGAGGTTTAGCAAGTTGCTTCATAGGTTCATGAGTTTATTTCCATGCCCTTGTCAATAGCTTGAGAATTTCAAACCTCACCATTGAAGTTGTTTTGAAGTTGGTATGGAAGTGGTTTAGGTGGACATGAGTCCTCATCATCATCCTCAACAATCTCTATTCACAAAGGAAGAATATTGGCACAAAAAGTTTGTTCAAACTTGGAAAAGTTCCACTAAGCATTCTCTTGATCTAGAGGCTAGGGTTTTGGAGTTCAAAGGGGCATATCTTGCTCATATTTTGGTATTTTTGAGTGATTCCAAAAACATTCTTCTCTTCAATGAGTTACCAACAAATCACTTCAAAAGTTCCAAGGAGTTTTTATGTGGAAGGAACTTGGTGAAGAGGAAAGGTTACAAGTCATCCAGATGAATCCCCAATTCTCCCTATGTGACTTCAAATGGTCATAAATTGGTCAATTTTTATCACCTTGAGGCCATTATTTTTTCCTGATGATCTTAAAGATGTGTACTTCATGCCTTCTTTTATGTGCAAAGTAAAATAATAGATGCAAGTTGCCTTAAGAATGCAAAATATTATAGGTCATTTCATGATTTTTGGCCAACTTCAACAAGTCATAACTTGCTCAATTTTTGGAGATTTTGAGTGGTTCAAATTGCAAAATTCCATTCAAGAGATCTACTTCATTCCATCTTTTTGGGTCAAGAGCAAATTCTAAGTGGAAGGTCATGTTTAGATGCAAGAGATTATAGGTCATTTTTAAAGAAGAATTTGAAATATTTCTAAGTATGGAAAGTCAACTCTTTTTCTTCAACTTTGACTCCATGTAACTTTCAGCTCAAGCATCCATTTGATTCCATTCTTTTTCCATTGTAAAGCTTGTTACCTCATCTTTCCAAAGCATCAATAATTTTTCCCTAAGACCCCTTGAGGTGGAAATGCCATTGGATTGAACTTGGTAACTTGGAACTGAAGTTTCTCCATAAGTCAGAATTTGAAATTCATGTTTTGGCCTTTAAACATCAAATTATCACGCGTTTGTGATCTAAACATGTTTAATCAAGTTGCCAAAGTGGATTAGAGCCTTGAAACACATGGATTAGATGAGTTTTGATGCAAATCAGATCACACTTTGCTCGTGCATCAGGTTCACACGATTTACCTCCAATTTGCATCATTCCACACGCTTGAACATTCCATTTGATTCCTTATAAATAGAGGGTCATCCCTCATTCAATTACCCAAGCTTAGATAGCCAGAATCACCATGCTAAACTATCTTCACAACTCAGAATTCAGCTACTTCGAATCCTATTCTCAAGCCTTTTTCAATCCATTTTTCCGTCAATTCACCTTCCTTGATCTTCCGTGAAGCTAACCATATAATCACATTCAAGAATCGTGCCCTATATTGCTCCATAGAAGTCCAGTTTCAGAGCTCTGCAACTCAACTTCTATAGGTAGATTCCTTCATCAATTCTTCAAAATTTTGGTATCATTGTGTTGCTCTCATTACCCTGGTTCTAGTCGCAACACTTACTTTCATCTGGAAGCACGTTTTGACCATGAATTTTCAAATCCCTTTTCAAAACTTTTTTTCCAAATTGCTTGAGTTACAGTTTATATAAATTTGGCGTGAGGGTGTGGTTGTTTTGGTCTTGAAGAGACGAAGCGAATGGCATAGGTCTGAGCTTCTGATTTTACAGTTTGAAAGACCTGCAATTCGTGAAGGCTGGAGGTTGAAGATGACCAACGTGTCATCTTCTAACCAATGAAAGTGTGACATTTGTTATTTTCAAATTCTGATTTTATTAATAATTCTGTATATTATTCATTAAAGATCATGATATGCACATCACGCCAGATCCTTTGGATTTGATTACTAACGCGTTTTGACTCTCATCCAATGGTCCACATCTTTTTCTTTTATTTTTTTTCTGATTTTTATATTTTAATTGTTTTAAATTTCAAAAAATCATAGAAAATTCATTTTTAGTCCAAAAAATCTGGAAAAAAATTGTGAAAAATATTTTTGATTATTCTCTTTCTGATTTTTATTTTTTCACAATTTAATTTTGTGTTTTGGTATTTTTTATGAATTTTACACTTATTTGATTTGTTTAAAATGTTTAAAAATACTTTTACACATTTTTAAATTCTGAAAAAATTATAGAATGATCCAATGATATTGTGACAAATATTGGTGACTTTATTTTATTTTTGTTTCTGACTTTTCTAATTTTTACTATTTTTGTTTATTTTACCCATTTAATTTAATTTTTAAAAATAGTTTCTGACTTTTAAAAATTCCCAAAAAAATTTTAAAATTACTTGGCCTCTTTTCTGATTTTTCTATGGTCTTACTTTTCACTTCTTAATTAATTTGAATATAATTGATATTTTGCTCATTATTTTCTTTTTTTAAAAAAACATTTTTAAACCTTTTAATGTATATATTAAATATATATAATTTTTGTGATTATTTTCTGGCTGTCTTGGGTTGATTTTTTTATCATGGCTTTATTAACATCATTGGATCTTAGGTGTTGAGTTCAACTCCACCAAAATGGATGAATGATTTTAATAATAGTTTGATTAAATTTTTAATTCAAATGTGGTTTCTCTTTTTACCCTAATTCCTCTTCATCTCATCCCCTTCTCATTGCACTAAATGTTGTTAGAGCGTGATCTCTATATCATGTCTCAAAACAAATGGTGCATAGATTGCTATTGACCGGCCTCAAAATAGGTGTGACTTTTATATAAGTCCACTTATGATTGCTTAACATAGCGCTAAATTTTGTCCCGATTCGAATAAATGATCATTCGTGGCCCAAACATATGATTGCAGCCCCAAGTATGTTAATTTGATCTCTTTGATCCAATAACCTTGAGATTCATTGTGTGGAGGCTTTGGTTCTACCAATCCTCTCATGGATCTACAACACCTTTGGTCAACGTGGATCACTTAAACATCATTGATCATTAAATGGTACTTGTGAGAATTCCAAATGGGTGATATACTTGACAAAAAGCAAATGCAACTTGTTGTGTGGAGACTTTAGTTCTACCAATCCTCTAATGAGTTCCAAATGCAAGTTTCAAGATGGTCATACAACTAACCACTAATTATTGACTTGTTTTATTTTATGCTTTTTATTCTTTTATGCTTTATGCACTATTTATTTTTTAGCATTTTTCATTTCATTCCATTTTTCATCTTTGCTCATTTGAGCATTTATATTCTTGTCATTTTTACTTTTCTCACTTGAGCTTTTCTTTTTCTTTTCCTAAGATACTTAATAATCAACTTAAACCCTAAAAAACTCTTAATGGTACTTGGACTATTTGGTTACTATCTTTGGCATTATGGATCATGGGACTTTTTCTTGGACTTAGGATTAGAAACCTTGGCCTATCTTGGAGACCTTGTGATCTTATCTGATTATTTTGTCTGGAGCTCTTGAGGTTTACCTCAAGACATTGGGTTGTTTGTTTGTTTTGTGTGCAGGTTTTTGTGATTACATCTTTTCTCTGTAATTTGGAATTCACCCGTATACAGCCGTTACTCTGCCCAATTTTTGTGAAGACTTAATACACTTGAAGTTTGGTTCTCTCAAGAGGTCTAGCATCTTTGCTTACTTGGTTCAAATCCAAAGAATGGGAATTATATCTTGGCTCATAATGTCAAGTTTTTGCATCTTGTTGGTTATATGGTTCTTATCCTTAGCTTTTACCTTATGCCTTAGGATAGCCTCTTCTTCTCCTCCCGTCTTTTTTTAATTTCAAAAATCTTATCCCTCCTTTTGAAAACCCTTCTTATTTTGAAACTTAAACACTTTCATAATAAACTTGGACTTAGGTCTATGCATTTTCAAAATATTTTCATAAATAAACTTCAATCAATTTAATAATACTTTGACATTTTTTATAAGAAGACTAAAAGTCAACCAATCTCATTTCAAACCATTTTGCCACTTTGGATTTTACCTTTAAACTTTTCTTAAAAGATTAGACTCTTGCCAATCCTTGTAGTGATGCGAACAACTATACTTCTACAATATGTAGTGAAGAGAGATATTTTCCACTTGGATGTTGACTGAGGCATTGTTGATTTTAAAATCCAAGCCATATCCTCCACTTTGAGATGATGCAAGTTCTCCTTTCTCATGATTGTGGGTAGTAAGTATGTTTTCTACACGGACAATGACGATGATGTCTTATCTCATAAAATTAACCAACACACTTGTGTTTCAAACTTTTAAAAGAGGAACTACGTGTACCCTGATCCCCTATTGCATGAAAGGTGGTACATAGGCACTAAAGGTTCACAACCGCGGAGGGTGCAAAAATCATAAAAAAATATATTTCTCTTCTCACCTCCACTATCCATTTTATATACAATACATTTTTATAGCCAAATTATACAGATTTTACAAAGAGGTTCCTGCGGAGTACCATAGATGTTTAGGGTGCTAATACCTTCCCTTTGCATAACCTACCCCATTACCTTGAATATTTCCCCCCTTTTTTTGGTTATTCGCTCTTTTCCCATTCCTTTGGAAACAATAAAGCGCGGTGGCGATTTTTATTTTGATTTGTATAAAGTCTAGTCAATCTAATGACTTAGTCTTGAAAATTTCTACCGCTACACATGCATGAGGTTATTTCCATGTGCACCAAAACAATCATATAGGATGCAAATGGTGCAATTGAAGGATGTATGCAGGAATCCTAAATGCCCAAACGAGGCTTGTATAAAGATAGGCGTTGCCCTTATGAATTGAAAGCCAATTGTTTCAAAGGGGAACTTTGCCCAGTTAGAGCTAGCATGAAGATAGCCAATGCCATGTGGGTGCTAATATGAATGCTCGCCATAGTGAAGTTGCTTCCTTGTGTACGCTAGCATGGTGGGAACCCCTTGCTTTATGAATCGAAGCATGCGGGAAAGTGGTAATTGCTCAATCGAAGGCTGCATGCAGATAGCTAATGCTTTGTGAATCAAAGCAAGCATGTCAAGGGTCAATGCTAAATCGAAGGGTGTAAACCAAGCTTGCATTGAAAGAGGCCCGAAACCTAATCTAATAATGTGAAATTGAAGCAGGCATGCTCTTCTTTGATTTGATGCTTGAAGGCCCACTTGTACTTGTGCAAATTTCAACTTTTGAAAATCCTTGTAAGGAAATGCCTTGAGAAATGAGAGGGGAAATTTTGGGGTACAACAGCTGCCCCTGTTCAATCTTCTTAAGCCTGAAGAGTTAGATTGGTGAGCCCACCATTCGTGACTTGAAGGTGGAAAATGATTGAACACTAGAGTGCCCAGAAATTTGCACTCGGTGATGTGATGGTTGATTGTGTAAGGAATGGGCTTAAAGATGCCATTGGGAGAGGTGATGGAGAGTTGTCGGAGATGGGCTTATAGATGCCATTTGGTTGGTTGTTGATAAAAATTAGACTAAGTCTAAGCTTGACTGTATTTGGAAGAAGTATCAGAATAAATCTTTGGTTGATTTAAATATGAAGGATATGCTGGAATGGACCCATGTTAAGTTGTGTCTGGAAATGTATTAGAAGGAATCTATGTAAGATTTATTTATGATTAGCCTGTGTAGGGCTTATTTAGGAGATATATGAGAGGGAAGCCTGGGTAGGGCTACTTCAGGATGAATCCATGTAAAACTTCACCTGGAATTTTAAGAGAAGGAATATGGGTACGGGTGCTTCATGATGACTCAGTATGAAAATTCATCTGGAAATGTATGAGAAGGAACCTGGGTAGGGTTGCTTCAGGATGAGTCAGTATGAAACTTCATATGGAAATGTATGTGAAGGAACCTGGGTAGGGTTGCTTCCAGATGAGTCCGTGTGAAACTTCATCTGGAAATGTATGAGAAGGAACCTAGGTAGGGTTGCTTCAGGATGAGTCCGTGTGAAACTTCATGTGGAAATGTATGTGAAGGAACCTGGGTAGGGTTGCTTCTGGATGAGTCCGTGTGAAACTTCATCTGGAAATGTATGAGAAGGAACCTAGGTAGCGTTGCTTCAGTCAATCGTGTAGATAGTTGTCTTGTCTTGTTTCAGGTATTAATCTACAATCAGTCACTCACAGATAGTTTTCCTGTCTTGTTTCAGGTATTAATTTGGAACTTGCTTTTGTTGGCCGTAGAGATAGTTGTCTTGTATGGTTTTAGATATTAATCTCTGGCCTCTTTGAAATAAATATAGTTTCCCCAGCTGGTTTCGGGAGTTAATATACAACCAATTTGTTCACATATAGTTGTCTAGTCTTGTTTTAGGTATTAATCTGGAACTTGTTTTTTTGGCCGTAGAGATAGTTGTCCTGTCTGGTTTCAGGTATTAATCTCTGACCTCTTTGAAAGAAAGATAGTTTCCCCGACTGGTTTTGGGATTTAATCTACAATCAATTTGTTCACAGATAGTTATCCTGTCTTGTTTCAGGTATTAATTTAGAACTTGTTTTTGTTGGTAAGTATGATGCTTGACTGTGACAGATATTGAAGAATTCTTAGACAATTACTACCTCAACAGATAATTAAGGAATCTTGGACGATTACCACCTCAACAGATAATGAAGGAATCTTGGAAGATTACTACCTCAACAAAAAATGAAGGAATCTCGGATGATTACTACCTCAACAGATAATGAAGGAATCTTGAATGATTACTACTTCAACAGATAATGAAGGAATCTTGGACGATTACTACCTCAACAAAAAATGAAGGAATCTTGGATGATTACTACCTCAACAGATAATGAAGGAATCTTGGATGATTACTACTTCAACAGATAATGAAGGAATCTTGGATGATTACTACCTCAACAGAAAATGAAGGAATCTGGGATGATTACTACCTCAACAGATAATGAAGGAATCTTGGATGATTACTACCTCAACAAAAAATGAAGGAATCTGGGATGATTACTACCTCAACAGATAATGAAGGAATCTTGAACGATTATTACCTCAACAAAAAATGAAGGAATCTGGGATGATTACTACCTCAACAGATAATGAAAGAATCTTGGACAATTACTACCTCAACATACAATGAAGGAATCTTGGATGATTACTACCTCAACAGATAATGAAGGAATCTTTGACGACTTCTACTCCAAAAGGTAAAGAAGAAATCCAGGCTTGATTTTGTCTTGGAGAAGTTTACAGATAGTTAATGACACTTATCTGTTGATCTTTTCCTGAAAAGGTAAAGAGTTAGTTATATGAAATGTGTTGTACCCAAAAGTTTGCCCTCTCATTTATTCAACACATGCCCATTGAGGTCCTCAACTTGCTCAAGGATGCCCAAGAGTTGACCAGACAAATCCTCCTCCTACGACAACAAGCTTCAAACTAGGGTTTCACTCCTCATCAAGATGGTTGAAGTCCAAGGGTCCCAAATGCTTTCCATGGTCCCAATATGTTCTCAAGATCATCCATGTCAAGTTTCATGCCTTGCACAAGAATTTTGCTCAGTCCATTGCCCACATGCCTGAAAATCAACTACACTAGGTCAAGAGTCAACTATGGCCCACATATAGTCAAACTTCAAGATTTTTGGTCAAAATAAATATTTTGAAGTTATATCCATCATTTGATCAATGGTTTATCATAATTCCTCAAGGAATGCCCCAAATTCATCAAAACCCAAAGGTTGCTAAATTAGGGTTTCTCAGGAAAAGTCAACCAAACTTTGACCAAGCATAACTTCTTCATACTTTATCAGAAATTTTCCATCCAAGGCTCATTTTGAAGAGGATGCAAGTACCTACAATTCTTCTTCATTCTTCAAGTTCAAAATAAGAACTCATCAAAAGATATGAATTTCTACATTATAGGTCCTTTTGAAAAGTCAACAAAAACACTTTTTGGGTTAAAGCTTCTTACATGAACATGGAAGACCCAATTGAGATGAAACCAAAAGGGTTGTTTAAGGGACATACTAAGATTTCTAAAAAGTCCAAGAACATATCTCTAGGGTTAAAATTGGAGGAGATATTCCTTGTCAAAGTTAACCATTTTTGTAAAATTGCGAAAAGTCAAATGTGCTCAAAAATACATTTTTTGTCAAATGGGCCTAGATTTTCATGATTGAATCTTATTGGGGACATGGTCCACGACCCAAATCAGCATCCACACTTTATTTGCTTCATTATTTATTTTATTTTGATTTTTTATTATTTAAAATTCAAATTAAATTAAATAAATGGCAAAAAAATACAAAAGATTGATTTTGATTTGATTTTTTTGTAGCAATTAAATCAAATCAACCTAGCATGACCAAATAAAATCGTGCAAGGGTGGAATGGCTCAAATTGGCATGATTTTGATGCATTTAGAAAGATATAATACAAGAGCAAAATCAAATCCAATTTCCATGATTCACAAATATTTACTTTGTTTTTGTTAACCTAATTCGTTCCACTACATATACAGAACATAACCAAGCCAAGAAAACCAGGATTGCAGGTCATGAAAGCATCAAACAAAAACTGAAAAATTGATAAAAAGTGGTGGATCAGTTTCAAGCTTAGAGGGCAATTCAAAGCATTTCAACACTCCCAATCGTTTCCTAGACCTTCCCAGAAGCTAACATGATCGTTTGCAAGCCTCCACAAGCCCAGAAACACGACTTACAGACCCACGGTTTGCACATACCATCTTGAACTTGATTTTACAATTTACGCATGATTAATCAATTTTAAGAATAGCATTGTGTTTGTATCATCATTTTGAATGTTTTGGTTTACATAATTTGGCGTTTTAATGCATATATTGATGAATGCCATGGCTAGGGTTTGTTTGGCCGTTTTAGGGTTTTTTTATACAGGTTAAATTGGCCCAAGAAAAGAGTACCATGATGCTCGTGGCATTAAGACGAGTTGATCCATGTACTTGGAATTAATTTATCATGCTTGTTGTTGATTTTTGAAAGTTACAGGGTTATAGCAATGGGATGTCCGTAAGTAAAAGTTTCAAACCTAAAACGACGGACAGGGGAAGAAGAAGACAACGTGGCTGATAACCATTGGCCTGTTTGAATAAAACGCACGTTTTTTATTTTTTCAGTTATCCACTTTGTTTTTATATATTATTCATTATTATTATTATATTAACAATTGAACATTGTAGCCCAGTTGGTTAAGCGCGCGTAGGTTGAGTGGGAGGACCTGGGTTCGATCCCAGGTCCCAGCATTTTTCTATTTTCACAATGTTTAATTGCAGATTCTATACTCCATGCTTCCAAGTGCCTACCATGCAAACCAAAATCCAGCCAATGGATCGTTCACACCCCAGATCTAGCGCTCAATCAAGGAAAGACCATGGTACACCATCAGAAAGAGGATGCACTGAATCTAGCGCATGGAGTGGGCTCACTATTCTTGGGCCTTACAAATTCAACATCACACCCCCTCCCCCTTCAGCTTTCGTACAGGCCCAAGTTTTCCAATTTCTTTTCTTTCTTTTTATTTTATTTCCTTTTTTTTAATTGTTTTATTAATTATTTTCTTTTTACAAAAAATAACAGAAAAAATCATTTTTTTTATTAAATCAAAAATCACAAAAACATCAAAAATTATTTTTTCATAAAATATTTTATTTCCTTAATTAATTAGATTAATTTAATTTAGGGCAATTTAATTCCTTTTTATAATACAAATCAATTAGAAATTGGGATTTAATTTATACATAACCTAATTAAGTTTGTCTCAAAAATAATCTAAATCTTTTTCAACTAGATTTCTTAGGTTTTCTAATTATTCTCGCATTTAATTCGCCGCGCACATTTTTTTAATTCATTTTTCTATTATTGTAACTGCTCCGAGTTTGTAATAGTAATTAAGGTTTTAAATTCTGCATTTTTATTTTCAGTCCAAGATAATTATGCATCTGCAAAAGCCTTGTAATAGCTAGGACTTTAACTTCCTCGCGTTTTAATTTCTGCAAACTATAAACTGCTTAGATGTATGCTAATAGGACTGTATGGAAAGACTAACTGAAATTAATACAGTAGAAAACCCTAAATGTGCAAAGATAAATTAACTGAAAAATTACACTCGCACATGCTCACTCCTAGGGTTTAGTCCACTCCGGTTGCCTTCGGTAAACGATCATGAAGTATAGGGTTTTGTTAGTGGTTATCCTCTAGCCCCGAAAGATCTAAAATGACCCATTCGGATGTTGCCTCGGAAAAAGATCTTTAAGGCTTTAGGATGATTACTAACATTTCCTAGCATTGCTTTTGTGATCGTACATGTCCCTTCGAACGTCCCTTAAAACTCCAACGACGGTGCTACCTATTCCTTAATAATGGGATAGAATTATCTAAAAGGAAAACAAACAGACTTTTTTGAGTATGTAGATTAGTTCTTAAGTACTTGCTCAAACAAACAAATTTTTTCTCACACAAACACTTTTCAAACGAAGTTTTCAAAAATAACTTCGTAACACTCTTGAGGACAGAAACAAGGGTTAAAACAAAGTAAAACAAAACTTTTCAAAACAAAGAACACACAAGCAATTTCAAAATGAGCAAGTACCTAAGAGCCCATGGAAAACCATGGATAGAAAGGGTGCTAACACCTTCCCTTTCTATAATCTACCCCCCGTACTCAGAAATATCTCGAAAAAGGCTTTTTCTGTTTTTTTCCTTTTTCTGATTGAATAAAATAAAAGTCGGTGGCGACTCTTGCTTACCGCGACATTTTGCTAACAAAAAACACAAATCAGTATTAATAGTCGGTTCTGCCACCGTATCACAGAACTGACGACTCTGCTGGGGAATAAAATATAAAATGGGGTAAACCTTAGGATCTACGTCATATTTAATTGCTTTCTCTTGATTGTCTTGCTTGCTTTATATTTATGGGAACTATTTGGGTTATTTGATCCTACACCCGGATCGGGAAACACATTTTAGGTAAGTAGCAATAAACTGTGAGGGAGCTGTGTTGGGGTATATCGACACGGTTGAAGCAGTAGCTATGTTGATGTGGCACTTTGGTTGGTACCCGTAACCCTTGAGTCAATCAGGGAGATGTACGGGGCCGCTGCGTGGTGTCATAAAGCATCAACTGACCTTAGAACCTTTAATTTCACAACTTGGCCAGTAGGACGTAGCGATATGGCCGACTTTGGTGTATGCCCAAGGTCGACAGATACTCGATGCTACACTCATTGAGGTTTGACTCTTGAGTTTTGTTTTGTTGCGAGTCAATCGCCTATTGAACGAAGCTGGGGGAAAGATCAGTGATATTGAGATCCCTTAGAACCCGGTTACTATTTATAGGACAGGTTGAACCAATCCAACTTCAAGAGGGTATGACCTTAAAACCCATGCAAGCCTAAACCTAAGGTTGTTTGCGTGACTTGTGTGCTTTCAAATTGAACTACTTGCAGGGTTTTATTACCTGACAACATGAGTTTCTTGCAGGTTTTGTTTACAGTTATTATCCAATAACTTGGATTTCTTGCAGGGTTTACTTGCTTACATCACTTCTCACCTTTTCTTAAAAGCATAGCATACACATCATAACATCATGACTTAACATTTCCTTAACCATTTCAAGGATCTCGAGGGCCTGTGATGCAGGTTATGATAAATCAGACGTCTAGCAAGGGACAAGGGGATTTATTTTCCTCTAGCCAATGTCGTCATAAGATCAAAACTCAACAACTTGAGTCAGGGGATATGACCCACTTGATATGGTGAGCTTGACACTCGTAGAAGGACTCTCAACGATACAAAATTATTCAATCAAAGCTGCAAAATTCAACTTCTGACATTTTCTTGTTTACCCCGTGGGATCCTTGAAAACATTGCATACATATCATACATATCATTGCATACACGGGTTTCAAAGTAGGTCTTTCATGTTCTCATTGTTTATTTCAGCAATGGCTCTCCAACAAGACAACAGAGATCTCCAAGCTCAAGATGCCCAGTTCAAGGAATTTCTCCTGAATCTATCCAAGGGCAAGAAGACCTGAAAACACTCTTCGTCGGGAATCTAAACAAGGAACATTCTGACAACAACAAGGATGAACAATTGGAGCAACTTCAATCTGAGGTAGAAGCAATGAGAATCCAGATGCTGGGGCAGATGGCTCTTATCCAAAACTTAGCTCGAGGACAAGAAGGGATAAGAGCCTTCCTCAACAAACTTCATCAAGATGGATACAACCGTATGAAGCAAGCAGTCGAGGTTGGGGACCAAGTCATTGATCAACATCCAAGAAGATAAGAGTTTAGTTTGGTGAAGAACGGACCTTTCCAGATTGCTACTACCTCACAAGCCCAACCACAACCTCGCCAACGACAACGGGGCAATCGGCATAAGAAGAATACATCTGAAAGACGCTTCACCGAAATTAACATGTCATTGGGTCAAGCATTGCAACATCTGTTGAAGGCCAAGTTAGTTATATTAAGGGACCCTCCTCAGAATCCCAACATAGCCTCCCCAAGGTACAATCCAAATGCAAGATGTGCGTACCACTCCAACAGTCTTGGACATGACACCAACAGCTGTTGGGCCTTGAGAAATAAAATTCAAGACCTGATTAATGAAGGAGCGCTAGAATTCGCACAAGACGGTCAGGATGAGTTCTTCTGCCATCCCTCCAAGGAATACCATCTGAAGTGACAAGTTCTCACAAGAAGACTCTTCGTTCATTAGAATTTTCAATGTGTAATTTTCTTTTGATTTGTTTGAACATTTATTCATATCAAACCTCGTTATTTCATCAATGCATTGCACATGTTTGTCTTGAATCAATTCATTCGTATTCACTATTTCAAAAATGTGTTCTTATTTCCTTGTGTGATATTCAACTCTCGATTAAAAACTATAAGCCTTAGAGATAGGATGACGAAAATGATACCACAATCTCTATAGTATGCTTTTGAACAGACCCCGCTGACGATGTACATATGTTGTTTTAAATCCTAAACAGTGGAGTTATAAGTAAGATAATCCCTAGTCAAACCCTTCGAGCCAAAGAAGTAGGAGTTTTTCTTTTCACACAAATTAAAACCCTTAATCATAACCTAGGGCAGGGTAGTTTTCTCAGTTAATTCAGAGGCACATTCAGTCACAATCTGTCGCTTCGTACACAATGAATGGCATCGAAGCCGTCCTTCCAAAATAAAAGACGGTGATGGTTCTGTATAATCATCAATACAGACAGTCATTATCTCGAAATAAAAGCCCATTAAGTCAAAACCTATGAAGGAGACTTAAGAGAAAAATTGGGGTATCCCGCTGACTGTAATCACAAAAGAAACAGTTCAGGCAAAAGAAGGGATAACGAAAACAAAAAAAAAGAGGTTACTACAAATCCTCGACAAAAAGAAGATTACAAAAATGACTGCCTTTTCAAAACAAATGTCATATTTCTGAATCATCACCAAGTATCAGAGCAAAGATTCTAGACTCAATCGGGATATAAACGCGCAATTAACTGAGCATAGGACTGAAGAACATCACGAAGAGCGGGTTGGGTACAAATACCATTTGAGCCTTTATCCTTTGTTTCTTGAACCTTGAACCAGGCCACGTTATAACCCTTAAAAGTCCTAGCTGAAGCATGGGTTAGTTTGAGAGCATAATGTTACAAAGGTATCCTGACTTCTGTAGGCTTTGTCACGAATCTTGAGTTGATATCACATTCTTGCAAATTTCATTTTACTACACAAAACACATTTTCAAAAAATTTCAAGACAGACATGAGTTTTTTATTCTTTAAATGACATTGTTTTCATATGACTAATTGTTTGACAGCAGAGAAATCCGCACAATGGATATTCAATGAACAGACATTCTCTCAATGGACAGGATCACCTCAGTAGGAAAGACACTTCCAATAACAGGTCTTCCATAAGCAAGGGGCATGACATGATGTCTAAACACACCTGGGGAAGTCTCTCCAAAAGTGGAAAATAACCAGGGATAGATCTCCATCTGAATCGCTTGGGGCATTACGCACGCATTCCAGCAACGAATCATGTGCCATCAAGAAAACATTTTCGACAGTACTACAACACAACATTATGGACGGTGACAACTCTCTACATCTTGAAAGCGTGGACATAGTCGGAAAATACTACGCATGAAAAAAAAGACCCGCTAGGTTGACACACGTAGGAAAAAATAAGGGAATCCCGGTGAACCAAAAGGGTTCGGGCAAAAATTAGGGATAAAAATGAAAAATCTATACACCCGGCAAGTCGAAAACCTGAAAAGGCGGCTTGGGCAAAAAAAAAGGTATCCCAGTGGATTGAAAACCCGAAAGGTCGGTCCAGGCAAAAGTTAGGGATTTAAAATGTACGACCATGTCCCATCACCTGTCTATCAGTGGAAGACTTATACCTTGATCAACATTTATCAAGTGCACCAGAATCGAGAAACGGTTCAGATATGATCCAGATACGGATGTCATTCTGCTACTTATTCAAGATTTTCATGCATTGAGAAACCGTTTAGGTACGATCCAGAGACGAATGTTATCCTGGTACTTATTCCAGATTCAACTTTCAGATACAGTTCAGATACGCTCCAAATATGGATGCCATTCTGATACTCATTCAGATTCAACTTTTAGATACAGTTCAGATACACTCCATATACGGATGCTATTCTGATACTCATCCAGATCCAATTTCAGATACAGTTCAGATACGCTCAAGATACGGATGCCATTCTGATACTCATTCAGATTCAACTTTCAGATACAGTTCAGATACGCTACAGATATGGATGCCATTTTGATACTCATTCAGATTCAGCTTTCAAATACAGTTCAGATATGCTCCAGATAAGGATTCCATTCTGATACTCATTCAGATTCAGCTTTCTAATACAGTTCAGATATGCTCTAGATACGGATGCAATTCTGATACTCATTCAGATTCAGCATTCAGATACAGTTCAGATACTCTCCAGATACGGATGCCATTCTGATACTCATTCAAATTCAGCTTTCCGATACAGTTCAGATACGCTCCAGATACGGATGCCATTCTTATACTCATTCAGATTCGGCTTTCAGATACAGTTCAGATACGCTCCAGATACGGATGCCATTCTTATACTCATTCAGATCCAACTTTAAGATACAGTTCAGATACGCTCCAGATACGGATGCCATTCTGATACTCTTCAGATCCAACTTTCAAATACAGTTCAGATATGATCCAGAGACGGATGTCATTTGGACACTCATTCGAAACATGTTTCAAGTACAGTTCAGATACGATCCAGAGACGGGTGTCATCATGACACTCATTAAATACATGTTCAAGTACAATCACGACATAGATCCATCCACAAAATCTCCGCGTGTACTTTTTCCAGCATGGTACAAGGGGCACAGATAGTTGGAAGCGAAGTCACTGTCACATACAAGCCAGTGATACCTTTATTCCCCATAGAGCCGAGACAACCAAAGTTTGACCTCCGTATCCCCAAGCAGGAATTCCTTCCCCAGCAGGTTCCTTCAGAAAGCTGATATCTGCATTCCCCAGCCATGTTTTATAACCATGAGCAATTTATAAAGCCATCTCCCGAGCAAAGTTTATTTCTCTGGCAGCGGAAGCTTCATCTCTAACAGAGCTCTTCTCTCCAGCAATGGAAGTTCATCCCCAGCTGAGTTTATTTCTCCAAATCAGCAGATCTTCCAACAAAGTATCTCTCTTCCCCACATAGTCATTCCCCCACAAGATTATTCTCAGACAGAGTCTTCTCCGACAGAATATTCTCAAGAAGAATGGATGTAAATCCCAAGCTAATCATCTTCAGTCACTATCCCCAGCGGAAACGAAGAACTCAACTCCTTATACTCTCCAGCAGCAGTCCAAGATTTATTTTCCCCAGCTAGAAAATATCACAATAGCATTGCATATCCATACATGATGGCATACGCATACATATTATACAACACAAGCTCATTTGTTTTGAGAACATCATTACTCAATACATTTCATACATCATAACATTACATACGACTAACTCTTTACCTTTCAGGGAAAGATGCAATCAATTTCTCACAAGTTCTCTCTGGTTCAGTCAAATCGACACTAAGGTTTCTATTCCAATTGAAGATATTCCAACACTTTTCAAGATTTTCTCTGGTTCAGTCAAACCGACACTAAGGTTTCTATTCTAGTTGAAGATGTTCTAAGACTTTCGTCTGGGTCAGCCGAATCGCCGCTAAGATTCCCCTGATTTCTATGCCAATCAAATTTAATCTGGGACCTCTCCCGGGTTCAGTGAAATCGATACTAAGATTTCTCTCCCAGTTGAAGACAACTCGAGACCTTTCCCTGGTTCAGTAAAATCGATACTAAGATTTCTATTCTAGTTCAAAAGCTATGAAGCCCGGAAATCGACCAAATAATTTCTTAATAAGCATAAAATACTACGAAGCCTGGAGTCGACCAGATAGTGGTATATCTCAAATTCAAGCTATGAAGCCCGAAAATCGACCGGATAATATCTTGATTTCTCCTAAATACTACGAAGTCTGAAATCGACCAAATAGTGGTATAAGACACCGTGAAGCCTGGAGCATGACCAGATAATGGTATAAGATGTTGTGAAGTCTGGAGCACGACCAGATAGCAGCAAGAGACACTATGAAACCTGGAGCACGACCAAATAATAGTATGAGGTACTACGAAGCTTGGAATTCGACCAGATAGCAGTTTACTTGGCCAATTACTATTAAAGCCTATAAACGACCGGATGTTAGTATGCCTTAAATTCAAGTGGAAACTCGAATGTGACCGGATAACCACTTAATTTCTCCTGAAGCCTGGAACACGACCAGATAAGAATTGAGAAATTGCAAAGCCTGAAGCACGACCAGATAGCAAGTTTAATCTCATCTCCCCAGTAAGTCACTGTAAAACCTGGAGCACGACCAGATAGCAGTCAGTCTTATTATCCTTAGCAAATCATTGTAAGGCCTGGATCACGACCAGATAGTAGTTCATTTTCATCTCCTCGACTAAGAGATGATTCCCCAGTAAAGTAACGGACAACTGAAGCTCCTAAAATTCTATTTCTCCCAAGACAGAGACCAACATTCCTAAGAAAATTCCTCCTCAATAACAGGAACAGGAATTCCCACCAAGGAATATCTCGGGAAATAAACATCCTCTAGATCGCATCTTTAAGCCCATCTCCGACGATTCTCCGTCATATCTTCTGGATGGCATCTCTAAGCCCATCTCTATTGACCTTTTGTCATCTCCTCCAAATGGCGTCTGTAATCTCATTCCCGATACTACCTACACAATCCAGCACCATCTCAGACGAGTGCAAATTTTTGGGCACTCTAGTGTTCAATCATCTTCCACCTTCAGATTACGCAAGGCAGACATCCAATCTACATCCTCAAGTTTAATAAGATTGAACAAGGGAAGCTATTGTACCCCAAAATTTGCCCTCTCATTTATTCAACACATTCCCATTGAGGTCCTCAACTTGTTCAAGTATGCCCAAGAGTTGACCAGACAAATCCTCCTCCTAATGCAACAAGCTTCAAACTAGGGTTTCACTCCTCATCAAGATGGTTGAAATCCAAGGGTCCCAAATTCTTTCCATGGTCCCAATATGTTCTCAAGATCATCCATGTCAAGTTTCATGCCTTGCACAAGAATTTTTCTCAGTCAATTGCCTAAATGCCTGAAAATCAACTACATTAGGTCAAAAGTCAACTATGGCCCACATACAGTCAAACTTCAAGATTTTTGGTCAACGTCAATATTTTGAAGTGATATCCATCATTTTATCAAGGTTTGATCATGATTCCTCAAGGAATGCCCCAAATTCATCAAAACCCAAAGGTTGCTAAATTAGGGTTTCTCAAGAAAAGTCAACCAAACTTTGACCAAGCATAACTTCTTCATACTTTATCAAAAAATTTCCATCCAAGGCTCATTTTGAAGAGGATTTGATTCCCTACAATTCATCTTCATCCCTCAAGTTCAAAATAAGCACTCATCAAAAGTTATGAATTTCTACATTATAGGTCCTTTTGAAAAGTCAACAAAACCACTTTTTGGGTTAATGCTTCTTACATGAACATGGAAGACCCAATTGAGAAGAAACCAAAATGGTTGTTTAAGGGACATCCTAAGTTTTCTAAAAAGTCCAAGAACACCTCTCTATGGTTAAAATTGGAGGAGATATTCCTTGTCAAAGTTGACCATTTTTGCAAAATTGCCAAAAGTCAAAGGTGCTGAAAAATACATTTTTTGTCAAATGGGCCTAGCTTTTCATGATTGAATCTTATTGGGGACATGGTCCACGACCCAAATCAGCATCCACACTTTATTTGCTTCACTATTTATTTTATTTTGATTTTTTGTTATTTAAAATTAAAATTAAATCAAATAAATGGAAAAAAAATACAAAGGATTGAATTTGATTTGATTTTTTTGTAGGAATCAAATCAAATCAACCTAGCATGACCAAATAAAATCGTGCAAGGGTGGAATGTAATGCCCGTAATTTAATTAATTATTTAATTAATTATTTTTGGAATATTTGTGAAGAAGTGTTATTATAATTGGATTTATTTTATTAAGTGGAGAAATAATAATATATTTGAGGTATTATATTATTATGTGAAATAATGTTAGAAGCTAATATTATTTAAGGTGGGCTTAATTTGAGATAGTGGAAGTAATAAGGGGGTGTAGGTTTTGAGCCCAATAAGTAATAATATAATAATATTAGATTATTTTATTATTTGTTGTTAGGATAGAAGGAAGAAGCAGTAAGAAGAGAAATAAGGATTTGAGGAGAACCTGAAGCTGCTGGATTTTGAAGGAAACAGCAAGAACAAAGATTCAACCCGGAAATTGTAGAGCGACCTTCGATCCAAGGTAAGGGTGGGGTTCTGGCTTTATAATTGGGTTAATGATATTTGATATGTGAGGTTAGATGTAATTGTTGTTTTTTCTTGAATTAGATGTGTTATGAATGATGTATGATGAATATTGATGAATTCTGGATGAATAATGATGTTATTATGTTGTGTAATTGATGTTGTATTATAAGTTAATATTAGGCGATGAATTACCATGATGATAATAAAGTTTGTAGGACTGTAATTAGATTCCCGTAGTGAACTTACAGAAGAAACGCAGAAAATTATGCAGAAAATTGTAGGATGCGTCGACCTCAAACTGGATGAGTCGATGCAAGGAGGCTGTTAGACTCAGGATGATTTGATGCATGGAGGGTTTGCGTCGATGCATGTTCATTGCAAGACTCAGGATGAGTCGATGCATGCAGGTCTTGCATCGATACATGTTAGTTGTAAGACTCAGGATGAGTCGACCGGTAAAGTGCATGTGTCGATACATGATGTATTTGAAGCATAATGAGTCGATCCATAAGGAGGATGTGTCGAATCATAGTGAGTATATGAAGCAGGATGTGTCGATCCAAGGAGTTTTGTGTCGATACATAATGTCAAATTTCTTTTGACAAAATCAGTTTTTTTTTAATTGTTGTAACTTGAGTTTTAGGATGTTGTTTGAGATGTCGTTCGAAGCGTTGATTAGCTAACACGATGAACTTTATTCTAGATGATTTAAATGATGATGAAGAAGTGTAATACTAGTAACTAATTTAGGATTTAGAATTAATTCCCGTAGATGACAGATATGCTGGATTTTGGACAGAATGATAAATATGAGATGTTAGAGGCTGCTGTTAGAATTATGACAGTAGGATTAGTGACAGAAACGAAGTAGAATTGCAGAATAACAGTATGGCTTACTGTATCATTAATATACAACTGAGTTATTAGTGAGATGTGATTATTAAAGTGGTGTTTGATAATTTTATGATGAACAAATGATATTAGATAAATAAGTAATGTTTAATAAATTATTTTGAGATGTTGTAATTGAGATGTTGTTGTTATGAGATGTTTATGAGATGTTGTCATTTTGAGATGATTGAGATGTTGTTGTTCTGAGATGTTTATAAGATGTTGTTGTTCTGAGATGTTTATGAGATGTTGTTCTGAGATGATTGAGATGTTGTTGTTTGAGATGACTGAGATGTTGTCGTTTTGAGATGATTGAGATGTTGTTGTTTTGAATTGTGTTTTGAGATGTTGTTAACTGAGTGTGTTATTACATTCATGTTGAGTCGCATACATTGCATTTTTTGAGATGGAGCTTATGCTCGTTGAGATGGCCTGGATTGGAAAATTTTGAGATGAAGGTTATGCCTTGTTGATGCCTCTATTAATTGGCAGATTAGATTTTTGAGATGGGAGTTCTGCTCCAATGGTACCACATGCATTTGCATAGTTTTGAGTCGCATTTTATGATTGAATAATAAAGTGTATTTGATGTTGATGAATGAGTATTTATGCTGTAATTATTGATGATTATGAGATTGGAAGTGGTGATATCATTGATCTAATTTAATATATTAATTATCATGTGCTTTATTATATTGTTAGATATCTCACCTCTTTTGTTTGAATGTTGCCCTATGTTGGTAACGTGCAGGTAATCGAGAGTGAAGGCCGTATATCTTCAATAGTTCGAGTCGTGTCATTGCTCTGATATGTAACACTCGGGGGGATGAACGCTTGTTGATTTTTGATTTTTGATTTTCAGTTGCTGAATTTTGAATTGATTATTATTGAATATGAGATGTTTCGAAGTTGTTGCTATTTTATTTAAAGATGTTATTGAAGAATTCCGCTGCGTAGTTGTTGAATATTTAATGAAAGATGTTATGTTGTTAGTTCATCCGATGTTTTATTAAAAGTGTTATATATCCATGATGAATGCAATGAATTTATTAGAAGAATTTGTGACGTCCCGATTCGTTTGTATGAATGAAATTTTATAACTCTGATTTATTTTGCATAAATTTCTTGGGGTAGAATTGGGGTGTTACATGGAATGGCTCAAATTGGCATGATTTTGATGCATTTAGAAAGATAAAATACAAGAGCAAAATCAAATCCAATTTCCATGATTCACAAAGATTTAGTTTGTTTTTGTTAACCTAATTCATTCCACTACATATACAAAACATAACCAAGCCAAGAAAACAAGGATTGCAGGTCGTGAAAGCATCAAACAAAAACTGAAAAATTGACAAAAAGTAGTGGATCGGTTTCAAGCTTAGAGGGAAATTCAAAGCATTTCAACACTCCCAATCATTTCCTGGACCTTCCCAGAAGCTAACATGATCTCTTGCAAGCCTCCACAAGCTCAGAAACACGACTTACAGACCCACGGTTTGCATATACCATGTTGAACTTGATTTTACAATTTACGTATGATTAATCACTTTTAAGCATAGCATTGTGTTTGTATCATCATTTGGAATGTTTTGGTTTACATAATTTTGCGTTTTGATGTATATATTGATGAATGCCATGGCTAGGTTTTGTTTGGCCGTTTTAGGGTTTTTTTATACAGGTTAAATTGGCCCAAGAAAAGGGTACCATGATGCTCGTGGAATCAAGAGGAGTTGATCCATGTACTTGGAATTAATTTATCATGCTTGCTGTTGATTTTTGAAAGTTACAGGGTTATAGCCATGGAAGATGTCCGTAGGTAAAAGTTTCAAACCTAAAACGACGGACAAGGGAAGAAGAAGACAATGTGGCTGATAACCATTGGCTTGTTTGAATAAAACACGTGTTTTTTATTTTTTCAGTTATCCACTTTGTTTTTATATATTATTCATTATTATTATTATTATATTAACAATTGAACAATGTAGCCCAGTTGGTTAAGCACGCGTATGTTGAGTGGGAGGACCTGGGTTCGATCCCAGGTCCCAACATTTTGCTATTTTCATAATGTTTAATTGCAGATTCTATACTCCATGCTTCCAAGTGCCTACCATGCAAACCAAAATCCAGCCAATGGATTGTTCACACCCCAGATCTAGCGCTCAATAAAGGAAGGACCATGGTACACCATCAGAAAGAGGATGCACTGAATCTAGCGCGGGGAGTGGGCTCAGTATTCTTGGGTCATACAAATTCAACATCACACCCCCCCATTCAGCTTCCATACAGGCCCAAGTTTTCCAATTTCTTTTCTTTATTTTTATTTTATTTCCTTTTTTAAATTGTTTTATTAATTATTTTCTTTTTACAAAAAATAACAGAAAAAATCATTTTTTTATTAAATCAAAAATCACAAAAACATCAAAAATTATTTTTTCATAAAATATTTTATTTCCTTAATTAATTAGATTAATTTAATTTAGGGCAATTTAATTCCTTTTTATAATTCAAATCAATTAGAAATTAGGATTTAATTTGTACATAACCTAATTAATTTTTTCTCAAAAATAATCTAAATCTTTTTCAACTAGATTTCTTAGGTTTTCTAATTATTCTCGTATTTAATTCGCCGCGCACATTTTTTTAATTCCTTTTTCTATTATTGTAACTGCTCCGAGTTTGTAATAGTAATTAGGGTTTTAAATTCCGCATTTTTATTTTCAGTCCAAGATAATTATGTATCTGCAAAAGCCTTGTAATAGCTAGGACTTTAACTTCCTCGCGTTTTAATTTCTGCAAACTATAAACTGCTTAGATGTATGCTAATAGGATTGTATGGAAAGACTATCTGGAAATTAATACAGTAGAAAACCCTAAATGTGCAAAGATAAATTAACTGATAAATTATACTCGCACATGCTCACTCCTAGGGTTTACTCTACTCCAGTTGCCTTTGGTAAACGGTCATGAAGTATAGGGTTTTGTTAGTGGTTGTCCTCTAGCCCCGAAAGATCTAAAATGACTCATTCGGATGTTGCCTCGGAAAAAGATCTTTAAGGCTTTAGGATGATTACTAACATTTCCTAGCATTGCTTTTATGATCGTACATGTCCCTTAAAACTCCAACGACGGTGCTACCTATTCCTTAATAATGGGATAGCATTGCCTAAAAGGAAAACGAACAGACTTTTTCGCGTTTTAATTTCTGCAAACTATAAACTGCTTAGATGTATGCTAATAGGATTGTATGGAAAGACTAACTGAAAATTAATACAGTAGAAAACCCTAAATGTGCAAAGATAAATTAACTGAAAAATTATACTCGCACATGCTCACTCCTAGGGTTTACTCCACTCCAGTTGCCTTTGATAAACGGTTATGAAATATAGGGTTTTGTTAGTGGTTGTCCTCTAGCCCCGAAAGATCTAAAATGACTCATTCGGATGTTGCCTGGGAAAAAGATCTTTAAGGCTTTAGGATGATTACTAACATTTCCTAGCATTGCTTTTGTGATCGTACATGTCCCTTCGAACGTCCCTTAAAACTCCAACGATGGTACTACCTATTCCTTAATAATGGGATAGCATTTCCTAAAAGGAAAACGAACAGACTTTTTTTAGTAGGTAGTTTAGTTCTTAAGTACTTGCTCAAACAAATAATTTTTTCTCACACAAACACTTTTCAAACGAAGTTTTCAAAAACAACTTCCTAACACTCTTGAGGACAGAAACAAGGGTTAAAACAAAGTAAAAAAAAAATTATCAAAACAAAGCACACACAAGCAATTTCAAAATGAGCAAGTACCTAAGAGCCAATGGAAAAACATGGATAGAAAGGGTGCTAACACCTTCCCTTTCTATAATCTACCCCCCGTACTCAGAAACATCTCGAAAAAGGTTTTTCTGTTCTCTTTCCTTTTCTTGATTGGATAAAATAAAAGTCGATGGCGACTCTTGCTTACCGCGACATTTTGCAAACAAAAAACATAAATCAGTATTAACAGTCGGTTCTGCCACCGTATCACACAATGTCATGATGTATGAAATGCATGGTGAAATGATGTTTCTCAAAATAAATGAGATTGTGCTATATGCGTTTCATATTCATATGTTGTGAATGTTATTGAAATGTAAATTTGTCTTGGAAAATAACTCCTTGACAAATGATGGGGAGCCTTAGGAAGTTAAATCCCAGACTGCTGTTGAAGAGTATGTGTATCTTTGGACGTTGTTTAAAATGTTTCTGCTGGGGATTCCCGTTTTGTTGTTTGAGTAGAACTCCATTGGGGAATATTGAATTTGTTTGAGGGACACTCTTTGGAGAGTGTTGATTCCTACTTGGGGAAAGGAGTCCAAGAGTCTTAGTTGTTTGTTGCTATACTGGGGAGTTATCTCTTGATGGAAGAGAAAGGACGTTAACAACTTGTTAGAGACAAAGAAGTTAACTGTTATCTGGTTGTCTCACAGGCTTTGCAACAACTCACTAGGGATTGTAGGAAAGTCTACTGGGGAAGAGGGGTTGTGGTCCCTTGATTTGTAGTATTCAAAAAGACAAACTCAAGCTGGAGAATCCGTAGTTTGTTGGGGAAACAAAACATGTTGCCAATCTGCTGGAGAGGTGTTTTCCTTAAGCAGAACTCCTCGAGGATTCTTGAGATTAACTCAGTTAGGGAGAAGTTTTTAGAGATCAAAACTCTGGTTGGGGATTGCCTAGATCCAACTTTATGGGAATATCTATGAATTTGTCCTTAAGGGGTTTGTACCCTTATTCGTGAAGATTATTCTGTGGAGATAACCTTATAGAGATGACTCTATGGAGACTTGACCGGGGATCACTTTATGAAAAGGACTTTATGGAGATTTTCACTGCCCCAAGTAGTAAGTGTTGTAGTACTTCCAAAAAATATTTGCTTGATCGTACGTAACCCTTTGCTGGAATTCACGTTCAATGGCCAAAGTGATTCATATACATACATGCCTCTGGTTATCAGCATTTCTTGAGAGATTTCTTAGAACCTCGACTTGACTGCCCCAGACGAGTTAGACAGTGATATGTCATGCTCCCTTGCTTATAGGAGTTTTGTCATTGAAAGTGTCTTTCCATTTGAATGTTTCTTAAGAGGAATTTCGTTCATTAGATGTTCGTTATGCGAATTTCTATGTTGTCAAACAATTAGCGATATGCAAACAACGATATTCGAAGTAATGCAAAGTTTATGTTTGTCTTAAAGTTTTGAAAATGTGTTTTAGCAGACAAAAGAATTTTTGTAAGAATGTGAATTCAACTCAGGATTTAGAGTAATCCTTACAGGAGTCAGGATACCTTTTGTAACAGTATGCTTTCGAACTAACCCATACTTCAATCAGGACTTTTAAGGGGTTGTATCGTGGTATGGTTCACGGTTTAAGAAACAAAGGATAAGGCTCAAAGTGTATTTGTAACCAGCTCATTCTCCATGATGTTCTTCAGTCCCTAACTCAGTTAATTATGTGTTTGAATTCCACTTGAGTCTGAATGCCTTTTGTTGATGGTTCAGAAATTTGGAAGTTTATTTGTTGGAAGGCAGTCATTTTTGCCATATTTTTTATGTTGTCAAGGATTTGTAGTGACCCCTTTTGATTTATTATCCCTAATTTTTCCTGACTACTCTTGTTTCGAGATTACAGTCAGCGGGATGCCCCAGTTTTTTCTTAAGTCTCCTTCATAGGTTTTGACTTAGTGGGCTTTTCTCTTGGGAGATAATGACTGCCTATTTGATAGGGGACCATTGTCATCTTTTTGATTCAGAAGGATGTTTTTGGTGTCATTCATTGTGTACAAAGTGAAAGCTTGCGACTGGCGCGTACTTGAATTAACTAAGAGACTACCCTGCTCCAGGTTTTGATTAAAGATTTCAATTTGTGTGAAAAAGAAAACTCCTACTTCTTAAGCTCAAAGGGGTTGACTTGGGATTATCTTCCTTATAACTCCAATGTTTAGGGTTTGAGAGAAACGCCTGTACATCATCAGCAAGGTCTATCCAAAAGCATACTGTATGAGATTATGGCATTGTTTTCGTCATCGTCCCTCTAAAGGCTTGCAATTTTTTAAACAATAGTTGGATATCATAAAGGGAGTAAAAAGCACAGTTTAAATATAATGAAAATGAATGTATTAATTCAAGGCAAACATATGTGATGCATTAATGAAACAAAGTTTAACATTAATAGATAAGTGTTTGAATAACAAAAGAGATTACAATTGAAAATTCAAAAAATGAAATGGACGCTCTCAATGATTTGGCATAGGAGCGGTGAACACGTTGGGGGCCTCTAGAGGGTTTAACTCAATCTCCTTGGAGTCAATCATGTTTTGAATCTTGTATTTCAGCGCCCAACAATCATTAGTATCATGCCCGGGACTTCCAGAATGATAAGCACATATTGCATTAGGATTTTAGTTAGGAGAAGAAGTTTTAGGGTTTGGATGAGGTCCTATCAACGTGATCAGATTCATCCTTAACATGTGTTGCAATGCTTGAGACTGTAGCATGTTGATGTTGGTATACTGTCTTTTAGACTCATCTTGCCTTCGCTGATTTCCCTGTCGTTCTGGGTGAGGTTTTTGTTGGGCTCGTGATGTAGCAGCAATATCCACCAAGCAAACTTCTTGTCTCGTCAGGGGATGATTAGTGACTTGATCCCTAGCCTCGACTGTTTATTTCATACGGTTGCATTAGTCTTGATGAAGTTTGTTGATGAGGTCCCTCAGCTCTTCTTGTCCCCAATCTAAGTTTTGGATAAGATCCATCTAGCCCACCATATGTCCCATCATCTGGATCTTCATTGTGGCTATCTTAGTTTGTAGCCATTCCAACTGGTCATCCTTATTGCCCTCAGGATTCTCCGTGGTCATGCCCCTAGTGAGGAGTGCTTTCACTTCTTCTTTCCCCTTAGATAGGTTCAAGAACATTTCTTGAAGTTGAGCATTTTGAGTTTGAATGTCCTTGATAGTTTGTTCTAGAGCCATCTCTACTGAAATAAACAGTAAGCTAATGAGAAATCTGTGTAGGGAAAACCTGTCATGATATGATGCATGGTATGTGAATGCAATGTTTTTCAAGGATCTCGCGGGGTAAACACAAGAAGATGTTAGAAGTTGAGCTTTGATCATAGTTTTGATTGGAGAACTTCGTATCGGTGGATGTCCTTCCACGAGAATCAAGCTCACCATGTCAAGTGGGTCATAGCCCTTGACTCAAGTTATCATGCTTTGGTCTTTAACAACATTTGATTAGAGGAGAATGAATCCTCTTGCCCCTTGATAGGCGTCCGGTTCAACATGACCCTCCATCATAGGCCCTTGATATCCTTGAAATGGTTTATTGAAAAATGCTATGGTATAATGTCATTATGTTATGTACAAGTATGCAAAGGAAGCAAGTTGTTATGTACAAATAATCATATACACACAAAGTAGACAAGTCCTTAGGTTTAGGCTTGCATGGAGTTTGTAGGTAAGTACCCTCTTGAAGTTTAGTTGGCTCAACCTGTCCCAGTAATAGTAACCGGGTTCTAGGGGATCTCAATATCACCGACATTTCTTTTATGCATTGTCTCGGCTCAATCAATCTTTTCTTGCGGCCGAGATAACCCAAATGTCTGATCTCAATGAGTGTAGCATCGAGTATCAACCAATCTTCAACTTTACACCAAAGTCGGCTATCTCACTACTTCCTAATGTCCAAGTTGTTCAATTAAAGTTCTAAGGTCAGTTAGTGCTTCATGACACCGCTCAGCGGCCCCGTATTCTCCTTGATTCAACACAGGGGATACCGGGTACCAACAAATGTGTCACTCTAACATAGCCATTGCATCCACCATATCGGTCTATGTCGTACAATTTACACAATCTATTGCTACTTACCTAAAAGGTGCCCCAAATCCGGGTAGAGGATCAAAACAAGCCCAAGCAAGGAACCATATTGTAAACCAAATAAGTCAAAAAAAGCAAGTAAATGTGATCTAGCCCTAAGGTAACCCCACTTTTACAAATTCCCCAGCAGAGTCGCCAATTCTGTAATACGGTGGGAGAACTGACTTGGTTGTTTTGCGTTTGATCACAATTGTTGCGGATAGCAAGAGTCGCCACCGACTGTTCTTTTATCCAATAAGGAAAGGTTGAAAAGAATAGGAAAGACCTTTAGAGATGTTTTCTTGAGTTTGGGGGTAGGTTATGAAAAGGGAAGGTGTTAGCACCCTTTTCATCCGTAGTAATCTACGGGCTCTTAGTTGCTTGCTAGATCACTTGCTTTGTTTGAAAATGTGCTTTGTGGTATGGGTTTGAAAATATTTTGAAAACGTCTTTGTAATGATTCTCATATCTATAAGAATGCGTACAAAGTGTTGGTTTTGACAATAGTTCAAAGAGGTGTTTGTTGTGGAAGATGTCTTTTGAAAGTGATTTTGAAAAGTGCCTTTGTAATGATTCTCGTCTCTATAAGAATGCGTATAAAGAGTTTTGACTTTTGAAAATGTTTCAATTAAAAGTGTTGGTGTGAAAGTGGTTTTGTAGTTGCGAGCAAGCAAGCAACTATGAGCATCTTACCTACTCAAAAGGTCTAATGTTCCTTTCCTCCTCCTTTAGATGTTGCCATCTTACCATTGGTTTGGTAGGAAGCCCCATCTTTGGATGTGAAGGGACAGACGTGGGTAGTTTGTATAGTCATAGAAGGCAACCTATGAGACGTTTTAGCAATTTCATTAGGGACTAGATCGTTTACCGAAGGCAACATTGAGGGACATTAAAGGACTACAATCTTTTATCGAGGGTCTTTTCTAAAACGCCCTTATTCGAGGGACATGACTATTTTCCGAGGCAACAACTGAGATTACCCTAGAGGTGCATGTGTGAATAGTGTGTTTGATTGCATGCATTTAGTCTTTGATTAGGGTGGTCTACTTGTTGGTTTTATCTTGCCATACATTCTAATTACTAACATTTGTATAAAGCAATAAAAATGCAGAAAATAAATATCCTACATTATTACAACCATATTGAATAGAAAGAAAATATAAAGAAAAGCATAAATAACATAATAAGAGAGAAAAAGTGAGTCCTTCGATCCAGGCAGTAGGCTCCTTCAATTCACCCTTCTTTGGCTTCTTTCGATTGGGGCTGGGAATCAGTGTGAGCATCCTTTAATTACACATTTTGCCCTTCTTTCGATTGGGGCTTGGAAGTCAGTGTGAACACCCTTCATTTCTCCCTTCTTGCTCCTCTGTTTGGATTGTGAAGCGATATGGGCCTGCAAAGAAGCACGAGTGTGCATCCTCTGTTCACGCTCTCTTTGTCTTTCATTTGGGACTGTGAAGAAATAAGGGGCGAAGCCTAAGGCTTCACTTCACACACAACTTTTTTTTCGTTTGGGGTCTGTACAGGTTAGTTTTAACGTATACTTGGACAAGAAAAGCATGCAATCGAAAGGACATAAATGAAAAGTGAACAAATGTTATTTACATGCTTGAAATGAAAGAGTTAAGGTCAGAGTTACTTACCTTGCTTGAAATTGGGGTGTGTGCGTTGGACCTTTAGTGGCTCCCCTGAGTGCTCCTGGATTCGAAGGAAAGAAACAAGTGTGGTGTTTCTTTGACTGGATTTGAAGTCCAAGAAGAGTAGAGTTGTATTTGTTGTTTCTGGATTCGAAGGAAAAGAACAAGTGTAGTGTTTATTTTGTGGATTCAAAAGAAAGAACAAAGTGTGGGGTTGCTCTTGAATTCGAAAGGGAAAAGAAACGGGTGTTGTGTTTCTAGTGTTGGATTCGAAAGGAACAAAAAAAGGATGTGGTCTTTTGATTCTGGGTTTGAGAGTGTGTTAAGTGTTTAATGATTTTCACACAATCAAAGTTTCTCCAGGTACCAAAACCCTCTGAATGTGTTGTTCAGCCCCCTTAGATGTGTTATAGAACCTCTTATTTATAGATGAAGTTGGTTGAGGTTTAGGAGGGAAAACAAAACAAATTTGAACAAATTGGGTATCTTGTTCTTGTAGTCTTCGAGGTGCAGTATTTGTATGCCAATTTGGTGCAAATATAGGAACAGCGTAGCAGGACTGTCGTGCAGCAATTTTAGAGTGTTATGGCCAGTGCAGCAGGCCTGGATTTCGTAGCTCATTGGACTTTGGTCAGAAATCCTTCGACTAGACTCATCAAGAGACCAAACATTAATTGTGTTCTTCGAATGAACCTTTTGTGTGTTCCTTCGAATGCAATAGATTCATGTTCTTTGGATGGGCCACCAAATATGTCCTTAGAATGGGCCACCAAATATGTCCTTCGAATGGGACATCCAGGTATGTCTTGCAGGTCCTTCGTATGGGCCACCAAATATGTCCTTCGAATGGGACATCCAGGTATGTCTTCCAGGTCCTACGAATGGGCCATAATAGTGTAGAAACTATGTGTGTTGAAACAAACATTCCAAGGGAGATACTTCCCAGTCGAAGCAGGAATCAAGCTTGCTCAATCAAATGCCTAATCGAAGCAGGAATCAAGCTTTCATTCAGGTAATCATCAAGACAAACCTGCAGAGGCCCTTGCTCAATCGAAGCAGGCATGCAGGTAACCATTACATTGTGAACCAAGCAAACATGTAAGGACAATGGTGCAATCGAAGCTTGCATGCATGAGGTTATTTCCATGTGCACCAAAAAAATCATATAGGATGCAAATGGTGCAATCGAAGGATGTATGCAGGAAGCTTAAATTACCAAACAAGGCTTGTATAAAGATAGGTGTTGCCCTTGTGAATCGAAATCCAGTTGTTTCAAAGGGGGACTTTTCCCAGTCAGAGTTAGCATGAAGATAGCCAATGCCCTGTGGGTGCTAATATGAATGCTAGCCATAGTGAAGCTTCTTCCTTGGGTACGCTAGCATGGTGGGAACCCCTTGCTTTGTGAATCGAAGCATGCAGGAAAGAGGTAATTGCTCAATCGAATGCTGCATGCAGATAGCCAATGCTTTGTGAATTAAAGCAAGCATGTCAGGGGCCAATGCTCAATCAAAGGATGTAAGCCAAGCTTGCATCGAAAGAGGCCAAAAACCCAATCGAAGGATGTGAAATCGAAGCAGGAATGTTCTTCTTTGATTTGATGCTTGAAGGCCCACTTGTACTTGTGAAAATTTGAACTTTTGAAAATCCTTGTAAGGAAATGCCTTGAGAAATTAGAGGGAAAATTTTGGGGTATAACACCTGCCTGTCTCAATTTTTGAGTCAGAGTAGGATATCATCATCAAACCTGTATAAGGTACCCCTACGTCTATCATCATACTACGCCTATGTTGCATTGCATATCCATGAAAAAAATTTGCATACCTAAAAGAGAAAAATGTTTTTGTATACCCATGCATTTTCATACATTCATACATTTTCATTTCATGCATTTCCACCTTCACTAATATCCAACTATCATCCATTTTCTAGTCGATTTATTGATACTCGCCAACAAACTTAAGAAAGTATGAAACTGTGGAAGAAGGAGATTATATACTATAGACTCAATGGAGCTTGGTCCTACAAGTCTTATTGGAGAGAGAAGGCAGCCCTTCACCATGATAACTACAGGCCTACACAGCGCCTCAAATGCCACTACCATTGGTGATTCCTCTACATCAAGAGAAATTGTCCTATAAACAAAATAAATATGCCCAAGAAAAGTCAAGGGTCATCCCCATGATCTGACAAGTCCAATAACTACGAAGCATCTCATAAAGGAAGTGGATCAACAAGAAGGCTTATCTCTAGATCATTAAGCTTATATCATTTCAAATTGTAATTTCTTTCTATTTAGGTGTTATTTGTCATAAACTTTGTACTTTTTGGTCAAGTAATTCTTATAAAATAAGCATGCATGTTTTTGAAATTGATTCCCTCCACAAAAGAAAAATCAATAACTTTCCATTTTCACTCTTTCTTTTCCATTTTTAAATTAACAAACTTCGATGGAGAATGATGAAATACAAAATAGTCGAATTTTGCTGATGTAAGCTTTTTAGTAGTAAGGCTTAGTTGACGATATAAGGCATTGTTTCAATTCCTAAACAGTGGAGAAATAAGGAGTTAATCCGTAGTCAACCCCCTCGAGCCAGAAGTCGGAGTTCTTTCTATTCTCTAAAAAGCCCTTAATCTTAACCAGGGGCAGGGTAGATTTCAACTAATTCGACGATGCTTTCAAATCCAAGGAGAATCAAGTATATCCAAGCAAAGGTTCGACCATATCTTCTTCCTCGATAAATCATTGAGGAAATGATCTAAGAAAAGGTCCAAGCACATCATCTTTCTCGCGTTCATCATCCAAGATTGGGGAATCAATGAAAACAAAATCCATGACGTCCTCTTCCTCAATACATCATTCAAAATCAAGGAAACAATAAAGACAAAACTTACAATTTTCAGCGTGGCAGACACATTAATTTTCAAAACCAAAAGCGAAAAAAAAAGAAATTCAAAGAAAAAGCGAAAGCCCGCTAAGTCAACAGAAATCAGAACTTGACTTAGGTAAAAGTTAGGGCATCCCGATGGATAAAAAAAAAGAAATTCAAAAAAAAAATTTTAAGGACTGAAAATAATAAATTGAAGAATAATCTTTTGACTGCCTCCTCAAGAATCATCGAGGATTCTCATCAATGCTTAGATATTATCAATGATCAAATCTTATTAAATGCTTGGATCTTATCGATGCTTTTCACTGACGCTTGGATCTTTGCCTACACTTCTCACTTCTCATCATTTCCGCGACTACGAAACTTCTCTTGGGGATTAAACGCATCTATCAGATTAATTGAACTTAGGATTGGAGAAAATAAAGGAGAATGGGGTGGGATAAATAAATTTTGAGCCTTATATCTTTTATTTCTAAAACCATGAACCAAGGCCATGTTATAACCTTCAGAAGTCCTAATTAAGGCTAGGTTCACTATGAAAGCATACTCAACAAGATTTGTGTTAAACTGACTCCTATGTTTGTTAAAATTATTTCTAACTACCTCGCTTCTTCGAATATTCATCTTCTAATTTTCCATTTCTTTTCAAATAATCAATTTTGATTTCAAGAACTTGCATGTGCATCAAACAAAATTACTTTTTCAAAATGTACAATTTTATCTACGAATCAATACTTGGCGTCAAGGAGATTTTGAAAAGGTGTGATCAAAGGTAACCTTTCCAAGAAGCTTTTAACTAGGGGAAAAGCATCTAAGGGGGTCCCTATAAACAAGGGAAAATACTAATGGTCGTAGGGGTTTTACATGGAGATACTATTGACTAGGGGCAATCATTCGGAGGTTCAACCAACTTGGATCAAATTTTAAAGCACTATTCAACAAAGGGCATACTCTTCGAAGGATCATGCCTTAATCAAATCATATCAAAATAGGGTATGATTCGGTTTCCTCGTGTTAACAAGATTCTCAAGGAATTTATAAGTAGGAGCAACCTTCCAAGACTCAAAGGTTTGGGGCAGTACGTATCAAGTTCATCCTACTGCACGTAGGGTCCAAATTCTTCAAGCAACTTCAAGTACAAACTTTTCAAAGCTGCAAATACTTGGGCCAACCTATGTCAAGTTCATAGTGAAGTCTAAAGTTCCTTCTAAAGGTACTTCCTCCAGATCCTGGAGATTGAGAGGCATGTCTTTCAAATTTTGAATGTTGGGGAAAATTACTGTGAGGCTCGAGCAAAAGGAGTTGATACAAAAGGGTCAATCAAAACCAAACATTTTCAAGAATCTTTTAATCAGGGGCATAGTACAAAATAGTAGGATCATTCACATTATGATCAAACAGTTTCCAAACTCATGTCAAAGAGAATCTCCTTCAATACCCTAACAACAAATTAGGGAAAGACATCCCACATAGAGGCAAGCTCTCTGCGTGCTTTCATAATCTCAAGTGGACCTCTCTCCTATGCCAGCAATCTTCGAGTTCAAATTGAGTATCAGGAAATCATGCAAGCACAACACTCTACCATCATGTGATAAGAAACCTTATTGCATAAGCAAACCTCCATTCTTTAATCATCCACGACCCATTGTCATACCCCAAATTTGCCCGCCCTTTTATTTCTACAGTCAAAAATATTTTAAACATTGTTTTTATAATATTTGATTTTTATAGATGTTCATTCTCAAGTCCAGTCAAAAATATTTTAAACTTTGTTTTTATAATATTATTTGACTTTTATAGATGTTCATTCTCAAGTCCAGTAAAAAACATTTTAAACATGGTTACTTTTTTTATAATATTATTTGATTTTTATAAATATTCTCTTACAAACCTATTTGAAAATATAATGATTTATTTCAGATCATTTATATTTTTGAGTAAATAAATATTTGCACACCTTTCGTATACTTTCAAATTAAGTTTATTTATAAATTAGTAACATAGCACAATTGGTGAAGAATGAAGCTTGCAAACGTAAGGTCACGAGTTTGAATCTCTTGTGCCACACTTTTAACATTTTCTTTTTTCTATTTTCTTGTCACTAATTTTCTTTCCTTTTTAAATAGGTGTTTCTTATTGGCCATTTGATGTCAATTTGTGTCACACTTTGCTTTTGATTGGTCAATTTTGTTTTATTTCCAATTTGGATGTTTTTTTATCTATAAATAGGACATTAACAATATACACAATTTATCCACAAATTCTCACAAACCCACAATCTTATAAATTTCACTCACACACACTTTGCCTTTTTTTCAATATTATTGGTATTACTTTTATTTTAGTCTTTGGCCAATAATTTCATATGAGGTCTCCCTTTTATTTTCACTCCCTTTTTTCAATTTTTCAATTTGTGTATTTTTTTGGTTTCATCAAACTATTGCATATAACATATATGCATCACAATGTTCTGTAGAAAGATTTATGCAGGTCTGCAACAATAGTTGTAACATAAACAAAGAAAATATAAAATCAAAAGAAAGCAAGTCACTGAATACCGACACTGAATTATTACGATCCACACCCCTACCTTCGATTTCCGTCGCATAACGTTCACCTTTTTCCTTTCATATTATGTTCTGCAATTTGTTGTTATTGTGTGTTAAGAAGTTTTTGATTGGTATTGTTTTTAAAGAAAAACAAAAGTAATACGGAAGAGATGAAAGAAATAATTTTTAGATCTACAAATGTATTATATGTCTCTCTATTTCATGTTATGCCTTATTTTTAATTTTATTTTTAATTTTCTTTAATAAGAGCCACGTAATAAGTGTTATCATATTAAATTTAAAACAATTTTTTCTAAAAAAAGTGGAAAGGGTGGGCATGTGAAGATAATGATGGAAGCGGCTCCCATCTTTATCTTTCTCAATTTTTTTGTATTTATTTATTAATCAACCTTTTTTATTTTTTATTGTATTATATCAATTAAAGTTTTAGTATTTTTATTTGGGTTGAGTCCAATTCTCTCTTTTCTATTCACGTCCATATGAATATTCTCATCCATTTGATTTTAGTTGGATTTTATTAGTGATTAATTATTAGCTTTACTCCTAATTAGTTAATAATTAGAAAAATACAAAAAAAAAAACAATAAAAATATGATAATACAAAAAATATGTCTTTTAATTATTAGATTCAACTTTATTTGTAATTAATTTAGTCATATAATTGTTAATTCGATTAAAATAGACTTCATTGCAAAATACTTGTCACTTGTATATAATTCTAAACTTCTTTTCAAATCAAATTAACTCAAACCGTTTACAAATAATAAATGTACATCCTCGAGTAATTAAGTGGTCGACTTATGTTTACCAATTAATCATTTAAAATCAAACAATTAAAATCCACACAATTCACCAAATTCACCATCCGGGAGCGACATGTGGCCATTATCTGGCCACGTGGCGATGACTATATCAGACTCCCCCGCTCTATGTATTAGTATAGCTAACCAACAATAAACTTTTTTCCACTAACATAACAAAAACTACAAAATATTTTTGAAAACGGATTAAAGGAGAATTACTTTCAAATTAACTGCGAACTGCGTCTATGATCACCTACTTTTCCAACCTAGACAAGGTTCAAGGATAATGCAAAATCAATTCTACACAATCTTATAAAAAACACCAACCACACCGCGAACTACAAAATGGGACTCTGATTCCTCCTAAGAGGATACGTAGGCATACGATCAAAAATCGTGGCGAGTCCCGTTAACTAAAATTCAAACTCTTTTCCCTAATAAAACAATAAAAATCCTATTTCCTAAACATCGTGCTTCTAAACCTAGTATCCTTGTGAACAAGGTAGACAAGGGGTGCCTAACACCTTCCCCTCGTCTAGAACCGAGTCAAACTTAGGATCTATGAATTTCTTTTAGGAATATTCCTTTATACTCCCTTCCTTTAGGATAATAATTAAGGATGGTGACTTTAATTTAAAAACTAGTTGAAACACCCATCACAGGGGCACCATTCAAAAAAGAGCATTCAAGTTATAATCATAAAGCATAAGGCTGCATAAATCATGCATTAGGGTTCCTCAGTCCAAAACCAAGCTATTTATCATCTCATCCATCTGACCAAATCCGACAACATGGGTCGAGTATACCTCGAAAAAGCCCAATTACGCATTCGCATTTCAAAATCCAACATCCATTTACATATATCCAAGTCATTCATCACATACATCAACCAATCATCTCATTTCATGCATCAATCAAATTTGCACGCATAGCTTAAAACCGTGTTTTGTGTGAAGACAATCATCATTGGCAATCAAGCTACAAATTCTACGCTGAATCTCGGCAGTAGATTCCCCTGGTAGATAACGGTAGTTGATTTTCCAAAAGACCTCGGAAAAAGATAATTCCAATTGAATCTCAGAAGTTGGTTCTCCTGGTTGATCACGACAGTTGATTATCCGAAAGACCTCGGAAGAAGGTAACTCAAATTGAATCTCGACAGTAGATTCTCCTGGTTGATCACGTCAGTTGATTATCTGGAAGACCTCGACAGTAGGTAATTCAAATTGAATCTCGGTAGTAGATTATCCTGGTTAATCACGACAATTGATTATCCGGAAGACCTCGGCAGGAGGTATTACAATTGAATCTCGGCAGTAGATTCTCCTGGTTAATCACGACAGTTGATTATCCATAAGACCTCGGCAGAAGGTATTGCAATCAAATCTCAGCAGTAGATTCTCCTAGTTGATCACGACAGTTGATTATCTGGAAGACCTTGACAGAAGGTATCCCAATTGAATCTTGGCAGTAGATTCTCCTGGTTGATCATGGCAGTTGATTATCCAGAAGACCTCGGAAGAAGGCAACTGAAATTGAATCTTGGAAGTAGATTCTCTTGGTTGATCACATCAGTTGATTATCCAGAAGACCTCGGTAGAAGGTAGTTCGCAATTGAATCTCGGTAGTAGATTCCCTTGGTTAATTACGGCAGTCGATTATCCAGAAGACCTCGGCGGTAGGTAAGGCTAAATCGAATCTCGGCAGTAGATTCCTTGGAAATCTCGACAATAGATTTCCCACTAAGAGCCTCACATCAAGCATGACGTGCACATAACCAAATCAAAATCTCAAGATCATTTACAACATTTGGTGCATCTAACATACAGAAACACCAAAGAGCATTTGATAAAGCATCAAAGTTTATTCTAGTAACAAGGACAATGAAGGAAAATCCACGCCTATTTCAAAGTCCATGCCTACGTCCAGACAACGCCTATTTCCACGTCCACGCCTAAGACCACGCCTATTTTTACACACATGCCTACATCCACGACTACGCCAACGTCCATGTCCACGTCCATACCTACGCTTGTGCCTATCATACAGACCTCGAGATCTTGCTGACACCTATCACCAAATCTAAATCCACTTGGAGATACAATAATGGGCAACAAACACCGTCGGGGAGTTGGTGACTATAAGAACTTGATGGTTTAACAAAAGATATCTATTAAAAGTATACACATACTTGGGGCATGAACATACAAACATTTGGGGAATAAGCACATAAGCATTCTTGTACATACTTTGGTCATACATCACACTTGGATAACACATCAGTTTAGGGAATTATGCATACATGTCATCTTGCAAAGCTACTCTCGTTAAGATTACAAATTCTCTTGGGGTTCATTTTCAGCAGGCTTATCTATGTGAACTATTAGTTCAAACTATAAAGAAATTTGGGGTTCATTTTCTTCATGTTGATGGTAATGGTTGAGACGACATGGCCAACATCATCATGAATTTGGGGTTAATTTTATTCATGTTAATAATTATGGTTTAGACGACGCGACGAATATCATCATGAGTTTGGGTTATTTTATTCATGTTGATGGTTATGGTTGAGACGACACGGCCGACATCATCATGAATTTGAGGTTCATTTTCTTCATGTTGATAATTATGGTTGAGAAGACACGACCAATATCATCATGCTTTTGGGGTGTTTTCTTTATGTTGATAATTATGGTTGAGACGACACGACCAATATCATCATGAGTTTAGGGTTTATTCTCTTCATGTTGATGGTTATGGTTGAGACGACACGGCCAACATCATAATGAATTTGGGGTTCATTTTCTTCATGTTGATAATTATGGTTGAGACGACACGACTAATATCATCATGAGTTTGGGGTATTTTCTTCATGTTGATGGTTATGGTTGAGACGACACGACAACCATCATCACGAATTTGGGGTTCATTTTCTTCATGTTGATAATTATGGTTGAGACGAAACGACCAATATCATCATGAGTTTGGGGTATTTTCTTCATGTTGATAATTATGGTTGAGACGACACGACCAATATCATCATAAGTTTGGGGTATTTTCTTCATGTTGATGGTTATGGTTGAGACGACACGACCAACATCATCATGAATTTGGGGTTCATTTTCTTCATGTTGATAATAATGGTTGAGACGAAACGACCAATATCATCATGAGTTTGGGGTATTTTCTTCATGTTGATAATTATGGTTGAGACGACACTACCAATATCATCATAAGTTTGGGGTATTTTCTTCATGTTGATGGTTATGGTTGAGACGACACGGCCAACATCATCATGAATTTAGAGTTGATAATTATGGTTGAGACGACACGACCAATCTCATCATGAGTTTGGGGTATTTTCTTCATGTTGATAATTATGGTTGAGACGACACAACCAATATCATCATGAGTTTGGGGTTTATTTTCTTCATGTTGATGGTTATGGTTGAGACGACACGGCCAACATCATCATGAATTTGGGGTTCATTTTCTTCATGTTGATAATAATGGTTGAGACGAAACGACCAATATCATCATGAGTTTGGGGTATTTTCTTCATGTTGATAATTATGGTTGAGACGACACGACCAATATCATCATGAGTTTGGGGTATTTTCTTCATGTTGATGGTTATGGTTGAGACGACACGGCCAACATCATCATGAATTTGGGGTTCATTTTCTTCATGTTGATAATAATGGTTGAGACGAAACGACCAATATCATCATGAGTTTGGGGTATTTTCTTCATGTTGATAATTATGGTTGAGACGACACAACCAATATCATCATGAGTTTGGGGTTTATTTTCTTCATGTTGATGGTTATGGTTGAGACGACATGGTGTCGTACCCCAAATTTTCCCTACCCCAATGATCATAATTTTAAGATTTAAGATAGAGAAGAAATATTTAATTAAAGATGGTACAACAGTATCTGATGACCTATCTTTATCCAAGACCAGGGGTGTATTTTAATTCAGAGGAATGTGGCTTTCTATATCAGAAAGACTCATGTCCCCATAAACCCGTTCGTGAAGTATGTTGGCCAACAACCCATGAGTTTCGAATGTGAAAATGATTTTAAAAAAGTAACTATTAAGTTTTAATTATTATTAAATCCATTAGTATTTGTGGCTATTAGTAAAAATAGGAGGCGAGGATTCAGTATACAGGTCCATTTCATTTTTGGTCCATTTTTTAAATATCAAAGAGGGGGTACATTTATCAATTCATAAGCCCATTATGGGGTTTAATATAACTAATGCAGTCATGGTTTGTTTATTATTACTGTTTTAGGAGAGGGGTGTTATTACTAAAACCTTTTCATTATTATAAAAATATTTCTTTAGAAACTATATTACTGATTAAAAAGGGTTTATATAATAACAGTTTCATTAAAAAGAAAAAAAAGCATTAAATATTAGTTGATTTATTTATTAAAAGTTTTGGTTAAAACAGCTAGCATTGGGTTAAGAGAAAAAGAAAATAGCCAATTGGGCCAAATCGCTAAAAACTTTTTTGCTGTAAATAACAAAATATGATGTTATTGGACCAAAAATAAGTAATCAACGCAAGCCCAAATAAAAAAATAACAGTCACTATGCCAATTTACCCAGATTTGCGCATCAACATTCACTGTGTAGATTAAGCCAAATCAAAACTAAAACATAACTAAGTTAAATCTTAAAACACAATATTTCTGCAAATCAAAATTAATACCAAATCAAATAAAATCTCAAATTTATGTTACAAATCTCAGATAGTATACAAAAAAAGCCAATATAGAGAATTGGAAGATGACAGAAAGCTAAACCAAATCCCTAATTTTTCTACAATCCCTAACTCATTGTAATCTCTAACAAAACCCTAAAATAAGCCTATAAATAACTAAATTAAATTAATAGTAAGGGGGGGTTTTTATGGTGAAGAGACAGACGGAGACATGGGAGTCGGCCGTAATACAGAAACAAAGGGAAAGAGAAGAAAATCGTGAAGCTGGGGAGGATCGTGAAGCTTGCAGAAGAACCATAATACTGTTGAGGAAGAAGAACAAGCGGCGATTGGGGTTTCAACATCCGAAACCCTATTCTACATCTACCACTTTGCCGTCCACCGCGCCTTCAATCTCTCCACCACCATGTCACTGCCGCCTCCACTCTAAATTGCCGTAACCTACAAGCCAGAAGGAGAAGAAGTATTAGCTAAACGGGCACTTAAAGAACACATAAGCTAGAAGAAGAAGGGGGTAAACTAATTCAATTTCATTATTTTCTTGTTGTTTGCTTGATTTTTGACTAAGGGGTTTGTGGGAGAAAGGGAGCGCCGCCGGGGGGATGTGGTGTTAGGGTTTGGTAAGAAGAAGAGTAAAGGGTTGGTGTTATCGTTAAAGAGAGAATGAGAGGTTGTAAGTGAAGAAACCATAAAATGTAACAACCAAAAGAAAATAAATGTTAATAATTATGTCATGATCCTATATGTGCGCGTCTATATTAACTAAAGCACACCCTTTAATCTCATCCCTCTGATTATAATCTGACGGCCGCAGGCCAAGTCATACGGTTACTAGCATGCACCTCGCCCCACATGACCATCCGGCCCTCTCAATTTACTGAATGGGCCAGGCCCAATTTATTTTTACGCCTCCCGTTCCATTTTTTTACTAAAATGTCAAACAATTAGCACCCCCCCCCCCTTTAGAACTATATTCTGGGCCTAACTCAACTACTAACAGCACCCCCTAGCTTTACTTTAGAACTAAAAACTTACCCCCCTGTTTTAATTAAGATATTTTTTATTTTTATTTTATACTATTATTTACTTTCTTTTTTTATATATAATTATTATATTTTAATATTTTATTATTATTATTATTATTATTCCCCATTTCTTCCATAATTAATTATATTGATTATCATCATATATTGTCATTATTTATCATATCATGTAAATTATTTTTATACCAAAATTGCATATATTATTTTCTTATATTATTTGCATTAAATATTTTTTAATCTTACATTAATCAAGACTTTTTTGCAGTTAATACGATTAAAAAACACACAACAAACTATTTTTTCGCAACCAACTAATCTAATCAACTATTTTTTTTTTGCAAAAGAGTTTCAAATGGATTTTGACTTATCGCGCATTTAGTCGAAATCTTTGTAATCACTACTCCCGGCAAATATGCGAGGTGATTCAAAGTACGTTTGCAACCCCTAAAAAACACCAATCCCATACGAACTACGAATTGGGACTCTGATTCCTCTTAAGAGGATATGTAGGCATACGATCAAAAATCGTAGCGAGTTCCCCTATAAAAAATTTAAATTCTGCTTCCTCAACTCAAACCTAAAACCTAATATCCTTGTGAAAAAGGTAGATGAAAGCTGCCTAACACCTTCCTTTCATCTAAAGAAGTCTGAAACCTAGAATCTCTGTCTGCGAATTAGGGCTTTTTGTTAGATTCTCTTCCCTAGGATAAAAACTAACAGCTGGCGACTCTGCTGGGGACTTCAACTTTAGGTTTTAGGGTTTTTTCTTTGGGGTTTTTATTTATTTATTTATTGCTTTATTTATTTATTGCTTTATTTATTTATTGTTTTCATTTATTCATTGCATTTATTTAATTATTTTCTATTGTTTATCATCATATATACTGCATGGCGGGATTTTTTATTTCTCAAAATATTTTCAATAACCCTTAGAAAGAAGGCTCGTCTATTAGCTTAGGGGGTACATCATCCTTGTGAGTTTATGTGACGACTTCTCCTAGAGTCGGTGAACTTCCGAAAAAGGAATACTTATCGAGAGATATCCTCTTGACAAGTAGGACTTTGGAAGGTCACTCATGACTCTTTGTAATGACCTTAACCTATAATCTCATGAAGAGACCTTTCACGACTTCGAGACGAAAGTTTTGGTCCGTAAAGAGGCTCCACTTAAGGGGGGCCCTTGTGCCTTTTCCTTCTGGTGTTATTCATGACACCCTTAAGGAAGCCACCTTTTTGGAGGGTAAACCAACCTGTTGTACCCCAAAATTTTCCCTCTCATATTCCTCAAAACATTTCAAGAAAAATCTCCAAGTGGCTCAAGGTTGCTCAAGAGTGGGTCAGACAAGTCATCTTCTAAGGCAGTCAACCCCAAATTAGGGTTTTGTGTTGCATCAAGATATTTGAGTCCAAATGACCTCAAGTGCTCCCCAGTGTCCTAATATGTTCTCAATGTCATCCATGTCAAATTTTAAGCCTTGTAGAGGAAGTTTGGCCAGTCAATTGCTCAAAGGGTCCAAAAATCGACTGTGCTAGGGCAAAAGTCAATTGTGACCTACAAGTAGTCAAACTTCAAGATTTTTTGCCAACATTCTCATTTTGAAGGATATTTCATCATTTGATCAAGGGTTGATCATGATTCATCAAGGATTGCTCAAAAATTCATCAAGACTTAAAAGTTGCTAAATTAGGGTTTTATAGGAAAAGTCAACTCAACTTTGACCAAGCATAACTTTCTCATACTTTATGATAAATGACCCATCCAAATCTCATTTTGAATAGGATGCAATTCCCTACAATCCATATTCATACCCCAAGATCATAAAATGCACTCACAAAAAGTTATAAATTTGGACATTATAGGTCATTTTTGAAAGTCAACAAAAACACCTTTTTTGTTAAAACTTATAACTTGAGCATGGAATGTCAAAATGAGATAAGACAAAAATATTTGGTTAGAGGACATCTCAAGCTTTATAGAAAGTCCAAGAACACCTCCAAAACATCAAAATTGAAGAAGTTATGCATTGTTGAAGTTGGGCATTTTTGCAAAATTGCCAAAAGTCAATTATCCCCAAAACTTCAAATTTTGTCAAATGGGCCCATTCTTTTCCACTTGATTTGAGCCTGCATCATTTCCCACGTGTCCTAGCTTCAGCCATGTGTCCATTTATCAATTTTATTATTTTATTTGATTTTTTATTGAATTATTTCATTTTAAATCAAATTAAATCAAATAAAATCCCAAACTTTGATTACATGAGATTTTTTTCTATTTTCAGGATTGGATTCTCATCAATATCATCACCAAATTCGTATCACACAAGATCATGTGCAAAAAGATGGTTTTTTGAAAAATTTGGCAAGCTTTCAAATGGAAATCAAATCAAATATGCAAGCCATGATGGGAGAAGATTTGGACCATAATTCTTAACCTAATGCATTCCACAATACATAAGGAAGCTTAAGACACGAAAACAAGGGCTAGAGGCTGCAAGAACAATCAAAACCAAACTTGAAAAAGTGGTGAAAATTTTGGAATTCAAAATCATAGCAAGAGAGGTTTTCAGAAGCCAAGAAGCATTCCAATCAATTCCTGGGTGATCACATAACCCTCCTGGATCCAAAGCACGCGTCCCCGAGCCTTCAAGAGCTCTGTAAGTATCACGATGCCAAGCTCTGTTCTTGAATTCATAAATCATTATTCTTGCATCTTTTGTACAAATTAATTGCATATTCATAATCCTCATCATGTTTCTAAGCCTTTTACATTATCCAATTTTGTTTATGTCACCTATACTGAGAGATGCCATAGCTAGGGTTTCGTGGTCTTTTTTGGGTGTTTCTCTTTCAGGAAAAATTGGCTATCAAGAGGGGCATGGTTGTAACCAGGATGATAAGACGAGCATGACCATGCCCTTGGATTGCATTTTTGTGGCTCGTAGCAAGTTTTGGAGATGGCTTGGCTTATAGCTACGGACTGTTGTCCGTGGGTATAGGTTTGGAGTGTTTTAGCCACGGTCCAACGACAGGGACGATGGCGTGTCATTCTCCAATTCGCCCATTCAAACATGGCGCGCTTTGTTTTATGTTTTCTGGCATATGATTGGTTTTCCTTCATTATTATTATTATGTATATCATTAACAAATGAAACACAATAGCCTAGTTGCAAGCGAGCGCTGGCAAAATCCAACAGGACCTGGGTTCGAATCCCAGGTCCTCCAAATTTCTCAATGTATTTTTTCTTCAGGTAATCACATGTTGATCCAAGCGCGAAGCCTATCATGCACCCTCAAGCATCTGATGGCCAGATGGCCATAGGCCAAATCTGATGGCCAGAAATTGATGGTCTACCATGGACCAAGTCAACATGCGCGCAGGGAATCTCAGAAGTCAAACGAGGCCAGATTCAAATGGGCCTCAGAATTGCTTCCCAGACACTCCAAAACAGGCCCATACCCCTCTCTCTCTATATTTTATTTATTTTGTTTTTTTAATTATTTAGTTATTATTTCTATTTAATTATTAACCAATCAAAATTCTTTTTCTATAAAATTAAAACCACAAAAATATTTTCTTCATCAAATCAAAATTTTTTTTAACAAACACTAATTTAATTAATTTAGGCTTTAATTAGAAATAACTTTAATATATTTTATAAATAATTAAAACTAATTAGACTTAATTAGGTTTTTTTTACTAACATTGATTAATTTTATTTTCTTTCTTTAAATACCAAAAATCCAAAAATAAGTTATTTTCATTAATTAATTAATTAATTTAATAATTAAATTAGATTAATTTCTTTCTTAATTCAAAAATAACCAAAAAATCTTTTCTTTAATAACAAAGGGTCAAAACCCTGAACTTGCGCTCGATTTAATTTTCCCGCACGCGATCTATTTATTCAATATTGTACTTGTTCCCGGAATGTAATAGATAATTAGGACCATTTAATTATTTTTATCGCTTTATTTATTTTTCCGCATTTAAATTTCAAAGGGTTGTTTTTGGCGATGTAAATACCCGACACCTTGTAATTTAATTTTCGCATTTTTATTTCCCGCAAATATAATTGTTAGATGTTTGATAATAGGGATGCATGACAAGAATGAATGTTTAACCTAAAATCAACTTAGATCACCATTAACATGTACAAAGATAAAATAACTGAAAACGACACACTCGCACATGCACACTCTTAGGGTACACCCCACTTGGTTGCCTTCGTACGCGGTTATTAAGTATAGGTCACTTTAGAGGTAGTCCTCTTGTCTAAAGATCATAGTCGCCTCGAAACGGTTACCTCGGATATTGTTGCCTTAAAACAAATGATCTAAGACATTAGGGTTACCGCTAAGGCGTCCTAACATTTCTTTAGTGACCGTAAGTCCATCATTCGAATTGACCCTCAAACTCCAACGACGGTGCTACTTACTCATCAATAGTGGGATAGCATTGTCTAAAGGAAGATAGCGTAGAACGATTCCTTTTTCGAGTAGGTAGATGGTTCTTAAGTACTTGCTCCTTCAAAAAAAACAAAAATCTTTTTCACACTTACACTTTTCGAACAAAGTTTTCAAAAACACTTCATACGCTCTTGAGGACAGAAGCAAGAGTTAAATCGAAGTTTTCAAACAAAAACTTTTTTCAAACCCACAAACACAAAGAAAGCAATATTTTGAAAACAATATGAGCAAGTACCTAAGAGCCCGTGGATATCCACGGATAGAAAAGGTGCTAACACCTTCCCTTTCTATAATCTACCCCCCGAACCCGAGAAATATCTCGAAAAAGGAATTTTTCTGTGCTTTTTACCTTTCCTTATTGGATAAAATAAAAGTCGGTGGCGACTCTTGCTTACCGCGACATTTTCCGAAAACAAACGCAAAACACAAACCAGCATTCTAAAAAACAGTCAGTTCTTTCCCACCGTATCACACAACCGTAAGTCAAAATTAATGAGCCTACCTTCTAAGGGTACTTATCACAAAAACCCCGTTATTGAACTATACACCCCTACCTTATAGGGATACTTATCACAAAAGTCTTGTCACTCAACCATACATCTATGCATTCATACATTTCATATATTTGTCATACATTTCATATATTCTTCACCCATTTCTTTGTCTTATTCACAGGGTAAAAAAAAAAATAATAAAATCAAGATCTCGGTGACTGTCTTTAAAAATGGACATCGAAGGAAACAACTTGTCTGCGTCAATACGCCAAACATGTCTGAAATCAAAGCCACGAAAGGGAAATAATGTGCTGAAGACTTTCTCAAGCTTTGTCCAAAAATGAGGGATGATTTCAAGAGCAGATATCTACAGGCGCACCTAGAAGACTTATTTCCCTTTGCTTGATTTCAAGCAAATAAAGTTTTAGTTTAAGATTTTAATATTTTTCAATATCTAAATTATGTTACCTTCAATAACGGCATTTTGTTTCCACATCTTTTTTGCGTATCTATTTTTAAGTTGATCACCGAATAAAAATAATAAGCAAAAGACAAATACATACCCAAGTTAATAAGACATTTAAAACAAGAAACCATTTCATGTTCATACACATCTGTTCGCACGCATGCATTCACGAACACCTGCATATCATACCGAAACTCGTTTTTCCAAAACAAATCTCTCCAGTTGAACCATTGGTAGAATAATATCTCCACCTCCTTGGCCTCAATATCAAACAAGGGCCTATCAACAAAGAACCCTGAAACAGATCGAGGAAAACCAGGTGGCATTCAAGGAAGATCTAGACCAAGTCAAAAGTGATATGAGTTCAATTAAAGGAGATATGGGTCAAGTTCTCCTAGACCAAAAAGAACTTCATTGACAAACAAGACTGTTACACCCCAAAATTTTCCCTCCCATTTTCTCAAAACATTGCAAGAAAGATCCTCAAGTTGCTCAAGGTAGTCCAAGGGTTAGCCAGACAAGCTCTCTCCTAAGGCATTCTACCCCAAACTAGGGTTTCATGTTGCATCAAGATACTTGAGTCCAAGTGATCCCAAGTTCTCACCAATGTCCTAATATGTTCTCAAGATCATCCATAACAAGTTTCAAGCCTTTCAGAGAAAGTTTGCTTTGTCAATTGCTCAAAGGCCTAAAAATCGACTTTGCTAGGGGAAAAGTCAACTGTGGCCCACATACAGTCAAACTTCAAGATTTTTGGTCAACATCCTCATTTTGAAGTATATTTAATCATTTGATCAAGTGTTGATCATGATTCATCAAGGATTGCTCATAATTCTCCAAGACTCAAAAGTTGCTAAATTAGGGTTTTGTAGGAAAAGTCAACTCAACTTTGACCAAGCATAACTTTCTCATAATTTATGAGAAATGACCCATCCAAAGCTCATTTTGAAGAGGATGCAATTCCATATAATCCATCTTCATCTCCCAAGTTCCAAATATGCACTCACAAGAAGTTATGAATTTGGACATTATAGGCCATTTTGAAAAGTCAACAAAAACACCTTTTTTTTCAAAGCTTCATACATGAGCATGGAATATCAAATTCAGATGAGACCAAAAGGGTTGGTTATAGTAAATCTCAAGCTTTCTAAAAAGTCCAAGAAAACCTACAAAGAGTCAAAATTGAGGAAGTTATGCATTGGTGAAGTTGACCTTTTTTGCAAAATTGTCAAAAATCAACTATGCCCAAAACTTCAAATTTTGCCAAATGGGCCCAATCTTTTTCACTTGTTTTGAGTTTTCAACATAGTCCACGAGCTCTAGCCTTTTCCACTTGTCCATATCTTATTTTTATTATTTAGTTTTATTTTTATTTGAATTAATTCAATTTAAATCAAAACAAATCAAATAAAATCCAAAATATTGAAAGTAAGAGATTTTGTGCTTGTTTCAGGTTCCAATTACAGCTAGCAAGTCATTCAAACTCGTGTAAATTGATAGTGTGAACAAAAATATTGATTTAGGCCATGTTTGGAAAGATCTTAAAGATGAATCAAATCAAAAATCTTTGATGGAGGAAGATTGGATGCAATTATCAACCCTAATTCAGTCTTTGGTACATAAGGAGGCGAGGCAGACCTAAAAGTAGGTTAGAGACAGGCGTATGAGCAAGAACCAAAACTGAAAAAATCAAGAAAAGTGTGAGATCTAAATTCCATTTGGAGGCTATTTCAGGACCTTTGAACGATCTCAATCGCTTCCTGGGACTCTCTCCAAGCTAAAGCAATCAAGAACAAGTCCATCCTAGTCCCAAAACGCACTGTAAGTCCATCACGACATAGCCCTGTTCTTGAATTCGTATATCGTAATATAAGCATTGTTAACATGAATTAATTGCATATTCTTGATCTATGGAACATATGCAAACTTTCTGCATCATTCGATTTCATTTATATGGCCTATACTGTAAATCACCATTGCTAGGTTTCGTGGCTCCGTTTTAGGGTTTTTGATTGCAGGAAAAATTAGCCTTTGTAAGTGGTATTATCACGTTCATGAGGACGAGACGATCACAACCATGGCATTAGATGTCATTTATGTTGCCCATAGAAGATTTTGGAATGAACACGGCCTATAGCGACGGACAAAACGTCCTTAGGTAAAAGTGTTTTACTTTTACCCACAGAGAGAGGAAGGAGAGGATTTGCTGGCACCCTTCTATTGGCTTGTTTAAATTTTCACGCTAGATTTCCATTACTGCGATTGTTTCATATATTATGTTTACTATTTATCTTGTGTACAACAGAAATAAAATGGCCTAGTGGCAGCAAGGTAACGCTTAAGGCATTGGAAGGCTGGAGGTCAGGGGTTCGATCCATGCCTCCAGCATTTGCTATTTTCTTGTTTTCTTTTAGATAATCCAGGGTGTTCACAAGCCAGAAGACCACCATAGGTGTTCATCATCAATCATGCCAAGTGGCTGGATGGCCAAATATGATGGCCATCCAGGAAGGTGCACCATGAGCCAAGTCAAACGTGCCATACATGATCTCAAAGGTCAACGTGGACCTTCTCTTTTGGGCCCAGATTTCAGCTATTCACACCCTCCAAAAATGTTATTCAGGCCCTTTTCTCACTCTTCTTTTCTTTTCTATATTTTCAATTTATTTATTTATTATTTATTTACTAACCAAAAATTAAATTTCTTTTTTATCAAAAAATCACCAAAAATATTTTTATGTCCAATTAAAATTAGAATATTATTTTTCATCAATAAATTAATTAATTCAATTAGGTTTGATTAATTAGATAACTCTAATTTATTTTTGCAAGTAATTAAAATTGATTAGAATAAATAGGTTTTATTACTAACTTTATTTAATTTTATTTTTTTCCTAAAATAACCAAAAAAACCAAAAATAGGTCATTTAATTATTTTTATTCATTAATTTAATTAATTTCACATTTAATTTAGAAAACTCATTTCTTTTATTAAAAGCAACAAAAAACATTCTTCTTTTAAATAGGTTAGAAGGGTCAAAACCCTACTTTCGCATTCGATCTAATTTATCATCGCGCGCTTTATTTTTATTTTTTATCCAATTATTGTATCTGCTCACAGTTTGTAATAGTTTTAATTAGGACTTTTACATTTATCGCTTTTACTTTCAAAGGGTTTGATTTTGGCTATGTAAATACCCGAAGCCTTGTAATAGCGTAGTTTAATTTCCGAACTTTTAAATTCCGCAAATTATCAACTGTTAGATGTATGAATAATTAGGGTTTGCATGACAAGAATGTATGACTAATTTTAAAACAGTTAGATCACCCTAAATGTGCAAAGATAAATAAACTGAAATTGAATCATTCGCACATGCGCACTCCTAGGGTACACTCCCACTTGGTTCCCTTTGGTAAACGGTCATTGAGCGTTTTAGTGGTTGTCCTTTTGTCTAAAGATCATAGTTGCCTCGGAAAGGTTGCCTCGAATATTGTTGCCTCAGATAAATTATCTAAGACATTAGGGTTATGTTGTACCCCAATTTTTTCCCCTAAGATTCTCATATCATTTCATGTCAACTTGAGCATGACAAGATCACATTAGGGTTGGTTCTTCATTTTTCTCTGTCTCCTATCTTTAAGTTTTCCCTTGAGGAATTTCCAAGCACCTTGGTTGTGTATCTTGTATATGTGTTGATGGCTAACCTCTAACCAAAATACAAAAATATATTTGTCTTTGTCTTTGCGCAATTTGTGTTTTGTAGGTACCAAGTTGAAGCATCCAATAAATAAGGCTTTCCAATTTGATTTGATCATGTATTGTGGAAAAAGAAGGTATGCATCGACCCATAAACCTATGTATTAACTCATTTTGTTGAGCAAAACCTGCATGTATCGACACATGCATGTATGTATCGACCCATCCAGTTTTAAAAAGCTTGCATGTGTCGACACATGCATGTATGCATCGACTCATCCTGTTTGAAAAACTTGCATGTGTCGACACATACGTGTTATGTATCGACTCATGCAGTTTGTGTGGTTCTGTAATATGTTGAAATCACAGTATGCATCGACACATAGAGGCATGTATCGATGCATGTTGTGTTATGCAGCTAGGATGTATCGACACATACCATCTATGTATCGACACATGATGGCAAAACGCATGTGTTTTATGAAGAAAAGCCAACAAATTTAAATTGTTATCATTTTGACTCTAATTTTTTCTGCATAATTTGAAAATTATCATTAATTCAAATTTGGCTCCAAGAATCAATTACCATATTACCACTAATCCCAATTTTAAAACTCTATAAATAGAGACCTCATTTCATTCAAATCACAAGCTTTTGATAGCCAAAATCATCTTGCTAAAAAATATCTCAATTCTCTCCATTTTACCAAATTCACTCAAAGCTCCATTTTCAAAAAGGATAGTAAGATTTGCATTGAAACTTGCTAATCTTTGAGCTAAACCTCCATCCAAACACTTTTTATCCATTAATTCTCTACATCCAAGCTTTGGTGATTGATTCTTGTTGTTGAATTGAAGCAAATTCTGAAGTTGTTGGTTAATTCTCAAATTCTACCTTTGGTAAGTTGGATCATCATCTTTAACAATGTGATCTCTTGTGGATTTCTGGTTTTGATTCTTTGAGCATTGTTTTATAACTCCATTAGTGCTATTTTCTCAAAAGTTTTGCTGAAATTTTCATGTTCAATTGGATCCATGATCATAAGGTGTTTGATGAAAAGTTGGAACAAGAATTTGATCTTTAAAAATGTTGTTTTCTACTGATTTTTTTTACAGGTTGCAATCAATTATTGTAACATCGCAATTGATTGTAACAGAAAATTGATTTGATAAAAAAAATGCATTGATGCAATAGGTTGTTGTCAAAGCATAATTAATTGTAACAATGCCAAAATACCTTTGCTGCCTTATTTTTGGGGCTGTTTTGACTCAAATATTTTTTTTTCTACACACTCTCTTTGATGGATAATTTGGATTGCAATTTTAAATGTTCAATTTGTTTTTAAACTCAATGAACTTTGTGATGTAGATGAAGTTGGATAAATGTTCATCAATTCAAATCTACCTAAGAATGAATTATTTAATTCATTTTTGGTGCTTTGGATTAATAATATGTTTAGTGCTTTAATCCATCTAGAGGAGTGGTTGAATTTAAAGATGAAAGAATTTTGAAATGGTAATCAAAATTAGCTTATCATTCCTTCCCTCTTCATCTTATCCCTTTCTTTTTTTTAATTGCGCTACATCTTAAGGGATGGTGATCTCTATATCATCTATCCAAACATGAATTACATAAATTGCTATGGACCGGCCTCAAAATAGGTGCGCCTTCTACATAAGTCCACTTATGATTGCTTAACATAGCGTTAAATTTTGTCCCGATTCGAATAAATGATCATTTGTGGCCCAAACTTATGATTGCAAGCCTAAGTATGTTAATTACATCTCTTTGATCCAATAACCTTGAGATTCATTGTGTGGAGGCTTTGGTTCAACCAATTCTCTAATGGATCTACAAAACCTTTGGTCAACGCGGATCACTTAAATATCGTTGATCATTACATGTTACTTCTTTTGAGTATTCCAAAATTGATGATATACTTGACAAAAAGCAAATGCAACTTGTTGTGTGGAGGCTTTGGTTCTACCAATCCTCTAATGAGTTCCAAATGCAAGTTTCAAGATGGTCATTCAACTAACCACTAATTTCTAACAATTGACATTGCTTTATGTTTTTTATTTTTATGCTTTATGTACCATTTAATTTGAGCATTTACATCTTCATGCCATTTTATTTTGCTCACTTGAGCATTTACTTTTATGTCATTTTGATTTCGCTCATTTGAGCTTTTCTTTCCCTTTTAAAGACGCCTAATAATCGACATGAACCATAAAAATCTTTAAAATATACTTGTACTATTTGGTTACTATCCTTGGCATTATGGAGCATTGGACTTCTTGGACTTAGGATTAGAGACCTTGGCCTATCTTGGAGACTTTGTGACTTTATTTGATATTTTGTCTGGAGTTCTTGAGGTTTACCTCAAGACATTGGGTTGCTTATTTGTTTTTGTGTGCAGGTTTTTGTGATTACACTCTTTGTTTTGTAATATGGAATTCACCCGCATACAGCCGTTACTCTGCCAAATTTTTGTGAAGACTTAATACATTTGAAGAGGTCTAGTATCTTTGCTTGCTTGGTCTCACTCCAAAGAATGGGAATTCTATATTGACTCATAATGTCAAGTATTGGCTTCTTGTTGGTTAGATGGTTCTTATCCCTAGCTTTTACCTTATGCTTTAGGATAGCCTCTTCTTCTCCTCCTATATTCTTTAATTTCAAAAATCTTCTCCCTCCTTTTAAAAACTCTTCTTATTTCTAAACTTGAAACATTTTCATAATAAACTTGGACTTAGGTCCATTCATTTTCAAAACATTTTCATAAATAAATTTCAATCAATTTAATAATACTTTGACATTTTTTTGTGAGAAGACTAAAAAGTCAATCAATCTCATTTCAAACCATTTTTGCCATTTTGGCTTTTATCTTTAAAATTTTCTCAAAAGATTAGACTCTTGTCAATCCTTGTAGTGATGCAAACAATTATACTTCTACAATATGTAGTAAAGAGAGATATTTTCCGCTTGGGTGATTGAGTGAGGCATTGTTGATTTTAAAATCCAAGCCATATCCTCCACTTTAAGATGATGCAAATTCTCCTTTCTCATGATTATGGGTAGTAAGTATGTTTTTCACATGGACAATGACGATGATGACTTATCTCATAAAATTAACCAACACAGTTGTGTTTCAAATTTTTAAAAGAGGAACTACGTGTACCCTGATCCCCTATTGCACGAAAGGTGGTACGTAGGCACTAAAGGTTCGCAACCGCGGCGGGTGCAAAAATCATAAAAATATTTCTTTTCTCACCTCCACCATCCATTTTATACATAACACATTTTCATAGCCAAAATATACATATTTTTCAAAGAGGTTCCTGCGGAGTATCATAGGTGTTTAGGGTGCTAATACCTTCCCTTTTTTTTGGGTTATTCGCTCTTTTCCCATTCCCTTGGAAACAATAAAGCACGATGGCGATTTTTATTGTGATTTGTATGAAGTCTAGTCAATCTAATGGCTTAGTCTTGAACATTTCTACCGCTACAGGTTACCACTAAGACGTCCTAACGTTGCTTTAGTGATCGTACATCCCTTTTCAAATTGACCCTCAAACTCCAACGACGGTGCTACCTACTCACTAATAGTGGGATAGCATTGTCTAAAGGAAACGAACACAGAACGATTCTTTTTTCGAGTAGGTAGATTAGTTCTTAAGTACTTGCCCAATCCAAACAAATTTTTTTCACACTTACACTCCTTTTCAAACAAAGTTTTCAAAACACTTAATTACACTCTTGAAGACAGAAGCAAGAGTTAAATCAAAGTTAAAACAAAAACTTTTCAAAGGCCACAAACACAAAGAAAACAATTTTGAAAATGATGAGCAAGTACCTAAGAGCCTGTAGATAACTATGGATAGAAAGGGTGCTAATACCTTCCCTTTCTATAATCTACCCCCCATACTCAGAAATATCTTGAAAAAGGAATTTTTCTATGCTTTTTTCCTTTCCTTGTTGGATAAAATAAAAGACGGTGGCGACTCTTGCTTACCGCGACATTTTGCAAACACAAACGCAAAACACAAACCAACATTTCAAAACAGTCCGGTTCTGGCCACCGTATCACAGAACTGGCGACTCTGCTGGGGAGAATATATAAGTGGGGTGTACCTTAGGATTAGTTCATCATATTGTTTTCAATTGTTTGATTTGATTGATTTATCATTGTGGGCTTTGTATCGGAGTTACTATAGATCCTAACCCGAATCTGGGGATACCTTTTAGGTAAGTAGCAATAGACTGTGAGGGAACTGTACGGCGTAGACCGATACGGTTGAAGTAGTAGCTACTGTGGTGTGACACTTTAGTTTGTACCGATATCCCTTGTGGAGGAACAAGGAGAATATGGGGCTGCTAATGGGTTATTAAGAACCAACTGACCTTAGAACATATAATTGACCAACTTGGCCATAGAAAAGTAGTAGTATGCTACACTCATTGAGACCCTACTCTCGCGATGATTCCGGCCGCAAGAAAAGGTTGCTAAACTGGAATTATGACCGATCGAGGATGGTCGGTGATATTGAGATCCTCTAGAACCCGGTTACTATTTCTAGGACAGGTTGAACCAACTAAACTGAAAGAGGGTAATACCTAAACTCCATGCCAGCCTGAAATTTAAGGGCTATTGTGTGACTTGTTTTCCCTTACCATGTTTTCTATCTGTGAATACTTGTGGTATGTTTTTATCATGACATCATGCATCATGACATTGCATGCATATTTCATTAGACTAACCATTTCAAAGACCGACAGATTCATCTTTGTTCTGTTTTGCAGATCATGGCATCTATGCGCAGGAATACCATTCAGACCAGCTTCGTGCAGATACCTGCTCAGCTTAGAGATTTGGTTTCAAAGGTCCCTGATACTTCTTCTTTTGTCAGAAGACATGGTCATCTCCTCATCGTGGTCACTTCCAAATTGGACGAGCAAATGATGAGTGTCTTGTTCCAGTTCTTTGACCCATTGCATCACTGTTTCACCTTCCCGGACTATCAGTTGGTCCCTAGTTTGGAGGAGTTCTCTGATTTACTTGGCATATCTATTCTAGAACAGACACCATTTACAGGTTTGGAGATAGCTCCTAGGCCAGAGGATATTGATTCATCCCTCCATCTTACAAGGGCTGATGTGGTGTCTAACTGGGAGACTCGGAGTGGGATAAAAGGCTTCTTGGCTAAGTTCTTGATTGATCAGGCTCAACAATTCTGGGATAGTTTGGACTTTCAAGCATTTGAAGACATCCTGGCTCTTCTCATCTATGGCTTAGTTCTGTTCCCAAATTCAGATTCCTTTGTTGATGTGAACACAGTGAAGATCTTCATGTCCCGTAACCCAGTGCCCACTCTCTTAGGTGATATCCTGCATGCTCTTTATGCCCGTACTGCTCGGAAATGGGGAACCCTTATATGTTGTGCACCATTGCTGGCAAGGTGGTTTATTTCTCACCTCCCCAAATCTGTTTTGAAGAATAAGGAAGGCATGGGTTGGGCCTACAGAATCATGTCCCTTGCTCATACGGACATCCTCTGGAGTACTAAAGACATGGAAGAAGTAGTTGTCATTGATCGCTGTGGGGAATACCCCAATGTTCCATTACTTGGAATTAGAGGGGGGATCACCTATAATCCTTGTTTGGCCTTAACAGTTTGGGCGAGCTAGGAGGGACGGACTTCATGAGTTGATGCTTCCGAACATTCTCTTTGACTTCATGGGAGATGTTGAGGGACATCGCCGCAGATTTATACGAGCCTGTGACAGGGTGAACAGGTCTGATCCACATTAGCTAGGTATGAAGACTTCTCTCCCGATGCAACCGTATCTCCGGTGGGTTCGAGCCCGTGCTCAAAAGCTAGGGATGCCCTACAAAGTTGTTTTGCTTGTGATAGTGGAGCATACTGATGAAGAAGGGGTTCCTTCTACCATCCTCCATCCATACATGCCTACTGACATTGGGGAATTAAAGAGGTCTTGGATCCAGCTAAGGGAAGAAAGGGATACTTATAGAGAGAAGTATCATGAGCAGAAGCGGAAGATCCTGAAGCTTACAAGGCAGCTGGAGAATGAGAGGGTCCTCAACGACTATGTCAGCACCAAAGGAAAAAGACCATGGGAGCGCTGATGTCTTTTATTGTTTTTAGCATAGAGTTGCTTTTCAGTAATTCTTTTTGTAACGCCTTAAAGGCATTTGTTAAACATTGTTTCAAGTTTTTAATCTAATAAAGTGTGTTTTATTTTGGTTTACAAATTTGAATCTCCAAAGTCTTTGAAATCATATCATACGCATTCCATTCTCATGCACCTCATTACAGGTACCCTTATAGGTTTCTCATCTTCTTCGCTATTTATTTCAGCAATCATGTCTTCTGAAACATCTACTGATCAACCCATCAAGGCTCTATAAGCTCAGAATGCTCAGTTCTAAGAAATGTTCTTGAACCTGGCCAAGGGGAAGAAAGATTTGAAGACTCTTATCTTGAAGGATAAGAAGAAGAAGAAGAAGAAGAAGAAGAAGAAGAAGAAGAAGACGGTCCTCCTGAATATAGGCCACAGATTTGGGAACAGGTTGCGGGAAGAAGTTGATTTGTCTCACTCATCTGGAGGGGGAGAGAATCAAGAAGAAAGGAGGGCACCTAGCCCTGTGGTTTCTGACAATGACACTGACTTTGATGAAGACCAGTATCCTCCTGCTGAGGACAGGTATAAGTAACTTGAGGACCGGTTAAGCGCAATGGAGATCCAGAAAGTCCCTGGTCTGGACTTCGGAGATTTGGGTTTGGCATCTGGGGTGGTGATCCCGCACAAGTTTAAAGCACTTGTCTTTGCTAAGTACGATGGGGTCTCCTTCCCAAAGTTACACCTCCGCTCGTATGTTAGAAATATTCAACCATATACTGCTGATAAGAACCTCTGGATTCATTTCTTTCAAGATAGTCTGTCAGGGACTCAACTTGAATGGTTCTACCAACTGGAAGGAGCTAATGTCTGCAACTGGGAGGACCTTGCTGCTGCTTTTTACAAGCAATACCAGTATAATGCCGACCTTGCCCCCATGTATACCCAACTTCAGGGTATGTCTATGGGTGCGAGCAAAGGTTTTAAGGACTACGCTCAGAAATGGAGAGATCTTACTGGAAGAGTACAACCCCCTCTGGCTGATAGGGAGTTGGTGGATATGTTTCTTGGGACTTTGTCTGGTCTGTATTTTAATCATTTGATTGGTAGTTCATCATCCGGGTTTACTGAATTGATTATGACCGGTGAAAGAATCGAAGCCGGTATCAAAACTGGCAAAATACATAAAGGTGCTTCGTCAAGTACAGAGAAGAAGCCTTTCAAGAAGGAGTCTAGTGCAGTTTACAGCTCAAAGAGCCAAAATCGACCTGAGCGCCGCCAAGCAGTGAATGCGGTAGTTATATCAAGACCAACTGTTTCCCCATAACGCAACACTCAGCAAAGAGCAGAGAGGCCTGAGAGACAGTTTACTCGGCTCAGTATGACCCTGTCTCAAATTCTGCCGCAGTTGTTAAAGACCAACTTGGTGACTCTGAGGGAAGCCCCGAAGAATCCCATTACCACCTCTCCGTCGTATAATCAGAACGCCCGATGTGCTTTTCACTCTGATAGCCTGGGGCATGATACGAACAACTGCTGGGCTTTGAAGAATAAGATGCAGAACCTAATTAAAGCTAAGGAGATTGAGTTTGAAGCGTCGAAAAAGCCAAATGTCATGACTTCTCCTATGCCCAAGCATGGGGTGAATGCTATGGATGATGACTCGTTTGTGACTTCCGTGAAAGACATTTCTACTCCGCTGATGACCGTAAAGAGGAACCTTCTGTTAGCCGGTTTATTTCCGGGCTGTGGCGAAGGTTACCACTTGTGTTCTATCCTACCTACTGGTTGCCATCTATTGAAGTCAGGTGTCCAACGCCTGATGGATAACAAAGAAATCTTGTTCGAGAAAACTTTGGTTCCGTTGATTCCCGTTGAAGATGTTTCCATAATCACCATTTCTGCCAATTATTCCAAGGCTTCCTCGAGAAAGCCTGTTAGAATTACATCTGTTCCGAGAGTTGCTCCATTAATTATCACTATTCCTGGACCTATCCCTTACACGTCGGATAAGGTTGTTCCGTGGCACTATGGGGCCGATGTGTACTATCATGGGATTAAACAAGACTTGAAGGTTGAAGAGGTTGATACTGATGTCAGCAATATTGTTGGATCTAGCAAAGTCACCCGAAGCGGAAGACTTTTCTTTCCTGAAATTTCCCCACCAACTATTCAGAAGCCTGTTGCTATTACACCTTCCAATACACCTGCTACTGTCCATGTTCATGTTCCAATCGTTACCCCTATCGCCGAGTCATCTGACGCTCGGGGCAAAGGGATCACCGGTGAGCCTGCCCAGACGGAGGCACCGAAGAAGATTACTGTTGAAGCCTCTAGACAGGAGATAGAGGAAATTTTAAAGATCATCAAGAAAAGCGACTACAACATATTTGAACAGCTGGGGAAAACCCCATCGAAGATCCCTATGTTATCTTTATTACTGTGCACAAAAGCCCATGCTAAGGCTTTAATTGCTTTCCTGAGAACTGCGCATGTGCCGCAAGAGACGTCTGTTGATCAGTTCAAGGACTGTGTGGCTAGTTTGACCGCTGACAACGGGTTAGGTTTCTCTGACGCAGACTTGACTGCCAAAGGAAAGAATCAAAATGACCCTTTGCATGTTTCAATCGAGTGCAGGGGCATTACTCTGGCCCACGTGTTGGTGGATACTAGGTCCTCGTTAAATGTTTTACCCAAGAAAGCATTAGACCGATTGGGGGTTGGTGCTGAAGCCGAGTAATATCGTGGTTAGGGCCTTTGATGGGTCCAAAAGGATGGTACACGGGGAAGTGGAAGTTCCTGTTAAGGTTGGTTCCCATACTTTCGCATCCATGTTCTATGTGATGGACATTCGGCCGTCTTATTCTTGTTTGTTGGGTCGCCCGTGGATCCACAAAGCTGAGGCAGTAACTTCTACGCTCCATCAAATGTTAAAATACCCAGTGAAGGGGAAAATTGTTATGGTACGAGGGGAAGAGGAGTACATGGTAAGCCACCTTAACTCTTTTCGGTATGTGGAGATGGATGGGGAGTTCATTGAGACCCCGTGCCAGAACTTTGAAGAAGTCCCCCAGACTCTGGCGTCAACTGAAATTGTTGCTGAAGATCCTCCAATGAAGCTGGCTTCCCTCAAGGATGCCCGAGCTGTTATTGAGAAAGATGGGTATGCGAATTGCGGCCAACTCCCTAACTTTGCATACAAGACTAACAAGTTTGATTTGGGTTTTACTACAGAAGCTCAAAAGGCTGTTCAGCATGCGTGGATTAGAAGACCCCCCCTGCGTATCACAAATCCAGAAGTGAATGTGATTGAAGATGATGATGAAGAGTCTGAGTTTGACAGCTGGATTTACCCGACTACTGACGGTGGATTGAGCAATTGGACTGCAAAGGACTTTGTGCCAGTTTCTTTTATTACACTAAATTAAGACTTTTGTTTCGAGTTTTGTAACAGACAATTTGAAACTTTTACGGCCCGGTGTCTTACCCGAGGAACCGTGGCTTTGTTTGTGAGGGCTTAATATTTCATTTCCATATATCATCAATAAAAGCATTGGACATTTTCTTGCATTACGAATTTTGCGCTCTTTGTTTTTCTTTTCTATCTTGCAAAACAACTATTTGTCTTACACACACTCAAATATCATGATCTACATCCACTTTGGGTCCCATTGATAACAACTCTGCTACTGCCGGTTATGACTTCAAAAATCCGATCAACCAAGCCGAGGATGAAGGTGAGGACGACTGAGAAATGCCTGGGGAGCTTGCTAGACTATTACTTAAAGAAGAGACGGCCATACAACCTCCAAGCCACCAATTCTGATGCCTCCAGTTGAAGGAAGACCGTTGATCTTATACTTGAAAGTGCTGGATGTGATCGCTGGAAATAGAATTGACTGTTTTTAGCTGGTTTCGCGAAATGTCGCGGTAAGCAAGAGTCGCCACCGTCTTTTATGTTCTCTAATATGGAAAAGACAAAAGCACAGCAAAATTCCTTATTCGAGAATGTTTCTCGGTTCGGGAGGTAGATTTATAGAAAGGGAAGGTGTTAGCACCCTTTCTATCCATGGTTATCCATGGGCTCTTAGGTACTTGCTCTTATGTTTTCAAAATATGTTTTCTTTTCAAGTGTGTGTGGGTTTTGAAAAAGTTTTGTTTGAAAGATTTCTAAGTAACTCTTGTATCTGTCCTCAAGAGTGTATGAAAAATTTGTTTGAAAACCTTTTGAAAGTGTAGGTGCGAAAAGTATTTTTTTTTTGTTTTGAAAAGAGCAAGTACCCATGAGATCTACCTACTCTAAGGAATTAGGATGTGTAAGAGTCCTTTAGATAGTACTATCCCACTATTGAGAAGTAGGTAGTACCGTCGTTGGAGGTATTCGGGGCAATTCGATTATAGGGACAGGGTGGTCACCGAAGCAATAGTAGGACACCTTAGCGGTAACCCTAATGTCTTAGATCCTTTTTTTTTATCCGAGGCAACCGTTTCGAGGCAACTGGATCTTAGACAGGAAGGCGACCTCTAAAACACCCTATACTTGACGACCACGTTCGAGGCAACCAGTGAGGCGTACCCTAAGAGTGGCATGTGCTTGTGTGTTCAATTTCAGTTTATGTTTATCTTTGAACATGTTATTTGTGAGCTACGGATTGATTTTATTATTCATACATTCTTTCAGGCATAATTAACAGTTAGGAGTGCGAAAAATAAATTGCGGGAAGATAAATCTAGCTATTACAAGGCGCGGGTCTATACATCGCCAAAAAAAAACCCTTTTTGGAAAATAAAGTGCGAGAATTTAAATAAGGCGATAAACCTAATTAACTATTACATATCCGGAGACAGTTACATAAATAATCAAAATAAATAAATACGCGCGAATAGAAATTTAATCGGGAACATCCTAAGGGTTTTGACCCTTTTTAGAATTAAATTAAACATTAAACCTAATTAACTAATTAATTATTTAATTTAAAGAAAAAAATGTTTTTGTATTTTTGTGTTTTTTTAATGAAAATAAAGAGAAAATAAATAGAAAAAAAGTTAGCAAAAACCTAATTCTAAATTGTTTTTATTTATTGTAAAAAAGTATTAAAGTTAATTAATTAAGCTAATTTAATTAAATTTACATTTATTTACAAAAATAAGTTAATAAATAATAAAATGTTTTTTTTTTTGGTTTTTTTTTTTGAATTTTATGGGAAAAAATTAGTTTGTTAGGTTAATTAACAATAATGATAATAATTAAAAAAAGAAATTATAAGGGAAAGAAAAATAAAAAAAAAGTGACAAAACCATGGGGGGTTTGGGCCCTTTTTGGAGGTGTTGATTGCAGTTTTTTGGCCCACTAAGCTCAGCCACGTTTGACTTTTGCAATTGCCTGCATGTGCTTTGACTGAAGGACATGGTACTCCTCCTCTCATGGCCTTTGGATGGCTGATTGTGGACATATGGCATGTGGATTGGTGAGGCGTATGGTGGAGCACATTGACTAGCCTGCATAGGAATTTGTTAGACAAAATAATATTGAGTTTTGGGGGACCTGGGAATCGAACCCAGGTCCCAACGATTGCTAGACGCGTCATCAACCACTGAGCCATTGTGCTACGTTTGTTAATATAATATGCAATAAACATAAATAATAGAAACAACGTCCATGCTGGAATTTAACAAAAAACGCGCGCTACGTTTGAATGCACCAACCATGCTCTTCCACGTATTGTCTTCTTCACCTGGCCTGTAAAAAAATAAAGCAGATAGCAGGGGTTTTTAACCCCCACAAACTGCAAATGTAAAAAAATAGTGATTAGCAGTACGTGTTATATAAAAAGGGCGCGAGGGTTGCAATGAGTTCGTCTTGATCCTCTGAATCCAACCATGGGCATTATGGAGTTCAATTTTTCCTGCTTACTAAACCCCCAAATTTCAAGCTTAGAAAACCTAAAATTCGTTAATGGTGGTTTTCATTTCACTGCATAAAAATTCAATTAAGTAATACCAACAGCTTTATGGGGATGCAAACAATGTAAAACAAGCTTTGAATTATGTCAAATGTTCATGAATCATGCATTTTGATTTTGAAAAAATGGACAAACCGTGGGACTGTAATGAGTGATTCTTTGAGTGTTAGAGCTTGTTTGTGATTGCAATAGATTCCTGGGAGTGTTAGGAATGTGTTTGGATCAAGAAAACACTTTGAATCGTGCTGAAAAGTGGATTTCAGTTTTCAAATTTCTTTGGAATTTTTTGGAATTGGTTTGGCCGTTTGAGAGATGCTTTGGTCATGAATGCTATATGGCTTGCTTGCATATGTATGCATCAATGAAAATTAAGTCACATTAGGAGCCTTAAACTTGTGCCATTATGTTTTGGATTTTGTTTGACCACCATTGAAGAACATTCCTTTCTTGGTCCAACAACCATGATTTTGTGTACAAAAATAGCTTGCACGAATTTGGCAGCTAGCAAATGCTTCATGAAGGCTATTCAAACCAAAAGATACCATTTAATTAAATTTTTTAGATTTATTTGAATTATTATGGATTTAAAATGAATTAAATCCATAAAAATTAAATAAAAATGAAAAAATAAATATTTGGTCTTGAGATTAATCATGGGATACGTGGGTGGCATGACAAGGCTGAATCAAGTGGAAGAAAGTGGGCCCTTTTGTCAAAAATTGAAGTTTCAAGGATAGTTGACTTTTGCCATTTCACAAAAATTTCCCAACTTCTCCAATGCATATCTTGCTCAATTTTGATCATATGAACATGTTCTTGGACATTTTAGAAATGTCTTGAAGTCCTCTAACCAATGCCTTTGGTCCCATGTCATTTTTATTTATCAATCTCAAGTTATGGTCTTTGACTTAAAATGCCTTTTTGTTGACTTTTGAAAATGACCTATAATGTTGAAATTGATACCTTTTTGTGAGAGCATTTCTTGGACTTGGAATGTGAAGATGAGTTGTAGGAAATGTCATCCCCTTCAAAATGAGCATTGGATGGGATTTTTCTGATGAACCATGAAAAAGTTATGCCTTGGTCAAGTTACAGTTGACTTTTCAGCTGTCCAAAAATGGAAACTTTTGCATCTTGATGATTTTTGAGCCATTCTTGTGGAATCATGGTCAATAATTGACCAAATGATGATTGTGGCTTCAAAATAAGATGTTGACCAAAAAATTTGACTTTTGACCGCCAAATGACCTTTTTGCCCCTGTAGTTGATTGTGAAGCAATTATGGTTTTTGACTGTGCAACTTGACCTTGTGAGCCTTGAAAATTGGCATGTAGATGCTTGAAAATGTTTATAGGCATGTGGGACTTGATTGAGACCTTAAAAACCTCAACTTATTTGCAAGAACCAAAACCCTAATTTGACTGGCTTAGGAGGATGGTTTGAACTGTGCAACCCTTGAGTAGACTTGAGCAAATTGAGATGATGCTTGTTAAAACTTTGAAGAATATGGGAGGGCAAATTTTGGGGTACAATAGTTGCCCCTGTTCAATCTTCTTAGACCTGAGGATGTAGATTGGCTTGTGTGCCTTTCGTGATCCGAAGGTGGAAGATGATTGAACACTAGAGTGCCCATAAATTTGCACTCAAATAGTAGAATATCAGCAATGTGATGGCGGGAATGGGCTTACAGATGCCATTTGGAGATGGTGGATAGGAGGATGGGCTTATAGATGCCATCTGGAGATGTGACAGAACCTTGTCGGGAATGGGCTTATATATGCCATTTGGAGACTGTTGATAGGTGGATGGGCTTATAGATGCCATCTGGAGGTGGTCTGTTGAACTGTAATTTTTGTAAGTTGAAAGAGGGAACCTGTGTAGGGTTTTCTGATGATGAGCTCGTGTAAAACTGCATCTTTGGAGGAAGGAAACCTGTGTAGGGTATACTGATAATGAGTTTGTATAAGACTGCATTTGAAATGGAGAAGGAAACTGTGTAGGGTTACTTTGATGACGATTCTGTGTAAAACCGCATCTAGAGCTGAGAAGGAAACCTGTGTAGGGTTTACTGATGACGAGTCCATGTAAAACTACGTCTGGAGTTTGAGAAGGGAACATGTGTGGGGTTACTTTGATGATGAGCCCGTGTAAAACTGCATCCTGGAAGAAGTAAAACCTGGGTAGGGTTTCTGATAACGAGTCTGTGTAAAACTGCATCTTTGGGAAGAGAGAACATGTGTAGGGTTTCTTTGACGACGAGCCCGTGTAAAACTACGTCTGGAGAGAGATAACATGTGTGGGGTTTCTTCGGGATAAGTTCGTGTAATAACTTCTGGATGAACCGGGGTAAGGTCATCTTGAGATAAGTCCGTGTAAGACTTCTGGAGGAACCGGGGTAAGGTTACTGCAGGATAAGTTCGTGTAACTCTTCTTGATGAACCGGGGTAAGGTCATCTTGAGATAAGTCCGTGTAAGACTTCTTCTGAAAGAAAAGGAACCGGTGTAGGGTTACTTTGATGATAAGTCCGTGTAAGACTTCGTCTGAAAATTGAGAAGGAACCGGTGTAGGGTTGCCTGATGATAAGTCCGTGTAAGACTTCGTCTGAAGTTGAGAAGGAACCGGTGTAGGGTTTCCTGTTGATAAGTTCGTGTAAGACTTCTTCTGAAAGAAAAGGAACCTGTGTAGGGTTGCCTGAGGATGAGCCCGTGTAGGGTTGCCTGAGGATGATCAAGTATATAATTGTCCTGTTTGGTTTCGGATATTAACCCACGATCAATCGTCCATAGAATTTTCCTGGCTTGTTACCGGTGTTGATCTGGAACTGTAAAGGTAGATGGTAATCATCTTTTGATTGACTTATTCCTGAAAAGGCAAAGTATTAGTCGTATGCAATGTCATGATGCATGAACTGCCTGATTTTAAGATGTTCTCAAAAATAAATGAGATTTGTGTTGTATGATGCGTATGCATGCTATAATGTATGAAGATGTGATGTTTATGAATGTATTCTCGTCTGGGAAAATAAATCCTTGACGAATGCCGGGAGTTTGTTGAATCCTAGGCTGATGTTGAAGAGTAGAGTTCTTCGTTTCCGCTGGGGATGATGATTGCAAGAATAAACCGGTAGGAGAAGATGACTTCGTTGGGGAATAAACTTGTTGGAGAGATTACTCTGCGGGGAGTTACTCTTTGGAGAAGAGATACTTCGTTGAGGTTTTGACGATAACTCCGCTGGGGATACCGTTGATGAGTTATGTTGGAAGATTTGATGAACGCCGATGGGGGATAGGAAGAACTTTGCCGAGGACGATCTTTCCGTGGCAATTAGCTGAGGATAACCCAGTTATAAGCTCTGGTGGGGAATAACTTTGAATGAAGCCGGGGAGAAGCGTTCATGCTCTGCAAGGGATAAGCTTCCAGGATAAGCTTCCAGAATCTACTGGGGAGATTGATACAACTCTCTTGGGGAAACTTTTTGGACTGCGCTGGGGAAGGGCTCCACTGGGGTGTTTGTATTCCGTCGGGGAATAATATTATATTAAGACGGCCGGGGATGCTTGCTTAGGAACATCTGCATATTGCTGGAGAATATTGAGATTTTCTGGGGATACCCAACTTCCTTAAGGCTGACAGTAGACTAACTCTGCTTGGGGAGAGCGTTGTTGACTTGCTGGAGATACTGTACCTTGTCAGGGCTGACGGGAGACCAACTTTGCTCGGGGGAGAGTATTGGTGAATCTTATCTTACTCCGCGGGGAGTGAAGGTATCTTGGTCACGTTCTTCAGCTGAACCTACCTTAGTACCTTGGTGGACAGAGCAACTAGATCGCTTAGATAACTCATATTGCCCCTATTTCTGTGGGGGAAGATACCTGTGGAGGCGCTTGATGACTGTCGGTTGACAAATATTCTTCTGGTAGGCAAGTGACGAGATGACGGAACATAGTCGTACGCTTTTGATCCCTAACTTTTGCCTGGACCGCCCTTTCGGGTTTTCAGTCCACTGGGATACCCATTTTTGCCCAAGCCGCCTTATCAGGTTTTCGACTTGCCGGGTGTATAGATTTTTTTTCATTTCATCCCTTATTTTTGCCTAGGTGTGTCAACCTAGCGGGTCTTTGCTTATGCATAGTGTTTTTTCGACTATGTCCGTGCTCTCAGGAGGCAGGGAGTTGTCACTGTCAGTAGTATTATGTTTCCATACCACCAGAAGATCTTCGTTTGATCGTCCAATGCCCCAAGTGATCCAGACGGAGATTTTCCCCTAGCTGGTTGGCCTTTTGAGAGATTCTCCGAATCTTGACTGGACTGCCCCAGATGATAGACCACGATCATGCCGTGCCCCTTGATTGGAAGTGCTTTTCCATTTGAGGTGACCTTTTGTTGAGAAGGCTTTTGTTCACTAGATGCTCGTCATGCAAAGTTCTCTGCTGTTCAAACAAATAATCATCTGCAAACAATGTTATTTTGAAAATGCAAAGCTTATGTCTTTTTTGAAAATGCATTTTTTTTCATAAAAACAAGTGAAACTTTTTTTTTTGAACTGTGATGTCAACTCGTTATTTTACCACAAGCCTTAAGGAGTCAGGATACCTTTGTAACAGTATGCTTTCGAACTAACCCATGCTTCAGCTAGGACTTTTAAGGGTTATAGCGTGGCCTGGTTCACGGTTTAAGAAACAAAAGATAAAGGCTCAAAATTTATTTGTACCCACCCGTTCTTCGTGATGTTCTTCAAACCTAAACTCAGTTGATCATGCGTTACACCTTGTTTGAGTCTTTGCTCTGATGTTCCAATGATGGTTCAGATACTGATAGTTTATTTTGAATAGGCAGTCATTTCTTTTTTTGTTGAGGGTTTGTAGGACCTCTTTCTTTTTGATTTCGTTATCCCTATTTTTTTTTTTGCCTGAACTGTTTCTTTTTGTAATTACAGTCAGCGGGATGCCCCAGTTTTGCAAGTCTCCTTCATAGGTTTTGACTTATTGGGCTTTTAGTTTGAGAGATTATGACTGTCTGTCTTTACGATTATTCAGAACCATCATATCTTTTGTTTTGTAAGGACTTCTTTTGACGTCATTCGTTATGCACTTGGATTAACTTAGAGAACTACCCTGCCCCAGGTTATGATTAAGGGTTTTAATTTTTGAAAAGAAAAACTCCAACTTCTTTGGCTCAAAGGGGTTGACGAGGGATTATCTTCCTTATAACTCCACTGTTTAGGATTTGAAACAATGCATGTACCTCATCAGCGGGGTCTGTTCAAAAGCATACTGTAAATTTCGTGGTATCATTTTCGTCATCCTCCCTCAAGAGGCTTAGAATTTTCAATCGAGAGTTGAACATTAAGAAAAAAATAAAAGCAATTTTGAATATCGAGAGCACAATTACTTCAAAACAGGCACGTGTAATGCATTAATGAAATAATAGAGTTTGACATGATAATTGTTTGAATAAGCATAGAAAAATACAATATCAGAATTTAAATGAACAAGAGTCTCTCAATCCTAGCCATGTTTTGACAAGGGAGCAGTGATCACATCGGGAGTCTCAGCAGGCTCGAATTCGATTTCTTTGGCGTCAATCATATTCTGGATCTTGTATTTCAGCGCCAAACAATCCTCAGTATCATGCCCCGGGCTACCAGAATGATAAGCACACCTCGCATCTGGGTTGTAGCTTGGAGAAGAAGTTTTAGGATTCTCAGGAGGGTTGATCATTGCAATCAGGTTCATCTTCAACATGTGCTGCAATGCTTGTGACAACAACATATTGATGTTGGTGAACTGTCTTTTAGGCTCGTCCGGCCTTCGCTGATTTCCCTTCTGCTGTTGTCGGCGTGGTGTAGAACCAGAGATCAAGACTGCCCCTACATGTTGGTCACGACGATCCTTCTGACTGTACGCAGCATTGGACTCTTTCTTGAATGGTTTCTTCTCAGCGTTTGAGGAGTCACCCTTTTGTATCTTCCCGGACTTGATACCAGCTTCTATCCTCTCACCAGTTAATATCAGATATGTGAACCCAGCAGAAGAATTCCCAATCAGATGGTTGAAGAAAGGACCTGACAGGGTCCCCAAGAACATGTCGACGAGTTCACGGTCAGTCAAAGGCGGCTGCACCCTGCCAGCCAGGTCTCTCCATTTTTGCGCGTACTCCTTAAAACCTTCACCCGTTCCTAGTGACATACCCTGGAGTTGGGTACGCGTAGGAGCAAGGTCGGCATTATACTGATACTGCTTATAAAAAGCAGTTTCCAAATCCTCCCAGTTACGAATACTGGTCCCATCCAGCTGATAGAACCATTCGAGCTGAGTCCCTGAGAGACTTTCCTGGAAGAAATGGATCCATAGATTTTTGTTTGCCGTGTAGGGTTGGATCTTCCTTGCGTATGAACGGAGGTGCAACTTAGGACAGGAAGCCTCGTCGTACTTTGCAAAGGCAGGTGCCTTGAACTTGTGAGGGATCACCACCCCAGAAGATAAGCCTAGGTCTCCGAAGTCCAACCCGGGAACCTGTTGAATCTCCATGGCATTTAGACGGTCCTCTAGTTGCTTGTACCTGTCCTCAGCAGGAGGGTACTGTTCATCATTGAAATCTGTCTCGGTGTCAGAGACCACGGGACTAGGAACCCTTCCCTCTTGGTGACTGCCTTCCCCAACAGATGGAGTAGTCAGCTCAGCTTCATTCTGCAGTGTATTCCCGAGTCTGCGTCCAGTGTTGAACAGCACAGTCCTCTTTTTCTTCTTCTTCCTCTCCTTCAAGAGCAGAGTCTTCAACTCCTGTTGCCCCTGGGCTAAGCTCATGACCAGCTCCTGGAACTGGGCGTTCTAGGCTTGGAGGGCCTTGATAGCTTGTTCATTGGATGATTCAGGATTCATGATGATGGCTGAAATAAACAGCGAAGAAGATTAAGCAACCTGTAGAAAATAGTACCTGTAATGCAATGATATGTATGTATGCATGCGATGTTTTCAAGGATCTCGCGGGGTAAACAGAGAAACTTGTTAGACTTTGAATTTGGGTAGCTTGATTGAAGGAACTTCACGTTGTTGAGAGTCCTTCTTCAAGAGTCAAGGCTCACCATATCGAGTGGGTTATAGCCCCTGACTCAGGTTATCAACCTTGGCTAGAGGAAAATAAATCCCCTTTGCCCCTTGCTAGACATGTTGGTTCATCATGACCTGCATCACAGACCCTTGAGATCCTTGAAATGGATTAGTCCTCATGAAGGATGTATGCAATGGTATCATATTATGCTATGCATGGAGTGATGCAAGTAAACCCCGTTATGAGCCCAGATTAAGGACTGTAAACAAAACCTGCAAGAATTCATGTTGTCAGATAACAAGTATGCAGGTAGTTCAGTTTGAAGGCACACAAGTCACACAAGACAACCCTTAGAGTTTAGGCCAGCATGAAGTTTAGGACGCTACCCTCTTGAAGTTGGTGGGCTCAAACCTTTCCTATTGAAAGTAACCGGGTTCTAAGGAGCTCAATATCATTGGGTTGTTTTCTGTGTTCATTGTTTTGATTTAGCCACTGAACTGGCGATCAAAATATTCCGAGAAAACAACCCTCAATGAGTGTAGTATCGAGTATCAACCAACTTTGGACTACACCAAAGTCGGTCATCTCACTACCCCTAAAGAGGCCAGGATGGTCAAGTAAGGTTCCTAAGGTCAGTCGATGCTTCACGACACCACGCGGCGGCCCCGTACTCTCCTTGACTTGACTCAAGGGTTACCGATACTCACCAAAGTGCCACATCAACGTAGCAAACTACTTCAACCGTGTCGGTATACCCCGCACAATTCCCTCATAGTTTGTTGCTACTTTCTAAAAGGTATCCCCCAGATCCGGGTTAGGATCTATGTAACTCCAAAACAGGCCCACAATATTAAATCAAGCAAAGAAAGCAATTGAAAACATGATGATGAAATATTCCTAAGGTACACCCCACTTATTACGGAATCCCCAGCAGAGTCGCCAGTTCTGTGATCGGTGGAAATAGAACTGACTGTTTTTAGCTGGTTTCGCGAAATGTCGCGGTAAGCAAGAGTCGCCACCGTCTTTTATGTTCTCCAACATGGAAAGGACAAAAGCACAGCAAAATTCCTTATTCGAGAATGTTTCTCGGTTCGGGAGGTAGATTTATAGAAAGGGAAGGTGTTAGCACCCTTTCTATCCATGGTTATCCATGGGCTCTTAGGTACTTGCTCTTATGTTTTCAAAATATGTTTGCTTTTCAAGTGTGTGTGGGTTTTGAAAAAGTTTTGTTTGAAAGATTTCTAAGTAACTCTTGTATCTGTCCTCAAGAGTGTATGAAAAATTTGTTTGAAAACCTTTTGAAAGTGTAGGTGCGAAAAGTATTTTTTGTTTGTTTTGAAAAGAGCAAGTACCCATGAGATCTACCTACTCTAAGGAATTAGGCTGTGTAAGAGTCTTTTAGATAGTACTATCCCACTATTGAGAAGTAGGTAGTACCGTCATTAGAGGTATTCGGGTCAATTCGATTATAGGGACAGGGTGGTCACCGAAGCAATAGTAGGACACCTTAGCGGTAACCCTAATGTCTTAGATCCTTTTTTTTATCCGAGGCAACCGTTTCGAGGCAACTGGATCTTAGACAGGAGGGGGACCTCTAAAACACCCTATACTTGACGACCACGTTCGAGGCAACCAGTGAGGCGTACCCTAAGAGTGGCATGTGCTTGTGTGTTCAATTTCAGTTTATGTTTATCTTTGAACATGTTATTTGTGAGCTACGGATTGATTTTATTATTCATACATTCTTTCAGGCATAATTAACAGTTAGGAGTGCGGAAAATAAATTGCGGGAAGATAAATCTAGCTATTACAAGGCGCGGGTCTATACATCGCCAAAAAAACAAAAACCCGTTTTGGAAAATAAAGTGCGAGAATTTAAATAAGGCGATAAACCTAATTAACTATTACATATCCGGAGACAGTTACATAAATAATCAAAATAAATAAATACGCGTGAATAGAAATTTAATCGGGAACGTCCTAAGGGTTTTGACCCTTTTTAGAATTAAATTAAACATTCAACCTAATTAACTAATTAATTATTTAATTTAAAGAAAAAAATGTTTTAGTATTTTTGTGTTTTTTTAATGAAAATAAAGAGAAAATAAATAGAAAAAAAGTTAGCAAAAACCTAATTCTAAGTTAATAAATAATAAAATGTTTTTTTTTTGGTTTTTTTTTTGGTTTTTTTTTAATTTTATGGGAAAAAATTAGTTTGTTAGGTTAATTAACAATAATGATAATAATTAAAAAAAGAAATTATAAGGGAAAGAAAAATAAAAAAAAGTGACAAAACCATGGGGGGTTTGGGCCCTTTTTGAAGGTGTTGATTGCAGTTTTTTGGCCCACTAAGCTCAGCCACGTTTGACTTTTGCAATTGCCTGCATGTGCTTTGACTGAAGGACATGGTACTCCTCCTCTCATGGCCTTTGGATGGCTGATTGTGGACATATGGCATGTGGATTGGTGAGGCATATGGTGGAGCACATTGACTAGCCTACATAGGAATTTGTTAGATAAAATAATATTGAGTTTTGGGGGACCTGGGAATCAAACCCAGGTCCCAACGATTGCTAGACGCGTCATCAACCACTGAGCCATTGTGCTACGTTTGTTAATATAATATGCAATAAACATAAAATATAGAAACAACATCCATGCTGGAATTTAACAAAAAACGCGCGCTATGTTTGAATGCACCAACCATGCTCTTCCACGTATTGTCTTCTTCACCTGGCCTGTAAAAAAATAAAGCAGATAGCGGGGGTTTTTAACCCCCACAAACTGCAAATGTAAAAAATAGTGATTAGCAGTACGTGTTATATAAAAAGGGCGCGAGGGTTGTAATGAGTTCGTCTTGATCCTCTGAATCCAACCATGGGCATTATGGAGTTCAATTTTTCCTGCTTACTAAACCCCCAAATTTCAAGCTTAGAAAACCTAAAATTCGTTAATCGTGGTTTTCATTTCACTGCATAAAAATTCAATTAAGTAATACCAATAGCTTTATGGGGATGCAAACAATGTAAAACAAGCTTTGAATTATGTCAAATGTTCATGAATCATGCATTTTGATTTTGAAAAAATGGACAAACCGTGGGATTGTAGTGAGTGATTCTTTGAGTGTTAGAGCTTGTTTGTGATTGCAATAGATTCCTGGGAGTGTTAGGAATGTGTTTGGATCAAGAAAACACTTTGAATCGTGCTGAAAAGTGGATTTCAGTTTTCAAATTTCTTTGGAATTTTTTGGAATTGGTTTGGCCGTTTGAGAGATGCTTTGGTCGTGAATGCTATATGGCTTGCTTGCATATGTATGTATCAATGAAAATTAAGTCACATTAGGAGCCTTAAACTTGTGCCATTATGTTTTGGATTTTGTTTGACCACCATTGAAGAACATACCTTTCTTGGTCCAACAACCATGATTTTGTGTACAAAAATAGCTTGCACGAATTTGGCAGCTAGCAAATGCTTCATGAAGGCTATTCAAACCAAAAGATACCATTTAATTAAATTTTTTAGATTTATTTGAATTATTATGGATTTAAAATGAATTAAATCCATAAAAATTAAATAAAAATGAAAAAATAAATATTTGGTCTTGAGATTAATCATGGGACACGTGGGTGGCATGACAAGGCTGAATCAAGTGGAAGAAAGTGGGCCCTTTTGTCAAAAATTGAAGTTTCAAGGATAGTTGACTTTTGCCATTTCACAAAAATTTCCCAACTTCTCCAATGCATATCTTGCTCAATTTTGATCATATGAACATGTTCTTGGACATTTTAGAAAGGTATTGAAGTCCTCTAACCAATGCCTTTGGTCCCATGTCATTTTGATTTACCAATCTCAAGTTATGGTCTTTGACTTAAAATGCCTTTTTGTTGACTTTTGAAAATGACCTATAATGTTGAAATTGATAACTTTTTGTGAGAGCATTTCTTGGACTTGGAATGTGAAGATGAGTTGTAGGAAATGTCATCCCCTTCAAAATGACCATAGGATGGGATTTTTCTGATGAACCATGAAAAAGTTATGCCTTGGTCAAGTTACAGTTGACTTTTCAACTGTCCAAAAATGGAAACTTTTGCATCTTGATGATTTTTGAGCCATTCTTGTGGAATCATGGTCAAGACTTTACCAAATGATGATTGTGGCTTCAAAATAAGATGTTGACCAAAAATTTTGACTTTTGACCGCCAAATGACCATTTTGCCCCTGTAGTTGATTGTGAAGCAATTAGGGTTTTTGACTGTGCAACTTGACCTTGTGAGCCTTGAAACTTGGCATGTAGATGCTTGACAATGTTTATAGGCATGTGGGACTTGATTGAGCCCTTAAAAACCTCAACTTCTTTGCAAGAACCAAAACCCTAATTTGACTGGCTTAGGAGGATGGTTTGAACTGTGCAACCCTTGAGTAGACTTGAGCAAATTGAGATGATGCTTGTCAAAACTTTGAAGAATATGGGAGGGAAAATTTTGGGGTACAACACTGGATAATACAATAAGGTGTGTGTTGGGGCAGCATGACGAGTCTGGCTGAAAAGAACATGCTATTTACTGCTTTAGCAAAAAGTTTACCGACTGTGAGACCCAATACTCACTGCTCGAGAAAACTTGTTGCACTTTGGCATGGGCTGCTCGCTGGCTGAGACAGTATATGCTGGCTCATACTACCCTTCTGAAATCAAAGATGTGAATGTTTTGACAGCTCCTTAGCCCTTTTGCAATGTGGGGCATCGACATGATCGGCGAGATCAGACCTACTGTGCCCAACGGGCATCGTTTCATCCTGGTAGCTATTTGATTACTTTATAAAGTGGGTTGAAGCAGCTTCCTTTGCTACTGTAACTAAGAACGTCGTGGCACGGTTCATTCGGCACAATCTGATTTGTCGATAAGGTGTACCGGAGATGATCATTACGGACAATGGTACAAATCTCAACAATAAGATGATCACTGAGCTCTGCAAGCAGTTCAAGATACAGCATCACAATTCTTCTCCCTACCGGGCGAAGATGAATGGGGCTGTTGAAGTGGCTAATAAAAACATCAAGAAGATTGTGCAGAAGATGACGGTGACGTACAAAGACTGGCACGAGATGTTACCGTTTGCTCTTCATGGGTACCGTACCTCAGCGCGAATGTCAACAGGGGCAACACCCTATTCCTTGGTATATGGTATGGAGGTAGTATTGCCCATTGAAGTTCAGATACCCTCTCTTCAGATTATGAAGGATACAGGTTTTAGAGAAGATGACTGGATCCAGACCCGACTTGATCAGTTGAACTTAATCGATGAAAAGAGACTTACTGCTGTTTGTCATGGTCAAACGTATCAAAAGCGGATGATCAAGGAATTTAACAAGAAAGTTAGACGACAAGAGTATCAAGTTGGGGATCTGGTGATCAAGCGCATCATCCTACCACAAGGTGATCCCAGGGGGAAATGGACCCCTACTTACGAAGGGCCATTTATGGTTAAGAACATTTTCTCGAGAGGAGCTATGATTCTAACCCCCATGGATGGTGACGACCTTCCTCACCCCGTCAATGCAAACATAGTGAAAAATAATACGCATAATCAAAGTCCCGCTAGGTCGACTGGCCTAGGCAAAAATAAGGGCTTCCCGGCGAACCAAAAGGGTTCGGGAAAAAATAAGGGATGAAAATGAAAAAAAGTGTACACCCGGCAAGTCGAAAACCTGAAAAGGCGGCTTGGGCAAAAAAGGGTATCCCGGTGGACTAAAAACCCGAAAGGGCGGTCTAGGCAAAAATTAGGGATTAAAGCGTAACACTATGTCTCATTGGATCACCTTGCAACCAGACTTCAGTATCGACTATCAAGCTCGGACAGCACTAATCAATTTGATCTACCTTCAACCAAGTAGCAAAGTGATGAGATGCTCGAGGGCATAAAGGCAATAGTAGAGTTGGAACCCAGTGGGATTGTTCACATAGCTGTTTTTCTTTGTTTTTTACAAATTGTATAAACTCTTTTGTTCGGCGGTGTTCTCTTACTAGGATGTCAGCCTCTTGTACAAAAACACCTATTTACAGGCTAACTTCAAAATCAATACAATTCATTTCCACAAATAAATTTCAAAATTTTCTTTTTTCTATTTTGTTTTGCAAGAACGTCCAATGTTCATTTTTTATATATGCATTTGACATTAATTGCTGCTCATGAATATTTAGATGCGAAACAAAAGATGATTACTCGAAATATCAGAGACATGAGCAAATGAGAATTGTCCAGACCTTACAGTTGCTCTATCCACCAGGTACAAGGATAAATTTAGCTGAAGAATATGACTGAGGTACATTCACTCCCCGCAGAGTAAGAAAAAGGCAGTAATGTTAACTCTCCCAAGCTGAGGCTCACAACCGCGAATGAGTCGGAAATACTCTCCCCAAGCAGAGTTTATCCATCATCAACACTAGAAAATTATCCCCAACGGAGTCTGGAAAATCTTCCCCAGTGGAGTTTGGAGAATCATCCCCAGTAGACCCTGGAAGATTGTCCCCAGTAGAGTCTAAAAGGTTATCCCCAGTGAAGTCGCAACTGAAAGATCACCCCCAGCGGAGTTCATTCCTTTCGCAAACAAAAACTCAATCCCCAACATGATTCAGTATCGCCAGCAACGGTAATTCATCCCCAGCTGAATTTATCAGCGGAATCCTCAACAGAGCATGTCCTCCCCACAGAGCCATTTCCTCATCAGTTTATTCCCCAGCGGAGTTATCCTCTCCTGTGGGTTTATTCTCACAATCATCTTCATTCACTATCCCCAGCGGAAACGAAGGATTCAACTCTCTTCTCCAGCAGCAATCCGTGATTTATTTTCCCTAGTTGAAAACATCACATTTCCATACATCATGACACATGCATATACGCATCATACATCACAATCTCATTTATTTTGAGAACATCATTGCCTGATACATATCATGCATCACATGCAGCTAACCTTTACCTTTCAGGAAAGATACAATCAAATTCTCACAAAAGCAAGCTATGAAGCCCAGACTCGACTGGACAATAGTTTAAGTCCTCAGCAAGCCGTGAATCCCGGATTACGACCAGACAACAGCTCAGTAAGTTATTGTGAAACCTGGATTACGACTAGACAGCAATACAAGTTCCTTTGAAACCTGGATTACGACCAGATAGCGGTTAAAGACACTGTGAAGGCTGGATTTTGACCAGATAACAGATAAGGGATATTGTACAGCTTGGATTATGACCAAATAGCAGTTCACCTGGCTAGATACTATGAAGCTCGGATTACGATTGGATGTTAGTAGGCCCAAAGCCAAAGGGAAATCCCGGATTACGACCGGATAGCCATTTGATCTCTTCTAAAGACTGGATTACGACCAGACAAGAAGTAAAGTATTATGAAGACTGGATTTCGACCAGATAACAGTAAGGGACACTGTGCAACTTGGATTACGGCCAAAGAGCATTTCACCTGGCCAGATACTATAAAGCTCGGATTACAACCGGATGTTAGTAGGCCCAAAGCCAAAGGGAAATCCCGGATTACGACCGGATAGCCATTTGATCTCTTCTAAAGACTGGATTACGACCAGACAAGAAGTAAAGTATTGTGAAGACTGGATTTCGACCAGATAACAGTAAGGGACATTGTGCAGCTTGGATTATGACCAAATAGCAGTTCACCCAGCCAGATACTATGAAGCTCGGATTACAACCGGATGTTAGTAGGCCCAAAGCCAAAGGGAATCCCGGATATCCATTTGATCTCTTCTGAAGATTGGATTACGACCAGATAAGAAGTAAAATGTTCTGAAGACTGGATTACGACCAGATAAGAAGTAAAGTATTGTGAAGCCTGGATTACGACCAAACAGCAATACGGAACATCATAAAGCCTAGATTATAACTGGATAACGATAAAAGGACTGAAGCCTGGATTGCGACCAGATAACAGTACAAGACCCTGTGAAGTTTGAATTTCGACCAAATAGCAGTTTACCTGGACAGTTACTAAGAAGCCCGGAGTAGAATAACAGACGACCGAAGTTCCTAGAATTCAACGTAGATGATTCCCCAGTAGAATAACGGATGACCGAAGCTCCTAAAATTCTATTTCTCCCAAGACAGAGGCCAGCATTCCCCGGCGGAGTCTTCCTCAACGACAGGTATGCAAGCTCTCGCTAAGGAATCTCTTATGCGATCGACACTCCTTCGGATGGCATCTCTAAGCCCATCTCCCATCATCAGTCACCAAATGGCATCAATAAGCCCATTCCTGACATCACAAGATAATTACCACTTCATGCGAGTGCAAATTTCTGGGTACTCTAGTGTTCAATCATCTTCCACCTTCAGATCATGAAAGGCACGCAAGCCAATCTACATCCTCAGGTTTAAGAAAGTTGAACAGGGGAAGCTGTTGTACCCCAAAATTTTCCCTCCCATATTTCTCAAAACATTGCAAGAAAGATCTTCAAGTTGCTCAAGGTAGTCCAAGGGTTGGCCAGACAAGCTCTTTCCTAAGGCAGTCTACCCCAAACTAGGGTTTCATGTTGCATCAAGATACTTGAGTCCAAGTGATCCCAAGTGCTCACCAATGTCCTAATATGTTATCAATATCATCCATGACAAGTTTCAAGCCTTGCAGAGAAAGTTTGCTCAGTCAATTGCTCAAAGGCCTGAAAATCGACTATGCTAAGGCAAAAGTCAACTATGGCCCACATACAGTCAAACTTTAAGATTTTTGGTCAACATCCTCATTTTGAAGTATATTTCATCATTTGATCAAGGGTTGATCATGATTCATCAAGGATTGCTCATAATTCATCAAGACTCAAAAGTTGCTAAATTAGGGTTTTGTAGGAAAAGTCAACTCAACTTTGACCAAGCATAACTTTATCATACTTTATGAGAAATGACCCATCCAAAGCTCATTTAGAAGAGGATGAAATTACCTACAATCCATATTCATCTACCAAGTTCAAAATATGCACTCACAAGAAGTTATGAATTTGGACATTATAGGCTATTTTGAAAAGTCAACAAAAACACCTTTTTTGTCAAAGCTTCATATATGAGCATGGAATATCAAATTGAGATGATACTAAAAGGGTTAGTTATAGGACATCTCAAGCTTTCTAAAAAGTCCAATAACACCTCCAAAGAGTCAAAATTGAGGAAGTTATGCATTGGTGAAGTTAACCTTTTTTACAAAATTGCCAAAAGTCAACTATGCCCAAAACTTCAAATTTTGCCAAATGGGCCCAATCGTTTTCACTTGTTTTGAGTTGGAAGCATAGTCCACGAGCTCTAGACTTTGCCACTTGTCCATATCTTATTTTTATTATTTATTTTGATTTTTATTTGAATTAATTCAATTTAAATCAAAACAAATCAAATAAAATCCAAAATATTGAAAGTAAGAGATTTTGTGTTTGTTTCAGGTTCCAATTACAGCTAGCAAGTCATTCAAACTCGTGTAAATGCATAGTGTGAACAAAAAGATTGATTTAGGCCATGTTTGAAAATATCTTAAAGGTGAATCAAATCAAATCAAAAATCTGTGATGGAGGAAGATTGGATGCAATTATCAACCCTAATTTAGTCTTTGTTACATAAGGAGGCGAGGCAGACCTAAAAGTAGGTTAGAGACAGGCGTATGAGCAAGAACTAAAACTGGAAAAAATCAAGAAAAGTGTGAGATCAAAATTCCATTTGGAGGCTGTTTCAGTACCTTTGAACGATCTCAATCGCTTCTTGGGACTCTCTGCAAGCTAAAGCAATCAAGAACAAGTCCGTTGCAATCCCAAAACGCACTGTAAGTCCATCACGACATAGCCCTGTTCTTGAATTCGTATCTCGTAATATAAGAATTGTTAACATGAATTAATTGCATATTCTTGATCTATAGAACATATGTAAACTTTCTGCATCATTCGATTTCATTTATATGGCCTATACTGTAAATCACCATTGCTAGGTTTCGTGGCTCCATTTTAGGGTTTTTGATTGCAGGGAAAATTAGCCTTTGTAAGTGGTAATATCACGTTCAGGAGGACGAGACGAACACAACCATGGCATTAGATGTCATTTATGTTGCCCATAGAAGATTTTGGAATGAACACGGCCTATAGCGACGGACAAAACGTCCGTAGGTAAAAGCGTTTTACTTTTACCCACGGAGGGAGGAAGGAGATGATTTGCTGGCACCCTTCTATTGGCTTGTTTGAATTTTCATGCTAGATTTCCATTACTGCGTTTGTTTCATATATTATGTTTACTATTTATCTTGTGTACAACAGAAACAAAATGTCCTAGTGGCAGCCAGGAAACGCTTAAGGCATTGGAAGGCTGGAGGTCAGGGGTTCGATCCCTGCCTCCAGTATTTGCTATTTTCTTGTTTTCTTTCAGATAATCCAGGGTGTTCACAAGCCAGAAGACCACCATAGGTCTTCATCATCAATCATGCCAAGTGGCTGGATGGCCAAATCTGATGGCCATCCAGGAAGGTGCACCATGAGCCAAGTCAAACGTTCCATACAGGATCTCAAAGGTCAACGTGGACCTTCTCTTTTGGGCCCAGATTTTAGCTATTCACACCCTCCAAAAATGCTATTCAGGCCCTTTTCTCACTCTTCTTTTCTTTTCTATATTTTCAATTTATTTATTTATTATTTATTTACTAACCAAAAATTAAATTTCTTTTTTATCAAAAAATCACCAAAAATATTTTTATGTCCAATTAAAATTAGAATACTATTTTTCATCAATAAATTAATTAATTCAATTAGGTTTGATTAATTAGATAACTTTAATTTATTTTTGCAAGTAATTAAAATTGATTAGAATAAATAGGTTTTATTACTAACTTAATTGTATTTTTTTCCTAAAATAACCAAAAAACCAAAAATAGGTCATTTAATTATTTTTATTAATTAATTTAATTAATTCCACATTTAATTTAGAAAACTCATTTCTTTTATTAAAAGCAACAAAAAACATTCTTCTTTTAAATAGGTTAGAAGGGTCAAAACCCTACTTTCGCATTCGATCTAATTTGTCATCGTGCGCTTTATTTTATTTTTTATCCAATTATTGTATCTTCTCACAGTTTGTAATAGTTTTAATTAGGACTTTTACATTTATCGCTTTTACTTTCAAAGGGTTTGTTTTTGGCTATGTAAATACCTGAAGCCTTGTAATAGAGTAGTTTAATTTCCGAACTTTTAAATTTCACAAATTATCAACTGTTAGATGTATGAATAATTAAGGTTTGCATGACAAGAATGTATGACTAATTTTAAAACAGTTACATCACCCTAAATGTGCAAAGATAAATAAACTGAAATTGAATCATTCGCACATGCGCACTCCTAGGGTACACTCCCACTTGGTTCCCTTTGGTAAACGGTCATTGAGTTTTTAGTGGTCGTCCTTTTGTCTAAAGATCATAGTTGCCTTGGAAAGGTTGCCTCGAATATTGTTGCCTCAGATAAATGATCTAAGACATTAGGGTTACCACTAAGACGTCCTAACGTTGCTTTAGTGACCGTACGTCCCTTTTCGAATTGACCCTCAAACTCCAATGACGGTGCTACCTACTCACTAATAGTGGGATAGCATTGTCTAAAGGAAACGAACATAGAACGATTCTTTTTCCGAGTAGGTAGATTAGTTCTTAAGTACTTGCTCAATCCAAACAAATTTTTTTCACACTTACACTCCTTTTCAAACAAAGTTTTCAAAACACTTCATTACACTCTTGAAGACAAAAGCAAGAGTTAAATCGAAGTTAAAACAAAAACTTTTCAAAGCACACAAATACAAAGAAAACAATTTTGAAAATGATGAGCAAGTACCTAAGAGCCCGTAGATAACTACAGATAGAAAGGGTGCTAATACCTTCCCTTTCTATAATCTACCCCCCGGACTCAGAAATATCACGAAAAAGGAATTTTTCTGTGCTTTTTTCCTTTCCTTGTTGGATAAAATAAAAGACGGTGGCGACTCTTGCTTACCGCGACATTTTACGAACACAAACGCAAAACGCAAACCAGCATTTCAAAACAGTCTGGTTCTGGCCACCGTATAACAAAGGGATTTTCCCCACGTGTACCCCTACTGTCTTGGGAAGGCAAATTTTTGTGCAAAAGTATGCTAGACACACACGCTGTCTCTGCTTTTCATTAATTCACGTTTCCAAATCCAGCTGAGGCGCTGTTAAACCTCCAACTTGAATGCAATGAACGCCCACTTGTTTAAGCTTACTTCAAGAGTAAGTCAGCATCAAGCAGATGATGTTGGTGCCACTTGACCGCCCCAACTGCAAAAAAAAATTTCCTTATAAATAGAACACCAGTTGGACACTGAAAAAGCCCCCTCCCCCCCCCCCCCCACACCTCTCTCCCTTTTGACCAAAAAAATTGTGGAAGAGACGAGAAAATTGAGAACTAGCTTTGAACCACTGCAAAATTTCCAAGAACCCAGGAAACTATAAACACAAAATACCAAAATCTTAGGATTGATTCCTTATACTCAAATTCCATTCTTCCTCAAGTGTTCTTGACTAAAAGCCATTCACGTAGCTGTTGATTCATACATTAGAAGTTACCTTAAACTTCTGTATTCCTATTGCCATACACTCTCCATTCACTTTCACCACAAAGGAATTAGAATATCACCCCTTTGGCTGCCTCAGAAATTTCAAACTTCCATCCCGCTGAGTACGTGGAGAAGCTACTCATAACATCACCAGAATTCAAGAACAACCTCCAGTTTACATAATCCTTTCAAGATGCAAGGTAAGTTTTGCTGACCCTCTTCATAACTGATTAAGCATTGTCAGATTTTGCATATTCAGCACAATGTAGATATTCTGATCCTGAGGATGTACATATTCTAAAAATTCCTGCATTTGCTTTCCTAAGCAAAAGAAATCCCAAGTCATACTTTCATAAAGAAAATAGGACTCAGAATTAAAACTAGCAAATACATGTTGCCTCTGATTCTTGCTTCTGATATTTCATGAAATTTGTCATAACTATTATGCATGCAACTTCTGTGCTATAAATGACTAAGCTCCATATGTTCTGACTGGCCAGGAGAGAGGAAAAATTCGGATGGTTGCGTCAGAACTTCTGAAAACTTCTAAATTTTTAGAAGGTCCAGAACTTCTGAACTTCCATATTTTGCTAACATGTTTCGGTTTGTGCAGCAAGTTAGCGTCAGAACTTCTGACCTTTTCTATTTTGTGTTGGTTATGTTTTTTCTCTTTTATTTTTGCCATCATATTTTATTTTATTTCTAATCAAAAAAACAAAAACACCAAAAATATTTTATATTTGCATGATATATTTTCTTTTAATATAAAAGGACAAAAAATATTTTCTTAAGCAAGAGTTATTTTCTTTTTTTAAACAGACAAATATTTTACATTTCCTGTACATTCTTATTTACTTCAATATGGTTGTAATAAGGAACCTAGAATTTTAACTTGCAACCCCCACTCATAAATATGTACCCCCATCCCCTTAAATATTGTAATAGCATATGACTTTACATTTCTGCACTGTTATTTCTTTCAATATATGCTAGTAATTAGGGTGTATGGCAAGATATAGAAATTGGCAAATAGATCACCCTAATCAAAGACAAATTATGCATGCAATCAAACACACTCGCACACTTACACCCTTAGGGAAAATTCCACTTGTTGCCTTACAAAAATGGCCATGTTATGCATGTGGGGTGTCTTAGTACAAACGAATCGAAAAAGATCATAATCCCTCGATGACGCTATCAAAGTTGCCTTTCAAAATGATCTTAGTCCCTACAGAAAAGGTGCTAAGTCATCTCACAACATTGCTATCATGTTCATACGATGACCCAACGCTCGTCCCTTCACATCCAGCGATGGGGCTTCTTATCAAATCAATGGTAAGGTAGCAACATCTAAAGGAGGAGGAAAAACACATCTGAAACATTTTGAGTAGGTAGATTACTTTTAAGTTACTTTCTCAATTTCAAAACAAACATCCTTACTATTTTCCAAACAATCACATACACTTTCCAAACATCTTTCCAAAACTTGAAATATTTTCAAAAGCCCAACACTTTGCATACATTCTTACGAACGGGATTCATTGCAAAGTTCGCCTAAACGATGACACCTTTTCAAAATACTTTCAAAACCACACAAAAGCACAATTTTCAAACAAAGGCAAGTGATCTAGCAAGTAACTAAGAGCCCATGGAAAACCATGGATAGAAAGGGTGCTAATACCTTCCCTTTTCATAATCTACCCCCCGAACTCAAGAAAACATCTCGAAAGGTCTTTCCTGTGCTTTTTCACCTTTCCTTATTGGATAAAAGAAAAGTCGGTGGCGACTCTTGCTAAACTGTGACATTTGCAAACACAATCGCAAAACCCTCAAGTCAGTTCTCCCGCCGTATCACAGAACTGGCGACTCTACTGGGGAGTAAAATGGGGTTACCTTAGGGTTAGATCACATTTACTTGCTTATATTGTTTGATTTGCTTGCTTTATATTTTGGTTCCTTGTTTGGGTTTGTTTTAAATCCTACACCCGGATTTGGGGAATACTTTTTAGGTAAGTAGCAATAAACTATGAGGGAACTATGTGGGGTATACCGACACGGTTGAAGCAGTAGCTACGTTGATGTGGTACTTTAGTTGGTACCAATAACCCTTGAGTCAGTCAAGGAGAGTACGGGGCCGTCGTGTGGTGTCATAAAGCATCAACCGGCCTTAGAACCTTACTTGGCCATTAGGACGTAGTGAGATGACCGGATTTGGTGCAGTCTGAAGTTGTTTGATACTCGATGCTACACTCATTGAGGTTTGACTCTTGAGTTTTGTTTGGTTGCGAGTCAATCTCTTATTGAACGAAACTTTGGGGAAAGATCAATGATATTGAGATCCCTTAGAACCCATTTACTTTTAACTAGGACAGGTTGAGCCAACTAAAACTTCAAGAGGGTTCTTACCTGAAACCCCATGCAAGCCTAAACCGAGGACTTGCTTGCTTTGTATATGCACTTGTACATAACATCATAAACATCATAAAAATCATAAACATCACTAACCATTTACAGGATTTTTAGATTTATCTTTGTTCTGTTTTGTGGGACATGGCCTCCGCTCGTAGGAGCACTATCCAAGTTAGTCTTGTGAGGATACCTCCACAACTCATGGATTTAGTGTCAAGGGTCCCTGAAGATTACCCGTTCACCAAAATACATGGCCGAATCCTTAGTCTTGTTACCTCTAGTACTGAAGAAGATATGGTAAAAGTGCTTGTCCAATTCTTCAACCCTTTGCATCATTGCTTCACTTTTCCTGATTACCAACTTGTGCCCACTTTGGAGGAATTTTCTCAACTCATGGGGATCCATATTCTTAATCAGTTACCTTTCAACGGTATTGAAAGAGACCCTAAACCTGAGGAAATTACTCGAGCTCTACATTTGCAACCATCTGACATAGTAGCAAATTGGGTAACAAGGAGTGGTGGAATACTTTGGATCTACAAGCCTTCGAGGAAATTTTGGCTCTTCTCATCTATGGGTTGGTACTATTTCCAAATCCTGACCAATTTATAGATTTGAATGCGATTAAGGTTTTCATATCTCGTAACCTGGTTCCTAAATTGCTCGGAGACATATTGCATTCTCTTCACTCTCGCACTTTGAAGAAAAGGGGGACTTTGATGTGTTGCACTCCTCTGTTGGCTAGGTGGTTTATTTCGCACCTACCCCGATCTGTGGTGAAGAATCAACAAGGTATGAGATGGTCTAGAAGATTGATGTCACTTTCACATGCTGATATCCGTTGTTATTATCGCTCTTTGGAAGACATTACCATCATTGATCGTTGTGGAGAATTCCCTAATATCCCTCTGCTTGGCATTAGGGGAGGCATTACTTACAACCCTTGTTTAGCTTTGCGACAATTTGGATACGCTAGAAGAGATGGCCCTCATGAGGTACTCATCCAAGAGATTGCATTTGACTACGAAAGCGATACCCAGGGTTACCGTCAAAGATTTATACGAGCTTGGGGTATGGTTAACAAAGTTGATAGAAAGACGTTGGGGCGTAAGAATTCCATTCCTTTGGAGCCTTATCTTAAATGGGTAAGGGCCCGCGCTCAAAATCTTAAGATGCCTTATGAAGCCGTCTTACCTGTTATCATGGAGCCAGTAGTCGAGGGAGACACTCCACATACAATCCTCTATCCTGATATGCCTACTTCTCTTGAAGATTTGCAAAATGCTTGGATTCAGTTGAAAGGAGAGTGAGACACCTTCGAATCTAAGTTCTATGAGAGCGAGAAGAAGATATTAGAGCTTATAAGGGAGCTTCATGAAGAAAGAAGCTTAGACACCTGCATTGCGCCAAAGAAGATGCGCACAACTGTTCTGTCTTAGGAGTTTACTTTATGCTTACTTTTGTTGTTGTAAGCCCAGGAGGCATGCTTGTATTCAAATCAGAACTCCTTAATGCAAGTTAACGTTTATTCACTCTTTGTCTATACAAAGTTAAATTCTTTAAATCCTTGAAATCATTTGCATATTGCATATTCATGCATCATGACATAACAGGTTCCCGCATAACAGGATGCCTTATCTCTCCACTGTTTATTTCAACAAGATGGATCTAGAGAAAACTGTGACGGAACTCCAGGCCCAGAATTCTCAATTTCAAGAAGCTTTACTCGCCCTGGCCAAGGGGCAGCAGGATATGATGGCCTTGTTGGCCGCTAAAAAGAAGCCAAAGAAGAAAGCGCTACTCAACATGGGTAAAAGGTTCAAAGAGACAATTTTTCAAATTCCATTAGAGGAAGATTCATCCGAAGAAGACGAGAACCAAATTGGTGAAGACAAGAGTACTCAGGCCGACTGTATCAATGACCAAGAATCTGATGATGATTATTTCAACGAACAATATCCACCCGCAGATATCAAATACAAGCAGCTAGAAGACAGGTTGAAAGCAGTTGAAATCCAAGCTATTCCCGGTTTGAATTTTGACGATTTGGGCTTAATCTCTAGGGTAGTCATTCCCCACAAGTTCAAAATACCAACCTTCGCAAAATACGATGGGGTTTATTGCCCAAAGCTCCATTTGAAGTCCTATGTGCATAAGATACAACCGCACACTGTTGATAAAAAACTCTGGATTCACTTTTCCCAAGAGAGTTTGGCTGGAACCCAACTTGAATGGTTTTATCAGTTGGATGGCTCTCGCATCAATACTTGGGAGGGTCTAGCTACTGCCTTCTACCATCAATATCAGTACAACGCCGACTTGGCGCCGACGAGGGTTCAATTGCAAGGTATGACTATGGGGAAGGATGAGGGATTTAAGGAGTATGTGCAGAATTGGAGAGACCTTGCAAGTAGGGTCCAACCTCCCTTGACTGATAGGGAACACATTGACATGTTCATGAGCACATTATCTGGTCCTTTTCTTTAATATGTCGGTTGGCTGCTCTTCTTCTGGTTTCACTGAATTAATCTTAACTGGGGAAAGAGTCGAAAGTGGCATTAAAAGTGGAAAGATCTATGTGGCATATACTTCCACTCCCAATCCTATCAAGAAACCTTTTGCGGCGAAGAAAGAAGTTAATGTTGTGTATAGAGAAAAGGCCCATACCAAAATGAATAATCATTTGTCTGTCAACAATGTCTGAATCTCCAATCCGACTACTACTCAAAGACCATCTACCAATCATCAACGTGTTAAAGCTCCAAGAAGACAATTTACAAGGTTAGGAATGTCATTATCTCAAGCCCTTCAACATCTTCTCAGGGCCAATTTAGTGACCTTGCGAGATCCTCCTGCCAACCCTGACACCTCGTCACCCAGATATAATCCAAATGCAAAGTGTGCTTATCATTCAAACAGCCCCGGGCATGAGACTGATCAATGTTGGGCTTTGAAAAACAAAATCCAGGATTTAATTGACAACAAGACTATTGAATTTGATCATTCTCGACGCCAAATGTAATTACCGCTCCAATGCCGAAGCACGAAAAAGGTGTTAATGCCGTCAAAGATACAACTTTCGTTGCCTCTATTGAAGAGTTAACTACTCCATTGAATGTAATCAAGAGCAATCTGTTGAAAGCTGGGACTTTCCTTGGCTGTGGAAAGGACTTTGTGGGCTGTATGAGACAATCTGATGGGTGTGAAGAATTGAAGAAAGGTATACAATGCCTAATGGATAGTCACGAAATTCTATTCGAAAAGAATCCCGCCATCAAAAATTCAATCGACAAAGCTGAAGATTTGGCCATCATAACAATTTCAAACAAACCTCATAGGATCTCATCCAAAGGTCCTATCAGAATTTTGAATGAACCAAACATTGCTCCTCTCATAATCAGTGATGTCAGACCCGTTCCATACACCTCTGATAAAGCGGTACCATGGAATTATGGTACCGAGGTTTATTACCATGGGGTAAAACAAGATCCTTGGATTGATGATAATAAAGCTGGTGTTACTAATATTACTGGTTCTAGTAAAGTCACAAGAACAGGAAGAGTCTTTTCCCCTGATATCTCTCCACCAACCACTACCACAGTTCCAATTCGCATAATCAAGGGCAATGCTGGTGCTAGTACTAGAGGGAAAGAGAAATAAAATGAGCCTTCTAGAGAAGAGGAACCTGCTAAAAAGTCCTTTATAAAAGAACCATCCACTCAAGAGATGGAGGAAATTCTGAGAATCATCAAGAAAAGCGACTTCAAAATAGTAGAGCAGTTGGGGCAAACCCCTTCTAAAATATCAATGTTGTCCTTATTGCTATGTTCCGACGCCCATGCACAAGCTTTGATTAAGTTCTTGAAAAGGCTCGTGTGCCTCAAGAAACCACGGCCGACCAGTTTGAGAATTGCATAGCAAGTCTGACAGCGGACAATGGTCTAGGATTCTCCGACGCAGATTTAACTCCCATGGGAAAGAATCATAATAAAGCCTTGCATGTTTTTGTTGAATGTAAGGGGACCACTCTGGAACATGTTTTGGTGGACACATGCTCATCTTTAAACGTGTTACCTAAAGGCGCTTTAGATCGGCTAGACTATGAAGGTTTGGTTTTGAAGCCAAGTGATATTATTGTGATGGCATTTGATGGGTCGAAAAGGATGGTTCATGGAGAGGTGGATCTCCCAATTAAGGTTGGTTCGCAGATTTTCAACTCCATATTCTATATAATGGACATACGGCCTGCGTATTCTTGCTTGCTTGGGTGCCCATGGATCCATGGGGAAGGTGCATTCACTTTTACTCTCCACCGGAAGTTAAAATACCCTGTTCAAGGGAAGGTTGTCACTGTTTGCGGTGAAGAAGAATTTATGGTAAGCCATCTCAATTCTTTCAAGTATGTAGAAATGGATGGTGAGTTCATAGAGACTCCTTGCCAGACATTTGAAGTTGTGGCCACCACCAAAATCTCTTTTGACACTCCAAGAGCCGATAAAGTTATCCCCAAGATGGTTTCTCTTAAGGATGCCCGTGCTGTGGTAGAAGAAGGAAACCATGAAAAGTGGGGTCAACTCCTCGATATCCCACTCAAGACAGATAAGTTTGGGATAGGTTTCACCTCCAAAGCTCAGAAAGAAATTAGAAGTGCTCGTACTGGAAAGCCGCCTTTCCACCTCAAGAGTCATGAAGTGAACACTGTAGAGGATTCCAATGATGAGTGTGCTTTTGAAGACTGGATCTACCCGAAAACCGAAGGGAAGCCCAACAATTGGCATGCGGAGGACTTTGTGCCCATCTCCTTCATTGAGGAGTAATCTACTTGTTTTTTCTTTTAATCAATTCAAGAACTTGTTGTCTGTAATATTTTGACATCGACTTTTAAGCCATATGCCTAGCCTGGGACACTTTGGTCCTTTTGTCAAAGGCTTTATATTTTGTTCATCTAATCATATGATCATTCAATACATTGGACTCTTTTGCATTCAAATATCTGTGCTCATTTTCTTTCAAATACATTTCCAAAAAGATAGCCGTGTATCTTACATGCGCACATACACACTCTTGCAGGTCTACATCCATTCTGGATCCTATTGCCAACAACTCTATTATTGCCAACTATGACTTTGAATGTCCTATCAACCAAGCCAAAGACAAAAGCGGGGAATATTGTGACATACTAGGAGAACTAGCCAGACTTCTGTTAAAAGAGGAAAAAGCCATTCAACCACATGAAGAGTCAATTGAGGTTATCAACCTAGGTACTGAGTCAGATAAGAAGGAAATCAGGATCGGTGCTAATTTGGAAAGCAGTGCCACAAGCCGTTTGGTTCAGATGTTGTGCGATTATATGGAAGTATTTGCTTGGTCGTATGAAGATATGCCTGGGTGGGATACCGACATTGTGGTTCATCGTCTGCCAACTAAAAAAGACTGCCCTCCTGTTAAAAAAAAAGTTTGTCGCATGAGACCTGACATGTCTGAAAAAATCAAAACCAAAGTAATGAAATAGTTTGATGCAGGATTCCTAGCTGTAACATCCTACCCTCAATGGGTGGCCAACATAGTGCCAGTGCCAAAGAGAGATGGGAAAATTCGCATGTGCGTAGACTATAGGGATCTGAATAGGGCAAGCCCCAAGGACGATTTCCCTCTACCACACATTGACGTCTTAGTTGACAATACCGCTCAGCATAAGGTTTTCTCATTCATGGATGGCTTCTCAGGCTATAATCAAATAAAGATGGCTCCCGAAGATATGGAAAAAACTACTTTCATTACACAATGGGGGACTTTCTGCTACAAGGTCATGCCGTTCGGATTAAAGAATGCAGGGGCAACATATCAAAGGGCTATGGTGGCTTTATTTCATGACATGATTCATCATGAGATAGAGGTATATATGGATGATATGATCGCCAGATCACAAACCAAAGGAGAACATCTCAGTCACCTGCACAAACTATTCGAGAGACTGAAGAAATATAAACTAAGGTTAAACCCTAACAAGTGCACATTCGGAGTACGCTCTGGAAAGCTTCTAGGATTTGTTGTCAGTAATAAAGGCATTAAACTTGATCCTGCCAAGATAAAGGCCATCCAAGAAATGCCAGTCCCTCGTTCTGAAAAAGAAATCAGAGGATTCTTGGGTCATCTCAATTACATTGCCCATTTCATATCACACTTAACTGCTACTTGTGAGTCGTTCTTCAAACTCTTGAAGAAAGATCAGGTAGTCAGATGGAACGATGAATGCCAGATTTCCTTTGACAAGATCAAGGAATACCTGCAAGAACCTCCTATTCTCATGCCTCCGGTTGAAGGAAGACCCTTGATCATGTGCTTGACAGTACTAGAGAATTCTATGGGGTGCGTTTTGGGCCAACATGACGAGTCTGGCGAAAAGAGCATGCAATTTACTACCTAAGCAAAAAGTTTACCGACTGCGAAACCAGATATTCACTGCTCGAGAAAACTTGTTATGCTTTAGCATGGGCTGCTCGCCCGCTAAGGCAGTACATGTTGACTCATACCACTTTGTTGATTTCTAAGATGGATCTGATTAAGTACATCCTCGAAAAACCTTCCCTTTCCGGATGAATAGCCAGATGGCAAATGATCTTGACTGAGTACAACATTCAATACACAAATCAAAAAGCCATCAAAGGAAGTGTGCTAGCAGATCATTTGGCCCATCAAGCTATGGATGATTATCAGTCAATGAACTTCGACTTCCCTGACGAGAATATTATGCTGGTAACCGACTGTGCAAAACCTAGACCGTATGACATACCTGAACAAGGATCCCGATGGACTATGGTATTCAATGGGGCTTCCGACGCCTTAGGTAACGGAATTGGTGTTGTGATCATCTCTCCTGAAGGTTGCCACACTCCTTTTACCGCCAGACTATGCTTCAATTGTACAAATAATATGGCTGAGTATCAAGCATGCATCTTAGGTCTAAGGGCTGCTATTGACTTAAGGATCAAGCATTTGGATGTGTTTGGAGATTCCGCTTTGGTGATCATCCAAGTAAAAGGAGATTGGGACACTAAACACCCTAATCTTATCCCTTACAAGGAGTTTATGCTATCCCTAATTCCCTACTTCGAAGAAATCACGTTCAAGCACTTCCCTAGAGAAGAAAACCAGTTGGCTGACGCTCTGGCAACCATGTCCTCAATGTTTAAAGTCAGATGGGACAACGAAGCCCCTATGATTACAATTGAAAGATTTGATGAACCTGCACATTGCTATGAGCTTGACACCGATGCGGAAAAGCCGTGGTACCATGAGGTAATGAGATACCTTGAAGCACAAGAGTATCCAGAGGGAGCATCTATTAATGATAGAAAGTTCTTACGAAGATTTACAGCCAAATTCTTCCTAAGTAACGGGATATTGTACAAGCGCAACCATGATTCAACTCTACTCCGATGTGTGGATAAGAGGGAGGCAGAGGAAATCATGGAAGACATGCACGATGGCCTTTTTGGTACTCACTCAAGTGGATATACGATGGCTAAGAAAATATTAAGAGCAGGTTACTATTGGTCAACAATGGAGACCGATTGCTATCAACATTCAAGGACTTGTCACAAATTCCAAATCTACGCTGATAAGGTCCATGTACCTCCAATCCCCCTGAATGTCATGACCTCTCCATGGCCATTTGCGATGTGGAGTATTGACATGATCAGAGAAATCAAACCTACGGCTTCCAACGGGCATTGCTTCATTCTTGTTGCTATCGACTACTTCACCAAATGGGTCGAAGCCACCTCATTTGCCTCAGCCACCAAGAACGTGGTAGCCAGATTCATCAGATACAATCTTATATGTCGTTATGGTATCCCCGAAAGGATCATCACCGACAATGGGACTAACCTCAACAATGCCATGATCAGGGAATTGTGCACTCAATTCAAGATCAAGCATCACAATTCTTCTTCGTATCGACCAAAAATGAATGGCGCAGTCGAAGCGGCCAATAAAAATATCAAGAAGATTATGCAGAAAATGGTAGTGACCTATAAAGATTGGCATGAGATGCTACCATTTTCTCTACATGGTTACCGTACTTAAGCTAGAACATCAACTGGGGCAACTCCCTTCTCTCTAGTCTATGGCATGGAAGCCGTTTTTCCAGTGGAAGTTCAAATCCCCTCGCTGAGGATTATGATTGAGGCAGGCCTAAGTAAAGACGAATGGATTCAAACGAGATTGGATCAGCTGAATTTGATCGATGAAAAATGATTAGCTGCTATCTGCCATGGTCAGACGTATCAAAAACGGATGATCAAAGCTTTCAACAAAAAGGTCAAGCCTCGAGTATATCAAGTTGGTGACCTAGTGATAAAACGCATCATTTTACCACAAGGTGACCCCAGAGGAAAATGGACCCCCACATATAAAGGGCCGTTTGTTGTCAAAAGAGTTTTCTCTGGCGGTGCCATGATACTGGCCACCATGGATGGTGAAGATTTCCCACATCCTGTAAACGCGGACATAGTTAAAAAATATTATGCATAAGAGACCCGTTAGGTTGACGCACCTAAGCAGAAAGGGGCATCCCGACAAACCGAAAGGTTTGGGCAAAAATTAGGGATATATACAAAAGATTGTACACCCGACAAGTTGAAAACCCAAAAGGGCAACTTGGGCAAAAAAGGGTATCCTGGTGGACCGAAAACCCGAAAGGGCGGTTCAGGAAAAAATTAAGGATTAAAAGCGTACGACTATGTCCCGTGAAATTAACACAGTCAATACTATCACCAAGGTCCAAGTTCAAATGGTTCAGGATCAATCCAATCAACTTCGATCAATGGCAAGGGACGTTCAAAGACATTGGGGCAATAGTAAAGCTGAAAGGCAATGAGATCATTTCACATGGCTATTTGTTTTTCATTCTCAATTTTGTTTTCTTTTCGGCGATTTTCTCTTACTAGGATTTCCGTCTCTATGTACAAAAATGCATATTCATGGGCAAAATATCAATACAAATACACTTTGAAGTGCGAAATTGTCTATCTCTGTTTTGAATACAAATTTGTACAATGACTAAAAATTTAATGAACATATGCATATGAACATAATTAAATATATTTGGCACATGTGTCCTGCCAAGCAGCAGCCTCAACAAGGCATCAGTGCACAACAGCAGTAAGCATCCCTTTAATGTATGTGAAATAGCCCCACAGAGTTATCTCATCATCATCATCCTTATAGGGACAATCCCAATGCAACTTTTCCCCAGCGGATTTGCCTACAAAAATTTCTTCACATAAGACAAACCCCGGCCAGAGTCTCAATCTCTTGGCAACTTTCTCTAGCTAAGTCAATTTCTACAAAATTGAAGACTATGGTCTCTGTCTAAAATAAATTCATCTCCTTAACAGGGTTTATTTCCCCAACAGAGTTTATTTCCCCGGGCCAAGTGCCAATTCCTCAACGTACAAAGACACCCTGAATTCCCCAGTCGAGTAAGCACTCACTGGTGAGTCCAAAATTACCCAGATGATCCCATCATTCCCAGTGGAGTATATCTCCCAACCGTGGTTTTTATCCCCAGTAGAGTATATCTTCTAACCAAGATTTTATTCTCCAAGACTGAGTCCATCCTCTCCAGCTGGATAAACACTCCCCACTGAGTCCATCTTCCTCAGCGGAGTATATCTTCCAACTAAGATTCTATTCCCCAGCGGAGTACAAATCCCTCAATGGAACCAAAATTTCCCATTTGAGTCTGAATCGCCCAACTGAGTATATCCTCCCCAAGCTAAGTCTGCCTTGCCTGACTGAGTCCATACTCTTCAGTTAGAATTTCCCCTTTAAATGACTGCAAATCCCAGGGCCAGAACCCCTAATCCCTAGTAAAGTCTTCAAAAAAGCCTTTATTATTACCAAGAAATGCTATGAAGCCTGGATCCGACCAGATATTAGCACAATTTTCAAGTTATACTGAAGCCTAGACTCGACCAGATAACAGTTTGATTTCTTCAATTTCTGAAGCCTGGACTCGACCAGATAACAGTTTGATTTCTTCAATTTCTGAAGCCTGGACTCGACCAGATAATAGTTTGATTTCTTCAATTTCTGAAGCCTGGACTCGACCAGATAACAGTTTGATTTCTTCAATTTCTGAAGCCTGGACTCGACCAGATAACAGTTTGATTTCTTTGATTACTGAAGCTTGGACCCGACCAGATAATAGTTTGACTTCTTGAGTTGCTGAAGCCTGGACTCGACCAGATAACAGTTGATCTCATTTCTCAAAAAGCTATGAAACCTGGACACGACCAGCCCAACTCTTCAAAGATATAGAAGAATCTAAACTTAATCCAACCAAGGTTTTAACTACTTGTTCCCAGTAGAGTTGCCTCTTTATTCCCCAACAAAGGACTGAGAGACTTGGATTTGACCAGATATCATTCCTCATTTCCATCTTTTTAAGAAAGTCATTGTGAAGCCTGGATCCGAACAGATAGCAATCATCCTCAGAGATTCATTGTGAAACCTGGAGACCGACCAGATAACAACTAAATCCCTAAGCAGTTCATCGTGAAGCCTGGACCCGATCAGATAACAATTAACTTCATCATAAATCTGCAAAGCTTGGACCCGACCAGATAACAGTTTTTAACCAGTTCATCGTGAAGCCTAGACCCGACCAGATAACAATTAACTTCATCAAAAATCTGCAAAGCCTGGACCCGACCAGATAACAGTTTTCAACCAGTTCATCGTGAAGCCTGGACCCGACTAGATAACAATTAACTTCATCAGAAATCTGCAAAGCCTGGACCCAACCAGATAACAGTTTTCGAGCAGTATATTGTGAAGTCTGGACCCGACCAGATAACAATTAACCCTGATCCCCAGAAAGACACTATGAAACCTAGATTCGACCAGATAATAGTACAACTTTCCAAAAGACCATAAAGCCTGGACCCGACCAGATAGCAGTCTTCAAGAAGTTACTGTGAAGCCTGGATCCGACCAGATAATAGTTAATTCACCCTTACATCCAACAGGTTATTGTGAAGCCTGGATCCGACCAGATAACAGTTAACCTCCACATCCCCAGCAAGTTGATATAAAACCTGGACCCGACCAGACGACTATTCAATTTTAAGAATTTTCTGCAAAGCCTGGATCCGACCAGATAACAGTTAATTCATCTCTTCCCCCAGTAAGTTGCCATGAAACCTGGACTCGACCAGATAGCAACCGACTACTTCATCCTCAGTAACTGTGAAGCCTGGATCCGACCAGATAACAACTGACATCTGAGCAATGTTCCCCAGCAAAAGCATCCCTTTCAACAAAATTTGAAGACATGCATGTTCTTCATTTCAAAACAGGCAATCAGGGAGTCAACCCCCAAGATTTCCTCAGCAGCAGTCAGGGATTTATTTTCCCAGACGAAAACACACATATCACATTCATACATCATAGAATGTACATACCATATGCATTTAGCATGATACCACATATGGTGAACATCATGCAAGCATCTGCATTTTTTAACCCCTTTTCTCACAGGTAAAACAGCAAGTCTAGTATGAATCAACAAGGGATTTATGCTAAATACTTCTTCCAGCTTTTACCAACATTCCTCCAAATGGCATCTGTAAGCCCATTCACCATCCATCTCCGAGTGCAAATTTCTGGGCACTCCAGTGTTCAATCATCTTTCACCTTCAAGTCACGAATGGTGGATCCGCCAATCTAACTCTTCAGGTTCAAGAAGTTTGAACAGGGGCAGCTGTTACACCCCAAAATTTGCCCTCTCATTTTTCAAGGAATCACCCTGGATCCACAGGTTTGCTTTCATCAAGTCCCTAGGCCTTGAATTAACAATTTTTCCAAGCAAGCCATTCACAAGGGCAAAATGGTCATTTGCACACTGAAGAAGTCTGACATTGACTTTTGGATCAAAATCAAATAAAAAAATCATATTTTATCAAGACATGTGGGAATATGAAGTTTGCTTCATCAAGGGTTTCAAAAGTCAAATCTTACTTTGGAAGAATCAAATTCTAAAGACTTAGAAATTTTTCTAAGTATTTAAGAAATATGACAATTTCAGAACTTCTGAGCCATTGTTCACAGTCAGCAAATTCTGGATGTTCTCAAGACAAAGTTTAGTCAGAACTTCTGAGCCAGTGTTCATAACGGTCCAGTCAGAGTTTGCAGAGTTTAAGTCAAAGAAGGTAACAAAGCGTGATGTAAGTATACTGGAAGTTCTGAAGGATCCCTCAGAACATGCTGAAGTCAGAAGATAAGAGGATCAGAAGATGAGATTCCGCGCTGAAGCAGAACTTCTAATCCAGAGTCAAGCAAGGATCCAGAGTATCACATGGGAACTCATTTAATGCTCACAACCGCCTCTGAGTTTGTATTCAAGGGATTTTCCCCACGTGTACCCCTACTGTCTTGGGAAGACAAATTTCTGTGCAAAAGTATGCTAGACCCGCACGCTGTCTCTACTTTTCATTAATTCACGCTGCCAAATCTAGCTGAGGCGCTGTTAAACCTCCAACTTGAATGCAATGAACACCCACTTATTTAAGCTTACTTCAAGAGTAAGTCAGCATCAAGCAGATGATGCTGGTGCCACTTGACCGCCCCAACTGCAAAAAAATATTGCCTATAAATAGAACACCAGTTGAACACTGAAACCCCCCCGCCCCCCCTCTCTCCCTTTTGACCAAAACATTTGTGAAAGAGACGAGAAAATTGAGAACTAGCTTTGAACTACTGCAAAATTTCCAAGAACCCAGGAAACTATAAACACAAAATACCAAAATCTTAGCATTGATTCCTTATACTCAAATTCCATTCTTCCTCAAGTGTTCTTGACTAAAAGCCATTCACGTAGCTGCTGATTCATACATTAGAAGCTACCTTAAACTTCTGTATTCCTATTTCCATACACTCTCCATTCACTTTCACCACAAAGGAATTAGAATATCACCCCTTTGGCTGCCTCAAAAATTGCAAACTTCCATCCCATTAAGTATGTGGAAAAGCTACTCAAAACATCACCAGAATTCAAGAACAACCTCCAGTTTACATAATCCTTTCAAGCTGCATGGTAAGTTTTGCTGACCCTCTTCATAACTGATTAAGCATTGTCAGATTTTGCATATTCAGCACAATGTAGATATTCTGATCCTGAGGATGTACATATTTTGAAAATTCCTGCATTTGCTTGCCTAAGCAAAAGAAATCCCAAGTCAGAGTCTCATAAAGAAAATAGGACTCAGAATTAGAACTAGCAAATACATGTTGCCTCTGATTCTTGCTTCTGATATTTCATGAAATTTGTCATAACTATTATGCATGCAACTTTTATGCTATAAATGACTAAGCTGCAGATGTTCTGACTGGCCAGAAGAGAGGCAAAATTTCGATGGTTGCGTCAGAACTTCTGAAAACTTCTAAATTTTCAGAAGGTCCAGCACTTCTGAACTTCCATATTTTGCTAACATGTTTCTGTTTGTGCAGCAAGTTAGCGTCAGAACTTCTGACCTCTTCTATTTTGCGTTGGTTATGTTTTCTTCTCTTTTATTTTTGCCATCATATTATATTATATTTCTAATCAAAAAAACAAAAACACCAAAAATATTTTATATTTGCATGATATATTTTGTTTTAATATAAAAGGACAAAAAATATTTTCTTAAGCAAGAGTTATTTTCTTTTTTTAAACAGACAAACATTTTACATTTCCTGTACATTCTTATCTACTTCAATATGGTTGTAATAAGGAACCTATAATTTTAACTTGCAACCCCCACTCATAAATATGTACCCCCATCCCCTTAAATATTGTAATAGCATAGGACTTTACATTTCTACACTGTTATTGCTTTCAATATATGCTAGTAATTAGGGTGTATGACAAGATATAGAAATTGGCAAATAGATCACCCTAATCAAAGACAAATTATGCATGCAATCAAACACACTCGCACACTTACACCCTTAGAGAAAATTCCACTTGTTTCCTTACAAAAATGGCCATGTTATGCATGTGGGGTATCTTAGTACAAACGTATCGAAAAAGATCATAGTCCCTCGATGACGCTATTAAAGTTGCCTTTCAAAATGATCTTAGTCCCTACAGAAAAGGTGCTAAGTCATCTCATAGCATTGTTATCATGGTCATACGATGACCCAACGCTCGTCCCTTCACATCCAACGATGGGGCTTCTTATCAAATCAATGGTAAGGTAGCAACATCTAAAGGAGGAGGAAAAACACATCTGAAACCTTTTGAGTAGGTAGATAACTTTTAAGTTACTTTCTCGATTTCAATACAAACATCCTTGCTATTTTCCAAACAATCACATACACTTTCCAAACATCTTTCCAGAACTTGAAATATTTTCAAAAGCCCAACACTTTGCATACATTCTTACGAACGGGAATCATTGCAAAGTTCGCCTAAATGATGGCACCTTTTCAAAATACTTTCAAAACCACACAAAAGCACAATTTTCAAACAAAGGCAAGTGATCTAGCAAGTAACTAAGAGCCCATGGAAAACCATGGATGGAAAGGGTGATAATACCTTCCCTTTTCATAATCTACCCCCCGAACTCAAGAAAACATCTCGAAAGGTCTTTCCTGTGCTTTTTCACCTTTCCTTATTGGATAAAAGAAAAATTGGTGGTGACGCTTACTAAACCGCGACATTTTCGAACACAATCGCAAAACCCTCAAGTCAGTTCTCCCACCGTATCACAAAGACCAGATTCCCAGGGTAGCTTTCAAAGAAGTAGCTCAAATGATTGGTGCATCAAGCGGTCACCAACTAAGAAAAGAGCTAGAAGCAAGACCCCACAATTCAAGAAAGACTGCTTCAAACTTCCCCAAAGGAAAAGAGGGAGAAATTAATATTGTAGCGTCACAAGCAAGGGTACCACAACCATTAATGATCCCACAAGGACAGTAGCAAGGTAGAAGGCCACCCAGAAAATTTGATCCGCTCCCTATGCCACCTAGCCAGTTATTACAACAGTTGGTTAAGACATCCTTGGTGGAAATCAAGCCTCTAGCTCCTCCAATCGGGCCACTCCCACGAAGGTACAATACCGACGCCAGATGCGAATACCATGCTAACTCTCCGGGGCACACCATAGAACATTGATGAGAATTCAAGCATAAGGTCCAAGACTTGTTAGAATCTCAAGACATCACTTTTGTGAAACCTAACATCAAATCAAACCCTATGCCTCTGCATGGTGGACCGATAATAAATGTGATTGAAGTAGTCACTAATTTTGGGGCAACCAGACAGGAAAAAATCCCAATCAACTTGATGGAGGAATATATGTTCTAATATGGGTTCCTATTGGAGCATAATGAAGCCTTCGAGAAAACTCTGCTAAAGCTAGTGGACCAGGGGATAGTCCAGCTCGGACAATATGCTGAAGAAAAATATAAAGCTACTCTGAAGAGCGAAGCATGTTTTCCTCCAATCCAAGAGATCTTTGTCAACAAGGGAGTAGAGCATGGCGGACATGTGGCGATGATACCTAACAAAGTCAACACCGAGAAGGCAACTGACTTCATCCGAGAATGCACCCCAGGTGAAGAACTCAAAAGATGGACGGTCGTGGAGATTCCTGAGATCTTTTTCTTTCATAAGTAATTTTTCTTGTTTTTGAAAGAACCTATGTCAAGCTCGGGGCATATGGGTTGCTTGTAAGGGTTCCCCGTTTTGTTTCAGACAATATTGGCAATTAATAAAAGTTACATTTTATTTTCAATTAAGATCCATGTCTTTCTTTTTCATTTATTCCTTAAACTTAAAAAATGGCAATACTTTCTCTGCATATGCATCTTCAAAATTCATATACTAAAATCTGCACCAAAACATGATAAAGGTGCAAATCCATGCCCAAAACCACCGATAATGCTACTGCTGCGACCCCATATAATTTTGATGCTCCTATCAACCAAGTTGAAAAGGAAGATGATGAAGATCTTGAACTCTCTGAGGAAAGGGCGAGGGAAATGGAAAGAAAGGGAAAAGCATACAACCATATCAAGAGGCTATTGAGACCATTAATCTAGGTACAAAGGAAGAAATCAAGCTAGGGGCAGTGCTAGAGCAGAGCATCAAAGAAAGGCGAATCAAGCCATTGCCTAGCTCACTACCAGAATATAAACCTACAAAGTTCAATTTTCCAGACGAAAATGTCTCGGCTACAGGCGACTATGAAATTCCAGGACCTAACGAAGGAGCCGAGCCAGGGGCACGTTGGACACTTATGTTCGACGAAGTTTCAAGTGCACTGGGGCAAGGTATAAGGGTAGTTTTTACTTCTCCAAAGAATTATCACAAGCCATATACTACAAGATTGTGTTTGACTACACCAACAATAACGCCGAGTACGAAGCCTGTTTACTAGGACTGGAAGCTGCCATTGATCTAAGAATAAAGTATCTCGAAGTATTTTGAGACTCTGTGTTAGTCATATACCAATTCAACTTCAATTGGGATAATAAACATCTTAAACTGATTCCATATCGGGATCATGTTTTAAAGTTGGCTGCAGAGTTCACAAAGATCACTTTCAGCCACATCCCATGAGAAGGAAATAAAATGGCAGATGCTCTGGCAACTATATCAGCTATGTTCAAAGTACGTTGGTCAAACCATAAACCACACATCACAATCAGGATCCCACACAAGCCTCGGTTTTACGACATCAGGAAATACCTGGAAAAACAAGAACATTCAGAAAACGCCTCCAACATCAAAAAACGAACTCTACGAAAATTAGCCTCGAAGTTCTTATTGAGCAACAGTGTACTGCATAAGATGAAACACAACATGGTCTAGTACTCAAGAAGATTCTTCTACCTTGCCTCGACTCACGTGGTAAATTGACACCCAACTACGAAGTTCCATATGTACTGAAAACAGCATTCTCCGGTGGTAGTCTCATCCTCATAATAATGGATGAGGAAGAACTACCGCATCCGAAAAACTCAGACGCAATCAAAAAATACTATGTATAAAAGGCTCGCTAAGCTCGAACCCTAAACGAGCAACTTAGGCAAAAAGGAGCGTTTGGGTGGATCGAAAACCCTAAAGGGCGATCCAGGAAAAAATAGGGGCATATAAACAAAAAAATTATCCCGGTGGATTGAAAACCCGAAAGGGCAATCCAGGAAAAAGTTATGGATTTCATACAAAGAAATAAAGAACAAAAAGACTGTGATCTAAGAACTGCGACTACGAACCATGAAGGGAGAGATAGATCTGAATCATACAACTCAGAAGCAAAAGAGATAAGATCATTAAAAGGATATTGGGGAACAACAGCAGTAATTATCAATTTCCATTGCCATTTACAGTTTTAAATTTTTTTGTAATTACCTCTTTCTAGGAATTACATCTTGTACATTCGCCTATTCAGAGGCATTTCAACAAAACATTTTCTTTCTTTGCATCTTTCAAATTGTGTTTTTCTTTTCTCTGACTTGTTTACAAAATACTACGATTATTACTTGTGGATATTGTCTTAAAATCATTTTGGGGAAATTGACAAATAAAAGCTTTTGACAAAACATCGAAAAAAATATTTTCGTTAGAAAAATATCGAAAGAAAATCCATGTATACGTCCACGCACATGTCTACTCATGCGTCTACAATACAAATTCTATACACATGTCCATGGCTACGCTTGCGCTTACAACATAAAAGTCTACACATATGCCAATACATATGTCTACGCTTACGCCTGTGCTTACAACATACGAATTTACGCATATGCCAATACCTACGTCTACGTCTACACCTACACCTACAATACAGAAAATCAATATTCAAAATTTTTCTAACATTGTTCACTATGTTCAAATTCAAAAAATCTACGACGACATAACATACAACGCCAAGGGATTGGTAACTCTAAGCCAATGGTTTAAAGGAGAGAATGCCAGAAATAATCTTCATAACATTTCAAGGCATGTGCGCATCTTACACATGTTTCATACATACATTTTGCATATCTAAAGCATACATACGCTATACATTTTTGCATATAATACGCATATATCCAGGGTTCCATATTAATGTCAAACATCATACATACACAGACATTCAATACACATATGCTCAGGGTCCCATCTCAATATCAGACATCACACGCATGTATCATACAGCAAACAAATAACCTCATCCTCAATTTAGCTATCTAAGGGTCAACCAAAAAAACACTTCTCCTACGATTCAACCCGTCACCTAAGTCTCCATGTCATGACACGTTCAACCCATTTCCTAAGTCTTCATGCAGCATTGCATTCCCTTATTCCGCGACACAGATCATCGCCTCAGACTTCATACAGTGATGCTCGAAAACCAAATTTAGCTTATCCCCTCAGGCTTCATGCAGTGATTTGCGAACCTAACCCATTGCCTCAGACTTCATACAACAATGTGTTTCTTTATTCCGTGACACGGACCATCGCCTAAGACTTCATGCAGCAATGTTCGAAAACCAAATTTAGCTTATCGCCTCAGACTTCACGCAGCGGTTTACGAACCTAACACATTGCCTAAATCTTCATGTAGAAGTGTGTTCCCTTATTCCACGACACAGGCCATCGCCTAAGACTTCATGCAGCGATGTTCAAAAACCAAATTTAGCTTATCACCTCAGACTTCACGCAGCGATTTGCAAACCTAACCCATTGCCTAAGACTTCATGCAGCAATGTGTTTCTTTATTTCGTAACACAAATCATCGCCTCAGACTTCATGCAGCGATGCTCGAAAACTAAAATCTAGCCCATCGCCTCAAACTTCACACAACGATTTGCAAACCTAACCCATTACCTAAAACTTCATGCAGTAATTCACAGACATAACCCATTGCCTAAGACTTCATGCAGTAATGTGTTTCTTTATTCTGTAACACGGATCATCGCCTCAGACTTCATGCAACGATGCTCGAGAGAAAACAAAATTTATTTGATCGCCTCATACTTCATGCAGCGATGCTCGAAAACAAAAGACCTAGCCTATTGCTTCAGACTTCACGCAGCGATCTGTGAGCATGACCCATGGCCTCAGTCTTCAAGCAGCCATACATCATCAAGTAATATTTTATTCATCCCTCCACATGGATGAATAAGCTAAAGTAAACCAAGGTACAAAACTACGCTCTTAAAGTTCAAAACCATCTGCCTTAAACCCCGATGAGCGATATATCATCAGCTTTGCCTACTTCCTCAAGACTCGTAAGGGTATGCTATATCAGTGTAACCTTATAAGTGCTCGGATAAATTTTGGGTATTCCAAGTATTCAATAAAGTCACAATCAGAATGCGCAAGACTCGCGTTTTCTCGCGCTATTTGATTGAAAGATAATTGAATAGGGGCAGCTGTCGTATCCCAAATTTGCCCTACCTCTACGATCATAATTTCAAGATTTAAGATAGAGAAGAAATGTTTAATTAAAAATGGTATAGCAGTATCTGATGGCCTATCTTTATCCAAGACCAGTGGGTGTATTTTAATTCAGGGGAATAAGGCTTTCTAAATTAGAAAGACTCATGTCCCCATAAACACGTTCGCGAAGCATGTTGGCCAACGGCCCATGAGATTCGAATATGAAAATGATTTTAAAAAAAGTAATTATTAAGTTTAAATTATTATTAAGTCCATTAGTATTTATGGCTGTTAGTAAAAATAAGAGGCGAGGATTCAGTATACAGGTCCATTTCGTTTTGGGTCCATTTTTTAAATATCAAAGAGGGAGTACGTTTATCAATTCATAAGCTCATTAAGGGGTTTAATATAACTAATGCAGTAATGGTTTGTTTATTATTACTGTTTTAGGAAAGGGGTGTTATTACTAAAACCTTTTCATTATTATAAGAATATTTCTTTACAAACTATATTACTGATTAAAAAGGGTTTATATAATAACAGTTTCATTAAAAAGAAAAAAAAGCATTAAAATTAGTTGATTTATTTATTAAAATTTTTGGTTAAAACAACTAGCATTGGGTTAAGAGAAAAAGAAAAAAGGCCAATTGGGCCAAATCGCTAAAAACGTTCTTGCTGTAAATAACAAAATATGATGTTGCTGGACCAAAAATAAGTAATCAACGTAAGCACAAATAAAAAAATAATAGTCACTGTGCCAATTTACCCTGATTTGCGCATCAACATTCACTGTGTAGATTAAGCCAAATCAAAACTAAAACATAACTAAATCAAATCTTAAAACACAATATTTTTGCAAATCAAAATTAATACCAAATCAAATACAATCTCAAAGTTATGTTACAAATCTCAGATAGTATACAAAAAAAAACAATATACAGAATCGAAAGATTACAGAAAGCTAAACCAAATCCCTAATTTTTCTACAATCCCTAATTAATTGTAATCTCTAACAAAACCCTAAAATAAGCCTATAAATAACTAAATTGAATTAACAGTAAGGGGGATTTTTACGGTGAAGAGACGGATGGAGACAGGGGAGCCGACTGTAATACATAAACAAAGGGAAAGAGAGGAAACCGTGAAGCTGGGGAGGACCGCGAAGCTTAAAGAAGAACCGTAATACCGTTGAGGAAGAAGAACAAGCGGCGATTGGGGTTTCGACATCTGAAACCCTAATCGCCATCTACTACCTCGCCGTCCACCGCGCCTTCAATCTCTCCACCACCATCTCACCGTTGCCTCCACTCTAAATTGTTGGAACCTACAAGCCAGAAGGAGAAGAAGTATTAGCTAAACGGACACTTGAAGAACGCATAAGCTAGAAGCGGAAAGGGGTAAACTAATTCAATTTCATTGTTTTGTTGTTGTTTGCTTGATTTTTGACTAAGGGCTTTGTGGGATAAAGGGAGCGCCGCCTGGGGGATGTGGTGTTAGGGTTTGGTAAGAAGAAGAGGAAAGGGTTGGTGTTATCGCGAAAGAGAGAAGGAGAGGCCGTAAGTGAAGAAACCATAAAATGTAACAAACAAAATAAAATAAATGTTAATAATTCTGTCATGATCCTATATGTGCGCGTCTATATTAACTAAAGTACACCCTTTAATCTCATCCCTCTGATCATAATCTAACGGCCGCAGGCCAAGTCATACGGTAACTAGCATGCACTTCGCCCCACATAACCAATCGGCCCTCTCAATTTACTAAATGGTCCAGGCCCAATTTATTTTTACGCCTCTCATTCCAATTTTTTGCTAAACTGTCAAACAATCAGCACCCCCCCCCCCCCCCTTTAGAACTATATTTTGGGCCTAACCCAACTGCTAATAGCACCCCTAGCTTTACTTCACAACTAAAAACGTATCCCCCTGTTTTAATTAAGTATTTTTTATTTTTCTTTTATACTATTATTTACTTTCTTTTTATATATATAATTATTATATTTTAATATTTTATTATTATTATTATTATTGTTATTATTATTATTATTATTATTATTATTATTATTATTATTATTATTATTATTATTATTATTATTATTATTATTATTCCCTATTTCTTCCATAATTAATTATATTGATTATTATCATATATTGTTATTATTTATTATATCATGTAAATTATTTTTATATCAAAATTGCATATATTATTTTTTTATATTATTTGCATTAAATATTTTTTAATCATGCATTAATCAAGACTTTTTTGCAGTTAATACGAATAAAAAACACGCAACAAACAACAAACTATTTTTTTTACAACCAACTAATCTAATCAACTTTTTTTTTTGCAAAAGGGTTTCAAACGGATTTTGACTTACCGCGCATTTAGTCAAAATCTTCGCAATCACTACTACCGGCTAAAATGTGATGTGATTCAAAGTACATTTGCGACCCTTAAAAAACACCAACCCCATACGAACTACGAATTGGGATTCTGATTCCTCTTAAGAGGATACGTAGGCATACGATCAAACATCATAGCGAGTTCCCCTATAAAAAATTTAAACCCTTCCCCTAATAAAATTTAAATCATGCTTCCCCAACTCAAACCAAAAACCTAATATCCTTGTGAACAAGGTAGATGAAATGTGCCTAACACCTTCCTTTCATCTAAAGAAGTCTGAAACCTAGAATTTTTGTCTGTGAATTAGGGTTTTCTATTAGATTTCCTTCCCTAGGATAAAAACTAATAGTGGCGGCTCTGATTAAAAACTAGTTGCTACACACAGCCAACATCATCATCAATTTGGAGTTCATTTTCTTCATGTTGATAATTATGGTTGAGACGACACGACCAATATCATCATGAGTTTGGGGTATTTTCTTCATGTTGATGGTTATGGTTGAGACGACACGGCCAACATCATCATGAATTTGGGATTCATTTTCTTCATGTTGATAATTATGGTTGAGACGACATGACCAATATCATCATGAGTTTGGGGTATTTTCTTCATGTTGATAATTATGGTTGAGTCGACACGACCAATATCATCATGACTTTGGGGTTTATTTTCTTCATGTTGATGGTTATGGTTGAGACAACACGGCCAATATCATCATGAATTTGGGGTTCATTTTCTTCATATTGATAATTATGGTTGAGACGACACGACCAATATCATCAATGAATTTGGGGTATATTTTTCTTCTTGTTGATAGTTTTGGTTGAGGGTAGACACAACCAAACGTCATCAGTGAATTTTGGGTTACATCGCTTTAAATCTAGTATATTTCGTTTGGTTATCAAATTTTGGTTGAGGGCTAACACAACCAACATCGTCATTCCAAATTCCAAATATCAGGTTTCAAGCTTTTTTAATTATATATCCCCTAAGTTGCGATAAATATGTGAATCTTCAAGGTTATATTATTCATCCCCTAGGTTGCGATGGATAACATAAGCCTACCCCTGTTGTCTTTTATTCCCTAGGTTGTGATAAATGCACAGGTTCATCCTCGAACTGCTTTCTCCCTAGGTTGTAAACATAACAAAATTTGCATAATCCATTACATCACTCTGCATGTAGCAATGTGTTATTAAACTTTGTTTTATTCGTCCCCTAGGTCGTGATGAATATACAGAATATGCGTCACAAACCTACTATATTAGTCTCCTAGCATTAGTAGGTCAGCTTTTCAAAATTTGTATCATTCACCTCTAAGGTTACAGTAAATAAAAAAATCTTACAATCTCTCAGATACCGACGAGTTATCCCTGTCATCGAGTCTTAATTCTAATAAACTTTGGTTCAAACACCAGTAGGATGATACATCATCATCTATGTCTATTATTCTTACTGATGGGAACATTGTACAATGTATCCTTATTATATCTCGAACAAATCTTGGGGTTTTCCAATATTTAATAAACTTCCTATTAAGCGTGCAAGACTTGCGTATTCTCGCACTATCTAATCGAAAGATAATTAAATAGGGACAATTGTCATACCCCAAATTTGTCCGCCCCTTATTTCTACAATCAAAAAATATTTTAAACATGGATTTTATAATACTATTTGATTTTTATAAATATTCGCTTACAAATCTATTTAAAAAATATAATGATTTATTTCAGATCATTTATATTTTTGAATAAATAAATATTTGCACACCTTTCCTATACTTTCAAATTGAGTCTATTTACAAATTTGTAACATAGCACAATTGGTGAAGAATGAAGCTTGCAAGCGTAAGGTCACAGGTTTGAATCTCTTGTGCCGCATTTTTAACATTTTATTTTTCTATTTTTTTGTCACTATTTTTCTAACATTTTATTTTTCTATTTTTTTGTCACTAATTTGCTAACATTTTATTTTTCTATTTTTTTGTCACTAATTTTCTAACATTTTATTTTTCTATTTTTTTGTCACTAATTTTCTAATATTTTATTTTTCTATTTTTTTTGTCACTAATTTTCTTTCCTTTTTAAATAGGCGTTTCTGATTGGCCATGTGATGTCAGTTTGTGTCACACTTTGTTTTGATTGGTCAATTTTATTTTACTTCCAATTTGGATAGTTTTTTTATCTATAAATAGGATATGTTTTTTACACTTATATATCATCCATAATTTCACACACTTTCTTTTAAAATTTCTTTTCAACATTTTTTATGTTATTTTGTTATTTTGGCCGATGATTCAAATATGAGGCCTCCCATTGATTTCTAATATTTATCCCTTTTTAATTTTAAATTGTTTTAAACACTAAGTGATGATTTATCTAATGGTTTTTCTTCTTTTTAATTATATTTTTACACTAAATCTCATTCCCTCAAAGTTTTTTCATATTTTATTCAATAGCCACTTTTATTTACGTTGTTTTACACCTTTTGATACTGTAAAATTTCACAATTTCTAAAGAAACATAATACATATTCATTCACACTAACATGTTTTTTTTATTATACATATACTCCCTCTTTATACACGTGAACATTCTAATCTCTTTGGTTCTTTCTCAAAATATTCCTGAACCATATATCATAATCAATTCTAATAATACTCATGGTTACTAATTTTTCTAACTGTACTTTTGTTAATTCCTACTAATTCTTTATTGCTTATATAATTATTTATTTTTTATAAACAAAATAATTAACACAAATAAACAAATCATAACATATTTCTCACAAATTATAAACAAAATCATTAAATCTCATAGCACAACATGTACAATTTTGTTTTTTTATAACAATCTAACTCACAAGTGCCACAGAACATATATGCACTTGTACAATTTTTTTTTTTCATTTTTGTTTCAGGAAATAGAGGTAAAATTGATTACGATGCAAACACCTGCAAGCAGTATTCCAAATCTTATCTTCCTCAGTTGAAACAACCCAAGCATCACCGGATCTCCGCGCCTCTTCTCGATGATTTCAATTTGTTCTCTTTTGATTTTCTTTTTATGTTGTTTATGCTACTATTTGTTTTGATTTGTGGTGGATTTGAGAAATAAAGAGAAGGTTTTTTTGTTTATGAAGAAAGACACGGTTATGAAAGAAATAAGGTTATTGATATTTGATTCACATTCATCCTGCTGTAACATTTATCTAACATTTATTATTATTTTATTTTTTTATATATAACACATACCGAAATGATATTCGTGATAAGTGTAATTGTTGAAATAGTCAAAATATGGTTTCTCTTTCTTTTGCATTATTGTTGTTGTTGTTTTAGAATAAAACATGTGTTTAAAGTTGGACAAGGGTGGAACGTCCACCTTTAGTTTTTATTTATTTTATTATTCTGCTTTTTTTAAACCTTTTTGTGGTTTTATAAAATAAAAAAACTGAAAAAGTATATTTAGTTGGTTATTAGATTAATTTAGATCACTTACTGTAAAATAAAAATATTCTTCTTTATTTCATCAAAACATTTAATTAAAAGAAATAAAAATACAAAACTACCAAGAAAAATACTCCTACATTGTTTAGTTTATTAGGTTTTATATTTAATTAATACCAAAAATGTTAATAAAAAATACATAGGAATTAAATTATATACAACCTTTGTACATAATTTCTAAATTTTTATATCATAATTAAATTAATTAATATTTTACGAAGATGTTAAAATCCATACAACTCATCAAATCCACCATCCGCGAGCGACACGTAGCCAATATCTGGTCACGTGATAAGGGAGACTTCATCTGACTCCCTCCGCATACCTCATGACGAGCAACCCGTGGCCAATATCTGGCTGTGTGAGGAGAAAGACTTTATCAGACTTTCCCCGCTTTATGCCATACCATAATCCGTCAATCAACTTCAAAATAGCTAACCAACAACAACATCAAATCATTTTCTATTAACATAACAAAAACTACAAGATTATTTTCGAAAAAGGATTAAGGAGAATTTCTCTCAAAATTAACTGCAAACCATTTCTAGGATCACTAAATTTACAACCCAGACAAGGTTCAAGGTTAATTCGAAAGTAATTCTATGCAATCTTGTAAAAAACACAAACCCACCGTGAACTATGAAATGGGAATTTGATTCCTCCTAAGAGGGTACGTAGGCATACGATTAATATCGTGGCGAGTCCCCCTAACTAAAATTCATACATTTCCCCTATTTAAAATTAAAACCCTTTTTCCCCCAATAATAAATAAAAACCCTATTTCCTAAGAACGCGCTTCTAAACCTAGTATCCTTGTGAACAAGGTAGATAAGGGGTGCCTAACACCTTCCCTTTGTCTATAACCGATTCCAAATCTAGAATCTTTGACTTTTAGGATTATTCCTTTATACTGCCTTCCTTTAGGATAAAAATTAAAGGTGGCGACTCTAATTTAAAAAACAATTGCAACACCGATGATAGAAAGTTTCGCCCGATGACACCTTTATTCCTTGCTTGGTGATGCAGCAGCGAAGCAAAACAGTGGCAATCATAAAAAATGTCCTACAAATTTCACCCGACGACGGCTTCTATGCCCGGCGATCCATGACAATCCTGTAACTTTTGTTGCTTTCCTGCATAACTTCCAACGGCTCCAATCTTTCACCTTATTACTCATTGATCAAAAACACATCTTTGAGCTTTTATTCCTCTTGCTCCACAAATGCTCAAATACCTATAAAACATATACAAAACTAATCAAATGATAAAATATGTATACAAAATGCAACTAAATATATTTACAATAAAAGGAGAGGTTATTCAACTGATATTAACAATAAAGAATCGATAAGTGCAACAAAAAGTATAAACAAAATAAGTACACTTTTGCACTTATCAAACTCTCTCCAACTTAAAACATTGTTTGTCCTCAAACAAAGTCTAATAACACAAAGAACATAGAATGATAAATCAAAGAATCATGAATCAACAGGTTTTGAAAACGGAAAACAAATGCAATGGTTCAAATGAAAATCAGTACACATAAAATAAACACTTATCACTAAACTACGACTATAACATAAACAAGAAACAATTGCTAAATACAAAAATCATGTCAAACATTCTAAAACAATACTAGTTCACAAATGAATCACACCTAGCAAACACAATCATCGGTAGATGAAAAACACTCAAAAATAGGATATTTTCACTCATCCAATAATCTTGCAAACAATAGACTAAATTATACATTCATCCAAAAATTTACATTGAAAATATTAAAGCCAGAATCTCAATGACTTTTCAAGGTTGTAATGTGGCTTGGTTAACAAACAAGTGGTAATTCCTAAATCTAATCGAAACAAAAACTTGCTTAAACCTAAGGGAGTAATTACGTCCAAAAAGTTTCAAACAAAATAATTTCCATCATAATTCTTCTTCATAACAAGTTTCACACCAACACACATCACTTATTAACACAGTATTATTCCCTAATCTTTTTTCTTTTATTTTTCAAAGCTTTTCTACTTTTTTTCTTTCTTTTTCTATCACTTTTTTTACACATTTTTTTCTTTCTTTTCTTTTTAAACTCATAGCAATCAACAAATAAATACACAACCATTTTTCTCCCTAACTTGAATTCAAACAACATCTTAGTGAATACTTCGTACTTTCTAAGACAAGATAAAATTTCAAAACAAAATAATGGTTGAGGGTTCAAGAAAACAACAAATCAACACCCATGCAAAAAGGGGAATTAAACACTCATAGACAAGCATTTAGCAAATACAACATGAATATCAACAAAAAGCTCAAAGGGGTTACTAATGATCACACACTCACAAGGTGAATTGACTATTTGGCTAGGTAGTTGTGCTCAAAATGAAACAAAATACCTTGATCCTTTTCTTTCATTCATACAATCAACTAAAACAAAAGATTAAGCATAATAAAATCCAGTTAAAATAAGAATTGTGGCCTCTAGCATATGTGAACAATGGAAAGCTATCTCACAAAAAGGTGGGAACTAAAGTGAATCACAAATGAGCAAGTATATAAAAGAATGAATGGCATAAAAATTGTAAAAAGTCTAAGTATCATGAATATGCTAAAGTATAGAAAGCGATGAACACATACCTCGAACGTGTACAAAACTTTAACAAAAATCATTACCATATATTTGCAAGTCGAGACGGTCAAACTTGATAACTCACCTCAATATTCTATAAGTTACTAGACCAAAACTTGAGTCCAAACAACAACAAAATAATTAGAAAAATAATACTAAAGCTAATTACTACATAATTATACAAAACGTACAATATTTTTAAACTTTTAACAAACTTCCTCAAGCTAAACACGACAAGCTTGCGAAAAAAACACAAATTGAAATAACAAAACAAACGGGTGAAAATGAATTAAACAAGTTGAAAAATGAAAATTTCAGAATTTAAAACAGGTCCAATTTCAACATGTTTAAACACAATTCACCACACAACATAAACGAATATAGACATGCTTATTTTATGTCGTAAGCTTGACTCCTTTATTGTTCAAGCTAGTAACCTCCTCTCGTCATGCCATGGTATTGCCACACTGTGCAAACCTAAAGAAAATGTCCTAACAATCAAATAAAAAATGTTACAAAAACAAGACGATTCACAATAATACGTGAAAACACATATATGCACAAATATCGAATACAAGTTAATGTACAATTTCTATACAAAATATACATTAATTACAAAACTTAAAAACAAAATAATTATTGCAATGCGAAAGCAATAGAACCAATCCCCGACAACAGCGCCATTTTGTTGTCGCGGTAGAGCGGAAAGCAAAAAGTGTATTATAATTTTACTGGGTGATATAGGTTATATCGTATCGTGTCCACAGAGATTGGTTATTGAATTTATGTTCGACAAATCATTCGCTAATGAGTTTGGGGATAAATGGTATAGAAAAGTAAAAGTATCAATAGAAAATAAATGTAAAGAAAAGTAAAAACTAAGGAAGAACTTATCAAGCCTGCATATAATCTACTCATCACAAACTTAAATCTATCGACCAATTACACTCAACCTAACAATACTCATCAATGTCACTACGTATCACTCAAAACCTAAGTCATTTCTAACCCAAATAGAGAGACTGGTTGTATCACCAAGGAAATGATCTCTCTACCTCCTCAACAACACAAAAGACAACTATGTAATCACACTGATGTTTTGAATATTCAGTTTGACATCATACTCAGAGTCACTTGAAGGTGCTTCCTTACATTACTTAGCTGAAGCCACAACCTTGCTACAACCTTTAGCAGATCTATTAGTAGCCTTTTTCTTTCCAACCTTAGAGGGCTTGCTTTTAGACCCCACAATCTTCCCTTTCCTATTCTTCAGACTTTTTGTAATACCAGGAGACAAATTCTTCCCTATAGGATCATTATTATAATCTAACTCATCTACATTGACAATGTCAATAGATTGAAGCTTCTTCAAACCAAAAATATTCTCTTTAGAATTCTCAGGAGCCTCAATGTCAGCATGATCAGTTTAGGACATGAATGTTGTAACATCTGACACAACATCAGTCTCAGGTTCAAGAACTAGAATTTTAGAAAGGGATACATCAATGAAGCTATTGATTACATCATTAACATTTTCATATATGAATCTTTCAGTTGTTCTAACTTTACCCATTACATTTCAAATAACATAACCTTTAGAAGAAGTTCCAACATCAAGTTCAACATTAGGGGTTTGAGTAGGATCAAAATACAACCTTATCACAGAGTCAGGTTTCTTGACAACAACATAAGATTCAACACTCCTAGAAGAAATTTGAATATGACGTGTAGGAAATAAAATATAGAAAGTTTGTAATAATTTCCTTGGAGTTTCATGCTCTACTAAATGGAGAGTAGAGAAAATATCATTTGCACATCTCTTAACATTTAATTGCTATAACTCATCAACATTATAAATTTCCATTTCACCCCTTACCTTCTCAACCTTTCTTGCATTCAAAGCTTTATTGTGTGTGTGTGTATATATATATATATATATATATATATATATATATATATATATATATATATATATATATATATATATATATATATATATATATATATATATATATATATATATATATATATATATATATATATTTGTCAGTTGCTTCTCAGTGGTCACATGCCCAAGAGACACAATTTTGTCTTTAACAAGGTTCCTAATAAAATGATGATGAATGTCAATATGGTTTGTCCTGGTAAGTTGAATGAGATTCTTGGATATGTCGATAGCACTCAAATTGTCACAATATAATGTCATGACATCTTGCTTGACGTTATACTCTTTTAACATCTGCTTTATCCAAATCAGTTGAGAACAACTACTTTCTACTACAATATACTCATCCTTCACAATAGATAATGAAACACAGTTTAGTTTCTTGTTGAACCAAGAGATTAGATTATTCCCCAAAAAGAAATAACCTCCTGAAGTACTCTTTTTATCATCAGCATCACATGCCCAGTATTCATCACAATACCCTACAAGCTCAATGTCTTCCTTATGTTCTAGATCACCAGTCTGCTAAGATGATGTTCTAAATCTTCTTTGACATCAGTCACTTTTTGAATAATAGAATCATCAACCACAAAATTTATAGATTCTATTATGACTTTTATTCTGTAATTAAAGACTCTATAAGCTTTGTTGTTAGTAGAGTAGCCTATAAATACTCCTTCATCACTCTTGGGATCCATTTTTCTTCTTTGCTGACGATCAGCCAAAATGTAACATTTACTTCCAAAAACATGAAAGTATTTGACAGTAGGTTTCCTTACTTTCCATAATTCATAGAGTGTAGTTGAAGTACCAGCCCTCAAGGTGACTCGATTATGAATATAACATGCATTATTCATTTCTTCAACCCATAAATGGTATGGAAGATGCTTAGCATGAAGCATAACTCTGGCTGATTTTTGTAGAGTCCTACTCTTGCGCTCAACAACTACATTTTGCTGAGGGCTAATGGGAGAATAGAATTCATGGATAATACCTTCAGAGGAGCTAAATTCAAAAAAGTTTTTGTTTTCAAATTCCTTGCTATGATCACTTATGATCCTTACAATTCCATTTTCCTTCTCTCTTTAAAGTTTTGACATAACTCTTTGAAAACCTCGAAGACATCTGGTTTTTCTTTGATAAAATTCACCCAAGTAAATCTTGAAAAATCATCAACAACAACATAAGTACACCTTTTTCTGCAAAGAACTTCAACTTGCATTGGCCCCACTAAATCCATATGAAGCAGTTCCAAAACCTTTGAAGTAGTCAGATGTTGAATCTTCTGGTGGGACATCTTTGTTTGCTACCCAATTTGACACTCACCACAAATTCTTCCTTCCTCAATTTTGAGCTTAGGAATACCTCTGATAGCTTCTCTAGACACCATCTTCTTCATTCCTTTCAGATGCATGTCACCATATTTTTGATGCCACAAATTGTCTTCATATTTCTTGGACATCATACATGTAAATGAACAAGTAATTTATTGAGGTTTCCATAAGTAGAAATTATCCTTAGATCTGCCTCCTCTCATCAGCACTTCATTCTCCCAATTAGTGACCACACATTCAGAATTAGTGAAATTAACTTTGAATCCTTGATCACATAATTGAATAGTACTTATGAGATTAGCAGTAAGACTTTTTACAATAAGGAAATTATCAAGCTTAGGGGATCCCTCATAGGCTAGCTGTTGCACCCCAAAATTTACCCTATTGATTTTGGCTTATGTTTCATCATGAATATCATCTTGCATTACATTCATACATTGTGATGGGATCAAAGTACTTTGGTTATCAAGTCTTCCTCAAGATTTGAAGGTTGGCTGCATTGGCAAGCTGCTCAAGAAAAATCTTACCATCCAAACCTCTGGATCTTTCAAGCTCAAAGTTTATGGCATATCTCAAGATATTTTACCCATCTCTTTGGTATTTAAAAATATTTGCACAAGGAATTGGTCATGATGCCCAAAGGATTTGAACTTTTGAAGATGATTCATCAGTCTCCTAATGTGTTGAACAAAACTAGGGTTTGGGATTTCATCAAGATTTCTTGAGAATTTTGAAGTGAAACTTTACACATGGCCTCTATATGTTGGAAATATCATATGTTTGAAGTTTTGATCATTAATTTTGAAGGGAAGTGGATCAATTGATTCAGAGGGGCAAAATGGTCATTTTGGTCAAAATCAGTCAAAGTCAAGGTTGACCAAGTGAATTTTTGGCCAACCATCAATTCAAGGATGTACTTTTAATATTTCAAGTCCATTTTGATCATTTCATCAAAGAGATTGAGGTTTGGGTTGAAACTTGTTCTTGAAGAAACCCTAAAAGTTACTAATTTTGGAAAATAAGGACTTAAGTTCAAAAATTCATATTTTATTCACCCTTGATCAAGAAGATGCAAATGAAATATTCTTGGAAAGCTAAGAGAATGATATTTCACCTCCTTTTGGTATCATGTCCAAATTGGCAAGGAATCAAGAGTTATGGTCTTTTGAAGTCACCAAAATTATAGGCCATTTTCCAAAATTAGTTAATTTCAAGCCAAATTTTGAGGACCTTAATGGATTAATTTGCAAAAACTCAAAACTAAGGTATTGTATATATTTTAATTACCTTTCCCAATTGTACCCATTTGTGCCAAAATTCAAAAGTATGAGCAAGTTGTGGACCTTGGAATTTTGAGGCTTTTCATTGAAATCATGCATGCCATGCAAATTGCAAATTCTTAATAACTTGATTTGTGGCCTTTTGTTTCACTTCAAACTTGGACCATGACCAATATGCAGTGTACCAAGGCCCATCATGCCAAAGCTTGAGCTGCACATGGGCAAATGCAAAGGGAATTCGTGGTTTTGCAAAAAATGGCATGAAGTTGCCTAATCACCAACACTGGCTTAATACAAGGATTTAAGTCTTAATTTTGTTGCTAATCTCTTCCTGAGGTGAAATGGACTGAAATACACGTAAAAAGAAAGCCCACGCACGAGGGATTGGAAGGCTGCATGTGCATACTTGATTTTGGCCAAAAGAAGATTTCATGCTTTCCAAGAGCTTTCAGCGCAAAAAACCTATCCTACCCTCCTTCTGATGCTCTATATATTGAGAAGCAAGCCTCAGTGAGCAGGTTTGTGCTTCATTTCATCAATCAAAGTCAGAAACTCCATAGCCTGTTGCTCTGCATTTTTCTTCGATTCTTCCATCTCCCTTGCGCGTTTTGGTCGATTCTTCTTGCATTCTCTTCTCCAAGTGATAAGGATTGTAGATCGAGGCTTGGTTTACAACTGGAGTGAAGGAGACAGTAGATCCATTTTTTCTCAAAAGTTTGAATTCTCAACTTTGAATTCTGATTTCTAGTCGTGCATTGTGAGATTTAAGTTCATAATCATGTTGTTTGAAGTCCATTAAGTGTTTTTGAAGCTTCAGAACTTTTAATTTGATGAGATATGCATGAATGACGCATCTGAATTTTTTTGTTCAAGTGAGTTTTTGACATTTTTGCACGATCTGTTCTTGATCCATGGTTCATTATTTGTTATGATTCGAATTGCATATTGAAGTATGAAATGCTGGCTTGAATTTGCACGAAATTTCATGGAAAATGGTGTAGAATTGAGCATGTTATGTTGACTGGAAAATGAGATGATGAAATGGATCATGCGCGCGTTTTTGCCCTAGCCATAGGTTGAAGATGATTACGTGGCCTCCTCTGGTTGGCTGGCTTATTCCTTTAATTCATTTGAATTTTGTTTTATAAATTGATTTCTATAATTTTATTTATTACTCAAAAATGATTAAAAAATTCTGAAAAAATCATCACAAGTTCAAAATAATATTTCTAACTTTGTGTAATTTTTTGATAATTTTTGAAAATGTTTTGATTGGTTCAAAAATTCATAGGTTTAATTAATTAATTGGTCAAAGCTTATTTTTATTTTAATAGTTCCTTTGATCTAAAAATTCCACAAAAAATGTTCTAGACTCACAAAATAATGTAAAATTTGATTCTGAAATTGGTCTAGCATATTTTCCATTTTTATTAGAATTTTAATTTAAAAGGTTTATTTTTAATTTTTGCTTTGTAATTTTTATTTTAATACTTCCTTTGATTCAAAAATTCTCAAAAAAATCATGTAATCTTGTTTTTAATCATAGAATCTGGATATATTTTTTGTTTTGACCTTTTCATGATTTTTGGCTAGGGTTTGCATTTTTGCCCTTAAATAATAATTCAATTGTTAATTGTTTGTCTATTTTTTATTTTAATATTTCCTATAATCCAAAAATTCACAAAAGTCCAGGGATGTGTGTTTTTAGTTCTAGTATTTGAATATAATTTTGGTTGGCTATTTTTCTGACTTTTTGATTTAAATATTATTTTGAGATGTGAATAATTGTTAATTGCCTAATTGTTTGAATTTAATTTCATTTTTTATTCTTCCTTAATTCAAAAAAAATATGAAAAGTATATTTTCTGACATTTAGTGTTTCTTTATGATTTGTATGATCTTGGTTTAATTTGTTTGAATTTTGATCTCACTTAATCAATATTTGAGATTAAAAGTCAAAAATTAGGGTTTTGTTGCTTATGGTGCAAGTTTCATTTTCAAAATCACCATGCCCTGGATTTTCTTTGGGATTCAAGTCTTGATTAGGATTCATGAATGTATTGAGGGTATTAAAACCATTCATCTTGATTTTTTTAACTTGGTTTGACATTTTTTCACAAATTATTTTGAAAACATGTCTAGCTTGGTAGTTTTGCCAACTAGTCTTGAACTTTGGACTTCATTTGGTTTCCTCCTCAATCATTCATGAAATTAGGGCTTGCATTCTGACTTCTATACCTTTCAAAGATGCTAATATTTTTTTGGTTTGAATTATGGAACTTTATTTCTATTTTTTATGTAATTTGGAAGTGAAGGTACCCAATTATGTTTGCATGTCTTGTTGCAATTTGTTTGATGGCCAGTGAACTTGAGTGAGGCCTATAATTGGGAACCTAATGATCATGTGGATTCTGATTGTCCATGTTAGCTCAAGCCATTTCATTTAAAAGCCTCATGTTTGAATGTTTTGAACCTTCTAATGCATTATGTAGGTTTCATCTCCTATTGTGTTCATGAAGTTGTGATTGAATTAATTGTGCATGATTAAAATGTATTCACTACTGAACTTTATGGTCTTTGTTCATATTACTCTCAAGCTCTTATGATCCTTCATTGATATTCAATTGTCAATTCAACATGGTGATAGAAAGGAGCAACATTCCTCTGCTTCTTTTGACCTAATCTGTGCATATGCTTGTTTCCTCTTGCCTATAATGTCTAATGTTTGATAAATGCCACCATTTTGTTCTCACTTTTTCACCTTCTGGAATACTAACTTGGTTGTTGAATATGCGAGGTACTCTGAGAAAGTTGCCACTTTTGGCTTGAGGCTTTTGTGTTTCACTTTATTTGTGGAACACAATTTATTATATTGGCATTATTTTTATGCTTGGCATGTTTGATGGTTTATGCAGGATATACATACATATGATTGTGAATGTCATACATTGCCCATGGGATTTGTTCATATCTGATAAATTACTTACATCCTGATGGTGTAATTTCTGACTCGATTTGTCTACTGATGCCAGCTTGCTTGAAGTTTCTCTGGGTTTCTTTTATTCTTGCTCGATTGCTACAGATAGTTATCTGTTTGGTATTGTACTACTTCCTTTCTCCCATTTTTCATTTTGCATAATTCTCTGACTGCATGATGGGACCTCTGTTGCTGATATATGTCAGGAGGCCCTCTGGTTTTTGTTTGATACATGTGTTGTGTTTGTTTTGATCGATGAGTCACTCAATTTAGAAATTGAGATCACGACTTCACTCTCAGTGCATGTTCCCCTTAGGATGTTTATTGCTTTTCTTCTTTAATTGTTGATCGATGAGTCACTCAATTTAGAAATTGAGATCACGACTTTGCTCTCAGTGCATGTTCCCTATAGTATGTTTATTACTTTTCTTCTTTAATTGTTGATTGATGAGTCACTCAATTTAGAAATTGAGATCACGACTTCGCTCTCATTGCATGTTCCCTATAGGATAGTTTTGTCGAGTCCCCTTTAACATAAATTAGGGTAGGATTTTGCCTTATCCTCAACCTTAGGATCAACCATTGTATGACAACATTAGGACTAGAGATTAGGATAGTCTCCCTTAGTTGTCTTCTTTTCCTTTGCATTCTGCATCTTAAAACAAAAATGTGTTTCTTGGCAAATCATAAGACATTTCTAATGAACTCAAACCCTTCTTCAAAGTAAAAGATACAAACCAATCTTGCCTTGTCTGTGTTATCTTGAAGCCGATGTTTCGCCATCGCACATGTTTGATTACCCTACTTTGATTCTAAATATCATTGTCGGGTGTGATTGTTTTGTCATCTGTTTATTTGATGTTTCTTCATCTTTGCCATGATACCTTGTTAACTCTTAGCCGATGTTCGCCATCGCACATTTGTTTGAAGCCGATGTTTCACCGTCGCACATGTTTGATTATCCTACTTTGATTCTCAATATCATTGTCAGGTGTGATTGTTTTATCATCTGTTTATTTGATGTTTCGTCATCTTTTCCATGATACCTTGTTATCTCTTAGCCGATGTTTCGCCATCGCACATTTGTTTGAAGCCGATGTTTCACCGTCGCACATTTTTATTATCCTACATTAATTCTCAATATCATTGTCAGGTGTGATGTTTTGTCATCTGCTTTATTGATGTTTTGTCATAATTTCCAAGATATCTTGTTATCTCTTAGCCGATGTTTCGCCATCGCACATTTGTCTGAAGCCGACGTTTCGCCATCGCACATGTTTGTTATCCTACTTTGATTCTCAATATCATTGTTAGGTGTGATGCTTTGTCATCCGTTTTATCATTTGATGTTTCGCTATCTTTAACATGTTACTTTGTTATTATTTAGTCGATGTTTGATCACCTCATTTGTTTGTTATTTCATTCGATGTTTTGCCATCTTGATTATTTTTGTTGTCTTAACTAAAAAACATAAACCAACCAAAATATGCAAGCCGAACTACGGCTGCTCTGATTCCTTAAAAGGGATACGTAGGCATTGGGGTAGGGCCCAACCGAGCACATATTTTATTTTCCCTACATTGATTTCTTTTTCTTTCGCATGCATTCCCTTTTCAGTTGCAAGCCATAGACATAGTATTTGACTGCACCCATTAGATTAGACAACAAGAGTGGATACCATAGAGTACTACGGGCGTGTGGGGTGCTAATACCTTCCCCTCGCGTAACAGACTCCCTTACCCAATCTCTCGGTCGAAAGACCGTGATTTCTCCCTTTTCAGGTTTTCTCGATGTTTACCTTTCCCTCTCGGCGGGATAAAATACGTTCGTTGGCGACTTCATTGATGTTTCATTAACATCCAGATGACAGGTTCCGGCTACGTAGTTTCAGCTGGCGACTTCACTGGGGAGAGATTGACCCTTTGCTAGTCCATCCCGGAGTCGATCCTAGCTCTTGTTTGTTTTCTTTTTGGGTGTTTATTTTACCTCTTTGCATATTTATCTGTTTACATTGCATCCTACGTGCGCTTTACTTTCTGCATACTGGATTTGGCTGGACTGTTTGGTTTCTGGATTTTTCTTGGTGGGTGGGTTATTCCATGAGGTAAAAGGCCTCGTACCCAGGCTATGAGTGAATTCCATAGGAACTAGGAATAGAGTGGCCATGGCATCTATGAGGTTGATGCTTTTGTAGACCTGACCATGAGACCCATGACTTCGGAGGTAGTTCGGATAGGTGTTATCGTATGGTGATACTGACATTCGAGCTCTCGTACTCTGATTTGGCTTTTAACCTTACCTTGACCTAGACTACGCCCGTGAGAGGGGCGGGAAAACTTTTCTTACAGGTACAGGTACTGTTGGTGACTTTGTGTTGCGAAGGTGACTTAGGTTCCCATGATAATTTTGAAGCTTTGGGGTTTTCTTTTGATCTTGAGTGGTGTTGTTCTGTAATGGTCTAGCCTTGATCCAGTGTGAAACTTTGATCCTATCATGTTGCATTCATAGCATATTTATTTCTAAAAAATAATGTAAAAAAAAAATAACTAGCATGCGCATGTCATTTTCCAGGGATATTCCAGAGTTTTCTTTCCATCCGAAATGGCTGGTCTCCCTCCAGTTGAGTTTGATTCAGTTCGTGTTAAAGAGCTCACCAGGAATTCTTTCTCTTATCATATTCCTACCATTGATGTGTCCAAATTGAAGAGGTTGAGTTCTTATCTGAAGGGTGATGTTCTGAATAATTTCAACAAAAATTATGGCAACTTGTTACTAGTCCTTAACACTCTAGTTGACACGATGGCTTTGATCACTCTCTTCCAATTTTATGACAAGGAATCACGGTGTTTTACTTTGCAAGATTATCAACTGGTTCCCACCCTAGAAGAGTACGCGTACCTACTTAATATCAAGTTGTTTGATGATGTTCCTTTTTTCAAGTGTCGGAGAAGCCGAAGTTCGAAGTTATTGCTGAAATTCTTCATTTGAGTTAGAAAGAGGTGAAAGACAATTGGAAGTCTAGTGAGGGTACTACAGGGTTTTATTTGGATTTCTTAGTGAAGAAAGCTGAAGACTGGGCAAATACAGGGAATTGGAATGACTTCAGCTCTCTGTTTGCTCTCATGATATACGGGATCATCCTCTTCCCTCACAAGAGAAATTTTGTGGATTTGGCGGCTATTTATGTTTTTAGAAACAAGAACCCGATATCGACACTCTTGGCAGATACTCTTTACACCATTCATTCCAGACATGGAAAAGGTGGTAATGTAAGCTTATGTCATTCGATGTTGTATTAATGGCTTAAGTTGCATCTACCAGTAAGTAGTCCTTTCATGGATACCAGGCATTCTCTCTGATGGTCATCAAGGCTTGTCAACCTTACTTCATTTGATATCTGGTGGAATTATGACATGGGGGAAGTACGAAGTATTATCACTAGCTGCGGAGATTTCCCTAATGTTCCCCTCATAGGAACTAAAGGGTGTATCAACTATAATCCTGTGCTTGCTTATCATCAATTGGGATATGCAATGGATGGACCGCCAAAGGTTGAGGAGGTGTCTGAATCAGTATATTTTGTTAGAGGAAGTGATTTGGTGATGTTGAAAAGAGTGAGAAGTGCTTGGAAAGGGATTCACAAGAAGGACAGAACTGCTTTAGGCAAGAAAGTACTTATTGCTAGGGTTCCTTACCTGGAGTGGGTTAAATCCAGGGTTAAGATCTTACGATTACCATTTGCAAGGTCGACTCCTCTATACGAGCAACCACCTGCTATTCTGAGTAACACGGCGCCTACCGAGATGTTCACCCAGGTTCATGTTAAGAACATTCAGCTTCGTGCAAAAGACCGCGAGGCGGGGATGAAACTTTATTGGGCAGATCAAGAAAGGGTCGACTTAGCTCACAAACTCAAGGAAGCTCAAGGGGAAACTTCTGATGCAACCAGTTTTAGGAAGAGGTCTCATGCTGAAATGGAAGAAGAGTTGAGTAAGACTCGGCAAGAGTGTCGGAAGCTTCAGGCATCTGAGAATAGCTACAAAAAGAAGATTCAGAACTTAGAGAAACATCCCAAAGACAAAGATGCTCAGCTTGAGAAGGAAGTAGCCCAGAAGCGTTTCCCAGAAGATCGGTTCCAAGAAAGTAAAATAGTCACATCTCAACTTTTGAAGGAGAAATCCAGACTTGAAGAGTACTGTCAACATCTTGAAGCATGTTTAGTTCCGGAGATTTAGTTCTGTTATTTACTTTTGGTATATTTGGTCACCCCCAGAATTGTTAGAAAGGACTATTTCATTGTTGTTATTATTCATTTCTTTTTGCTTTATTGTTAAGACATGTATTTAGTTGTTTATCATTTTTACTCTTAATTGTCCGAAGTCACTTGAACATCGTTTCTTTTGTTTGTAAATAATTGAAGTGTTCATCTTATTATCTTTTCTCTTTTGATTTTGTGGTCACACGTCGTGACTGATGAATAAAAGGACTCTTGGATACATGGGAATGAAAAACATATCATGCACATCATGCATTTCATAACATTACAGGTTACCTCGAGACGGTTTTCTTATTCTGCTGATTTTCTTATTAATAATTCAAGACGACTACTCATCGGTATTCCACCAGAAACAACTTGCCAAGACAGATGGAACAGGTTCAAGCTGAACTCGCTTAAATGAGGGCCCAGATGGCTACTCAGATGACTCAGTTCATGAAGGTCATCACCAATGTAAATCGTCGACAGGAGGAACTAGCTACCATTGTCAACAACCAGCGTCGCTATCCAGGGGATGGTGGAAATCAAGGGCTCTATCAGGACATTTCCATAGGATTGGGGGATGTGCAAGATCAGCCTGCTGGAAATTTTCACGGGATACCCGAAAACCATTTCGTGCGCAACGTAGGGCAGTTTCCCTCGTCTCCTGGACCTCGTCTTGTGGGGAACAAAAGAGCTAATCAGGGCGGTGTAAAGAATTATCAGGATCAGGATTTTGACTTTGACCGGGATGAAGATTAGTTTTCTGTTCGGAGTTCAGAGTCGGGGGTTCAGATTGAGGATATGAAGTATCGTTTATTGGAAGAGCGTCTGAAGGCTGTGGAAGGGCAAGGGGTCCTTGGTATGGATGCTAATGATCTCGGGTTGGTGTCTAGGGTGAAATTTCCTCTAAAGTTCAAGCCTCCTACATTTGAAAAGTACAACGGAACACCGTGTCCTATTACCCATGCAACTGCTTATTTCTGGAAGATGTCTGTGCATACTGAGGATCAAGGGCTTTCGATTCACTTTTTCCAGGATAGCCTATCTGGGGCATCCCTGGAGTGGTACATGAAGTTGGAGAAAACTCATATTCATTGCTGGAATGATCTTGCTCGGGCTTTTGTCAAACATTATCAGTACAATATGGATATGGCGCCTAATCGCACTTAGTTACAGAATATGTCACAAGGACCAAAAGAATCTTTCAAGGAATACGCTCAGAAGTGGCGTGAGTTGGATGCGAGGGTTAAACCTCCACTCATGGAGAGAGAACTCATTGATATGTTTATGAGTACCCTGCAAGGGTCGTTCTATGAGCACATGATAGGAAGTACTTCGTCATGATTTGCAGACTTGGTTATGGCTAGTGAAAGAATTGAGGTGGGTTTGAAATTGGGAAAAATTCAGATTGGAGGTTCTAGCGGCTCATCAGGGAGCGGTAAGAAACCATTTAACACTTACCCTAAGAAAAGGGAAGGCGACGCAAGCGCAGTTTACTCTCATAGAGGAAGAAGAGAGGATTGTCAAAACCAACAGATCAATGCTGTTTCTATTCCTGTTAATGCTCCTCTGTAGCAGAGACCGAATACAGTGCCGCAACAACAAAGGCAGCAAGATGCTCCCCGCCAGTATAATAACCAACAGCAGATACAGCCAAGGAAATTCGATCCCTTGCCAGTAACTCTTACTGAAGCGCTCCACCACCTGCTTGATTTGAAGTTGATTAGTTTGAGAAATATGCCGCCGCCACTCGCGAGACTTCCTGTTAACTATGATGCTAACGTAAGATGCGAATTCCATTCGTGCGGAATTGGTCATTCCACTGACAATTTATTTGCGTTAAAGTGCAAGTTATAAGACTTGTTGGATGCTAAGGCAATTGAGTTTAACCCAGTAACTGGTCCGAGTGTTACTCAGAACCCAATGCCTAGGCATAGAGGGGGTGTTGTTAATATGATTGATGATAATGGTGAAGTGTTGAATTTGATCATGAGTGTGGAACAAATAATTACTCTGTTGAGCTAGGTTAAGAGGTATTTGCTTGACAATTCTATTTTCCCGGGTTGTACTTTAGAGTGTGCCAAGTGTAGAGAGCAACCGAAGGGCTGTGATGATTTAAAAGCAGGTATACAGTTGTTGATAAGTGAGGGTTTCCTACAGTTTGATAGAAAATCAAGCTACCACAAGGTCACTGAAGAGGATGTTGCTGTAATATGTATTCCTTACACCCCTGCGCACATTCATGCCCCATCAAGGGCACCCCTTCTGATGATTACAGTACCTGGTCCCATGCCGTATACCAGTGAGAAGGCGGTCTCGTGGCATTACGGTGCCGATGTTTATTACCATGGGGTAAAGCAGGAGGTTAATGCTTGTTTGTCTGAGGAAGAACGTGCTGAAGGTAATGAAGAGGAAGTCCATAAATTTTTTAGTGTGGGTCGAATGACTAGAAGCGGGAGAGTATTTGGTCCTTCCAATATGCAAGATGCGGCTGATGCTTCCGCAAGAGAAAAAGGAAAACAGCAGGTAATGATCGGTAATCCAAGGGTTACACCAGCCAATGTGACTCAACCAATTCTGATACCGGAAGCTTCTTCAGTTCCCGATGAGGTTGAAGAGTTAATGTGAATTATCAGGAAGAGTGATTATAGCATAATTGATCATCTGAGCCATACTCCTTCTAAGATGTATCTCTTATCTCTGTTGATTTATTCAGAACCTCACAGAAATGCTTTGATGAAGTTGTTAAAAAATGCGTTCGTGCCACATGAGATAACAGTCAATCAGTTTGAGAATGTCTGTGTTAATATATCTGTCGGGAATGGGTTGGGCTTCATCGATTTTGATCTTCCTCCAAAGGGACCAGACCATAACAAAGCATTACATATTTCAATGGAGTGCAGGGGCACTACTTTATCTCGGGTTTTGGTAGACACATGATCGTCTTTAAATGTATTGCCCAAATCAGCATTGATGAAAATTGATTATTTTGGACTGGAGCTGCGCCTTAGTGATTTGATGGTGAAGGCGTTTGATGGGTCTCAAAGGTCAGTGTTTGGGGAGGTGGAGTTACCAATCAAGGTTGGTCCTCGCACCTTCACGGCTACATTGTTTGTGATGGATATACAACTAGCATACTGTTTCTTGTTGGGGAGGTCGTGGATTCATAGAGCAAGAGCAGTCACTTCTACTCTTCATCAGAAACTCAAGTATCCCGCAGAGGGAAAGGTAATAACTGTATGCGGTGAGGAAGAGTACATCGTGAGTCATTTGACATCATTCTGCTATGTTGAAGTTGAAAGATAGATACATGAGACTCCATTTCAGGCGTTTGAGACAGTTCATGCTGTCAATTTTCCTCCTCCAGAGCAGAAAAGGAAATCAGAAACTGTTATGTCTTCTCTGAAGGATCCGAAAGTTGTAGTGGAAGGTGGTAATTTTCTTGTTTCTTTATTGTCATATCATAATTCCTACGCTCTACCCAAGGCGTAGTGGATCATTTATGTATGGCCACCGTGTTTATTTTTCAAGTTTATCATGAAATAAAGGACGTTTTTGCATTCAAAATTTTGCTTTTTTTTTTCTTTTTATTTTTATTTTTAAATGGCAATGTTTCTCTTTCCACACACTGTCACTAAAAAATGCCAAAATGTCATTCATGCAGATGCACTTCCACCACCGATCCTATCGATGACGACTCTGTTATGGCTCATTATGACTTTGATACTCCTATTTATCAAGCTGAAGAAGAAGCATATGAGGAGTGCGATCTTCCTGAGGAATTAGCAAGACTGTTGAAACAAGAGGAGAAGGTTATCCAGCCGAATCAGGATTCAATTGAGGTGGTGAATATTGGCACAGAAGAGGTAAGAAGAGAAGTCAAGATAGGGGCCGATCTCAAAGAAAGTATAAAAGCCAGATTGATTGAGTTACTTTGTAAGTATTCTGATATCTTCGCCTGGTCTTATGAGGATATTCTTGGGTTGGATACAGACATAGTGGTACATCGACTACCGCTCAAAGAAGTTTGTTCTCCTGTCAAGCAGAAGCTCCGAAGAACTCATCCTGAGATGTCCAAGAAGATCAAGGAGGAGGTCCAGAAGCAGTTGGACGCAAATTTCTTAAAGGTTGTCAATTATTCGCCATGGATTGCAAATATTGTGTATGTGCCCAAGAAAGATGGTAATGTCAGGATGTGCATGGATTATAGGGATTTAAACAGGGCCAGCCCTAAAGACGATTTCCCTCTTCCGCATATTGATTTGCTGGTCGATAATACTGCTCATTCCAAGGTGTTCTCGTTCATGGATGGCTTTTCAGGTTACAATCAAATTAAGATGGCTTCGGAGGATATGGAGAAAACAACATTCATCACGCCTTGGGGAACCTTCTGTTATAAAGTGATGTCGTTTTATTTGAAAAATGTCGGGGCAACTTATCAGCGCGCCATGGCCACTCTCTTTCATGACTTAATTCACAAAGAGATTGAGGTATATGTGGACGATATGATTTCTAAGTCTGACAAGGAAGAGGAACACCTTATTCATCTGGAAAAATTGTTCGAGAGACTGAGGCAGTTCTTGCTAAGGTTGAATCCGAATAAGTGCACCTTCGGGGTGAGATCCGACAAGCTATTGGGCTTTATTGTAAGGGAGAAAGGTATTGAGGTGGACCCGGCCAAGGTAAAAGCGATACAGGAAATGCTTGAACAAGGACAGAGAAGGAAGTACGTGGTTTCTTGGGAAGGTTAAACTATATTTCCAGATTTATTTCTCATCTCATAGCCACCTGTGAACCTATGTTCAAGTTGTTAAAGAAAAGTCAGACAGTGAAATGGAATGAGGATTGTCAGAAGGCCTTCGACAAAATAAAGGAGTATTTGCAGGAACCTCCGATACTCATGCCGCCAGTGGAAGGAAGGCCACTAATCATGTACCTAACTGTGTTGGAGAGCTCAATGGGTTGTGTCCTCGGTCAGCACGATGAGACAGGGAAGAAAGAACATGTTATTTACTACTTGAGTAAGAAGTTTATAGAATGCGAGTCAAGGTACTCATTGCTGGAAAAGACTTGTTGTGCGCTTGCCTGGGTCGCCAAACGTCTGAGGCAATACATGTTAACTCACACCGCCTACTTGATATCCAAAATGGATCCAATCAAGTACATTTTTGAGAAGCTAGCTCTTACAAGCAGGGTAGCCCGTTGGCAGATGATACTCACCGAATATGATATCCAATACACTACTCAAAAAGTAATCAAGGGTAGTGTACTGGCTGACCATCTTGCTCATCAGCCCATGAACGATTATGAACCGATGAAGTTTGATTTTCCAGATGAGGAAATTATTTATATTCAGGATTGTAATATGCCAGACCCAAACGAAGGACCCGAGCTAGGATCGCGTTGGACACTTGTTTTTGATGGTGCCTCTAATGCCATGGGTAACGGCATCGGAGCTATTATCACTTCCCCTGAGGGATATCACATTCCTTTCACGGCTCGTATTTGTTTCGATTGCACTAACAACATGGCTGAATATGAGGCTTGCATTTATGGCATTGAAGCGGCAATCGACCTGTGCATCAAATTTTTGAAAGTTTACGGGGATTCCAATCTTGTTATCAGCCAGATTAATGGAGACTGGGAGACTCGCCATCAGAACCTGATTCCATATCATGAGCATGTCATGAAGCTGATTCTGTACTTCGAAGAGATCACATTTGAACACATTCCCAGAGAAGAAAACAATCTAGCTGATGCACTGGCAACTTTGTCCTCCATGTTCAAGGTTAAGTGGGCTAATGAGGCACCTTCTATTACTATCAGAAGTTTGAGTGAGCCATCTTTCTGTTTTGAGGCCAGTTTGGAGCCAGATGGTAACCCTTGGTTTTATGACGTTAAGAAATATCTGGAAACACAAGAGTACCCTGAAGGGGCATCAGTTACAGATAAGAAGTTCTTAAGAATATTTTCAGCCAAGTTCTTTCTCAGTGGTGGTGTGTTGTATAGAAGGCATCATGACGGTTTACTGCTCAGATGTGTTGACAAGAAAGGAGCAGCTAGAATTATTGAGGAGATACATGAAGGTGACTTCGGGACCCATTCCAACAGGCATATCATGGCTAAAAAGATCTTGAGAGCAGGTTATTATTGGTCCACCATGGAGACTGACTGTTACAATCATGCACGGGTCTGCCACAAATGTCAAGTCTATGCTGACAAGGTGCATGTGCCGCCAGTACCTTTGAATGTCTTGACCTCCCCTTGGCCGTTTGCGATGTGGGGAATTGATATGATCGGCAAGATTAAACCGACTGCGTCCAACAGGCACAGTTTCATTCTAGTTACCATCGATTATTTTACGAAATGGGTCGAAGCTGCATCCTATGCCAATGTCACCAAGCAAGTGGTAACTCGGTTCATTAAGCACAATATTATCTATCGCTACAGAGTGCCTGAAAAGATCATTACCGATAATGGGTCTAATTTGAACAACAAAATGATGAAGGAGCTTTGTGAGTCCTTCAAAATCAAGCATCATAATTCTTCCCCATATAGACCAAAAATGAATGGCGCTGTCGAAGCGACCAATAAGAATATCAAGAAAATTGTGCAAAAGATGGTGGTAACCTATAAAGATTGGCATGAGATGCTGCCTTTCGCTTTGCATGGTTATCGCACCATTGTGCATACTTCGACTGGGGCAACCCCATTTTCATTGGTTTATGGCATGGAAGCAGTATTGCCGGTAGAAGTCGAGATTCCTTCTCTTAGGGTCATGAGAGATGTTGAGCTGGATGAAAGTGAATGGGTACAGAATCGGCTGGATCAGCTAGAACTTATTGATGAAAAGAGATTGGCGGCCGTATGTCACGGTCAGGTATATCAGCAAAGGATGAGAAAATCTTTTGATAAGAGGGTACGGCCTCAGTGTTACAAGCCAGGTGACCTTGTGCTAAAAAGGATAATTCTTCCCCAGGGAGATCCCAGGGGCAAGTGGGTTCCGACTTATGAAGGTCCTTTCATGGTCAGAAAAGTTTTCTCTAGAGGGGCGATGATGCTCGCAACTATGGATGCAGAGTACTTCCTTCTCCTTGTGAATGCTGACGTAGTTAAAAAATACTTTGCATAAAAATAATAAAAACCCGCTAAACTGAAAACCCGAAAGGGTGGTTTAGGCAAAAAAGGGTGTCCTGGTAAATTGAAAACCCGAAAGGGCGATTCAGGCAAAAGTTAGGGACTTAAAGAAAATGACTACACTCAGCATGAGATCCTTTGTTTCTTCCCTTTGTTCTGTCACCTGGCATAAGTTCGAAGGCAATTTAAGTTTGATCTATCCGAAAGTAGGAAGGTGAGAGCCATAAGAGTCATAGTAGAGATGTGACTCGATGGATGTTCACATTCACATTACCATTTGTAAACACTTGTTTGCTTTGATTTTGTAATTACTCGCTTCCAAATGTAAATGCCTTTTTCACAGGCTAATTTCTCAAAATCAATAGAATATATTCTTTCAAGTATACGCATACTTTTCTTTTCTCCCTTTTTACTATTTTGTTTGCAAAAACATCCAATATTTTTGATAAGCATGAGCATATAAACTTCCTGGCCCTTACACGGATATGGTAATCTAAGTCATGGTTAGTTGATCGCTTGAAATACGGATGACAAACACCACTACTATTGTGCAAGGGGCATGTTTGTTTCTCTGTTTGGTGGACTTCTCTTTCACTCTTTAGGCATTTTGCCTTGCAGTTTTATTTCACAGCTCCGGGTTATTGGTAATGATCATAGGTCGGGGTAATATCAAGGTTACGGCAGGTCAGCGGGACCGGTGAACCTGGTTGGAGATATTGCTTCCCCATAATGGCTTTTATTATGTTTCTCTGCCACACTCTCATGTGTCATCTTGATTGACTGTTTTAGCATTGTCTGCATATAGGATTTTGTTTATAGCTGGATTTCAGTCTTGATGCGTTAAATGTTTTTTCCTGAAAAAAATTTTCATACAATATCACTCTTTAATCGTTTTTCGGGCATTTTGATACCAACTGTGCCAATTCTTTTGCATGGCCAAGAATTTGGAGGAAGGAGTTTAGCTAAAAAACAGCGACTGTAGTGGTATGCTTTTGAGTAGAACCTCGTTGATAATGTACAGGCATTGTTTCAATCCCCAAACACTAGAGATATAAGGGAGTTAGACCCTCGTTAACCCCTCTGAGCCTTCGAAGTAGGAGTTTCTTTTCTGTTCAAAAAAAAACCTTTTTTAACCAGGGGCAGGGTAGATGTTCAGTTGATTGATGTGCGATAGACCTAATGTGTCTAACGGTACCTTACTGCAAGTGCACAGCCTATCACGGTAGTAATAAAAAGATGTCGAACCCACATGGACTTTGTAATCACTCTAGTGCTGTAAAGGTTTGCTAGTTTAGCTAAGGCGGATGTTGTCATGTTTGGTTTTTAGAGGTTAAGGTAAGGGAAAAATAAATCAAATTAATGGAATAATAATAATAAAACGGTCGGTATGTAATGTAGTGAACCTATGTGGATCTAATCGAACCTAGGCATATAAAGATGTTTAACTTAGATGGTTCTGTAGAAATTATCAATTTAAAAACCCTCAACTCACACTCTCGTGGTTTTATCTCGGATTATACCCCTAAAGCCATATGCCTGCTCTCGCTAGCCCATAAGTGTTTAGAAAATACTTTTTGAAAACTTAATAAAATCTAATTTGTTTTAAAGCACTCTCGCTGTATTTAAATCAAATGCCTAACTTTAGCTATCCGGTTAAAACCTCACACTCTCGTGGTCTCGACCCTAACCTATTCTACTTTTCTTACTCTCGTAACAAAAAGATTGATTTTAATTATAAAAAGTCACAGCCAGAAATTAAGTTAATTTATATTTTAGCTTAGGCACAATTTAATCCATTTAGTTACTATTATCACATCCCGACTCTAGAAAATTAGCTAGTCATAGTACTCGAAATAGACATACAGAAAATATAATCGGGAAAGAATAAAGCATTCATGATAAAATAAATAAATAAACATAAACAAATTATATTAAAATTTAATGCGATTAAAAACCTGAATAACAATATTATTCCTCAAGCTCCCTCTTCCACAAGTCGGCAAGATTAGAACTTCGAAATCGGAACTTGAAACAAATTTTGAGGCTAAAAATAAATTCTGACTACAATAGCAATTTCCTAATGTTGGAAATAGCTATTAATTGGTAAAAGGGAAAATAAAGCAAGAACAAATAAAATAATTGCAGTTGTTAATTTTGGCAGGGCTTCGGTAAGAAAATTATGTAGCAAAAACTCTCCCTCGTTCCATTAAAATGTCTCTTATTTATAGAAGAGGATTTTTGCAGTTAAGAGAATTTAGGAACATGGACTTGCACTACTTGAGTGGAGGAAGACTCAGACTCTCCGCTGCTGAAGTTGAGAATTTGTAGGAGAAGAACAGATCCATTACGTTGCCCACGTCTCCTGTTCTGCATAACATTGAATTACGCATGTGACGGTCGTCATGAGGAGGTGACGATCGTAATGCGCTTAAATAGCGCGTTACGTTCGTCAGTGATGTGTGACGAGCGTTCTTCAGGTTGTGAGCGCATTACGCTCGTCATGGAGGTGTGATGGTCGTCACAACATCAAACTTTGCAGATTTTTGCAGATTAGTTCTTTTTCTTCTAATTTTTTTGGTTAGCTTTCTACATGTGATCCTTTTTCACTAATTTGATTTGAAACATGTTGTACCTGTGAAAAGACATAAAAACTCGGAACAATCGGGAGTTAAATGGGTTAATACATTATGAAAATCAATTAAAAGTGTAGCAATTATATGATACGATTTCTCGTTATCAAATTCCCCCATACTTAAACCTTTGCTTGTCCTCAAGCAAATAATCATTTAGAAGGATCGGACAAGTTTTATCAAACACACATGCATGACATACCTTTGATTTTTAAAGTAATTACGGGAAATCCTCGTCAGTTCGACCGATAATTAAGTAAAACACTAACGATACGCTAATGACACAAGCAATAAGCTAAGTCGTAGGCTTCCATTTCAAACAAACTTCCCAATAGTTCCATTATAATTATGCCCAGAGTTTCTCGTATCTATTTCACCCGGTTTTGTTCTGGCGCAATCACATTAAGCCCTTTGTCTTAGCATGCACGTAGTGGAGTAACCGGTTAGTGACTTTGATCCTTTTAGCACGGGGTCTTGTACACGAATGTGGCAACCCTTCATATGTTATCCAAATTGGAGATTGTGGGGGATCGAGCCGTAGCACGCCCTACCAAGTTCAGAACCAGATACCTCTGAACCAACCAACTGTGGACTCCTTCATTATTTGCTCATCTCTTATATGCGACCTTGTATTTTGGTGCAAATTTTTCTTTCTTTTTAAGCAGCGAGATAAGAAGGATATTTCATTGATCAGGCATCAAACACTTATATTCATCGGTTCCCCACGTGGTTTGTGTTAAGACGGTGCTGACTGTTATTATAAACTACTAGGGGTTACTTTAGAACTAAAACTCAAGATATAGGTATAATGGTTATTGAAACGGATCGCGTAAGTAGGAAGTCTAAGGTGTCATAACCGTATCGATCTTGTTGAATCGTTCTTGGCTTCCTTAACTAGGATTTCGTTAAGATAGGTATGTCGGGCTAATGCGAAGATAAAGCAAAAATTTTCGGTATGGCTAAATAAAGCGGGGAAGAATTTAAATTGAGAAATATCGTAAAAAAATTACTTGTTTATGGTAGATGGAAAGGTACCTCTCCCACACTAAATCCGACATTGTCCTCAATGTTGCGGTATAGAGGCGGGGAAATACAAGTACAAACAGAAAGAAAAAGAAACAGTAAAAGTAAACTACTTAGAAAATAAAAACTATTGATGGCCACGTCCTCTACTCCTAGTGCGTGATTGCCTGGTAGGCATGGCTTCGGTATCAGTGTCCTGGTAGCCAAGGGTGCTGACGTCCAACCTTAAGGCGTTAAGTTCAGACAGGGCCTCGTCCAACCTGTCGTTCATGATCTGTTGGCCAGTCAGAATCTGATTGTTTTGTGCATATAAATGGTCATGTAATTCCAGTTATCTTCTTTCAAGTGCGGCACTCATTTGATTTTGCTGATGGATGTCGCGGAGAACATCTTCAAGAGTAATAGGAGGTGGTGCGGATGAAGGTCCTAGAATGTCGTGAACGGGGGCAGCACTGTCCAGCTCTTCTTGCATCTCATTTGCGGGGGCATTAGGCTGGTCTTCATGAGTAGGAACACGGCCCTCGGGAGCTGCAGGATCGAATAACCAGTTGGCTCTGTTTTGTGGGTCGATTTGGTCCCTGCAAGGCAAAGTAATGTTATGATAAAAAATGTTTCTGATCACATGATGGAATCTGCCATCCTCCCGCTCATAGATGAGGTGTGCGGCCTTGCAGTGGTCCAGAGTCAACAATGCTGATGCCATATAAGGCATATCTGTGAGAGCGGCACCATAATTCAGGGCTATGGCAAGAGAAGTGACAATCCCTCCGAAATAGAAGGGTTTTCCGCCTCTAGCACAAATGGAGTGAATATGGGCCAATAAAAATGGGGTGGCGTTGATCTTCTGGCCAGTGAACGCGCAATGCATGAAGAAGAGATCCTTGGAGTTGAGCTTGTGATTACTGTCTCGGGCGAAGATGGTGTTGCAGAGGATGTGGTGAAAGTATCAGATGTCCGGATTATGAATATGTGTGGCGTTGAGGTGGTCGTAAGATCCGGCACGAATGTTCGTCATACTGTACCATAAATTAAAAGCTTCCTCGCTGAAATTATCCGGCACCCGGAGGTGGACACCTTCTTCAGAGCTGAAACCAAGCAGCCGTGCGATATCAGTTTGGGACAGCTGATGCTCAGTGCCAAACATACAGAATTTGGCTACGACTGAGAGTTGGTTTGTGGCACCAGTGGGAGTGATGTATGCAAAGGAACTCAGAAACTCCAAGGTGAGAGTTTCGTAGATGGGTTGCGGTTGGCGGCACAGGTTCCATAAGTTCACATTCTGCAAAAGTTGTCGGACGCTGTCTAGCAGTCCCAAATTCCTCAGACAATCAAGGTCAACATACCGAGTAGGTTAGAGACCGCGGCGTTGGAATTTCTGGAATTTGAGTCATTGGGTTTTGCCTTGCTCGCCGGCTCTGAAAGTGAGATTTGGGATTTGTTGGTTGTTGGCCATATTGCATGCAAGAGATTGAATCGTGAAAGGGCTTTGAAATGTGGATTGAGTAGTGGGGTGATGGAGTTTAAGTTTTGGAGGGATAGAATTTAAGAGAAAATTTGAATGGGTACTGTTACGGTTTTGGGAAAAAGGGGAGAAGGAATGGGAAGTGGAACGACTTCTGTAATAGCAGAATATGCTATTGAGCGCACGTGACGACCGTTACAGTGGGCTGATGGGTGTAACACGGTGAAACCCGTGTTACGCTCGTCATGGGGATGTTACGATTGTTACAGGTTCAAAGAATTATATTTATGAAATGAACGAAACAGTATAATTCCAAAACATTATAACAAAATAATTCAATACATGCAGAGTATTTCCAACACACATCGTATAACAAAATTTTGCAAAATGATAATATGAACAATGAATTTAATATTTGATGTAACACGCAGTAGATTTAATGAAAATGAAAATAAACTGAAATTGAAATAAAATGAAAATAAACTGAAATTGAAATAAATATATGTTTCTAACAAAACTTTAAAAACTGTAAAGAGTAAACTTATTTAAAATGAAATCATAAACTGCCTAGAAACATAAAACACAAGGTAAAAATAAGTGTTGATTATGCTGCTTCATCCCAGTCGCGTTTTCAAATATTCGAAAGCTGTATTTATGTGATAAAACTGCTCCACAGTTATATCAGTTAAGCCTATCACGTCCATACGCATGCTCTTCAACTCATTCTTGATTCCATTAATGTCCGTCTGATAAACATCCAACGTAGTAAAGATTATATTCAAATTTTCAGCATATTCTCCTTTTGTTATTGCAGGGGAATTAACATCCTCTACGATGTTGTTACCATCATGGTAACCAGGAGGGGTCTCGGGGTCACTCTCATCAGACATTGTGGTATCATAAACTTGGTAGGATTGTGGTGTCTCAGGTGTCGAAGGGTGGTCGGGAGGGTTAAGCTCATACAGCCAATTGTCGCGATTGTGGGCACTTTGTTTTTGCATGGTTAGGAAGTGTAAATACCGTGACTACTTCATCCCTTATCAAGTATTCGAAAGGTGCAGGACCTAGATTACCTATTATTTGTAGGTGGAAACAAAAATCAATATTCATAGGGCAGATTGAACCAAATTGTGTGCACCTATGTAGTTGGTATCTAAGTCTGAGGGCATTAGCAATCATGGTGACTAGGCCTCCTATGATGATTGGTTCGCTAGGGTTCTGAGCAATGCGGGAAAAGGTCTGCATCAAGAATGGCACTGCATTAACAGGTCGGCCCTGGGTCATACACTGCAGCAAAAATATCTCATCTTTAGATACTGCAGTGCGGTTCTGTTCTTTTCTGAAAATGGTATGTGCTAGAATCTTATGGAAATAGAGGATAGTGGGGTTTTGTATTTCATTATTGTCCATGCTATCCGGTTCAGGGTGGTAGTTTCCGGTTAAAGTCCCCTAAAAGTAGTCTAGCTCAAAATCTATTAACTCTGCCTGGGTGGTAGAAAAAGCAAAAGGTCTGCTAGGGAATCCTAGAAGGTCGGCTAATTCTTTATGGGTGTAAGCAAATTAAATACCAAATAACCTGAAGGCTATAAATCCCTTTCTAGTTCTGAAACCGCGCTCAGGTATATGAACTAAGGAGCTCAGAAATTCAAGGGTAAGCTCGCAGTATGTAACAAACCTAGATTTAATGTGGGCTTTTTCCCATCCCAGTTGGCTAAACAGATAATGGACACTATCCTTAATGCCTAAATTGTCCATTGTTGGTTCATCATAATATAATTTCATACCAATATTCCTGTGTGATAATTCCTCAAACCTCCTCATTTGGTTCCTGCCTCTAAAAGTGGTCTCCATAGTAAATAGTAAATGGGGGAAGCAAATCAGGGGAGAAGGTAGGATAGAAAAAGACTTTTTCAGAAAACCTGTAAAGTTATTTGAAAATCAGCAGCAGTTGTATAAAAAATTTTAGGAAAAATGAAAAAGAAAATAATGAAAATAAGGCTTTAAAAGAAATAAATGTAGAAATGGAAAAGAAAATAAAAAAAATTGAAAAATAAAAACAAACGGAAATAATAAAAAAAAACAAATAGGTGGGTTGCCTCCCACTAAGCGTTGTTTTTAACGTCATAAGCCTGACGTAGTGCCTAGCAGTAGATCATTCAGGGGAAATAGTGGGTAACTCTAAGAGTTTTAGACTATTCGCATAATGTTTATTCTCAACATGATGATATTGTTTTAATCGCTGCCCGTTCACTGTGAACGGGTCACTATTCCTACCCTTAATTTTTATTGCTCCGCTAGGGAATATTTTTGTTACTTCAAAAGGACCGGACCATCTGGATTTCAATTTCCCATGAAAAAGCCTAAGTCTAAAGTTAAATAATAGCACGACGTCTCCTACACTGAATTCCTTTCGGGATAAACGCTTATCGTGCCATCTTTTGGTTCTTTCTTTATATATTTTAGCATTCTCATAAGCGTCTAACCTTAATTCTTCTAATTCATTCAAGTCGAGGATTCACTTTTCTCCAGCAGCTTTGTAGTTTATGTTGAGCGTTTTGATTGCCCAATATGCCTTGTGTTCTAATTCTACCGGGAGATGACAGGACTTTCCGTATACAAGTTTGAAGGGTGTAGTTCATGTAGGGGTCTTGTAGGCTGTCCTATAAGCCCATAAAGCCTCGTTAAGCTTAGATGAACAATCTTTCCTAGATATGGCGACAGTTTTCTATAGGATTTGTTTAATTTCTTTGTTCGAGACTTCGACCTGTCCACTTTTTTGTGGATGATACGGTGTTGCCACTCGGTGTTTGACTCCATACTTGGATAACAATTTGTCGAATATTTTTGAAATGAAATGGGAGCCACCGTCACTAATGACAAGTCTAGGCACACAAAATCTTGGAAATATTGTATTTCTGAAGAGCTTAATTACTACTCGTGTGTCATTTGTAGGAGAGGCATAGCCTCAATCCATTTTGAAACATAATCGACGACTACGAGTATATACTTGTTTCCGAAAGAAGATGGGAAAGGTCCCATGAAATCGATTCCCCAGACATCAAAGATTTCTACTTCTAGTATTCCTCTTTGAGGCATTTCATCGCGTCTTGAAATATTACCGATGCGTTGACACCGATCGCAGTTTTTAACAGCGATGTGGAAATCCTTCCATAGATTAGGCCAAAATAGGTCGGCTTGTAGGATCTTTGCACAAGTTTTAGAAGTGCTGGCATGTCCACCATAGGGAGATGAATGATAGTGAGAGATAACATCTTCCATTTCTTCTTCAGGTACGCATCGGCGAAAAATTCCGTCCGGTCCTCTTTTAAATAATAAAGTTTCATCCCAATAATAATACTTGAGATCATGGAAGAATTTCTTTTTTTGTTGGTAGGTTGAGTCTGGTGGGAGCACGCTTACAACTAGGCAATTGACTATGTCAGCATACCATGGAAGTCCCATGGTTGTATAGATCGCTTCCATGGCTTCTTTGGCTTTTGGTTTGTTTTGGTCCAATTGAGCTAGATCACATCTTATCTGTGCTACCAGCTGTTCATACGGAAAATCATCGTTAATCGGTACTTGTTCGGGTTTTATACCTTCTAATCTTAACAAGTGGTCTGCTACGATGTTTTCCGTTCCTTTCTTATCCTTAATTTCTAGATCAAATTCTTGCAAAAGTAGGATCCATCCGAGGAGTCTTGGTTTTGCATCTTTCTTAGTTAGTAGATATCTGATAGCAGCGTGGTCTGTGTAGATGATTATCTTTGCTCCTACTAGGTAAGAACAGAATTTGTCAAGCGCAAAGACAACTACTAACAGTTCTTTCTCAGTTGTGGCGTAGTTCATTTGAGCTGAGTCTAGCGTTCTACTAGCGTAGTAGATTGCGTGAAGTTTCCTGTCCTTCCTTTGTCCAACAACTGCGCCTATGGCGTAGTCGCTCGCATCGCACATGATTTCAAAAGGTAATCTCCAATCGGGTGATTGCATGATTGGTGCGGTGATGAGGGCTGATTTTAGAGTTTCAAACGCTTTTAGACAATCTTCGTCGAATATGAACTTAGCGTCTTTCATTAATAGACCGGTAAGTGGTTTAGTGATCTTCGAGAAATCCTTGATAAATCGTCGGTAGAAACCGGCATGTTCTAAAAAGCTTCGTATTTCTCGAACGGTCTTAGGTGGTTGAAGTTCTTTTATGACTTCTATCTTGGCTTTATCAACTTCAATACCTTTGTTAGATATAACATGTCCTAGTACGATTCCTTCTCGGACCATGAAATGGAATTTTTCCCAGTTAAGCACGAGGTTTACTTTCACACATCTTTCTAAAATATTTTCTAGGTTTGATAGGCATCCTTCAAAACTTTGCCCGCACACAGAGAAGTCGTCCATGAACACTTCCATGATGTTATCGATGAAATCCGCAAAGATTGACATCATACATCGTTGAAAGGTTGTTGGGGCATTGCACAATCCGAAGGGAATTTGTCTATAAGCGAATGTTCCGTAGGGACATGTAAATGTAGTCTTCTCTTGATCATCAGGGTGAAAAGGGATTTGGAAAAATCCGGAATAACCATCTAGATAGCAGAAGTAGGAATGTTTGGCTAATCGCTCTAACATTTGATCTATGAAGGGTAGAGGGAAATGGTCTTTTCGCGTAGCTTTGTTTAGTTTCCTATAATCAATGCACACTCTATGCCCATTTACTACTCTTTGCGTTATCGGTTCGCCTTTTGCGTTTTTCACAACAATGATACCTCCTTTCTTTGGTACGACGTGTACTGGGCTGACCCATTTACTGTCGGAGATCGGATATATGATTCCTGCTTCCAATAGCTTCTTAATTTCATCTCTGACTACAGTGCTAAGGATTGGGTTAATCCTTCTTTGGGGTTCTCTAGAGGTTTTGCAATCTTCTTCTAGCATAACGCGATGCATGCAAATTGAAGGACATATTCCTTTTAAGTCAGATATGTTATAACCTAATGCAGTCAGGTACTTTCTTAGGACGTCTAAAAGTTTCTCAGTTTTGAGCGTTCCTAAACTGGAATTGATTATTACTGGTCACGTACATTTGGTATCTAGGAATTCGTATCTTAGGTTCCTGGGTAAGGTTTTTAACTCTAAACCTGGTTTCTTCGGACATGGCATATGATCAAGTGTAAGCGCTAGACTTTCGCTTAGACTATCATCTTGGTATGGTTCACGCCAATTGTCGTCTTCGAATATCATAGGGGTTTGGATTTTCATTATTTTAGAGTATGTGGTATGTTCCGCTTCCATCTCTCTTACGCACTCGTCTATAACGTCGATTAGATAACATGTGTCATTCATGGCTGGTGCTTGTAAGAATTGAGTGAGGATGAATTCCACTTTTTCCTCTCCAACTTCGAATGTCAGTTTGCCCTTCTTTACATCAATTATAGCTCCAGCTGTGGCTAGGAAGGGTCTCCCTAATATGATAGGAGTAACTGAGTCCTCGGTAATGTCCATGATTATGAAATCGGTCGGGATATAGAATTAACCTATTCTAACTGGGACGTTTTCCAGTATACCTACAGGGTATTTTACTGATTGGTCAGCTAATTGAACGGACATTTTAGTGGGTCTGAGTTCTCCCATTTCTAGCTTTTTGCAAATGGATAGGGGCATGACACTGATACTTGCTCCCAAGTCGCATAGAGCTTTGTCTATGACAAACTTTCCAATGTTACAGGGTATAGAGAAACTACTTGGATCTTTTAACTTAGGGGGCATATCATTTTGAATAATAGTGCTACACTCAGCAGTAAGTGTAACTGTTCCGTTGTCTTCTATCTTTTTCTTGTTAGATAGGATTTCCTTGAGAAATTTAGCATACGAGGGCATCTGAGTGATAGCTTCTGTAAATGGTATTGTGATATTTAGTTGTTTCAGAAGTTCAACGAATTTCTTGAATTGGCCCATCGTTTTGGAATTGGTAAGTCTCTGAGGGTACGGAATCGGAGGTTTATAGGGTGGTGGAGGCACATAAGGCTTCTCTTTCTCCACTACCTCTTGGTTCTCGTTTTCCTTTTCCTTTGGTTCATTCTTAATTTCAGTTGGTTTGTTCTGCTTTTGGTGCATGGCTGGATTTTCGAGTCTTGGATCAACAGGTCCGTCAAGTTCTTTTCCACTTCTCAGGATTACAGTATTAGCTTGTCCTTTCGGGTTAGGTTGTGGTTGACCAGGGAAAAATCCAGCTGGGGCAGAAGTAAATGCTTATTGGTGAGCCACTTGTGAAATTTGAGTTTCAAGCATCTTATTATGGGTAGCCAAAGCGTCAACTTTACTAGATAATTGTTTAATCTGCTCATTAGTATGCAAATTTTGATTCAGAACATCTTTATTAGTTTGAGATTGGGAAGCAATGAAATGTTCTATCATGATTTCTAGATTGGACTTCCTAGGGGAATTGGATGTATTAGGTCCGTTATTTGGGTGATTTGGGGTAACTTTTGGATAACCAGGTGGCGTGGCAGGAGCTTGTCCAGGTGCGTATAACGCGTTTTTGCTTTTATATGAAAAGTTCGGATGATTCTTCCAACCAGGGTTATAAGTATTTCTATAAGGGTTTCCCTACACGTAATTTGCTTGTTCAACTGGAACTCCTGTTAGAAGTGGGCATTCTGAAGCAGGATGTGATTGAAGACCACATAAATCGCAAGCTTGAGCTACTGCAACTACGGTAGCTGCGGGAGCGGTAGTAAAGTTTTCTAGCTTTTGGGTAAGGGCTTCTACCTTAGCGTTGACTTGATCTAGACTATTCACTTCAATCATGCCACCTTTTGTTTGGGTTTTTCCATATTATCTCTTTCACTTACCCATTGATAATGGTTTTAAGCCATGCTTTCGATGAGTTGATTTGCCTCGGTATACAGCTTATCCATCAATGCGCCACCAGCAGCAACGTCTATAGTCATTTTTGTGTTGTACAAGAGACCGTTATAGAACGTATGAATGATCAGCCATTCTTCTAAACCATGGTGAGGACAGATTCTGATCATGTCCTTGTAGAGTTCCCACGCTTCGAAAAGAGATTCGTTATCTTTTTGTCTGAAACCATTGATGTTGGCTCTGAGCATAGCAGTTTTGCTTGGTGGGAAATATCTAGCTAAAAAGACTTTTTTCAACTCATCCCATGTGGTGATTGAGTTTGAAGGAAGAGATTGAAGCCATGCTCGAGCTCTGTCTCTTAAAGAAAAGGGAAATAGGCGCAATCGTATCGCCTCGGGGTTTACACCATTCTCTTTTACAGTGTCTGCGTACTGCACAAACACTGACAGATGTAGGTTTGGGTCGTCAGTAGGAGATCCAGAAAATTGGTTCTGCTGAACGGCGGATAGAAGTGAAGGTTTTAGCTCGAAATCGTTTCGAGCGATAGCAGGAGCGACAATGCTGTTGTGGGGCTCCGCTTGAGAAGGAACTGCGTAATCCTTAAGAGCACGAGGTGGATTTGGTACGTCATCCATTTTAGATTCTTCAATTAATTCAGAGATTGAGATATCAGGAAGCTTAGTCGGAGGAAGATTGTTGAGATCACGGTATTCTTGAACTCGGCGTCTTACTCTGAGATAGCGCTCGATATCGTTGATTTGTAAATGCAAAGGCTCGCTTTGGGAGCGAGTATTTGGCATACAACAGAGGGAAAAATAAATAGTTTCCTTAGTCTATACAGTACTACTTTACGAGTGCACTAGTGACTAAATCAAAGTCCCCGGCAACGGTGCCAAAAACTTGATGTGCGATCGACCTAATGTGGCTAACGGTATCTTACTGCAAGTGCACAGCCTATCGCGGTAGTAATAAAAAGATGTCGAACCCACAGGGACTTTGTAATCACTCTAGTGCTATAAAGGTTTGCTAGTTTAGCTAAGGCGGATGTTGTCACGTTTGGTTTTTAGAGGTTAAGGTAAGGGAAAAATAAATCGAATTAATGGAATAATAATAATAAAACGGTCGGTATGTAATGTAGTGAACCTAAGTGGATCTAATCGAACCTAAGCATATAAAGATGTTTAACTTAGATGGTTCTGTAGAAATTATCAGTTTAAAAACCCTCAACTCACACTCTCGTGGTTTTATCTCGGATTATACCCCTAAAGCCCTATGCCTGCTCTCGCTAGCCCATAAGTGTTTAGAAAATACTTTTTGAAAACTTAATAAATCTAATTCGTTTTAAAGCGCTCTCGCTGTATTTAAATCAAATGCCTAACTTTAGCTATCTGGTTAAAACCTCACACTCTCGTGGTCTTGACCCTAACCTACTCTACTTTTCTTACTCTCGTAACAAAAAGATTGATTTTAATTATAAAAAGTCACAGCCAGAAATTAAGTTAATTTAGATTTTAGCTTAGGCACAATTTAATCCATTTAGTTACTATTATCACATCCCGACTCTAGAAAATTAGCTAGTCATAGTACTCGAAATAGACATACAGAAAATATAATCAGGAAAGAATAAAGCATTCATGATAAAATAAATAAATAAATGTAAACAAATTATATTAAAATTTAATACGATTAAAAACCTGAATAACAATATTATTCCTCAAGCTCCCTCTTCCACAAGTCCGCAAGATTGGAACTTCGAAATCGGAACTTGAAACAAATTCTGAGGCTAAAAATAAATTCTGACTACAATAGCAATTTCCTAATGTTGGAAATAGTTATTAATTGGTAAAAGGGAAAATAAAGCAAGAACAAATAAAATAATTGCAGTTGTTAATTATGTAGCAAAAAATCTCCCTCTTTCCATTAAAATGTCTCCTATTTATAGAAGAGGATTTTTGCAGTTAAAAGAATTTAGGAGCGTGGACTTGCACTGCTTGAGTAGAGGAAGACTCGGATTGTTCGTTGCTGAAGTTGAGAATTTGTAGGAGAAGAACAGATCCATTACGTTGTCCACGTCTCTTGTTCTGCATAACTTTGAATTACGCGTGTGACGGTCGTCATGAGGAGGTGATGGTCGTAATGCGCTTAAATAGTGCGTTACGTTCGTCAGTGATGTGTAACGAGCGTTCTTCAGGTTGTGAGCGCGTTACGCTCGTCATGGAGGTGTGACGGTCATCACAACATCAAACTTTGCAGATTTTTGCAGATTAGTTCTTTTTCTTCTGATTTTTTTGGTTAGCTTTCTTCATGTGATCCTTTTTCACTAATTTGATTTGAAACGTGTTGTACCTGTGAAAAGACATAAAAACTTGGAACAATCGGGAGTTAAATGGGTAAATGCATTATGAAAATTGATTAAAAATGTAGCAATTATATGATACGATTTCTCGTTATCATTGATTTTCCCAAGCATTCAAATTTCAGAAGGAATGTCCCCTCTGAGGATCACTGCATTTTATCTTTAGTATCATGAGAACAGGAAAAATGTCAAAACCGTGATTTTGATTCCTTCACAAAATCCTGAGGTCGAGATCGAATCGATACAATAATGGCTATCCCTCGCCGACCAAGGAATGAGGCATTTATTTTCTTCAAAAAAAAGAAAAAAAGTTCAAAGACCTAAAGTCATGTTGACTTGTTCAAAGTGGAAAGTATGAATAAGAAAGAAACAAAAAGCCTCGCTAAGTCAAAACTTGAAAACAAGTCGCTTAGGCAAAAGTTAGGGCATCCTGCTGGACTTCCAAAAATGAAATTCAAAAGATTTTGTCCAGGAAAAAGTTAGGGAAAATGAGAGCCTAAAAGGCCAAAGAAAAAGGGAATATTCAATAAAACTTTCATCAAAAAGAAGAGGAACAATAATATCAACAACAAAAGCAGCAAAAGTTAAGTGACAATCATGTTGAAGAATTCGTCGTGATCACTCAACCATTATAAATCCTTTTGAAAGATGAATGCTTGTGATAAGTCAACTGAACTTAGGACAAGAGAATATCACGAAGGGGGTGGGCACCAAATAACTTGAGCCTTGAAAAACGTTTTTCTAAAAACCTCGAACCAGGCCACGTTACAACCTCTAAAAGTCCTAATTGAAACAAGGGTTTAACTCGAAAGAATACTACAATAGGATAACAGTTCCTAAACTCCCCAAATGTGTGTTACACATCCATGTTGGTATCTTAACACCCGCATCTTGATTCGTTTTTTCAAAGAGGAAGAAAAGTTTTGAAATTTTTGCACTCTAGCCAGTGATTCATTCACAACAGAGATGCGACACTTTGTTAAGTTCTTCAAGGTTTAAATAATCATCACATCAGGTTTGTCATTATCAAAAATAAACATCTTGTTGTATGCAAAACAGTTGCTTGACATCAAAAAGAGTTTACACATTGAACATTTGTAAAGAGCTTAATAATTATCAAGAGGGGGATGTTTGGTTTTCTTCTATTTTGATAGAGCCCGTGTATGATTAGGACTCTGCTTATCCCCTGTGAAGTTTCTTATCCCCAGTAAAGTTTCTCTTTCGCAGTGAAGGTTTGTTGCTCCAGGGATTTTCTTTCAAAAAGCTCCATTCTAGGACTTCAAGTTTGGATATGTCGTCCATCCCCAGCGGAGTCGTTAAGTAGGAACTCACACTCTGAAGAAGTTTCAACTCCCCAGTGGAATTTCCAACAGAGATTCCTCGCTTTGACCTCTCATTCCCCAGCCGATCTGTTGACCGGGGCATCCTTTGTTAAGGATCTTCTCTTATTCCCCAGTAAGGTTTTGTTACTGTGTGACTATCTGCATGATTCATCCATTGGTTGCGTTCCAAGAGAATATCTCTCCAGCAAGATAATCTTCAATAGAGTTCTATCTCCCCAGTGAAGTCCCACCTCCTCAACAGAGCTTTATTCCCCAGGAAAGGTTTTCATCCCTTTCCGGAAGCTGCAGTGTTGACCTGATCTCCCCTAGGAATTCGCAATTTATTTTTGCAGCTCCTCTCAATGTTCGTGGCCCGTTTCTACTGGTTGCCCTTCTGTTATTCTCCACAAGGCTTCATCTCTTCGAGGTTCCCCCTCTAGCGGGTCCCCGTATTCTCTCCCCTCCTTTGGATTTTGCAATTTATTTTTGCAAGTTTTGTCAGATGCTGACTCCTTGGTTATTGACTTCTCAATTGGCCATTCCCTAGTGGAACTTTTAAACATGCATCATTACATTGCATCTACCAAAACGCGTAGCATTTCCATTATATGGAGCATTGTGCTATATAAAAAGGATTCAAACATGCATCAGAATATAAGCCATTATTATTTCCGTCATCCCCAGTGATTTGCTAATACTTCGGATTTAATCCCCAGCGAGGTCTTCGTCCTCATTATCCACCCCATACCAATATCCTTCTGACGTCAGTATTTTGTTTGAGTGTCTACTGTTGACTATAGTTCAGTTTCACCCTGGCGCGGTCTTCTCGGGTTTAGTCTTCACTACCCTCTCCGGTTCATTCTAATGTCTATTGATGCACCTTTCGAATACCAGTTTCGTCCTGATATTCACTTTCAGCAGGTTTTTAGGTGTACGCCATAATTTCTTCGCTTTGGGTTGAGCTTAGAGTTTCGTCTCCTCACCTTGTGCATTAAATCTGGTTTTGTCCTGGTACTCATCTAGTTTAGTCTCGCCTAACTAGGTATTGAGTCGAGTTTCGCCTCATTTTTGCTTTCATACCTTGGACCCTTTGACGGTGTTCGTTTACCGAGTGTAGTGTTCGTATTGCGTCCCTGGTGTGAAATCAGTCTCCTTTGTTCCTTGGATTCTCCTATCAGTTTTTGTCACTGTTTATCCATTGATCTGAGACCAGCAGGTGCTTTGAGAAACATGCACTCTCATCACTTCGCTTTGGGTCGAGTTTCGCCTCGTTACCCGTGCGTGAAATCTGGTTTCTTCCTGGTACTCATCTAGTCTGGTTTCGTCTAACTGGTCTTTGAGTCTAATTTCATCTCGCTTTCGTTCCTCATTTCTGGGATTCTCTCAGTTCCTTCATACTATCTATCCTAGTTGAGATTGGCAAGTGTTCCTAGAATCACGCACTCTAGCCACTTTTGCTTCAGGTTGGGCTCAGAGTTTCGTCTCCTCACCCGCGTACATTTTTTGTTCCAGAGTTTAGTTTCGCCCATACTCTGTGGATTGAATTTTGTCTCACCCCTTTTTGAAGCCCAGTTTTGCCCTGGCACATTTGTCCAGAATTTTAGTTGCGCCTACTCTTCTTTTGGTTTCGTTCTGTCTCAACCTACGTTGCAGTTTCATTCTGACGCATGTCTTGGGAGTTTTTGTTTCTGTTTCCTTCAAGAGTATAAATTTTTGGGTTCTTTCGTATTCAAACATCTTCAACCCTGAACGCTCGAAAGTTATCACTTTTCTCACTTATCATGTTGAAGATATTTGAATATGGGAAGTTGTTGCACCCAAAAATTTACCCTCTTGATTTTGGCTTATGTTTCATTGTGAATATCATATTGCATTGCATTCATACATTGTGATGGGATCAAAGTACTTTGGTTATCAAGTCTTCCTCAAGCTTTGAAGGCTGACTGCATTGGCAAGCTGCTCAAGAAAAATCTTACCATCCAAACCTCTAGATCTTTCAAGCTTAAAGGTTATGGCATATCTCAAGATATTTTACCCATCTCTTTGGTATTTAAAAATCTTTGCACAAGGAATTGGTCATGATGCCCAAAGGATTTGAAGTTTTGAAGATGATTCATCAGTCTCCTAATGTGTTGAACAAAACTAGGGTTTGGGATTTCATCAATATTTCTTGAGAATTTTGAAGTGAAACTTTTCACATGGCCTCTATATGTTGGAAAGATCGTATGTTTGAAGTTTTGATCATCAATTTTGAAGGGAAGTGAATCAATTGATTCAGAGGGGCAAAATGGTCATTTTGGTCAAAATCAGTCAAAGTCAAGGTTGACCAAGTGAATTTTTGGTCAACCATCAATTCAAGGATTTACTTTTCATATTTCAAGTCCATTTTGATCATTGGATCAAAGAGATTGAGGTTTGGGTTGAAACTTGTTCTTGAAGAAACCCTAAAAGTTACTAATTTTGGAAAATAAGGACTTAAGTTCAAAAATTCATATTTTATTCACCCTTGATCAAGAATATGCAAATGAAACATGCTTGGAAAGCTAAGAGAATGATATTTCACCTCCTTTTGGTCTCATGTCCAAATTGGCAAGGAATCAAGAGTTATGGTCTTTTGAAGTCACCAAAATTATAGGCCATTTTCCAAAATTAGTGAATTTCAAGCCAAATTTTGAGGACCTTAATGGATTAATTTGAAAAAACTCAAAACTAAGGGATTGTAGATCTTTTCAATACCTTTCCAAATTATGCTCATTTGCACCAAAATTCAAAAGTATGAGCAAGTTGTGAACCTTGGAATTTTGAGGCTTTTCATTGAAATCATGCATGCCATGCAAATTGCAAATTCTTGATAACTTGATTTGTGGACTTTTGTTTCACTTCAAACTTGGCCCATGACCAATATGCAGTGTACCAAGGCCCATCATGCCAAAGCTTGAGCTGCACATGGGCAAATGCAAAGGGAATTCGTGGTTTTGCAAAAAATGGCATGAAGTTGCCTAATCACCAACACTAGCTTAATACAAGGATTTAAGTCTTAATTTTGTTGCTAATCTCTTCATGGGGTGAAATGGACTGAAATACACGTAAAAAGCAAGCCCACGCACGAGGGATTGGAAGGCTGCATGTGCATACTTGATTTTGGCCAAAAGAAGATTTCATGTTTTCCAAGAACTTTCAGCGCAAAAAACCTACCCTACCCTCCTCCTGAGGCTCTATATATTGAGAAGCAAGCCTCAGTGAGCAAGGTTCGTGCTTCATTTCATCAATTAAAGTCAGAAAATCCATAGCTTGTTGCTCTGCATTTTTCTTTGATTCTTCCATCTCCCTTGCGCGTTTTGGTCGATTTCTTGCATTCTCTTCTCCAAGTGATAAGGATTGTAGATCGAGGCTTGGTTTACAACTGGAGTGAAGGAGACAGTAGATCCATTTTTTCTCAAAGGTTTGAATTCTCAACTTTGAATTCTGATTTCTAGCCGTGCATTGTGAGATTTAAGTTCATAATCATGTTGTTTGAAGTCCATTAAGTGTTTTTGAAGCTTCGGAACTTTTAATTTAATGAGATATGCATGAATGACGCATCTGAATTTTTCTATTCAAGTGAGTTTTTGACATTTTTGCACAATCTGTTCTTGATCCATGGTTCATTATTTGTTATGATTCGAATTGCATATTGAAGTATGAAATGCTGGCTTGAATTTGCACAAAATTTCATGGAAAATGGTGTAGAATTAAGCATGTTATGTTGACTGGAAAATGAGATGATGAACTGGATCATGCGCGCATTTTTGCCCTAGCCAGAGGTTAAAGATGATTATGTGGCCTCCTCTGGTTGGCTAGCTTATTCCTTTAATTCATTTGAATTTTGTTTTATAAATTGATTTCTATAATTTTATTTCTTACTCAAAAATGATTGAAAAATTCTGAAAAATTATCACAAGTTCAAAATAATATTTCTAACTTTGTGTATTTTTTTGATAATTTTTGAAAATGTTTTGATTGGTTCAAAAGTTCATAGGTTTAATTAATTAATTGATCAAAGTTTATTTTTATTTTAATAGTTTCTTTTGATCTAAAAATTCCACAAAAAATGTTCTAGACTCACAAAATAATGTAAAATTGATTCTGAAATTGGTCTAGCATATTTTCCATTTTTTATTAGAATTTTAATTTGAGAGGTTTATTTTTAATTTTTGATTTGTAATTTTTATTTTAATACTTCCTTTGATTCAAAATTCTCAAAAAATCATGTAATCTTGTATTTAATCATAGAATCTGGATATATTATTTATTTTGACCTTTTCATGATTTTTGGCTAGGGTTTGCATTTTTGCCCTTAAATAATAATTCAATTGTTAATTGTTTGTCTATTATTTATTTTAATATTTCCTATAATCCAAAAATTCACAAAAATTCAGGGATGTGTATTTTTAGTTCTAGTATTTGAATATAATTTTGGTTGGCCATTTTTTTGATTTTTTGATTTAAATATTATTTTGAGATGTGAATAATTGTTAATTGCCTAATTGTTTGAATTTAATTTCATTTTTTATTCTTCCTTAATTCAAAAAAAAAATATGAAAAGTATATTTTCTGACATTTAGGGTTTCTTGATGATTTGTATGATCTTGGTTTAATTTGTTTGAATTTTGATCTCACTTAATCAATATTTGAGATTAAAAGTCAAAAATTAGGGTTTTGTTGCTTATGGTGCAAGTTTCATTTTCAAAATCACCATGCCCTGGATTTTCTATGGGATTCAAGTCTTGATTAGGGTTCATGAATGTATTGAGGGTCTTAAAACCATTCATCTTGATTTTTTTAACTTGGTTTGACATTTTTTCACAAATTATTTTGAAAACTTGTCTAGCTTGGTAGTTTTGCCAAGTAGTCTTGAACTTTGGACTTCATTTGGTTTCCTCCTCAATCATTCATGAAATTAAGGCGTGCATTCTGACTTCTATACCTTTCAAAGATGCTAATATTTTTTTGGTTTGAATTATGGAACTTTATTTCTATTTTTGATGTAATTTGGAAGTGAAGGTACCCAATTATGTTTGCATGTCTTGTTGAAATTTGTTTGATGGCCAATGAACTTGAGTGGGGCCTATACTTGGGAACCTAATGATCATGCGGATTCTGATTATCCATGTTAGCTCAAGCCATTTCATTTAAAAGCCTCGTGTTTGAATGTTTTGAACCCTCTAATGCATTATGTAGGTTTCATCTCCTATTGTGTTCATGAAGTTGTGATTGAATTAATTGTGCATGATTAAAATGTATTTGCTACTGACCTTTATGGTCTTTGTTCATATTACTCTCAAGCTCTTATGATCCTTCATTGATATTCAATTTTCAATTCAACATGGTGATAGAAAGGAGCAACATTCTTCTGCTTCTTTTGACCTAATCTGTGCATATGCGTGTTTCCTCTTGCCTATAATTTCTAATGTTTGATAAATTCCACCATTTTGTTCTCACTTTTTTACCTTCTGGAATACTAACTTGGTTGTTGAATATGTGAGGTACTCTGAGAAAGTTGCCACTTTTGGCTTGAGGCTTTTGTGTTTCACTTTATTTATGGAACACAATTTATTATATTGGCATTATTTTTGTGCTTGGCATGTTTGATGGTTTATGCAGAATATACATACATATGATTGTGAATGCCATACATTTCCCATGGGATTTGTTCATATCTGATAAATTACTTACATCCTGATGGTGTAATTTCTGACTCGATTTGTCTACTGATGCCAGTTTGCTTGAAGTTTCTCTGGGTTTCTTTTATTCTTGCTTGATTGCTACAAATAGTTATCTGTTTGGTATTATACTACTTCCTTTCTCCCATTTTTCATTTTGCATAATTCTCTGACTGCATGATGGGACCTCTGTTGCTGATATATGTCAGGAGGCCCTCTGGTTTTTGTTTGATACATGTGTTGTGTTTGTTTTGATCGATGAGTCACTCAATTTAGAAATTTAGATCACGACTTCGCTCTCAGTGCATGTTCCCCATAGGATGTTTATTGCTTTTCTTCTTTAATTGTTGATCGATGAGTCACTCAATTTAGAAATTGAGATCATGACTTCGCTCTCAGTGCATGTTCCCTATAGGATGTTTATTTATTTTCTTCTTTAATTGTTGATCGATGAGTCACTCAATTTAGAAATTGAGATCACGACTTCGCTCTCATTGCATGTTCCCTATAGGATAGTTTTGTTGAGTCCCCTTTAACATAAATTAGGGTAGGATTTTCCCTTATCCTCAACCTTAGGATCAACCATTGTAAGACAACATTAGGACTAGAGATTAGGATAGTCTCCCTTAGTTGTCTTCTTTTCCTTTGCATTCTGCATCTTAAAACAAAAATGTGTTTCTTGGAAAATCATAAGACATTTCTAATGAACTCAAACCCTTCTTCAAAGTAAAAGATACAAACCAATTTTGCCTTGTCTGTGTTATCTTGAAGTCGATGTTTCGCCATCGCACATGTTTGATTATCCTACTTTGATTCTCAATATCATTGTCAAGTGTGATTATTTTGTCATCTGTTTATTTGATGTTTCGTCATCTTTGCCATGATACATTGTTATCTCTTAGCCGATGTTCGCCATCGCACATTTGTTTGAAGTCGATGTTTCACCGTCGCACATGTTTCACCGTCGCAGCAAAAGTTAAGTGACAATCATGTTGAAGAATTCGTCGTGATCACTCAACCATTATAAATCCTTTTGAAAGATGAATGCTTGTGATAAGTCAACTGAACTTAGGACAAGAGAATATCACGAAGGGGGTGGGCACCAAATAACTTGAGCCTTGAAAAACGTTTTTCTAAAAACCTCGAACCAGGCCACGTTACAACCTCTAAAAGTCCTAATTGAAACAAGGGTTTAACTCGAAAGAATACTACAATAGGATAACAGTTCCTAAACTCCCCAAATGTGTGTTACACATCCATGTTGGTATCTTAACACCCGCATCTTGATTCGTTTTTTCAAAGAGGAAGAAAAGTTTTGAAATTTTTGCACTCTAGCCAGTGATTCATTCACAACAGAGATGCGACACTTTGTTAAGTTCTTCAAGGTTTAAATAATCATCACATCAGGTTTGTCATTATCAAAAATAAACATCTTGTTGTATGCAAAACAGTTGCTTGACATCAAAAAGAGTTTACACATTGAACATTTGTAAAGAGCTTAATAATTGTCAAGAGGGGGATGTTTGGTTTTCTTCTATTTTGATAGAGCCCGTGTATGATTAGGACTCTGCTTATCCCCTGTGAAGTTTCTTATCCCCAGTAAAGTTTCTCTTTCGCAGTGAAGGTTTGTTGCTCCAGGGATTTTCTTTCAAAAAGCTCCATTCTAGGACTTCAAGTTTGGATATGTCGTCCATCCCCAGCGGAGTCGTTAAGTAGGAACTCACACTCTGAAGAAGTTTCAACTCCCCAGTGGAATTTCCAACAGAGATTCCTCGCTTTGACCTCTCATTCCCCAGCCGATCTGTTGACCGGGGCATCCTTTGTTAAGGATCTTCTCTTATTCCCCAGTAAGGTTTTGTTACTGTGTGACTATCTGCATGATTCATCCATTGGTTGCGTTCCAAGAGAATATCTCTCCAGCAAGATAATCTTCAATAGAGTTCTATCTCCCCAGTGAAGTCCCACCTCCTCAACAGAGCTTTATTCCCCAGGAAAGGTTTTCATCCCTTTCCGGAAGCTGCAGTGTTGACCTGATCTCCCCTAGGAATTCGCAATTTATTTTTGCAGCTCCTCTCAATGTTCGTGGCCCGTTTCTACTGGTTGCCCTTCTGTTATTCTCCACAAGGCTTCATCTCTTCGAGGTTCCCCCTCTAGCGGGTCCCCGTATTCTCTCCCCTCCTTTGGATTTTGCAATTTATTTTTGCAAGTTTTGTCAGATGCTGACTCCTTGGTTATTGACTTCTCAATTGGCCATTCCCTAGTGGAACTTTTAAACATGCATCATTACATTGCATCTACCAAAACGCGTAGCATTTCCATTATATGGAGCATTGTGCTATATAAAAAGGATTCAAACATGCATCAGAATATAAGCCATTATTATTTCCGTCATCCCCAGTGATTTGCTAATACTTCGGATTTAATCCCCAGCGAGGTCTTCGTCCTCATTATCCACCCCATACCAATATCCTTCTGACGTCAGTATTTTGTTTGAGTGTCTACTGTTGACTATAGTTCAGTTTCACCCTGGCGCGGTCTTCTCGGGTTTAGTCTTCACTACCCTCTCCGGTTCATTCTAATGTCTATTGATGCACCTTTCGAATACCAGTTTCGTCCTGATATTCACTTTCAGCAGGTTTTTAGGTGTACGCCATAATTTCTTCGCTTTGGGTTGAGCTTAGAGTTTCGTCTCCTCACCTTGTGCATTAAATCTGGTTTTGTCCTGGTACTCATCTAGTTTAGTCTCGCCTAACTAGGTATTGAGTCGAGTTTCGCCTCATTTTTGCTTTCATACCTTGGACCCTTTGACGGTGTTCGTTTACCGAGTGTAGTGTTCGTATTGCGTCCCTGGTGTGAAATCAGTCTCCTTTGTTCCTTGGATTCTCCTATCAGTTTTTGTCACTGTTTATCCATTGATCTGAGACCAGCAGGTGCTTTGAGAAACATGCACTCTCATCACTTCGCTTTGGGTCGAGTTTCGCCTCGTTACCCGTGCGTGAAATCTGGTTTCTTCCTGGTACTCATCTAGTCTGGTTTCGTCTAACTGGTCTTTGAGTCTAATTTCATCTCGCTTTCGTTCCTCATTTCTGGGATTCTCTCAGTTCCTTCATACTATCTATCCTAGTTGAGATTGGCAAGTGTTCCTAGAATCACGCACTCTAGCCACTTTTGCTTCAGGTTGGGCTCAGAGTTTCGTCTCCTCACCCGCGTACATTTTTTGTTCCAGAGTTTAGTTTCGCCCATACTCTGTGGATTGAATTTTGTCTCACCCCTTTTTGAAGCCCAGTTTTGCCCTGGCACATTTGTCCAGAATTTTAGTTGCGCCTACTCTTCTTTTGGTTTCGTTCTGTCTCAACCTACGTTGCAGTTTCATTCTGACGCATGTCTTGGGAGTTTTTGTTTCTGTTTCCTTCAAGAGTATAAATTTTTGGGTTCTTTCGTATTCAAACATCTTCAACCCTGAACGCTCGAAAGTTATCACTTTTCTCACTTATCATGTTGAAGATATTTGAATATGGGAAGTTGTTGCACCCAAAAATTTACCCTCTTGATTTTGGCTTATGTTTCATTGTGAATATCATATTGCATTGCATTCATACATTGTGATGGGATCAAAGTACTTTGGTTATCAAGTCTTCCTCAAGCTTTGAAGGCTGACTGCATTGGCAAGCTGCTCAAGAAAAATCTTACCATCCAAACCTCTAGATCTTTCAAGCTTAAAGGTTATGGCATATCTCAAGATATTTTACCCATCTCTTTGGTATTTAAAAATCTTTGCACAAGGAATTGGTCATGATGCCCAAAGGATTTGAAGTTTTGAAGATGATTCATCAGTCTCCTAATGTGTTGAACAAAACTAGGGTTTGGGATTTCATCAATATTTCTTGAGAATTTTGAAGTGAAACTTTTCACATGGCCTCTATATGTTGGAAAGATCGTATGTTTGAAGTTTTGATCATCAATTTTGAAGGGAAGTGAATCAATTGATTCAGAGGGGCAAAATGGTCATTTTGGTCAAAATCAGTCAAAGTCAAGGTTGACCAAGTGAATTTTTGGTCAACCATCAATTCAAGGATTTACTTTTCATATTTCAAGTCCATTTTGATCATTGGATCAAAGAGATTGAGGTTTGGGTTGAAACTTGTTCTTGAAGAAACCCTAAAAGTTACTAATTTTGGAAAATAAGGACTTAAGTTCAAAAATTCATATTTTATTCACCCTTGATCAAGAATATGCAAATGAAACATGCTTGGAAAGCTAAGAGAATGATATTTCACCTCCTTTTGGTCTCATGTCCAAATTGGCAAGGAATCAAGAGTTATGGTCTTTTGAAGTCACCAAAATTATAGGCCATTTTCCAAAATTAGTGAATTTCAAGCCAAATTTTGAGGACCTTAATGGATTAATTTGAAAAAACTCAAAACTAAGGGATTGTAGATCTTTTCAATACCTTTCCAAATTATGCTCATTTGCACCAAAATTCAAAAGTATGAGCAAGTTGTGAACCTTGGAATTTTGAGGCTTTTCATTGAAATCATGCATGCCATGCAAATTGCAAATTCTTGATAACTTGATTTGTGGACTTTTGTTTCACTTCAAACTTGGCCCATGACCAATATGCAGTGTACCAAGGCCCATCATGCCAAAGCTTGAGCTGCACATGGGCAAATGCAAAGGGAATTCGTGGTTTTGCAAAAAATGGCATGAAGTTGCCTAATCACCAACACTAGCTTAATACAAGGATTTAAGTCTTAATTTTGTTGCTAATCTCTTCATGGGGTGAAATGGACTGAAATACACGTAAAAAGCAAGCCCACGCACGAGGGATTGGAAGGCTGCATGTGCATACTTGATTTTGGCCAAAAGAAGATTTCATGTTTTCCAAGAGCTTTCAGCGCAAAAAACCTACCCTACCCTCCTCCTGAGGCTCTATATATTGAGAAGCAAGCCTCAGTGAGCAAGGTTCGTGCTTCATTTCATCAATTAAAGTCAGAAAATCCATAGCTTGTTGCTCTGCATTTTTCTTTGATTCTTCCATCTCCCTTGCGCGTTTTGGTCGATTTCTTGCATTCTCTTCTCCAAGTGATAAGGATTGTAGATCGAGGCTTGGTTTACAACTGGAGTGAAGGAGACAGTAGATCCATTTTTTCTCAAAGGTTTGAATTCTCAACTTTGAATTCTGATTTCTAGCCGTGCATTGTGAGATTTAAGTTCATAATCATGTTGTTTGAAGTCCATTAAGTGTTTTTGAAGCTTCGGAACTTTTAATTTAATGAGATATGCATGAATGACGCATCTGAATTTTTCTATTCAAGTGAGTTTTTGACATTTTTGCACAATCTGTTCTTGATCCATGGTTCATTATTTGTTATGATTCGAATTGCATATTGAAGTATGAAATGCTGGCTTGAATTTGCACAAAATTTCATGGAAAATGGTGTAGAATTAAGCATGTTATGTTGACTGGAAAATGAGATGATGAACTGGATCATGCGCGCATTTTTGCCCTAGCCAGAGGTTAAAGATGATTATGTGGCCTCCTCTGGTTGGCTAGCTTATTCCTTTAATTCATTTGAATTTTGTTTTATAAATTGATTTCTATAATTTTATTTCTTACTCAAAAATGATTGAAAAATTCTGAAAAATTATCACAAGTTCAAAATAATATTTCTAACTTTGTGTATTTTTTTGATAATTTTTGAAAATGTTTTGATTGGTTCAAAAGTTCATAGGTTTAATTAATTAATTGATCAAAGTTTATTTTTATTTTAATAGTTTCTTTTGATCTAAAAATTCCACAAAAAATGTTCTAGACTCACAAAATAATGTAAAATTGATTCTGAAATTGGTCTAGCATATTTTCCATTTTTTATTAGAATTTTAATTTGAGAGGTTTATTTTTAATTTTTGATTTGTAATTTTTATTTTAATACTTCCTTTGATTCAAAATTCTCAAAAAATCATGTAATCTTGTATTTAATCATAGAATCTGGATATATTATTTATTTTGACCTTTTCATGATTTTTGGCTAGGGTTTGCATTTTTGCCCTTAAATAATAATTCAATTGTTAATTGTTTGTCTATTATTTATTTTAATATTTCCTATAATCCAAAAATTCACAAAAATTCAGGGATGTGTATTTTTAGTTCTAGTATTTGAATATAATTTTGGTTGGCCATTTTTTTGATTTTTTGATTTAAATATTATTTTGAGATGTGAATAATTGTTAATTGCCTAATTGTTTGAATTTAATTTCATTTTTTATTCTTCCTTAATTCAAAAAAAAAATATGAAAAGTATATTTTCTGACATTTAGGGTTTCTTGATGATTTGTATGATCTTGGTTTAATTTGTTTGAATTTTGATCTCACTTAATCAATATTTGAGATTAAAAGTCAAAAATTAGGGTTTTGTTGCTTATGGTGCAAGTTTCATTTTCAAAATCACCATGCCCTGGATTTTCTATGGGATTCAAGTCTTGATTAGGGTTCATGAATGTATTGAGGGTCTTAAAACCATTCATCTTGATTTTTTTAACTTGGTTTGACATTTTTTCACAAATTATTTTGAAAACTTGTCTAGCTTGGTAGTTTTGCCAAGTAGTCTTGAACTTTGGACTTCATTTGGTTTCCTCCTCAATCATTCATGAAATTAAGGCGTGCATTCTGACTTCTATACCTTTCAAAGATGCTAATATTTTTTTGGTTTGAATTATGGAACTTTATTTCTATTTTTGATGTAATTTGGAAGTGAAGGTACCCAATTATGTTTGCATGTCTTGTTGAAATTTGTTTGATGGCCAATGAACTTGAGTGGGGCCTATACTTGGGAACCTAATGATCATGCGGATTCTGATTATCCATGTTAGCTCAAGCCATTTCATTTAAAAGCCTCGTGTTTGAATGTTTTGAACCCTCTAATGCATTATGTAGGTTTCATCTCCTATTGTGTTCATGAAGTTGTGATTGAATTAATTGTGCATGATTAAAATGTATTTGCTACTGACCTTTATGGTCTTTGTTCATATTACTCTCAAGCTCTTATGATCCTTCATTGATATTCAATTTTCAATTCAACATGGTGATAGAAAGGAGCAACATTCTTCTGCTTCTTTTGACCTAATCTGTGCATATGCGTGTTTCCTCTTGCCTATAATTTCTAATGTTTGATAAATTCCACCATTTTGTTCTCACTTTTTTACCTTCTGGAATACTAACTTGGTTGTTGAATATGTGAGGTACTCTGAGAAAGTTGCCACTTTTGGCTTGAGGCTTTTGTGTTTCACTTTATTTATGGAACACAATTTATTATATTGGCATTATTTTTGTGCTTGGCATGTTTGATGGTTTATGCAGAATATACATACATATGATTGTGAATGCCATACATTTCCCATGGGATTTGTTCATATCTGATAAATTACTTACATCCTGATGGTGTAATTTCTGACTCGATTTGTCTACTGATGCCAGTTTGCTTGAAGTTTCTCTGGGTTTCTTTTATTCTTGCTTGATTGCTACAAATAGTTATCTGTTTGGTATTATACTACTTCCTTTCTCCCATTTTTCATTTTGCATAATTCTCTGACTGCATGATGGGACCTCTGTTGCTGATATATGTCAGGAGGCCCTCTGGTTTTTGTTTGATACATGTGTTGTGTTTGTTTTGATCGATGAGTCACTCAATTTAGAAATTTAGATCACGACTTCGCTCTCAGTGCATGTTCCCCATAGGATGTTTATTGCTTTTCTTCTTTAATTGTTGATCGATGAGTCACTCAATTTAGAAATTGAGATCATGACTTCGCTCTCAGTGCATGTTCCCTATAGGATGTTTATTTATTTTCTTCTTTAATTGTTGATCGATGAGTCACTCAATTTAGAAATTGAGATCACGACTTCGCTCTCATTGCATGTTCCCTATAGGATAGTTTTGTTGAGTCCCCTTTAACATAAATTAGGGTAGGATTTTCCCTTATCCTCAACCTTAGGATCAACCATTGTAAGACAACATTAGGACTAGAGATTAGGATAGTCTCCCTTAGTTGTCTTCTTTTCCTTTGCATTCTGCATCTTAAAACAAAAATGTGTTTCTTGGAAAATCATAAGACATTTCTAATGAACTCAAACCCTTCTTCAAAGTAAAAGATACAAACCAATTTTGCCTTGTCTGTGTTATCTTGAAGTCGATGTTTCGCCATCGCACATGTTTGATTATCCTACTTTGATTCTCAATATCATTGTCAAGTGTGATTATTTTGTCATCTGTTTATTTGATGTTTCGTCATCTTTGCCATGATACATTGTTATCTCTTAGCCGATGTTCGCCATCGCACATTTGTTTGAAGTCGATGTTTCACCGTCGCACATGTTTGATTATCCTACTTTGATTCTCAATATCATTGTCAGGTGTGATTGTTTTGTCATCTGTTTATTTGATGTTTCGTCATCTTTTCCATGATACCTTGTTATCTCTTAGCCGATGTTTCGCCATCGCACATTTGTTTGAAGCCGATGTTTCGCTGTCGCACATGTTTGTTATCCTACATTGATTCTCAATATCATTGTCAGGTGTGATGTTTTGTCATCTATTTTATTTATGTTTCGTCATCTTTGCCATGATATCTTGTTATCTCTTAGCCGATGTTTCTCCATCGCACATTTTTCTGAAGCCGACGTTTCACCATCGCACATGTTTGTTATCCTACTTTGATTCTCAATATCATTGTTAGGTGTGATGCTTTGTCATCTATTTTATCATTTGATGTTTCGCTATCTTTAACATGTTACTTTGTTATTATTTAGTCGATGTTTGATCACCTCATTTGTTTGTTGTTTCATTCGATGTTTTGCCATCTTGATTATTTTTGTTGTCTTAACTAAAAAACACAAACCAACCAAAATATGCAAGCCGAACTACGGCTGCTCTGATTCCTTAAAAGGGATACATAGGCATTGCGGTAGGGCCCAACCGAACACATCTTTTATTTTCCCTACATTGATTTCTTTTTCTTTCGCATGCATTCCCTTTTCAGTTGCAAGCCATAGACATAGGATTTGACCGCACCCATTAGATTAGACAACAACAGTGGATACCGTAGAGTACTACGGACGTGTGGGGTGCTAATACCTTCCCCTCGCGTAACAGACTCCCTTACCCGATCTCTCGGTCTAAATACCGTGATTTCTCCCTTTTTAGGTTTTCTCGATGTTTACCTTTCCCTCTCGGCGGGATAAAAGACGTTTGGTGGCGACTTCATTGATGTTTCATTAACATCCAGATGACAGGTTCCGGCCACGTAGTTTCACTAGGCTTACAACTCCTTTGATTTCTCCTTTGGTACCATCTCCAAAAGTGACATAACTAATGGTGTGAGTCTTTATCTCCACCAAAAAGTTCTTCACTCATGTCATATGCTTAGAGCATCCACTGTCAAAATACCCATCTTCTCTAGATGAGGTTCTAAGAGAGGTATGAGCTATGAGACTAGTGACAACATCCTTCACTTTCCATTCCTTTCTAGTTTTAATCCTTACATAGTTACATGGCTAAATCTAGGTTGAGGTGAATGTTTTGGATAACCATATAGTTTGTAACATAATGCTTTTATGTGACCATAATTCCCATAATGATGACATTTATAAGACTGGTGCTTGGTTCTGATCTGAGTCTCCTGATACCAGGCAGGACGTTGTAACATTTGGTCAGACATTTTGCTCTTATCCTTCACTTAAGCAGAAACAAATTTCATCACAAAGTTATTTATTTTATTCTTAAAAGTCTGATAATTGAAGCCTATACCTGTAGACCTTCTACCTCCTTTCGTATCTAGAAGAATTTCATTCAACACATCAAACCCATTGTTCAACATCCTAGTGTACTTTTGTGAGAATAAGATTGACTCTACATATGGCCTTATGTTTTGATGATAATTTTACATGTTATCTTAGAGAACAATTTTCTAATCTAATGGTTTATGTCTAGTGGGTAGCTTTGGCTAAACAAGTTTTTACTCTGGTAAGAAGGCGTGTGACGTCATCAGGTTCTGAACTCAACACCCTGAAAAAATACCTTTGGTGTGTTACAAGTTAAGTCAAGGTTATGGAATACTTCTTATGCAATGGTTCTAAGGAACGTTAGTAAAAAAAATCTTTTGATCGTGACTTATGCAAGGAAGCTTTGGAGGCCTTCTAAAGCTTTACTTCTGATGTTCCAAGTTTTGAAGATGCTGAAGAGAAGGTTTTACTGAAAAAGTTCTAAAGATCTGAAGAAATTCTGAAGACCAAGTGTTGAAGACTCTGAAGGCAAGGGTTCTTTTAACAAGCCCTGAAAGGTTCTAAATACTTAGGTTATGAAGATAAATAGTTATGATCCTTCTACAACATGATTCATCAATAAACTAATCATAAGCCTCTAAAGATATAGAAGATGAAGATCAAGACTAAGGGATTGTGTTTGATGGTGAGTATAAAAGTACAAAAGTACTCTATGACCCTACTCTCTAGAGTGGCGCAAGGACATATCTTTATGTACTGTTTTCTACCAGTCTCACCATGATCGTTGGGAACAAAACAACTATATTTATGTTTCCTATTCTACCCTTCAACATATATCTCCTTTTAGCTATAAAGTGTGTACTTGGAAGAATTTGAAATCAACGAATCAGTTCTACAAAACTACACCAAACCACTATATAAACTCTATAGAGTAATTCTTTGTATAGTTTTGTAAATGAGCAGGTGCTTTTGTTCGTATCTTTCTATTAACACTTTTGTGTTATTATACTTAAACATTGTGTAATCTGCTTGTGTAGAAGCATCTTTGTATACACATTTTTATAATCACCTGTTGTTGATAGGTTCCTTGAGAGACTCTTTGTAGTCTGGATTCTCAAGAAGACTTTGACTGCGGTCATAATGGGTTTGTAATAAGGACCGACATACTTATTAGGGGTGCAAATAAGGTTGATCATACTTATTGCGGTTGTCTGTAATCTAGTTGATTATAGTGGATTAAGTCCTTGTGTATAAGGAAAATCATCTTGCAAGGTGGATTGGAGTAACTTAGTTAACAATGAATCAGGATAAAAATAATTGTGTTCATCAATTTTTATTCACTCATAAACTTTGTGTTTGAGTTGCGAAATATTATATTTGGTGCAACCAACTTCAAACCCTCTTTTATTGTGTTTCTCGCACCTTCAACTTGGTCACGTTTTCAGGTTTTTATGTTAACAAGGTCACTTTATCCTGTAGTTCAGAGATATCAGCTATGCATTCCTCCTTTTCAGCCTGTAGTTGAGCTATGATCTCCTCCTGTTTTTCTCGTAGTTGACAGACTTCTTCACTTTTGATGCACAATTCTTTGTAAGCATCATTTAGTTCATCATAATACATTTCATCAACATATAAAACTTCATCAGAGTCCCACTTTCCAGATAAGGAAGTTATAAGTTTAGCATATTCACTCTCATGTTCATTTTTAGAGGTATCATTATCTGACCAAGAAATAGACAACCTCTTGTGTTGTTTCTTGATATATGTTGGACTTCTCTTCAGCTTTGGTTTTTCTCTGAAAATCATAATTCTTGCTGATGTCAAATGTGATGTTCTCGACATTATGTCTTTCCCTTCTGTCCATTCTATTCAGAATTGTGTTAAATTACCTCCTAATTAATACAATGGAATTTGACATTCTTTCCTCAATATCCAAACCACATTGACTCTCTTCAACTTCATTGTTTGAAACAAAATCTATACTATTATTTTTCTTTTTCAGATTTGTCACTAATAGCCAATTCAAATGTTTGAAGTGACCCACTAATTTATCCACAATCATGCTACTGATGTCTTGGGCTTCTTCTATGGCTATCACCTTCATGTCAAATCTCTTAGGTAGAGACCTGGGGATTTTTCTAACCAACTTCTCTTCTGACATTCTTTCCCCCAAGGCACTAGATGAGTTTTCTATTTTAAGAATATTCATGTGAAAATCATGAATTCTCTCATCATCTTTCATCTTCAGATTCTCGAATTTGGTGGTGAGAAGTTGGAGTCTAGACATCTTCACTTTAGATGTGCATTCATGAGTTATTCTGAGAATTTCCCAAGTATCTTTGGCCATAGTACATGTGTTTATTAACCTTAATATGTTTTTATCAACTCCATTGAATAGGGCATTCAAAGCTTTGGAATTTCCAAAGAATGTGCAAGCTGATAATTTGGGAAAGTGAAACACCTATATAAGGGATTATAGAACTAGACCAAACTGTTTAAAACTCCATCTTTAACATCAGTATTCAGAATTGTCAGAATCTTCCCATAATGGTCTTTGAAATCCAAAGGACTAGTCACCAAAGATCCTAGCTTTCTAAGCTCTTTCAATTCAGGACTTTTGAAACTAACTTATGAGTGTTTCTTCTTCCAGAATCCATAATCACAACACTTGCAATGTTTGCAAAGAAAACTCATAAGTTCCTTGAAAACCAAGTAAAAAAGATGCTTAGGAATACATGAATGCATGATTATGCCACAATCACAAACATGGTAGGTTCAAAGGTTCAACGTCACGAGCATGAAGACAAGGTTAATACCCACCCACAAGGTATGTTCTAAAGGTTTAACCAACTGAACAAGTAACCAGGTTTTAACAAGGTTCCCATAGTCTTAAATCCATCTATCAGATATTACCGGTTTAAATTACTTACTCGCCAACCAATAATATTCTCAAGAGAAACTCGTCCGAGTGTAGTATCATGTATCAACCAAACCAGGTCAACACCGTGATGGTCGCCACACTACATCCTAAGAGGCCAAGATATATCAAGCCCCGTATTTAAGAATATTCAAGCAAGTATTTATATGATTGGTTTATTCAACAAGTCTTAAAGCTTCAAAGTGTGAAAGAAAGGAAGTGTGAACGTTCGCTTAGTCATATTTGAGTAAACAATTATTTGTAAAAATATAAGGGAATTACATATTTTAAATCCTATGTTTCTCAAAATAAACATACGAAAAACAATTTGAAACTGTGCCAGATGGATTAGGAACTATTAGAATAGTTTTGGACAAAATTATGGACTGTCCAATCGATTGGATCATTTACCAAATCGATTGGGTAAATTTAAACATTGTCCATAAGTGATTGTGACAATGTATTAATGAAGTACAATATATCTATATCGATTATTTCCATTTTGTGCATTTGCAATCGATTAATTGAGGCTCATAATCGATCGGGCTTATGAGCCAGTCGATTGGATAATTTATTTTGGTCCTTGAATCTTTCATTTTTAGTGCAAACCTCTAGCCTATAAATAAAGGCCTCTCTCTTCGTATTTTCATATCCAAAAAATGTGAACTTACTATCTCACTCCTCACTCTCTCTCTCTAAAATATTTTTCTACTTTCTCTCACTTTCATTCAGCCGTAGCGCTTCGAGAAAGTCTTTGTGCTTGGAGGGGAACTTGATTTAATGCTTCTAGTTAATCAACCTCCCCCTTTTCCACCTCTAATTTTATTTGAAAATTAAATAATATATTGCAAAATGAACTAGAGGTGAAGGAAGGGGAGATTGAATAACTAAGAGAATTAAACCAAATTCTAATTGTTAAAGAGCAAAATGTGGATGAGGGCAGAAGAATTCTTGTCTAGCATTGAACAATGTAACTTGTTCTTATAATATAAGGTAATTTTTCATATTATAATTTCCTATATCATATTTAAAGGTTATATGTTTAGTCAGCATTGATGAAATAAGCATTCCACATAATTTGTAATAAATTTAGTGTATACATCACAAAGATTGTTTAAAACAACCATTGTAAAATGTTATGCGTTAAGAATATCACAATAGTTGTTTAAAGTAACTGTAGTGATAGGTAGCGTGCTACCTTGTTTATAATTACAATTTCACTACCATGGTGGAAAGCGTCATACTTACAACCACCTATATCTCACAACGATTGGTGAACCATGGTGGTATCCTTTTTCCAACCGTTGTGAAACGGATTTAACGTAGTAGTGTATCAACCAACATTCTACCTTTGAAAAAGGCTGAATGATTACGAATAATCAACTTATCCATAATTGTTTCCGACCTTTGAGCTAGAACTTTGGCGAGCAACTTGTAGAGGAACCTACCAGAGAGATGGGTCTAAAATCCCCTAAAGAAGCAATATTCTTGAGTTTGGAAACAAGAGTCACAAAAACAAGGAAAAATTATGAGAGAGAGATAAAATTCCATGAAACTCATAAAACAGAAATCTCGGGCCAGGTCTCATCAAATTCCAAAACCCTTTAAAATAGAAATTAAAACCATCAGGAACATGTCTCTTATTATCATAACACAAAGACACAACCACTTCAATCTCATCAATGTTGAAAGGGGATGTCATGGCCATATTATCCTAAGCAGAGATGAACCTGAAGGCCACCCCATCAACTCCAGGCTGAGTAATATCCGATTCTTTAAATCTCTTAAAGAATTAAGAGAAAATCTCATTATGGATCTCTTCCACTTGTTCAATCCAACCCTCACCTTTCTTAAGGGCTAAGATGGAGTTACTTATGTTTCTACATTAATTAACATAGGCATGACAGAAGGCAGAATTCACATCTCCTCTTTCAACCATCTTGCCTTTGCTCTCTAACACAACTGGTATTCCTTAACTCGAGGTAAATACTAGAGGTCATATAGGGCTTTAGATAAAAATTCCACTTCAAACCCAGAAAGGGGTTGATTATTAGCCGAAAGATCCATGTCATTAATAACACCTTCTAAGAGGGTCGATCTCAGCATCAAGACTATCGAAGACTCCCTTTTTCAAGATTTTAAGAGTAGCTTTTAGAGATCTAAGATCACCAAGAGGGTAAAAGATTTCCAATCGGGGTTGGAAGATAATAACTAGGAATTAGAGACCAGATCAGGGAAGTCGAGATGAGACAACTAATTATTATTGAACCAAAAAGGTTTAGGGGCCCTAGATTGATGATCATACTTAAGAATAATAGGACAATGATTAGACATCTCTATAAGAAGGGCCAATTGAGTAGTGGGCTCCCAAGGAATCGACCATCCATCGAAAATCAAAATGTGATTGATCCTATTGATTGCCCACCTCGAGGTTGGAACCAAGTTAAATTTCTATCCAAAAGGGAAAGGTACAAAAATTCCATCTGGGTAATGAAAGCGAAGAAAGAAATAAGCTCAACATTTTGAGAAAAAACCAAAGCACCATCACTACCTCTCTCTCAAACAGGGACAGTGTTACATTAAAAATCCCCTTAGACACACGAAATGTCACCACCAAAGATGGATTTTTGGGAGCAAAGATGATCCTGTATCCTTCTCTTATCTGCCAATAGTGGTTTAGAGTACACGCTAACCACTAAATTGACTGACTTATTGTGCCCTATTCAAGGCCTATACCAAGGAAACCACAACCAGAAAAAGAGAAAACAACTTTACCTTTAGTACTACACAAAATAGAAAGAAGGGCTTCATTATTCCCCTCGGGAGGAGTAAATTAAAAATCCACTCACAGAATGATTTACCCTAGATAGAATGACCAAGAAAGTTGGAGAAAACTAAGATCTTAGTCTCTTGGATGGCCCCAAACTCTAGAGAATTAAGACGGGTGAGGTCTCTAACCTTCCTCCTCCTAACACTACTCTCAAACCCTCTTATATTAAAAGAACACACTAACATCGACCCCTACCCTTAGCCGACCGAGAAACTCTCTTTTTCCTATCTTACTTTTCCATAGACAAGGGATCTTTCATAATAGCCTCATCACTCACTAAATATTCACAACCCAACTGCTTGGTAACCCTAAGAACCCTCTTAGAAACTTTTTTATCTACTACATTTGGCAAATCTTATAAGCTCGATACCAGTATCACTTGATGCGAAGGAGTAGGAACTACATAATCATCTAAACACGTCGCCAAAGAGAGTTCGTTAGAACTCAAATCTCCTTTTGGAATCGGCTTAGGAATAATATCTTGTATACAAACACCGATAGAACACGGGAAACAATAGGGGAGATAACCATACATTTACGATACTTACCTACAGGTTGTTCATCCTCCAGATCTTTCAGGCATTAGACTTAACACATATCCTATTCCTGACCAGTCAATTTTAATGCTTTGTCCTAGTTTGAGTGGAGAGGAAGTGATGGTGACTAGTATATTAATGTTGTAATTGAGGTATTTGTCGTTATAATACAAATAATTATAAATATATTATAATTATATAAAATTTAAAGTAGTTGGAAAAACCACTACTACCCTTTTGATTAAATGTTTAAACTTTTTTTATTACAAAGTTAAAACTAACTATTTGAAACCTTTTAATTGTCGGTTAAAATTTGAAAATCCTTTAAGTATCCTTTAAGTAAAATTTGAAAATCCTTTAAGTATCATTTAAAATTAGAAATTTTCCTTGTAAGTATTTTTGTCTTATGTAGTATAAGTGATTAAGTTTGTCTTTATATTTGAATCTAACACAGTTTGATTATCTTTGTCAGGAACAACTATTTTCCGAAAATGATACATTTTATGCATAGGCATTTGTAAAACACCATCCACTTTGGCAGAAAATATGGATGGAGGATAAGTGAATTGGACCCTATGTGCTTTGATTCATGTTCTATTTTGTTTTTATGGTTATTGTTGAAGGTATAACACCCTATTATAATACATTCAATGTTGAGATAAATGCTTTTGCATGAAAAATATTTGTCCTTTTCATATGCTTAAACTTTTGCTATGCAGTAATTGTAATGTTAAGAAACTTTGTCTCATATTACTAGAAAATACATTCAGAGTTGATATTCTCAAAATCAAAATATTCTATTTGCAATACATAGTCTTTTCATTTTAAATTATATATTTATTTATGTATATTAGTATTTGGTTATGTCTTTATTTTACCATTTTGATTCTTGATATTTCATGCTTTCGTATTTATGTATTGTTCATTATGGAATTTTTTTTTGGAATAACTAGGTATTAAAAAAAAATCGCAAATAACCATGTTTCAGATGACTCCTCAAAGGAGTAGCCATCTCACTTGGCGCCTACACCTACTTTTTAAGGGGAGACTCCATCTCACTTGGCGCCTAGGTTCTTAGGGCTTTCCCTAAGCTAAGTGAGATGGCGCCTTAGTGCATTTGCTAGGGCAATTTTCGCATTTTTTTTTCAATCCGGTGCGTTACGTATTCAATATAGGATCAACAAAATTGACTTTTTATTTACAAAAAATGATTACACCTATAAGTATTACATAAAAAAAACAGATTCAATAAAAAAAACAGATTAATCAGTGGTCCCCCGGAACCCGGTAATGACCCTCGGTTCCGCATCCCCGTCCTCGCCTTTCCCGTGCTGGGTGTCGTCGCATTTCCTGCTGTGGGAGGGTCGATGGCCCAGCGAAGTCAATGCGTTCCGGATCCATGAAATCAGTCATATCTCAATATCTAGAAGATCCGTTTTGGTACAGTCGGTTACCCATACCCTCAAAGTTTGGTCGTGTTGGCGGTGGGTGGGGTTCTATGGTTGGTCTGTAGCATTGATCGTCTGAGTACGGGCGTAGAAAGGAAATGGATCTTGGGGTGTTTGGTATTGAGGATGTTGGGTGGTTTGGTGATATTGTGGTTGATGGTAAGTTGGTCGGTTGGTTCATAATCTTCCGACATTCCCAGATCAAGGCTAAGGCTGGATGTTGAGGGGCCCATATTGGGATATACAGAAGACTGAAATTGTGTGTGGGGTATGCGGGTGTGTTGGTATTGTGATTGGAATTGCGGTTGGGTGTGAGGCATATGGGGGTATTGGTACTGAGGTGGTGATTGTGGTTGGTTGTGGGGCATTTGGGTGTAATTGTATTGTGGTGGCGACTGTGGTTGGGTGTTTGTGGTTCTGTTTTGTCTGGAGGGTTGGTGGGAGGTTGATGTGTGTTAGGTTTGTTGTTGGGGAAATGAGGGTTGTGCCCATTGTGTTCGTGGGTCAACCAAATACCTTGGATGAGACACGTGCATTTTAGGGTTACTAACCGACTTGTACCAAGATAAATACTGATCCGCGTGTCGCATATTACCGTGATTGAGGAAAATCGGGAATTGCAAGACATGTCGGTGACGCCTCTGCCACATCTTACACCATTCTGGAGCAAAGTCTTTCCAGTTGGTAAGACCCCATTGGGCGTCGACCCTTTTGAGATGCCACGGGGACAAACAAGTCGGATCACTGGGTATCTCTTGATACATTCCGAACTGCATCTTCACACGGTCGTCGTGGTGCATCTCCACAACACTGAACCGTATGATTATAGTCTTGGCGCTCTAAATTGCTGCATCCTCGGGGTTTGGTTTATGGCCCAAACCCAAATATGGTCTCCAGACAAACTGCGCATAAAATTAAATCAGGTTAATGAAAATGTAATATATAAATAATTTAAAAGTAGAAAAGTTGAAAGGTACGACATACATCATCCAGACCTAGGTGATCCAATAGATTGCGGTACAGTACGATATTGAATTTTGGATTCTTGTCGTAATCCATACCCCTCACGCAATACCTAAAGGAAATGAATAATATTTTATTTTTATCATATCTTTGGTGAAGAGATGAATAGTAATAAATGATATAACTTGATGACTTACTTTGTTGCGTACGGGAAAACGAATGTGTTGTTGTTGACGGGGTTTAGGGACTCCATCCTCCACCAACCCCAGGCTTGAAGTAAAAAGCGCAGCCATAAAATGTACATTTTTCCTTGATTGCATTTTTGCACAAGGAACTGTATAGGTGGGATAAAATAGCAGAACCCCAACTATACTTTCTAGTTTTTTCGAAGTCTCTAAGTAAATTTAAATACATAAAATTTAAACTATTTCCCGTACTTTCGGGAAATAAAAAGGTTCCAAATAGTATCATTAGATAAGTTCTAGCTTTTATTACCCTGTCTTGCTCGGAGGAATTTTCGTTTAATTCCAAAGTCGCATAATGATTTTTAAGCTCAGTTAGTAGTATACCCTGACCTCTCGCACCACCACCTTCAACCATATCCCTGCCCAACAATTCTTCACACTGAGAATTGGGTTGTTGAACCGACCGGTTAACGGCCTTACCGTTGACAGGGAGACCCAGTAACATGTACACATCCTCTAGTGTGACGGTACATTCACCTATTGGTAGGTGAAATGTATGGGTCTCTGGTCTCCACCTTTCCAACATTACAAGTATGAACTTTAAATCAATTGTGCAGTTGGAGATCTTTATAACATGTCTGAAACCTGCGTATTCCAGATATGGTACGATAAATGGGTCGGGAGCAAGGTAGTTGTGAGACCGGATTCTGAATCTTTTGGTATCCTGAGTTAATAATGTAAAAGGTGTAAGATTAAGTAAGATTAAGTAAGATTAAGTAAGATGAACAAAGCATTACCAGAAGTATAAAAAATGTATAACTATAAAAGAAACTTACAAATGCTGCAATGCTGTCCCTTATGCCTCTGTGAGAATCACCCATTGTGAGAAGAGCCATTGTTGAAAATTCCTGAGATTATGAAAGACTTAGAAATTGTAAGAGATTATGAAAGAGTTTGTAGCATAGAGTGAGACGATTGTGGGTGCGAGAGAAGTATGTTATGCTCTATATTTATAGGAAAACAAATTTCATAGAGTAAGTGAGGTGGTAGCTGGTGCATGCATGCATGATAAGTGTCACTCTTGCAGTGTAGGCGCAGGCTAGGTGGAAGCCATTGGAGAAGGCATCTTTGCATGCATGTAACACGATTGGACATGAAGGGAGGCGCCATTAGAATTGGCGAAAGAGTACAAAAATGAAAGGTGTCGCCATCCCAATTGGCGAATAAGAGGTGGCATGGGTTGCAGAGTAGGCGCAGGCTAGGTGACAGTCTTGGAGAAGGCATGCCTGAATGCATGTAACACTATTGGAGGTGATGGGAGGAGACTTACAGGTTACAGTGTAGGTGCAGAGTAGGCGCATGCTAGGTGGCAGCCTCGGAGAAGGTATCCCTGAATGCATGTAACACTATTGGACGTGAAGGGAGGCGCCATTGGACTTGGAGAAAGAGTACAAAAATGAAAGGTGTCGCCATCCCCTTGGCGAATAAGAGGTGGCATAGGTTGCAGAGTAGGCGCGGGCTAGGTGACAACCTTAGAGAAGACATGCCTGAATGCATGTAACACTATTGGAGGTGATGGGAGGAGACTTACAGGTTACAATGTAGGTGCAGAGTAGGCGCGGGCTAGGTGGTAGCCTTGGAGAAGACATCCCTGAATGCATGTAACACTATTGGACGTGAAGGGAGGCGCCATTGGACTTGGCGAAAGAGTACAAAAATGAAAGGTGTCACCATCCCCATTGGAGAATAAGAGGTGGCATGGGTTGCAGAGTAGGCACAGGCTAGGTGACAGCCTTGGTAACACTATTGGACGTGATGGGAGGAGCCTTAGAGGTTACAGCCTTAGTTAATTCAAATTCAGTATGACCTATTTAGTCTTACATTTATCAAAACATTGATTCACTTAATATCTCAAACCTTCCAACCTTCAAACCTTTAAACAATCAAACCTTCAAACCTTCAAACAATCAAACCTTCAAACCTTCGAATAACTCATAAACTTCAAACCTTTCAACCTTCAAACCTTCAAACCTTCAAACAATCATACACGATGGCCTCTGCACCCCAATATGTCATCAGTGCACATTTCAACGGTGAGACATACATTTGTCCCACCTCTGGGTTTTTGTTTAGAGACACAGACAACATCCAATTTCATTTAAACGGGAAAGCCAATTTCTTGTACTTCAAAAAAATGATTGGAGGCCAAACTTGGACGAGGCCCGGTGACAAAAATATTTTATCAGAATCCAGTTTTATATGGTAACAACCAAATAATATTTTATAAGATTGAGGTTCAAGATGACGAGGATCTTCAGAATATTTTTTCAATCATGTGTATTCCGGGTACGACTCTATTGAGTTGTACATTATGCTGCGAGAGCCTCAGGTGACACAAGTGGTTGATCCTTTGGAGACCGAACAAGCAGAGGTAGATGCAGTTGATGAAGAAGAAGATGACGAGTTAGAGTTTGACGAAATGGTGAATGATGATTCCGAAGATGATGGGATACCTGGTATTCCTGCAAACGAGATCTACACACCAGCTCCGCACATGACAAACTTTAACATGGGCGGAGATGAACCGTCTTCTGATTTATTTTTCAATCTGTATATACAGTTGGATGAAAACTTAAAAGAGAAAGACAAGTTTCGTAACAGAGAAGAATGTATCAGAGCCATAAAAAATTCTACATGCTCAACTCGGTCGATTTTAAGGTGGACCGTGTAAATCCAGAAAGGTACAAGATCAAGTGTGTCCACCCTGATTGTATGTTCAAGCTCACTGCATCATACAAATTAAGAGGTGATTGCTGGGTCATAAGTTCCATGTCTATCCACACCTGTGTCAGTTCTACTCAATCACAGGACCATCAAAAACTTAATTACAATCTCATTTGTCAAGAAATCCTACCACTCGTCAGCAACGATCCATCTTTGAAGGTGAAAACCATCATCTCCCACATCACTACGGTTTTTAACTATACTCCATCTTACCGTAAGGCGTGGTTAAAAAAGACCAAGGCGATTGAAAAGGTGTACAGAAACTGGGAGGAGTCATACTAAGAACTTCCTCGCTACCTGAATGCACTCCAGACTTATTCTCTGGGTATTGTTTACATTCTGGAAATAGTGTCAGCATACGCCCAAGATGGTAGTCAACTAAACGGAAATGGAATATTCAGTCGAGTGTTTTGGGAATTTCAACCTTGCATCACAGGGTTTGCATCATGCAAACCAATTATACAAATTGACGGGACTTGGTTGTATGGGAAATACAAAGGCACGCTACTGATGGCAGTTGCACAAGATGGCAACAACAACATTTTCCCAATTGCCTTTTCCCTAGTCGAGGGGGAGACCGGTGGTGCTTGGAGCTTTTTTCTGAAAACCTACGAACACACGTGGCTCCTCAACTAGATCTCTGTTTGATCTCGGATAGACATGCATCCATTGAAAGTGCATATAATAATCCTGCAAACGGTTGGCATGACCCTCCTTCGACGCATGTCTATTGCGTTAGACATATCGTCCAAAATTTCACGAGGGAGATCAAGGAAAAAACACTAAGAAAAGCGGTTATGAATACGGGATATGCATTGACACAACCCACATTCAAATATTACCGCAACGAGATCCGTTTGTCAAATCCAGAAGCAGGTAGGTGGATCGACAATATTCCGGTAGAAAAATGGACTAGGTCATACGACAATGGCCAAAGATGGGGGCACATGACAACAAATCTAATTGAATCGATGAATGGGGTATTCAAAGGCATACGAAACCTCCCAGTCACTGCTTTGGTAAAATCTACGTATTTTAGGATGGCTTTGTTGTTTGCCAAAAGAGGTGAAATGTGGAATGCGGTGTTGCAATCTGGACAAATATGAAGTGAAAGTTGCATGAAGTACATTAAGGCAAAAAGTGCCAAAGCCAACACCCATATGGTTATACGGTTTGACCGACACAGCCACAACTTCATTGTGAAAGAGAAAATCGACCACAACGAGGGTCTGCCAAGACAAGAATATAGGGTTGTACTACCTTCTCGTTGGTGCGATTGTGGCAAGTTTCAAGCCTTTCGTATGCCTTGATCTCATGTCATTGTCGCGTGTGCTTATACCCATCAAGACGCGCTACAACTTCTGTCACACATTTACAAATCTGAAACGTTGCTCAACGTTTACAACAACAGCTTCCCTTTGGTAGCAAAACCAGATTATTGACCTGCATATGACGGTGAAATAGTATGGCACAATGACTAAATGCGAAGGAACAAAAAGGGTCATCCCAAAAGTAAGCGCATCACAACCGAAATGGACTCCCTTGACAAGCTGGAAAGAAAGTGTGGTTTATGCCGTCAGGCCGGACTCCCTTGCAAAAAATAAATTCCATCTCATGTTTTATCATCATGGTTTTAATTTAGAATAATTTGATATATCACTTTACTAAAAATAAATTGGTACGAGACTATATTACAAAATACATTAAAACAATATTTTTTTAATATCGAATTGACCATATCATTATGTACTTTTTTCCAATTTTAAATTAGAGAGCATTCGCAAAACAATGCTCTGCCTAGTGATATTTCCTCTATTTTTAGATGGTTAAGGTGGAGCACTGCTCTACCTAGTGATATTTCCTCTATTTTTCGGATGTTTGGTCTCTGTCTAGTTGCTCTAGGAGTAGAGGGGGATTGTGGATGGTTTGACATGTCATGGTTTGATTAATTTAAAAAGTTAAAAATGATACCATTTTTTCAGGTTCTTTGGTGACATAAAAAGACGTGCAACACAAGAGCATTGTTTTGGCTTAAAAATGATATATTAGTAAGTATGTGTGACACTCTTGTTCCTTTTTAGTTTGATTTGAGATCCCTTTCATGTTTCTGATTTTATAGTAGAGTGAGTGTCTGCGACCTCCTTTTGAGAGTATTCTTGTTGGACCCTTGGGATCCTAGTTTGTACATGTGGCCTTGTTTTTGTTGGAACAAAGGATTCAAGAAAGATGAATATTGTGAAAAACAAGAAGAAGAAAAAGAAGAAGAAAAAGAAGAAGAACAAGAAGAAGAAGAAGAGAGAAGAGAGAGAGAGAGAGAGAGAGAGAGAGAGAGAGAGAGAGAGAGAGAGAGAGAGAGAGAGAGAGAGAGAGAGAGAGAGAGAGAGAGAGAGAGAGAGAGAGAGAGAGAGAGAGAGAGAGAGAGACAAAGAGAGAGATTGATGAGTTAGTTAGTGTAACTAACTCTTAAACTGGAACTGTTATTATTGTTATTGTAGTTATGTGGATTACAAATTAATGGCCCTTTATATAGACAACATGCCCAAGCCCAAATACAAGCTAAAGCCCAAATAATAACTAACAAGAATTAACAAACTAACACACCCCCTTAATTCATATTATCAAGACTTCTCATCCCAATGCCTTTCTTTAACTCTTCGAATCTCACTTTCTTCAGAGGTTTGGTGAATATGTCAGCTAGTTGCATTTTTATCTTGCAATGTTCTATTTCAAGCTTCCCTTTGTTTACTTGGTGTCTCAGAAAATGATACCTTCGTTCAATGTGCTTACTTCGACCATGACACATTGGGTGATTCGCAAGATTTATTGCTGACTTGTTATCAACAAACAACTCCATCTTTGATTCCATTATTCTGAGATCTTCAAGTAGCATTTCTATCTATGCTGCTTGGCATGCAGCATATGATGCAGCCACATATTCTGCTTCACATGAAGACAAAGCCACAATGCTTTGCTTCCTCAAACTCCAGGAAATTGAAGCTCATTCGATCATGAAAATGTACCTTGCAGTACTCTTCTTTTCATCTTGATCTCCACTGAAATCTGAGTCAGTGTATTCATGCCCTTCGACCTCTGTACTGTTCTTAGATCCTTTTGGAAACAACACACCATGATCAATAGTTCCCTTGATGTATCTCAACACCCTCTTTACTCCAATGAGATGACATTCCTGAGACTTCTCCATAAATCTTCTCAACAATCCTACACTTTGGCAGATATTTGGTCTAGTATTGCTAAGATACCTCAATGATCCAATGATTTGTTTGTAAAGGGTCGAACTTACAAACTCATCATTCGATTCCTTCTTCAGCTTTGCTCTAGTCTCTAATGGAGTAACAGCTGCCTTACAGTTGCTCATATTGAACCTCTTCAATATATCTTGAGCATACTTTGTTTGATGCAGAAAATTCCTCCTTCGATGTCTTTGAATTCCATTCCCAAGAAGTAGGAAAGATTCCCTAAATCTGACATTTCGAATTCCTGCATTAGCTTTGACTTTACCTTCATTATCTCAGCTTCATCTGCTCATGTAATGAGTAAGTCATCAACATAGAGGCATAAAATGATTCGATTGGCTCTTTTGACATCATTTACATACCTTCCATGTTCAGAGACACACTTTGTGAACCCTGCTTCGATTAGGAAGTTATTTATCCTTTTATTCCAAGCTCTAGGAGCTTGCTTTAAGTCATAGAGAGCCTTCCTCAATCTGTAAACCTTCAACAGCTTCCCTTTGACGTCGAAGCCTGGTGGTTGAGTGACATAGACTTCTTCTTCCAGAGGCCCATTCAAAAATGCTGACTTCACATCAAGTTGGTGCATTTTCCATCCTCTATATGCAGTTATCGAAATAATAATCTTGATTGTTTTGATCCTAGCAACAGGCGCATACACTTCATCGAATTCAATACTTAGTTGTTGTAGAAAACCTCTGGCCACCAGTCTTGCCTTGTACTTTGCAATCTCACCATCTGGCATTCGTTTCACCTTGTAGATCCCTTTCACATGAATTGGTTTCTTGTTGGTTCTTTCGAAAAGCTCCCAAGTGTTGTTCTTCTCAATGGATCTAAGTTCTTATTTCATGGCTTCACACCAATTCGAATTGCTCAAGGCTTCACCCAAGTCAATTGGTTCTGCTTCAGCCATCATCATGGCTTCTTCGATTAAGTCCCCATTAGCATATATTGCTTGATTTGGAAACCTCTCGTATCCAGTCACCCTAGTTGACTCAGTTCTTGTTCTTGTGGATCTTCTTTCGTTCTGCACATGTGGTTCTTCATTTCGACCAGTCAAAGTATCACCTTGTTCATTTTGACTTGTCGAAGCTTCATCTTCTTCGAACACAGTTGTGACTGTGTCTGATTCTTGTCGAACTACACTTCGACTCCAATCCCATCTTTTTCTTTCGTCTACAAGAACATCTCTACTAATCACTAGTTTATCTTTGATTGGTGAATACAACTTGTATGCACCAGTCAAATGATAACCTATGAGCACCATGACTTCACTTAGATCATCCAACTTCTTTCTCAATTGTTCAGGTACATGCCTGAAACACATTGATCAAAAGATTCTAAGATGACTTACATTTGGCTTCGACCCTGTCCAAGCCTCATGTGGTGTCTTTTCGACCATCTTCTTTGTTGGGCATCTATTTAGAATGTATACTGTTGTCGAAGCTGCTTCAGCCCAAAATATCTTAGGCATATTCTTATCTTTCAACATACATCTGGTCATGTCCAGTACACTTCTATTCTTTCTCTCAGCGATGCCATTATGCTGAGGCGTATAGGGTGCAACAACTCCATGCTCTATACCTTCCTCATTGCAAAATCTGGCAAATTCTGCTGAAGTATATTCATCACCACCATTAGTTCTTAGCTTTTTCAATTTGCAGCCACTTTGTTTCTCAGCATGCAACTTGAACTTCTTGAACTGTGTAAATACCTCACACTTCCTTTCAATGAGGTAAATTCACATATGTCTGGTGAATTCATCAATGAAAGTAAGGAAATGCATGTTACCTCCATTGGACATTACTTTGAAAGGTCCACACACATATGAATGAACCAACTCAAGTTTTTTCCTTGACCTTATAGGAAAATCACGTTTGAATGACTTCCTTACCTGCTTAGTTTTGCAGCATTCTTCACATATCTGCTTTAGTTCCTTCACATACGGCAACCCAAACACCATTTTCTTCTGATTGAGCATACATAAACTTTTGAAGTTTAGATGTCCATACATGTGATGCCGTAGCCAGTTCTTATCTTCTTCTGCAGTTGAAGCAAGACATTTTTCATCTAATGTGTTGAGTTCGAGTTTGAAGGTTTTGTTCTCTGCCAATGGTGCTTTCATGATTAGCCTCCCATCAGCCCTATATACCTTTATATGATTATTCTTCAACTTCATATTGAAGCTTTTGCAAGTAATTGACCTACACTTATCAAGTTACCTGTCACCGAAGGTGCATACAGAACTTTAGTGATAGTAGCCTTTCGACCATCCTTCATGATAATCGAAATGTCTCCTTTACCACCTAATTTGATATGCCTGCCATCTACAAACTTTATCACCTTTTCGACTGACTCATCTAACTTGGTAAACCAGTTTATATTGCCAGTGATGTGGTTGCTACATCCTGAATCCAGATACCACATGTTGTTTTTTCAGTGTTCGATTGAGTATTCACCAGCAACAACACATCATCTGAATCACTACTTCCAGCTCGTGCATATTGAGCTTCATCACTATCTTTCGACCTTGCAGCTTTCTTGTTTCAACAATCTCTAACATAGTGGTCAAAACCTTGACAATTGTGACATTTCACCCCTTTCGTGTCAACTTTCTTCCCAGAATACGTGTTGCCCACTCCTTTCGAATCAATATTCTTTCTTGACTTCTCATCACCAGCAAGATTCTTACTGTGATCGGTGGATCTGGAACTGACTGTTTTAAAGTTGGTTCGCGAAATGTCGCGGTAAGCAAGAGTCGCCACCGCCTTTTATTTTCTCCAAATGGAAAGGACAAAAGCACAGAAAAATTCCTTTTAAGAGATTGCTCTCGGTTCGGGAGGTAGGTTATAGAAAGGGAAGGTATTAGCACCCTTTCTATCCATGGTTATCCATGGGCTCTTAGGTACTTGCTCAATGTGTTTTCAAAATGTGTGCTTGCTTTTCAATTGTGGGTTTCAAAAATATTCTTTGAAAAGTTTCAGTTCAACTCGTACGTCAGAGTGTTTGAAAAGTTTGTTTTGAAAGTTTTTGAAAGTGTGTTGGTGTGAAAAGTATTTTGATTTGTTTGAAATTAGAGCAAGTATCCTTGAGAACCTACCTACCCTAAGGAATTCGTCTGTGTAAATGTCCTTTAAAGTAGTGCCATCCCACCATTGAGAGGTAGGTAGCACCACTGTTGGAGGTGTTCGGGTCAATTCGAGTTTTAGGGACGTGGTGATCACCGGAGCAATGGGAAGACACCTTAGAAGCTACCCTCATGCCAGGTTCCCGGACCATGAGGACTTACTAAGACGTTTTCTACTCGACGACCACTTTTCGAAAGGGCAACAGTGAGGCGTACCCTAGGGGTGGTGTGTGCGAATTGTGTGTCATTTTCAGTTCATTGTTTGTCTTGTCATGTATTGGTGATCTAACGATTCGATTTTATTTTTTGGGCATTCATTCTTTCATGCATATTTATTAACAGTTATATGTGCGAGAAAATAAATCTAACTATTACAACTGGCGCGGGTCCACATCGCCAAAAAAACCGAACCCGATTTGACTGAAAATAAATAAAGCGAATAAAATGCAGGAAATAAATCTAAACTTATTACAAGGCTTTGGGGCATATACAGAGTTATTTACACAATACAAAACAAATGCGCGAAATAAAGACTAAACAAAATTAGGGCATTGGACCCTTTTACAAATAATTAAAATTAGTCAAGGAAATTAAAATTAAAATTAAATGAAAAATAATGTTTTTGTGTTTTTTAGGTTTAAAAGAAAAAGAGAAAAGTTAATTAAAATTAAAATCCTAGTTCTATCATTTTTTAAGTTTATTATAAAAAAAAAGATTTAATTTCTAACCTAATTAAATTCTAAACTAATTTATGTACAATTTTTGATTTATAGAAAATAAATAATAAATAATAATATTGTGAGGGAAAAGGAAAAAATTAAAAAGGATATAAAAAATTAATAATTAACCTAATTAAACATTTTTTGGATTTTTATTATGAACAAAGAATTAAAATTAAAACTAAGACCTAATTAAACTAAATGAGTTATATTTAATTTATTTAAAAAAAGAATCAAAATTAATTATATTTTTTTTTGTCCTTTTCTGTATTTTTGATGTTTTTTATATTTTTTGTAAAAATTAATTAAATCAGAAAATAAAAACACAAGTAAATTTAAAAATAATAAGATATAAAGAAATTTAGAAAAAAAAGAAAGAAAAAAAAAAAGATAGAACCAGGGGGTGTGGATTTGAGTTTGGAGGTGCAAGCCTGGCCCATTTGCTGGCCATTTGTTGACTTTTTCCATTCAAGTGTGCGCCTGCTGACTTGCATCCATCCTATGCCTTTGTTCTGGACCCTTGGATGATCATCTGGGACACGTGGATGAACTGACTTTGCAGTGCATGGTGAGTCCTCATGTGAGCGCTGCATTGAACCTTGAAAGAAAAAATAATATGAGAAATTGCAAGACCTGGGACTTGAACCCAGGTCTTTGAGGTTAACACGCTTATCCCTTGCCACTGAGCCAGTTATATTTCAATTAACATATGATAGTTAACAAATAATAAAAAGAATAATCAATGCATAGTGGTCAAACGCGCGCGAACTTTGAATGGACAAGTCACTGGTTGACACGTCTTCTTCTTCCTCATGTCCCCTGTAACACAAATACATAAAGCAACGGTTTTGAAACGTGGGGTTAGGGAAGCTACAAAAAAATAGCGAATAGCTCGTTTCCTAATATAAATTAGGCGCGAGCATCTCATTCTCTTCGTCCAGATGCCAGGAATGCAGTGGTCATGGTCTTGAGGGCCAATTTTGCAGTATGGTGAAAACCCCAAAATCAAAACTTGAAAACCCTAGAACGTGGGCATGGCAGATTCGCGTAGGATGGACAAAAATGCAATTAAATATAATCAACAGCTTGGAAACTTCATCATGAGTATGAATATGTAATTAAAAATGCAAAAAGAGGCTTAGAATCAAGAACACGAATTCAAAAAATTTGCTGTACAGTTCCACTTGTAACTACCAGTTCAAGGAGCTTTGAGTGAGGTTATGAATTGAAATGCGTTTAGAATTATCCCAGGAAGCTATTGGTACAAAAATTTTTGCTTGAGAAGCCCCCTAGCTTTGAAATCAGTTTTGCCTTTTATGTCCAAATTTTCAAATTGTCAAATGGCCTTTGAACGAGTTTCTTGCTGCACTAGGGTTAGGGTTTGACTCAATGATCCTTATGGAATAGACTTGGCTTGCTATTTGACCTTAATCCATGCTTGAGAAAGAATTGGCATTAGGGTTTGTCCATTAACCATTTTTTCCTAATTTCTAGCCAAAACCTAGACCTAGTGTGTAAATGAACCTTGGCCTGATTTTTGAGTTGATTCATGATACATAGAACTTGTCCAAATTCATATGACACCATTTCATTGATTTTTAAATTTTATTTGAATTTTCAATGAATTAAAATGAATTAAATCATCAAAAATTAAATAAAATAAAAAAGTCAACATTTGGTCTTGAAATCAACCATGGGCCACGTGTGTGGCATGACAAGGATGGACAAAGTGAGAAAAATGGGGCCCTTTTGTCAAAATTGGATTTTCAAGGATAGTTGACTTTTGCCATTTCACAAAAATTTCCCAACTTCTACAAGGCATAACTTGCTCAATTTTTAAGCTTTTCACATGTTCTTGGACATTTTGGAAAGGTCTTTGAGTCCTTTAACCAATGCCTTTGGTCCCATGTCATTTTGATTTACCAATCTCAAGTTATGGTCTTTGACTTAAAGTCCCTTTTTGTTGACTTTTGAAAATGACCTATAATGTTGAAATTGATAACTTTTTGTGAGAGCATTTCTTGGACTTGAAGTATGAAAATGAGTTGTAGGAAATGTCTTTCTCTTCAAAATGAGCTTTGGATGGAATTTTTCTGATAATCCATGTGAAAGTTATGCCCTGGTCAATTTCAGTTGACTTTTTCAGCTGTCCAAATATAGCAACCTTTGCATCTTTGATGATTTCTGAGCCAAATTTTGAGAATCATGATCAAGCATTGATCAAATGATGTTTGTGGCTTCAAAATGATAGGTTGACCAAAAATTTGAACTTTTGACTGCCAAATGACCATTTTGCCCCTACAGTTGACTGTAGTGCAATCTAGGGTTTTGACTGTGCAATCTTGAGCTGAATGCCTTGAAACTTGATATGGGAATGCTTGACCATGTTTGTAAGCATATGAGACTTGATTGAGCCTTTGAAAACTTCCTTTTCTTGATCAGACTCAAAACCCTAACTTTGACTGTATGGGAGACTGTTGCACTGCACAACCCTTGGGGAACTTTTCTAGCTTGGCTTGACAATTTCTTGAAGAATATGGGAGGGCAAATTTTGGGGTATAACAGTTGCCCCTGTTCAATCTTCTTAGACCTGAGGATGTAGATTGGCTGACGCGCCTTTCGTAATCCGAGGGCAAAAGATGATTGGACACTAGAGTGCCCGGAAATTTGCGCTCACATGTTGGCAATGAGGGGGAATGGGCTTATAGATGCCATCTGGATGTTTATCGCGCAGGAGATTTCTTGGCGAGAACCTGTATACCTGCAAAACAAAAAATGAGTACCTGACACGTTGCAGGGATGATTACTTCCTTAGCATGAATGGTAAGAGAGCCTTGAGCGACTTTAACTTCAACAACGCTCGTTGAGAAAAATCTGGGGTGTCTTCTGCTGGGATAAGAATCAGGGAGATCTTAAGGTTGATCTGACTGAACCAGAGAGGCCTTTGACTGGGTAAGCAATCAGGAAAATCTGGGGACGATTTAACTGAACCGGTCTAGGTCTTGAAATGTCTTCAATGGGATAAGCATCAGGGAGATCTTAGGTCGATCTGACTGAACCAGAGGAGGCCTTTGACTGAACCAGTCTAGGTCTTGAAATGTCTTCAAAGGGATAAGCATCAGGAAAATCTTGGGACGATTTAACTGAACCATAGAAGGCCTTTGACTGAACCAGTCTAGGTCTTGAAATGTCTTCAAAGGGATAAGCATCAGGAAAATCTTGGGACGATTTAACTGAACCAGTGAAGGCCTTTGACTGAACCAGTCTAGGTCTTGAAATGTCTTCAAAGGGATAAGCATCAGGAAAATCTTGGGACGATTTAACTGAACCAGAGAAGGCCTTTGACTGAACCAGTCTAGGTCTTGAAATGTCTTCAAAGGGATAAGCATCAGGAAAATCTTGGGACGATTTAACTGAACCAGAGAAGGCCTTTGACTGAACCAGTCTAGGTCTTGAAATGTCTTCAAAGGGATAAGCATCAGGAAAATCTTGGGACGATTTAACTGAACCAGAGAAGGCCTTTGACTGAACCAGTCTAGGTCTTGAAATGTAGCTTGAGAACTTAACTGAATTTTTCCTGAAAGGTAGAAGTCAGTCATATGCAATGCATGATATGGATCAAGCAATGATGTTCTCAACATAAATGAGATTTGTATGATGCAGTGCGTTATGCATGCTATAATGCTGTATGTGATGTTTATGTATGTTTTCGTCCAGGAAAGTAAATCCTTGACGGGTGCCGGGAAGTCGTATCCTGGACTGATGTTGAAGAATAAGCTTTTGCTTCCGCTGGGGATGATAATTGCAAGAATACCGGTAAGAGAAGATGACTCCGTTGCGGAATAAACTTGGCGAAGGGAAGATTCTGCGGGGATAAAAGATACTCTAGTGATCATGCTGGAAAGCAATACTCTGTGGGAAGAGTGATGCCTTGCTGAATGTTGATAGTAGCTCTGTTGGGGATACCGTTGTTGTATTGGAAGTGTGAATTGACTTTGCTGGTGATAGGAAAGAACTACGTTGACGACGACCTTCCCTTGGCTTTTGGCTGAGGATAACCCAGTTATATCCTGTTAAGGAAACAACTCTTTAAATCAAGCCAGACGACGCGTTCGTGCTCTGCGAGGGGATAAGCTTCCAGAATCTACTGGGGATAAGCTTACTGCTTGGGGAGATGAACTCCATCTTTCATGGGGAACTTGGATGGGACTCTCCTGGGGAATTTTGATATGCTGGGGAAGAATGCACTGACTTGCTGTCTCATTCTCTGGGGAATTTAAGATGTCTGGTTAGGTTCTTTAGCTGAACCTACCTTGGTACCTTAGAGGACATAACAATTAGACTGCTCAGACAACTCTTCATTGCCCCTGTTTCTGGTGTCACCTGCAATTAATTCTTTGTTTCGTATGCAAATATTTATGAGTTAGCAAATTATTGTCAATGCATATATCACAAATTGAACCTTGGACGTTCTTCGCAAAACCAAACAGAAAAAGAAAAAACACTTGGCACATTTAACTGAAAAGTATATTTGTATTGATTTTGAATAGCCTGCGAATAGGCGTTTTGTGTACAAGAGGCTGGCGTCCTAGTAAGAGGTACGTCGCCGAACAAGAGAGTTTATACAAGTTTTGTACAAAAGAAAATAAAACAGCTGTGTGAAAGGTGAATGATCCACTGGGTTTCAAATCTGCTATCGCCTTTATACTCCATACGTCTCATCACTTGATGACCTTGGTTGAAGATGAAGCTGACTGATTGATGCCGTCTTGATGTAGATACCGGATTCTGGATGCAAAGTGATCCGATGAGACATAGTATTACGCTTTTATCCCTAATTTTTGCCTGGACTGCCTTTTCGGGTTTTCAGTCCACCGGGATACCCATTTTTACCCAAGCCGCCTTTTCAGGTTTTCGACTTGCCGGGTGTACAGATTTTTTTCATTTTCATCCCTTCATTTTGCCCGAACCCTTTTGGTTCGACGGGAAGCCCTAATTTTTGCCTAGGCATGTCAGCCTAGCGGGTCTTTTTCATGCGTAGTATTTTTTAACTATGTCTGCATTGGCGGGGTGAGGAAGGTCGTCACCATCCATGTTGGTTAATATCATTGCTCCTCCTGAGAACACATGCTTAACCACAAATGGCCCTTCGTACGTAGGGGTCCATTTGCCCCTTGGATCACTCTGAGGAAGGATGATTCGCTTGATCACCAGATCCCCGACTTGATATTCCTGTGGTCTGACCTTTTTGTTAAATGCCCTGATCATTCGCTTCTGATACGTCTGACCATGGCAGATAGCAGCAAGTCTCTTTTCGTCAATAAGGTTGAGTTGATCAAGTCGTGTCTGGATCCAATCATCTTCATTCAGATTCGCATCCTTCATTATCCGGAGAGAAGGAATTTGTACCTCGATCGGCAAGACTGCTTCCATGCCATAAACCAGAGAGAAAGGAGTTGCCCCGGTTGACGTCCTAGCTGAAGTACGATACCCATGCAGAGCGAACGGTAACATCTCATGCCAATCTTTATACGTTACTGTCATCTTCTGCACAATCCTCTTGATGTTTTTATTAGCTGCTTCTACAGCCCCATTCATCTTCGGTCTGTAAGGAGAAGAATTATGGTGCTGTATCTTGAACTGTTCGCAAAGCTCGGTGATCATCTTATTGTTCAGATTGGTACCGTTGTCTGTAATAATCCGCTCAGGGACGCCGTACCGACAGATCAGGTTGTGCCGAATGAACCGTGCCACAACAGTCTTGGTTACCGTAGCATAGGATGCTGCCTCAACCCACTTCGTGAAATAATCAATTGCCACTAGAATGAAGCGATGCCCATTAGATGCCGTAGGTTTAATCTCACCGATCATGTCTATGCCCCACATTGCAAATGGCCAAGGCGCAGTCAGAACATTCAGGGGAACCGGAGGAACATGCACCTTGTCTGCGTAGATCTGGCATTTATGGCATGTCCTAGAATGTTGGTAGCAATCAGCTTCCATGGTGGACCAGTAATACCCTGCCCGTAGGATCTTCTTCGCCATGGTATGTCCGCTGGAGTGTGTACCAAAGGTCCCATCATGCAGCTCTTCCATGATTCTTTCTGCTTCAGTCTTATCTACACAACGCAGTAGGGTTGAATCCTGGTTTCGCTTGTACAAGACGCCGTTGCTAAGAAAGAACTTGGCTGCAAACCTTCTCAGGAACTTCTTATCATTGACAGATGCTCCTTCAGGGTATTCCTGTGCTTCCAGATATCTCTTCACTTCGTGGTACCAAGGCTTCTCAGTTACCAATTCAGTTTCGAGATCACAACAGTATGCCGGTTCGTCCAGTTTCCAGATGGTGATCCGAGGAGCTTCATTATCCCATTTAACTTTGAACATTGAAGACATGGTAGCTAACGCGTCCGCCAGCTGATTCTCTTTTCTTGGAAAGTGCTCAAATGTTATCTCTGTGAAGTGGGGGATCAGGGCCAACACACATTCTCTGTAAGGAATCAAGTTTGGGTGCTTCGTATCCCACTCTCCTTTGATCTGATTGATCACGAGAGCGGAATCTCCGAAGACACTTAGAAATTTGATCCTCAGGTCAATCGCAGCTTGAAGACCCATGATACACGCTTCATACTCCGCCATGTTGTTGGTACAATTGAAACACAGCCGGGCGGTGAGTGGAGTATGAGTACCTTGTGGAGATACGATTATGGCGCCGATACCATTTCCCAAAGCATTGGAGGCTCCGTCAAAGTGCATAGACCATCGGGATCCCGGTTCAGGTCCTTCATCCGGTCCAGGTATTTCACAGTCAGTTACTATCATAATGCTTTCATCTGGAAACTCGAAGTTCATTGACTGGTAGTCATCCACAGCTTGATGTGCTAGGTGGTCTGCCAATACACTTCCCTTGATGGCTTTTTGGGTCGTGTACTGAATGTCGTATTCCGTCAAGATCATCTGCCATCTTGCAATTCTCCCAGACAGAGCAGGCTTTTCGAATATGTACTTTATAGGATCCATTTTTGAGATTAACAAGGTAGTGTGAGTCAGCATATACTGTCTCAGCCGGCGAGCAGCCCATACCAAAGCGCAGCAAGTTTTCTCAAGCAGTGAGTATCGGGTCTCACAGTCGGTAAACTTTTTGCTAAGGTAATAAATGGCATGCTCTTTTCGGCCAGACTCGTCATGCTGCCCCAGCACACACCCCATTGCATTATCAAGTACTGTCAGGTAAAGTATCAAAGGTCTCCCTTCAACTGGTGGCATAAGGATGGGTGGTTCTTGGAGATATTCTTTGATTCTGTCAAAAGCAGCCTGACATTCATCGTTCCAACGTACTACCTGATCTTTCTTCAGCAGCTTGAAGATTGGTTCACAGGTGGCAGTTAAATGTGAGATGAACCGAGCAATGTAATTCAGACGTCCTAGAAAGCCTCTGACTTCCTTCTCTGTCTTAGGAACTGGCATCTCTTGAATGGCTTTGACCTTAGCAGGGTCCACTTGAATTCCCTTGTCACTGACCACGAAGCCTAGCAACTTCCCAGATCTTACCCCGAAGGTGCACTTGTTCGGGTTCAACCTCAGCTTGTACAGTTTCAACCGGTCGAACAACTTCTGCAGATGATCTAGGTGCTCTTCCTCAGTCTGGGACCTAGCGATCATGTCGTCCACATATACTTCTATCTCATGATGGATCATGTCATGAAATAAGGTAACCATGGCACGTTGGTAGGTTGCCCCAGCATTCTTTAGCCCGAACGGCATGACCTTGTAACAGAAGGTGCCCCACTGAGTAACAAAGGTAGTCTTTTCCATGTCTTCAGGTGCCATCTTGATCTGATTGTAGCCTGAAAAACCATCCATGAAAGAGAACACTTTATGCTGAGCTGTATTATCAACAAGGACATCAATGTGGGGTAGAGGGAAGTCATCCTTGGGGCTGGCCCTGTTCAGATCCCTATAATCAACACACATCCTGACCTTGCCGTCCTTCTTAGGTACCGGCACCACATTAGCAACCCACTGAGGGTAAGAAGTTACTGCAAGAAACCCGGCATCAAACTGCTTCATAACCTCGGCTTTAATCTTCTCAGACATCTCTGGACGCATCCGACGAACCTTTTGCTTAACCGGAGGGAAATCTTCTTTAGTTGGTAAATGATGGACCACAATGTCGGTATCTAATCCGGGCATATCTTCGTAGGACCAGGCAAAGATTTCTTTATAATCCTGCAGCATCTGAGTCAACCGTTGCTTCACGCTGAGTTCTAGGTTGGCACCAATCTTCACCTCTTTCTTGTCTTCCTCCGTACCCAAGTTTATTATTTCCACTGGCTCTTCATGGGGTTGAATTGCCCTCTCTTCCTGTTGTAACAGTCTTGCAAGTTCACCAGGCACTTCGCAATCATCTTCACCTTCGTCGGCGGCTAAGTTGATCGGATTTTCGAAGTCATAACTGGCAGTAGCAGAGTCGTTACCAGTGAGATCCAGAGTGGATTGAAACCTGTATGAGTGAGTGTGTGTGTAAATACAGCTGTTTTTGCAATATGTAAAGAAAAGAAAGAAAAGGAGCGCAAAATTCGAAATGTGAAAAACGTCCAATGCTTTTTATTCATGATATATGATAGTGACAAACAAAAGCCCTCATAAATAAAACCACGGTGCCCCGGGTAAGACACCGGGCCATATAGTCTCAAATTATTGTTTATTACAAATCAAAAAACAAAGAAATTCATTACTGGGGAACAAAAGTTATTGGAGTAAAATCTTTAGCAGTCCAATTGGTCAATCCACCGTCGGCCGTTGGGTAGATCCAGCTATCGAACTCTGACTCTTCCACTTCATCTTCCTCTCCAATAGCATTCACTCCATGCTGAGTGATGAGCAACGGAGGTCTTCCAATTCTTGCCTTGCGCACAGCTTTCTGAGCTTCCGTGGTGAAACCCAGCCCAAACTTGTTAGTCTTAGGAGTAAGATCAGGGAGCTTGCCCCAGTTTGCACATTCGCCTTTTTCGATCACAGCCCGGGCGTCCTTTAAGGAGGCCATCTTCATAGGAGAAACCTCTTCATCTTCTGCTGTTGCCAAGGTTGGTGGTACCTCCTCAAAATGTTGAAAGGGGGTTTCAATGAACTCCCCATCCATTTCTACGTATCTGAAAGAGTTGAGGTGGCTGACCATGTATTCCTCCTCCCCTTGCACTGTTACGATCCTCCCCCTGACCGGGTACTTGAGCTTCTGATGCAATGTAGAAGTCACAGCTCCAGCTTTGTGGATCCATGGGCGACCCAGCAAACAAGAATAGGACGGATGGATATCCATCACATAGAACTTTGAATCGAATACCTGTGACCCAACCCTGATTGGGATGTCCACTTCACCATGCACCATTCTTTTGGACCCGTCAAAGGCCCGGACAACAATGCTACTTGGTTTGAGCTCTAGACCCTCACAATCCAGCCTATCCAGAGCCTTCTTGGGCAGCACGTTTAATGAGGAACCTGTGTCAACCAGCACATGAGCAAGAGTAGTGCCCCTGCATTCAATGGAGACATGCAGGGCATCATTATGGTTCTTCCCCTTTGCTGTCAGATCGGCATCAGAGAAACCCAGGCCATTATCAGCAGTTAGGTTGGCCACACAATCGGTGAACTGGTCAGCAGTCATATCTTGGGGTACATGGGCAGTCTTTAAGAAAGCAATCAGAGCCTTTGCATGGGCCTCTGAACACAGCAGCAGTGACAACATGGAGATTTTGGAGGGGGTGTGCCCCAGCTGTTCCACAACATTGAAATCACTTTTCTTTATTATCTTGAGAATTTCTTCCATTTCCTGCTTGGAAGCCTCAACAATGGTCTTTGGTGCCTCCGTCCTGGCAGGCACATCAGCAGCAATTCCCTTGCCCCGAGTATCAGATGACTCAGCAGCAGGGGTGGATACTTGGTCAGAAGGAGAAACAGGCACTCTGGCAGGTGTGAAGATCAAAGGCCTATGAATTGCTGGAGGAGCAATGTCTGGCGAGAACAGTCTTCCACTACGAGTGACCTTAGCAGGCCCGGTGATGTTGGAGACACCAGTATCAATGTTGCACTCTTGTTTCACACCCAAAACATAAACATCCGCCCCGTAGTGCCATGGGACAGCCTTATCAGATTTGTAGGGTATAGGCCCCGGAACAGTAATGGTGATGGGAACATTCTTGTGAACTGACAAAACTTGCATAGGCTTCTTTGAAGGAGCCTCGGAATAGTTGTTGAAGATGGTAACGATCGACACTTCTTCAACAGGAGCAGCAGGAACAACAGTCTTTTCAAACAAAATCTCTCTATTGTCTATCAGGTTTTGGATGCCTGACTTCAACAGAGAACAACCAACAGGGGAAGCAACACATAGAGGGCAACTTTCGCTACATCCCGGAAATAAACCGGCTAGCAACAGATTCCTCTTAACCATCAGCAACGGAGTAGCAACATCATCCACCGAAGCTACATACAAATTTTCCTCAACAGCATTCACTCCATGCTGGGGCAAGGGAGCATTTACAACATTTGGCCCCTCGGGCGCCTCAAACTGTATCTCCTTTGCATCAATGAGATCTTGAACCTTATTTCTTAGGGCCCAACAGTCATCTGTGTTATGCCCCGGGCTATCAGAGTGATAAGCACAGCGAGCATTTGGATTGAACTTGGGAGATGCAGTGTTGGGAAACTTTGGAGCTTCCTTGACAGTCACTAAATTGGTGGATAGCAACTGCGGCAGGATCTGTGATAAGGTCATGCTTAACCGGGTAAACTCTCTCCGGGGCCTTTCAAACTTTTGAGGATTAGTTGGCCGAGGAGCGGCAGCAGGTTTGGCAATCATTACCGCACTGACAGATTGGCGGTGTTCAGGTCGCTCTGTTCTCCGGGAGTTATATACAGCACTAGCCTCCTTTTTGAAGGGTTTCCTCTCAGTACTGGAGGAGGCAACTTTTTGTATCTTCCCCGATTTTATACCGGCCTCAATCCTTTCACCAGTCAGGATCAGATCAGTGAACCCAGCAGAGGAATTACCAATGAGATGGTTGAAAAATGGACCAGATAGGGTCCCCAAGAACATATCTACCAGCTCCCGATCCGTCAATGGTGGCTGCACCCTGCCAGCCAAGTCTCTCCATTTCTGAGCATACTCCTTAAAACCTTCACCCGACCCTAGCGACATACCCTGGAGTTGGGTACGCGTAGGAGCGAGGTCGGCATTATACTGATACTGCTTGTAAAAAGCAGTGGCCAGATCCTCCCAGTTACGAATGCTGATTCCATCTAGCTGATAGAACCAATCGAGGTGAGTCCCTGAAAGACTCTCCTGGAAGAAGTGGATCCAAAGGTTCTTGTCTGCTGTGTAAGGCTGGATCTTCCTTACATAAGAACGGAGGTGCATCTTGGGACAGGAAGCCCCATCATACTTCACGAAGGCAGGTGTTTTGAACTTGTGCGGGATCACCACTCCAGTAGATAACCCCAAGTCTCCGAAATCCAATCCAGGTACCCGTTGAACTTCCACAGCCTTTAATCTGTCTTCCAGCTGTTTGTACCGGTCTTCAGCAGGAGGGTACTGGTCGTCGTTGAAGTCTGTTTCAGTATCAGAGCCCACAGGAGTAGTGACCTCCCTCTCATGGTGACTACCTTCTGTCACAGATGGAGGAGTCCTTTCAGCTTCAACAACCAAAGTGTTCCCGAGTCTGCGCCCAGTGTTAAATAGCACAGTCCTCCTCTTCTTCTTGGTCTTCTTCAACAGCATGGTCTTTAACTCTTGTTGACCTTGAGACAAGCCCTTGATCAGCTCCTGAAATTGGGCGTTTTGCGCCTGAAACTGGGCGTTCTGCGCCTGAAGAGCCTTGATAGCCGCATCGGTTGATGATTCAGGAGGGTTCATGATGCTGAAATAAACAGCGAAGAACGGTAAACAACCTGAAAAGAAGAGTATTTATGATGCACATGATGAATGATATGTGTTTATGCAATGCATTCAAGAGTTCGAAAATTCAAATTTGTTGTAGACCAAAAGGAACACACTTTATTATTAAGAAAATCATTGTTTTAATACATCAAAGCCTCATGGGCAAAAATACAAAAAGATCAAGTCACATCCAAAATATGTTGCGCATCTTCTCTGGAGCTATGTAAGTGTTGAGATTCCTTTCCTCGTGCAACAGGCGAGTGAGCTCCAAAACCTTCTTTTCACTGGCATGCAAACTAGTCTCAAGAGAATTCCGCTCTTCCTTAAGCTGGATCCAACTCTTCTGCATCTCTTCCCAGGATGTGGGCATATCAGGGTGCTGAATAACATGAGACACCTCTCCTTCCAAGGCAGGTTCTTTGATTACTGGAAGCATGTGAGGATAAGGCATCACTAACTTCTGAGAACGGGCTCGTACCCATTTGAGGTAAGGCTCCAAAGGGATGGAGTTCCTGTGCCCCAGTGTCTTGCTGTCTATCCTACTAGGCATCCTCCAAGCTCTGATAAATCTCTGGCGGAGTCCTTGAGTATCGTTGTCGAAGTCAAAAACTATGTCAGGTATCAACATGTCATGAGGACCATCCCTCCGAGCATAACCAAATTGTCTCCAAGCCAGGCATGGACTATAAGTAATACCCCCTCTGATTCCAAGTAAAGGAACATTAGGATACTCTCCGCAACGATCAATGATAGTGGCATCTTCTCTGGACCTAGGGCACCAATGTATATCTGCATGTGTAAGAGTCATCAACCGTTGTGACCATCTCAAACCCCGCTCATTCTTCAGGACTGATTGTGGAAGGTGCGAAATAAACCACTTTCCCAGGAGAGGAGTGCAACACATAAGGACACCTCTTTTTCTCATGGTTCGAGTGTAACATGAGTGAAGGAGGTCCCCCAGTAACGTAGGTATAGGATTCCTGGACATAAAGATCTGGACAGCACTGATATCAATGAGCTGATCTGGGTTAGGGAACAACACCAAACCATAAACAAGGAGGGCCACAACCTCTTCAAAAGCTTGCAAGTCAAGGGAGTTCCAACAATCATATGCCTTTTCAAACAGAAACCTGGCTAAGAACCCTTTGATACCACTTCTAACTTCCCAATGTCCCTTGAGGTCAGATAACTGTAGGTGCAAGGCTTTAGCAATCTCTTCAAGCTTAGGTTCCTTTTCTGTACCGTTGAAGGGTAGCTGATCAAGGATAGGGATCTTCAGGAGTCGGGAGAACTCCTCCAATGTAGGTACCAACTGATAGTCCAAGAAAGTGAAACAGTGATGCAGAGGGTCAAAGAATTGGAACAGGACTTTTATCATATCTTCCTCAATGTTGGTGTTGACCAAGCTGATGAGGCTTCCATGTCTTTCACTGAATGAAGAGTTCTCGGGAATCCTGGATATAAGCTCCTTAAGCTGAGGAGAGATCCTTACAAGACTGATTGGAATTGTCTTTCTACGAACAGTTTCCATGTCCTACAAAACAAGAACAAAGATGAAAATTCGAACCCCTGAAATGGTTAGTTAATGCATATGATGCTGGATGATGTCATGATGCTATGGTTAAACACAGATATTTACAAAGACAAACATGTAAGGCACACAAGGCACACAAGACAGGCCCTTAAGGTTTAAGGCCAGCATGGGGTCTGGGTAGTACCCTCTTGAAGTTGGTGGGTTCATCCTGTCCTAATCAAAGTAACCGGGTTCTAAGGTTCCCAATATCACGGGATTGCTTTTATTGTTCATCGTTTCGATTTAGCCACTGAACTGGCGACCGAAATATTCCAGGAAAGCAACCCTCAATTGAGTGTAGTATCGAGTATCAACCAACCTCGGACTGCACCAAAGTCAGTTATCTCACTACCCTAAAGAGGCCAAGATGGTTCAATTAAGGTTCCTAAGGTCTGTTGATGCTTCATGACACCACATGGAGGCCCCGTACTCTCCTTGACTGACTCAAGGGTTACCGGTACACACCAAAATGCCACATCAACGTAGCAGACTGTTTCAACCATGTCGGTATACCCCGCACAGTTCCCTCACAGCCTTGTTGCTACTTTCTAAGAAGGTATCCCCAGATCCGGGTTAGGATCTATAGAACTCCCAAGCAACCCACAATTTTAAAGCATACAAGGAAAGCAATTGAAAACACAATGATCTTAGTCCTAAGGTACACCTCACTTTAAGTTTTTCCCCAGCAGAGTCGCCAGTTCTGTGATCGGTGGATCTGGAACTGACTGTTTTAAAGCTGGTTCGCGAAATGTCGCGGTAAGCAAGAGTCGCCACCGCCTTTTATTTTCTCCAAATGGAAAGGACAAAAGCACAGAAAAATTCCTTTTAAGAGATTGCTCTCGGTTCGGGAGGTAGGTTATAGAAAGGGAAGGTATTAGCACCCTTTCTATCCATGGTTATCCATGGGCTCTTAGGTACTTGCTCAATGTGTTTTCAAAATGTGTGCTTGCTTTTCAATTGTGGGTTTCAAAAATATTCTTTGAAAAGTTTCAGTTCAACTCGTACGTCAGAGTGTTTGAAAAGTTTGTTTTGAAAGTTTTTGAAAGTGTGTTGGTGTGAAAAGTATTTTGATTTGTTTGAAATTAGAGCAAGTATCCTTGAGAACCTACCTACCCTAAGGAATTCGTCTGTGTAAATGTCCTTTAAAGTAGTGCCATCCCACCATTGAGAGGTAGGTAGCACCACTGTTGGAGGTGTTCGGGTCAATTCGAGTTTTAGGGACGTGGTGATCACCGGAGCAATGGGAAGACACCTTAGAAGCTACCCTCATGCCAGGTTCCCGGACCATGAGGACTTACTAAGACGTTTTCTACTCGACGACCACTTTTCGAAAGGGCAACAGTGAGGCGTACCCTAGGGGTGGTGTGTGCGAATTGTGTGTCATTTTCAGTTCATTGTTTGTCTTGTCATGTATTGGTGATCTAACGATTCGATTTTATTTTTTGGGCATTCATTCTTTCATGCATATTTATTAACAGTTATATGTGCGAGAAAATAAATCTAACTATTACAACTGGCGCGGGTCCACATCGCCAAAAAAACCGAACCCGATTTGACTGAAAATAAATAAAGCGAATAAAATGCAGGAAATAAATCTAAACTTATTACAAGGCTTTGGGGCATATACAGAGTTATTTACACAATACAAAACAAATGCGCGAAATAAAGACTAAACAAAATTAGGGCATTGGACCCTTTTACAAATAATTAAAATTAGTCAAGGAAATTAAAATTAAAATTAAATGAAAAATAATGTTTTTGTGTTTTTTAGGTTTAAAAGAAAAAGAGAAAAGTTAATTAAAATTAAAATCCTAGTTCTATCATTTTTTAAGTTTATTATAAAAAAAAAGATTTAATTTCTAACCTAATTAAATTCTAAACTAATTTATGTACAATTTTTGATTTATAGAAAATAAATAATAAATAATAATATTGTGAGGGAAAAGGAAAAAATTAAAAAGGATATAAAAAATTAATAATTAACCTAATTAAACATTTTTTGGATTTTTATTATGAACAAAGAATTAAAATTAAAACTAAGACCTAATTAAACTAAATGAGTTATATTTAATTTATTTAAAAAAAGAATCAAAATTAATTATATTTTTTTTTGTCCTTTTCTGTATTTTTGATGTTTTTTATATTTTTTGTAAAAATTAATTAAATCAGAAAATAAAAACACAAGTAAATTTAAAAATAATAAGATATAAAGAAATTTAGAAAAAAAAGAAAGAAAAAAAAAAAGATAGAACCAGGGGGTGTGGATTTGAGTTTGGAGGTGCAAGCCTGGCCCATTTGCTGGCCATTTGTTGACTTTTTCCATTCAAGTGTGCGCCTGCTGACTTGCATCCATCCTATGCCTTTGTTCTGGACCCTTGGATGATCATCTGGGACACGTGGATGAACTGACTTTGCAGTGCATGGTGAGTCCTCATGTGAGCGCTGCATTGAACCTTGAAAGAAAAAATAATATGAGAAATTGCAAGACCTGGGACTTGAACCCAGGTCTTTGAGGTTAACACGCTTATCCCTTGCCACTGAGCCAGTTATATTTCAATTAACATATGATAGTTAACAAATAATAAAAAGAATAATCAATGCATAGTGGTCAAACGCGCGCGAACTTTGAATGGACAAGTCACTGGTTGACACGTCTTCTTCTTCCTCATGTCCCCTGTAACACAAATACATAAAGCAACGGTTTTGAAACGTGGGGTTAGGGAAGCTACAAAAAAATAGCGAATAGCTCGTTTCCTAATATAAATTAGGCGCGAGCATCTCATTCTCTTCGTCCAGATGCCAGGAATGCAGTGGTCATGGTCTTGAGGGCCAATTTTGCAGTATGGTGAAAACCCCAAAATCAAAACTTGAAAACCCTAGAACGTGGGCATGGCAGATTCGCGTAGGATGGACAAAAATGCAATTAAATATAATCAACAGCTTGGAAACTTCATCATGAGTATGAATATGTAATTAAAAATGCAAAAAGAGGCTTAGAATCAAGAACACGAATTCAAAAAATTTGCTGTACAGTTCCACTTGTAACTACCAGTTCAAGGAGCTTTGAGTGAGGTTATGAATTGAAATGCGTTTAGAATTATCCCAGGAAGCTATTGGTACAAAAATTTTTGCTTGAGAAGCCCCCTAGCTTTGAAATCAGTTTTGCCTTTTATGTCCAAATTTTCAAATTGTCAAATGGCCTTTGAACGAGTTTCTTGCTGCACTAGGGTTAGGGTTTGACTCAATGATCCTTATGGAATAGACTTGGCTTGCTATTTGACCTTAATCCATGCTTGAGAAAGAATTGGCATTAGGGTTTGTCCATTAACCATTTTTTCCTAATTTCTAGCCAAAACCTAGACCTAGTGTGTAAATGAACCTTGGCCTGATTTTTGAGTTGATTCATGATACATAGAACTTGTCCAAATTCATATGACACCATTTCATTGATTTTTAAATTTTATTTGAATTTTCAATGAATTAAAATGAATTAAATCATCAAAAATTAAATAAAATAAAAAAGTCAACATTTGGTCTTGAAATCAACCATGGGCCACGTGTGTGGCATGACAAGGATGGACAAAGTGAGAAAAATGGGGCCCTTTTGTCAAAATTGGATTTTCAAGGATAGTTGACTTTTGCCATTTCACAAAAATTTCCCAACTTCTACAAGGCATAACTTGCTCAATTTTTAAGCTTTTCACATGTTCTTGGACATTTTGGAAAGGTCTTTGAGTCCTTTAACCAATGCCTTTGGTCCCATGTCATTTTGATTTACCAATCTCAAGTTATGGTCTTTGACTTAAAGTCCCTTTTTGTTGACTTTTGAAAATGACCTATAATGTTGAAATTGATAACTTTTTGTGAGAGCATTTCTTGGACTTGAAGTATGAAAATGAGTTGTAGGAAATGTCTTTCTCTTCAAAATGAGCTTTGGATGGAATTTTTCTGATAATCCATGTGAAAGTTATGCCCTGGTCAATTTCAGTTGACTTTTTCAGCTGTCCAAATATAGCAACCTTTGCATCTTTGATGATTTCTGAGCCAAATTTTGAGAATCATGATCAAGCATTGATCAAATGATGTTTGTGGCTTCAAAATGATAGGTTGACCAAAAATTTGAACTTTTGACTGCCAAATGACCATTTTGCCCCTACAGTTGACTGTAGTGCAATCTAGGGTTTTGACTGTGCAATCTTGAGCTGAATGCCTTGAAACTTGATATGGGAATGCTTGACCATGTTTGTAAGCATATGAGACTTGATTGAGCCTTTGAAAACTTCCTTTTCTTGATCAGACTCAAAACCCTAACTTTGACTGTATGGGAGACTGTTGCACTGCACAACCCTTGGGGAACTTTTCTAGCTTGGCTTGACAATTTCTTGAAGAATATGGGAGGGCAAATTTTGGGGTATAACACTTACGCTGCTTCGATTTCTATTTTCCAGATTTCTTGCTGAATCTTGATTGTAATGCTTGTTCAGCTGTCTTCTCCCTTTCTGAGTTTCTTTGCTGCAGCCTCATTTCATGAGCCTCCAAAGAAGCTTGCAGTTCTTCCAACTTCATCTCAGATAGATTCTTGGCCTCTTCGATTGTTACAACAAAATAATCAAAATCTGCAATTAGAGATCTTAATACCTTTTCTATCTTCTGTAGATCCGTTAACGCTTCACCACACGCCTTCATCTGGTTTGTTAGCATCACCACTCTTGAGAAATATGCTGAAACAGATTCATCCTCTTTCATCTGCAACATCTCATACTGCTTTCTCAGAGTTTGCAACTTCACCTTCTTCAGTTTCTCATCTCCACCATACAAAGGCTTCAGCTTTTCCCAAGTTCCTTTTGTTGTTTCTTCTTCGATTATCTTCTCAAACACATCACAATCTACACACTGGTGAATCAAGAATAACGTCTTGCCATCTTTCTTCCTCTGATCTTTGTGCGTAGCTTTTTGGGCTTCCATAGCATCTTCCTCCAGTTATGGCATTCCATCATTCACGATTTTTACAACATTTTGAAATTTGAAAATAACCTTCATTTGTGCGACCCATCTTTGATAGTTTTCACCTTTAAAAACAGGAAGATTTGCTGGAAATTGTGTTGAGGTTGTTGATCCGTTTGCCATTAGATTCTCTCTGAATTGCGAACAAACTTTTGATACCAATTTGTTGGAACAAAGAATTCAAGAAAGATGAATATTGTGAAAAACAAGAAGAAGAAGAGAGAAGAATAGAGAGAGAGAGAGAGAGAGAGAGAGAGAGAGAGAGAGAGAGAGAGAGAGAGAGAGAGAGAGAGAGAGAGAGAGAGAGAGAGAGAGAGAGAGAGAGAGAGAGAGAGAGAGATTGCTGAGTTAGTTAGTGTAACTAACTCTTAAACTGAAACTGTTATTATTGTTACTGTAGATATGTGAATTACAAAATAACGACCCTTCATATAAGCAACATGTCTAAGCCTAAATACAAGGTAAAACTCAAATAACAACTAACAAAAATTAATCAACTAACAGTTTTGAATAGTTCTAAACCTGTCTAGATTTTGTTTTCTGTGGCTCTGATTTTTTCTTCTAATGGTTGGGATCATTTTTTGCTGTTTATTTATTTGAATTTTTCTTTTCGCTTTTTCTAAAGTTGGTGTACTTGCACTTTAATCATTAGTCCCCCTTTTCTATTTATATATTGTCTTTAAAAAAGTGAAATAATTTTAAATCAAAAAGAATTCTTATAAAATCTTTCACAAAATTAATAAAAATAACTTTAGTAAGAAAATTGAGATGAATTTTATTCTTTATTCATTGTCTCAATAAATATACAAAATTTTCTTAAGAAATAAAAGTACAAAATGTGAGATATTAATTTTTCTGTTTTATAACAAATGAGACGTGTAGATTTGAATAACCCCGAGGGAGGTTCAGTTAATCTTATCATATGATGACATGTAATAACAGAAAAAATGTTTGTTCCGTATGTAGTTTTAATTCAAGATAAGTACAGGAGACAAAAATACTCTTTGATAGGGAACGCCACTATCAAGCTTCTCTAGAATATTCTTATATTGCCACGTTTTTTTTTGTTTTTCCTATGACTCTTGAGTGCCTTTGTCTTTAAATAAGCATTGTCATTTGCATATCTTCGATGGAAATAAGGTAAAACTAAATAAATATAAAAAATCTTGTACTCTTGTTATTGTCCGGAATATAATATTCATTTTCAACTAAATTAAAATTTTAATTTTAAGTAAACTATAAGAAATCTATCGGATAACATGATTCCGTTCGAATTTACATCACATATTTATCAAAATATTATTCATTAAATTTGAATTCATTTTTCAATTAATTAACATTCATATCATTATAAAAGTAAATCAACACTAACTTTTAAGTACTGATTTATAATTAAAATAAACTGTATAATCAAATCATAAAAGTTTAAAAAAAACTTAAAAATAATATTTATTAACAGTTATTCAAATTAATTTTAAATATAAGTTATTTTTTAAAACTTTTAGTATCCAAAAAAATATTATAACAAAAGATGAAATGCTTAAGATAAAATTTTATAAAATATCAGTTATATTAATATTTCATTTAAATTTATTTTTATATAAATTACTTGTAATTTTTTCGATAAAAATATATATAATACTATAAAAAATTATTTTTGTTTAAAAAAAACTTTAAAAAGCAAGTTTAATATTTGAATATTTGAACTTTATCTATATAAGAAAACACGTTTGAACTAGCTTTAGCTTTTTTTCTTGGGTGGAAGAACTTTATGTCGAGTCTGTCGCCATGTGTTGAGATCAATAATACTTGTATCAATTTGGTACACCAATTATTTAATCGACAATTTCCTTACGGAACCATGATTTCATAAATAAAAAATAGTAATAAGAGGAACTTAACAAAAGTATTATTTCTTTCTTAATTTTGTGTCATCTGGTCAACAAAGACATTCAAATTTGGAAAGTGGGAGGAGGGTAAAATAAAGCTATTATATAAAGAGATAAACATTGTTCTTAGCTTAGGAAAGAAAATAAACAACAAAACTTCAATGGAAAGAGAAGGTGATAAGTGGAAGCAGTGTGATAAAGATGAAACTTTGAATATTCCTTTGGTAAGAGAACATGAAGAAATACAAATTTCTGGTAGCGGTTCCAACAACAATATTGTCACCACATCTTTCCTTAAAACTTGTTTCAATGGCCTCAATGCTTTATCAGGTAACCTTATTAACCTTAGTTTTTCGGTTTTACATAACATAAAATGTTTGTTGTTGTAATAAATAGATTATTATTAGGTATGATATTAGCCTAGAAGTGGAGATTTGTGATGATAAATACATATAAACTCTGGTTGCGAATTAATAGAGATAAAAAATGTGTGGGTTATACTCTTCTACTACTAGCTACTTTCCTATCCTCTGATATTCATGTCCACTCATATATTATAGACGAAGATGAGTGTTATGAGGATGAGTTTTATCTAATAGTGACGAAAGTATATACACCCACCGGTTTTCCTTTGTGGTTTAAGCATTCTAATTTCATATTGTGGTACTTCTGACTAGAGAGAGTGAACGAGGGAAATCTGTTTCCAATGACTGATTTCAGGGAGAAGAAGTGTCTTTTGATTTTTTTTTATCACAGAGCTAGTGCAAATTGTTTTTCGGCTCTCTAGCTCAGGCCCAAATAAATTTTCATATATATACCCATTTTCATAATGGGGAAAGGGATTACCAATATGCTCTGATATTATGTTAACTAAGAAAATTGTGTTAAGTAAGAAAAGTTAGGTTAAAACTATGTCTCTTTTCGTTTTGATTTCTTATATAAATATAGTAATTACTGTTGAAAATAATAAAGTCAAGGGATCGGCTTCGAGTGAAGGGACCGATTTATTTGTATTAAAAATATTCTTCACAGGTGGTGGATAAGAGGTGTTCCGTTAAGGAGTGTTAACAGTGACGATACAAGTGTACGTAAAGCTTCCACTTAAGGGGGAGTATTAGACTCCCACTTGAGGGGGAGTGTTGAAAATCAAGTGTGAGGAATAAGTCTCACATTGATTAGAAAAGGAAAGATTGAACACTTTATAAGTGAGAGAACCCACACACCTATTACCTTAAGATTTTGGGTGAATATGTGGTGTCTCTCTCACTTGTGTGTTGCTCTTGGCTCAAAATGTTAAATGATCTCTCGTGTTGACCTTCTGAATTACCTACAACAAATGGTATCATGAGCCTTTGGTTTGAGTAAAGGGACCGACATACTTGTATCGAAATGTCCATCAAAACGTGTCAACGGCGGTATAAGAGTAAGTGAACAAAAAAAAGTTTCTATTTGAGGGGAAGCATTGTGGACTCACACTTGTGAGAGAACCCATACACCTATCACCTTAAGGTTTTATGTGAATATGTGATTTATCTCTCACAAAGGTGTATTACTCAAAGGAGGAAGTCCCACAAAGTTCAATCCTCACTAGTGAAAAGCTCCCCCAACAATTACAAGTTGTCATATTGGCTTTCAACCCACTAAATTAGCTAAACTGTCATATGTACATTTACCGCTAATTATGCTAATTAAGAGAATGACTATTACAAAAAAAATGTGCAATCTCATACAATTTCATTTGCGAAAATTAGCTAATTATTGCCAATAATTTCGTTGCCATAATATCTCTCAAAAAATCAATATATAGAGCTTCTCACAATCCTACGTGACTTATCCCTGAACACAATCAAATACCATAAACCCTAAAACAGCTATAGACAACTAGGAGTTTTTTTCATTGTGCTTTTTAGCAAGTACAATTCTCCATCTTGTGCCCCTAGTAAAGCTGACATTGGCCACCCGATCATAATCCACAATTGACTAATTCCTCGCCTCTATAACCCTATTTAATATGGTGAGTAGGTGAACCAGGACGTAGAACGAGAACACCTCTGGCGGCGATCACATGGCCATAATAAATATGTGTATCCCTATGGACGATTTGCATCGCCACAACCAGACTTGGAAGGATATTGTACTTAACCTCCAACAGTGCCACCAAGAGATAGGTCCCACAGAGGAGAAAATTTATTGCCTCCATTAACACACATATGGCGATCGTTAGCTTCTTAATCTTCTGATACCGTGTTTTGACTCCTCCAAGCATCTTTCTTACTAAATACACGAGCCTTTCTACCTTATCTCTCCATTAGATGAGTACTGAGCTCATTGTTTGGTATGTAACTAAGAGGTAGAGGAGTAGTGGTAATTTCTCTCTTGGGTGAGTGAGAATATGCGGCGTCCTGAGGAATGCTTTTACATTCAAGATAGTCTTTTCACATTATGTGTTCCTCTAGAATCTCTCTTTCTTCTTTAGGGAAGTAAATAAAAGGAAAACCTTTACGTCCACACATAAGAGGAAGTGAGATAGGGCGGTTAGGCGAACTTTAAGTTGTTGCACATCCTTGATGTTTGTGGGGCTTCTCGTGTCAATAATTGCCAAACAATTGTCTGTATTGGATTAAATGCCCCTCTTCGTCAGCGTGTACCTCGAGAAATTCACAGCTTAAACCCTGAAAGAACACTTGGCAAGAATTAATCGCATGTTATACTTCTTGACTAATTGTAGGGCATCCTCTAAGTCAACATCTTGGTTTTCCCCTTCAGTGGGTTTTTCTATAATTTCGACCACATATACCTCTAGTTTTTTCCCTATCTTATGGGAGCACATAACATCCACGAGTCATTGGTAAATGGCACCAACATTCTTGAGGGTGAAGGGAATGACATCTAGTAGTAGTTTCCATGATTTGACATGAAAGTTATCTTAGGGGCATATAGGGGATTCATTCAGATTCGGTTGTATTCTAAGTAGGCATCCATGAAACTCAACGTGATATAACATGAGGACCCGTCAATCATGCGATCAATATTTGCCAAAGGATATGGGTCCTTACGGAAGGAAATATTTAGTTCGGTGAAGTCCACACACATGCGCCACTTGTTCACTTTTTTCTTCACCCACACCACATTATCTAACCAGGTAGGGTATTTCGTTTCTATTATGAACCTAACACTAGATATATTTTCTACTTCCTCCTCAATGGTGTCCTTCTTCTCCTCTCAAACCTTTTGCTTCTTTTTTAGCACTGGCTTGGCGGAAGGGTCAACGGAGAGGTGATGACATACCACTCTAGTATCTATTCATTGCATATTAGAGAGAACCCAAGTGAACAAGTCTATGTTTCTAATGAGTTGGTCGACTAACTCATTATATTTTTCCATGGTAATAAAAGTACATATCTTCATCGGTTGATAGGCTGAAAGGAATATCCTAACCTTCTTCATGTCCCATATGCACGTGAGTCTCTCATCACCAGCACCCAACTTGGGATCCCAACAATGATTGTCTATATTAAGGGATTCAGGGAGAGGGGCACCCACAAGGGGGAGCTCTTCCATTCTTATCGCCAGGTTGTTCTAGTAACACTCTTGAGTGCTCTATTGATCTCCTCAAATCATTCTGAATCATCTGTCGGGCAATGGTTATTTACGGACACGATACAAGGTGAAGATAACCTCCAAAAATGCATTGACGGAGGGACGGCCTAAGATAATGTTGTAGGGTGAAAGGGCGTCTACTATGAGATAGTTGACTTTGATAGCCATGGTGTTTATTCCCTTGCCACGAGTTATTTCTAGGGTTACATGGCCCTTCACTTGTATCTGTTCACCTAAAATCTTACTAACAAACCCTAAAAGGTTTTTATGTTGCTAGGATAAAGTTGGAGCCTCTCAAAGGAATCCAAGAACCAGACGTCAGCAGAGCTCTCGTGGTTTATCAGAACTCGCTTGATGTCCCAACTTCTAGGTTACACAGAGATGCTAAATGGGTCATTATTGTGAGGAAAGATTCCAATGGCATGACTGCTAGAAAAGGTGATATTTCTTCCTGATTATGCTTTTTCCTTTAAGGAATCCCTGGGTATATAATGTTCTTTGTCAACAGCTGTTAGGTGTATTTCCCCCCGGAAGGATCTGAAACTACCTATACGATGAAACCTTATAAAATGGTGTTGGGTTTAGATCATAGAGCTTTTTAATCCATCCTCGTATGAAGATGGAAACGTTGATGATTAAAGAGGCGTGGCACTAGCTTGTTTTACCAGAGCCCTGATATGGGTGCCACTGTACTGGTCAACAAGTATAGGTGTGCATTTTATTCCTACAAGGGTAGGTGATACTCAAAGGTCATAGTAGGTTAGTGATAGCCAGGGTGGTTAGGACTTTCCCGTGGAGGCGAGAAGCCTTGTATGACAGTGTTAAAGGCAGTGAGAGAGGCCAAATCATGTGTGGTGAAAGACTATGTATTAAATGTATGCTAGTTAAGTTATGATCTTTCTTTATCCCACTAGGAGAGGGGTATTTAATAGGCTAGGGTTTCCTTGTGAATGATAATTGCCCACTAGTTAATGGTGAACCATTGAATTCCTAATTTCTAGGAGAACGTAGATCAACTATTGACCCTAACTGCACTCTAGCCAAAAAACTTCTTTCTCCATGTTTTCAATAATGGGAGAGTGGAGGACCCTTAGGGCGATGCTATTCTCCATAAGTCCCACACTTATTATATTCCTTCTGAGTTGGTTCCCAAGTCTAATATTATGGCACTTGAGAGCTACAAACTTTGTAAATACCATAAGATCAAGGATACCCACACTAAAGACGGTTACCAACAGAAGAAATAAATTGTGCAATTTTTTATTTCTAAATAATTACCCAATCTCATTCATGTAAAAAAGAAAGTGGGTTAAAAAAGTGTATTTTATGGTTTATTTTGGTTTTTAGATATTTCTTGATTTGGAAAGAAAAAATAGCTGTTTTGTGAAAGTAGAATTGTACCATTTTTAATAAAAACAATAAATTACAGAATAACTTTTGGCTATCTATATATCATCAAACCTTTGAGATTCCTTAAAAGTGCGTTTACTAACTTAGTGGAGGTTAGGACTTAGGACATTCCATAGAAGTGAAGTATCTTTTATTCGATCATGTCTTAATGGACTCAATGCAATTGCAGGTCTCATTCTATAGCAGAAAGATAAACTTTTATTTTTAAAAACTATTTTCTGATTTTCTATTACAAAAAAAATGGTAATGATAGTTTAAATGATTATGATTTTTCAGGTGTTGGAATACTCTCAGTTCCATATGCATTAGCCTCAGGAGGATGGTTAAGTTTAGCACTTTTATTTTCTATTGCTGCAGTAGCATTTTACACTGGTTTATTAATGGAAAGATGCATGGAAAAAAAATCGAACATTAGAACATTTCCAGATATAGGTGAATTTGCATTTGGAAAAAACGGAAGATTAATAGTATCGATATTAATGTATATAGAACTATACTTGGTTTCGACAGGGTTCTTGATTCTAGCAGGAGACAATTTGAGTAACATATTACCTATTGAAGAGTTTCAAGTGGTTGGTTTATCGATCGGTGCAAAGCAATTCTTTGTGATATTGGTTGCGCTAATTATTTTGCCAACGGTTTGTTTGGATAATTTGAGTTTGATTTCTTATGTGTCTGCAAGTGGTGTCTTTGCTTCTGTTATTATTATACTGTCAATATCATGGACTGCAACATTTGATGGAGTTGGTTTTCATCAAAAGGGTGATATTGTGAATTGGAATGGAATCCCTACTGCTGTTAGCTTGTATGCTTTTTGCTATTGTGCACATCCAGTCTTCCCTACTCTCTACAATTCCATGAAGAACAAACACCAGTTCTCAAATGTAAGTGCTTTTGCTTTACTTTTTTAATATATTAATTTAAGTATTCTGTTACTTTAAGTACTTATTAAAGTGTGTTCCATTTAATATTGCAGGTCCTAATTGTATGCTTTATACTAACCACAGCTAGTTATGCATCAATGGCTATAATTGGTTACTTAATGTTTGGTTCAAATGTTGAATCACAAGTAACATTAAACTTACCACTTAACAAATTAAGTTCAAAAATTGCAATATACACAACCTTGGTGAATCCAATAGCAAAGTTTGCTTTGATGGCAACACCAATTACAAATGCTTTGAAAGAATTAGTTGGAAGAACATACAAGAATAATAGAGTGACCAATATTTTTGTGAGCACTTTGCTTGTAGTTAGCAATGTTATTGTTGCATTGAGTATTCCTTATTTTGGGTCTCTCATGTCATTGGTTGGAGCATTTCTAAGTGCCACTGCTTGTATTTTGCTTCCTTGTTTATGTTACTTGAAGATTTCTGGCAATTATAGGAAATTAGGGTTTGAGACAGTGACAATAGTGATGATAGTATTAGTAGCTATAGTGATGGGAGTATCTGGGACATATATTTCAATTGTTGAAATAATACAAAATTTGAAATAGATAATGTATTATTTTGTAGACCATTCTTATTCTCATACTTAATCATTTTCTAACCTCTCCTTGCTTGAAAAATTAATCCCATGATCTATCAATTATACTTGATTCTGGCCTATTTAATTTTTATCAATTATACAATTGGGTTTTTTAAAACTTGCTTGGAGATTATCAAAGAGGATTTGTCTGACTTTGTGAACAAATTCTTCTTTAATGCTCATTTTCCAAAGGCCATGACGACTTCTTTTTTTGGCCTTGTTTGTGAAGAAGCACGATCCCTAGGTCAAGGGAGTTACAGCTTTTTAAAACCTCTAAAACTATTTAGTTCGACTTACTTCAATTCTCTGATGACATGGTCATTGTTGGAGAGGCTTTGTGGAATAATCTATAGTTCATCAAGGCGGTATTGCATGGTTTCGAGATGGTTTTTGGCTTGTGCGTGAATTTTCACCAAAGCAAGATTTTAGGATTCTTGTTGATGGTGTTGTTGGTTGAAAATTTCGACTAAGGAGAAATTGAGCTGATTCAATGGTCTGAATATACCTAGAGAATTGTTTGGCTATTTGGTTTGTTCAAAACCATGAAGATTCGAATTCGAAATTGGTGGATAATTTATAAATTCGAATTGCGAAATAAGGTGTTATTCGAGATAAGGTTTAAAACGTTATACTTCAACTGTTATCAAGTTTTGACGCTCAAGAAAGATAAGCGAAGAGTTTTTGAATTTGAATGTTCAATCTTATCCAGAAGGACGCGTGAAATCTTTAGGATTGTCGAAGACATTCCAACGGAAACGTGGCATTAGTTTGTTAGAAGACCGTTAGGGTCTAAGTTCTATAAATTGTAGCTTTTGTGTTTCAATTTGGTGTGTTCACATCTTTGTACAAAATACTCAAAATACTCAAAGTACTAGTGTTCGAGAAAAGAGTTAATGAGAATGTACGTATGATGCACCATATTTTGTATTCAATGTCATTTATATTCAATGAAATTTTTTTACGTTCTTTACAATTTTCAGTCTAGACTAGTTTATATTTCATTAATTTCATAAAGAAGTTTCACTTCGACATACAAAGTGATTCCTTTTGTTTAAAGAGATTATCATCAAAACATACTTTCTAAATAATAGAACACATAGTCCTGAGATCAATCTGATCGATCTCGTGAGTAACCGAATCTGTTAAAAGATTTAGAGGATCAGTGGTTGTTTACCAAATTTCAGGGTAAACAAATTGGCACGCCCAGTGGGACTCTGTGTCTAATATTTAGTTCTTTTTCTTTTCGATAATCTATGTTTCCTAACTTGTTTGTTGCATGATATTAAGAAGTGGAAAATTAGCCAATACCACATATACTAGACCAAAAAGGAAATACAACAGAAAAATAGCTAACCCACCCGTTAGTAGTGCACAATAAGTTCCTCCTTCCACAGCAGGGAATACGAGTGCTTCGAATACAATCGAAGCCATGGCAACAAATCAAGGGACTGTGATTATCCCCTTGACTACAAATGCTACAGTCATACCCCCAAATACAAACGCTTCAGCCATATTATGAAACACACAAAATGAACCTTTTATAATGTCTGTAGCCAGTCAAAATCCATCCATAACCCCCAGACCTTCAGTAAACGGTGTCTCTAGAACATATGCATCAGGCTTCACAATCCTAACATCAGATCCAATATATGGCATGCCAACTTTGTTCATGGCAGGACTGCAAAATAACACTTCGACATATACACGTCCTTTAACATTTGCCTTTTCGCCATTACAAGGATCAGGTTCAGGGGTAAACCATATGGCACGAAATAATTCGCAGCCAAGATATGTTGCTCAATTGTCTCCTATTACCACAAGTATGCAGGCAATCTTGAGGCAACATATGGATGATAGTAAACATGAAATGGTGGGAGTACTCGCCCATCAAATGAGTATAATTTTAACCCTTTAATCCAAAGTACCACACAGACGAACTTGCAGAATGCCTAAGCAAACCAACAAATGGCTGCACAAATTGGGCGCCTTGCAGATTTCTTTGGTGCACCCAGAGAATCAACTCGACAACCACAACTTACATGGATAAGGAAGAATCAAGGCATCGTGTTGTAAGAAGAACTAACCATTGACCAGGCCCAACCAGCGATATACCCAGAAGTCGAAATTCAATAACCAGTTCGAAGGGAAGAACCACCCAGATTTCAACAGGCTACTCCCAGGGAGGAACCACGAAGAAGGGTAGTCATGGTGAATCGAAACCAAGATGCTGACGAAGTTCTCCAAGGATGTCGACATGATGATATGGTAGGAAATAATAATCTAGCAGCCATAGTCGAAAGAATCATGGCACAAAGTGGAGTAAATATTGGCATGCGAAGGCCGAATTATACATCCCATTTGTCTAACTACATTCAGCAAATTGTGTTACCTAGGGGATGGAAAGTGCCAAAATTCACAAAGTTTTCTGGTGACACCAGTGAGTCAACCATAGAACATATTGCCAGATACGTTACAGAAGCAGAGGTATAGAAAACAATGAGAATCTAAGGATTAAGTATTTCTCTAGTTCAGTAACCAAAAATGATTTTACTTGGTTTACTACTCTTGCAACAAACTCCATCCATGATTGGACTCACTTAGAGAGATTATTTCATGAACAATTTTATGTAGGTCAAACCATAATCAGCCTGAGTGGATTGGCAAATGTTAAGTGCAAATTCAGTGAGCCTATAGATGATTATCTTAACAGGTTACGTGTGTTGAAAGCAAGATGTTTCACACAAGTGCCTGAATACGAGTTGGTCGAAATGGCAACAAGAGGATTGGACTTCTCTATAAGGAAGAAGTTAGATCCCCAATATCTGAGAGAAATGACACAACTGGATGACAGGGTTCGACAGGTGGAGCGTTTGAAGATCGAAAAAAGCAAGGGCTAACAAAAGCCACAGAAAATAAAGAGTGGCTTATATCAAAGCTTGTCTGACGAAAGAGATGACGAAGATGATTTTTTAGAGGTTGAAGAACATCAGATAGATCTTGCAGAGTTAAAGCAAGGACCACCATATCCTTGCAAAGTGTTAACGCCTACGAACGGGAAAAATCCCGTCGAACCAGAAAGGAATGATAAATTCCCAAAGAAAACCTATACTTTCGACATTACCAAGTGTGATGAAATCTTTTATTTGTTAGTAAAATATGGCCAGATGATAGTGCCCCCTGGTGCTAAAATTCCTCTGTTAGAACAACGGAAGAAAATTGGCTTTTGTAAGTATCATAATTTCTTAGGCCATAAAACCTCACAATGCTATCTTTTCAGGGATTTGATACAGAGTGCAATCAAGGAAGGAAGGATAAAGTTTAGAGAGAAGCCCAAGAACCTGATGAAGGTCGACATAGATCCTCTTCAGATTATTGAGATAAACTTTGCGGAGCCTAAAGATATCAACATGGTTGAAGCTGTCGAAATTGAAGGAGGTCAACTCGATGTAGACAATGTATCTGAAGATAATTAGGGGCTAAAGACTGTTGAGGGTGTCATGGGCCAGGAAAAAGGCAATGCTGCTGATGGCAATGCCAAAGTTCCTAGCGAGGTTAAGACTGCTGAGGGTCTCATGGGCCAGGAAGAAAGCAATGCTGCTAATGACAATGCCAAAATTGGTGGCAAGGCTAAGACTATTGAGGGTCTTAGAGTCAGATTCGAAGAGCTTGAGATTGCTGAAGGTCCCAAGTTCGAAGTAAACATGGTGGATCTGGACCAATTTTCCCTGGAAACGACGGAGATCGAAAGATGTTTGAAGATGGATAATGATAAGATGTGAACTGGGGACTAAAAATTAAGCCTGGTCGAGTATCTTTTTCATTTCCATACGAAGAATCCTGAGGGACTAGTGTGCCCTAAGTGCAGCATAATGAATGATCGAGGAATTGCGGTAACATACCAGAAATTGTACCAAGAGAGGGCTAGAAACAACTGGAGGAGTGATAAAGAGTTGGTGCCATACCCAAAAATGGGAGAAAGCTTGATGGGTTTTCTAGTTTGTTGTCATAAGACAGGATCAGAAGTCATAATGTGCCCATGGTGTAGCACTGTTTGTGATAGAAAGGAAGCTGGAGCATTTGAGAGAATACTGTATGCTTAATGCTGGAATAATAAAAAGAATAGCAGGGGGAGGTATGTAACCAATGCAAAGAGAATTCCGAAAAGGGAAGATAGCCCACACCCCAAAGTGAATCGACAAGTCATCTTCAAGCCACCTGCCAACATCCCAACAAACAAATGGTTGAAGTCTAGCCAAAGCAAGGGGGAGGAAAAGGCAAAGGGAAAAGGAAAAGTTTCGAGGAAGGTGGCAGATCAGCATGGGCATATCGAAGGCAGTTCTAGTCAACGAAGCAACAAGCCTATGTGTCTGAGAACTATAAAGGAAAAAAATCCAATGACAAGGTCCCAATGGCGAAGTAACCAGAGGACCAAGAAGGCTCAAAGAGAAATCACAAGCAACAAAGTATGGGAATCAAGTACAAATCAAACTTCGTCTACTGCACCTGGAAAAAAGAAGTACCCAGCATAAAGGAGGCTTTTTCCCCCAAGAAGACAGAGGTGTCCGTCGAAAGGACTATAAGGGAGCCAACTAACAAAGAACCAACTAATGATGAGGACATACTTACTGACAACTTCAACTCAGATGCGGAGTCCTCTTTGAATATCAACTGCAATGTAGTTTCTGTACTACCACATGAATATGACCAAGTGACGGAGATAGAAGATTCTGAAGAAGCAGATGAATTAGAAATGGCGAAGCACAAGCCTATGTGCTATTATGTTATGAATAACAGAACAGTCGAAGAACAAAGCACGTTTTTTGAAAGACCAAACCAAGGTATGAAGAATAAACTGAAGCCTTTATTTATTAGAGGAAAGATTGAACAAGTAGGGATCAACAAAGTGATGATAGACGAGGGTGTTGCTGTCAACCTAATGCCTCAGTTCTTGTTGAAAAGGATAGGTATGTATTATACATATATAAAACCCCATAATATGGTATTATCTAACTACGAAGGGAAGATTGGTCATACTCTCGGAGTAGTTCAAGTTGATCTCACTGTAGGAACCATTACAAGGACAACTATGTTCATGGTCATAGCGGCCAAGACAAATTACAACTTACTTTTGGGTCGTGAGTGGATTCATGGAATAGGTGGCATTCCCTCCTCAATGCACCAACGTGTGGCAATCTAGAGATAAGATGGAATTATAGAAAACATTGAAGTTGACCAAAGATATTATATGGCGGAGGTGAATCAAGTAGATCGAAGGAATTTTGATTGAAATCTGGCCAACATAGGGCCTTGCAGTGCTGCAAATGGCGCATATGCACCAAACAACAATGCTATGTATTTTCTGACCCTACATCCAAGGCATGGATTTCGCTGGGATAATGAGATTCGGGGGCAAGAAGATGATGCACTTGGACTCCCAGGAATACGGCCTACAGGCTGGGATGACGAAGAGAGTGATCATGTCTGAGTCCTCCTTCTTCGAAAAGATTTCGGCCTATTTGGCTGAAAATAAATTAAAATCGGCTTTGGAAGCCGAAGTAAAGATTATGGCTATGGAGGCTAATGAAGAAGCAAATCATACAAAAGGACATGGGGTGTTCTTCAAACCAAAACCCCCCGACAAAGAGAAATCGATCGAAGAAAAAGACCAAAGGCTAGACGCTATATATGATGATGGGCCTTTGGGATTTGAGAAGGATCCAATGGCGTCGAACATCAAGATGCTAGCACATGACCCTCTTGAAGAAGTGGATCTAGGAGATGGGACTGTAAAAAGACCCACTTATGCCAGTTCAAAGCTTAGTCCAAGAGTAAAAACAGTAGTGATCTAGTTTCTAAAGGAATACAAAGATTATTTTGCCTGAGACTACGACGAAATGCCTGGTTTGAGCAGGGACCTGGTCAAATTGAAGCTGCCTATAAAGGTTGACAAGAAGCCCATCAAGCAGACGCCAATAAGATTCACACAAGATATTCTCTCGAAGATAAAGGAAGAAGTCGAAAGACTTCTGTGCTGCAAGTTCATCCGGACCACAAGGTATGTCGAATGGATTACAAATATAGTGCAAGTAATTAAGAAAAATTGATCTCTTAGAGTATGCATAGACTTTCGGGATTTAAATTCTACAACTCCTAAAGATGAATATCCAATTCTTGTGGCTGAAATGTTAGTAGATTCTGCTGCTGGTTTTGAATATCTTAGTATGCTTGATGGATATTCAGGATACAATCAGATTTTTATTGCTGAAGAGGATGTGCCAAAGACAACATTTCGCTGCCCTAGGGCAATAGGCACCTATGAATGGGTGGTTATGCCATTTGGTTTAAAAAATGTTGGGGCAACTTATCAAAGAGAAATAAACTCTATATTCCATGATTTCATTGAGACTTTCATGCAGGTCTATATCGATGATATAGTAGTAAAATCTATATCAGGATCTAGTCATTTGGATCACCTTCGCCAGTCATTTGAAAGAATGAGAAAACATGTCCTGAAAATGAATCCCCTTAAATGTGCATTCTTTGTGCAAGCTGGTGACTTTCTTGGATTTGTGGTCCATAAGAAAGGCATAGAAATCAACCAAAACAAAATGAAGGCAATAATGGAAGCGAAAGCGCCATCGGCGAAGAAAGAGTTGCAATCGTTGTTGGGAAAGATAAACTTCTTGCAAAGATTTATATCAAACCTAAGTGGTCGAACTCAAGCCTTCTCTCCACTCTTGCGGCTGAAGCAAGGAGACTTCGCGTGGAATGCAGAACATGAAATGGCATTCGAGAAAATAAAACAGTACTTGGTGCATCCACCTATTCTGTCGCCTCCTCGAAGAGACAAGTGCATGAGGTTATACATATTTGCGTCAGATAAAACTATAGGAAGCATGCTGGCTCAAGAAGATGAAAATGGCATCGAAAGGGCAATTTACTACTTAAGTAGAGTATTGAATGACACAAAGACTATATATAGTACAACAAAAAAACTATGTTTTTTCTTGTACTTCTCATGTACCAAATTGAAATATTATATAAAGCCAGTCGATGTTTATGTTTCTTCACTTTTTGATGTTATTAAGCATATGTTATCTAAACCAATTTTACATAGTCGAATTGGTAAATGAGCATTGGCTTTAACATATTACTCTTTGACTTTCATTCCTTTAAAAGCAATGAAGGGGCAAGTAGTCTCTGATTTCATTGTCGGCCATGCATTGGTCGAAGCATCCCAGAATCTTGTGGAGTTAGAACCATGAAAATTTTTCTTTGATGGTTCTACACATAAGGAAGGAAGTGGAGTTGGAATTCTGATTATTTCTCCAGATAAAATTCCAACAAAGCTTAAGTAAAAAATAGAAGGACCCCCTTGTTCGAACAATGAGGCAGAATATGAAGCATTGATAGTAGGACTTGTAGATTTATTGGAATTGGGGGCAACTAGATTCGAAATAATGGGTGACTCTAAATTAGTAATCAAACAAATTACTAAAGAATACAAGTGCATAAAAGAAAACTTGATATTTTACTTCGTGATAGCAAACAGGTTTTTTTGAAAGTTTGAATATGTAGATATCAAGCACATCCCCAGGTTAAAGAATCAAGAAGCAAATGATTTGGCTCAGATCTCCTCAGGAAATAAAGTATCAAAAGAAAGATTGGAACAGTTGATTGAAGTACGTGGCAAGGTACTAACTACTAAACTTTCTCCAACAGATTTGAAAAATTCTAGTCTAGGTTATGCAAACGAGGTACATTTCAAAATATTAACCATAGATAGCCTAGCAGACACATATTGGAGAAGTACAATAATAAGTTATTTGAAAGATCCAATAGCAAATACTGAAAGAAAGGTAAAATATCGTGCCTTGAGTTATGTGCTAATAGGCAACAAATTGTTTAAGAAAACTCCAGATGGACTCTTGTTGAAATACTTGGGAGAAAGTGAAGCTTATTTAGCACTAGCAAACGTGCATAGTGGGGCATGTGGAGCACATCAGGCAGATCACAAGATGAAGTGGCTTTTGTTTCGATACAACATGTATTAGCCTACAATTTTAAAAGATTGTATAAATTTTAGCAAAGGATGTCAAGAGTGCCAGATTCATGCAGGAATTCAGCATGCTCATGCAAGTGAACTACATTCAATTATCAATCCATGGACTTTTAGAGGTTGGTCATTGGATTTGATTGGCGAAATTAGACCATCATCTTCAAAGAATCAGAAATACATTTTAGTGGGAATAGATTATTTCACAAAATGGATAGAGGCGATACCTTTAGTGAATGTTAATCAAGAAAGCATCATCGAATTCATCCAGAGGCATATTGTTTATAGATTTGGAATCCCATAAACCATTACAACATATCAATTACTAACATCTACGCCTTATTATGCACAAGCAAATGGACAAGTTGAAGCAGCTAATAAGGTAATCATTGGGCTAATCAAGAGATATTTGGGCAGAAAGCCAAAGAATTGGCATAAAACCCTAGATCAAGTCTTGTGGGCTTGTAAAACATCCCCCAAAGAGGCAATGAACATGTGATACGGTGGGAAAGAACTGACTGTTTTTTTGGATGACTGGTTTGCGTTTTGCGTTTGTTTTCGCAAAATGTCGCGGTAAGCAAGAGTCGCCATTGTCTTTTATTTTATCCAACAAGGAAAGGAAAAAAGCACAGAAAAATTCCTTTTTCGAGATATTTCTCGGGTTTGGGGGGTAGATTATAGAAAGGGAAGGTGTTAGCACCCTTTCTATCTGTGGTTATCCACGGGCTCTTAGGTACTTGCTCATATTGTTTTCAAAATTGCTTGTGTTTGTGGGTTTGAAAAAAGTTTTTTGTTTGAAAAAGGAGTGTAAGTGTGAAAATTTGTTTTGTTTTGAAAGAGCAAGTTTCTAAGAACCATCTACCTACTCGAAAAAGGAATCGTTCTATGTTATCTTCCTTTAGACAATGCTATCCCACCATTGATGAGTAGGTAGCACCGTCGTTGGAGTTTAAGGGTCAATTCGAATAAGGGACATGCGGTCACTGAAGCAATGTTAGGACGCCTTAGCGGTAACCCTAATATCTTAGATCATTTGTTTTGAGGCAACAATATCCGAGGCAACCGTTTCGAGGCGACTATGATCTTTGGACAAGAGGGCGACCTCTAAAGTGACCTATACTCAATGACCACATATGAAGGCAACCAAGCGAGGTGTACCCTAAGAGTGCGCATGTGCGAGTGTATTGTTTTCAGTTAATTTCATCTTTGTACATGTTAATGGTGATCTATGTTGATTTTAGGTTTAAACGTTCAATCTTGTCATGCATCCATATTATCAAACATCTAGCAGTTATATTTTGCGGAAAATAAATTGCGAAAATTAAATTACAAGGCATCGGGTATTTACATCGCCAAAAGCAACCCTTTGAAATTTAAATGCGGAAAAATAAATAAAGCGATAAAAATAAATGGTCCTAATTATCTATTACATTCCGGGAACAAGTACAATATTGAATAAAATGGATCGCGTGCGGAAAATTAAATCGAATGCGAGTTTAGGGTTTTGACCTTTTGTTATTAAAAAGATTTTTTGTTGTTTTTATTTTAAGAAACAAATAAACTATCCTAAATTAATTATTAAATTAAATTAATTAAACTAATTAATAAAAATAAATATTTTTTGGATTTTTGATATTTAAAGAAATAAAATAAAATCAATTAATGTTAGTAAAAACCTAATTAAGTCTAATTATTTTTAATTATTCACAAAAATATATTAAGACTATTTCTAATTAAAGCCTAAATTAATTAAGTTAATATTTGTTAATAAAAAATTAAATACTAAAATTTAATTTAATAAAGAAAATAATTATTATTGTGGTTTTAATTTTATAAGGAAAAAGATTTGATTGGTTAATTAATTAAACAAAATATTATAAAGCAATTAAAACAAAAATAGATAAAAGAGGGTTAGAGATGTATGGGCCTGAAAAAGGGGGTCAGAATTGCAATTCCAAGGCCCAAATGTGCATGCCTGGCTGACTTTTTGGAATCCAGCGTGTGCATTTGACTAGGGAGTATGGTGGACGTTTCATCCGGGCCATCAAATTTGGCCTGAGGCCATCTGTCCAGTGATTAAGTGAGGGAGCATGGTATGCTACAACTCCTGAAGCGCGCTGGAATACCTGAAGAAAAACAACAAATGCAAATGGGGGGGACCTGGGATTCGAACCCAGGTCCTATTGGTATTTGGATGCACGCGTTCACCACTAGGCCATCGTGTTCTGTTTGTTAAATATATATCAAATAATGATAATATGAGAAACAAATTAAAATGCCAGAAAATATTAAAAAAAACGCGCCAAGTTTGAACCGTCCAACCAGGGGGAGACACGTCTGTCGTCTTCTTCCTCCAACCCTATAAATTTACCTGCGGATTTATATCCTCAGCTAAATTCGTATGTCCATCCTAAAATCAATTCTAGGCCATGAAAATCAAATCCAAGACCATGGCTATGCTTGTCTATTTCCCCCGGTCACGTCTATGTCCATCAATGGAACTAATTTTGCGTGTAAATAAAATGCCCAAAAAACAAACTACAAAACCCTAGATTCGGTTATAGGGTTACAATCCATATTAATGTAATCAAACAATGCCAAAAGTTCAGAAATCTCATAAGTATCACAAATATATCAAAGATTTGCCAGGAAAATGCAAGAATATGGAGTTACGATTTTGAATACAGGGCCATGAAACGTGATGCTTACAGTGCATTTTGATGGCTGTGAGAGCTTGCTTTGGATTGATTCTGACTCAGTGATTGTCCAGCAAGCGATTGGTGTTGAGTTTTGCTTCTGAAAATGCCTCTAAATGTGATTTTGGTTTCACACTTTTTCCACCTTTTTTCAAATTTTGTTCTTGGTGTTCTTGTAGCCTCTAGCTCTCAAATTTGTGTGCTTTCACTTGTATATGTATAATAGAGTGCATTAGGTCAACAAATTTGTCTTGATTCTTACCACATTAATGCTTTGAGATTGGATTTGATTCACCATTGATAACTTGCCTATTTTGCCAAAAACTCAATCTTTTTGCACATGGAATACTTGATACGAGTTTGATCATGATATTGATGGTGATTAGGTCCTGAAATAGCCAAAAAGAGATCAAATAATCAATGTTTGGATTTTATTTTATTTAATTTGATTAAAAGTGAAATAATTCATTAAAAAATCAAATAAAATAATAAAATTGACAAATGGACTCAAGGCTGAAGCTAAGACACGTGTGTAATGTGGCAAGTCCAAATCAAGTGGAAAAGAATGGGCCCATTTGACAAAATTTGAAGTTTTGGGGATAGTTGACTTTTGACAATTTTGCAAAAATGCCCAACTTCAACAATGCATAACTTCTTCAATTTTTAACTTTTGGAAGTGTTCTTGGACTTTTTAGAAAGATTGAGATGTCCTCTAACCAACCATTTTGGTATCATCGCATTTTGATATTCCATGCTCAAGTTATAAGCTTTGGAAAAAAAGGTGTTTTTGTTGACTTTCAAAAATGACCTATAATGTCCAAATTTGTAACTTCTTGTGAGTGAATTTTTTGATCTTGGGGTATGAAGATGGATTGTTGGAAATTTCATCCTCTTAAAAATGATCTTTTGATGGGTCATTTCTCATAAATTATGAGAAAGTTATGCTTGGTCAAAGTTGAGTTGACTTTTCCTACAAAACCCTAATTTAGCAACTTTTGAGTCTTGATGAATTTTGAGCAATCCTTGATGAATCATGATCAACCCTTGATCAAATGATGAAATATACTTCAAAATGATAATGTTGACAAAAATATTTGAGGTTTGACTGTTTGTAGGTCACAGTTGACTTTTGCCCTAACACAGTCGATTTTTGGACCCTTTGAGTAATTGACTGAGCAAACTTCCTATGCAAGGCTTGAAATTTGGCATGGATGATCTTGAGAGCATATTAGTACATTGGGGAGAACTTGAGGTCATTTGGACTCAAGGATCTTGATGCAACACAAAACCCTAATTTGGGGTTGACTGCCTTAGGAGGTGATTTGACTGTCCAACTCTTGAGCAATCTTGAACCACTTGGAGATTTTTCTTGAAATGCTTTGAGAGATATGAGAGGGCAAATTTTATGGTGCAAAAGCTGCCCCTGTTCAATTTTCTTAAACCTTAGGATGTAGATTGGCTTTCGTGCCTTTCGTGATCCGAAGGTGGAAGATGATTGAACACTAGAGTGCCCAGAAATTTGCACTCGCATGAAGTGGTATCAGCCTTGTGATATCGGGAATGGGCTTACAGATGCAATTTGGAGACTGTTGATAGGTGGTCTGGGCTTCAACTAGAATACGAATTAGGGAGATCTTAGCGTCGATCTGACTGAACCAGAGAAGGTCTTGGATTAACTTTGGCTGGATAAGAATCAGAAAAATCTTCGAATCGATTTAGCTGAACCAGACAAAAGTCTTGGAATATCTTCAACTGGAATATGAATCAGGGAGATCTTAGCATCGATCTGACTGAACCGGAGGAGGTCTTGGATTAACTTTGACTGGATAAGAATCAGAAAAATCTTAGGATCGATTTAACTGAACCAGACAAAAGTCTTGGAATATCTTCAACTGGAATACGAATCAGGGAGATCTTAGCGTCGATCTGACTGAACCAGAGAAGGTCTTGGATTATCTTTGACTGGATAAGAATCAGAAAAATCTTAGGATCGATTTAACTAAACCAGACAAAAGTCTTGGAATATCTTCAACTGGAATACGAATCAGGGAGATCTTAGCGTCGATCTGACTGAACCAGAGAAGGTCTTGGATTAACTTTGACTGGATAAGAATCAGAAAAATCTTAGGATCGATTTAACTGAACCAGACAAAAGTCTTGGAATATCTTCAACTGGAATACGAATCAGGGAGATCTTAGCGTCGATCTGACTGAACCAGAGAAGGTCTTGGATTAACTTTGACTGGATAAGAATCAGAAAAATCTTAGGATCGATTTAACTGAACCAGGTGAAAGTCTTGAATATCTTCAACTGGAATAAGAATCAGGGAGATCTTAGCGTCGATTTGACTGAACCAGAGAAGGTCTTGGATTACCTTTGGCTGGATAAGAATCAGAAAAATCTTAGGATCGATTTAACTAAACCAGACAAAAGTCTTCCATAGATGTAGTTTTTCTTTTGAGGGGACTACTAGGTCATATGAGTAGTCAACGGTGTTTACTGATTCGTCTTTCCCTGAAACGGTAAAGAGTCAGTCATATGCAATGTCATGATGTATGAAATGCATGATATATATATATATATATATATATATATATATATATATATATATATATATATATATATATATATATATATATATATATATATATATATATATATATATATCAAGAAATGATGCTCTCAACATAAATGAGATTGTATGGTACGATGCGTATATGCATGTATCGTGATGTATGGAAATGTAATGTTTCTAACTGGGGAAAATAAATCCCGGATAGCTGCTGGAGAATAGAGTTGAATTCTTCGTTTCCGCCGGGGATGATGAACGAAGAGAATAAACCTGCAGGAGAGGATGACTCCGTTGGGGGAATAAACTGATAAGGAGATTACTCTGTGGGGGAGAGATGTTCTGCTGAAGATTCCACTGATAAATTCCGTCGGGATGAGTTATCGTTGCTGGTGATATTGAATCCTATTGGGGATTGAATTCCTGTTTGTGAAAGGAAAGAACTCCGCTGGGGATGATCTCTCAGTGGCGACGTTACTGGGGATATCCTTTTAGACTTTTGTGGGGATAATCCTCTGAATTCTGCTGGGAATGATCCTTTGAACTCGGCTGGGGAGATTTATTTTGTACTCCGCTGGGGATAAACTTCCAGAGTCTACTGGGGATGATACTTCAACTCCGTTTGGGAAGCTTTTTCAGACTGCGCTGGGAAAATTTTAACTCCACTGGGGGTATCTTGTACTCTTCTGGGGAGCATTCTTATATCCCGCTAGGGAATATTAAGACTGCCGGGGATATCAAGCCTTTTTAGTATTGATGGTAGATCAACTCTGCTTGGGGAGAGCATTGCTGATTCGTTCATAGTTGCAAGTCCCAACTGGGGGAGAGCTACCATTACTGTCTTACTCTGCGGGGAGTGAAGGTATCTTAGCCATATTCTTCAGTTGGATCTACCTTTGTACCTGGTGAACAGAGCAACTGTATAGTTTGGACAATTTTTATCGCCCCTGTTTCTGATATTACCCGTAATCGTCTTTTGTTTCGCATGTAAATATTCATGAGCAGTAATTAATGTCAAATGCATATATCAAAATGAACATTGGACGTTCTTTGCAAAACAAAACATATAAAGGAAAAATAGCTTGAAATTTCTTTGCAATTGAATTGTATTGATTTTGAAGTTTGGCCTGTAAATAGGCGCTTTTGTACAAGAGGCTGACGTCCTAGAGAAAGAACGCTGCCGAACAAATAGAATTTATACAATTTGTGAAAAGAAAAGAAAACATAGATGTGAATGATCCCACAGGGTTCCAACTCTGCTATTGCCTTTATGTCCTCGAGCATCTCATCACTTTTCTATTGGTTGAAGGTAGATCAGATTGATTAGCGCTGTCCGAGCTTGATAGTTGATACCGAAGTCTGAATGCAAGGTGATCCAACGAGACATAGTGTTACGCTTTAATCCCTAATTTTTGCCTGGACCGCCCTTTCGAGTTTTCAGTCCACCGGGATACCCTTTTTTGCCCAAGTTTCCTTTTCAGGTTTTCGACTTGCCGGGTGTACAGATTTTTTTCATTTTCATCCCTTATTTTTGCCCGAACCCTTTTGGTTCGCCGGGAAGCCCTTATTTTTGCCTAGGCCAGTCAACCTAGCGGGTCTTTGATTACGCGTAGTATCTTTTCACTATGTATGCATTGACGGGGTGAGGAAGGTCGTCACCATCCATGGTGGTTAGAATCATAGCTCCTCCTGAGAAAATGTTCTTAACTACAAATGGCCCTTCGTAAGTAGGGGTCCATTTGCCCCTGGGATCACCTTGAGGTAAGATAATGCGCTTGATTACCAGATCCCCAACTTGATACTCTTATCGTCTAACTTTCTTGTTAAATGCCTTGATCATCCGTTTTTGGTACGTCTGACCATGACAAATAGCAGTAAGTCTCTTTTCGTCGATTAGGTTCAGCTGATCAAGTCGGGTCTGAATCCAGTCATCTTCACTCAAACCTGCATCCTTCATGATCCGAAGAGAGGGTATCTAAACTTCAATGGGAAAGACTGCCTCCATGCCATACACCAAGGAATAGGGTGTTGCCCCTGTTGACGTCCGTGCTGAGGTACGGTACCCATGAAGAGCAAATGGTAACATCTCGTGCCAGTCTTTGTATGTCACTGTCATCTTCTGCACAATCTTCTTAATATTCTTATTAACCGCTTCAACAGCCCCATTCATCTTAGGCCGATAAGGAGAAGAGTTGTGATGTTGTATCTTAAACTGATTGCAGAGTTCAATGATCATCTTATTATTGAGATTTGTACCATTGTCCGTAATGATCCTCTCTGGTACACCGTATCGACAGATCAGATTATGCCGAATGAATCATGCCACGACGTTCTTGGTTACGGTAGCAAAGGAAGCTGCTTTAACCCACTTCGTAAAATAATCAATAGCCACCAGGATGAAACGGTGCCCATTGGATGCTGTAGGTCTGATCTCGCCGATCATATCAATGCCCCACATTGCAAAAGGCCAAGGTGCCGTCAAGACGTTCAGAGGAACCAGAGGTATGTGCACCTTATCAGCATAGACTTGGCACTTGTGACATGTCCGAGAATGCTGATAACAGTCGCCTTCCATTGTGGACCAATAATATCCCGCCCATAGGATTTTCTTTGCCATGGTATGCCCACTGGAATGAGTTCCGAAGGTACCTTTATGTAAATCTGCCATGATCCTTTCTGCTTCATTCTTATCCACACATCGCAGTAAGGTTGAATCATGGTTACGCTTGTAAATAATGCCATTGTTGATGAAGAACTTCGCTGCGAACCTCCTTAGAAACTTCTTATCATTAACAGATGCACCTTCGGGTTATTCCTGAGCCTTAAGGTATCTCTTCACCTCATGAAACCAGGGTTTATCTGCTACCTCTTCAGTCTCAATGTCACAGAAATGTGCAGGTTCGTCCAATCTTTCAATGATAATCCGGGGAGCTTCGTTGTCCCAATTGACTTTGAACATAGAAGATATCGTAGCCAGCGCGTCCGCCAACTGATTCTCCTCTCTAGGGAAGTGTTCAAAGGTTATTTCCTCGAAATGTGGGAACAACGTTAATACATACTCCTTGTAAGGAATAAGATTAGGGTGTTTCGTATCCCACTCGCCTTTGATCTGACTGATCACGAGAGTGGAATCTCCAAAAACACTCAAGAACTTAATACTTAGGTCAATTGCTGCTCGAAGACCCATAATGCACGCCTCATACTCCGCCATGTTGTTGGTGCAGTTGAAAGATAGTCGGGCGGTGAACGGAGTATGAGAGCCTTTAAGAGATATGATCATGGCGCCAATGCCATTACCCAAAGCGTTCGAAGCTCCATCAAAATACATAGACCATCAAGATCCTTCCTCAGGTCCTTCATCCGGTCCAGGTGTCTCACAGTCAGTTACTAGCATGATATTCTCGTCCAGGTGTCTCACAGTCAGTTACTAGCATGATATTCTCGTCCGGGAATTCAAAGTTCATAGACCGGTAATCATCCACTGCTTGATGTGCCAAATGGTCTGCCAACACACTTCCCTTGATTGCTTTTTGAGTCGTATATTGGATGTCATACTCAGTCAAGATCATCTTCCATCTTGCTATTCTTCCAGACAAAGCAGGCTTTTCGAAGATATACTTGATTGGATCCATCTTTGATATCAATAGAGTGGTGTGAGTCAGCATATACTGTCTCAGCCGGTGAGCAGCCCATGCCAAAGCGCAACAAGTTTTCTCGAGCAACGAGTATCGGGTCTCGCAGTCGGTAAAATTTTTGCTAAGGTAATAAATAGCATGCTCTTTTCGGCCAGACTCGTCATGCTGACCTAGCACACACCCCATTGAGTTGTCGAGTACTGTCGAGTATAGGATTAAGGGTCTCCCTTCAACTGGTGGCATCAGAATAGGCGGCTCTTGGAGATACTCTTTGATCCTTTCGAAAGCGGCCTAAGATTCATCGTTCCAACGTACTACTTGATCTTTCTTCAGTAACTTGAAGATTGGCTCACAAGTAGCAGTCAGGTGCGAGATGAATCGGGCAATATAGTTCAGACGTCCCAGAAAGCCTCTGTCTTCTTTCTCTGTTTGGGGAGCTGGCATCTCTTGTATGGCCTTCACCTTTGCAGGATCCACTTGAATACCTTTATCGCTTACAACAAAACCCAGCAGCTTACCGGACCTCACCCTGAAGGTGCACTTGTTCGGATTTAACCTCAGCTTGTACAACTTCAACCTGTCAAATAACTTCTGAAGGTGGTCAAGATATTCTTCCTCAGTCCGGGATCTTGCAATCATGTCGTCGACGTATACCTCAATCTCGTGATGGATCATGTCATGAAACAAAGCAACCATGGCACGCTGATACGTCTCCCCAACATTCTTCAATCCAAAGGGCATGACCTTGTAGCAAAAGGTACCCCACTGAGTAACAAAAGTTGTCTTCTCCATGTCTTTGGGAGCCATTTTAATCTGATTATAACCGGAGAAACCATCCATAAAGGAGAAGACTTTATGCTGAGCGGTGTTGTCAACCAGAACGTCGATATGAGGTAGAGGAAAATCATCCTTGGGACTTGCCCTGTTCAGATCCCTATAGTCAACACACATTCAAACCTTACCATCCTTCTTCGGTACAGGAACCACGTTGGCCACCCACTGTGGGTAAGAAGTAACTGCTAGAAAACCGGAGACAAACTGTTTCATAACTTCAGCCTTGATTTTCTCAGACATATCTGGGCACATTCGGCGGACCTTCTATTTCACTGGAGGACAATCTTCCTTGGTAGGCAATCGGTGAACCACAATATCGGTATCCAACCCAGGCATATCTTCATAAGACCAGGCAAAGATTTCAATGTAGTCACGCAGCATCTGAATCAACCGTTGCTTCACACTAAGCTCCAGATTTTCCCCGATCTTGACCTCTTTCTTTTCTACCTTTGTACCCAGTTTCACTGTTTCCACTGGCTCTTCATGTGGCTGTATAGCCCTCTCCTCTTGGAGTAACAGTCTTGCAAGTGCACCAGGCACTTCGCAACCATCTTCACCTTCGTTTTCGACTAAGTTGATCGGATTTTCGAAGTCATAACTGGCAGTAGCAGAGTCGTTACCAGTGAGATCCAGAGTGAATGTAGACCTGTATATGTGAGTGTGTGTAAAATAGTTGTTTTGCAATAAAAGAAAAACAAGGAGCGCAAAATTTGAAATGCAAGAAATGTCCAATGCTTTTATTAATGATATATGAAAATGACACACATAAAGCCCTCACAAATGAAACCACGGTGCCCCGGGTAAGACACCGGGCCGTAGAGTTTAAAACATTTTCTGTTACAAATTCAAAACAAAAAGTTTCATTACTGGGTAACAAAAGAAATAGGGATGAAGTCCTTTGCTGTCCAGTTGCTTGGTCCACCGTCGGTCGTAGGATAGATCCAATTGTCGAACTCAGACTCTTCAACATCGTCTTCAATGGCATTTACTCCTGAATTGCTAATGAATAGGGGAGGTCTTCCTATCCGTGCATTCCGAACAGCCTTTTGAGCCTCTGTAGTGAAACCCAAACCAAACTTGTTAGTCTTCTGTGCAAAATCAGGGAGTTAGCCCCAATTTGCACACCCACCTTTCTCGATAATAGCCCGAGCATCCTTAAAGGAAGCCATCTTCATAGGAGAATCTTCAACAATAGTCTCAGTTGATGCCAGCGTCTAGGGAACCTCTTCAAAATGCTGAAATGGGGTCTCAATGAACTCCCCATCCATCTCTACATATCGGAAAGAGTTGAGGTGGCTCACCATGTACTCTTCCTCTCCTTGTACTGTCACAATCTTCCCTTTCACTGGGTACTTCAGCTTCTGGTGGAGCGTAGACGTTACTGCCCCAGCTTTTTGGATCCATGGACGACCCAACAAGCAAGAATAAGATGTCTGAATGTCCATCACATAGAATGTAGAGGCAAAAACCTGAGAAGCAACCTTAATTGGAATATCCACTTCTCCATGCACCATTCTCTTAGAACCATCAAAGGCCCTAACAACAATGTTACTTGGTTTCAGCTCCAACCCTTCACAGTCCAACCGGTCTAGAGCTTTCTTAGGTAAAACGTTTAATGAGGAACCAGTATCCACAATACATGAGCAAGAGTAGTGCCCCTGCATTCAATGGAGACATGCAGGGCATCATTGTGATTCTTCCCTTTAACAGTCAAGTCGGCGTCAGAGAAACCCAACCCATTATCAACAGTCAGACTAGCTACACAATCTTTAAACTGACCAGCTGATGTTTCTTGCGGTACATGTGCAGTCTTTAGAAAGGCAATCAGAGCCTTGGCATGGGCTTCTGAGCATAACAACAGTGATAACATAGAAATCTTGGACGGGGTTTGCCCTAGCTGCTCGACTACATTGTAGTCACTCTTTTTGATGATCTTTAAAATCTCTTCCATCTCTTGTCTAGAGGCTTCAACAATAATTGTCTTCGGTGCCTCCATTCGGGAAGGCTCATCAGTGATCCCTTTTCCCCGAGTGTCGGACGACTCGGCAACAAGGGTAAGAATGGGAACTTGAACAAGAATAGTAGCAGGTACACTGGCAGGTGTAATAATAACAGGTTTCGGGGCAATTGGTGGAGAGATATCAGGGGAGAAAAGTCTTCCGCTGTGTGTGACTTTAGCAGGTCCAACAATATTGCTGACGTTGGTATCAGCATCTAACTCTTGTTTAACTCCATGAAAATAAACATCGGCCCCGTAATTCCAAGGGACAAGCTTATCAGAGGTGTAGGGGATAGGCCCAGGAACAATGATGATCAATGGTGTGATTCTTGGAACAGATGTAATTCTAACAGGCTTTCTCGAGGAAGCCTTGGAAGAATTATCGAGAATGGTGATAATAGCAACTTCTTCAGTATGAACTAAGGGAACACCAGTCTTCTCAAACAGAATTTCTTTACTATCCATCAAGCGTTGGACACTTGATTTCAAAAGTGGGCAACCGGTTGGTAGGGCAGAACACATATGGCAACCTTCATCACAGCCCAGAAATAAACCGGCTAGCAAAAGGTTCTTCTTCACAGTCATCAAAGGGGTAACGATGTTGTTCACAGAAACCACAAACGAGTCTTCATCTATAGCATTCACTCCATGCTTGGGCATAGGAGCAGTCACAACATTAGGTCTTTCGGGCTCCTCGAACTCAATTTCCTTAGCATCAATTAAGTCCTGTATTTTGTTCTTCAAAGCCCAACAATCATCTGTATTATGTCCCGGGCTATCAGAGTGAAAAGCACAGCGGGCATTGGGGTTGTACTTAGGTGATGCAATGTTGGGATTCTGCAGAGCCTCCCTTAGAGTTACTAGATTGGTCTTTAATAACTGCGGCAGAATCTGAGACAAAGTCATGTTGAGTTGGGTGAATTGCCTTCGAGGTCTCTCGGCCTTTTGTTGATTGTTGCGCCGAGGAGCCCTGACAGGTCTTGAAATAACAACCGCATTAACAGCTTGGCAGCATTCAGATCTATTTTGGCTTTTCAAACTGTAGACAACATTGGCCTCCTTCTTAAAAGGCTTCTTCTCGGTGCTTGATGAGGCACCCTTTTGTATCTTACCAGCCTTAATACCAGCCTCAATCCTTTCATTGGTCATAATTAGCTCTGTAAACCCAGACGAAGAGCTTCCAATCAGATGGTTGAAAAACGGACCAGACAAGGTCCCTAGAAACATATCTACAAGCTCCCGATCAGCCAAGGGTGGTTGCACTCTTCCAGCGAGGTCCCTTCACTTCTGAGCATAATCTTTGAAACCTTCACCCATTCCCATTGACATACCCTGGAGTTGGGTACGCGTAGAAGCGAGGTCGGCGTTATATTGGTACTGCCTGTAGAAAGCCGCAGCCAAATCTTCCCAACTGTGGATACTGGCTCCGTCTAACTGGTAAAACCATTCAAGCTGAGTCCCTAAGAGACTGTCTTGAAAGAAGTGGATCCATAGGATCTTATCAGCGGTGTACGACTGAATCTTCCTTACATATGACCGGAGGTGCAGCTTCGGACAAGACACTTCGTCATACTTAGCAAAGGCTGGTGCTTTGAATTTGTGGGGAATCACCACCCCAGATGATAGACCCAGATCACCAAAGTCCAGACCAGGCACTTTCTGAACTTCCATCTCACTCAAACGGTCTTCCAGTTGTTTATATCTATCCTCAGCTGGAGGATACTAGTCTTCATCGAAGTCTGTCTCGTTGTCTGAAACCACAGGGCTAGGAGCCCTCCTTTCTTCTTGACTATCTTTCCCTCCATATGAGGTGGTCAAATCAACTTCATCTCGTAGCCTGTTTCCAAACCCGTGACCTGTGTTAAACATGACTGTCCTCTTCTTTTTCTTCTTCTTCTCTTTCAGAATCAGGGTCTTCAGATCTTGTTGACCCTTATCTAGATTCATGAACAACTCTTGAAATTGTGCATTTTGAGCCTGTAGGGCCTTGATTGCTTGCTCAGTTGATGGTTCAGCAGACATGATGAGGGCTGAAATAAACAGCGAAGAAGATAAGAGACCTGTAATGGGTACCTGTTATGAAGTGCATGGAATGAAATGCGTATGCTATGATTTCAAAGACATCGAGAGATTCAAATTTATAAACCAAAAAGGAAACACACTTTTATTAGGTAAACTTGAAATTCAAATTGTTCAACAAATTGCCCTTAAGGCGTTACAAGAAAGGAAATACTAAAAAGTAAATAAAAACTAGAAAGGAAATAATCAAAGGGCAATCAGTGCTCCCATGGTCGCTTCTTGTCGGTGCGGACATAGTCATTAAGGATCCGCTCGTTCTCCAGTTGCCTAGTCAACTTCTGGATCTTCTGCTCTTGCTCGTTCAAATTTTCTCAGTAAGCGTCCCGCTCTTCTCTCAGCTGCATCCAAGACCTTTTCAGTGCCCCGATGTCAATGGGCATGTAAGGATGGAGGATGGTCGGAAGAACCCCTTCTTCATTAGCAACTTCAACAATGATAGGCAAGACAACTTCATACGGAATTCCCAGCTTTTGGGCACGGATACAAACCCATCTGAGATATGGCTCCATTGGAAGGGAAGTCTTTGGACCCAGCTCATGTGGATCATATCTGTGAACTCTATCCCAAGCCCTTATGAATCTGCGGCGTTGCTCGTCACTATCCTCTTGAAAATCAAAGATGATACTAGGGATTAGCAATTCATGAGGTCCTTCTCTTCTGGCACGCCCAAACTGACGTAAGGCCAAGCATGGATTGTAAGTAATTCCTCCATGGGTTCCTATCAGTGGAACATTGGGGTATTCCCCACAACGATCAATAATGGCCACCTCGTCCATACCCTTGATAGTCCATATGATGTCATTATGAGAGAGAGACATAACCCTATAAGCCCAGCCCATGCCTTCTTTGTTCTTCAGCACCGATTTGGGGAGGTGCGAAATAAACCACCTCGCCAATAATGGAGCACAGCACATCAAGGTTCCCCACTTTCGAGCAGTACGGGCATAAAGCTGATGAAGAATGTCACCCAAGAGAGTGGGTACAGGATTACGAGAGATGAAGATTTTCACCGCATTCAAATCAACAAAGGAGTCAGGATTTGGAAACAATACCAAGCCATATATCAGAAGAGTCAGAATATCTTCGAATGCCTTGAAGTTTAGACTATCCCAGAAATAATTAGCCTTACCAACCAAAAACTTAGTAAGAAAGCCCTTTGCTCCACTTCTAGTCTCCCAATTAGCCATTACCTCATCCTTTGTCATATGAAGGGCTGAAGCAATCTCTTTTGGCCTAAGGATCTTCTCCCAACCAGTAAACGGGGTCTGCTCTAGAATAGAGATACCGAACAGATCATAAAACTCTTCTAAGGTGGGAACTAACTGGTAGTCCTGAAAAGTAAAGCAATGGTACAGTGGATCATAGAACTGGACTAGGACACCCATCATCTGCTCGTCCAATTTGGAAGTTACCAAACCCAAGAGGTAACCATGTCTCCTGATGAAGGAGGTGGTATCTGGCATCTTTGCAATCAATTCTTTAAGCATAGTGGGAATCTGGACAAAGTTGATCCGGATGGTGTTCCTACGCATGGGCATCATGACCTACAAAACAGAACAAAGATGAATCCCTCCTGTCTTTGAAATAGGTTAGTCTAATGCAAGATGTATGCAATGTTATGATGTCATGATAGAAAACATATCACAAGTATCCACAAATAGCAAACATGGTAAAGGCACACAAGTCACACAGAGAGCCCTTAGATTTCAAGCTGGCAAGGAGCTTAGGTACTACCCTCTTTTAGTTCAGTTGGTTTAAACCTGTCCTAAAAATAGTAACCAAGTTCTAGAGGATCTCAATATCACTGACTACCCTCGATCGGTCATAATTCCAGTTTAGCAACCTTTTCTTGCAGCCGGAATCATCGCGAGAGTTTAGTCTCAATGAGTGTAGCATATTGATACTGTTCTATGGACAAGTTGGTCAATTTAAAGGTTCTAAGGTCAGTTGGTGCTTAATGACCCCTTAGATGACCCATATTCTCCTCGTTCCAACATAAGGGATATCGGTACAAACTAAAGTGCCACACCAACGTAGCTACTGCTTCAACCGTATCGGTCTATGCCGTACAAGTCCCTCACAGTTTAATGCTACTTACCTAAAGGGTATCCCCCAGATCCGGGTTAGGATCTATAGTAACTCCGATACAAGCCCACAAATATAAAGCATACAAAGCAAACAATTGAAAACATTATGAACTATTCCTAAGGTACACCCCACTTATTAAGTCCCCAGCAGAGTCGCCAATTCTGTGATACGGTGGGAAAGAACTGACTGTTTTTTTGGATTGCTGGTTTGTGTTTTGCGTTTGTTTTTGCAAAATGTCGCGGTAAGCAAGAGTCGCCACCGTCTTTTATTTTATCCAACAAGGAAAGGAAAAAAGCACAGAAAAATTCCTTTTTCGAGATATTTCTCGGGTTTGGGGGGTAGATTATAGAAAGGGAAGGTGTTAGCACCCTTTCTATCCGTGGTTATCCACGGGCTCTTAGGTACTTTCTCATATTGTTTTCAAAATTGCTTGTGTTTGTGGGTTTGAAAAAAGTTTTTTGTTTGAAAAAGGAGTGTAAGTGTGAAAATTTGTTTTGTTTTGAAAGAGCAAGTTTCTAAGAACCATCTACCTACTCGAAAAAGGAATCGTTCTATGCTATCTTCCTTTAGACAATGCTATCCCACTATTGATGAGTAGGTAGCACCGTCGTTGGAGTTTAAGGGTCAATTCAAATAAGGGACATGCGGTCACTGAAGCAATGTTAGGACGCCTTAGCGGTAACCCTAATGTCTTAGATCATTTGTTTTAAGGCAACAATATCCGAGGCAACCGTTTTGAGGCGACTATGATCTTTGGACAAGAGGGCAACCTCTAAAGTGACCTATACTCAATGACCGCATATGAAGGCAACCAAGCGAGGTGTACCCTAAGAGTGTGCATGTGCGAGTGTATTGTTTTCAGTTAATTTCATCTTTGTACATGTTAATGGTGATCTATGTTGATTTTAGGTTTAAACGTTCAATCTTGTCATGCATCCCTATTATCAAACATCTAGCAGTTATATTTTGCGGAAAATAAATTGCGGAAATTAAATTACAAGGCGTCGGGTATTTACATCGCCAAAAGCAACCCTTTGAATTTAAATGCGGAAAAATAAATAAAGCGATAAAAATAAATGGTCCTAATTATCTATTACATTCCGGGAACAAGTACAATATTCAATAAAATGGATCGCGTGCGGAAAATTAAATCGAATGCGAGTTTATGGTTTTGACCCTTTGTTATTAAAAAGATTTTTTGTTGTTTTTATTTTAAGAAACAAATAAACTATCCTAAATTAATTATTAAATTAAATTAATTAAACTAATTAATAATTTTTTTTTTTTTGGATTTTTGGTATTTAAAGAAATAAAATAAAATCAATTAATGTTAGTAAAAACCTAATTAAGTCTAATTATTTTTAATTATTCACAAAAATATATTAAGACTATTTCTAATTAAAGCCTAAATTAATTAAGTTAATATTTGTTAATAAAAAATTAAATACTAAAATTTAATTTAACAAAGAAAATAATTATTTTTGTGGTTTTAATTTTATGAGGAAAAAGATTTGATTGGTTAATTAATTAAACAAAATATTATAAAGCAATTAAAACAAAAATAAATAAAAGAGGGTTAGAGATGTATGGGCCTGAAAAAGGGGGTCAGAATTGCAATTCCAAGGCCCAAATGTGCATGCCTGACTGACTTTTTGGAATCCAGCGTGTGCATTTGACTAGGGAGTATGGTGGACGTTTCATCTGGGCCATCAGATTTGGCATGGGGCCACCTGTCCAGTGATTGAATGAGGGAGCATGGTATGCTACAACTCCTGAAGCGCGCTGGAATACCTGAAGAAAAACAACAAATGCAAATGGGGGGACCTGAGATTCGAACCCAGGTCCTATTGGTATTTGGATGCACGCGTTCACCACTAGGCCATCGTGTTCTGTTTGTTAAATATATATCAAATAATGATAATATGAGAAACAAATTAAAATGCCAGAAAATATTTAAAAAAACGCGCCAAGTTTGAACCGTCGAACCAGGGGGAGACACGTCTGTCGTCTTCTTCCTCCAACCCTGTAAATTTACCTGCGGATTTATATCCGCAGCTAAATTCGTATGTCCATCCTAAAATCAATTCCAGGCCATGAAAATCAAATCCAAGACCATGGCTATGCTTGTCTATTTCCCCCGGTCACGTCTATGTCCATCAATGGAACTAATTTCGCATGTAAATAAAATGCCCAAAAAACAAACTACAAAACCTTAGATTTGGTTATAGGGTTACAGTCCATATTAATGTAATCAAACAATGCCAAAAGTTCAGAAATCTCATAAGTATCACAAATATATCAAAGATTTTCCAGGAAAAATGCAAGAATATGGAGTTACGATTTTGAATACAGGGCCATGAAACGTGATGCTTACAGTGCGTTTTGATGGCTGTGAGAGCTTGCTTTGGATTGATTCTGACTCAGTGATTGTCCAGCAAGCGATTGGTGTTGAGTTTTGCTTCTGAAAATGCCTCTAAATTGATTTTGGTTTCACACTTTTTCCACCTTTTTTCAAGTTTTGTTCTTGGTGTTCTTGCAGCCTCTAGCTCTCAAATTTGTGTGCTTTCACTTGTATATGTATAATAGAGTGCATTAGGTCAACAAATTTGTCTTGATTCTTACCACATCAATGCTTTGAGATTGGATTTGATTCACCATTGATAACTTGCCTATTTTGCCAAAAACTCAATCTTTTTGCACATGGAATACTTGATACGAGTTTGATCATGATATTGATGGTGATTAGGTCCTGAAATAGCCAAAAAGAGATCAAATAATCAATGTTTGGATTTTATTTTATTTAATTTGATTAAAAGTGAAATAATTCATTAAAAAATCAAATAAAATAATAAAATTGACAAATGGAATCAAGGCTGAAGCTAAGACACGTGTGTAATGTGGAAAGTCCAAATCAAGTGGAAAAGAATGGGCCCATTTGACAAAATTTGAAGTTTTGGGGATAGTTGACTTTTGGCAATTTTGCAAAAATGCCCAACTTCAACAATGCATAACTTCTTCAATTTTGAACTTTTGGAAGTGTTCTTGGACTTTTTAGAAAGCTTGAGATGTCCTCTAACCAACCCTTTTGATCTCATCGCATTTTGATATTCCATGCTAAAGTTATAAGCTTTGGAAAAAAAGGTGTTTTTGTTGACTTTCAAAAATGACCTATAATGTCCAAATTTGTAACTTCTTGTAAGTGCATTTTTTGATCTTGGGGTATGAAGATGGATTCTAGGAAATTGCATCCTATTAAAATGATCTTTGGATGGGTCATTTCTCATAAAGTATGAGAAATTTATGCTTGGTCAAAGTTGAGTTGACTTTTCCTACAAAACCCTAATTTAGCAACTTTTGAGTCTTGATGAATTTTGAGCAATCCTTGATGAATCATGATCAACCCTTGATCAAATGATGAAATATCCTTCAAAATGAGAATGTTGACAAATTTTTTTGAGGTTTGACTGTTTGTAGGTCACAGTTGACTTTTGCCCTAACACAGTCGATTTTTGGACCCTTTGAGCAATTAACTGAGCAAACTTCCTCTGCAAGGCTTAAAATTTGGCATGGATGATCTTGAGAGAATATTAGGACATTGGGGAGAACTTGAGGTCATTTGGACTCAAGGATCTTGATGCAACACAAAACCCTAATTTGGGGTTGACTACCTTAGGAGATGATTTGACTGTCCAACTCTTGAGCAATCTTGAAACACTTGGAGATTTTTCTCGAAATGCTTTGAGAGATATGAGAGGGAAAATTTTGGGGCGCAACAGAACACAACTCCATTTCGTTTAACGTTTGGACATTATGTAATTTTTCCAGTGGAAATTTACTTACAGTCAGTCAAAATCCAAAGGCAAAGCAAAATCCCACAGATCTCTATTAGGAGATGATGATGAACGAATTGGTGGATTTGGATGAAGAAAGGTCACATGCTTTGGGAATTCTAAGAAGACAAAAGGAAAGAGTAGCCAGAGCATATAATAAGAGAGTTAAGGGCAAAGCCTTCTCAAATGATGATTTGGTTTGGAAGGTGATTTTGCCAATGGATCGAAAGAATAAGTTATTAGGAAAATGGTCCCCACATTAGGAAGGCCCCTTTCGAATCATTCAAACATTCACTAACAATGCCTATGAAATCGAAGAACTGGTAGAAGATCTAAGAGTCTTGAAAATTAACGGTAAGTATTTGAAAAAACATAAACATTTTCTTCAAGATTTAAGAATTACGGCAGAGTAGTAAGGTAGTAAAATAACAAAGCCAATATGGTATAAAATAAAAGGGTGCCAAAATGGCTCTTTCAAAACATTACAAAAGGGGTTTTATGAAAAAGCTAATGCATAATGGAGGAAAACATTCATATACAAATTTCAGAAAGGCAAGTTATCCTTCATCTTGTCATACTTTGCCTTTAAGAATCCTAGCCTGCAGTCAATCGAAGCTTCGGTTGTGCGAAGAATAGTGATCTCATATTCTAAGCCTCTAGATTCATCAATGAATTAAACACTTTGAGTAATCTCTTCATTGGCTTCGTCTTTGTTCATGGCTTCGAGATATTTCTGACGGTCCTCTGTTTGAGAAATTTGTTTCTGCAACTCTTCGATTTGTTACTTCTAGAGCATGATGGATTTAGCATTCTTATCATGTTCCTCTTGGGAAAGCTTGAGAGTTTCTTCGCGTTTTTCATCTTTCTCTGATAACTCGAAGGCCTTGGACCACTTAGTCTCTTGAAGGGTTTATTTTTCTGTGATCTTTGAATCAACATTCCTATCCCTGATAAAATCTGCTTCCAGATTGTTGATGAGAGTAGTCATGTCGTTCAAAAACTCAGCTGTTGTAGAAGGGAAATTAACCAGATCATCCTCGTTAATGAGCCTCCACAAAGAGATTCCAGCAGTAGCATTCGCCTTCACAAGTGCGAACAAGTCGACCCCGAAGACTTTTTCCTTAATCTTATGGAGGAGTGCTTCATTCGTTTCACCAGATGAAGTTCCACTTGAAGTAGTGGTTGGATTGGGGAAAATACTCAAGAAACTCTTTTCGAGCTTTGAAAAGTTTGATGTACTCCAGAGGTTTAGTCTTTTTTAGAAGATCCATTTCTTCGAGTGAAGGAAGTGTATCCTCAGTAACCATAGGGATGGACATTTGAGCCTGGGCCTGGAAGGATTTGGCAGAGTCCAAATTATCTTGCAACAAAATTGGGTTGGTAATTAAGTAAAATATTCTGAGTTTTCTTGGGCATAATTCTGGTGACAAGAAGTCTAGGGATCAGGAAAGCTTCCCAAATCTAGAGGGATTCTTCATGCTGTTCATTCGAAAGGCCAGTAAGAGGTCTTGTGAACCATTATGGGCCATGTGTTCTTTGAGCAAATGGTGCCATTGAAGGGGTAAATTTGTGCCTCTTCGCAAACATCATCAGGTGCCTAGAGAAGCACTCTTGCAGGTTTTGCCCTCCACCATCTGGGGTTAAACGAACTAGTCTAGTCCCTTCGACAGTCCTGTTCTAGATTTCAGGGTCAAATTCATCAATTGGGTTTGTATTCGAAAGGGAAGGTTCAAAGGTGGAATTGAGCCACAACTGAAGTAGCTAGTACGGACCAGCCAGTAAAATATTGGTTTTGGGTTCAAAGTTCTTTAATCTTGTGGAAGCCTCCCCAAGAATCTCATACAGTCCAACAAGAATCAATTCGCTCAAGCAAACATCTCGACCATCATGGAGTTTGTTGGCAAGGGTCAAAAATCTTCAGGCGACTTGTAGAGAATTGCAGCAGAAGACACATAGAGAAAGCAATAAATCAAGAAAAGCTATGTGTTCATGTTCACTAACTTCGTCTGTTGATCCCAAGTAGTGATCAATGTAATTGTTGTAAGTGGGAGAAGCATTGTAGAAGTTGATGGATTCATCAACGTCTAAGGTAGGATCGAAAGTCTCTCCTGTGGGTCGAAGACACGTGATTGCAACAACATCGAAAAATGTTGGAGTTAACATTCCACAGGATAGGTGAAAGGTGTTATAAGTACTATCCTATAAGTACAGGGAAGCTTTAACATTGGCTGACAGTATTCAGGACCAAACTTCGACAGATGAATCAAGTCGAAGATTCCCAGTTTCTCTCATGTTTTCAATTTTGCTTTCTCTATCCTAGATAACCATCCAAAGTACTTCCTGTCCTCTTTTGATGAACCTGATCTAAAGGGTCACAGAACTTCTGTGAAGAAGTCTAGCTTAAAGGAGGGTTCATTTTATTCTTTACCCTTTTGAGGAGTATTTTTCTAGGGAATTGTTTCGTCTTCTACCCTAGTATTTTCAGCATATTTTTTACTAACCCTAGATTTACTAGATATGGGTCTAGTAAAGTGGTAAGAAGGAAAAAATCTCTTGAGTTTTGATATATCTGATACATTGAGTATAGGACCCATGTATCCTAAGACATCAAAAGCAAGAGTGAAGGGAATCATTACCTGAGAAGCGTAGATGGCAATTTGTTCATTCCTCAGGGATGGTGTGGGAACAAATTCTTGATTTCCAATCATCGTGGGTGTTGTTATTTTGAGTAAAGGGTTGGAAGAAACATCATATTTGTTTTGTTTAGTCTTTCCAGACTTTGATTTCTTCTGGGACGCCATTGATTGTGTTTTGAAGAAGAAGAAGTTGCAGAAAAGTTTGTTGAGGTTTGGAAGAAGAAGGGAGAACTTTTTTATTTGAAAAAGTGCAGAAAAGAAAAATATGAATGGTATTAATTTATATGAAGGGAGATTGAACCGTTTTTAGATGGAAAGAGGGAAGTTGAATTTTGTATAGTGGGACACATGTAAGGTGATCCTTTGCTTGATAAACAGTTTTTGTAAGTTCCAAGGTTAAGACTATTCATCATAGCTAATGATGAGATTTATAGATACCCATACTGTAATTAGACGTTTGGGAATCAAAAGTCATTATGATAATGATGTCATAATAGTTGAAGCGGTTTATGAGTTGTTCAGAAGGTCGAAATTTGAGGAGATTACAAAAAATATGCATTTCTGGTTTCAAAATGAATATTTCTTGGGGGCAATTTGTTGGTTGGAAATTTCGACTAAGGAGAAACTGAGCTGAGCCAATGGTCTGAGTATACCTAGAGAATTGTTTGGCTATTTGGTTTGTTGAAAACCATGAAGATTCGAATTCAAAATTAATGGATAATTTATGAAATTCGAATTGCAAAATAAGGTGTTATTCGAGATAAGGTTTAAAACATTATACTTCAACCGTTATCAAGTTTTGGTGCTCAAGACGGATAAGCGAAGGGTTTTTGAATTTTAAAGTTCATTCTTATCCAATAGGACGCGTGGAATCTTTAGGATTGTCGAAGACATGCCAGCGGAAACGTGACATTAGTTTGTTAGAAGACCGTTAGGGTCGAAGTTCTATAAATTGTATCTTTTGTGTTTCAATTTGGTGTGTTCACATCTTTGTACAAAATACTCAAAGTACCGGTGTTCGAGAAAAGAGTTAATGAGAATGTACGTATGATGCACCATATTTTGTATTCAATGTTATTTACATTCAAAGAAATTTCTTTATGTTATTTACGTTCTTTACAAGTCCCAGTCTAGACTAGTATATTTCATTACTTTCATAAAGAAGTTTCACTTCGACATACGAAGTGATTCCTTTTGTTTAAAGAGATTATAATAAAAACATACTTTTTAAATAATAGAACACAATAGTCCTGAGATCAATCTGATCGATCTCGTGAGTAATTGAATATGTTAAAGGATTTAGAAGATCAACGCTTGTTTACCAAATTCCAAGGTAAACAGGTGTATATCATGCAATCATAGTATTTTTTTGACATTGGTATACTATTTTGGACGGTGGTCCGTTTGTGTCGAGCCTCAATCACATTGTGTGGATTGAGTGTGATTACGATGTTCTCGAGTTCCAAGAGCAAATCAATCCTATGGTGGTGATCTTTGAAGGATGATGAATCAGGTGTTCATAAATTATTGGTACCACATGCATTGAGTCAATATTGCGCATTAACATCCTATGTGACATTGCATGATTTTATGATGAGTTTGATGTGATGATAATGGTGAACTATGTGTGTATATGATTATTAATGATGTCTAAGTGCTATTGTGATGTATTTGTGAGTGTGACGTGTTAATGGACAAAATGTGGTGTTATATGATGAGATTGTTTATAACTACTCATCTTTTCCTTATATCTTATATAATGAATTGTGATTACTCACCCTTTCAGTTTGAAGGTTGCCTCCATGTGGGTAACATGGAAGTGACCAGGAGTAGTTCGTAGAAGCATCGGTGATCGTTTCAGAGTGTTTATTTAGTTTTCTATATTAGTGGTGTCTTGCTCTGATATGTAACATTAGGTTGGGAATACTATGTTTTGCTAATGATGTACTTTTTACTAACATTTTTTATAAGATTATCAGATGTTAAAGTGTTTTAATTATACCTTTTGATGAGACTATAATACATTGAGTTTTTGAAAGATGCAATGTGTAACACCCTATTTCCCCAATGATAAATTTAATAAAAATCAGAGTAAAAATAAAACTCCCAAGTAGGATGTCACATCATTCAACAATTTCATGTTTTCTCAGTTAAGATAAGATATATACATAACACAGATTTCAGATGAACCGACAACATTTCAACATAATCTTCAAACTTCAACTTTATTAACGCAGCGGAAAGAATTTCATAATAATCCTAAAATTTTCAACCATTATAAAATCAACAATGAAGTCAATTAAAAAGAGAGTCTACTTTTGCACCCCAAAATTTACCCTCTTTTTTAAGGCTTATGTTTCATCATAAACATCATATTGCATTGCATTCACACATTATGATAGGATCAAAGTACTTTGGTTCTCAAGTCTTCCACAAGCTTTAGAAGTTGATGGTATTGACAATTAGTGCAATAAGGGTCTCATTCTCTCAATCCTTGTATTTCTCAAGTCACAAGGGTCTCTCATGTCTCAAGACATCTTATCTATCTCATTGGATCATCAGAAAATTGAAGATTGTTTTGATTGTAAAGTGAATCACATTTCTATGAATCATCAGTCAAAATTAGCGTTTTATCTAATTGAAGTAATTGAGGCTTATATAAGCCAAATTTTTGAAGCCCCGTCTTCTCATTATCATTTAAATCAACTTTGTTCGAGAGATCTTTTCAAGATGTCCAATGGAATTAGGGTTTGGAAGCTTGATCAACTATTTCCTAACACAAGGTGCAAAACTAGGGTTTTTGATTTAATCAGGATTTCTCTGACTTTTTCACCCAAACTTGTTTCCGTGCTTCACTACATGTTAATGGGCATCTATGATTGAAAGATTGATCATCAATTTGGATAGGAATAAGTTTAATTGATCAAAATGGGAAAAATGGTCATTTGAACTTGAAGACTTCCTTAGGTTTAGACCCATGCTCACCCCTTTAATACAGACGAGAGCATGGTCAGATACCCTCGGCTCCATAATATAAACAGTCTTGTCATCATTTTTCTGAATCCACTCCAAATTACCAATGAATCTATTAATGTAGGAATATATAGGGCCCTCAACATTGTGATACGGTGGGAGAACTGACTTTGAAGTTTTGGGGTATCACATTCTCTTAACACTTAGAAAAACTTCTCAAATGTTTAGAAATTTGATTTTTTCAAAGTAATTTCTGACTTCTGATTTTGATGAACTAGTTTCATGTCTTGATGAAATATAATTGTTGAAACTTTATTTTTTGATTTAAAAGTCAAAGTTTGACTTTTTCAGTGTACTTTTGACCATTTTGCCCTTATGGATAATTTCCTTTAAAAGTGACAATTCAAGACTTGGAACTCGATAGAAGCGAACCTGGGAGTCCAGGATGATCCTTTGAGAAATGAGAGGGAAAATTTTGGGGTAAAACAGTTTCCCCTGTTCAATCTTCTTAAGCCTGAGGATGTAGATTGGTTGGTCTGCCTTTCGTGATCTGGAGGAGGAAGATGATTGAACACTAGAGTGCCTAGAAATTTGCACTCGTATGAAGTGATGTTGATTGGTGATATAGGAAATGGGCTTAAAGATGCCATCCGGAAAAGATCGTTTGTGTAAGAGATTCCTTGGCGAGAATTCCTGTACCTGCTGTTGAGGGGGACTTTGCCGGGGAATGTTAATTTATGCACTGGGAAGTAAAGTCTAGGAGTTTCGATTGTCCATTACTCTACTGAGGAATTATCTCCTGACTAGGGAGGGTGAAAGTAGGATGCATATCTGGTCAAGGTCCATGTTGTATAGTGACTTACTGGGGAAATGTGAAACCCATCGTATCTGGTCGGGTCTGGGCCTTACAGTGTTGTAAGCTGTCGTCTGGAGATAAGAGATAAGGAACCTGGATAGTAAGGTTACTTTGAGATGAAAGCCTGGATAGTAGGGCTGTGAGAAGGAACCTGGGTAGTAGGGTTACTTTGAAAAGAAAACTTGGGTAGTAGGGCTTGTGAGAAGGAACCTGGGTAGTAGGGTTACTTTGAAAAGAAAGCCCGGGTAGTAGGGCTTATGAGAAGGAACCTGGGTAGTAGGGTTACTTTGAAAAGAAAGCCTGGGTAGTAAGGCTTATGGGAAGGAACCTGGATAGTAGGGTTACTTTGAAAAGAAAGCCTGAGTAGTAGGACTTGTGAGAAGGAACCTGGGTAGTAGGGTTACTTTGAAAAGAAAGCCTGGGTAGTAGGGCTTGTGAGAAGGAACCTAGGTAGTAGGGTTACTTTGAAAAGAAATCCTGGGTAGTAGGGCTTGTGGGAAGGAACCTGGATAGTAGGGTTACTTTGAAAATAAATCTTGGGTAGTAGGGCTTGTGAGAAGGAACCTGGGTAGTAGGGTTACTTTGAAAAGAAAGTCTGGGTAGTAGGGCTTGTGAGTAGGAACCTGGGTAGTAGGGTTACTTTTAAAAGAAAGCCTGGGTTGTAGGGCTTGTGAGAAGGAACCTGGGTAGTGGGGTTACTTTGAAAAGAAATCCTGGGTATTAGGGCTTATGAGAAGGAACCTAGATAGTAAGGTTGCTTTGAAAAGAAAGCCTGGGTAGTAGGGCTTGTGAGAATGAACCTGGGTAGTAGGGTTACTTTGAAAAGAAAGCCTGGGTAGTAGGGCTTGTGGGAAGGAACCTGGATAGTAAAGTTACTTCGTTTGATCATGTGGATTAGTTGACCCGTTTGGTTTTGGGAACTGATTTTTTCCTTGGTTGCCTGCATATATGACATGTATAACTGTTGGAATTGTTGGTGATAGTTGTCTTTCTTGAAAAGATAACAGGGTTAGTTATACGTGATGCATGAAATGCATTGTAAGATGATGTTCTCAAAATAAACAAGATTATGTTGTATATGATATGTATGTGCATGTCATGATGTATGAGCATGAGATGTTAGTTGTGACACATTCGATTCTAGGAAGATAAATCCCCGACTGCTGCTCGAGAAAATATCATTTCTGACTGTTGTAGAGAAATATGGCTCTTCTACTCCTGCTGGGGATGATGAATGGAAGTGACTGTACCTCTGTCAGGGGGAGATTCTATTTGAGAATAACTCTGCGGGGAACAACTTGGAAGGTGAATTTCCATAGCTGAAGTAATGGGCTCTGTCGGGGATTGAGCTTCTGTATCCAGAGAAATAAACTCTGCTTGGGGAGTTAGAATTTACGATGATCTGCTCGCGATTATGAAATTTGGCTGGGGGATATAGATGTCAGGTTTCTGGGCGACCTTGGCTAGGGAGATTACTTCCCATTCTGAGAGAGCTAATATCAAGGCTTTGATTACCTTTACTCTGTGGGGAATAGATGTTGCAAGGTCACATGTACTGATGACTGTGCTCAAAAGTTGTCTTTCCCCAGTACCTGCTGGACAGAGTAACTGTCGGGCTTGACATTTCTTATTTTTGCCCCTTGTTTATGGAGTTACGAGTAATTGTCTTTTGTTCCCTATGCAAATATTTGTGAACAACAATCATATTCAAGGGCATATGTTAAGAATAAACCATTGGACGTTCTTGCAAAAACAAAATAGAAAAAGAAAAACAAATAGTTTTATAAAATGACTTGTATTAATTTTGACGTTGGCCTACAACAGGCGTTTTTGTACAAGGAAGCTGACGCTCTAGTAAGAGAACGCCGCCGTAGAAATGAAAGATATACAATATTGTGTACAACAAAAAGAAAACAGCTATGTACAACAATCCCATTGGGTTTCAAGTCCGCTATTGCCACTATGTCTTCGAGCGTCTCCTCACTTTGCTGCTTGTCCGAAGCTGATTAGATATATTGATGTCGTTTAAGTTTGACAGTTGATATTGAGGTCAGATCGCAGGGTGATCCAATGGGACATAGTGATACGCTTTTCATCCCTAACTTTTGCCTGGACTGCCCCTTCGGGTTTTCAGTCCAACGGGATACCCTTTTTTGCCCAAGTCGCCTTTTCAGGTTTTCGACTTGCCGGGTGTACATATTTTTTCATTTTCATCCCTTATTTCTGCCCGAACCCTTTTGGTTCGCCGAGAAGCCCTTATTTTTTCCTAGGCCAGTCAATCTAGCGGGTCTTTTATCATGCGTAGTATCTTTTCACTATGTCCGTATTGACATGGTGGGGAAGGTCGTCGTCGTCCATGGTGGTTAGAATCATGGCTCCACCCGAGAAAACGTTTTTTTCACCACAAATGGCCCTTCGTATATAGGAGTCCATTTGCCCCTGGGGTCACCTTGCGGCAGTATGATGCGCTTGATCACCAAATCCCCGACTTGATACTCTTAGCGTCTAACCTTCTTGTTGAAAGCCTTGATCATTCGCTTTTGATATGTCTGACCATGGCAGATAGCAGTAAGTCTCTTTTCATCGATTAGATTCAGCTGATCAAGTCGGGTTTGGATCCAGTCATCTTCGTTTAAAATCGCATCTTTCATAATCCTGAGAGAGGGTATCTAGACTTCGATGGGTAGGACTGCCTCCATGCCATATACCAGAGAGTAGGGTGTTGCCCCTGTCGACGTTTGTGCTGAGGTACGATACCCATGAAGAGAAAATGGTAACATCTCTTGCCAGTCTTTGTATGTCACCGTCATCTTCTGTATAACCTTCTTGATGTTCTTGTTAGCTGCTTCAACAACGCCATTCATCTTCGTACCATTATCGGTGATAATTCTCTCTGGCACACTATACCGACATATTAGGTTATGCTTGATAAATCGCGCCACAACATTCTTGGTGACAGTAGCAAAGGAGGCCGCCTAAACCCATTTCGTGAAGTAATCGATGGCCACTAGGATAAAGGGATGCCCATTGGAGGCGGTGGGCCTGATTTCTCCGATCATGTCAATGCCCCACATTGCAAAGGGCCACGGAGCTGTCAATACATTCAAAGGAGCCAGAGGCACATGCACCTTATCAGCATAAATTTGGCACTTATGACAAATTCAAGAGTACTGATAACAATGTGCTTCCATAGTGGACCAATAGTATCCTGCCCGTAGGATCTTCTTAGCCATGGTATGTCCACTAGAATGGGTTCCAAAGGTACCTTCATGTAGATCTGTCATGATCTTCTCTGCTTCGCCCTTGTCTACACACTATAGTAAGGTAGCGTTTATAGAGGATTCCATTAATGAGGAAGAACTTTGCAGCGAACCTTCTCAGAAACTTCTTATCATTGACAGATGCCCCTTCGGGATACTCTTGAGCCTCGAGATACCTTTTGACTTCGTGAAACCAGGGTTTTTCTGTTACCTCCTTAGTATCAATCTCGCAGCAGTGTGCTGGTTCATTCAACCTTTCAATGGTGATTCGGGGAGCTTCGTTGTCCCACCGGATTTTGAACATAGAAGACATGGTGGCTAAGGTGTCCGCTAACTGATTCTCCTCTCGTGGGAAATGTTCAAAGGTTACTTCTTCAAAGTGTGAGAGAAACGTCAGTAAATACTCTCTGTAAGGAATGAGATTTGGATGTTTCGTATCTCACTCACCCTTGATCTGACTGATCACCAGAGCAGAATCCCCGAATACACTTAAGAAATTAATCCTCAGGTCAATAGCAGCTCGAAGACCCATGATACATGCTTCATACTCCGCCATATTTTTGGTGCAGTTGAAACATAATCGGGCAGTGAACGGAGTATGACAACCCTCGGGAGATATGATTACATCGCCAATGTTGTTACCCAGTGCGTTTGAGACTCCATCAAAATACATAGGCCATCGAGATCCTTCTTCAGGTCCTTCATTCGGTCTGGGTTCTTCGTAGTCAGTCACCAGCATAATATTCTGATCCGGGAACTCAAAATTCATGGACTGGTAGTCATCCACGACCTGATGAGCTAAATGATCTGCTAATACACTCCCCTTGATTGCTTTCTGGGTTGTATATTGTATATCGTATTCAGTTAAGATCATTTGCCAACTTGCTATCCTTCTGGAGAGAGCGGGCTTCTCGAAAATGTATTTGATCAGATCCATATTTGATATCAACAAGGTAGTGTGAGTCAGCATATACTGTCTCAGTCGGCGAGCAGCCCATGCCATAGCGCATTAAGTTTTCTCTAGAAGTGAGTATCTTATCTCACAGTCGGTAAAATTTTTGCTAAGGTAGTATATTGCATGCTCTTTTCGACCAGACTCCTCATGCTGCCCCAACACACACCCCATCGAATTGTCTAGCACTGTCAGGTATAATATCAAAGGTCTCCCTTCAATTGGAGGCATCAGAATTGGTGGTTTTTGCAGGTATTCCTTGATTCTTTCGAAAGCGATCTGATTCCACTTTACCACTTGATCTTTCTTCAAAATCTTGAAGATCGGCTCACAAGTAGCAGTCAGATGCAAAATGAACCTGGAGATATAATTCAGGCATCCCAAGAAATCTCTAACTTCCTTCTTTGTACGGGGAGCTGGCATTTCTTGTATATCCTTTACCTTTGCGGGGTCTACCTGGATACCTTTGTCACTGACGATGAAACCTAGAAGCTTACCGGACCTTACCCCGAAGGTGTACTTGTTCGGATTCAACCTCAGCTTGTATGTCTTCAACCTGTCGAACAAATTTTGTAGATGATTGAGATGTTCCTCTTCAGTTTGAGACCTGGCTATCATGTCATCGACATAAACTTCGATCTTATGGTGAATCATATCATGGAACAAAGCGACCATGGCACGCTGATAAGTTACCCCAGCATTCTTCAACCTAAAAGGCATCACCTTGTAGCATAAGGTGCCCCACTGTGTAACGAAAGTTGTCTTTTCCATGTATTCAGGAGCCATCTTGATCTGGTTGTAGCCAGAGAAACCATCCATGAAGTAGAAGATTTTATGTTGCACGGTGTTGTCAACCAGAACATCAATATGGGGAAGCGGGAAGTCATCCTTGACTGTAATCCACACATATTCGTACCTTTCCATCCTTCTTAGGTACCGGAATGATGTTAGCAACCCACTGCGGATAGGAGGTGATAGCTAACAACCCTACGTCGAACTGCTTAATGACCTCTACCTTGATCTTCTCTGACATTTCAGGGTGCATACGACAGACCTTCTGTTTAACCGGCGGGCAGTCTTCCTTAGTCGGCAGGCGATGTACCACAATATCAGTGTCCAAACCAGGCATGTCTTCATAGGACCAGGCGAATATCTCAACGTAGTCATGCAACATCTGTATCAACCTCTGTTTGACGCTAAGCTCCAGATTTGCACCTATTTTAACCCCTTTTATGTCTATCTCTGTGCCCAAGTTTATTGTCTCAACTGGCTCTTCATGAGGCTGTATAGCCCTCTCTTCCTATTGTAGCAGTCTAGCAAGTTCTTCAGGTACCTCACAATCGTCCCCACCTTCGTCCTCGGCTTGGTTGATCGGATTTTTAAACTCATAACTGGAAATAGCAGGATTGTTATCAATGGGATCCAGAGCAGATATGGATCTGTAGTTTGATATGTGAGTGTGTGTAAGAGCATAGCTGTATTGATAAAGCAAAGGAAGAAAAGAAAAAATAGAGAGTGCAAAATTTGTATGCGAAGAACGTCCAATGCTTCATTGATGATATATGAGATGACATATAATAATCCTCACAGATAGAACCATTGTGCCTTGAGTAAGACACAAGGCCATAAAGTTTAAAATTGTTCATTACAAATTTAGAAAACAAGTAAGACAATTACTGCAGAATAAAAGAAACTGGTATGAAATCTACGGTCGTCTAATTACTCGGTCCACCGTTGGTAGTCGGGTAAATCCAGCTGTAAAAATTAAATTCTTCCTTACTGTCTTCAATAACATTGACCCCTCGATTGCTGATGCATAGGGGATGTCCTCCAACTCGAGCGTGTCGAACAACCCTCTGAGCTCCTAAAGTAAAGCCTAAGCCAAACTTGTCAGTTTTATGAATAAATTCAGGAAGTTGTCCCCAATTGGTATTCCTGCCTTCTTCAACTACCGCTCTTGCGTCCTTGAGAGAAGCCATCTTCAGAGGAGGTTTGGTGCTGGTAGCGGTCTCAGTTGACGCCAAAATCTAGGGAACCTCTTCAAAGTTTTGATAGGGATTCTCTATAAATTCTCCGTCCATCTCTACGTACCTGAAGGAGTTCAGGTGGCTCACCATATACTCCTCTTCGCCGTGGACAGTGACTATCTTCCCCTTCACTGGATACTTCAACATTTGGTGTAGTGTAGATGTAACAGCCCCAACTTCGTGGATCCAAGGACGACCCAACAAACAAGAGTACGATGGTCTGATGTCCATCACGTAGAAGGTGGACTCAAAATTCTGAGAGCCTATCTTGACAGGGATGTTCACTTCCCCATGCACCATTCTTTTCGACCCGTCAAAAGCCCTTACCACAATGTTACTAGGCTTTAAATTCAATCCCTTGCAATCCAACCGGTCCAATGCCTTCTTGGGCAGAACATTCAGCGAAGACCCACTGTCCACCAACACATGAGCCATGATGGTTCCCCTGCATTCAATCGAGACATGCAGAGCATCATTATGCTTTCTTCCCTTCGGTGTTAAGTCTACATCTGAAAAACCCAGCACATTGTCAACAGTCAGGCTAGCCATGCAATCTTTAAATTGATCAGCTGAAGTCTCTTGCGGCACATGCACGGTTTTGAGGAATGCAATCAAAGCCTTCGCATGGGCCTCAGAGAACAATAGCAGGGATAACATGGATATCTTTGAGGGGGTCTGCCCCAGCTGTTCGATCACATTGTAGTCACTCTTTTTAATTATTTTCAATATTTCCTCTATCTCTTTCTTAGAGGCTTCCACAACAATTTTTCTAGGTGCCTCCGTCCGAGAAGGTTCACCTACAACTTCTTTGCCTCGAGTCTCAGATGACTTATCGGTAGGGGTACCAGCTGGAGTAAGAACAAGAATAGTAACTGAAGTACTGGCGGGTGCAGAAGATGAAATAACGACAGGCTTAGTGACAGTCTTCGGGGAGATCTCAGGAGAGAAAACCCTTCCACTTCTAGTAATCTTGCTGGTCCCGACAATGTTACCGACATCAGGATCGACTTCTTCGGTCTTCAAGTTTTGCTTAACACTGTGATGGTAAACATCAGCACCATAATGCCAAGGGACAACTTTTTTCGAGGCGTACGAGATAGGACCAGGACATATGATTATCAACGAAGCGACTCTCGTAGAGGGTGTAATCCTAACAGTTCTTCTTGGGGAGACCTTGGAAGGACTGGCGGAAATGGTCATAATAGCAATGTCTTTAGAGGGAACAACGGGAACCAGAGTTCTCTCGACCAAAATTTCTTTACTGTCCATCAGGCGTTGAACACCTGACTTCAGCAAATGGCAAATAGAAGGTAGAAACAAACACATGTGATAGCCCTCACCACAACCCGGAAATAAACCGGCCAACAACAAAATTTTCTTTACAATTATGAGAGGAGTAGAAACTTCATCCACTGAGGTTATTAATAGATTAGTATCAATGGCGTTAACTCTATGGTTGTGCTTAGGGCCCAGCAGTCATTTGTGTCATGACCGGGACTCCTAGAATGATAGGTGCACCGAGCATTCGGATTGTATCGAGGAGAGGAGGTATTAGGATTCTTGGGAGCCTCTTTCAAAGTTGCCAAGTTATATCTCAGCAGATGGGGTAGAACCTTTGTCAATGTCATGTTGATCCGGGTGAACTGCCTTTATGGTCTTTCCACCCTTTGCTGATTATTGCGTTGTGGGGTAGCCGCATGCCTTGGTATTATTACAGCACTTACCGTCAGACGGTATCTCGCTCTGCTTTGATCTCTCGGGTTATAAATGGAACTGGTCTCCTTCTTACCAGTAAAGGGTTTCTTCATTGTGATCGAGGATGCATCTCTTTGAATTTTGCCACTTTTTTATACCGGCTTTGACCCGCTCACCGGTCATGATTAGTTCAGTAAATCCAGCTGAGGAACTTCCGATCAGGTGGTTGAAGAATGGACCTGATAATGTGCCTAGGGACATATCCACCAATTCTATGTCA